>CM072528.1:48035000-49452000 GCA_036898165.1 Silybum marianum | reverse complement strand
TCTGACGACTTCGTCTTCTCCGGCGAGTTTTCCGGCAAGTTTTCTCATTCATGAATATACTTTCGTCATTCGTGAATACACTTTCACCATTCGTGAACACGTTCAACATTCATGAATATCCAATTGGTGCTTTAGCATTGTGTTCACTACAAGTTTGCACAGTTTGCAAAAATCGATTAGTTTGCAACGGATACCACCCCTATATATATAGAAAAGTTCAAATGCGAACTCAACTTTGGTTGTGAACGTGAGGACAAATTAGAGCACGACATGTGTCTGAATGTAAATTAATTATTCAGACTGAATAATCAAAGAAATATTCAGACTGAATATAGTATTTATTCAGTCTGAATATGACCAATTGGTTTGTATTTGAATTTCTCTCTTTCTCTCTCTCTCTCTCTATATATATATGTGTGTACATATATACAAGGGCAGTTCAAATGAAGATTAAGTTTCGGTTGTGAACCGAGGGACAAAGAAGAGCGCGGCAAGTGTCCCATGCGTCCATAAATTATTTATCATGAATAATGAATCAATTTAACATGGATCATGATCGTGTATTATCCATAATGAATGTTGTATCATTCATCATGAATAGTTCATGAACTTCACCTTCTTCATTCATGTCGAATGTCTTTCATTATTCATATTGAATGTGGACGCCGATGACACATGTCATTCTCTCTTTTGTCCCCCAGTTCACAACTGAAAAATCGGTTTATACAAAAAATATAGAAGGTAGTTTCATAACTTTTACAAATAGACGACAAACAGGTTCATATGTGAACCCGTGTGATTCACATATATAAACTATGAACTGTTTTAACTGATTCACATATGAACCCGTGTGATTCACATATGAATTAATTAACTGACTCATATATGAACCCTTATAATTCACATATGAAGATATAAACTAATAAGAAATTAATTATAGAATAAAATTATAAAACATTAAAAATGTGGAACATAGCTTTAAATCAAATAATTTTTGTACAATTATGATTATGTTTACCCTTGCAATGGAGAAAAGCATCATCTTATGATGGAAAAGACTCGATTTACCATTAACAATGATGAAATATAAAAGTCACATTTTAATATTATAGAGATTATATTAATGGTTGGTAGCACGTAGCTATTGATGGTGTTAAATTGTTGATGGTGGATAGTGGTGGTTAATGGTTAGTGACCAAGAACGTCAATTATTTTCAAGATGATGACGTTAATTATTTCCGAAAAAACATGAAAATTATCAAAGTGAAAAATCTAAAAAATAATTGATTACATTAACTTGTTGACAAAAACAAACAATTCCACGTACTTGTCTCTTTAAAATGATTATTGTTTTACATTTTTACGGCAGTCAAAATAAATTAAACAAAATTATTATTATTATTATAAGCTACAATTCAGCACATGGTATCTATTTAATAATTAAGGAGACGTTTACCAAATGTTTATCAGATAAGCGTTTAACTAAAAAGTTATTATCTTCACTTACCTAGTCGAGTAATATTCTCGTTTATCAAAATTTCAAAATAGATTGTAAGCGTCTTTTATTTGGTAAGTGTTAAGCGGGAAAGAGTTTTCTCTCTCACCTTATCGAATAACACTCTTAGGCCTTGTTTGTTTAAAAAAAAGTATTAATAGCCTCTTATGTCTGATTCATTAAGAGGTAGGGTCATTTAGATTGTTTGTTTTTCTAACTTTTCAGAGGCACTTATGTCTTATTGTCATCTTATTTGATAAGAGGTAAACTAATCTCTTATTTGCCTCTTATTGTTCTCCAAACTCTCGGTAACGACACTTCTCAAACGATTAACCTTAATCGATCATTTCTCTCAATTAATCCTCACCAAATAGATCTTTACCTCTCTTAATTGATGTATTTTAATAGGACTTAAATGTAACACCGTTAATGACATGTTTTTATTTAAATGAATGCTAATTATATAACTTAGATGTAAAATTCGTAATGATAATGAATAAATATATATATATATAATAATATTAAATCATAAATGATTTAATATTATGTGAGACCCATAGCATATGTGATCCACAAATATCCATTTGTTCTTTTAAAAATGTAAAGTTCTCATTTGAACCTTCCTCTATATATATGTGTGTTTGTGTGTGTGTGAAATTGTATAAATTTATCTATAAATTCAACAACATAATTTTTTAATGGGTAAAATAGACAATTTAAACAAATTCAGACATTTATCAGTTTACAAAAACAAACAGTGTTATTGAATAAATTCTGTTTTTACCACGCCAACTTTAACAAAAAAAAACTTATCTTCAAT
Organism: Silybum marianum; assembly: GCA_036898165.1. Lineage (NCBI taxonomy): Eukaryota > Viridiplantae > Streptophyta > Magnoliopsida > Asterales > Asteraceae > Silybum > Silybum marianum. Next base: position 49,449,685 of record CM072528.1, on the reverse strand, counting down.
AAACCCTCTAAAACGCAAAAGTCTTTCTAAAAGATGTTCGATAATCGTTTTTTCCCTTCTTTGGGCTCGAGTCGATGGTCGTCGTGGTAGTAATGTCCCAGAGCCCGGCTACCGACCCGAGGGCGCCTGCCGGGAAACTCATAAAGGGGCGTTGAACGTAATTCGTCAAGGGAATTTAAGAAAGAGGAGAATCGGCTTAAAGTGCCTAGTCCTTGTAGAGGTTGTTTAAAAAAATCGAGATAGGCACTGTGAAAGAAAGAACTTCGCTATATTAACATTTATCTTCATCAATTTGAACGATTTAGAAAACCTATCCACTAAAAGGACTGCCATAAAATTAATAAATAATCATCATAAGTCATCGTGTTAATGATCAATATATCATATCCGAAATTTATGAAATTTTATTCTATTTTTCATTTTTAAAATACCTGTTTATTGTTTTTAATATTTCATATTAATGTTATTTATTGTCTCAACAAGAACTTTGATATCACTTATAAAATATAGAATTTATATAAATAAATAACGAATCAAATAAACTCAAATAGAATAAGGAAGCATTTTATTGATTAATTTAGAGCATCTCCAACAGCTTCCTCAAAATGAAAAAAATGAAAAAATAGGGATTTTGAGCAAGTATTTTGCTTCAATAACTTATCCATAATCATCTTCAAAATGAAAAAAGTAGGAGAGAGAATGGTTTTTTTTTCCAAATATGAAGTTTACTTCAAAAATGATTATCAAATAAGATGACCAATAGAAAGGTTTGAAAAAGAAATATTTAAATAGAAAAATAATATTTTAATAGATGATGAAATATTTTAATATTATAATTAATGTTAGATTTTGTAAAATAAAAAATTTGTTTGAGATGAATATATTTGTTTTTTATTCCGTTCATTTTAGAAAAAATTCAGGGAATTTGTCCATTAGCCTGTATCCTTCTTTGAAGCATCCTATTTTTTCCCCATGCAACTATATTTGATTTAAGTTTTTTTTAAGTAATGATTATATATTCATGGTTGGAGATTTTGAAAATATTTAATCTTCCTATTGATTAATTCATAAAATATACATAATATGTTACTATATTTACTCTACGGGAAAGTGAAAAAAAATTCCAAAAAATTATCACATCTTGAATAATTAATTAATTTTTAATACGTAAGCTTTTAAACTTATTGGAATTAAATAAATAAATTTTTAAACCTACTAAATCAAGAAAAATTCAATAAAATTTCATGTTTTGACTTTTAAGTAATTAGGTACTTAAATATTTATTGTTTTTTATACTTAGAGAACAAAATAAATTTATTACTTTTTTCATGTATCAACAAAACAATACTGAAACACAATAAACTAATAAACCGGAAAAATTCACCGTTTCTATTAACCCTTATTTTTTATTTATTTAAATGACCATCACAAATGTTTGTTAGGAAAATTTAAATTTGAGAATGAAGATGGATGACTTTGAGAATTAAAAAAGTTACTTATTAACAGCATATGAGGTGACATTGTGAGATTTAAGTATTTATAATATGATGAAGAATCGTGTGAGAATATGAGTTAAAGTAAGAAGCGTAAAAATAGATCTGAACCCTTGATCAATTTTAATCTCATCCCTACCCATAAAATGCGTTAGATACAGGAAATGATCCGATGCATCTCGGTGTATATCATTAAGGTTGATCTTCAATTAAGACCGATCCAATGGCGGGGGTCTCTTCTTCTCTTTTGTACCGTAACTTCCGTTTTCACAAAAACCCAACCCTCTTAAATCTTGCGTTATGTTGATGAGAATGTTAGATTGAAAAATGAATGTGGTTGTAAGAAATGATAAATGAAAGCTTTATATAAATCTTGAAATGTGGTGACTCTGGTAATCTTACGTTTGAATTTTTTATTATGAAAGATGTGAATATATATTGACAGGAGGAGATGATGTTTATTTATGGAAACTCATATGGTTAACTAATTTTAGCTGTTATAAATAATATAACAACAAAATTATCACCGATTTATATCAAAACTTTTCATAACCACAAATGATCATCAATATATGAAATTAATAATTTATAATAGAGGTGAGCATAACCGGGTACCCGACCATTTTCCATGAAACTGGAACCGGAATTGGCGGTTTCTGGAAATGCGGAACCGGAACCGCTAACACCGGTTTCTTATATTTTGGAACCGGAACTGGAACCGATGGGAACAGGTTCCGGCATCGGGTACCCAACTTCAACTTTTTTAATTTTTTTTACATTGCATACATAAAAATTTAATTATAAACTATAAAAATACCGACTTAAAGTAATAAATACAACAAATGGTCAAAACTAATCCAATAAAAACTAATTTTTACATAAACAAATTAGAAAACTTGAGTTTTTATTTATTATTTATAAATATATAAAATATTTTTTATTTAAAAGTGGCGGGTAGCGGGTACGTAACGGATAACGGTTCAAAAAAAATGAGAACCGGAACCGGTCCTGATCAGTTCCGTATTTTCCCGTAACCGGAACCAATCACATCGATTCCGGTTCCGGAATCAACAGTTCCAAAGTGGTTCCAATTTTAAAGAAGGATACCTGATTCGATGCTCACCCCTAATTTATAAAAATACATTCATTGTTTTGGTTTGTATCTCATCATTTGTTAACCAATAAATTATATTTTATGTTAAGTCGATCAAGTATCCCTTAAAATTTTATCACTTATGCACACAAATAAACAAGGCCCACACTATTTGAAATAATAACAAATTAAGTAATTCAAAGTACAAAATATCATAATTGATATACTGATAAATCGGTCAAGGCTTTCTACGGTCTCCATTATGTTCCACTACACCACTACCAAAACAACAGATGATCACATGATTAGTTAAGTTTTGATTTCGATATTTAGATAAATTATTGTGATTCTTACTATCGATATTATTTATATACTTTTAGAAGAATAATAATGTTAACTTTATGATAAATATCATAAATAAACAATAATAATAATAACATTTTATATACCATTATGTGACATTTGTGCCCCTTATAAATCCATAATTCCATATTTTACACCCCTAATGAGTCATGCCTTTCGGTTTATGCTCATGGACAACGTGCAACCATGGACCACTTTTGTCTTTTTATGGATTTACCGGGCCCTACTGTTCAAAGTTATCACTTATCACCTTTAAATGATTAATTTTTATGTTTAAAAAAATGAAATATCTTTAATTTTAAGAAATAAATTAAAAAAAAATGCCAACTACAAATAGATAAATATAAGGTATATTTATTCAATACATACTTGCCATAAAGTCTTAATTGTAAAAATATAATCATAAAAAGAGACCGATCTGATATAAAATCAATTCAAATTTGAACGAAGATAATAAAAAAAAAGAAAAATCAGAAAACTATAAAAAAAGGAATGAAAAACATACAATCCATATGAATATTATTTTAACGAGAAAAATAAGATTATGTTTATGATGTAGTTTATTTTAGTCGAATTTTATTTAATTTTTTTTTTGTCAAATATAAAAATTTAGGAGGGGGTGAATCTTTTAATTAGAAAAATAACATTATAGTCGTTTAATTAACTACATCCGTTAGATTATCTTATTGAACAGTTAGATAAAGTATTTTTTAAAATTTCATTTATTTAAGATTTTTCTTTAAAACTCCCCTCTCTATATTTAAATTTCTAATAAAATCATAGTTGTTGTTATTATAGTATCGAAAATTTTGGGAAGATAATAATCAAGCATCAGTCGCATACGACACCGTGACCGTGAGCAATGGCGAACGGTTTCGCCTCCATCAGCAATGGAGTTCCCGACGAAGAATCGATTACGGCGCCGTTCCTCCGCCTCCGTCGCTCCACCTCCAACACCACCTCTCAGATTGCTATCGTCGGATCCAATCCTTGTCCAATCGAAAGTCTCGACTACGAGTAAACACTCTGCTATCACTCTATTATCTCTTGTAAAACCAACTGGATGATTGTTAGTTCTTTGCTTAATGATTGAAGTAAGTAGGATTATATATGACATTTATGATCTGGATGTTAAGGAGTCGGAGATAGTTCATGGTAGGACTGTTACTGGATTATGCTTGTTTGTTCCTATAACCGTTATATGTTTCTCACGAACTCGAACTCAAACTCGAAATCGAAATCGAACTGACTATGATTTTATATTTCGGCTAATTTAATCAAATTATCATCGGGAGTTGAAAGTTTTCGTGGATTCCTATGCATCATATTAGGTAAACGTCTATTTATTTGTTGGTGGTGTTGTTTTCTAGAGTTGAACTTATCAGTAAAACCGTACAGTACACACTGGTAAAGTTCAAGGATCGCATGTACCGGAAGTTGACCAATTGACTAGATTCGTTTATCGAAATCACGTATTCAATTGTGCATGATTGTATTGAAATCATGTCTATTCGATTGTATCATCTTGTTTGGCGATTTAAGGCTGGTTTTCTATGCTTAATTGTTTGGATTTCAATCTCGATTTGTGTTACTGTATAGAAAATTAACAATATGACTATATGAGTATATGGTGCTGCTTGTATAGCATTTGGTCTTCCATTTGGAGTCTATCTACCACATTTGCATAGAAATAGAGGGATGAAGAACTTATGTCATTCAAAGCTAATTACCTCAATGTTCAAAATTAGAAATATGCCAAGGTTTATAAGATCGAATTTATTGCACTTGGAAAACCCCCTTCTCTTAAAAGAAAGGGACAAACTTGAAGAGAAGAACACGAATCCAAATCTAAATGAGCATCTATCATAATCATACCTTCTAAACACTTACAGTCCAATCGTGATAAATAATGTATGAAAAAGTATCTCATGTGGTTGTCCATAGCTATGCTCTAACAACATGAAGTTTTAATTCAAACATAAATTAATGATGGTAAAGCAAGACTTGCACCAAGGCTCCTCAAGGAAGAAAAATCTATTGAATTTATGTTCTTTTACAAGAATATAATAAATAAGCAACAAAATTGAACAGTGACTATCAAGACCCAGTGACCCACCAATAAATATTTGTTGGAAAGCAATATAAAGACTTAAAAGGAGATCAACAACAGGGAACGTATTGTGTGGCCACAATCAGAAGAGTGATGCACCATCCTGTTCGACTTTGTGATGGCAATGTGTAAGGTATAATGTAACAAACACGACCCAGTAACCATGATGAAGGAGCTTGTGACACTTACTTGCGATTTTTGAGTATTTTTACTTTCTGATCTTTTATTTCAAAAAAAAGAATATAATTATAATAATTATAATAAAGAAAATAATTATAATTATTATAATATAGTAGCATTTATGTAAGAGTTTTTTTTGAATTGTATATTCAATGATGAATGCTGTATTAATTAGAGTCTATTAGAGTGTTCACACAAGATACAAGTATTAAATCAATAGGCATATTTTGATCATTCACTTGGAGCCTCACGATAACTTAAGAGGGAGACCAAGTCAACAGTTCAGCTCGCCCATGTAAAAGCTTTTCAGTGTACCAAATTTGACACCAAACTGCGTGATTCTTGTGTCTGCCGCGAGATCACACACATCACTATAGATTGTACCATGTTACTCCTATAAATGGCGTGTTATGTGGTTTTCCTACTCAGTATCAACCTTGCTAAAACAAGACCATGTCTATCAACACGTTTCTTCTCTCTGAGAACACCTAATGACCTAGCCAATTAGTATTTTGAAATAGGGTCAAGGGTTCCCATGGTCCTATGAAAATTGTGATTTGCAACAAAAGACACTCAGAAAGGCACACATTGAGCATGCAGCACAATTTTGGAAATGAACAATGCTTAAGACTACCGTGTAAGTCAGCATCATTGTTTTCTAAGATCTTCATTTTAGGCCCACATCAGGTATTTCAGACCCTAGTTCCGAGTGGGATTTTCTTAGTAAGGCTGGTTTGTTTGTCAAGTCTAAAAGCAACATAGTACTTTGAATAATAAACACGAGGAGATGATACCAGCTAACCACTGATTTAGAGTCAGAACGTTAACATAAGGATGTGACAGCAGCCATCCACTATTTCAAACTTTTGCCCATTAAGATACTTCTGTCTGCATATATGTTTATGTGTTGAGTGGAAACTTATATTTTTGTCCATTTAATGATAAGCTATGATAGTGGCATCGTTTAGAATTTCTTTGAAAATGTTAAAAGCTTTTCTGTCAATATATGCTTTGACAAGTAATTTGCTGATTACTTGCCTTTTTTTCATATTTTTTCTTAAGGATCATGGAGAATGATGTCTTCAAACAAGATTGGCGCAGCAGAAGTAAGATCCAGATATTCCAGTACACGTCTTTGAAATGGACCCTTTGTTTTCTTATTGGTATTGTTGTTAGTCTCATTGGCTTCTTCAATAATCTAGCCATTGAGAACATTGCTGGTGTGAAGTTTGTGATCACCTCCAACATGATGCTGGCAGACAAGTTAGAATTGCTCTTATTAACTCTTTTCCTAGAATGCAACTTCTATTAATCACAAGAATATATATATATATATATATATTCATAGTGTCAATATATGTTGACAACTTAATGCCAACAAGTGGTTTTCTTGACTGAAGGTTGAATGGTTTGTTGCAGGTACTTGGCAGCATTTCTCATATTTGCAGCTGCGAATTTAGGCCTTACCTTGTTTGCTTGTTTGATAACGACTCTTATAGCACCAGAGACTGCTGGATCAGGCATACCTGAAGTTAAGGCTTACTTAAATGGTGTTGATGCCCCTGCCATATTCTCATTTAGAACATTGGTAGTTAAGGTAAGTTGGACATTCATTACTCTTAAGGTGGTCTTCAGTTTTCTCTTTTTTTGGCGTTTTCCCTTGAACCTGACCCTATGTATGTATGTATATATATATATATATATATTTATACATCAACTTATATTACATATATGTGAAATGGACTTGTTGACAGATTGTTGGCAGCATTGCTGCCGTGTCATCATCTCTTAATGTCGGCAAGGCAGGACCCATGGTCCATACCGGTGCATGCATTGCAGCCCTATCATGTCAAGGTGGATCAGAGAAATACGGGTTAACATGGAGATGGTTCAGATTTTTCAATAACGATAGAGATCGACGTGATCTCGTGACTTGTGGATCAGCGGCTGGGATCGCTGCTGCTTTCCGTGCCCCTGTTGGTGGTGTACTATTTGCTCTTGAAGAAATGGCATCTTGGTAATTTCAATAAAATCATGCATGAATAGTCTATATGGTAACTGATGCGAATCCTATTATTTTAGCCCAACAGGTCCCAAGCCCAAGAGTACTTCAAGTATATTCTAGAAGGCCCAAAAGGGCAAATCAGGAAAGTGGGTGAGTTTTCTGTTAGAGGAGTGAGAAGAGAATAAAAAGGCGTGGGAGTGAGTGCATGGGGGATATGAAGAATTATGCTTTCTGTTGGCTCTAGCTAGATAGCTTGGAGAGAAGGATTTCCCTGGAAACACTGTATCGCTTCTTTTCTTTATTTACGATTCAATCAAAAATCCCATTAACCCTCTATTGATCTGTTCTACTATTTCAATTCTAATTTTCTGTTTGCTATCATTGGTCCGACCTACCTCGACCTGTCGTTCCTCCATCATGGTTCAACCGTCCATGGAAACACGCTCTCAAGCTGCTCGATTAGATCAACACGATGAACAGATCGCTCAAATTCAGTCTGATATCCTCGCAATCAAGGCTTCGATGGACTCCGAACGTCTAGAATCGATGGAATTCCGGAAAGTTATGTTGAGCTGGGTGAAACAACAGGAGAAGCAGCCGGTGTCGTCTCCTGGGGGTGCGTCTGGAATCGATCTGATTACCCCCATCGGGTGTGTCCCCGAAGGAGGGGAACTCATCGGATTTTCGACCAGGGTCTGGCGGAGGATCGCAAGATGGGTTACCATGGGCCGTGAAGAAGATCAAGTTACCGGAGTTTTGTGTTTTCGATCCTCAAGGCTGGATTCAGAAAGCCAACCTATACTTCGAAATCAACGGTACTCCTTCTAACTTACGAATTCGATTGGCTCAATTAAGCATGATAGGGGTTGCCCAACATTGGTTCACAATCGTTAATCAAATTTACGATTCCCTAACGTGGGAACAGTTTCAAATTGAGCTGTTACAACGTTTTAGTGGGTTGGAAATTCAAAACCCGTATGAGCAATTAGCAACTATCAAGCAAGGGGCATCGATTTATGATTATATAGACGACTTCGAATATTTGCTATCATTGGTCCCCAAATTATCGGAATCACAGTCACTTGGGTATTTTATTGCCGGATTGAAGGATGAGGTCAAACATTGGGTTCGATTACATCGACCCCAATCACGTTTAGACGCTATGTACCTAGCCAAGGATATCGAGGGCTTCCTTCATCCTTCGTCAGCAAACCTCTCGCTATCTAGATTTCGCTATCAGCATGGACCGGGTCGTGGGCTGTCGAATGACGTTAGGCCCATTTTTGGGGGCCGTACGGATCCAATCAGGCCCAATCTTTCTCTTTCTTCTGATCGAAACCCTTCGTTGGGACGTCCAGAGAACCTCCGCCCCTCTTCTCTTCCACGACCACCGGGCTCTTCTTCGACCGAATTTGGCCAGTTGTTTAATCGTAATCGGGGTTTCAAATCTCTCACCCGCACGGAGTGGGAGGATCGACGGAAGAAGGGATTATGTTTTCGGTGTGGTCACCAGTTTGGTCCAGCACATAAATGCCCGGAGGGAAAACTACGGGTCTTGTTATTGGGCGATGATGAGTCAGGTGACGAGGATGGGTTGCTCTCCAACATCGAAACTGACTTTATTTCAGAAATCCAACCTGCAGATGAAAATTCTGCTAGTTTGTGTATGGCAGTTGGGTTTCTCGGGGCTTCGACGGAGTCTGAGTCTACTTCTGGTGGTAACACCCTTAAATTAGAAGGAGCCATCGCGGACATACCTGTGGTCATTTTGGTAGATGGCGGGGCTACTCACAACTTTATTTCTCGCAAATTAGTAAAATCTTTGGGCTTGTTGGTGGAACCCTTTGTCGGTCTTAGCATTCAACTGGGTGACGGTCATCGAGTTTTCGTCAATCAACGTTGTCCTCAGTTGAAAATTCAAGTGGGACCGTGTGAGTTTGTAATATCCGCCTTGGTGTTTGATATGGGTCATTTGGATGTGGTTCTTGGGGTAGCATGGTTAGCCACATTGGGTGACGTGCTTCATAATTGGGAGAGACCGTCAATGAAATTTGTCTTTCAAGGAGTTCCAGTTCATCTACAAGGATTGACGAAGACAGATTGTTCTCCGACTTCCTTGCAATCATGGTTGTCCCTACCGACTCCAAAGGTCGAAGCTTGTCCTGTTTTTGGGACAACCACAAGCTCTGACGTCAAGGAACTCTCGTTGAACCAACAACAACAGGTTCAAGACTTATTTGAACGGTTTCATGAAGTATTTCGTGAACCAACAGGGCTGCCTCCGTCTCGATCACATGATCACTCCATTTCTTTGGTTTCCCCACATGAGTCGATATGTGTCCGTCCTTATCGCTATCCCCATATTCAGAAGTCTGAAATCGAACGTCAAGTTCAGGAATTGCTTAAGTTGGGCATGATTCGAGCTAGTAAGAGCTCGTTTTCGAGTCCCGTTATCTTAGTTCGCAAGAAAGATAACACTTGGCGCATGTGTGTCGATTATAGAGCTCTTAACAAGGCCACAATTCCGGATAAATTCCCTATTCCAGTGGTTTGAGGAACTCATTGATGAGCTTAAAGGAGCCAAGGTTTTTTCCAAATTAGATTTGAAATCGGGTTACAACCAGATTCGAATGGACCCAGCGAGTATTGAGAAAACGGCTTTTCGTACGCATGACGGTCATTACGAGTACCTTGTGATGCCTTTCGGGCTCTCCAACGCGCCGGCAACCTTCCAAGCAATCATGAACGACATCTTTCCACCGTTGTTACGCAAAAAGGTGGTGGTTTTTTTCGATGACATACTCATCTTCAGCCCTTCGTGGGAGCAGCATTTGATGGATTTAGAGGTCGCTTTAACGATTTTACGAGATAATGATTTTGTGGTCAATCAGAAGAAGTGTTCATTTGGCCAAACTTCGGTAGAGTACTTAGGTCACATCATCACTGGCAAGGGTGTGGCTATGGATCCTAAGAAAATCGAGGCGGTGTTGGATTGGCCGGTTCCGCGACACATTAAGGGTTTAAGGGGATTCTTGGGCCTCACCGGTTACTACCGGAAATTCATAAGGCATTACGGAAGTATTGCAAGGCCACTCACGGATTTGACAAAGAAAGACGCGTTTGGGTGGAACGATGAAGCACAACAGGCTTTCGTGTCTTTAAAGGAAGCTATGGTGACCGCACCTCTTTTGGCTCTTCCGGATTTTCAGTCACCATTTGTAGTCGAATGTGACGCTTCGGGGCGTGGAATTGGAGCTGTCCTAATGCAACAAAACAGACCGTTGGCCTATTTCAGCAAGGCACTTAGTGATCGAAATTTGGCCAAATCGGCGTATGAAAGAGAAATAACGGCTTTGGTATTAGCCGTTCAACATTGGCGTTCATACTTATTGGGCACCCGGTTTGTGGTTTTCACAGATCAAAAGAGCCTCAAGTTTCTTTTGCAACGAGTTACGACTCCTGATCAACAAAATTGGGTGGCCAAACTATTGGGATACGATTTCGAAATTTGTTATAAGCCAGGACGTGAGAATCGAGCGGCCGATGCTTTATCCCGGAAAGCTACTGACGAAGAATTTAATACCGCAGTATCGACTCCAATTTGGGTGCAAGGCTCACAGCTACTGGACGAAATTCGTGGGGACACGGGAATTCAACAACAGTTGGCAGAATGTGTGGCTGACCCGGCTCGTCACTCGGGATTCTCGGTTCGTAATGACATTCTATACTACAAAGACTGTCTGGTTATCTCTCGCCACTCCAAATTCATTCCTATGTTGTTGAACGAATTTCATCGGTCTGCTTCAGGTGGGCATTCGGGATACTATCGTACGTATCGTTGTTTGGCGGCAAACATTTATTGGCCCAGGATGATTGCCGCCGTTCAGGATTTCGTTAAGGCGTGCGATGTGTGTCAAAGATGTAAAGCAAGTTCCACGGTTCCGGGAGGTTTACTTCAACCCTTATCCATTCCTAATGCAATTTGGGAAGACATATCGATTGATTTCATTGTCGGGTTACCTAAGTCTCGGGGTTTTGATGCGATTTTGGTGGTGGTAGACAGGCTGTCCAAGTACAGCCATTTTCTATTATTGAAACATCCTTATACAGCTAAGTCAGTGGCTGAAGTGTTCGTGCGGGAAGTGATCCGTCATCACGGAATTCCAAAATCGATTGTAAGTGATCGAGATCCATTGTTCCTTAGTGTGTTCTGGCAGGAAATCTTTCGATCGCAAGGGACGAAACTAAATATGAGTTCGGCCTATCACCCGGAATCTGATGGCCAAACGGAAGTCATAAATCGTTGTTTGGAATCCTATTTACGGTGTTTTGCTGTTGATCAACCACGCTCGTGGTCTATTTGGATTCCGTGGGCGGAATTTTGGTACAATTCGACTTTCCATGGATCGACTGGGAAGTCTCCTTTCGAGGTGGTGTACGGTCGTAAACCACCCACGGTGTTGCAATTTGTTCCCGGTGAAATCAGAGTTCAGGCGGTGGTGCAAGAGCTCCAAGATCGGGATGAAGCATTGAAACAACTTAAACTACATTTGTCCAACGCCCAATCAGTGATGAAGGAACAAGCAGACAAAAAGAGAAGGGATGTTAATTTCCAAACAGGCGAGTGGGTGTACGTGAAACTGAAGCCTTATAGACAAATGTCAGTAGTTCATCGGATTCATCAGAAGTTGGCAGCTAAATTTTTTGGTCCTTTCAAGATACTAGAAAGGATTGGTCCGGTAGCTTATAAGTTAGAATTGCCACCTTCGTCAAAAATACACCCCGTCTTTCACGTGTCCTTGTTGAAGAAAGCTGTTCAGACCCCTACAGAGACAATGTTACCGCTTGAATTGGAGGTAGGGGCAGCTGATATGTCTTTTCCGGCAGCTATTTTGGCTTCACGAGTGATTTCGGAGCATAACGAACAAGTTCGACAGTGGTTGATTCAATGGAAGGGACGTCCGGTGGAAGAAGCAACTTGGGAGGATACGGTAAGTATTCAAAGTCAGTTTCCAGAAGCAAGTCTTGAGGACAAGACTTCTCTGGAAGGAGGGAGTAATGATGCAAATCCTATTATTTTAGCCCAACAGGTTCCAAGCCCAAGAGTACTTCAAGTATATTCTAGAAGGCCCAAAAGGGCAAATCAGGAAAGTGGCTGAGTTTTCTGTTAGAGGAGTGAGAAGAGAATAAAAAGGCGTGGGAGTGAGTGCATGGGGGATATGAAGAATTATGCTTTCTGTTGGCTCTAACTAGATAGCTTGGAGAGAGGGATTTCCCTGGAAACACTGTATCGCTTCTTTTCTTTATTTACGATTCAATCAAAAATCCCATTAACCCTCTATTGATCTGTTCTACTATTTCAATTCTAATTTTCTGTTTGCTATCAGTAACCATCAAAATTACTATCAAACTTACCACATTTAATTATTAACTATTTTGCAGGTGGAGAAGTGCTCTTTTGTGGAGAGCTTTCTTCTCGACCGCCATTGTTGCAATTTTGCTTCGGGGTCTAACTGATATGTGCTTGAGTGGAAAATGTGGACTTTTTGGCACTGGGGGTTTGATAATGTATGATGTTACATCTATAAATATATCTTATCATCTAAAAGATGTACCTCCGGTTCTTCTTCTTGGAGTCATCGGAGGCATTGCAGGGAGTATATACAATTTTCTATTGGGTAAAGTTCTTCGACTTTACAATCTAATCAATGAGTAAGCTCCCTCTTTTGCTTATTTGGTATATCGACCATATGAAACTATCTTTTTTTGAAAAAGTACTCCATGAAAAATTGCGATAATTTTCTTTTCTGTGAAATTTGCAACATTTATTTGGGCCCAAATGTTTTCTTTATTTGTTTTGTTCGAAGGTATTTTAGATAATTGATAACTGGTCAAAAACAGTTTACTTAAAACTATGTTTCAAAACGTTATATTTTTCACGAAACCGGTGTTATAACTTATAAGTAGTTTGGATAACGTATAACTCGCTCTTTATTTCCGACTTTACTACTTCAGGAAAGGCACTGCTTACAAAATACTTCTTGCTTGCTTGGTTTCCATCGTAACTTCCTGTCTCTTATTCGGTTTACCATGGTTTGCAACTTGCCGACCGTGTCCAGTTGACGCATCTGAACCATGCCCAACTATCGGTCGATCCGGAAACTACAAAAAGTTCCAATGTGCACCTGATCATTACAACGAACTAGCAAGTCTCTTTTTCAACACAAACGATGATGCAATTAAAAATCTATTTAGCAAAGATACCGACACCGAGTTCCACCCCACATCGGTTCTAATATTCTTTATCACTTGCTTTTTTCTAAGCATCTTTAGTTACGGAATTGTGGCTCCCGTGGGTCTCTTCATTCCCGTAATCGTAACCGGTGCGTCTTACGGACGGCTCGTTGGTTTGTTAATCGGTTCGAACTCTAATCTTAACCACGGGCTATTTGCGGTCTTGGGTGCGGCTTCACTTCTCGGTGGTTCGATGAGGATGACGGTTTCACTTTGTGTTATTCTCCTCGAATTAACCAACAACTTACTCTTACTACCGCTTATAATGTTGGTTCTTCTCGTTTCCAAAACCGTGGCCGATGCTTTCAATGGAAATATTTATGACCAGATAATGAGTTTGAAAGGGTTTCCGTATTTAGAAACCCATGCCGAACCGTATATGAGACAGCTAACCGTTAGTGATGTTGTATCGGGCCCACTTCGGTTATTTAACGGAATTGAGCTGGTTGCTAATATCGTACACGTTCTTAGAACGACAGGGCATAACGGGTTTCCGGTAGTGAACGAGCCTCCGTATTCTGAAGCACCGATTTTGTACGGTTTGATTCTGCGGTCCCACCTTATTACGTTACTAAAGAAGAAGGCTTTCTTGGTTACTCCAACACCGATAGGTGTGGATGATATAAAGCATTTTTCGGCAAGTGATTTTGCAAAGCAGGGTCTTGGAAGTGCGGAAAAGATTGAAGACGTAGAACTGACGGAAGATGAAATGGAGATGTATATTGATTTGCATCATTTCACGAATGCTTCACCGTATACTGTTGTCGAGACTATGTCTTTAGCCAAGGCGCTTACGCTTTTCAGGGGTGTTGGTTTACGACACCTGCTGGTAGTCCCCAAGACTTCTGAGGTAAATATATACACAACCGTGTCCATGGGTGTTTGGACCAGTTTGCGTTCGAGTGCGCCTCCACTGATCATTGCTTACATATTTGTTATATAGTTATATAGAGGGAGGTTCAGGAGAAAACGCTAAAAAAAGAGAAAACTGAAGAACACCATGGGAGGCCGCCATCTGGTAACATGCATTTGTGCATATGCACTAATGCATATTTATGCATTTGTGCATATGCACTAATACATATTTATGCATTGATGCATAGAAAAAAAATACCGTCCAGATGGCGGACTCTCAGGGTGTTCTTCAGTTTTCTTTTTTTTAGCGTTTTCTCCTGAACCTCCCTCTAGTTATATATATATATATATATATATATATAGAGAGAGAGAGAGAGAGAGAGAAAGGAAAGTTCAAATGCGAACTCAAATTTGGTTGTGAACGTGAGGACAAATGAGAGCGCGACACATGTCATATTCAAACTAAATAGTGAAGGAAAATATTCAGATGGAATGTAGTGTTATTCAGTCTTCAGATGGAATGTAGTGTTATTCAGTCTGAATATTTTCCTTCATTATTCGGTCTGAATATGACACTGCCGTGCTTTCATTTGTCCTCACGTTCACAACCAAACTTGAGTTCTTGTCTGAACCCCCCCCCCCCCTATATATATAGGGGGGGTTCAGACAAGAACTCAAGTTTGGTTGTGAACGTGAGGACAAATGAAAGCACGGCACGTGTCATATTCAGACCGAATAATGAAGGAAAATATTCAGACCGAATAATATTCAGTCTGAATAATACAAATTCAGACACGTGTCGCGTTCTCATTTGTCCTCACGTTTACAACCAAATTGGAGTTCACATTTGAACTTCCCTCTCTCTCTCTCTCTATATATATATATATATATATATAGGGGAAAGTTCATATGAGAATGGTACCTATTTAAGAAAATAAGAGAACAATACAAAATCATATGTGATTTTGCACTAACTGGAGCGGACGACTTTTGGGGCCACTTAAGTGGCATGGAAAAAGTCTCTTGGAATCATGGGTGATTTTGTACATAAACGACCATTCTCGTATTCTCGCGAATAGGTTTCATTCTCGTTTGAACCTATCTCTCTCTCTCTCTCTATATATATATAAATTTAGAAATAGTACTAAGTGGTGGTGGTTGTTTTGTTTATAATTGCAGAGACTCCCTGTGGTTGGGATATTAACAAGACATGATTTCATGCCAGAACATATTCTTGGTTTGCACCCAATGCTGGCAAAAAGTAAATGGAAAAGATTAAGATTCAAATTCCCACTTTGGAACAAACTCTTTTGAGATTAAAAACATCTACTACAATTAAGTAGTTCCAGTGAAGATGGTTGGTATTCATGACGAGGCCTTCGTGCAGTTTCTTCTACCCCGGCTGAATCTTAAATCCATGGTATATATGTACTTGCTCTTTCCTCTAAAACATACTCTTTTTTCTTTAGATTGCACCTTATTGTTATTATTATTATTTTTTCATTAAAGCAACTAACTTATCAAGTTTTTTAGCTCCTAGTATAGTAGTCAGATTCGTTGATTCTTGGTTGCATCTACGTGTTTGATCCTGTGTAGCAAGTAAGTCAAATCTCTCGTTGATTTAGGGTTTGTTCGTTTATAATTAATATGAGAAATGAAAAGACCGACTCTAATGGAAACACTAAATCACTCCGACTAGGACACTAAATCTTAGACCAAAGGAATATATGTAGAATTTAACATTTTGGTCTAAGATTTCGTGTTATCCATGGGAGTGGATTTGTGGTTTGCATCAATTTTTATAGATTTGGTGTTATCAATTAGAGATGCCCGGATCCTTGCCATGAGTGTGTAGGTTGAGAAGGAAACATTTAGGTAGCGTTTGGTACACATACATGATTGGACAGGACTGGACAAGATAGGACAAGACAGAACACGTCAAGTGTTTGTCTGGCGTTTGGTACGACTAAGACTGAACAAAACTAGACAACTTGCCCCCCCCCCCCCACAAAGTTATTTGATGATTTTATGTAAATCATATAATAGTTATAATCAACTCAAATAAAGTAAATAATTAAATAATGTAATCTGTAAACAATTTTACACAATTTTCATATACATAAATACATACATATATAATAACCCTAATTTTGAATGAAAACTTTGATATAATGGTAGTTGTGGCCGATGTGATGGAGGTAGTGGTGGGGTGGTGGGCAGTGATAGTGGTAGCCGATGGTGGTGGTTATGGTGGAGGTGGTAGTGGCTGATGTGGTGGTGGTGAAGGGCGGTGGTGGTCAGTGGCCGACAATGGTTGTGACGGATCTTAAGATGGTAGATAGTGGAGGTGGTGGCGGTCGACAAATGTCAATGGTAGTTATGGTGGAGGTGAGGTGGCCCATGATGGTGGTGGTAGATGGCCGACGGTGGTTGTGGCTAATGATACTAATGGGGATGGCGACAAGCGATGGTGGTCAGTGGTCAATGGTGGTTGTGAAGGACATGAAGATGGTAGATAGCGGTGGTGGTGATGGTGGAGGTAAGATAGCCCAAAGGTGGTTGTCGGTGGTTATACATGGAGGTGGCAATGGACGGTGGTTGTGGAGGTGGTGGATGAGGTGGTTGTAGTGGAATAGGAGGTGGAGGTGACCGACAATGGCTACCGGTGGCCGCCGACTGTAGCGGCGGCCGTGAGCAGTGGTGATGGTGACCATTAAAACAAATACCATATTAAGGTTAAAGATCAAATAAGGGTAGATTAGTAATAGTTTCTGTCTCATCTTGTTCCACCTATTTTGATGGAACAAGAAAAAACTCTTTTTGTCCCACTCTATCTCATCTTGTCTAGTTCTTTCCCTGTCACATGTTGTGCGGTTGCGTCAAACGTGGAACAGTGAGTGCTGGTCCTGTCCCATGTCGTGTCAAACTTGGGACAATGAGTTTTGTCTGCCGTGTCCTGTCTTGACTTATGTACTAAACGCACCCTTTGGACTGTAAATGAATTGAACATTCAACGAACTGTTCGACGGGAAGCCAGGAAGTTCATTTATTTAATAAATGAACGAACATGAACACATTTTTTTATTATTTTAGTTAAATAAACGAACATGAACAATGATCTCGTTCGTTCAATTACGTATGAACGTTCATTTTTTTATGTTCGTTTACATTCGTTTATATATATAAATATATTTATATATTATGGCATTAACATGTGAAATTATTAATTAAATTAATTTTTTAGAATTTCTTTTAAATCTCTCCAATGTACCTAGTTTTTCATTTTGTTATTAGGTTGATTTTAGTTCATTTGTTTGTTTATTTTCTCATAAGAATTGTTCATTTAATTTATTTATGTTCGTTTACGTTCATTTAACATCTTAACAAACAAACATAAACGAACAAGTCATATATTCTTGAGTAATGAACATATGAACATAAAAATATTCATTCATTACCTGTCGTGTTTGTTTGTTTGTTCGATTAAGTTAAATGAACATTTGTTCAATTGTTCGTTTTCGTTTACAAGTCTAGGAACATTGTTACTTCAATCATGCTCATTACATTAGCAAATATACATTTAATTCAATAAATTGTTTATTTTATTTTTAATTAAAACAACATAAACAAATGACAAGTTGTACATATGTACATAATAAAATAACGTAGAATATCTATAGGAAGAAGGGAGAATGAAAATTAATGTAATGATTTAAGTTTTTTAATATTTGGCTCCCTATAATAATTAAAGAGTCGATATAGGAAGTCCGTCGTTAATCAAATACTATGTTACGTGTTGCTATCTTTTGTAAATCTCTTATACAATTTAAGCATGTATTTTCATGTTACAATTGTTTTTGTATAGATCGTTGAATGCCATGTATTTGTAGCAAGGTTCTAAAAAACGCGTTATGGCGCGCCATAACGTCGAGGCGTGGCCTCGCCGTCACATTAAAGCCCGTGGCGCGACTCTGAGGCGTGGCTTGCAGTAAGGCGCGTTATGGCGTGTTATGGCGGGTTATAAGGCGTGTTATGGCGCGTTATAACGCGTGATTTTGTTTTTTTTCTTCTTTTTTTGTAAACCTTGTGTGTTTGATATAAAATTATGAATGCATGTTCCTTTCTTTGTTTGTAGTTTTATATGAATTTAATTTGTTTAATCATTATTGTTCATTACACTCGCTCACATAGACATATATATGTATTAAATATATAAAGATTTGCCGCCTTAAGTCGCGCCTTAAAAAACGTCATGGTCTCGCCGTAACTCGTAAGGCTTGAGGCTTGACCTCACCGCCACGCCACGCCACGCCTCACGCCAATTAGAACATTGATTTGTAGTAATATTAGTTTTGCACTATGAACCACAAAATAAAGCAATGTTTATGTTAGTACATTGTGTACTATGTTTCTTCTATGTCCAACTTCATTTAAAAATGACATAAATGCCGATTCAGTAATGAGTATTATCCAATAAAAATATTTATATATATTTTTATTTTTTCATTATAGGTAACCAATCGTATAATTAAAAAATTTTTACTATTTTTTTTTTGAATGACAACAGTTTTATTAAAACTAGCAAGGTGCTAGAAAACAGTTACATTACAAAAATAGTTTGTAGGGGATTTTGTAGCCATCCCACCCAATTTAATATTTCCCTTCCTACTTCTATATTGCGTCCAGAGGAACGAGTGTGTAACTATACTATCCCATATCAGCGCCTTTTTAGGTTTCATTGCTCCAAAAAACGTCCTATTTCGAAAATTCCATATCGACCATACTATCTATCTTGTAAAAGGCAATGCATTGGCATCTCTAAGCACAAATTTTTTTGTAACTTTATAGCTTTTAGAATGTAAAAAGAAGGTTTTAATATTGATGTGTGTGAGGATGATTCAGTTTGTAGGAGTATCATTAACAATATACAGGGGTACTATTAATCTCCTTTTTCTGTAAAATCTTCCGAAAATATTTCATTATGTATTCAAAAAGCAATATATAGTAGAATGTAAGGTGACGTTTGGTTCGCTGGAATCCGGCGGAATATGAAGGAATTGGAATGGTCAATTCCATTGACCGAATTCCATTCATATGTTTGGTTCATTCTTTGAATTTTGATAAGGAATTCAAATTCCACATATGGTGGAATGTAAATTCCTTCAATTTTAGCAAGGAATTTCAATTCATTTGTACCATTTTTGGAGGAAAAAATCATTATTTGCTTATATTTACTCAATTTCATTTTATCCCACCCTGATGATGGATGTTACCACCATCGCCGCCGTCGTCACCACCACCGCCACTGCCTGTCGCCGCCACGTGGCCACTACTATTGTTGTCATCGTCACCTCCATCGCTGTAATTACCATCGTTACCACTCTCAGTTTCACCAACACAACCACAATCATCACCACCACATCCACCACCATTACCGCCGCCACCTCACTACCAGTACCGACGTCACCGCTACCTCCAACCCTGCCTTCACCATCGTTACCGTTATCTTCTTCACCCCCACCACCACCGTTATCACCACCGCCGGCGCTGCCACCATCGCCATTGTCGCCACCACCACTACTGGCGTGTCATTTCGCCTCCAACACTACCATTACATCGTTTTCACTGTCTTCTTCACCAACACAACCACAATTGTCACTACCCCATCCACCACCACTACCGCCACCACTGTCATCACCATCGTCGCCCCACCGCCCCACCATTACCGCCGCCGTCGCCGCCAGTACTACCGACGCCACCACCGCTACCGCCTCCACCCCACCACTAGTATTATACCCAACGAACCAAACATGCATATTCAAATTCCTTAGACAGATTTCATTCCAATTCCTGCCAACCAAACGCATGGTCAAACATGATTAAATTTAATTCCAGTTCCTTCAGATTCTAATTCCTTTGACAGATTCCAATTCCAATAGATTCCATTCTGTGAACCAAACGCCACCTAAATCTTTTGAATTATGTCTGCAAGGTAAAAATATATGAACTTATCATACATGTACTTTTATTGGATAATACTCTATAGATTTTACATTTTATACTATTATTCAACATTTATGTCATTTTTAAATGAAGTTGGCAAAGAAGAAACATAGTACACAATGTACTAACATAAACATTGCTTTATTTTCATTGGAAGAGAGTTACGAAGATAAATCCCATGTGCCATTAGTTCCATAACTAGCAAACATAAAACTAATAATACTACAAATATGTGTTATTCAAAGATCTATTAAATCAAAAACATGTTATAAAAAGAGTTACAGAATATCAATAAAACACTTGGATAATTTAAATATCGTGAATTAATCAATTTTCAAAATCTGTGATTTCGACCCTTTTGCTTGGGGTTTCGCGAAATCCGATTTGGGATAATTTAAGAATTGAAATTACAGGCTTAATTTCAATTTAGAACCAAAAGAAGATTACCTTGCGTTTGTGTTTTTCGTTGCAAAGACAGAGAGAAGAACCAAAATTCGGTTTCTCTTTTTCTGTGTTAGTTCAACTTCTCATACGCGGTTATAATTAGGGTTTTAAGTTATTAGATAAGGATAATTCGTTTAGGTTTCGGGCGTTGCCCCCGGAACCCCCACCTGGGGCGCTGCCCCCTGGACCCCCGTATTCCTGAGTCCAAATTTGTCAACATGAGTGTGCACCATGCACCTCCAGCCTTAGAAAGTAATTGAACTCAACATATCTCTATAGTAATTCTAACTACACTAAAATATGTTGCTAACATTAAAATCACCAACAAAAGACACAATTAAAACATGAACACATGTTTAAATTGTGTAAGAAAATTACAAAATATTGCAACACGTAATATAATATTTAATTAACAATCGACTAATTGATCAAGTTTTATGTGATAAGTCAAAACCACTTAAACCAATGTGGCCCCAATGATATTTTTAAGCATTAAACCATCAATATTTTAACTTATACTCCTTTTATTAAATAACCAATTATACGAATAGCAAACATGACAGTGTACCTAACTAGTAGATTAATGGTCCCTTGTCAACCTACAGTCCTACACTGATCATGGCAAAAGCATCGAGGAGGCACTCAGTGGCGGATCCAGGATTTTTGTCCACCGGGGTCCCATTAAGATAGACTAAATACGCGTAAATTCACCCGACGTGTTTCGAAACTTTTTTAAACTTTTTTAGTTGATTTCAAGAGATTTTCTTGTTGTTTTTATCGATTTTGAGGGATTTTCTTAGTGTTTTTATGGATTTCGAAGGTTTTGTTCGAGTTTTTTTTATTGATTTTAATAGATTTTTTTAGTGTTTTTGTTAATTGCCGATAAGATAGGGTCCTTTGAAATTTTTTACTGGGGGACGAAGGCTATATTCAGTATTTTTTATGTTTTTTATCCTTAAAAAAAATTAAAAATTCACTGGGGGGACAGGACCCCCTCTTTATAGGGGTGTAACCGCCCCTGGAGGCACTAATTGATGCGTAAAATAGATTAAGCAAGTTGCAAAACAAATAACTCAATTCACACTAATCTTGTCAATAAGGCATTGTTTGGCAAAAATAAGGTGACTTATAAGTCATCTTATGAGGTACCTTATTGTAGTTGTTTGGATGACCATAAGGTACCTTATTTTTAGTGTATAAGGTACTTTATTGATAAGTTAATAAAAGTAAGGTTTTGATAAACTACTTTATAAATCATAAGGTATGTTATTAGCTATTTTACCAATCGTAGCCTAACTCAATTTTCCAATCTGGTTGGCGCCTTTCTTTAAATCTCCAGTTTGGCTTGATTATATTTACTGGACCAACAATAGGGCATCTTATCTAAAAATGTTACAGTAAATTTATACGATGTTTTTTTTGTGCTTTATTAAGTATTTAGGACAAAATGAAGTGTTTGAATTAGTATTTTACATGACACTTTTGAAATTTGTCTTATTAACATATCTTTGTATTACAAGGGAACACTTGTTTTTATAAGATATTTATTTTCAAATAATATCATATAAAAAAATCAATATAATACTCTTTTATAAGTTTACTAATTTTTGTTTTTAGTGTGTAAAAACGTCTTATAAACTTATTATAACACTTCTAGATAAAATTTTCTATTGTTTTACTTATAAACAAATTTTTTTGTATAAACAGTCTTTTCTATAAACAGTCTATTATTACACTTGACATATTAGAGCATCTCCAACAGCATCTCTAAAAAAATTCTAAAATGGAGATACAAAAGTTAAAATCTTTAAAAAAAATTGAGTGAATTGTGGATTTGGTCCCTATGGTTTGATAAATTTTTGGGCTATGGTCACTATACTATGTTTATTGTGGATATGGTTATTGTCGTATTCAATTTACTTTGGTCATGGTCTCTCTAACTAACGGCTTACTAACTTTGTTAAATAAAGGGCTCATTTTTGACATATACTTATTCTTTTGTCTTTTTCATATAAATATAAAAACAATATTTTTATACATATATATATATATATATTATCAAAATAAATAAATTATGATACTCTTATAGATATTTTTTATTTAATTAAAAAAACTTAACTATATTAAATAAATTAAATTATATTGTTTTAAAAATTAGCTATATTAAATTGAATTTACTTATTTTAATTTGTTTAAAGAATTAATTATATAAATAGGTTTTGATGCAATTAATATTTAAATTATAAAATCATATTTAAAAAATTTATGTTAAACACGATTCAATTTTTTTTTATCATTACAATAAACAAGTTTATTATCGATATTTTAACACCAAAAATTATTTAAAACCACTAAAATACAAACTCCAATTTTATCATACTAAAATAAGGTCTTTGATTTTCATGTAATTTTTTAATTTAAAGATTCAACGTCAACTATTTAAATTTTCATCAATGAAAAATTTATTTTTACTTTCATGTTTCTAACTTAAAATTAAACAAATTCGTACATAAATTCAACAAGTTTTCATACCGAAATAAACAAAAATATTAAAATGATAAAATTATATCGTATTTAATATAATAATGATATCAAAATAAACACGATATCACATTCATTCTATATATAATGATATAAAAATAACTAAAATAAAACATTGTTTTATCATTTGATTTGTTTAAATTAAAAAATTGAATACGATATAATTTTATTATTTTAATGTTTTTGTTTATTTCGGTATGAAAACTTGTTGAATTTTTGTAGAAATTTGTTTAATTTTAAGTTAGAAAGATGAAAGTAAGTATAAATTTTTCATTGGTGAAAATTTAAATAGTTGACGTTGAATTTTTTAATAAAAATTATATGAAAATCGAAACCTTATTTTAGTATGATAAAATTGAAGTTTATATTTTAATGGTTTTAAATAATTTTTGATGTTAAAATATCGATAATAAACTTGTTTATTACAATGATAAAAAATAACAATAAAATTAATTCGTGTTCAACATAATTTTTTTAATTTAAATAAATCAATCATAAAATCATATGTTATTTATTCGCTCTAAATAAAATAAAATATTTTTTTTATGATTTGATTTGTTTAATTTTAAATATTAATTGCATCAAAATCTATTTATATAATTAATTATTTAAACAAATTAATATAATTAAATACAATTTAATATAGTTAATTTTTAAAACAATATAATTTAATCTATTTAATATAGTTAAGTTTTTTTCAATTAAACAAATCATATCTACAGTAATATCATAATTTATTTATTTTAATATTATATATATATATATATTGTTTTTATATTTATATGAAAAAGACAAAAGAATAAGTAGATGGCAAAAATGACCCCTTCATTTAACAGAGTTAGTGAACCGTTAGTTAGGGGACTATGACCAAAGTAAATTGAATATTACAAGGACCATATTCGCAATAAATATAGTATAGTGACTATAGCCAAAAAACTATCAAACCATAGGGACCAAATCCATAATTCACTCAAAAAAATTTGCATTCATCTCCAACAACATCTTCATTTTGGAAAATCAATATTAATTATATTATTAAAATATTCAAACTATTCAAAATATTTAAAAACTTTTAAACTAATTTTTATGTCATTGGTGGAAGAGTAAAGTATGAATGAAGTATTATTATTTTTACTTGGTAATCATTTTTGGGGTGATCTCCAAATATGGAGAAAAAAACCTTCTCTCTCATATTTTCTCTATTTTAGAGGAACTTTTAGAGATGCTATTAGAGACAATTTTAGCCAAAAATTTCTATTTTTATTATTTTCACTATTTTAAAGATGTTGTGATGTTCTTAATGTTATATTAATCCATTTTTGTTAATAGTGTTTATTTTGTGATAATAATATTTTATCCATTTACTAATTATTTCAGTAATGGGTAAACCTTTTATGGTTTGAATATTTTTACGATTTTTAATTATATAGGAAATATGGATAGATTAATACATAGAAGCATAAAACTACTATCGACCTAAAAGGATATTTGGGATTCGATACCAGACCTAAAAGGATATGGGAAATACAAATATAATTGACTTGGTTTTATTTATGTGCAAAATAACTACTACTAGAAATTAATTAGAACTATCATAATTCACATGTTTTCTTTATTTTATCTTCATAAGAATTATTTAAGTTATTTGATTATTAACAAAAAGAATACTGGTCCATATATTATAACAAATATTTATTTTCAAATAATGAGCATTAAAATATAATGACGAAAATGATTTAGAAACTATTTATATTTTACATGGAAAAAATGTATACCTAAGTAGATTTACTCATAATTATTAATTAAAGACAGTAATCAAATCCGTTATAAAAATGAAAATAGATGAATGCAAAGGTTTAATAAACGAAACTATGTCATTAACGACATTCTTAGAAGTGGCATTGTTAATAGGGACTCAATTCATTATAAAAATAAAAGTAGAGAGCTGTCTTTCATAAAAAAGAATTTTAGGGACTATACTTGTTAATTTTTGTAAACTAAATGGAAAATTTTTACCTTTGACTCCTTTTTTAATTACATATTTAAGAAAAATATTTTCAATCAAATGTATTTTTATAATCACCTCAATTACTTTTAAGCAATGTTAAATTATTAATTAGCATAATCAATTTGAAAAATAAAATATATGAAAGCAATTTGATAAGGGATCAATTTTATAAATATAAGTGTAAAATAAAATCAAACTAAATAGTTACATAATATCTCTACCTAAAATGATTAATAAAACTTAATTCAAATATATCAAATACTTAACTGAAAAATATAAATATATAAAGATTTCATGTCTGGATGTTACAACTTTCGAATTTTAGGTGAAAGGATGATACATGGCTATTTTAAAAATTTAATGCTCATTTACTATTCTAATACTTATTAGTTATTATCAAGTTAATAATTTATTTGAATCGGTGAAATTTTATTATATGTATATAATAAACTCTATATGCTGAATAAAATTTAAATGTATTCATAATTTATAATAATTTATTTACACTTTATCGATCATACCGATGTTTTAAATAGATCTACTTATCATATAATTGAGAAATTAATTAAAATAGTCATTTCAGTTGAGTGGTTTCACCTCCTAGTCATTTCTCTTATTATTTATAAGGTTTATTAAAATAGCCTTATGTTCATAAAAATTAATTGTGGACCTAGCTAAATATTTTTTTTTTATACTTTCTATCCATTTCTGTAAAAGAAATTATATTTTTTACCCAAGTTCACAGTTTTTTTACATTTCTTTCCATGTCCGTAAAAGAAATTACATTTTTCACCCAAGTTCGCAATTTTTTTTACATTTCTTACTCAGGTCAGCACAAAAACTTTAAAATTACGGACCTAACGCTATTTCGATAAACCTTACAAATAAATAACTAAAAAGTGAAACCAACCAATTAAAATAACTATTTTAATTAATTTTCCATATAATAATTGTCAAACTTAGATATAGGTTAACCATTCACCTATATAATCATATCTTAGAGTGTTTGACTAAGAGAACAACCATAAGTAATGATATCTCCTATCATATGCAAATTAATAAACTCAACTTAATAATTTATAAATTTTTAATAACCTAAGATACAAGTTTTAAAAATATATCATTGTTACCCGCAAAGTTAGGTCCAACTCCCAACACACTGATAAATCATAAATGGTCTACCAACCATTTAAGGATGTAAAAGGTATCCTTGTATTGTATAAAGATAAAGAGATGTGATCGTTTTCAGAAAAACTGATAAAGACACACATTTTAATCTGTAATCTTCGTCACATTTACAAAAAAAGTAATATTCATACAAATATAAAGACATAGAGGATATTTTAAATGCAACTCATCTCCTTTGTACACTAATATAACTCAGTTAATTGAGATATTTATGGAAATGATGAATGTTCATTTATCATGGTTTGAATATTTATGAAAGATTAGACCTGGCAAAAACTGACACGACACGCTAACCCGACACGAACTCAACACGAATTAAACGGATTTGGGTATTACATTTCAACCCGTCTAAGTAAACGGGTTGACACGGCACGACACGATAACTAAACGGGTAAGGTCAGGGTCAAAATTTTCAACTCGAAAATGACCCAAATAACTCGTTTATATTAGGCCTCTTTGGTCGTTAGGCAAATAACATCAACAACTCACAATTTATAGTTTTTTTTTAACAAAGTATATACTAAATAATAATAAGAAGTGATTGTACATTCCATGTAGACCTGGCAAAAACTGGCACAACATGCTAACTAGACACGAACTAGACACGAACTCGACACGAATGAAAGGGATTTGGGTAATATATTTCAACCAATTTAAGTAACCGGGTTGACACGAAAATTAAACGGGTTGACACAAAAACGACACGAAAATTAAACGGGTTGACACGACACGAAAATTAATAAGATTGTTGCTAATCCGTCGCTAATTAACAAGGGATCAAATACAGATGCCACATGTCCATCGCTAATATGTCACTAATTAGCGAAAGATTAGCGATGGATGAGGTTTGTGGCCGGTCCTTCGCTAATCCCTCGTTAGTAGTGTCGAATTGAGGTCGTTGCTAAAAACTGTCACTAATGCCCTTTTTCCTAATAGTGAGAAAAGGAAGGAAAATGTAGAAAAGGAAAAGAAATAAAATTTTTATTTATGTTCTTGAGAGTGAAATGAAAGAGAAGGCAAATGAAGGAAATAAAATAAAATTTTCATGTTCTTGAGCGGAGAAAAAGAGAAAAAAATGTCATTTTTATAAATATACCCTTATTTATTTTGTAACGGTGTGTAATT
This sequence comes from Silybum marianum, assembly GCA_036898165.1. Classification (NCBI taxonomy): domain Eukaryota; kingdom Viridiplantae; phylum Streptophyta; class Magnoliopsida; order Asterales; family Asteraceae; genus Silybum; species Silybum marianum. The sequence goes on along the minus strand of CM072528.1, from coordinate 49,421,983 downwards.
AATGGATAGATGTGTAATTTTAGAAATACTTTTAATTGTTATAAATACTTTTTTTTCCTTTTCCCTTTCCTCCTTCAAAAAATTCGAAAACGTAGGGGTTTTTGGTTCACAGAATTCAAAGGAATTTGATGGAATTGGAATGACAAATTCCTTTGACCAAATTCCTTAACGATGTTTGGTTCGCGGAATGAATTGATTGGATTCCATCGGATTCCACTGAATTCCACGGTTGAGGGATTTGATCATTCCTTAACATATGTGAAGGATTTTGAATTCCATTTCGTGGCAAGTGTAACATAATATATAATTTCATTTAGAAAGACAAAAATAAATTTAACCACCACCTTTCCCTCGCTGGCAACATATCCGCCACCATCATCGTCGTCGCTGCCACCACCACCATCAACTAATATTATCATTCCACCACCGCTACCGCTACCGCCACCTCCACCCACCACTAGCGCTACCGCCACCCCCACCCACCACTAGCGCTACCTCCACCCCACCCCTACCCACCATCACGACCATACGACTACTTTTTGTCGTCATAGTCGCCACCACTCCCACCCCCACACCTTACCCCACCTACCCACCACCACACCACTAATGTTGTCAACACAATTGTCACCCTCACCCCCGATAAATGCATATTTCTATTTTTTGCGAGATTCCATTCCAATTCCTATCAACCAAACGCGTGCATTCAAATTCCTTCAAAGTCAAATCCTTTGATGGATTCCAATTCTATCGAATTTCATTCTATAAACCAAACACCTCCTTAGGTTTTTTTATTTTTCCCTACTTTCTTTCCTTCGTAAAAAGAACTTAAAAACACAACCTAATCTTGATTTCTTTAAGCTTGTTTGTATGATTGTATGATGGGTATATTCCAATGGAATTTTATGATGATGCTCAAGTTTTATTATATTTCATGTTCAAACATTTGAATCTTGGCCACAAAAGGAGATGTCCAACAACATATCTTGAAGTCGACTTGTTTGATAACCTAACCATACGTTATGTTTTTCATTTTTTTTAAAGGGTATCATAGGCATTTGCCTAGACTAATTCCTGACAATTTAAAAACTGCTAAAGCATGCAGCTCTGAGATAATTCCTCAGTGGCCACAAATTGTTTACGCCTGGATTCGAACCTGGGGTATATAGGTTATCTAGCCTCATCCCCCACAAGCCTTAACCAGTACGCCACAAACCTTGTGGTTTTATGTTTTTTATTTTTATTTTCGTATAAAGATTATAAAACCTTTTTTAGTTTTCTGACAAATTATATTATTATTTTTTCAAAAATATTAAGCTAAACTTATACGGTTTCATTTTTCGTTGTTAGGAAAAAAAATTATATAACTGCTTAGGTTTTGTTTAATAAAATTATGTCGTTTTATTGTCATCAAAATACTATTATTTTATATATAATTAATATTCAAAAAAATTATTAAATTATGATTTAGAGTCGGAATGTTAAATAAACAATGCCATATATTTAGCTTCCCAAAGTATTATTAAGTAGACGACATCCGTTGTCTCACCTTTATAATCAAATGAGCTAACCATTTAACTTTAATTCAGTGTTTTTTTTATTAACAATGGATATCTAGACCAGTTTACACATAATTACTTAACTAATTCAAGATGTCTTAAAGTATAGTCAGGAAAATCTTACAATGGTTTTGTAGGACTCAAACTTATGAGTTGAAAGAGCTTTAGATATGTTTTTTTTATCTTATTTAAATGAATAAAGAAATAACTTTATTCATTAAATAAATAATTTGAATACATGTTATATTAATTTCAATAAAATCACCAATAAACCATGGCCTTTTTTAAAGCTTTTATGTAGTACAAAGAAATTACAATTACTTTTTATAATATTTTGTTATGAAATATTTTAGAAATTAAGTGATTTAATATAATATAAATTTAATTAAACTCATTCAATTACCATGATTCGTATTCCGTCCGGTTCAAATGATAAAACCACAAACGAAACTGATGTGCCCAAAAACCTTAACCAAACTAATACTTCGAACTAAAAACACATTAATTGTAATTATGGACAAATTATTAAATCGGTCCCAAAACTATGACAATTAGATCGTCACGGATCCATTATGTTAAAATTACTTAAAATTTACGTTTTATGTTTGTAATGTTTTTGTATGATGAAAAAAGTTGTTATTATTCCACAATGAAAACACAGTTGGTATTTGATAACACTGTCTTTTTCCCAAAACAAATAAAATGAAAGATGATCATCATTGTATTAGTAAAAATACTTATTGGTGTTCGTGTATGAATATAAAAACTCAAGTTATAGTTTTCTACTGTCGTTTATAAATTTTGTAAATTGAATTTACTGATTTTGAAAGCTTGAACACTCATCAGACACTTTCTATGTCTAATTTACGTTTTCTTTAAAAGAACAAAAAAAACTATCACATATAACCCAAACAAATACTTCATTTGTCCTACTATAATGATAACAATTCTGATGTAAAACGACACATAATGTCTTTGAGATGGAATCATGATATATACATAGACATCTTTATAAATTATTAATTACATTATAACTAATATTAGTCTAAAGTTTCATTATTTTGTCGTTATTCAGACATTAAAGATATTCAAACAGTATGTATCATATCAAATGTCTTTATTATCATAAATTAAAAGAAGTAGGCAGTTGGATCCGAACAAGTTTTCAATGTCTAGGTCTTTTGAAACGATGTTTCTTGATTTCTCTATCAAACCAATGGTTTAAATAATGAAATGGATATTGGAATCAAAATCAGATAAAAATCATCCTAACAGTAATAATATTTGCATAAGATTATTTATTATACAAAACACACATGTTACGTTGATACGCCTAATATAGTATTTTTGAAAACATCTTTTTAGTGCTGTATTTAAATTTTTACTGTGTGAATTATGTGATATTTTAAATTTATTCAAAGTATTTCTCTTTTTATTTCCCCTTAAAAATATAAAAGTATTATAGAACATGGTCTAGTAAGCTAGTTGACCTTGAATCTAAGCGATGAAAGTTGCAAATTACATGTGAAACAAAAATTATTGGTAAACTAGAAAACTACAAGGTATATAACCAAAATGATTAAATGAAAACTTATATATTGTAATAATTATTATTGTAAAGTATTGTTTTATATAAAAAAAATTATTTAATAGAATTTAATATATTGATTAATATAAATTTATTTTTTAATATGTTTGTTTATGTTTGTTTTATGTGTATTCGGTTTATAACATGAAATCTTTTTATTGTATTTTATGTTCTATAAACACATAATAAACGTTCACATTATGAAACAAATATACGTTAAACAAATATATTCTAGATAAAATATATGTTAAATCAATATACTAAATTCAAACTGTAAATGAAAAAAGAACGTGAAACAATATACGTAATACCAGTTCTCAAAATTATTACATTTTTATAGATTTTTAAATGAAAGTTCCCTTTTCTATGATATATATATATATATATATATATTTAATATATATAACTTGAAATTATGAAAACTTAATGCTATTAAATTCCTTTTTGTTTTCTTGATGTACAAAATGAATCAATTATTAAATGAAATGTAAAAATGTCTTGGTTTTCTATAAAATAGGTTGAATTGTCGTATTTGTGGTGGTATTAATGGTTTGTTCGAAACTAATTGTACTAGTTGAAAAACCAAAGCAATTTAGGCTATGTTTGGCAAACTAGCTGATAAACTAGCGGTTAGCTGATAAGCTAGCGGATGACTTATAAGCTAGCTTGTAGCTGATAAGTTAGCTGATGAAAAAAATCATGTTTGACAAAATTAGTGTATAAGAATATAAAATTACCAAAAAGATTATATAGAAAAATAGAAACAATAATTAATAATTAATATTACTGAGGGTTATAATTAGAAAAAATGACAATAAGCTCCCAAAACGCTACTCCAAGTAGCGTTTCAATAAGTTAGGTTATAAGCTAACTTATAAGCTAGCTTATGGTTTACCAAACAAGTAGCGTTTCAATAATCTAACTTATTTTTACCAAACATAACCTTAGTCGGTTTGTAAGCTTATCAAATTGAGGTATACATGTTTCGATTTATGTTTTGGAGTGTCTAATAGGTGTTTTAATTGCAACATATTATATATTCTAATATGTTTTGGAGCGTCAAATTAGATATTTATGTTTTATATTATACATTCCAAATTTTTAATATGTTTTGGAGCATCAAATTAGGTGTTTAAATTGCACCAAACATTTTATGTTTATATTATATATTCTAATATGTTTTAGAGCGTATAATTGGGTGTTTTAATTACAAAGCTCGACTCAGTCTCAAGTACAAAATAAAGTTCATTTAATTTAACAAGTCGAACTCCATAATACCAATGTTCGATTCGACTCGTTCGAAAGCTCGATTAAACTTTAGTGATCTGACTATACCGAGTGGAAGGGCTGTCACTCAACGGATAAAAGTTACAATTCATGCGAGGATTGTCGTTGGGGTCTCTAGAAAGTCTATTAAGTCGAGCTGAACCATTCGTACATACACTTTTATGAGCCAAACATATTGATATGTTTGCAAATTATATATTCAAAATATAAAAGTTATCAAGGTTGAGTAATTAAACGAGTTAATCGATCTCATAAACAATCAACGAGCTCTAGCTCATTATCAGTGGTCTTTATAAAAAAAAAGGGTTGAGAAAGAAATAAGCAAAAAATAACCCAACAAAATCTAATTATTTGGAGAAGGTGTGGTGGCCAGAGAAGATGAACAAAGGAGAGGTTTTGTTTCAATGCCATTATTGGAGAAGGCAAAAAAAACGGGAACATTAGGAGAAGGTGAGTGTTGAAAAGGAGTAGCCGAAAAACGCGGGTGACCTGCGATGGACGGAGTGTAGAGGAATTACTTGGGTTTAACGACTTGTGTATAATTTATTAAAATATTAAATACGGCAGATTATTTTTTATATTTTAAATATGACTTGACATCTTAGTTGGCGTTTTATTGAAACATGTCATAATTATCCGGTTATCAGGTAAGTTTGACCCTTAGAGCATCTCCAACAGCTATTGTAAAATTTCTCTAAAATAGCATATCAAAAGTCAAAATCTCTAAAATAATTTACATCCAACTCCAACAGCTACTCTATTTTAGCAATTTTATCATTAACAATATTAATAAAATATTTCATCATTTAATAAAATATTATTTCTCTCTCCTACACACTTAAATTCATTTATTTTGATTGGTTGAATATAATTAAAATATTGTTTCTCTCTCTTCTATATACTTTTAGAGATTCTCTAAATTTAGAGATTTTTCTTCTCTCTCTTCCCATTTTTCTATTTTAGCAATTGATATACCATAGCTGTTGGAGCACTTAAATTGCTAAAATCCTTCATTTTTCTATTTTACAATAGCTGTTGGAGATGCTTTAAGGGGGTGTTTGTTTTAACTTATAAAAACAATTTATTGACTTATCCCGGTGTGGCACCGGTAATAAGTCATTTTGAATGTTTGGGAAAAACAACTTATCCGATGCCAAACCAAACACCCCTTAAATATATGAAAAGTTTGGTTCAGACCCAAAAATAAAGATTTTGAAAGTTCGTTCCTCAAAATAGGAACCACATCAAAATTTGTTTCAATTTAATACAATTTTCCTTTTTTACTTTAAAACATCTCTAGTCGGTTTCATAAGCTTTTTGAGTTAAAATGCAGGTAACTTTTTTTAAATTTTGATGAATTATTTATTTAAATAAACGTTCAGAGAATTAATAATTCAAAAGAAAAAATTTAATGATTTATTAATTCAAATCTTATTTAGACTTTCTTAGGTTAGATAGACGCTTTTGATTTGAAACTGGTTTGAATGGTAAAATACATTTAAGAGTAAACTACAATTCTGGTCCACGTGGTTTACACGAATCACTAAAAGTGGTTCTTATACTTCAGTAACTATAATTAACATCCCTACTGTTTGTCTTTTGCGTTAAAAATCATCCCTCTACTTTAGTTTGTTAAAAAAAATTTCCCGCTAAGTTCGAGGTATTTTTGTTTCTTTACTTTTAGAAGGAGAAGTTATATAATTTTGTTAAATCACAGGGACCAAATTGTAATTTACTATAATTTATGTTGATAATATATATATACACACACACGTGCAGAGATACAAAGGCCATCATCGGTGGTATTCTCTGGCGGTATTCTCCGTACCCTCCATCCAGCTGAACCATCCACTCTAGTGGTCTTCTCCGACCCAACCTTTCTTCTCTGACCTAACCTTTCTTCTCCAACACAACATCCAGACCTACAACACATACACAAAAATCTCATTTTAATCCTGCCTCTTATTTTACCCACCCCTGTATCCCCTTCCATTATTTTTCATGATCTTCTCCGACACCTCAATTTATTTTCATCTCCTAGAGCCATGGTAATCTTCTTTCTACAATGAACCATATACTTTTGGAGCTACAAATATCATCAAATTTTTCCAAGAAGATCTATGTTTATGAGTGGGATTCAAGATTAATCAATGATTGCAAATATCACCAATTCGTTCCAAGATGTGTGCATAGGTCTCCATATTGTTCAGTGGGTGTTCTTTTTTGGAACTACCAAGGTGATCGACATCGTGTATAAACTTTTGACCCTACCGGCATTGAGACTAACTTTCTTGAAGGGTGAAATCCTGGTGGAGGTTAGGAAGGCTTTATTGCAGTAATCTGGTCATGTTGGGACTGTTATGGGACTGGTGGAAACCAGTATTTCTTGTAGGAATGGGTTGGGTTTCACTTAAGCGGTGGTGTGGGGGTCACGGTATTATGGGGATCACCAATATAAAAATATCATAAAAACTTATAATTTAAGATATTATTTCACATATATTTATGTTCATCTTATGAAATAATTACATGTGGATTTTTTTTTATTCACCTACTGAAACAAAAAATACGCGTAAAAAATATTCATACGGTGAAACAAATACATGTGAAACAAATATATGTAAAATGATATCTTAAATCCTAGCATTTATTTTCACACACATATAGTCAAATGTTATTTTGAGAAGTGGTTAATATTTGAGAAGTAAATAAGCGATACTAGCCTTCATATGATGAAGATCGGATTTCACTGGTCAAAAATTGTGACTGTGGGAAAAATAAAGAAGTAGTTTCGTAACTTTTACAAATATGCGGCAAACAAGTTCATGTATGAATCTATGTGATTCACATATGAACTATATATTCATATGTGAACTCGTGTAATTAACATATTAACTATTTTAATTGATTGACATATGAATATTTTACGAAACTAGTCCTCTATTTGTCGGATAATTGTAAAAGTTACAAAACTAGTCCTCTATTTGTAAAAGTTACAAAACTAGTCCTCTATCTTTCGCATATCCATACGAGAAATTATTTGATGCTTCACAGTTAAAGTCACAAATATTGACCAGATGAAGGGCTATGATCACTTCTTTATTTACCAAATACTTGCCACTTCTCAAATGAATGTTTATATATATGTATATATAAGTATATATATATAGAGAGAAATGTTTGAAAAAACCCAACAAACTATTCTATTTTGAATGGTTAAGTCCCTAAACTATTTTTTTGAATGAAAAAACCATTAAACTTTCTCATTTTGAATGATTAAGTCTTTGAACTATTTTTTTGAATGAAAAAAATCCTTAAGCTTTCTCATTTTGAATAGAAAAACCATTAAACTTTCTTATTTTGAATTATTAACTCCCTGATTTTTTTTTCAAGAAATTAAACCATCGAATTTTTAAAAATTGGTTACTTACAGCTTCTAAACATAAATAAACAATCTTTAACCGGTTATCTTTTGATTATCCCTCTTATAATGTATAAAAAAATAGATAAAAAAGAGAAAGATCGATGACAGAGGCCAACAATGTGTTAGGCGAAATGGAGAACGGACAACGTTGGGGTATGGGGAGTGACGAGGGAGAGCAATACTATTGTTTGCTAGGGGTTTTACTTGCGTAGGGTTTTTGGAACGGTAAAACCGATTTAAGTTTATTTTATTTTAAAACTTTTTAGTGAGTTACAAGTAACTTATTTAAAAAAAATATGTAGGTAACTAACTTTTAAAAGATTGATAGTTTATTTATTCAAAAAAAATGTTTAGGGACTTAATCATTCAAAATGAGAAAGTTTAATGGTTTTTTCATTCAAATCAATAGTTCAAGGACTTAATCATTCAAAATGAGAAAGTTTAAGGGTTTTTTCAATCAAAAAAATAGCTTAAGGACTTAACCATTCAAAATAGGATAGTTTGTTGGGTTTTTTCAAACATTTCCCATATATATATATATAGAGAGAGAAAGAGAGAGAGGGGGTGTTCAAATACAACACTTCTACATCATACAACCCATGCAACATTGCAACTCACTCATCCACCATTCATTTTCTTTTTTGTTTTTTTAATTAAAGGAAGTTATAACCAACTAAATTTTAACCGTTGATGATCAAATGGACGCTTCTGATATGGTTGTAAGGGTTGTACGAATACAAAAGGTTGCATAATAATCTCTCTCTCTATATATATACTCTCTCTCTCTATATATATATAGAGAGAGAGAGAGAGAGAGATAAGAGAGAGAGAGAGAGAAGAGAGAGAGAGAGAGAGAGAGAGAGAGAGAGGCGAGTTAAAACGAGAACTCAAATTTGGTTGTGAACGTGAGGACAAATGAGAGCGCCACACGTATCATATTCAGATACGTGTCTTGCTCTCATTTGTCCTCACATTCACAACCAAATTTGAGTTCGCATTTGAACTTTCTTCAATTTGAATAATACTACATTTAGTCTGAATAATAATACATCCGGTCAGAATATTTTTCTTCATTATTCAGTTTGAATATGACATGTGTCGTACTCTCATTTGTTATCACGTTCACAACCAAATTTAAGTTCACATTTGAATTTATATATAAAAAACATAATTAATAAATATAAACAAAACAGAAAAAAGACAGACAAAGAAATAAGTAAAAGGAGCAAAATGTCCCCTTACTTATAATGAACAAATCTAACGAAGTTAATAACCAGGGACGACTTTTAATACAAAATACAAACAATAGAGATGTTAACTGTAGTTATTAAAATTTATAAAAACCACTTTTAATGATTCATGTAAAATACAGGGACCAAAATTGTAGTTTACTTACACTTATTAATGTACGAGTTCCAAAAGAATAGCATAATTTTATTTTATTTTTTTTGAAAACAAAGATTGAAACGCAATCAGGCTTCGGCATTGCCATCACCCGATTGGGCGTCAATCAATTCATTAAAATTATGGTCATAACAAAGATCGTTGATACAAGTTAACAGAAAGAAAGGAATTACATCGAAAACAGTAGGACAAGATAAATAATGAGATTGTCTCGCAATTAAGTGAGCCGCTTCGTTTGCTTGTCTACCAATAGCATGGACAGAGAAGTTCCCATGGGTGTCAAGAAAACGTCGTATGTTAGTAATTATATCCCCAAATTCTGAGTTATCCTGGATCGAATCGTATATGGCGTCAACAACTATCTTGGCATCTGTTTCAAATATAACGTTGGATAAACCTCGTCCATGGGCCCATAAAATTGCATCTCTTAAAGCAAACGCCTCACATTCCCGAACCGGAGGGAGGAAGTTTTTTGGGGTTACTCTGGCAGAGATGAAGGTTCCCCTACTATCTCGAAGGATAGCCCCGAGTCCTGCCGAATTGGAAGTCTCAAAAGTGGCGGCATCGACATTACATTTCAAAAAATTCCCTCTAGGGGGGTGCCATTTGTTGGCGCAAGGGGAATTAGAAGGTCGTTGATCCGTAATTCTAAGACGACTAGAGACATTCCACTCCGAGAGGATATTGTTGGCGCGCCTGATAACTGAGGATGGGTCTCTAGGGCCGTCGTTCCATAAAATATCGTTCCTGCGGTGCCAAACACTCCAGAGTATCATAAGAAACCGATCTCCGACTGAACGTGGGTTTTCCTTAAGAAAGCTGAATACCAGGTCTGAAAAGGAATCAGAATCCTCCATTAATTTTTCAACGGTGTTCCATAGAGCCGCTTCAGACCAAACCGGGCTTGCAGTCGGACACCCAACGAACACGTGCCACCTGTTTTCGGGATTGCGATTACATAACGGGCAAATTTGAGAGATCTGCAACCCTCTTCTTTGGAGAGCACAACGTGTGGGGATGACACCATGGATAGTTCGCCACACAAAGAATCTGATTTTGTAAGGGATATCAGCTTTCCAAATCCTTTGCCAATCTGCACCACTCTCTAAGTGGGTGTTTGGAACCAACCGCTCCATAATGAGTTTGTAGCTAGATTTAACGGAGTAAGTGCCGTTGGGGGTCCAATGCCAGATGAGTTTATCGTGGCCCGAATCTGAGGGTGTTGCCATATTGAGAATGCATTTTCGGTCCCGCTGGTTGAAGATCTGATTAATTAAATTCGTGTTCCAAGATTCAGATTGTAGGTCGAATAATTCCCTAATACTCATGTTAGCTCGATTGGGATCGACGGGGGTTTCGATCTTAAAGTTTTCATCGTCTCTAATCCAAGGGTCTCTCCAAATGTTGATAGTGCGTCCGTCTCCCACTTTCCAAAGAAGCCCTGCTTTAAGAACGAGTTGAGAATGCCAAATGCTTCTCCATATGTAACTTGGGGAATTTCCCAAACGGGCTTCCATAAACACCCCACGAGGGTAGTATTTTGCTTTTAAGATTCTGCTGACAAGAGAAGATGGGTTTGACACAATTCTCCAACCTTGTTTTCCAAGCATAGCGACATTGAAAGCGGTAAAGTCGCGGAAGCCTAAACCTCCTAGCTTTTGTGGAACACAAAATTTATCCCAAGAGAGCCAATTTAGCGATCGAGAGCCGTCAAATTTCCCACCCCACCAAAAGGAGTTTATCATTCTTTCGATCTCCTTGGTTGTCGAAGTCGGGAAGAGGAAGGCATTCATATAATAAACAGGCACGGCTTGGGCCGCGGCCTTGTGAGAGTGGCCTTTCCCGCGATGGAAATGGGTCGTCTTCCCCACTTTTGTAGCTTTTGCCAAAGTCTGTCACGTATAAAGCGGAAGATGCATTTCTTAGACCGACCCACAAGTGATGGTAATCCAAGGTACCGACCCGTGTTAATGGGTTTATCAACACCAAGAATACAAGAAAAGCAGTGAACAAGGTCGGTGGCCAAGTTTTTACTTCCCATAATTCCCGATTTTGCATAACTTATTGCCTGGCCCGAAGCCTCTTCATAAGTTGTCAGGATTTGCTTTAGGTGTCGGATTTCATCGATCGAAGCTTTACAAAAGAAGAAGGCATCATCCGCAAAAAAGAGGTGGGAAATCGGAGGGGGCCCTTTTGCCGCCTGACACCCGTGTATTCTGTCCATCTTTTCCTCGTGCTTAAGGTAAGCCGAGAGACCCTCCATACATAAAATAAATAGGTACGGGGAGATCGGGTCACCTTGACGAAGCCCACGATGGGGGGTGATGGGGCCAATCAAGTCATTGTTGACTCGTACAACATACTTTACAGATTCGACGGTGAGCATAATCATGTTGACCCATTGAGTGGGAAAGCCAACAGCTGAAAGGACATGGCGAAGGTAATTCCAGTCTAACCGATCGTACGCCTTGCAAATATCGATTTTGAGAGCAACTTCCCCTTTTTTCTTGCGCGTGTTACGGCGCATAGAGTGGAGCATTTCGAAGGCAATTATGACATTGTTGGTAATCGAACGGTTCTTGATAAAAGCGGTTTGATTATCAGAAATGATCAACGAGAGGAGCGGTTTGATACGGTTGGCCAGGACTTTAGTGATAATCTTCATAAGAACATTACACAACGCGATAGGTCTGTAGTCTTTGAGATGTGAAGGTGAGTCTATCTTCGGGATAAGAGTAAGAATGGTGTCATTTAAACCAGTAGGGATGGTCCCGTTTCCTAGCCATGTCTTGCCCGCATGATAGATATCGTCCCCCATATAATTCCAGAGTTTTTGGTAGAAACGCGGGTTAAAACCATCGGGTCCCGGTGATTTATCCGGATGCATCTGGAAAAGCGCCACACGAAATTCCTCTTTTGTGAAGGGCGCCTCAAGGCGTGAGACATCTCTATCGGTTAACTTCTTTTGTATCAAATTGGTGATCAAGTCCGGGTTTCCCACTCCAGCCGAGAAAAGCCTTGTGAAGTGTCTTGTCACCAGATTATGTATTCCGTTAGCATCCTCAATCCAACTGCCATTATCATCTTTTATTTTAATAATACGATTGGTTTTTCGGCGACCGTTTGCGTAAGCATGGAAGAACTTGGTATTTTGGTCACCCTCTTTAAGCCAATACACCTTAGCACGTTGTCGCCAATGATCCTCCTCCTTCAGGAGAGTGCTAAGAAGTCGTTGTCTCTCTTCTTCATAGGCCGAGTTGGAAATAGAAATAGGGGAATTTCTAAGAACTTTTAATCTAGCGTACGCTTCCTCGACCTCCTTTTTGAATGACGTATTCAACTCTCTCCCCCACTTTCCAAGAATTCTCGCAAGGTATGAGAGCTTGTAGATAATGTCGTTGTTCCCGATCTTATTCCAACTACTCTCAAATACTTGGGTGAAAGTGTCTTCCTGGAGCCATTTATTCTCAAAACGAAATAATCGGTTAGGAGAGGGATGTGGTCGTACCTCAGTATGAAGAGCGATAGGCGAGTGATCGGAAATTGGGCTGATAAGATTTTCTACCCAATGATTCGGAAATAGATTAATCCACTCTTGAGTTCCCGTTGCACGATCGAGTCTTTCATAGATTTCATTTGGCTTCCCTTTATGTCTACTCCACGTGAATGGAAATCCATACATAGAAAGATCCAATAGCCGACAAGCAGAAAGTGCCTCACGAAAGCCATGGATACACCATTCCGGATGTTCGTGAAGGTCACGTTTTTCATTTTGGGAGAGGAGGTCATTAAAATCTCCTATAACAACCCATGGTTTGTTTGAATGATCCGCAAGGCCTCGAAGAAGATTCCAAGAATCCTGGCGACGCGAACGTTCGGGATAGCCATAAAAACCGGTAATCCTCCAAGAACCATAATTAATATCATCAATTTCCAAATCAAGGTGATTCTGAGAGTACGACAAAAGGGAACATTGGTTTTTATTATTCCAAAACACACAAAGGCCTCCACCGTGGCCATTACAACTGACAGCAAAACACGAATCAAATCCCAAACGATATTTTAAGCTAACTACTCTAGTTTGGGGAACAAGCGTTTCAAAAAGGAAAAGTACATCGGGTCGGGATGCCCGGATAAGCTCCCGTAGGACCGGAACTGCCCGAGGAGTGGCAAGTCCTCGACAGTTCCAACTGATGATAATCATTTTTCTAGGCAGGCCTGCTCAGCAGGTCCCGCCTCTGGTTCAACTGAAGTTGGAGTCGCGATCTTGTTTATAGTCAAGTTGATCTCATTTGAATGATCAGGTTCATGAAGCTTGGTTTCATCGGCCTTTTGTTTTTTTCCAGCCGAGTTCCTGATACGGTCTCTGATAAAAATCCTTTTCCTGTTGGTGGTACTTTGGGAGTTTTCATCCTTTGAAAGATTTGGAGTTATTTGAGCAGTAGGGTGGTTGGCATTTGCATGTTCATGCATGGGGTTATTTGCTAGGGATGAATGTTGGCAATAGTTAGTGGAGGAGAAAAGTGGGATCCCTTGGGTTTGAGTTTGTCCTACGGTTAGAAGGTGGGGGTGGGGTTGGTATGGAATTTCTTTTTGAATTTTACTAGGGATGTTGTGATATGGATAAGCTATGTCAGATATGTTGCTTGTAAAGTTATCATGACTCCCATCACCTTTATTTTGCTTGTTGGACTTTTCCTCTAGAGATATTGTCAATCTCTTGGAAGTGGTGCCATCACCTCCTTCTATTTCCTTGCTTTTGTCCTTTGAAAGTGAAAGGTCCTTCACCAAAGTGGAATGGGTCAGAGATCCTTTTGATAATGGTTTTTTTTCCAACGGATCAACAGAGGAAGAATTACCATTTTTTCCATTCTTAGAAATAAGACTTTTACCAAAGTAAAAGGTGATCTTATTTTTGCTTTGACCAGTAAGGATCTTGGACATTTTATTTTCCGGTTGGTTTTCCGGTGGCCGGTAAGAAGCTTTGTCATTGTGTCCGAGCTGTGAACCATCTTTCTTTTCTTCTTCAATATGAACCACCAGTGGGTTAGAGACCTCCATCTTCCATTCTTTTTTACCACTGATCGGTGTAAAACATGTACCAATATACTCACTATGAAGCCATGGACCATAGAGTTGAACAAGCTCACCATTTGGATCACGGATAACAACAGTTTTGTTAGAGCAATCTTGTTTATCATGACCCCAAGTTCCACATTTGTAACAAATAATAGGAAGTCTGTCAAATTTGAATTGGAGCCAATGGTTCTTACCTTCAAACGGAACAAAAACACCGACAGTTAGTCGCTTATCGATCTGGAGGTTTACCCGAGTTCTTGTACTAGCTCTCATCATGTCGAGGTTAGAACCCTTCCATCGGTAAGTTGCATTGGGGTCAACGAGATGGACCCAGCTTCTTAAGTTATTCTCGGTGAATAGTTTGAGCGGGACGCTGCTGATGGTTAGCAAAAAGGGTAGGGAGTTCAAATTCGCCTCCTTCCATATACCTGACGATGGCCAAGAGGAACCCAAGAGAAAACCTCCGGTGAAGCACCATGGCATGCGGCTCATAACCCAATTCAGATCTGAAGGGGAGGCAAAAGAAAATCCAAAGAAAGTGCTTGTAGAATCTATGTCGAGGTAACGAACTTTCCACGGTTCTCTGAATTTCCACATTCGGCTGAACACTTTCTTCAGAAAGGAGGTACTACACCTTTTTCTTGCAAAAACTCGAGCCACCATTGAGGTTTCTGAGAAGTTGTCAAGGACGAGGACTTCGACTTCTTTTGCGAGGATGTTTTCAGTGACCTCGACGACATCATTCTCGGAAGCTTCGTTGGAAACTTGAAGTTTTATGGTAAGAGACGTAAGGGATTCAATGGATTCGTTGATGGAGTTCATGCTGTTGGGGGTTGAAGAAAGCAGACCAGCTATGGGCAGGGACAGTCGTTACGTAAACGTTGCCGGAGGGGGAAGTGAATACCGGTGAAGATTGACCGAAAAAAGGAGAGAACCTCCTACTTTGGAAGAGAGCCACAGAGGGAACTTTAGGCGTGTAAAAAATCAAAAAAAGTATTCCCCCCATGTTGCCCCCTTCCCCAAGTCCATTACATCTTCAACCCCTCAATGCGGGTCCCACTCCCACCCCCCTTGATCTGGTGCTTCTCCTTCATCATAATCAACACACTCATCTACCACCAAACTAACCTTCTTTGTCGTCCGATTAACACCCATCTACCACCAAACTGGCCTTCTTTGTCGTCCGATTAACACCCATCTACCACCAAACGCCGGCCGATTAACACCCATCTGCCACCAAACCGGCCTTCTTTGCCATCCGATTAACACCCATCTACCACCAACCAGCCTTCTTGCCGTCTGATTAACACTCACACACACGTCACCTTTTGCACAAGGGATTTGAATTTTATGGTGAGATTTGGATTGAAATAGATTTGAATTCTTTTTATGTGTTTGGTTCGTAGGATTTGTAACGAGATTTATTTTTTTAGAAGTTATTGTGAAATCCTAGAGGAATGGGTTTGAAATACCAACCCATGGGATTTTAAATCGATCAACCATGGGATTTTAAATCGATCCTAGGATTTCAAATCCAAACAATCCTGCAAACCAAACACCAGATTCGATGAATTCGAAATCCAAATCCCCCAAAATTCATTCCATTCCCGTAAACCAATCGCACCCTTAGGTTTCTTTGCTTCGTTTTTCCCCCTTTTTTGACAAGTTTTAACGATTTCTACCCTACTTTTAAAGATTTGTATAATTACAATACGTCGGAATGTGAATGAGAGCGTCCCGTTTAGAAATCCGATGTATCACGAATGGACCCAGATTTTTTTTCCCAAACGGGGTTCTAATACACTATGGGTTCGTTTGGTTTGCAGGATTGTTTTTGAGGGATTTGGATTTCATGTAAGGATTTGGATTTGAAGGGATTTTGATTGGAATGGATTTGAAAATCATAGGTGTGATTGGTTTGTAGGATTTGGAATGGAATTAGATTTCCATTATTTATAAATAATTTATATAAAAAATATAAAATATTATAAAAATAATTAAATTACATTTTTATTAATCAATTATTATAAAACAAATGTTTTTAACATTTTTAAGACATTCTTTCATACAAATCTTACGAAATCCCGTGAAATTCCGAGTATCCATCAAGGATTTCAAAATCCAATGTTGATGGGATTTTAAATGAATCCATGGATTTTAAATCCCTACCATCAGGCAAACCAAACACCGGAATCGATTGGATTTAAATCAAAATCCCTCCAAATCCCGCGAACCAAACGCACCCTATAGGAAATGATGTAGGGATATTTTTCATAAAATGGTCATTAGTATGTTAGTTAGTTAATTATTTTTCATATATGAGGTTAATGGTTATGTGTTGAAGTCTTTTACCGCGTATCTTAGATCTCAAATTAAAAGTTAAAATTTAAGAACATGACATTAACATAATTCAAACTCGAGTATGGGGTTGAAGAATTTTTTTGTAAACCAACTCTACCAAAGAAAACTTATGTGCTCTACGGGTATCAAATTTGTACCATGACAAACCAACCAATTGCATTACCAACCGTATCAATTCAATTCGTAGCAACTGAATTGATACCAATTAAATTGGTTGGTACTACCCTACCACCTTCATAAACTTGGTTGGTACATTGTACTGAAAATCGTATACTACGGTAATATTGTACCGTACCGACTTATATATACAAATATATATATATATATTATTTATTAAATAAAAACTGAATTGAGTGAATTATATATAATTATTAATTCATCTTATTGTTTTTTTAGAAAAATGTAATCAGTTATTAATTTAATATTTTATTCATTTATTGTTTACTCCGTTACTTATTGTTACTCACTTACTAGTTAGAGCCTTAGAGGTGAACGCCACATAAGTCATATCAACTCTAACTCCCTAAGTCGCTAAGGGGATGTTTGTTTATCTCTTAAGAGTTCCATTAAGAAGCAGTATTTGAATCGCTTAGAGGTGAATCTTGTTTTATAAAAAATAAGTATGTCTCTTAATGATTCCAAAACCCTTTAAATCATTTTGTATCTTGGATCTTCCTTAGCCATTAAGAGCTCTAATTACATCCTGGACAATTATCAAATGATTATATTTTATTTTGCACTATATCATAAGAGTCTCTTAATCATTCTAACCATTTAATCATCTTGCACAAAACCATTCAGCAACTGTCAAACATCCTCTTAACTCATAATCATTAGCCATGTCTTCTTCTAATTCTCAATGTACGCCTCCACTCCAAGTTTGTATTAAATTATTTGGACGATATATTTAACTTATGTTAATGACTTTGTAATTGTAACTTCAATTTTTGAGATGTTGATACAAAACCGTACCAATATCTACCAAGTGTAACTCATAATCAGTAGACATGTCTTCTTGTCTTCTCAATGTACGCCTCCACTCCAAGTTTGTATTAAATTATTTGGGCGATAAATTATTTATGTGATGAATTTGTAATGTAACTTCAATTTTTGAGATGTTGGTACAAAACCGTACCAACATATACCAACCGAATAATGTTGGTACCAAGTACAGTTGGTCGGTATAAGGTATGAATATTTATGTACCAATTATAATTGGTTGTACACGGTATTGTGGAAAAAAAACATGTCCATCCCTAGTGTTCTCATTGTAATTTTAAATATATACGGCAATAGACGACATATTATCTATTTCTTATTAAATATTATATTTATAAATAATTTGTTATACTATCTTTTAGATTTAGGAAGAGCTTTTTTTTAAGCAGCAAAATCTTTTTTTGAAGCAGTAACTCGAGGTGGCAAAAAGCGACCCAACCCGAACTCAAGCCAAAATTAGTTGGTTGGGTTGAGATTTTCAACCCATTTAAGTTAAATGGGTCAATCAGTCTAATCCATTTAAATAAATGGGTTGGGTTGGGTTGAAATTTTCGACCTATTTTTAACCCATTTAAAATATTCTATATTTTTATTTTATTTTTAATTATAATGTCTAATATTATTATGAAACACTGAAAATTTCAAAATCTCTCAGTTTTGCCAAGTGTGAAACCCTAATAAAGTAATACCTAATCCGCTTCCAAGTCTCCTTTCACTTCGTCCGCTTCCAAGTCTGTAACAACAATTAAATTAACTTAAGTAGATGATTAGATATTTGAACAATTTATTGCATTTGTGGTTGTGTTTCATTCACACTTTGAACAATTTATTGCATTTGTGGTTGTGATTGTGTTTTATTCATTAAATTAAATAGTCTTATTCCCTTTTATTTTATTAAAAAAAATTAATGGGTCAACCAAGTTCAACCCATTTATTTAACAGGTTGGGTTGAAAAAATAATAAACAAAAGCCAACCCGCTGTCAACCCATTTAAATGGCAGGTTGGGTTGAAAATTTCAACCCATTTAAATAAATGGGTTGGGTTGGATTGAAATTTTCAATCTGTTTAATAAATGAATTTAAACCCAAACCCAATCCAACCTGACCCATTGCCGTCGTAGCACTTACCAAAGTTTACAAACCAAACAAGCAGCACCCCATTACATAAAACAACAAGAAAGAATTAATTACAATAAACGAAACAAAAAAGAGGAACATGTGCAGCGATTTTGCAAGATGAGCCCCACGAACCTGGAAAGCTTTTGATTTTTCTTTTTCTATTTTTGTTTTTACCGAATCAACCTTGATATACCATTTTGAATCACATGATTTTGATTATAAATTTGTATTTAACATTTTTAAATTTGATGATTTGATTACCAGTGATGTTGATTTGGTTTTGTTTGAATCTGAATGTTGACAAACCATTGTTGACGCTTGACATCACCTATTTTATTTGCAAATTTAAATTTTGAATGTTGATAAACCACTATTGACACTTGACACCACCTATTTTATTTGCAAATTTGAATTTGAATCTTGATAAACCATTGTTGACACTTGACAACACCTATTTTATTTGCAAATTTGAATTGGAAAAAAAAGAAGTCTTCGATTCCCTGTTGGGGACGGAGATAAGGATATGATCATATTCCCCGGCCATAATGGAGACAACAACGGAGATTGGGGATTGGAGACAGGTATAGTGATTGGGGGTCCCCGACCAATTCTCATGCCTAATCTGCATAACTATGTTATATCAGGGATCATAATCCCATCCCTAGTCTTCTTAGGAACAAGATTTTTTCCCCCCAAAGATTTCGGTCAGAGCAGGCATATGCCAAACGTGAATACCCCCCGAAGCTACGGGTAGAACACCTGGTAGAGAGACCCAATCTTGGGTCTATTCCCATTAGGGTTGGATTCAAATGAGAATGAAAGTTATGGTGAGAAAGATAAACAATGATCTCCACCTTTAGATCAATCTTAATTGAAGATCAACACTAATGTGGTGCATCGAGATGCACCGTATCAACTATCGTGATAAGCACAATTCATGGGATGGATTGAGATTAAAAGTGATCAAGGGTTAAAATTTATTATTACGGTTCACTCTTTAACCCATATCCTCACACAATCCTTCTTCTCAAATATTAATGGTTGCATATGTACAAGTTAACTAAATATTAATTACAATATTTAATAATTAAAATCATACACATCCACATTTTATATCATCAAATGTTTCTCCGAACAATCAAACCAAAATTATAATATCTTTTGATATTTTACTTCATCGAATGATTATATTTATTATATTTATCTATTATGTATACTTATTGGGCCCATCATTTTTATTTATTATACATATACATACCTAGATATATAAAGAAAATTTCGAATACAAGCCCTCTAATTATATATAAAAGCTTATATATATATACATACATAAAAGTGAAGGCACGTGTTACAAAAAAAAATTAATACGTGAAGCATAAGAAAATATCTAAAGCTTGATCACTTTTTATCTCTCATCCATCCATGAATTGCACTTCTTAGGAGAATGGATCCGCTGGATCTAATTAGTGTCAATCTTCACTTAAGATTGATTCAAGGGTTCAAATCCTTTCTTACACGTCTCATCATAACTTTTATTCTCACCGGAACCCAATCCTATACCCACACACACACATATATAAAGTTTCATATACAAATCGTGCAATTGTTACAAACCGTACAAACCAAATCTGATCCCTTGATTTTGTTTATTTTGAAATCTAAAGACTATTCTTAAATCAATTAGCGATGACTGATGAGGTTGACAGTAAATTTAGGAGCCGGTTTAATCTACATTGTTGATCATTTATACAAACAGTTAAGATCGTTTTGTAACCATTACGTTGTTTGTATTTTAAGCTCCAGTATATATAAGAACGAATTCCAGTAAGAATACATATATACATATATACACACACACCATGTATATAAAAGCTTATTTATAAATATTTCAGGTCGAGGTCAGTTTGAGGGGATATCCCTATCACCGGTTAACAAATTCGAGGCCCCTGTCATCGATCTCTCTCGTTTTTTATTGTTATTTTTGTCTTTCGATTATTCACCGTTTTTAACGTCTAACTGTGTGTCATTAATCGGGGAATTTTTGCCCATTAATTTAAAAATGTTTTAAATCAATTATGTTAAACACCACACTCGACCAATAATGGTTCATAATTAAATCTCATATATTTACAAAATTTTATTTTATAGAGTATCAAATGTTCATGTGAACAAAATGACAAGATCATACGTAATTTTTGATCAAACGCTTTCGGCTTTCAACGTTTTTTACAACGTTACCCGTCCCCATCCCCGGTTTTTAACTTTTGGGGATCCCCGTCCCCATCCCCGATCTCTGGTTTTGCAGGGAATCCCCATTCCCGTCGGGGCGGGTACACCAGATTCCCCAAGGGGGCGGATCTCATTATCATGCCTACTTGATCTGAAACACCGAAACCGATCTGAACCACCTGTCGACCATCGCCATTTGAACCACCACCATCGACCATCGCCATCTGAACCGCCATCGATCTGAACCACCGTCCGTCGAGGTGTCAACCACCTCCATCTGAACCACCGACCACCGCCATCTGAACCACCGCCGATGGAGGAGAACAAAAGTTGACTTATAAGGGATTTGGATACCTCATCTATCAGACGCGTTTTAAAACCGTGAGTTCAGATGTACGAACAATATCCGATACGATTCGTCTGGGATATTACAAAAAGCCACGTTACATATAGTTAATAAAAATGTTTCATCATGATTCAATACAAAAATACAATATTCTTTACATGAAATTTTGTTTTAAAAAAATTATATAAATAATGATATTTTAAACGAAAAGAAGCAAAAAGGAATATCTTAGGAGTATCTACTAAACAAGTCTTTAATAAAATAAAAAAATAGAAAAAAAAGTGGGATGCCTTTAATGTAAGAAGTTGTAGGTAGTAGTTGCTCCAATAGCCTTAACTGCCTTCAATCTCTCTTTCCCCATACCCATACCCAAACCTTCCTTGAAAAGATCCATAAATACATGTGGGTGTCTGATTCATTTCTTTGATTTCATATCAAATCTCAGAACCATACACTTGGGGGGTTGTCAACAGATTCAACAAGAAACCATGAATGCAAATGGGGTTGTTTGGAAGAGAAGATCTAAACAGATCTCACCCGATTATGATTATGATGATGATAATAATCATAATCATAATCATAATGTTAATGATAATGATAATGATGATGATTCAAAACAACAAAAATCCCATCATCATCATCTTCTTGTTTGTTCAACAAACAAGAAGAAAAACAACAAGAATAAGAACAAGAACAGGAAGATTGTGGATCAGAAGACTTCTCCAACAGAGTACCCGTTATTGAGATTTGAAGAATTACCAGAATACATGAAGGATAACGAGTTTATTTTGAATTATTACAGAGCTGATTGGCCTTTGAAACAAGCCCTTTTTAGCCTATTTCGTTGGCACAATGAAACCCTAAATGTATGGACGTAAGTATAATCTTCTCTATCTCTATCTCTCTCTCTTAAACATATGATAATTATTTCAAATTTTTAGATGGAGTTTTCATGGTTTTCTTTATTTTGACAACTTAAAACTTGTTAACCATTTTGGAAATTTTTGTGGGTTTGTTGCTAATTTCATCTTTTAGGTTTCAATTACTGTTGATAATTCGGAAATGCTTAATGGATTTGAACCTTTTCAGAAATGTTTGTATCGTCTGAATATATATATATATATATATATATATATGTATATTTGTACTTTTATCATCATTCCCACTAGATTGGAGCTAACACTTTTCTGGGTATGCTATTGATTACTACATCTCTGTTTCAAACTCTTTTTGGGGCATGTTTGATGATGCAGAAATGGCTATGGAATGTTGTACAATATGCATAAATACTTGTACCTTCATTTTTGACAGTGATTTTTTTATCATTAAACACCAAGTTTTCATGGGCTTTTTTTTCTTCTTTCTTATCAAATGAGAGCTCATGTTTGTTTCTGATGTTTTATTGCCATGCTCTTGATTTCACCTCTGTTTAAAAAGTCTATCATATAGGGATAATAACCTATTCATAGTCTCTTTTTGAACTTGTACTATGTCCATAAGAACTTGTATTTTGTGCACAAAAAACTTTGTACATTTTCTATAAGTTCTCTGTGCATACAATTGTTGATTGTTTGTGGGTATCTTAAAATCTGCGTGTAGCCTAAGTTATTCACATGTGAATGAGCTTGGATTTATCCTTGTGATTGTGATTATTCATTGTGAATTTTCTTGTTAGATGTTGATGGTTCAAAACAGACTGGCATGATATCAGACAAACTTTGTAGTACTGTGTGGAATAAGTCTTGTGATTCTTCTTGTTGTATTTTGCATGTTCATATCATTTTTTTGGAAAAAAAAAATTGTGACTGCAAGAAATCAATCCTGATAAACTCAGTGGCCACAATTGTTATATACGCAGATGGGATATTCCACCACATCCCCTGTTGGGCCCGACCAACCAGTACGCTACAACCCTTGTGGTTTTTGCATGTTTTATATCATCAAAAGACACCTTTTTTTCACTTTTAACAGTTTGATTGTTATTTTGGAGTGGCAAATCTTGAAAGCAATTGTATTGTGATGGTATAATAGTTGTATAATTACTGACATTTTTGGATGTATGCTTGTTTGTTTTATATGTATAGGCATTTAATTGGATTTGTTGTGTTCTTGGGATTGACCATTACAAACTTGATGCATGTGCCACAAGTTTCAGATCTCCTCAGTTTATTAACTTGGTATGTAAAGATTCTTTTTTCTCCCTTCACATTTTTATCAACACTTGTTTTACTTCTTCTGTCCATAAAAGATGCAAGGTTCGATTCAATACATAATTAAAACGCAATCTTGTAGACCAAAATATCAAAATGATGTCTAAGGAGATTTCTTTTTAGTGAAGTTTTGCACTTATTTTGGGACATAAAGAAATTGTTAGTTATCTTGCTTTGTGTGTATATATATATATATAGAGAGAGAGAGAGGAGGTTTAGTGGAAATTCCAAGAGAATGAAAAACTGTTTGAATACCCTGGTAACCGTTCATCTGACATTATGCACATTATGCACATGTGCATCCAAGTAATTGAAGTTGTTTCTTGGTTTTTATGCACGTATGCACGTTATGCACATGTGAATACGGGACAAAGTGCTTACAAATTACTTGTATGCACATGTGCATAACATCCGGATGATGAATGGTTACTAGGGTGTTCCTCAATTTTTCATTTTTTTGTAGTTTTCCCCTGAATATATATATATATATATATATTATAGAGAGGAAAGTTCAAATGAGAACTCAAATTTGGTTGTGAACGTGAGGACAAATGAGAGCGTGACACGTGTCTGAATATTATTTAGGTTGAATATACAAAGAAATATTCAGACCGAATAAATACTATATTCAGTTTGTATATTTCTTTGTATATTCAGACCGAATAAATACTATATTCAGTCCGAATATTTCTTTGAATGGGACACGTGTCGCGATCTCATTTGTCCTCACGTTCACAACCAAATTTGAGTTCTCATTTGACCCCGCCCCTATATATATATATATATATATGTATGTATGTATGGAGTACTCCATTAGGTTGTAGCATCCAAAAGCTTTGATGGATTGCTGACACCCAAAACTTGCTGTCAAGAACTGGAAAGAAATCATAAATATTCCATGGAAAAAGAATCTTGAAAAACAGGTTGTAGAACATCTGAACATGTTAAGCAAGGTTGTTTATTTTTTTAAATTGATGTTGATACTTGATTGCTTCAAGTTATGTAGTTTTTTAATATTAGTTTTTATTGTTACTTTTCGGCTTTATAATTTTTACGAAAAATTTCAGGTCTTTCCCGTTAAGCCCAGGTGCAAACGCCTCTCATAATTCGATCATGGTAAGTGGTTTTAAATATGCATTTCGTGGATTTAAATCACGGAAAATTAAAAAATCATCGAGTCGGTTTTGACTTTTTGAAGTCAACCATGTGCAAGTCCTTTTTTTTCCTAAAAATTTCCTTTGGTGTTTCAACTACAGGATACACCAAAACTAATCGATTTGAAGCACGAATCACCGCTAGATATGGAGATCGGACCACCACTAATGGCGGCAACACGGTGGCCGTTCTTTGTGTTTTTGGGCGGATCTATGTTCTGCCTCCTCTCGAGTAGCACCTGCCACCTCTTCGGCTGCCATTCCCACCACCTAAACCTCCTACTCCTCCAAATGGATTACGTTGGTATAACCATCATGATCATAACCTCTTTCTTCCCGCCAATCTACTACATTTTCCAATGTGAACCCATGTGGCAATTCGTTTATCTTGGTGGGATCACGGTCATGGGTGCATTTACCGTTATAACCCTGCTCTCACCGGCGCTTTCTAGCGGAAAGTTCCGGTCTTTTCGCGCTTTTCTTTTCATGGGTATGGGGCTTTTCGGTCTAGTGCCGGCTATTCACGCAGTGGTGGTGAATTGGGACGAACCTCAGAGGAATGGAATCTTGGCGTACGAATCGGTGATGGCGGTTTCGTATTTGACGGGTACTATGTTTTATATTAGCAGAATCCCAGAAAGATGGAAGCCGGGTTGGTTCGATCTGGCTGGTCATAGCCACCAGATCTTTCATTGTTTTGTGATCATGGGTGCGTTGGCTCATTATGGGGCCGCACTCGTGTTTCTTGAGTTTCGAGGTCAAGTTGGGTGTTAGTGAAATTGAAAGTGAAAGTGAAAGTGAAAGTGTTGTGTAGGTCTCTTTGTTAATTCGTTTTTTTTTGTTTTTTTTTCTAATATTTTCTTTTAATCTTTAGGGGTCCTATTTATATACGAAGGTGAAGAAGAACCAAAATGTGATTGATTTGTATGTCATGTTTGTTGTGAAAATTGGGTCCCATTGGTTTTTTTCTTTTTTTTTGCCATAAATTTTTGGTGATTTTGTTAGTTAAATTGTTGTATTATGAGAAGGTATAAAACTCAAGTTGTAGCTAAATGAATGAATATGGATGCTTAGTTATGGAAAAAGAAAAGTTTACTAAATACTTATGGTTTTTTATGGACAACTACACCTTTTTTTTTTGACAAGTGGTAATGGTATTTACCAATAATGTTAGTGTGTTATTTTCTTCACTGAGAATCTTATTCGATAAGTGAGGATGGTTATTTTATCTGATTAGCATTTATTAGGTAAAACACACTTATATTATGCTATTTTGATGACCGAGACTTTAATCTGATAAGATAAGTGAGGGTGGTGATTCTTTCAGTTTGTGCTGGTAAACAATCCATCAGTATATGAAAATTATTACAGTCACACCGGATAATCTGTTAAGCCACATGGCCACTCATAATTACACTCAATGACTTACACGTTTCAAAAGTTTAACTTAATTGTGTACCATTACACGTTTCAAAGATTTAACTTAATTGTGTACCATTAAACGTTTCAAATATTTAACTTAATTGTATACCGAGGAACAGGAAAGAAAAGAAATCAAAAGATATACTTTCTATTTTTAACTTTATTTTTGCTGTAATTCTAAAAAAAAACATAAGTTTTAATGTATTAGTAATTTGTACTTCATGTTTTATAAAATATTGTATTTAATTTTGGAATTTTAAGAGTTTGTAAGATTGTTATCTAGTTGTTATAGAGAATTATAGATATATCTACCCTTTTAAGTAGATGAACGTAGATGTGAATGGTTTGCATACATAACTCATAGGCTCATACTTCTAAGTAGAATATATGGTATGCTTTTAATTCAATTTTGTTTTTAAGATATATCAAATATAAATCAAGTTATTTGTAGAAACCGTGTAAATCTCATTCAAACAATCATAATTTTTTTTTCTTTTTTTACTTTTTTTTAATTATAAGGATTGATTATTCATCTTTATTGTAGACGGCATTAATTATGGACATTATCTTCTTTATTATATTAATTTAGAAAACAAATTCCATCCAAATGAAAAATACATGAAACAATTTAATTTTTATATAGAAACAACCTTATATGAAATAATTTCATCAAGAAAATAATTATATGAAACACTTTCATCAGATTAAACAAATTTATTAAATTAAACAATAAAATATGAGGATGTTTTATACGATTTGTACAAATAGGAATGGTTTGCATTTGATCGGTTTCCTATATATATATATATATATCAAAAAGTTGTAATCTTTTTTTCTTCTGGGTTGATGTCGACATAAAAAAACACAAAATATATGATGTGAACACTGAACTTTTTTTGTTTGTCTTTAATTTGCATATTTTAACCAATAATCAATTGCATATTTATTACAAGAAGTCAAGAAGGGTTGAAAATCAATAGTTTGTTGCAGGATAAGTTTGTAATCGTCAAATAACATCATAATATAACATGATAATAGAGGTAGATATAAATCTTTAGGGGACATTTGATTCCTATAATGAAATTTGGTGGAATTGGAATCTATCAAAAGAATTTGACTTTGAAGAATTAGAATGAAATCTCTTAAAAAATTGGAAACTCCATATTTGTTTGGGGAGACTGGAGAGGATGAGTGGTAGTTGTGACCACGACATTAGTGGCATGGTGATATTGGTGGTTGGAAGTAGGGATAGGTGGTGGGGGTGGGATGGTAGTTGTGACGACGACAGTAGTAACATAGTGGTTGGTGGGGTGGGGATGGGGGCGGTAGGTGTGACAACAACGGTGGTGGTATGGTGGTTGAGGGGAGGTGGGTGATGGGATGGAGGTGACAGGCTGACAGCTGTGATGATGACAATACTGACATGGTGGTCAGTGAATCGGTGATGAGTTAGGGGGTTCGGGTAGGGTGGGGTAGGGGTGACAACGATAAGTAGTGGTATGATTGTAGAGGGAGGGCATGACAGTGGTAGCATGGTCGTGGTGGGGATAGGAGGTAGGCGGCGTGGTTAAATCAGATGTAAAAATGATGTAATTCGATTCATTCACTTATGCCAAGGAATAATAAATTCATTAATGTGTGGATTCAAAGTATTCTATCCATTTGAATATATGAACCAAATAAAACAATTGGAATTTGATCAAATGAATTGATCATTCTAATTTTTTTGAATTTCTTAAAATTCTACCCAAACGTCACCTTATACTTATGTATTAAGCAAATCTCTCTCTCTCTCTCTCTCTCTCTCTATATATATATATATATATATATGTGTCTGTGTATGTATAAATTATGGGGGCGGGTCTAAATGCGAACTCAAATTTGGTTGCGAACACGAAGACAAAGAAGAGCGCGACACGTGTCCCTTGCGTCCGGGGATATTCAGACTGAATGTTGTGTTATTCACTCTGAATACGTATTATTCATTTTGAATAATGTATGAACTTCATATTCGTTACTTCGTTATTCAGACTGAATGGGACACGTGTCGCGTTCTCCTTTGTCCTCATGTTTGCAACCAAATTTAAGTTCACATTTAAACTTTTCCCTATCTCTCTCTCTCTATATATATATATATATAATTGTTCCTATTTAAAGAATTCATGATTAATGAAAATTTAGAGTGATCATTGACACTTTTACTGTTTTACATAACTTAAACAAAATTTTCTAATAAATTGCATTTCTTATGTTCTCTTGTCCCAAAATAACCATTTTGAATTATATAATTTGATGAAGATGTGACCAAAAAATTATAAGAGTATATATTATGTTTTAAAATTCAAACTATTCATTAATTTGAATATTTTCATACAATATGATTTTTTTTACAGCTATGTAGCATTTATGGGATGTGATATTTATTTGCACGTTAATTTTAATGAGACAATGACACCATTTAATGCGTTTTTAAGTCTTGATTTGCTTTATCAAGAAGTTATTAAAATTCTTCATAAATTTGTTTTTTTACCTTTAAATTCAATCTTTTTGTTGCTATGTTTAAGTAAAAAAAAGGTAATTTCATCATAGATCATTTACTGGTCACTATACATCATACATTGTTGACTATCTTTTAAGTGTTCATCATGAATCTTTGTAAGATGGTCATAAGCTGATTTTGGTTCTAATTAGATATAAAGATAAGAGTTTTTAAACTATATGATGTTACTAATTATATACATAGAATTTGTACAAAATCAATTATTTTGGTTCTAATTAGATATAAAGATAAGAGTTTTTAAACTATATGATGTTACTAATTATATACATAGAATTTGTACAAAATCAATTATAATTGTATTGAAAGTGGATTTTATTTATCCGGTATCATAAATAATTTGTTTAGAACTTTTGTACATATATAGTATTAGAAAACCACTTTTAAAGTATAGGAAATGTTGGATTTTGTATCATGTTTGGTGCCAGAATAATTATATTTCACTGTAGTCAAATTGGAGCACGTCATAGTACATTTTTAAAAGGAAAATACGCCTTTGTATCTGAATAGACCATGATGAGCCAGATCAAACCAACCATGCTTCCATCTTTTTGGGATTTTGTTGATGTAAAACATAGTACCCGTCAAATACAAAATCTCTATCGTTGGTTCGTACACCATATTTGTTTAATTCCTCTGAGGTTCGTCTCACTTCACCATGACTGCATGAATAGCAGGCACTAGACTGAAAAGTCTCATTCCCATGAAAAGAAAAGCACGAAAAGGATGGAACTTTCCACTCGAGAGTGCTGGTGAGAGTAGGGTTATAACGGTAAATGCACCCATGACTGTGATCCCACCAAGGTAAATGAATTGTCACACGGGTTCACATTGGAAAATGTAGTAGATTGGCGGAAAGAAGGAGGTAATGATCATGATGGTGATACCAACGTAATCCATTTGGAGGAGTAGGAGGTTTAGGTGGTGGGAATGGCAACCCAAGAGGTGGCAGGTGCTACTCGAGAGAAGGCAAAACATAGATCCACCCAAGAACACGAAGAACGACCACCGTGTAGCCACCGTTAGTGGTGGACCGATCTCCATATATAGCGGTGATTCGTGCTTTAAGTCAATGAGTTTTGGTGTATCTTGTAGTAGACACACCGGGGAAATGGGAAAATGTGAAATTTTGTTGATGTGATACACGAACCATTCCTCCACTGTATACATTGGAACTTCCCTTTTCTTCTCAAACGCTCTTTTGGAGAGTAATATGGAGTTCCACATATTCTCTCAGAGGATCTTGCTATTTCTTTGATTATACTAGACAATTTAGTATTTCTGCAAAAAAAATGGGTTTGATGATACTTTTTGGAACCTCCTCTCCCACATATCGGTCCCACAACCATCATAAAAAAAAAGCAAACCACATGTCCCAAATGGGTTTGATGATACCTTTTGGAGCCTCCTCTCCCCAATATTATCAACATCCAACTACTGCTATCAAAGCCCAAAGGCATATCTTGCACGATGACAAATTAAGAGACACATAAGTAGTGTACCACTTGCTTCGACTAACATAGAGGTATGTTGATTCGATCGATTTGTTGTTACATTCTTCTCCTCACACCATACAATTAAAGGAATACCCATGTGCCAAAATTTTATAGATGACACGAAATCTCGATCTAGGCCCCTCAAATCTTTTGGATACTACAACATAATGGAGTACTCCGTGTGTGTATATATACACACACACACACACATATATATGTATTAATATATATATATATATATATATATATATAATGCAAGATAAGCGTAACACTTTTTTTATGTCCTAAAGTAAGTGTAAAATTTCACTCTAGCAAAATCTCAACCCATTATTACTTTTTTTGCCTTTTACTATGGATTTGGGTCCACAAGATTACCCTTTTACTTGTCATTATTACTAGGCAGAATCTTGATATATTATACCATCACACAACTACAACCTTCATGATTGCCACTCCAAAATAACAATAAATTTGATAAATGTGAAAAACGTGTCTTTGATGATATAAACAAGAATCACAAGATTTATTCTACATAGTACATGCCACACTCTTTTTCAACCGTAAACATCTCACAAGAAAATTTACGCCAAAGAATGGCAACCATAAGGACAAATCCAAGTTCATTCACATGTTAATAACTAAGCCTATATGCAACTTTTTTTAAGATACCGACAAACAATTAACAACATATATATGCATAGAAAAGTCATGCAAAATGTACAAGTTCTTATGCACATAGTACAAGTTTAATAAAAAAAAACTATCCATGATAGACTAAACAGAGATGAACTCAGGAGCATGCTCCATAAAACATCAAGAAACAGATCAAATTAGCCATTTTAGATGGACATCTTCACTTTTTTGCCAACTTTTTTTTATGTGTGAACCAAAATAGCCAAGATTTTATAAGTGACGCTTTTGCAACTGCTTTATGAATAAAATATGATTCTGGTGGCTCATTTACAAACTGCCACATCAATTTCACAAACCAAACCCAACAAAATCTTACTTAATTCAAGAAAAAAAAATACATTTTCCAAGTTATGAAATGGGCATTTGCGAAATCTTAGTCGTTTTGGCCAAATTGAAAAAAATATTGGCTAAAAAATGAAGAAGTTAATCCAAAATAGCAATTTTGGTCAAATTTCCTAAAACATCAACAACAAACATGAGCTCTCATTTAAAACGAATGAAGAAAACCCATGAAAATACGGTGTTTAATGACAAAAATCACTGGTAAAATTTAATGAAGGTACAAGCATTTATGCATATTGCATATTTCGTAGCCATTTCTGCATCATCGAACATGCCCCAACAAGAGTTCGAATCAAAGATGTAATTAATAGCATACTTCTAATTTAGTGGGAATGACGATAAAGGTGCAAATATTTCTGAAAGATTCGAATTGATTGAACAGTTCCAAGTAAAAGTTGGAACCTAGATGATGAAATTAGCAACAAACCCACAAAAAAAAAAAATCCAAAATGGTTGAATCAGATTGAAGCAACAACAAGTTTTAATAAAGAAAATCATGAAAATCCCATTTAAAATTTAAAATAATTATCATGTGTTCGAGAAAAGGGAGATTACACTTACGTCCATAGTATGTTAAACATATCTTAAGTTTGACTGATCATATATTTATATATTATTGTTGTATTATTTTTAGAAAAATGACTCATTGATATGTTTATATAATTGCCATTTTGAATAATTATCTCCCTAACATATGAGTCGATGTGAAACTTAAAACTCAAATGTCAAAATTAGATGACCAAACAAAAATTGCTACATTTTTTTTTATCATTTTGGGAGAATTCTGAGTTTATTAAACTATTTGTTTATTATATATATTACCCAAGATTGTTTAATATATCTAGACTGGACTAAAGCCGAAAAAATAGGAAGTAATTAAATCGAAAATGACTTGAACTAATTCATTCGAAAACAAACCGACATGAATCAATTAAAATACAAGTCTTCTTAAGTTGAGAAGTGTAAAATAAAAACATATAAACATAAAATGGCGGCGTTTCAACTTTCAAGTTTGAATTTGGTTTCGGTTTTAACTAGTTTAAGATGATTTTGCATGGAATTAAAAACGATTTAAAAAAAAATAAAAGAACCGTAAATTGTATGAAATACATAAACATCTGATTCTGTTGAATCCTGATTTGATCATTCGATTTTGTCGGGTTACTTCTCCTCATGTGTAATTTAAATTTATGATTATTAAGCACTAGGGTGGTGTCTCAATGATTTGAACTTGAGCTCAAAAGATCAAAAGTACCTGGAGGTCTCAAGTTCAAATCCAAAGGAAAATAAAAGTCTCATTTGCGGCTACTGAGGTTCAAATGCGGTGACTTCAGACTACTCGTAAAATAGATGGTCGTTCTTGAATTAGTCGGGTCGCATAGTTGGAATCGTGGTTGATAATTATTTAACTTTTTAATTACTCAAAGTTATTTTAAATATTTACAAGAAATAAAATAATATTTTTGTTGCATATAAAAGGTAACATCACAATATAATATTGAAAGATTATCCAACAAGTTTCAATTTTACAAACAAAAACTATAATTTTAAATTAAACTTTTATGAGAAAAATAAAAAATAAAATCGACGTATACATTTAATTTGGAATAAAAGATTTGGAAAATATCTGTTTGTTTAACCCCCCCATTTTTGAGCTTCAATATACATACATATGAGAGTGATGAGGGGTGAAATTGGAGAGATGGATGAAACACAGTTTCTGAATTCAAACAAGAAGATGATGAAGAAGAAGATCGAGGTGAAGAACAAGTTTTCATTGTTGAGATATGAAGAATTACCGGATTATATGAAGGATAATGAGTATATCTTGAATTACTACAGAGCAAATTGGTCTCTCAAGCAGGCGTTGATCTCCTTGTTCCTTTGCCACAATGAAACTCTTAATGTCTGGACGTAAGTGATTTTAATCTCTCTCAATCTAACATTATGGTCTGAATTTTGTTTAAATTTTAGGGAAAAAGTTCGTAATTCTGTTTTTTTCTTCTCGATTTCATGATGTGATTCGAGATGTATAAGTATATTTTCTCGTTGTTTTGTTGGAATTTTGCTACTAGTTTTAGGAAAAAAAGTTTGTGATGCTCTCTGTTATCGATTTCAGGAGATGATCTGAGATATCTATGTTATAAACTTATAATCATCTCAGAATCTTCTTCTAGGTTTACTGTTAATTTTAGGAGAAAAGTTCGTATCCTCTTCCCGATCAAATGTATGGATGATCAATCAATCTAGTTTATTTTTCTCTAGAATTTAACGATTTTAGGGGTAAATAGTTGATTTCATCCTTTAAAATTAAAGCGTGATGAATACATACATCTGGATCATAAGGATTTCTACTAGGATTTTGTTATTTTCTGGAAACATTATCTTAAAACTCACAGTTTTTGGATCGATCAGAATGTGTATCCCATACCAGATCTTGTTAAGATCTTCCTTGAATTTTTTTATCTTAACTTCATTAAATTTTGGGGTTAGGTTGTTGCAACAGCTTCCACCTATATTAGACCTGTCATTTATTTTATTCTTTTATAAGTTTAGATTTAATATTTCTAAATCAAAATTGATATAAATATTATGTTTATTTCATATACATTTGAAAATATTATTATTTTTGTTATATCACTTTTTAAATTGCAATAGACTTCTTAAATATTTGTATAAAAACATATCTTTTTCGTTAAACGTTTGTATCAAAGCGTTCGG
Organism: Silybum marianum; assembly: GCA_036898165.1. Classification (NCBI taxonomy): domain Eukaryota; kingdom Viridiplantae; phylum Streptophyta; class Magnoliopsida; order Asterales; family Asteraceae; genus Silybum; species Silybum marianum. Next base: position 49,387,996 of record CM072528.1, on the reverse strand, counting down.
TATATTGTTTGAGGCTTTTGTTACTGTAGTTTTAGTTTAGCTGATTGAAAGATGGATATGTTTTGCAGAATGAGTCAGAGGTTTGAAGTTTGGTTTCAGACACCATTCATCTACCTCTTAACATATACAATTTATTGCCATCCTAATAAACTTAGGACCAGTGGAATAAAAATGCTTCTGAATCTGACGTTGATACAAATTTATAATATGTCGATAAATTATTTATAATAAAATTTTGTATTGTTAATTTGCAGCCACTTGATTGGATTTCTTGCATTCTTGGCACTAACAATTGCAAACTTGACACAATGGCATCAAGTGGCAGACTTCCTACATGTCTCCAATTGGTATGTATGATTGGGTTTTTCATTAGAAATTGCCATCTATGGAAAGTATTCTTTATTTTTTAAGTAAACCAATGTTTAATTAAACATCCTTAAAATGTGGATTAGATAAAACAATGGTTTAGGAGGAAGCCTTAAAAAAAAAAAATTAAGAATACTCTGGGAGCCCTCCATCTGGATAGTATGCACCGATACATACCGATAATATGTAACATGTACACGTGCATAGGAAAAAAAACAGCTTCAATCACTTATATGCATTTGTACAGACTGTCCGAATGAAGGACTCTCAGGGTGTTCTTCGTTTTTTGTTTAGGTTTTCCCCTGAATGTCCCTCTACCCATTAACAAAAGAAATAAATTTAAATCTAGAGTTTATTAGAAATAAAAATATTGTACTTATTTAAGACGTTTTTAAAATAATAATGATGGTTTCGTCTTGGAAACAATATGGGATCTACTATAGGTTTTATGTTAATTTCAAATATGTTTTTAGGGTTTTTGGACCAAATCATTCTCCAACTATTACTCATCAAATGGTGTCGTCGTACACGGATACAACACAAGTTCAAACAGAAGCGGCACGTTGGCCATTATTTGTGTTTTTGGGCGGTTCAATGTTTTGCTTCACATCAAGTAGCCTATGCCATCTCTTCTCTTGCCATACACAACGTCTAAGTTGTCTACTTAGTCAATTAGACTACACTGGAATCGCAGTTATGATCATCACCTCGTTCTTCCCTCCAATCTATTATACGTTCCAATGCAACCCTTTGTGGCAATACATCTACCTTGGAGGAATCACGCTTTTAGGCATTATTGCAGTTATGGTATTGCTTTCTCCAACACGGGTGAATGGTAAATACCGTTTCATTCGTACTTTGATTTTTGTGGCAATGGGGCTTTTTGGGGTAATTCCTACAATCCATGGTACAATCGCAAATTGGAATGTGGCTCAGAGGAATACAACTTTAGGGTTCGAATCTACCATGGCGTTTTGTTACTTGGTGGGGGCTATGTTTTATGTTAGTCGAGTACCCGAGAAATGGAGGCCTGGTTGGTTTGATTTAGTTGGCCATAGCCATCAAATATTCCATGTTTTTGTGGTAGTGGCTGCATTAGCACATTATATCGCTGTACTTATACTTTACGAATATCGTCGTCGAGTTAGTTGTGACTGACTTATATATATATATATATATATGTGCCTTGTGAAGTTGAAATTGTTATGTATACCATATGTTACTTTGCCACGTCCTATGAAAGTGTGGTTATATCAAATTGTAATATTGTTTTTTTGTTAACCATATAACGTATACCAAGTATACAATACATGTGATATATGAACATATGTGACAAAGTCGCCTATACGTAAATAGAATGATGTTAGGCATTGTTTGGCAAAAATAAGCTAACTTATAAGTTAGCTTATAAGGTAGCTTATTTTCAGTGTACATGTTTGGATGCACATAAGCTGACTTATAAGCTAATTTATAAGTTAGCTTATTGATAAACTACTTTGAGTAGCTTATGAGGAGTTTTTTGTTATTTTTTCCGATTATACCCTCATTAATATTAATTGTTATTTTTTCAAAATGTCCTTTTTAGTCATTTAAATGGTTATCAGCTAGTTTTTGCCAAACATAATTTGTTCATCAGATAGCTTATCAGCTACCAGCTAGCTTATAAGTCATCAGCTAGCTTATAAGCTATCAGCTAGTTTTAGACTGTATGATTTTTGAAAATTGAAAAAAGTGCTAAGTAGAGATTCAAAAGATTTAATCCCGATTTTACAGTCTTGATATCATTTTTTATAAGCTATATATATATATATATATATATTGCACTCTTGATATCATTTATCAATATGAAAATGAAATTGTTTGATGAAACATGTTTCACATATTCATGACTAATCAACCCCCATGTATTCTTAATGAAACTTTTTCATATATTATTGACTAATCAACCACCATAATTAAGAAAAAGTGAAAAAAATTAAAAAATGATTGGTTGAATGCGGTTGGTATGAATTGACGTGGTTTGTAACGGAAAGCAACCATATATATATGTAGACTTAGGATCATGTGAGAATGAGAGTTAAGGTGATAAGCGTAAGAAAAGATCTGAACCATTGATCACTTTTAATCTCATACCCATCCATGAATTGCGCTTTAAAACGGAGTTGATCCGGTGCATGTCGGTGCACCTCATCTCGGTACATCTCATCCTAATGTGTATCCAAGAGTGGAGATCCCTTCTTACGCTTCTCACTGGAACCCAACCCTATATATATATATATATATATATATATAAAGGCTCCTTCAAGTGTTAACTCAATTATTTGTGTTAACCGTGTTAATTCATCGTTCACTGGTGAACGATGGGTTAACACGGTTAACACAAATTATTGGGTTAACACAAGAAGCCACCTCTATATATATATATATATATATATATATGTGAAGTTGGTTCGTTTAGAAACTTTGGCAAATCAATAGAAAAAATGATTTTTTTTATATTGGTTTGCCAAAGTTTCTAAGTTTCCACCCTTCGTAAAGTTTTTAAATGAACCAGCCTCATATATATATATATATATGCATTCTTAGGGCACGTCTTGAAAAACGTCATGGCCTTGTTATAACCTATAAGGCTTTAAGCTTGACTTTGCCGCCACGTCACACCTCACGTCATTTAAAACCTTAAATATACATTGAACCCTACAAATAATATTAAACAAAGCTCTATAAAGGCATTACTATTGGAAATCTAATTAAAATAACCATTTTGATTACGGGTTCAACTCTTAACCATTTTTTTCCAGAAATCATCAAAATAACATATGTCCGCAAGTGGCAGGTCCGTATTTTACGAAATGACCAAAGTGTAAAAAAAACGAAGCTTTTGTCTCTCTGAACTATGTTCGTAATTACAAAGACCAAATATGTGAATTTTAAAAACACTTCCGCAATTTGCCGACATATATTTACAGACCAAATTTACATATTGGTCCCGGCAATTACATATATTTATGACTATTTGAATAATTTTAAAAGAACAAGTGACTAGATGAAACCATGACATTTTTAATTAATTTTCAATTACGATTGACGCTGAACCGTTTAATTTGAAGAATTTGCAATTTTGTGTTTGACCACATTGCTTGCGGTCGGTTGCGGATCCGACCCATATTCACATGCCCTACCCGAGCCGATCTCAAACATTCTGGTTTTCAAACAAGTGTTGGAACTACCCACTTCTCCTCTTCTCTTCACTCAAGGAAACAAAGAAGCAGCACCCGGTACTTAGAGAGATTTGCTGCCCTTTTCTTTTGTGATCGTAAAAATGGAGGAAAATAGCAATAATGGAGGTATAGAACAAGAATCCGATAACAAAGAAGCAACGTATGTACCTGTTCTTAATCCATCAATACCATCCGGTGAGCAGACAGTTTGGGCCGACGTTTCGTCCCTTCTTGATTCGGCTCGTAATGGTAATAACCGCTCCGTTTTCTTTGAAACCCTAGATTTTATTGTTTACCATTTGATTGGGGGTTTATAGCCGTCATGTTGTTTACCAATGGTGATTGATTGCAACGACCTATTGCATTCATGGGGGGTTGATAATGGTCATGTGTTTCGGGATGGTTACTTTAATTCAGTTGATTGATTTGATGCATTGTTGATGAATTATACATATTTATTGTACCTAACTCAAGTCTGGCAAGTGTAATTTGTATAAGGTATTTGAGTTATAAACTAAATTTTCTTTGGGGTTGTATTCTTCACTGAGATTGAACCGTACTACTTGGAAAAGGTAAGAAAATTTGAAATTTGAAAATAACTTAGAGAAACTAGAGGTTGTACATATCAGTTCTTTTAGCGGTTTGGTCGAAAATGCAATCACGAACCTTGATTCTTGTGTGGCATACATGTGGTTACAGGATACTTGTTGAGAATTTCTGAAACTCCTTAAATTTATCGGAGAGGTGCTTTCATGAAAGCTTGTAATGAATTCTCCTCTGACTAAGGGACTTGCAGCATAATAGGCAGAACATCACCAGAATACTCAAATTGATGTTGATCTTTATATAATATCTAAGTAGCAAGTACAAGTTTAAAATTATCAGCCGTGCTTGCAAGAATAAAAACTGGGGTTTTTAAGCTCTCTGCCTATCATACGGAAATGTTTTATTTGTTTTTAAACTAGTTGAAAGCTGTTTTCTGATATTTGCCAATTTTGGAAATATTATAATGTGAACTTACAATTGGTGAAAATTTGCCTTGTGGTAAAATACTTCTTATTCTCAAATTTTATGTTTGGAATTTATATTAATCTGACAAGTGAAGTAGTCTCTTATTTAATCAATTATATTAAAAATCAAAATAGGAGACATGAATGTTCTTAAAATTATTCTGGTAAGTCGATGTCAAGACAGCTGACTGTGAAATATTTATTTGGTGTGAGCTCCTTGCGGGCTGCATATGCACCGTGATAAAATTAACTACTCTTCTATACTGAACCATATAACTGAAAAAAAAATTGGGCAGGTGAAATCCCATTGTTGAATTGCCCCGGCAGAAGTCTTAGACTCTTAGTATAATGGAGTACTGAATACATAATTCTTTTTATATCTTTTGTTTTGCCATGCCTCGACCAAAGTCAGGTTCTTTGGGTACTGTTATAATGAGAGCCATTGGGAATTTTCTTCTTGTCATCATCATAGAGTATGGAGTTTTGAAGTCTCACATGTGGCTGACTGGGAGTATATGCAGATCGAGAAAAAATAGAGTTGGGATGAGATTTTAATGGACTAGTTTCGTTGAGGGAATCCATAAATTAAAGCATCCATAAATTAAAGCCTTATGATATTTTTGAAGCCTAATGATGCCAAAGGACCCTAGCATCCTTTACTTTTCGTAAAAATATTTCATTTATTATTGGCTGAAAGTTTGGCTGATGACTTTTTTGCATTGTCAAGATCTAGTCATTTAGAAGCATATGTAAGAACACCCTGGCTATTCCCTACTTGCAAAGTTCACCTCACCTCAGTAAATTGATTGATTTCAAAGCTTGAAAATTCATTCTGAAAAAAATAAATAATGGTTTAGTGACTTTAGTCATTAGTGTGGTTAAAGACTTAAAGCTAAGCTTGGTGGAGATTGTTATAAGATAAAAAGATTTCTTTTTATTATTTGGTTCTGGATGCGAAAGTTTTAGTGTAGTTAAAGCTAAGCTTGGTGGAGATTGTTATTAGATAAAAAGATTTCTCTTATTTATTTGGTTCTGGATGTGAAAGCTTAGTTTTCTGAATGGTTTTATCTCTGTGTGATTCTGTTTTATTACCTTATAACTAATAATGATATCTCTGTACTATATATGATTAGGTTTTAATTTCTTACTCTAAGAATAGTGATTGCACATAACTTATTGAAACATCATGATGCATCAACAGATCTTCGAGATGGGGAGCTCATTCATGGAGAGAATTTTAATCTTTTTGCAGCCATGTCTGCTTTGGAGGTAATGATGAATTATTTTGTAAGGAATATTGTTATATGTTCTTCACATTGTTAATACTTCATGGAGGTAATGGTGCTACTTTGTGGCAAATTATCTAATCAGTGATTAGTAATATATGAACTTGGACAACAATTACTCTAGATATTAACCATCATCAATAGGTGTAAATGCTGCAGAGATCCACACCAATACTGAACATGCATTATGTCGATTTGCTTTCCTTTGAAAAGAGTTTTTCTGGTGAAATTGTAGTTCATCGACCATTCACTATACTGCAATCTTTGGCCCAGGGCCAGGGGTGCTGCTACATGCGAAATTATTGTACTAACATGTGTAATAATAATTTGCATTTTTGTTTTGTTACCGAGTTTACCTACTTACTTTCATTTTCTTTGCGTGCTTGCTTTGATAAATATTTGTGCTTTTTATCTACTTTTATTAGATAATGGACCCAAAGATGGATTCAGGCATTGTTTGTAGATATTATTCCGTTGATGAAGCCATTGAGGATGGTGCTGCACCAATCCCTTTGAATCTGAATAAAACAATAGATGTTCATTGCATAATCGATGTCATGGATCATCTGCTTTCATGTGAGGTACTTTCAGTATTAATGTTCCAACTACTGCTGCTTTCATCATGTGTTCTATAGCTAATTCATGTTCTTATTGAAGGCAATCTCTCATCAATTCATCTGACCTGAATTCTAAGTTCTAACCAACGCTTTTGCTTGGCAGGCAACTTGGCATAAGGGTCATTCGCTGGCACAGACTATTTTTTCTTGCATTTATCTTTTGAGACCTGAAAGAACGTCATCACACGCATTGCTTCATTCTTACTGTACAGTAATTCGTTCAACATGCAATGCAATTATTTCAGCCGTTTCTGATGCACGCACACATGAGGTAACATATTTTAGTAACTCACGGTCTTTCAATCCTTTTTCACATAGATACCATATTGATTGTGTATTTCTGGCTAGACTTCTTGATCAGAGTTCATAACCTATTTATTGTTTTTGCTACTTTCCACGTTAACACTTCTTTTTCTTTTAATTGCATTATGCTTTTTATGATTGTATCTTCTGTGAAGTTTACAATATAAAATAATCTTCTTTCCAGAATGTGGTACATTGTTCATTCTTTATGCCAAGATGACATAAGAGGAGTTTGTCGTTCCAGAAGGAACTACTGGGTAACATGGTCAATGACATGTTTATGATTTGGGTGGGTGACTCATGCCAGATGTTATAAAATACAGTGCTGTAAGCTAGTAATGCTCTCACACTGCCCATTCTTGCTTTTATTCCTTGTATGTTAATTTGTTATCTATACATTTTTGGCCTATGGAAAGTTCCCTTTTGCCTTCTTGTCTCACATGCTGGTTTGTGTTTGCTTCTGTTGGGAGAAAATGATTATGTAAATATCTTCTGTTATTCTGTCTTATTGAGGGCTCTCCCTTGTTTCTGTTTTCTGATTTCTATTCAGTTATATATATATTTATTTATATTATATACTTCTTTTCATGCTACAATGTTTTTTTCTTGTATGAAATGGTTTAGAGGACCTTCAGTACAAATATAATGTACTATGAGCATGTTACATTCTTGTTTATACAGGCATTTATTGCATTTGTTTCAGGAAGAAGATCTGTTTACTATTACATCTGGTCTACCATTGAAAAACGATGGCGATGAAAAATGCTTATCCTTGCTAAATGTAATAGAAGAAACGGTTTCTCGCCAGTTACATGCTTGTAAAGCCCCATCGCATAAGAAGAGAGCAATAGAAGGTTGGTTTACTCATTGCTAGGTATACTGTTTCCATGATGAATTGTGTTATGAATGGCACATAAAAAACTGCTGATGATGTTCCAAAATGTAGCTCGAGTAGAAACTAGTGTGGATAAGAAGTAAATTATTGGATGCAGGAAATTCATGCTAGTACTCAAACATGTTTTATTTTACAAGTTTGCATCGTATTTTCTGAAGGGTTTTATTCTCCTTTTGGCAAGTTTTTCTTTTCCCCATTTTTTTACATCTTTATGTGGTGTTACTGTTTGGTTGGTGGCTAACATCTTTGTATAGTTTTGTTGGGAATTATTTCTATTATTTATACAGCATACTGCATTTTAGCATATTGTCTGCTTTCTAAATTTCAGTAGTTTTATTTTAGTGTGTTCACGGTTCTCTTTGTGTAACTCAAGAAGTTGCCTGTTGTATTGCAGACGTAGAGCCGTTACAAACGGATCTTGATTTAGAAGAAGGATATTGCAGAGCCGTGATATGTCGTTTGCGCTTTCGTAAGGTCTTATCCTGTGTTTTGTTTTTACTTATATCATGTGTCACACGGGTTCCTGATTATACACTACAGTCTGGTTATTAAATACAAATTGCAGATGAAAACAATTTAGACTCCATAAATCCATGGAGATGTAGGGATATACCAGAAAGTTTCTTTTATCATATTTTCATACAATAGTTTATGTTGAATACGTAGTACTCCTTCCGTCCAAAATACTGATATGCCTTTTCATTTTGGGTTGTCCAAAAAAGTGCAATGTTTCCTCTTTTTTTGAAAGATTTGAAGGAATTACACTTCTTTGACCAGCGATCATTACAAGATACTTGTGACATTGATTTGGGTACGTAAGTTTTCTCAATTTGTCTTGCTAAGGGGATTTGTGCATGTTTTGTTGTTAGTCTGAGACTCTCGTTAAACTACGTGTCAAGTCAAACATTGAGTATTTATTGGACACAGGGAGTAGATTTTACAAACATTATGTGAGTGTCTATATGAAAGGTTATAAATGGCGCATATTGCGGTGAAAGAAGCACAAAAATTCCTTTAGCCTTGTGCCATGTAAAAGTGTTCGAATATTTCTGAACGATGGCATGTCTTTCCCGTTATTTTACTTAATTAGGTGGGATTGATTTCTACTTTGTTAAGTAGAGGCAATTGTAGGATTCAGATTCATGTCGTCCTGGGCTCTTTCGTCCAGATTTTGATGTAACCAAATGTAGTTTTCTTGATAACCATTCAATCCTGAATAATAAACACATGAATCATTGGCCATAGATTCTTTTCCTCTAAACAATGGTATAATGTATTACATATGTACATTGCTTTTGAAATACCACTTTCCTCCTAGTTAACTAAATAAAAATGTTTTAACTGCTTTTGTGTTCTCAAGGACTAACCATTTCAAAGGATTTTATATTCTCCCCTAAGCCTGACTTACTCAGAAATATCTATCATTAGAGTGGAAGGCATCGGATTAAATTTTACACTGATTCTTACCTGAGGTGCCAGACATTTGGTTGTGCAGAGTGCCGTATGTTAGGCACTGTACATGGCGTTGACACGTGTCTGACACTGGCAAGAGGTGTAGAGTATTATGTTATGCACTCACTCATAAACCTGAGGGTAATAATGCAAGTTTTGGCCCAACAGTATGTTTTAGAATACTGAGAATAGAAGGGGTAATTCAGTGACTTGGGTAGTTAGTTTGTTAGTAGGGGTAAGAAAAAGGGATTTGTCTTCATGAAGTTGTCATACTGATAACCGTTGCCTGCTGCCACTTGTGCCGTTACCACCCTTGCTGTCACCGGCGACCACATCATCAAGGGTGAAATGATCAACTTCAGGTTGAATGTGGCCATGGCAACCATCAGTTGGGAAGACCTCACATGGGAAACAATTGAGAAAAAATAGGCGGCGACGGACGGTTCTTTAAAACAGGAGGTGGAGTTCATTAGTGAGAAAAATCAGGAAGAAAAGTCAAATCAGGAAGTGGGGTTTTTCTTAAAATCCAGTGAATATTTTGGGAATAAAAATTATAAAATTGGAAGGGTTGTCAATTGGCCTGTGGGGATAAGTATGTTGGGAACTACCCCTGCTACCAACACCACTAGCCGTTGGATCATGTTTTCTGGAAATGGAGAAGTTTGGTAAAGAAACTGATTGGTTATTACTTTACCTTCATCACTTTAGTGGGATTGTTAGACTTGTTGGCCGATTGGCTGACTGTATGTGTTTTCCATTCTTGCAACTACTAAGGTAATTCTCACAACAATGTTCGATTGTGCAACATATGCGATCATAGTCTTGGGCAAACGGTCTTTGCTCATGGAATTGGTCTACTTGTATTTTTGATGCATTTTGGACAATGTCGACGGTGGTTGCAGGGAGGAGACAATTGAGTTAATGATGAGGTACATATACACGGGATCAACAGAGGTAAATATGAGAGTAGCCCAAGATCTTTCTAGAGCTGGTGAGTAGTATCTTTAGGGGCTGAAGTGTCTTTCTGAATACACCATTGCACAGAAAGGTCCTCCATGCAGTGGCATTGATGAACGCGTGCATCCTGTTTGTTTTGGGGAACTTTGGTAAATTAGATTCAAAACCATGGGATTCTAATCTGGTAAACTTTCTCATGGAGGATCAATGGGTATCAATTTACTTTAGTGGAAGTCGGTTGGGAAAAAGTATTTTATTAGGTACACTTTCTCTTTGCAGTATTCCACTCCTTGCTTGTTTTTGGTCCAAAGATGAAATTCTTAATAACAAGTCAGCATCAGTTTCTTCCTTGTTCTTTCCACCTTGAGGACAAGGTGGACCTTTGGGGGCGGGGTAATGTGACCCATATGCCAGAGAGTGGTTATGCAAGCCCAAGCCCAACAATTTGTTTTAGGTATTCTAGATGAGAATAGAAGGGGTAATTCAGTGACTTGGCAAGTTAGTTTGTTAGTAGGGGTAAGAAAGGGATTTATCTTCATAAAGTTGTCATGCCATGTTATAAATAGGGACTGGTACGGAGGAAGGCATCCTGAAAATTAGCTACAGTTTTGTTGGGAGAGACTAGCCTCTCGAAATCTAGAAACCGTTTCATTTCATTTGAAACACTTCTTCATATATGTTGCAATCCTTCTTTAATTCTTGTCTGAACCAATCCAATTCATAAAAAATTATGTCTATTGTTTGTTTAATCCTCAACACATCTCTGACATGGATAAAAGAAGTCAATACATTAATTCTATTACCTTCTTCGGGCCACATAGAGAGAAGAAAAATGGAGATCGGAGAGGAGACTGAGAGAAGGAAAAAAGGCATGGTATCATATGTTTAAGTTGAGTGATCATGAGCCACATTAAGCTGTTCTCTTATGTTCATGAGGCTTACAGAAACTCAAAATGATATTCCATTTGTATGTTATGTGTTTACCAAGAGCATGCAGTTACTAACATAAAAAATCTCCATTCTAGTTGGTGGGAATAATTGTACTATTTCTCATAGGTTGCTTTTTTTGTAAATAGCACACACAAAGAGGTTTTGAAAACAGACATTATGATCTTCTTCTTGCACATCTCAAGACAACTTTACTCAGCACTTGCATAAATGTCTTTTGGTACATGGTGTATGCATATGATACAACTAGAAAAATTATAAGTTATATACATTGCAAATCACAATGTGCTGTTTCAAGTAACATTGACTTGCTTTTTGTCCGAGTTCAGCATTTTTACCATGTCCTGGTATGTCTAAGGCGACCTCAAGGCAGGGGTTTGGATTTAGCAAGAAAACATATAGCCTCTTGCTTAGTGGAGCTCCAAAACATTCTTAAAACGGCAGAATTTCTTAGGTCCAACAGTAGATATGGAATTTGTGAAGATGGAATGGAAGATGATAACATGACTGCTTCTGGTTGTCAACCAATTGGGTTTGATTCCACTTTAAACAGTAGATTATCTGCTCCAACACCTCCCCGTGCAATCAAAATTCTTTCCTGGAAGAAGGTATGCAATCAGAAATGAGCTTTTCTTCTAATTTGCTTCTTTTGCAGTCACCTAAATACTTCATTAACTTTTTTACAGGCTGTTGAATATTTCCAAAAGCTGCTTCATGATCTAGAAGTTATCTGTTCACATCCTTTAGACCCATCTTTTGAAGGTGTTTTGCGCTTTGTTGTAGAGTTTCAGAAATTGCAACCTGATTTGGTTGCTAGATCTCATTTACAGGTAGGTTTGCCATTTTCCTTATGTTAATTGCACCTTTTTTTTCTCAATATATGAATGTATTCTTTCTAAATCTGTTGGTATTATGCACGTGTGTGGATTTGAGCTTCTACTATACCTGTTCTACATTTTATAGATCGCAGAGAACTACCTTATAGTTCATAATGCTGTATGCATCAACTTTAAAGATCTTGTGCTAAGTGAAGGACCGATCATGTGCCTATAAGAAGATAGAACATTAATTTCTTGAACTAAAACTATCAACAGTTTAAGTTTCCGTGATCCAACTTCTGGTATTCTGGTAATGTTCGATATGTTTGATCATTAGTTCCTTCTTCTAGAATCCATGTGCTTTTACACATTCAATCATTCCAACCAGATTCTTATGATTTTACATGGTCGATTCAGCCACTGCTTATCATACATGTACTAAATGCTTAATTTAAAAAAGGTGGCTGGTTTTAGAACACTGCTGAGAAGGGGCGGGGGGGGGGGAGAATAGAGATGAAGTAATGTTCCCTATTCTCATTAGTAATCAATTGTAAGAGCAAAAGTTCATAAGACAACAATAATACTCGGTTTATCTCATTGAACCAGTCGGGATTAACTTATACCAGAGTCTATTATTTATTTAATTAACCCATCATACTGGAATCGTGAATCCCAAATTACCCTTTGCTGGATAATGACATACAATCTATAAGTTCTTTGTTTGCTTTTTGATGCTTGAATTCATTTCATAAGGCGTACTATCAGTTATTTTTTCAACATTAAGGATTAATACCGAATGTACATGTGGCCTACCTACACTATACATCAAGATTTGAAAGACCAGGAAAAAACACTGACATCAATTAGTCAAAGGTTGTAAATGAGTCAATTGTAAGTTATTTTGTTTAATGATTTATTACACTAATATATTGTTAAATCATGGTTTCTAGCTACAAGTCTTAATGATGTTCTTGTCAAATTTAAACTTCAACTAGTCTTTGTTTCCTTTTTCTGTATGCAACTATCATATTCTCTGCACCATGGAACATGTTAAATTGGAATTCTCCATCTTTGACTTTATCAAGCCTATTTAGTCATTGTGCAGATGTCGTTTCATTTCAGTCTTTTTTATTGTTTTAACTTTTTGATTCTCAATCTGAAACTATTTGACAGCTTCTACTAGTTCAAGATGGGAAACTATATGGTCGTGATCCTATCTTTGATGTGATTTGTAAAGCTGCTGCAGTACCAGAAATTACAAAGATCCATGACATACATAAAAACGAGTCTTTTGTACATCTTGGTCAGGTGAACATCTTCATTTTTAAATATACATGATCTTTTTTCAACCTATTTGAAAATTTGGTTATTGGCTCGTACGTTTTTACTTGATTATCCTTAACATTTGATTATTATTATTTTGCATGATAAAGTTGGTGATAACTTTGCTCAAAATTTTGTGTACAAATGCTGCTTGGCAAAGGCGTCAACTTGGGAAAGTTTTACAAGATTGGCGTATCATACACATGCAGGTGTGTAATTATGCATTTATTTGTTTTCTTCTTTTGTAAGTTTTTTTATGTTGTTAATAGTTGGGTTTTTATCCCTTGGTAGATATTTAACTATTTAAGGATGATATCAAAAGATATCTACTTGGTGAATGTAATAAGTATCTCTAGCATGTAAGGTTTCCCTTGTAAGAAAGTGGTTAGAATATGATGGTTAAGATTTAATTCTTTTAAAAGTCAAGTTGAGAACTGTAGTGATATCTAGCAGGCATAGGATCGTGTGAGAAGAAGAGTTAAGGTGAGAAGCATAAGAAGAGATCTGGACCCTTAATCACTTTTAATCTCATACCCACAACCCACCCATGAATTGCGCTGTAGAAGGGAGTTAATCCAGTGCATCTCATCCTAATGTGCATCCAAGGGTGGAGATTCTTTCTTACGCTTCTCACCTTAACTCTCGTTCTCACCGGAACCCAACCCTATCTTAGCACCACATTATGTTTGTTTTAGGCAAATGTTATCCTAAAAGGCAGCTTTCTAGAGGAAATAGCAGGAAAAAGTGATACCATAACTCACAACCCTTTCATTGCATATCCTTGCAGCTTCATACATGGTGAGATAAATTGACTTGAATGTGGGCGAATTGGCAAATACAGATAAGAGACTTGTTCCCTTGAATATTTAGAAACTTTAAGCTATACAAGGATTCGTTCAATTTATCTTTGTTTCTAAATGCTTATATATATGCTAAATCTAGAAACATTTCTCAAGAATAAATTATTCACTCTTATTAACACAGCAGTTGTTTATCTTCATTCTTTACCTTTTTCCCTGTTGCACGTTACATGCAAACATAATTGTCTTATTTTTAGAGATCGTCTTAGTAATCATGCATGTCTAAAATTATCATTTGGTGGCTACTGTCTCCAGAGCTATACTGTTATATTTATGCACACACAGAGATAATATCCTTAATGGTTATTAATAATAGCAACTACAGTGATATTATGGCTTATTATTATCATTATTTTCTTTTTGCTCCAATAGCTAGAGCTTGCTCTTAGAAAGGAGTTTGAAGAAAGCTCAAGCACTTCAATCGATGAGGTATGTGTCATTTATTTGATCATTCTACTTCATATATACAACCAACCTGCCAGTTTATGTGTTCTGTGCCTTTTTAAAAATGTCAAACTACAAAGAATCACCCCTGAATATATATATATATATATATGTAATGTTGGTGGGGTTTTTTATTACTTAAAACTTTTCTGTTTATGTATGTTTACCAGAACTTATGCATGAAGATCTACAAACACACCCTTAATTGGGTTGAGGAACAAACATATTGGATAGCCTTTCGTTTCTTAATCTTGGGTTTTGAGCTAGAGCTTTATTCCCCTAGCGAATACTGCATGGTGTATTGGTATTTATATGTTGTTTTGATCAAGCTCGGTGAAAAAATGCATCTTAGGATGATCACTAGCAGTGAGACTGGTGAGTATGCTTTTCATAAAACTATTGAATAGAAGTTTCATGTTTAACATTTTTATGCAAACTTTATTAGTCACATAGAATTTAGTAGCTCATTTGGTACTTAAAAATGATATGTTTAAATACATGTTATCCAGGTAAGCGGAAGGGAAAGAAGAAAAAGGAATCTGTGAAAGATGTGGGAAGGGATCATTCAATCCCACCTGCAGTATTGTTACTTCAATGCCATATATATCTTGCCGAAGGCCTGACATTGGTAATGTAATACTTTGCCATTGTCACCTGAAATTAGCATTCTAGTTTCTTAAAAAAGAAATTGCAGACCACTGACTGGATCTGTTGATTCACTTCTTTTCTGATTGCATATGATATTTTATTTCTTTTACTTTTTGAAACCTATTTTTTGCATTCTATCTGCGAATTATTTATATTTATTTTTACTCTTTTGTAGATGATTGCTGCTTTGAGAAATGAACATGGAAGTTTTCAGTGTCGTGGACCCTTTAACACCGAACAAGAGGTTTTACCCAATCTTTTCTATGCTTTTATATTTATAGCCATTAAACGGACTTTTAACAACTGGCAACACATTAAGGGGTTGTTTGTTTACCTCTTAACAGTTCCATTAAGAAATGGCTAAAGAGGTGAATTCCTGTTTGGCAGGAAATAAGTACGTCTCTTAATGGTTCCAAAACCCTCTGAATCATTTTGTATCCTGGACCTCCCTTAACCATTAAGAACCCTATTTACATCCTGAACAATTACCAAACAACTATATATTCATTTTTGCACAATATAATAAGAGCCTCTTAATCATTCTAACCACTTAACCATTCTGCATCAAACCATTCAACAATTACCAAACAGTTATATTTCATTTTGCACTATATCATAAGAACCTCTCAATCATTCTGACCACTTAATTATTCTGCACCAAACCATTCAGAAATTGTCAAACAACCCCTAAGTATGAAAATCTTTAATCTTTGTGTTGCTGATTTGATCTTGGTTCGCATTATTTCTTTTCAGAGATTCATTCAGCACTTCGAACTCCTACAGAGAGCTAGCATTCCTGATCACATCTCATACTACTCATTTAGAGACTACACCACCCATGCACAATTCGACGTGAGTATTATTATCTTATTAATTAAAATGGCGTGTTTATTAATTATTATCACTTCTCCTGCTGCTTTCTTATTATCTTTTGGTGGTTTTCTTCTTAACAGAATCTTATTATGTGTAATTACTTTAAAGAAGCCCAGAGGATTGCAAAGGAGCTGCGAACTAGTTTCTCGAATGATGCAAATAAGTTGGCTGAACTTCGACATATAGAGCAGGTTGCAGAACACAATGGGATCGCTCTTAATCTTGTAAGTCGATTAGGGTCTCTTGATCCATCTCTTAAGGTTTCTTTTGAATTTAATCATCATCCCCACTTTGCAACTGCTGTTGTGAAGAGATCCTGAATTTTGTTTTCGATTTTCCATTATTCTCATTATTATTAATTATTATTATTATTATTATTGTTATTATTATTATTAAGTTTTGCAAATAGAGTGTTAGCAACATTTTATGTCATCTTTCTTCTTTTTATTAAAGATGCAACTTTCACAATTCATGTATAATTTTGTCATTGAACCATGTAATATAGAGTATAGACTCTCAGTTTATACAAAGATTTTGGTATTCTATTATCACAATAAGTTGCCATTTCCCAACAATATTTAACTAGTTCTTACCTTATTTGGAGAAAATAGGGGAAAGAACTGTAAATAATCAGAACTGTAAGAACCAACTATTCATTATGAATATTATATACCTGAATAATCATGAATATTTTTCATCATGAACATTATACATTTGCATTATTCATCATGAATATGTATGACGGTATAATTTTACGAATAGTTGGTTCTCACGGTTCTCAAATGTATTTGTCTTCTTAATATGCTTAAATAAAGTTATGGACTTAATGGTAGGTGCAAAGTGTCGTGACCATACCATCTTAAACCAATTTCTCATTGTTTGTTTTTCCAGTCTTGATGTATGATGTGAAATACAACCAATTTTTTAATGGTTCTAAAATGTATCTGCCCATTTTTATGTGGATAGCCAAGCGTTGTATTAAAATGTTGACCTTTTCGGTCAAGAAAGAGTCGATAGATAGAATAGTAGGTTGAAAGTATTTTGTTTTTGGAAAGGGTATCCTAGGCATTTGCTTAGACTAATCCCCGACAATTTTAAGACTGTTAAAGCATACAGTCCTGAGATAATTCTCCAGTGGTCACAAGTAGGGGTGAGCAAATGGACCAAACCGGCCTGAAACGGCACCGAACCGGTTTGGAACCGGAACCGAAAATGCGATATTATTAGAACCGATAACCGGACCGTATAGGCAATACCGGTGCCGGTGTCGGTACCGGTTCCGGTCCCGGTTTTTCGGTCAAAAACCCGGTTGGAACCGCTTTAATTCCAAATCAACTAACAAAAATCATACTCTAATTTTTCAAAATATTCATAGTTAAATATTTATAGCAATCTCAAAATATTCATAGTTTAATACCAAATCAAGTGTAAAGTAATTCCAAGATGTTCAAAGTTTAATACCAATTACAAAATCAAGCGTAAAATAATCTCAAAATATTCAAAGTTTAATACTAAATCAACCAACAAATTCCGGGCGGTTCCGGTTAATTACCCGAAAAATTAATTAGAAAACATAATAAATTAATTAAATTAGAATTAAATACTCATTTAAAATTCCGGGCCAGTTCCGGTTAATTACCCGAAAAATTGGCACCAAACCCGGTTTGGAACCGGAACCGAATATGGAGGATTTGAAGAACCGAAAACCGGACCGGTTGGACTATACCGGTGCCGGTGCCGGTGCCGGTGCCGGTCCCGGTTCGGGCCGGTTCTTATGGGTCAAATGCTCACCCCTAGTTACAAGTTGTTTGCGCCTGGATTCAAATGTGATAGATGGGTTATCTAGCCTCATCCCCCACAAGCCTTAACCAGTACGCCATAAGCGTTGTGGTTTTTTTTTTATATTTGGAGATGTATACTATAGTATTTTGTTGTTGGTTGTTTCTTTTATCTTTCATGTGTATTCAATGACAAACCCGATTGCGTGACAGGGTTTGTCATATGTTTGTCGATGGAAATATGACGTATTCTGCAAAAGATTGTTTAAAGTGATGTTTTACACATACTGATATATTTGTCACGTTATCTTCTAAGAACATAAATAAAAAAATCATCTTGTTTCCATTTTTTTTTCTCTTATTTGAGAACAAAGCAATACTCTATTTAAAAAAAACGGTCAACTTCATAACCAGAAAAAGGCTAGAAGCGTCAATTCACCTTGCTTGACTTTTCAGATTAATTTGGGGGAGGCTAATGGCACCTCTAAGGTATGCTTATGACACCCCTAAGAATGAATTTCATCCTCACAAAAGTCAACATCAACACTTATTATAGTACCAAAAATACCATGCAGACCCCTATAAAGTGCATGAAATTCCGTACACACCCCTATATTACGAGTGCCATTAGCACTCCCCATTAATTTTTCAAACAAAAATCGAGAATCATTTTCAACACACAAGTCTCTGACAAACAAAGTTCCTTGACCAAAATAATCTTTGGTCAAATCAGGATAATTTGTCACGTTTTTTTAATATTAAAAAAAATGAGATAACAAAATACAGGCGTTGATTATTGCTGTGCACGTCTTTGTGAAGGTATTAATGAAGGACTGTTCACATTTTCCCTCAAACTCTCGTTTTCAACATCTAAAAGCTCATTTATTTAAAGTTAAAACTGGTGAATCGGGTCCATAAAAATAAGATAATTAGAGCGTCTCCAACAGCTTCTTTAAAATAGAGAAAAATGGGGATTTTGAGTTAAAATGTGGTCCAACAGCTTAAACCATCTTCAAAATAAAGAAAGTATGAGAGAGAAGACATTTTTCTTCAAATATGGAGAACACTCTAAAAATGATTACAAAGTGGACAACTAATAGGAAAATTTAAAAATAAAATATTTAAAGAAAAAAAAAATATTTTTAATGGATGATAAAAATATTTTAATATTTTAATCAATGTTGACTTTTCTAAAATGAGGAATCTGTTAGAAATTAATGTAATTTTTTTTTAGAGATTTTAACTTTTAGTTCTCCATTTTAAAGTCTGTTAAAGATCGTTTTAAATATCTTATCTTCAATAACAAATCAAATTCTAGTTCTTTCGGCATTTTCAAACTAAATTTCTAGAAACAAATATTAACACACAACCTCACCTTAATTCACTATTTCCAGACTATCGAATAACATCATTTTTAAACAGAATCTTTAGAAGTCTTTCAAAATAACGTCAAACTCTAGTTGTCTTTGTTCAACAACAATAATTATTTTAAAAAAATTGTGTTGTCTAGATTCTTTCAAGATAAATTTATGAGTCTAACTATGTATTTTCTTATATATTTTAATAACTAGGAGGGTACTCGCGTAATGCAGCGAGATGTATCTTGATTTTAAGTTTCATTATAATTTTTGTTTCTATCGATGTTCTAATGGTTTTATGTGGTTTTGAGAAAAATATTTTAGTATTTCAATTAGAAATTCTTTTTTTTATTTAATTTCTTTAATTCAATTTTTTATCATAATTTAATTTAGGTTTAATAACCAAATAATTTATTTTTGGTTTAATAATATAATTATTTTATTTGTTAGAAGTCAATGATTATCTTAATCATATTTAGATTTTTTATATTTAAAATTAGATGTTTATCCTGTAGTTGATCATAGTTATCTGTAGTTAGTTACACGAATTTAGATATGAAGCTTTAATATGTTGTATTTACGCACAATTTACTTGTAATATTGAAATTAAGTAATTAGCATTAAATAGCAGTAACTAAAGCTTAAAAAGTTGTTTTTAAGAGTTTTAGGTCAAATGCTTTATAATATAGTATATATAGACAAGCAAGCAATCAACAGTTACTTATTTCTTTTTTTGGACCGGTGGAGTTAAAGTTAGTTGTTAGTTTTATACTCGGGCACGTTAGAGCGGGTCAAGTACCCCTGGCAGCCCGCAATCGCCTCCCTTTCCATCACCATAATTCTCCGAAATTCGCCTGAGGAAAAGTCCCTTACAAGGCTCGAACTTGAGACCTACAAGGACAAAACCCCCCAAGGTTTTTCTTGGTGGCCAACTAAACTAGCCCAACTGGTTAGCTATTTCTAATATGGTTTTCAGTATAATGTTTTACTTTTTAATTAAAAAACCATATATTACTTTAAGTTGTTCTTCGTTTTAAATATGATCTTCTAAATGATTTTTAACATTTTAACTTTTTTTTAAATTTCAATCTATTTTTTTTATGGCTGCCCATCAACGATATATAATTATTACAGGATTATTTTGGTATAAAAGTTTTCTTACTTTATATAATTGAAAGAGTATTTTTAATATTAATGTTATATCTTCTTTAAGAGGAGAAAAGGAATAACAAATAATATATTTATGTTATGTTGCTTGGTTGAAAGTGAGATGCACCCAAAAAGTCATCCAAGAAATTAATCACAAGTGTCTTTGCTCAAAATTGGAATATAAAAAATGAAATCTACTTTGGAGATTAAAATGATTTTTAATATATTTTGCTAACAAATAATAGTTTACTTATATAGAGGCTAGTCAAATGGTAGACACTTGTAAAAACTAATATAATTTTTTTTAAATGTTATAATTTAAGATATTGTCTCACATGTATTTATGTTCATGTAAAAAAAATATTACATATGAAAAAAATGTTGATTCATTTATTTGTTTCAACATATGAATATTTGTTTCATATGTGAAAGTGAACCAACTTTTTTTCACATATAATATTTTTTATGTGAACACAAATATATGTGAAACAGTATTTTAAATTATAACATTTGATGGGAAAAAATTATTTTTATATTGGTTTTAACGAGTTTCTACCATTTGACTGGTTTCTAAATGAAGTTGTCTCTAGTTATACATATGTATATGTATATGTATATATATACAGACGTATGATCGTGTGAGAAGTTGAGTTAATGGTGAGAAGCGTGAGAAGTGGATCTGAACCATTGATCACTTTTAATCTCCTTCCCTCCCATGAATTGCGCTTTATAAGGATTGATCTGGTGCATCTCGATGCATCTCATCCTAGTGTGCGTCCATTTTTCATCCAACAGTGAATAACCACTTCTCACACTTCTCACCATTATATTAATAAAAAAAAGAAGAGCATAATAGTGATTTTGTTACAATCGTCATAGTTGACTTTTCTAATTCATCGTTGAATACACCCGGATTCATATGGTGAATCTGGTGACTTAGTGTATGTTATGGATTAATATGATGAATTAGTACGTGTTCTATAAAGAATTATCAACTATATTTAGATTTGATGTGGTGAATTAGTATGTGTTTCATATGATTAGTGAATATGTATATTTCATCTAATGAATCTTCTTACTAAAATGACGACTATGTCTTTTCTAACCAAAAATAATTTTCGGATCGAAACCAAATTAAGGCTTAAATCGGTCATCACAGTTTTCAACTTTTTTTATTTTTATCTTTTTTATTTTTATTTAATTTAACGTCTATGTATATATAGATGTTGGTTCATTTAGAAACTAGACGAATGGTAGAAACTATAGAAACTTTGGCAAATCAATATAAAAAATATTTTTTTTCATCAAATGCTATGATTTAAGATATTATTTCATATATGTTTGTTTCATCTTGTGAAAAAATTACACGTGAAACTTTACACTATGAAACAAAAACATATGAAACTTTTCATAAAAAATATATGAGAAACTTTCAACTTATAAAAAACAAATACACGTGAAACTTTTACATTATGAAACAAACATATGTGCAATAATATCTTAAATCATAACATTTGATGAAAAAAAATAATGAAAAAAATTATTTTTTATATTGATTTGCCAAAAAATTTATAGTTTCTACTCTTCGTCTAGTTTCTAAATGAACCAACCTCTATATATATATATATATATATATATATATGTGTGTGTATATACATATATAAAATAAATATAGGTTAGAAGAAAAGTCGATACTTCAATATTAATCATTTATGTGTAATGACAACTTACAATATAATATTTTTATTTATGAAAAACCGTTCATGGATGTCATTTACCCTGACGACCTTATTACTTTTACGTTATTTAGTGAAGCTGTTAATGTGAAATATATACACAAAAACATTACCGATGAAAACCTTTTAAGTATGTATTTTAGTTTAATAAATAATAAATCGTTTATCTATAATTATTATTTTTAAATGGGAACAAGTATCATATATAATGTCATTTTACAAAAATATATATGTTATAAATCAAAGATAAAATATTGATCAAGTTTAAAAGGTAATCCAAACATTTGCATGCATATATACAAAGATTCAAATTACAAAAAGGAAGTCATTATATGATATGTGATGGTGGTCCTTTTTGGCCACCCAAAACTATTACTTTATAAAGTGTGTTAGTTATGTGTCCAACTTCCCAATATTTTAAGCAAAATATATCAAAAAATAATGTATTTATTAATTATTAATACATGTTCAAAAACAAATTTCCAATTCAAGAATAAAGTTGAAGAAATACCAGAAGTTTTTTCATAGATAAAAGCACAATTCAAAGTTAAAACACCACAAACTATGCCTAGAGACTTTCAAAACCTTTGGTACTAAAATATAAAATGTCATATTAAAGAACTAAGTACAAATTCATTTTTCTTTGATATAATACTATAATTATTTACATATTTAAATATTAAAACAAACAAACCAATGTGGCCTAAGTGCCTTTTATATAGATATGAAAGAAGATGCCTAATATAATACTTTGCTTTCATTTAGAACGATGTAGAAAAAGATAAAGGTGAATTAGTGGAACCGTTCATAAAGAAATATTTTTATTAATTATTGAATTTTTTATAAAAAAAATAGAAAATTAAAAGTTAAAACCTCAAAATAAAATTACATTTCTCAAAGAGATTCTTTATTTTAAAATGTTCGGTGTTAATTATATTATTGAAATATTATATAACTCAATGTATTTTAAAAAAAACTTTATATAAAAAAATAATAATTTAATCTTATTTAAAAAACATTTTTTTACCATCCATCAAGTTTTAGAGAATTCTCTAAATTTAATTTTTGTTTTGTTTTCTCTATTTTGACAAACATTTTAAAGAATCTACTGAGTGTCTAATTATAAAGTATGTTGAACTTTTATCGACAACAATACTGTTATTTATATTTAATAATTTTTGTATTAAAATAATATTCATGATTATATTTTCAAATAATATTGTATTGTATATTTTGTTTTCTTGAAATTTATAGTGTCTCGATGGACCATATATTAATACACCCTCTTTATCGTTAAATGCACCCATATCTAGTAATTTACTTTTCGTGAACATCAAGATCAGTTGGGGATCACTTATCGAACGATTACCCGATAAACTTTTACAAGATGTCACTTTGTCATGTGAATATAGCAAGGCCAAAAACCTTACACTATAAGTGAGTGAGAAGACTCTTACCTGGTAAGCATTTACCAGATAAAATGTACTTATCAATAATTGATTATGATGACCAAAAATGTTACCAATAAGGTAAGTAAGAGGGGGCGACTCTGCCAATAAGCGTGTACGCCATAAACATTTGATAAGTGACTCTTTATTTTTTACATTTTTAATTCATGATTTGACCTGATTCTAACATAAAAATAGGTGTATGTAAAGTTTTTTTATTAATTTTTTTAATATGAAAAATTAGTGTCCATATCTTCCATAAAATGACAAATTTATTAGATTCCACTCAAATTTATGTATCAAGCTCAAATCACTAAAATGGAATGGTATAAATGGCAACACGTATTAAATTTTTAGTGGTCCACATAAATAAGTAGTTATATTAGTAAAAACTCTTTTATCTTTTGAGTAAATGTTTATAAAACATTAATCACAATTCACTAAATTGTTGTCTTTGATATGTACTTCATTTGGTAAATGAGTTGAGTACATTTGCTCAAATATAAGTCCTGGTATGTTCTAAGGCCTTTCGTTAGTTTTAGTCGTTAAGTAAGGCAAAAAAAATACCGTTTACATTGGTAACTGATGTTTCTAAAAGGCAGATACTACATAAGGCATGTTGAAGTTATCGATAATCAATTTTTTTGCTCAAATAACTCACAAAGTATTAATTAGTAAAAGTTATGGGTTATTATTTTTACTGCTAAAAGAATGTTTCGTAAGTAGAACAAGAAAAATGTAAATTATAATCCTTGCCAATAAAAGAAGTTCAAGATTTTAGTTTCAAAATACCAATTACCTTTTTTTAAATTTTGATTTTTTTATTGTTCTTTCATAAACATTCTAGGAATATTAGTTATATAGTAGAGAATAGATTGCATACAATTGAGGTGACTTGAAAGATTAACCTGTATTATTGTAATAATACTTTTTTACATACAATACTTTCTTTTAGAAGGCTCGTGTTTTAAACCTATATTCAAACATATATATAGTATTTTCTTTTTCAATGAGAAATTTAAATAAATTTTCATTACTTATTTACAAATTTTACATCATATTACATAGAATGAATACATTACTACTTCATTTTAAATTCCATAAAATAGTATTTTATAACATAGTTTTTTTTAAGATTCAAACATAGTGTGTTTGTAAATCATATAAACTTGTTATTTATATAATTATAACAAAAAATTAATTTTTGTTAAAACATATATGAAACAATTATTTATATAATTATAACAAAAAATTAATTTTTGTTAAAACATATATGAAACAAAATAGTAGAATGTAAAAACAATAAAACTTCTTAATCCAATTTTTAATCATTAAAAAAAATAAGCAAAAAGATATTTTTTTTAATAGAAATAAATAAATTATTAACCTAATTAAATAGAGAACAAACTGACACTAAATCATAAAAAAATTGCCAAACATACCCCCGGATGTCTTTTTGTAATAATTGGAATCAACTTGTTCGAAATGTCTTCTTACAGGGGGCAAATTTAGAAATATTATATTTATTAAGGGTAGTAAATGTAACTTTCTTAGGCTCACCGACAATTTAGAAATAATTGGGTGCTGCTATAAGGTCAACCTCATAATTCATGAAGTGGGCCCAACCATCAATTATTTCATCTTTGGGTATAAAACTTGTAATAATTCTCACAAACTTTATGCCAAATTTCTATTAATGCACATAACTTCAAACTATTGACTTTAGCCCCACTTATGGTCCTCTTTTTTTACTTTTCGTACATCGGTAATAATTTAAAAATCCTCCTTATTTCTTTCTATAAGGAACGAATATGGTAATGGAGTACATATAACACTATACACTTTTAAGATACCATTTCGTCTAACACTTTATTTTTTTCCGTACTGTAGTATCCATTTTTGTTGTTTGTTTAGTACTGCTAACTATTATTGTATGATTTCTTTGTATAATGTACAAAACTTATTCTATAAATGAGCGTTTTCTGGTTTCTTTTACACATATTGGTGATTTTAATGAAATCATCAGACTATTTTGTATAAATGTATAAGTTTGTATTCACAAGAGATTGATGTGGTTGATGGTTAAGACTATAATGTGGGTTAATAGGTGTGGAGTACACACTGGTATAGACTAGATATGGAGGGGTCAAGAGGGTTCTGCCCCTTTGCTGGGTCCTAGGGGAAGAGCTCTTGATGACATTTGAAGAGAGTTTGAACTAACAAATTTAGTGTAAGGTGGTTGAACGATTACTATTCATCAATCTGTGTCTAGGAGATACTGATGAATGTGCCAGCGGTAGTAATAGATGCCATGAATAGCAATTGATGCATATTAATTAATAGTTGATAGAATTTTCCACTGATGTTAATTAGTGGGTGTTTCCGTCACTTCGTAACTGACCTGTTTAATCTCGTAACTGTCAAGTGATTGTCCATAATTTTTAGTTATCATTTCCGTTTAATGGGCCATTCATTTTTAGTTTTAACATACAAAATGTTACAATTTCTCTAGATTTAAATGTTATAATTTTTGCCTAACTTATAAACGTGAATTGATTATACTCGTGTAAAATTCATGACACCCAAACAAATTAGGATCAAAATATTATTTGAGGACAACGAGCTCTTATGTAACTTACGCAACTTCTTGTTTTATCCAAGCTATCACATTGTTACTCGCCATACTCTATTCCATATAGAACCTATCACTAAAATACACTGAGAGAGGGATAAGACTCAAGAAACATTCAGGAATTCTCAGCCAACGAATAAACACATTACAAAGCACATACTATTTAGTAAAATGACACGACAAAAAAGTTATATATGATAGCAAGTTTTGTACCTCAACATGAGAACAATGCAAGATTAAACATTGCTTAAACTGATGTGTTGGACATGAAGTTTAATTAAATTAAAATCCTTTCATGTAATTATATGACTGATAAATCTTAACTTAACAAAATAAAAGGGTTGTTATTCGTACCTCTCCTCACTCACATACCACCAATTTCTTATCCACGACCTTACTCACATATCCCTATAAAAGGGAGTATGAATAGAATTCAAGAAAATGAATTTTACGCATTGTATAAGGATGCTCTTGTTTTAAACATTGTCTCATATTTACTTCACCAGCAGATAAATATAGAACATAAAGATTTAAATCTTCGAGCATCTCCAACAACTCTATTATAATTTTTCTATAATAAAGTATGAAAAGTCAAAATCTGTAGAAAGATTTACATCCAATTTCAACAGCTACTTTATTTTAACAATTAACATTAACTATATTAATAAAATATTTTTTTCCTACATATTTTAACTTCAATAGAGTTTTAAAGATTTATTTAAATTTAAAGATTTTTTACAATCTCTCTTCTTTTTTCTCTATCTTAGTATATACATGATAACATAATTGTTGGAACAATAAACATATTAAAATCTCTATTTTCTTCATTTTAACATAACTATTGAAGATGTTAATACAGAAAAGAAGAAATTAAAAATTATGAAAGGGAATGGCACAAAGAAAAGTGTAAATAGGGACTACTTTTGTCAATATTAAATTATCAAAGGTATAAAAGTGGAAACATTGTTTGTCTCTTGCATCCACCGCAAAGCTGTCTCTGACCGCTAGATCTAAAAACAGGGTGGATCCCACTAAAGGCCAGAGTCCTTTGATTTTTAATCCGACGGTTGGCATTTTATCTGTAGTATCTATGCGGTTGATTTTGTTGCTGTACTAGATCATCGTACTCTTTCCGTAACTCAGTGAGAGATAAAAGACGGAATATTTGAATACAGATTTGGAATTTTCTAATTTACTTTTTTCATCTTTCAAAAAAATAAAAATAAAATTAATCATATAAAGTTTCTTTATTTGTTTTTACCATTTCCTATTCCTAATTCCTATTCACAATTAAATATGAATGTTAGAGTAAACTATAAATTTGGTCCTTGTGGTTTGTCGAAAATAACATTTTTTTCCTACGGTTTTGAAATTATAAGATAAACATCATGGTGTTACAAAAATGTTTGGATTTGGTCATTCCGTTTAACGTTCGTTAAAAATACCCCGTTAAAAGAGGGGGATTTTAATCCTTTTTATCAATTTTTTTTTATCTTTTAACCAATCAAAAACAATTTTATGATTTGGTATATGTGGTTTTTGATTGGGTAAATCGATGTAAAAAGACAAAAGTACCTATCATTTAACAACTATTTTTTAACAATCGTTAGAGAGAGGGATCAAATCCAGACGTTTTTACAAACCATGATAGACTTTTTTTAATTTCAAAATTTCCGGGAAAAAATGTTATTCTAACAAACCATAGAAACCAAATTTGTAGCTTACTCTGAATAGTATATAATCACAGTAGTTAAGTATTATTTTTATTAATTTTAATTAAACTAAATAATATAAGTCATAGAAAAACCAAAGTTTTTGCATGCCATCACTTTTTTGAAGTAAATAACATTTAAATTTCGATGAAATTTGAAAACCCTAAATTTTTTTATAAGATTGAAATTTAATTATGATTGGTTCTTTGTTTGATTTTAGACTCTTTAATTATGTATTATATCTGGAGTGATGAAAGGTAGACTTAATATGAACTTTATTGTAATGACATAACATCGATCAAAAACATAATAAAATTTTAACTATGACGTGTTGTAACCATATTATATTCTATTAACCTGTAAAAAAACTTTGGTTTGCATGTTTGAAAGTGATTTTTGTGTATAAGAAAATGCACATGTTATTTATTTTAACAATAAGACGATGACAACAAACAATAAAAATTAATAAAGTTTTATTTATATTGAACACACTCTTTGACTTACATTTTTAACATTTAGGGGGTGTTTGGATTAGCTTATTTAAAACAACTTATGTTTTTACAAAAAAATGTTTATCAACTTATGTGGTATCATACCAGAGTTTTAAAAAAAGTGTTTGGATTAGCTTATGGTGGTTCCACTCTAAAATAAGTCAATAAGTTGTTTTTTAGTGTTTGTCAAAAACGTGCTTATACATGCAAAATGACCAAAAAAATGCTTATAAGTCATAAGCTGTTTTTGACAAGTTACAACCTTTTAACTTATCAAAATATCTTTTTTCACCAGTAGGGAACCGATATAAGCAATTTTTTTCCTCCCATTCAAACACTTAACTGTACTTTTTTTCCGGTTTCACACTGGTATAAGTTAATAAGTTATTTTGATAAGCTAATCCAAACACCCCTAACTATAAAATACTTATGGTATTATCTGGATTTTTTGGATTAAATGAAAAATTTTAAAAAAGTATTTCTTTAATATGTTAATTATTTTTGGGATTTGGAGAAAATAGCTTTTCTTTCTTACTTTCTTTATTTTAAAAAAACTTTTAAGGAAATTTGTTAGAGCTTAATTTAGTTCAAAATCTTCATTTTTCTTATTTTCAAGAATCTTTTAGACATGTTTTTTAAAGGTCGCTGGTTCAAGTCTTATAAGATTGTTGAGAATTTTCCTAAATGTATTACAATACTTCTGAAATTAGTTGATGTACGCATAAATCCACTCGAACACCATGGTTAAAAAAAAAGAAAATATTAGAAAAAAGGGTTCAAATAATGGAATGATAATTTTATTAATCCATATGTTATATATTTAATTACTTTTTAAAAATAAAATTATGTATTGGAATATTGACGCCGACGGCCAACCAAATACGAAATTTCCATTTCCATTTCCATTTTTGTGTTTTTGTAGACCTTCTTCCTGGTGCAGACACACACACACACACACACCAGACGCCTCTCTGTCTCTCTCTCTTTTCACTTTCTCTCTCTAGACAACCATTCGGGTGAGTCGATTTCTGCCTTATGATCCATCTAATTTTCTGTTTTTCTTAGCTGAAAAACACCAAATTTTGTATTCATCGTTGGTTTCTTCTTTTCAATTCTGTCAAAATAGATACAGAGGTGTGTATATTTATGAATTTTAGTTGATAGGTTTCCGGTTTTAGTTTCTGATTTTGACCTCAATTGTTGAATTTTGATTTGTTACTTTGTTTCCTCAACCTTATAAAAAGGATTTGATTTTCTATACCCTGTATGTCTATGTCTGTGTTCGTATTAAGTGTTTGTTTTTCCCCTTTTTTCAGTCGTATGTGTGTAATTTAGGTTTTCGTAATGATTCTCTACGTATATATAGTAGTTTTCAGGATCTCTAAGAACTTTTATTAGTTTAGCAAAATTTATTTAGAAGTTTGTTTTTATGATGATTGATATCTTTATAAAATCATGAGGAAGGTGTCAGGTGTGTACTGTTTGATTTGTTTTTCTATTGTATAAAGATTATGTGATTGAGTTGAGCTTTATGAATTATGATCTACTTGTATAAATGATTGTTTTTTGATTGTTATTATTAGTATTAATGCTTGAGATTTAAGGCAGAAATAGGTTTCAATAATGTTGATTTTTACACTAGGGATAATTGATGTTGCTATAATGAATTAATGATGAGGTGTTTTTATTAAGCTGATCTATCTAAATTTTCTTCCCTTATTGATTGCTTAATTATAATGTAGCTTGGTGTAGATTTTCTTCTTGTTGAAGAATGTCGGGTGGGGGAACTCAAAACAGTTTACGAAAAGCTCTTGGAGCAATTAAGGACAGTACGACTGTCAATATAGCTAAAGTTAGTAGTGATTACAAGGTAGGCAAAATATTTAGAATCTACTTAAGAATTTACAATTGTTCATGTTCATGCAATATTATGATTATGAGTATCTTTACTTTTTCTTTGTTGGTATGGTTTCCGTAGGAATTGGATATAAATATTGTGAAGGCTACGAACCATGTTGAACGCCCTGCAAAAGAAAAACATATACGTGGTGCGTATTCCACATATATATATATATATATATTCTCTTGTGGTGGAATTGGCTGGTTTTCCTATGGAGAATTTACGATATGTTCATGCTTTCCTGAATCTTCCAATCCTTGTTGCAGCTATATTTGCAGCTATCTCAGCTACAAGACCTCGAGCTGATGTCGCTTATTGCATACATGCTCTTGCAAGAAGATTGTCCAAGACACATAATTGGGCAGTATGTTTTCCTGCTATTGATTTTTTTGATAATGAAATATCTTTGCTTTTCAAAGTTCTGATAGATTATGTTATGAATCCACAACATATAATTAAAAGTGAAAATTTTAGTAAAGATTTCTTGTCACTTTCTATACTTGGTGTTATATCCTTGTTTCAATCAATTAAGCACCAGCTGGTGTACCTAATTATTGCCGGGCAGCTTAAATACCTTAATTTTATTATTAAAAAACTGATAAATTTATAACTTACTTTGTTCGTTTTGTTGATATTATGTACAGAAAGGTTATATATTCAAGAATAAAATACATTAATTTCAAAGAGTAGTTAATATTCACTTGCTCGTATATACTTAAATACTATCCATTCTAGCGTAGATACTAGATAGCATGATAGTTTGTTTTACGTTAGCTAGTAATGAGATACCCTTTTCTATTCTTTACAAAGCGGGACACCCGTGCAAACTATTGTAACAATCCTTTCGTGTATTTGTGATTTTAAGATATATGGTAAAATTTCTTTCTGCCCAATTGTTATTAAGTTTGGAAGAATTTGAGAAGGGCGTTTTGTTACTACTTTACCCTTGCAATATTTATAACAATTTCACTTCCATAGGGTTGATCCACTTTAAGTCTCATATGGTCAACTTTGTTATCTGTTGTTTTGTTTTTGTACATGTGGACATTAGACTTAAAATATTGCTCTAATTCAGGTTGCTTTGAAAACTTTAATTGTTATTCATCGGGCCTTAAGGGAGGTGGATCCCACATTTCAAGAGGAGCTTCTCAACTATGGAAGGAGTAGAAACCATGTGCTCAACTTATCTTACTTCAAAGATGATTCTAGTCCAAATGGTACCTTTAAATGTTTGTTATCATGAATCAAACTGTGCATTTGGATCGATAAATATCCTTAACAAAATATCTTTTGTGATTTTCTGTTCAGCATGGGATTATTCTGGCTGGGTTAGGACCTATGCACTATATTTGGAAGAAAGGTTGGAGTGCTTCCGAGTCTTGAAATATGATGTTGAAACTGACCGCCCGGTAAGATGCTTATTGAAGTTCTGTTTCTTTAATATTGGTTTATGTATCTTTTTAATCAAATTAAATTGATTAATTATGATGCAGAGAACAAAAGATCTCGACACTCCTGAGCTGCTTGAACAACTACCAGCTCTGCAGCAACTTTTATTTCGCGTTTTAGGCTGTCAGGTATATTCTTATTTAGTCTGGGTAGTTCTAAACCATAAAGTTTGGTTCTTTCTAATGCAAATGTTGGGTTCGGTGACCTATTGTTGCTTGCATTGAGCATATCAT
Organism: Silybum marianum; assembly: GCA_036898165.1. NCBI lineage: Eukaryota > Viridiplantae > Streptophyta > Magnoliopsida > Asterales > Asteraceae > Silybum > Silybum marianum. The sequence continues at coordinate 49,356,089 of CM072528.1, read as the reverse complement.
AATAAAGATTTGAATGCAAATGTAAATTTTTATTCCACCTATCTCATAGATTCCAGTCAAAGATTCATAGAATCGAAATTCCGTCATTGTTATTTATCTTTTACACATTTAGACATTTTCTATATCATGCAGCCACAAGGAGCAGCAGTTCATAACTTTGTGATTCAGCTGGCACTTTCTATGGTTAGTAATGGCTGTTTGCAATAATACCCACCACCATCTTTCAATTTGTCCCTTTGACATGTTCATTTATAACTATATCTTCCTGCTTTTTCTTCAGGTTGCCTCTGAAAGTATCAAAATCTACAACGCAATCAGTGACGGTTCAGTTAATTTGGTAGATAAGGTAAGCCGTAATCTTAGCTTACTGAATCAGGAGTTATTTGAATGTTTACGAGCAAATTTCTAATAATTGAACATTTCTGTGGAACAGTTCTTTGAGATGCAACGACATGATGCTCTTAAGGCCCTGGATATATATAGGAGGGCTGGACAGCAGGTAATAATATTCTGGAAATTTTTTATACACCCTATGAAGTTCTTGTACCAAATGGCAAAGATAAGTTATGCCGTTCTATAAACACGTTTTTCAGGCCGAGAGGTTGTCTGAATTTTATGAGATATGTAAAAACTTTGACATTGGACGTGGTGAAAGGTTCATTAAGATCGAGCAGGTATGTTGTTAGTCTGCTTGTAAGGTTTTCAGACTTCTTTTATGATATGCTTTTTGATAGTGACTAATTTTATTTTCAATTACCCATTTATTGAAGCCTCCGTCTTCATTTCTACAAACCATGGAAGAATATGTGAAAGAAGCTCCTCGTGCTTCTACTGTTCGTAAAGATCTGGTAAGATTTCTCTCTTCTTGTTCCTGAAACTTAAAATTTGAAAATTTTGCTAATTGGACATTGTCAACAAAGCAGGCAATTGATGGCAAACCGAAAGAAATTTTAGCCATAGAATACAAGAAAGAAGCGGAGGTTCCAGAGAAACGCCCACAATCTCCACCTCCGGCTGAACCCGTGTCTGAACTGGCTAAAGTGGAAACTCCCACTTCTGTACCACCACCAGATTTACTGGTAATTCAGATAGTAATTTCTTGTTTTCCTAAAATGTGTAAGACACCCTTCTAAAATGATATAATAAGGGATCCTGGCTGGATGTTGTGATTTCATAGTAATAATATGCATGGATCCTGGCTGAATGACTTCTGATTTCGTTTTGCTAGAGTTTGGATGATCCGGTTACAGAAGCCGCTGAATTTGATCAGAAGAATTCCATGGCTTTGGCCATTGTGCCTGTTGGTATGTAAACATGTCTGTTTCCAAAGTTCCATATTTTCATGTTGTTTCGCATTTATATGATTTGAGAAGATACAAAAATGTGATAGTGGGTCTCATACAGAACCGATGATGGAGAAACATGAGCTGTTGCTGATAAGCTAACTGTTAGCTGAAACTGAAAAGCTAGTTTTTAGCTAATAAACTGGATGACAATGTAAAATGACCTAAAAAGGACACTGTTAAAAATTAATTGGAAAAAATGGGAAAAGCCCGTAGAGCTTATTGAAACACTACTTAAAGGAGCTTTCAAAATACTAGCTTAAAAGCTAACTTATGGATAAACCAAACGGGCTTTTTCTAATAAGTGAAAAAAACAAGCTAGCTTATGGTTGCCAATGTCGGTAGAACAAATGATTTACTTTTATCTTGCTAACTTTATTCTTGATGGTTATCAATTTTTACAGTTGACCAACCAGCTTCAACTCCCGTAACTTCAGTTAACGGAACCTCAGGATGGGAGTTGGCCCTTGTAACCGCACCAAGCTCAAACGGAAATGCCACATCTGCAACCAAACTGGTACGGTTTTAACCAGTTGTAACTTAACACGACCAATTAATTGTTTTTTTTCCCTACTAATTCTAGGGTTTTTTTTGTTATTTTTGGGGATGAAAATCAGGCTGGAGGGCTGGATAAACTCACACTAGACAGCCTATACGATGATGCAATCAGAAGAACCAACCAAAACGTTAGCTACAACCCATGGGAACAAAACCGGATGGCTGGAGCCATGATGCCATCACAAATGGCACCAGACCCATTCTACGGTTCCAACACCATAGCTGCACCACACAACATACAAATGGCAGCCATGGCTCAGCAGCAACAAGCTTTCTTGTTCCAGCAACAACAACAACAAATGATGATGATGGCTCCACCATTGCCACAACAAAGTTCAAACCCATTTGCCAATCCATATGGGGCGGCTGCACCATATGGCTCAGGTGTGCCGGTTCAATCCTATAATCCCTATTCTGGTCTCATATAAAAAAAATGATCATATTTCTTTGCTCGAGAATGGAAGGTCGTTCCATCTTGTAGCTAGTCGCAACTTCTTTTCTCGAGCCAAAAAACGTGTACAAGATAATTAGGAGTAGCGGTCTCTTGCATTGTTCATTATTTTCAAATCGAGGTTCGAAATAATGATTACATTCAAATTCTTTTTGTCAATTTTTTCGAATTCTTTTATGGTTTTTTTGTTTTTGTTGATGAAGATAGAAATATTTTGTAAAACCCTTTTGAGACTGTCTTTCTGCACATTCATGTATCATATATATAGTGATTGAGTGGTGATTTTTGGTATATGTTGTCTTGTATTCCAATCTGTTTCTTATATTACAATTTTTTTTACAGAAAGTATGATTGAGTTTAATGTATTGTTGAACCTATTGCATATATATATATATATATATTTAACGTATTTTGACAAAAATGAAATGGGTATTGTATTGTTAGTTTACAATTTTTCCACGGGAAAACCCATCGTGGGTTTTGATTTTGAAGCCAAAGAACGAAGCTCGTTAACTTCATTGCTAGTTAGTCTCCAGCCCAACGCACCACCAAACTCTTGTGCTTGTTCTGCATTTTTGGCTCCTGGAATTGGGATCACATTGTCTTGAGCTATCAGCCAGTTGAGAGCCACCTGCACCATATCCGATATATAATACTTCTTAGAATATCTATGTTTATGGAAACAACTGTTCTACTTTTCGGAACAGATGTCATAGTTGCATGCATCCAACCCCCTCCTAGACCTATCTTCAGATGGGATATACTGACCTCGTTGTTTTGGTATGGTTTTAGTATGTCTGTGTTTTCTATGGGTGCGTTTGGTACACAAAATAGGATGTGGGATCACAAAAATTTGTTGTCCCATGTTTGGTTTGGCATGACAAGATCAGCTAAATGAAGCTATGCTCATCATATATGATCTACTGCTTACTCAATTAGAACACCAAGAATATCTCCAACAACTATTCTATTATAGTGAAAATGAAGATTTTATTCTTTATATTGCTCCAACATATTCTCTATAAAGTTCTTTAAAACAGAGAACCATGAAAAAACTCCAAGTTCAGATAATCCTCTAAAACTTGATTTAGGGAAAGAGAAATGAATTATTTTATTTTATATGAAGTTTTAAAAAAAAAAGTGTAGGATGAAAATTAGAGAATATTAGAATAATATAATTTATGTTGAAATCTCCAACATAGAGAATCTTTTCGAGTTTGAATGTAATTCTTTTTAGAGATTTTAACTTTTGGTTCTCTACTTGGAAGAAATTATAAAGAACCTGTTAGAAATGCTCTTTAACTACTTCAAAGAAATTCGCTCCAAAGATCCTTTTAATCGCTCTGCTGGTGCGATCTGGTCATGACATTATACTGGGACATAGTGGGACAAAAATGCATTTTTTGTACCGTCAAAATAGGTGGAACAAAAATTTTGGAGACAAAACAAGATTAATAAATTACCAAACTACCCATATCAAATTAAAACCTTAAAACCTTCCATCATTTTTCCACCCATCTATCTCACTCTCACCTGTCCACTCCAGTCCCATATGCCTACCAAACGAACCCTACGGTTCGTCATATGATGTGGTCAAAGCTCATTGTGCATGATTTCTCGAATGTATCAAATGTACCTGTGTTGGAGTTTTATCGTAGTTCTGTCCAATCTCTTTAATCCTGTTTATAAGAGGTTGCAGCTGCAGAGAAACAAGTCAATGTAAGAGTAAGAGGCTGTTTGTTTACCTCTTAACAATTCCACTAAGAGGCGGCCTTTGAATTGCTAAGAGGTGAATCCTGGTTAACAAAAAATAAGTCTGCCTCTTAATGGTTCCAAAACCCTCTGAATCATTTTGTATCCTGGACCTCCCTTAACCATTCAGATCCCTAATTTTATTTTGAACGATTACCAAACAATATCATTTTCCACCATATTACAAAAGCCTCTTAATCATTCTACACCAAACCATTCAGCAACTGCCAAACAGCCCCTAGGTTACGAACATATAAACTTTTGCCTAAAATTGCGCCTTTGTGGTCTTACCTTAGTTAAGAACTCGGAAGTGTAAATATTTCCTCGAGGTCCTGTCGGGATGTTTTCCGGCGTATACTTTCCGGTCAAAACACCTGTACGAGTTAAAAACATGGAGAGGTAAGTTAAGTTACATTTGTTTTAAAGAGTCCCACATCAGTTAAACTTGGATCAGGTCTCCTTAATATATATATGTTGGAACCTCTGTTCTTTTTTTCAAGGGCTCTTTTGGAGAGTAATCTAACAGGGTTTTCCACACGTTTTGTTAGTTCTTTTTTATTCATGAAGGCAATAAAATAAAAAAATTTAGTCGAACCTTGAGCGATGGGTGAATATGCGATTAAAGAGATGCCAAGTTCGTCACATGTGGCCTTCACACCGTTCTCTTCAGGTATCCTATATATAAGACTGTAATTGACTTGGTTTGAAGCTAAGGGGATACCTCGCTTCTTTAGCCGCTTATAAGCCTCACGTAGACGCTTTTCTAAAATAAGAAAGTCACTGGAAAACCGTCAAAAACCCGTAATTTTACAGTTGGTGAAAAAAAGCGTTTTTAACTCTGAGCCTAGACAAAAGATGGAACAACACCCACCACTGTAGTTGGAGACTCCGACAGCCTTCACTAGCCCTTGCTCCACAGCATCTCCAAGACCATCGATATAATCTGAAAAAGGGTTTGTCCCATTTCGTTTTATAGTTCTCATTTACGATTTCTTTAAAATTTAAATATGGTATTAGAGTTTGCTTTTTGGTAAAAGATACAAGATATCTCCCCATGTACCTTCGTTTCCCCAAATTCCTGGCCTGAAAATACATAGAAAAAGAGTCAAGTTGATTAGTGGAAACCGACATGAAAACAGGCAATGAGACTAGAGGACAAACCAGTGGAGTTGATAGAGTTCCACTGAGTCAAGCTCGAGTCGACTCAATGAATCCTTAAGGGCCGAGAGGACACTTTGGCGCCCAAGCCTCCATGGCAATGCAGCAAATTTAGTTGCAACAGCTATCTCATCTTCTGGATGCTTTTTCTTCCGTTCCTTAATAAATCTTTGGTAGATAAAATGGGAGTGAATGTGAGACGACTATCTTCTCTTCTCTCCATTAACAAACATATTGCAGGATTTTATAAAAGAAAGTGTTCCTAAAATAGATCTAAACTGACCACAAGGAACTGGACTAATGTAAACCTAAATGGACACATTGATCTAAATGGAAGTGAAATAATTGGACTAACAGAGGTAAGACCTAGATGAACCTAATTGGAATTAAACCAAGCTAAATGGACCAAAATGTACACGAATTGCCTTAAATAGAACTCAAGTAAACTAAATTCATATTGAAAATCCTAATCCAAATGGAAAATCTACCGGTTCCAGAACCCTACATCTCTTCAAGAAATGGGATTCTATTGGTGTTAGAAAACTAGTAGGATTATATATGTAGGGTTGGGTTCCGGTGAGAAGTGAAGTTATGGTGAGAAGGGTAAGAAGGGATCTCCACCCTTGGATGCACATTAGGATGAGATGCACGGAGATGAAATACACCGAGATGCACCGGATCAATCCCCATACCAAGCGCGATTCATGGGTGGGTTTGAGATTAAAAGTGATCAAGGGTCAAGATCCCTTCTTACGCTTCTCACATTAACTTCACTTCTCACATGATCCCATGTGTATATATATATATGTGTATATATATATATGTATATATATATATATGTATGTATTAGTGTCTATACTACTCCATATGTTTTTAAGGGTAGGTTCTAGATTCTCTACATTGTTTTCTCCATATAGCGTAAGCTTCTTAGCGGATACCCCATGGGTGTAGCAATATTGTGTAAACCACGGAAATCTCTAAGCACCTTGTGTGTGTGTGTGTGTGATTTGGGGTCTTTTGTTTGGTTATCAGCAACTTCATTTCTAGTATTTACTAGTGGACTTGCTTCCATTTTCCATTTCTTTCTATATGAAGAAATCATTGGGAATCAGGAAAACTAGAATCGTTTTTGTGAGCCAAAAAGAATGAATGCTAACTATTACTCAGATAGATTACCTCCCGAGCAGTGTCTCAGAATTTATCGCACCAAATGAGAACTGAAAACAAAGATAATTGAGGTTTTAGTAGCATGGAGTTTTACTTATATGAAACAAAAAGGAGAAAAGTAATGCAGTTATTCTCACCCTTGAGCCATAAACTTCAGCAGTATCAAACCAAGTTATACCACTATCAATACTAGCATCAAATGCGTTCTTACAAGCTTTCATCTTCCTATCTGCCATCATTTCGAAAACAACATTGAAACTGGATTCAATTCAACAATGGCCCCAGATGGATGCAGTCAAACACATTGAAAATTTAATGATCCTTTCCTATACAATTAACACTAATTCTCATAGAAAAGATGTGTTTATATACATTGGGTTTTCAAGAATTTGTTCACTATTGGTAATGTTATAAGATATAATTGCAGAATAACATGACATACATATATTCATACTAGTGCCAATAAAATCTTCAAATAATTCACAAAGAACTAATAAAAAAAAAACTGAGTTAATTCAATCTACCAAATCCAACTCCCACTTTTGATTAGAAAGCAATAGATAACATAACATAACATATAAGCTTAAAAAAGTTGAGTGCAAGTGTTTAATATGATAGAGGACTTTTAACGAACATCTGGTGAGCTAATTTTAACTCTTTAAAACTTAAAATCATACTTACCATCCCATTCAAAATTGTTCCAATAACTGGTATCGCCCCATGACCAAGCTCCAATCCCAAGCTTTGTGAGCTTCAAATCAGAACCACCCAACTTCACAAGATTATCTTCCTCGGTTTTCACCTTAACAAAATCGTTTGAAGCAACTGCCCTGATTCTTTCAACCCTTTTATGGCTCAAAGAAAAGTTGCAGGCACTGCTGAATTGCAACGCCATTCCTTCTTCTGAACAGTCCTTTTTTTCTTCTTCTTCTTGATGATTATACTTTGAGAAACCGAAATCCAACTACTATTCGAAGCAAACACATCACTTTTATGTTGTTCGTCTTAAATTCTCCACGTCTCTAAGAGCTTTAGACCACATGAAAGGCAAAATGCTTGTGTACGGAATTTTGGGGGTCCAAATATTAAGGCCTTCTTCATGTTGGGTTTTAATTTGTAATCTAGTGGGTGTGACACTGGTAATAAATTATTTTAATTGTTTGGGTAAAACAACTTGTCCGATGTCAAATCGGAAATAAGTTTTTTTCTAAGAAGTAAATTTTTTTAACTTATTAGATTTTTATAAGCACTTTTCCACACCGGTAATAAACCCCTTAAGCATTTTTTTTGAAGGGTATCCTAGCATTTGCCAGGACTAATCCTGACAATTTTAAGACTGCTAAAGCATGCAGCCCTGAGATAATTCCTCAGTGGCCACATGTTTGCACCTGGATTCGAACTTGGGGTAGATGTGTTATCTAGCCTCATCCCACACAAGCCTTAACCAGTACGCCACAAAAAGATATATAAAAACATGATCATGGGTTGGGTTTACGTAATATCAGATTGTGTTTGTGAGATCAGTGATACAATATTTTTACACTTCAAACTTCACAACAAAACATTGTGAAGGTAAAAGAATTCGAACATTTAGAACAAAAATATTGTAAATGTTATGTTCATAATGTTTTATCGTGAAGTTTTAAGTGTAAAAGTGGTATTACGAGTCTTACGAAAACAGTCTGGTCTCTATAATTCCAAAGTCCATGATCGTATATCGTATTATATTCATACAATCTTATAAAGTTTCAAAAAATACGATATTTATAACTTATTAAAGATAAATCATTAATGTTTTAAAATCAGATGAACAACAAAATATGAATGAAACTAACTTTCAAAACGTTACAATTAAATACACTTCAGTATTTGATTATTTTATTTTTCATTATAGTATAGAAGTGTTAGTTAAATGTTTTAAAGTTGATCTTCTTAGAGTATGAATTACTAATACTCGTTTTTGTTTGGCTCAAGAGGGAGTTATCGCCCAACACTTGCGTATAGGGTCCTTGAAGGCAACCTTGACTGACTATATTGTTGAAATCGTCGTTAAAAACATATTTTTTGTGCATCTCACCAATTATCTGATCCTCATATAGCATGCTAATAAAATTTAGAAGCGTGTAAAATACATAACATGTAATTTCATTTTTAAATATTATGCACATATATTGGAGCATTTTTGCATAGAAGATGTAAAACAAATTTTAGTCATTCTAGAAAAAAAATCGTAATTGACTTACCGAAAAATAAGTTTTAAATCCATTGGATTTTTTTTCTATCTTTTTTTAGAAAAAAGACCGAAAATAGGTTTTGAATCTTTAGCATAATTCATATATTCAGAATCGGCATAGATTCATAATTTAAATCAGAAACAAGCAATAAGTTGATTCTTACTAACATCATACAACAAATAAATATCCTTACTGAAACACTATATCGTAGATAAGTATACATCACATGTTGTAAGTCTCGTGAAAGCTAGTATTATTTATAAGCACTTTAGTCTGCCCTCCCGTCCCGTACCACATACATGAACACCATTCATATGTTAAATTACTTGTATTATCTACATAATACTTGTACACTTGGCATGAAATTCTAGTCGGCCTCTTGTTTGAGTTAACTTTGGTTAATGTGACACACCTTGGCGACCTAGGATCATGTCTTCTAGTTGACATGGTGTGCAAGCTCCATTGCTCTACTCTACGACTTGCATTGGTGATCTTTGGTCGCACCCATAAGAATATCTGCAGTGGAAGGTTTATGAAAGTTCAACAACTGTTTCTCAAAAAATTTCACCATTGCAACACAAAGGTTATTTGCCACCTAGATGAATTGGTTCTAGGGGTGCTCAAAAAACCAACCAACCCGATCAACCCAACCCAACCCAATGCAAAATAACTCAACCCGAAGCAACCGGATGGCTAATCGAGTTGTAAAATCTTCAAACCGTAGGTATTGGGTTGATATCGGGTTACTTTTATTTGAACTCAACCCAACCCGACCAACCCGATGAACCCGATATCGTTTTATATTTTGGGTTTAATATAATTATTGAATCTCTATTAATATATAAATTAAACAATTACACCCATCACGCACTCTCCTCGTATACATATATTTTCAATCTATTATCTATCTTTACATAAATCATTTATATATATTAGTATATATATTGAGAAAAATTAATTGGATGTAATATACTTCAAATTCAAGAAGTATAGATAAGTTGTACCAAATGACAGATGATGAAAAAGAAATTGTGAGTTATTCAATGTTAGCAGAATATTTTGTTATACCAAACTATCCACCTGACCAACCCGATTAACCCGATCAACCCAAACGGGTTGGGTTGAGTTGGATTGGTTTGAACTTTTGGTTGGGTTGGGTTGGGTTGAAAAATTCTTAAACCGACAACATTAGGTTGATTAGTTAAAACACCTCGAACCCAATCAACCCAACCCATGAGCTCCTCTAATTGGTTCCTCTGCAAGGACCTACTCCTCTTCTACAAGTAGTGGGCCCTAGTAATAAATTGTTTAATAAAATATTAAAATTTAGGTTTTATCTTTTAATCTTTTTATTTTTAGTTTATCAGACCAATAAAAATTAATTAATTTAAAATGATAAATTTTTCCTCTATAAGGAGTAAGGACAGAAACTTTTGAAAATAATTAGTTTAATTAAATAAAAAATTTAAAATTATATAAATAATAAAACTTCTTTAACTGACAATAATTATTCTTAATTAATGCAATTTTGTATTATCTTCATCTAAAAGTTGTTATTATTAAAAAATATGATAATTTTAAAATTTTTTTTTTTTTTTAAATAAAATTTATTGTTATTTTAACTTATTGTAAATTTCAATTATTGTAATTTGTAATTTAATAAATAAATATTTTTTAATTAATATAACTGGTATTATAGTTTTTATTATATAAATAATGGACCGGTGTAACATCCCTAAAAACGGGAGTTAATTTAATCCAAATAAAATACGGAATAAGACTTAATGAATAAACATCACCCATAAAGATGGGGAGGAGTAAAATAGTTTACAACATGAAATGGATACTAGATGACAACATACTAATCTATACAGTTATAAAATACAGATTAAGTTCGGGTGTCTCTAAATCCTCAAAATATAAGCTTCTATGTAACTCCAACTGTAGACGCGAAGATGTACTCCAAAAAGGATACCCCTACCGGCATCTAGCTCCACTCAATCCCTTGGAGCCCCATTAGCATGATCACCTGATATACATGTCATTTTAAGAAAAACTGTTAGGCTTAACACCTAGTGAGAACAAACAGTTCAAATAAGGAAAACCATTAAATCTTTGAAAGCGGTAAATAAACATTTAACCAAAAAGTCTTTCCATTTATCCTTTTTCTTTTATTCGCGATTTACACCTGGAAGATACGCCTTGTTGAGGGAAAAATACGGGAGCGATCCGCTATCGTACTAACATCAACCCCAAACCGGGATCTTTAGTCAGCGAATGAGTAAGAACGACCAGATATCAATCTTCGGCTATTCCGGTGATAAGTTTAACCCCAAACAAGGATATGTTACCTGTCACCTAACTGAGCCAGCTCAACCCCAAACCGGGATCTATCACTTGCCCCACCCCTAAATAAAACCGACTATTATGCCAATGGATCCATTTACACTAGTCTAAGTATTTTAATACACCCATTTCCGATGTATTAATCATCCTTCACAAAATCTTTGTATGATAAGTTTACTTGTTCCAAAACCTTCTTCCCAAAATTAGGTCAAAATAGTATCTAGTTCCCAAATGACATTTTTCTTGAAGTTATACACATACAAGTGTTTTAAAACCGTTCCTTATACCCATTTCAACATTTCCAAGAGAAACCCTGGATGACACATTTTGACCTAGTTTACCAAAATCCACCAAGTATTGGAATACTTGCTTAAACATCAAATTGGAGGTAAAATACATCATTTTGACATGTATAAAGTTTTAGAAAGGTAAGAATAAACTCACAATACTAGAGTTTGAGAAAACCCTAGAAATCTCCAAACAACACTTGAAAGTAAAAGAGGAGATGAAGAATACTAGAGACTTGCACCCTAGATCTTGAACCCTAACACTTGAGTTCCGAAGCTTGATCTTGATCACTTGATGGGGAGCAATAAACGCTCTTAAAATCGCCCCCTTTAGGGTTTGGTCTTGAGAGTAAATGCTAAGGAAATAATCTGATATCAGTAATAAATGAGAACTCAGCTAAACTCCTGTTTTTATACTTCAGACGCGAACTGCGACCAAAATGTGCGATGCGGGCACTTGGCCAGGTCGCAGTCATAGGTCGCACTTCCCAGAGATGGCCTACGGTACACGAACTGCGACTAAGGGGTGCGATGATGGCCTAGTCAGGTCGCACTTGTCTTGGTCGCACATTCCCTGATCAACATACGGTACAACAATTGCGACCACGAGGTGCGATGATGGCACTGGCCAGGTCGCAGTGGCCACCTGATGGTTCCATAATTAGATACAACTTTACACAACACAAACCCAAACTTGCATTAAATTAAAAAGGGTCGAGAGACACGAAATTCAGGGTGTTACAACCGGTCTATGATTGAGTATGAAAAGTTTATAAAACATGTAAGAAAGAAAACACTGATGTGGAAAAGAGAGAAAACTAATGTGAAAAAGAGAAAAAGCTGATGTGACAGAGTCATGAACCTCTTGAGAAGGAAAAGATTCATGACCGTGGTCCATGGATGCTCTAACTCATCTTGTCCTACCTAGTGACTAGTGTGCTAGCCACGTCATCTTCATGACGCGGACCACATGACCATGGGGCCGAATTTTGCAAAATTTTGGCCGTTTTCCCAAATTTATTCTGCCACCCAACATGCATGCATTTAAACTACACTTTGGAACAATAATTATATCTTACATCAAACTAAATCGATCATAGTTTATATTTTGAAATTTTCCAAATCCTTAATCACCATTTAAGAAAAGGTTCAATTGGTGGGTTTTAACCACTATTGGTTCATGAAATTTGTACCAAATGTTTAGGATCGGAACTTAAAGTTCATCAAATATTAATTAATAATCTAAGGTTTGCTTTAGAAATTTATCAAAAGTACCATCCAACTCGAGTTCATACACTATTAGCCATGGGTTAGTTAGAGAAAGTTTAAGTTAGTTTAACTTGTTGGTTATTAGTTCTATAATTGTTTCTAGAAAGTGTTTAAGACCACTGGTGGAGTTCTCTTCTTTATAAATACTTTGTAATTTTCTTATTTATTGTAGATCCCAGATTACAATAGATTCGTATAAGATTACTCAATTCATCCTCTTATTATTATGAAACATAGAAAACCTTACAAAAAACACATAACAAACTTTGTCAATCGACTCTCATAATCAATCCAAAAGCCCAATTACATTGTAAAACTTATACAAAATATTTCTTTATAAAACATCCCTTGAATGAAGCTCTTATCTTCACTATCAAGTTTAACACTAGATTCAACGTGCAAGAAACACCACTGATTGCACCAAATACATCTTCTAAAATCTGTAGAAACTCAACACAACTATTAACCACAGAATCTCAGATTCATCCAACTATGGGATAGATAAAGTGTGAGTTACGTGAAGGCATTGTACATAATCAGTCAAATAACAGAGAATCTGTCTTTGAACCACGAGTTGAATAAGCATTCAGCTCAAGAACTTGTTCGGATAAGCAGACCGAACGGGATATCACCAAACAACTTGGTTGACCAAAGCAAACATCTTTAAACTTTTGAGTGTTGGGAAATTGATGGCATTAAGGACTTAGCTTCTTGATCAACAACGTCAAAACATAAATATAAGTTGATTTCCAGAATACTTCCAGAAGACTGAATAACCAAACCCAACTCCAATCTTCTCAATCGGATAAATGAATATCGTCACTCAACATTCTAGATCACAACCGAACCTCCAGAACAGTGAATGATTAAGAATTATATGCACATAACAATAGCATACACTCACTGAAACTGACATCTAAAGAAAAGTCCAGAATAATGATTGCAGAGAGTCAGGTTTCTGATTAATCCACCAAATACAGAATCCAATCACCCAGTTTTGATTTTTTTCTTCGAATCTGGCTCTTCAAATAGCACAAAAGAAACTTTGACCAAGAAAGTCAAGCTTTGAACGATTGCTGATGCGCTTGATGAAATAAGAGGGCTATAAGAAAAAGAGCAATACAAACTATGTAACTTGAAGATGTCCTGAGCATAGACAATTAAGCACCCACTTGTCTAATAATAAGCCATAATGAACTGTGTTGTCACACGTGCTATGCGGAAACCTCCAATCTTCAGAAACATTAAGTGTTGTAACAAGAATATATCATAGATAAGCAATAAAAATCAGCGGTTTCTCGAAACCAATAATACAAAAAACTAATGATCGGAATGATGTCGTACATGCGTTATGTGAAATGAATTCGATGAACAGTGTCCCCCTCCTGAGATTTAGCACGGGGGTCCCGCTAAAACACATCGCCCGAATGTGCCTAAATCTGGATGAGGCAGAACCCGAAAGTTGTAGGATGCCTTTACCGAAAGATTTTGTTTACCGGAAGTTGTTGCTTTACCCCTTTACCAGAAGTCGCCTTTACCGGAAGTCCAAATCACTGGAAGTCCAAATTACTGGAACTCACTTCCAGATTCTCAATTATCGGATCTTCTTAATATCCAGATATTCACAGATCGATCAAAAATTTCAAAATACCTCAAAGTTTGTCAAGTAAGCTTCAAATAGATGATCACAAACTCGTTCAGAAACATATTTCAGGCAATCCTCTAGAACGAATTAGATTAAATCACAATAAATCTCCAAAAACTCATCAAATTTGTTACGAAGAATTCGTTCGAACAAAAAACCTTAAAAACTTCGAATTTTTGCCAAATTAGTTCAAATTGATCCAAACTTTGAGTAGTAATCGATTCCATACATGTAGTCTAAGAACACAGAATCTAATAAACATCAAAGGATATCAAAATTAATCAGATCACCAAAAATTATGATCGATAACTCACTTTCATCTTCGAGAAACAAAACTTCACTGATTTCATCTATAACTTCAAATCTGTTGTAATTGATTGATCGTATCGAAGAAAAATTGCATCGTATCTGCTCTAATACCACATGTAGATCCCAAATTACAATAGATTCATATAAGATTGGTCAATTCATCCTCTTATTATTATGAAACGTAGAAAACCTTACAAGAACACAAATGAAACTTTGTTAATCGACTCTCATAATCAATCCTCTAACCTTAGACTCTTATATATATATATATATATATATATATATATAGAGAGAGAGAGAGAGAGGAAGGTTTAAATGAGAACTTTGTAAATTTAAAGGAATAAAGGAACACCTTGTGGACCACATATGATGTGGGTCTCACATAATATTAAATCATTTCTGATTTAATATTATGTTCGAAATGATTTAATATTATGTGACCCACATCATATGTGGTCACAAAGTGGTCCACAAAGTGTTCCTTTATTTCTTTAAATTTACAAAGTTATCATTTGAACCTTTCTCTCTCTCTATATATATATATATATATATATATATATATATATATAGAGGAAGGTTCAAATGAGAACTTTGCATTTTTAAAGGAACAAATGGACTATTGTGGATCACATATGATGTGGGTCCCCCATAATATTAAATCATTTATGATTTAATATTAAATCATAAATGATTTAATATTATGTGGGACCCACATCATATGTGGTCCCAAATGAGTTCCTTTGTTCCTTTAAATTGGTAGTGTTCTCATATGATCCCTCCCCTATATATATATATATATATATAGTAGGTGTCTAATACAAGGTAAACTCAAGCCCAAAAGCCCAATTACATTGTAAAACTAATACAAAATATTAAAAACTTTTTTTTATAAAACATTTACTAACTAGGTCTAAATCTTAGACCTAACATTTATTAATCAGATAATGAAAAGTTTTCTCCCATACCTATAACACCATCATTTAATGTCGATCACAAGACCTAAAACACAAGAGTTCTTAAATATTTGTTAGGGTTTTTTTTCCTCTGAATGGCGCCATATAAATCTTTGATTTGATGAAATATCGAATAAAAACTCATCAAATTTAATGTATTCTGTTACTAATTTTCTCCCTAATTTACAATTTAGTCCCTCAACTTTGGCTAAATAACGATTGGCCGCCTATCTTTCATAGCTTTCAACATTTCACACTTTTTAACTATTGTTTTGGTTCATTTCATTTTTCAGTAAGCATTAAAAAAAGTCCTTGTATTTTTACAATTTTCCACTTTAATAAACAAGCATATTATCGATCAAACTTTCATGATCATATTCATTATGTATTTTCACCATTACCCATGTCTATATTTCAACTCAAATACCTATCAAAACCTGATAAAACCACAAAAATACAAATGTAATATTCCCAACAAAGATTAAACAAAATTAAATAAAAATCAAATAAAACTATATGCAAACGACCAAACGTGACGCAAAATGCAGTTATAAACTAAAATAAATAATGCATAAAATGCGCTTAACAAAACACCCACAAGTTAAACCTTTCTTGTCCCGAAGAAAGATATTAGAATTTATTATGGAGCGGGTAAAAAGAAGAAAAGAAAACAAACAACGATATCCATAAATATTAAAACGAGTAATACACGACCTCACTAGACATAATATAATGCTAACCACAAGGTGGTGCCTCAATGGTTTGAGCTTGGACTCCAAAGGTCAAAGGTACCTGGAGGTCCCAGGTTCAAATCCAGGGAGGGGTAAAAAAAATCCCCTTGTGGCCACGGAGGTTCAAATGCGGTGACTCCGGGCTACCCGCAAAGCGGGTGGTCGCTCTGGGATTAGTCGGCTCGCATAGCGGGTTGGATATCCAGGTTAATAAAAAAAAATATAATGCTTAGGTTTCCATACGTACAATGCAATTAGTATTCAATTAACATAAATCATCAATAAGGTTGAAATTATTAATATTTCTTTCACCCATATATGTTCCTGTTCCTGATATTTCATAGGCCTTAGCCCTTAGGCAATTAATTTGATTCCAAGAATATCTTCAAAGAAATATGGAGATACGCTCAAACAAAGTCCATCATCAACTCCGCTCCAACTTGGTTAAACATATATGGTCAAATCGAGATTAGTAAAGAGCATCTCCAACAACTATGCTAAAATGGAGAAAAGAAGGATTTTAGAAGAGAGAGAAATAATATTTTAATTATATTTAACCAATGAAAGTCATTGAAGTTAAATGTGTAGGAGAGATAAATAAAATTTTATTAAATGTATGTAATATTTTATTAATATAGTTAATGCTAAAGTTATTAAAATAGAGTAACAGTTGGAGTTGATTGTAATTTTTTTAGTAATTTCATTTTTTCATACTCTATTATAGAAAAATTATAGCATATCTGTTAGAGATACTATTCTAGTTAGTGTTTTCTGTTAACATGAATATTTATGTGATGTTGCACTTTTTAAATTGTAGTATAAATTTATATTTATGTTTTAATGGTTTTTCAAGTATGTTAACAAAATATATAAATTAATACATTAAAATTAATAAAAAAGTGAAAATTAATAAATTATATTTGAATTTATGTTAATAATTTTATGATATATAAAAAATGGAAAGTGAGGTTTTTGTAAGAACCTCCATTATGGAGTTTTATTGAGTTTTTTATTTCGTTGATGTGGTAGAAGAAATATACGGAAAGTGAGATTTTTTGAAGGTTCCACCACTCTAGAATCTAGATGCTCTGACAGATTTGTGAATTGTGTCCTCGGACCCACATCCATATCCCTCGCCGACCTCACACAGTCACACTTCGCCCCTACAATGTCTACATCGTCGACTTCCCCCTCCCCCCACAACCTTCGTCTTCTATCTCCTCCCGCGTCATTTGTTGTCTTCCATCTCCTTCCACCTAACATGAACTCAACAACCCACATCAAAGCTTCGTTAATGGCGAATGTTGTGAGAATATGTGGAATCCCATGATTAATCTCCAAAAGAGCCCTTTAGGAGAGAATGAAGGTTCCAATATATATTCAAGAGAAATGGTTCATGTCTAGCCGATGTGGGATTCTAACATGCCCCCTCTAATGAAGGCTAGATGGACACATTGTCCCAGAGTGTTAAGAGGGGGCTACATAGATGAGAGGGCTAGACGAGTACAAATTTCCCTAGAGTATCGAGTCCCTTGAGTGATAGACCATGACTCTGATACCATGTGAAAATATGTGGAATCCGAAAATTACTCTCTAGAAGAGCCCTTTAGGAGAGAAAGAAGGTTCCAACATATATTTAAGAGAAATGGTCTAAGTCTAGTCGACGTGGGACTCTAGCAAATGCCACCTCAAACAACCCACATCTTTTTGATGAAGCTTCACCGATTGCTTGATGAAGACGAATACTGATATTTTCCTTCTAATTCTAACGAGTTTGACGTTGGTTTATCACCACACAATGCAATTGAAGAATTGGACAAAGAAGGAGAAGATGATGATTCATTTTTTCACTGATATCTTCTTGTGTTTGTAAAAGAAATCACCTTGTATCCTAGTGAAATTGTTTACAATGAAATAGCTTTAAGTTCAAATGTATTAAGGAAGAAAATAAAGAGGTTTCCACATACCATTCTGTTCACACATTATGAATCATAATTAAAGGGATATTAACGACGTGGTAATATTATTTTCTTCGCATCATGAATCATAAAGCCAACACCTTTGTAAACAAATTACACACAACTAAAAACATGATGATATTGGTCATAACTTGGGATTACACTTTGTGAACACTATCAATATTTCATTTATTCTATCATAAACCAAGAAACCCGACATCCTCATAAATTATTCTAATATCACATTGTGAAGAAACCAAATCTCTAGGTATCCGTTAAACACCAAGTCTCTTTGACATGTTCCTCGTAGGAAGAAAATAGAAATAGAAAGAGAGAGAGAGAGAGATGGTTGAAAATGGAGAGATGAGATATAGAGAAGAATTAAAAATGCAGAGAGGAGAGAGGAAAGACGAGGGATGGATGTCAAATATGTATACCGTCCTCTAAGTTTTGCCAGATTTAGAAAAGCACAGTTTTGTCAAAATTACCATTTTTGATATTAAGATATTAACATGGTGAGAGGCTGAGACTAAGGGACCGTTTACCAAATGCTTACCGGATAAACGCTTATCGAATCACCTACCTTATTGGGCGAGCATGGAAAAGACCGAGAATCTTACCCGGTAAGAATCATGACAACAACCTAGATTCGTACCCGGGAAGTGAGGAAGAAGACACTTGTTCAGTTAATATTTACCGGGTAAGAGATACTTATAAGTTATTCCATTCTGATGCCTGAGAATTTTACCGGGTAAGAGATACTTAAGAGTATGCAATGACTTTTTCCGGTAAGCATTTGGTAAACAACTCCTAAATCTCACAGTCGTTAAATGTCAAGATCTCCCATAAATATGACACCCCACCCCCATATGTATTGGCAAAATTGAACCTGATTTCCATTGTGAACACATGGACCAACAAGAGCTTGTCATGCGTCCGCTACATTCATCATGAATGATGTATTATTTATCATGAATGCTGTAAAAATTCACATCTATAATTAATGATGAATGGTAACATCTATTGCGCTTTCGATTATCTCCCGATTCGCAACAAAAATCAGGTTCACAATTGAATTTTCTTATATATATATATATTGAATAAACGAATTAACTTTTTTTTCATCCATTATAATCCTTTCCATTAAGAAATAATCTAAGGGGTTGTTTACAAAACAAGTACTCGATAAGCGTTTATCGGGTGTCACTTACCTTATAGAGTACGCATGAAAAATACCGATAATCTTACTAGGTAAGAGCATATCAAGGATCGAAAATCATACTCGGTGAGTGAGGGAAAATACCCTTATCCGGTAAGCACTTACCGGGTAAAACACATTTACCGACAATCTATTTTGATGACCGAAAATGTTATCTAATAAGGTAAGTAAAAATAACCTTTAATAGTAAGCATTTACCTGATAAACATATACCTAAATTACTATTGGACATCCTGGCAGTCTTCACAACATCGTTTTCATGTCAATTATTTTTATCCTAAAACTAAACTAATTTTTAAACCATCATAACCTTTTTATTAAACTCATAACAATCATTATATTTATTAAAACAACGCTAAACATACAAAATACATACTTTTAAATACATTTGATGGTGTATTTTTAAATACTTCTAAGAAATAGTACATTGATATAAGAGTGAATGAAAATTTTATTTACACATCTTTGAATTATTAGAGATAGTTGACTTTTATCGTACTTTCAATTCACATGTAAGTAAAAAACATATAGTCTGATAAGCCAAAATTTTCTAATAATACATTCAGAGTTGACGTTGTGATAAAAAAAATCATTGATATAATTAAAACTAGAAGACATACCCGTTACAACGTAGCGGAATTTAAATATTTTTTCAACATTAAATTTAGAACTTTCAGACTTTTTCAATATATGAAATTGTCTATTGTTTGAACTTATAAAGCCACATTCATTTTTTTTACAAAACTCAAGAACAATCGTAATTTAAAAAGAACAAAGTAGTACATTTAAGACCCATTTGATTTGACCATATTTTTTTAATAATTTGGAATTTTGTGTGTGTTTGGTTTGTAGGATTTGAAATAAAATAAAATTTTATTATTAATTGATTTTTACGAAACAAGTATTTTAAACATTTGTAACTCTTAAAAATCTAAACAATTATCACTCTTTATAATATATTAATATAAATATAGATAGATAAAAGTGTAAAATGAAAATAAAAAATGAAAAATTAAGATATTAAATTAAGTTTTAAAAATAACTCGATACATATTTATTATTTTTAATATTATTATTAAATCCAAAAATATCGATATTGAGCTCTTTTAAAGGTATTGAAGAACACGACTATAACTGTATAGTTTATAAAAAAAACGTTTTTTTTAATATGTTTTAGTTAATATACACTACAAAAAAAGGGCTATCTGCGACGGACACTTTCCTTCGCTGATGGTCAATTTCGTCGTTGATCCGTTGCTGATAGCCTGTCGCTGATTTGCTGGTAGCTGATGCTATCAACGACGGATTAGCTACAGAAATTAACGACGGATCCTTCAGCGACGGAAATCACTACCATTTTACGTACACCTAACAGCGTCGGCGACGGATAGTATAGCGACGGACGACATCAGCGACGGAGTAGCGATGGATAGCATCAGCAACGGATTAGCGATAGATAGAATCAGCGACGGATAGCGGATTAGCGACAGAGTTTTAGCTACGGAATATCCGTCGCTGTCGACCAAGCATAAATCCAAAACTTAGCAAGCATAAATCCAAAAATCAGCAAGCAAGCACAACAACAACAAAAATTAGGAGAACAACAGCAAAAATTAGCAGAACAACAAGCATAATCAAAGCAAGCAGCAGAAATCAAAATACTGGTGGTGGCGTATGGCGAAGGTGGAGTGAGGCGACGGTGGCGTGAGGCGACGGTGGCGACGGTGGCGTGAGGCGACGGTGGTATCGCATCCTGCTGGTGGCGTCAAGATTCTGGTGGCATTATGGAATGGGGTGCGGCTGATTAAAAAATTAGGTTTACATATTATATATTTTAATTCTAATTAATTGATTAAACTAATTAATAATTAATTGATTAAACTAATTAATTTATTTTTAATTTAATAATTAAACTAATTAATTGATTAATTATTAATTTAATCTTAGTTGATTATTAAATTAATTTTAGTTGATTATTAAATTAATTTTAGTTAATTAATTATCATAAATATAAGAAACCGTTATACGTATATATATGGTATTATATCATAAAAAAAATACAATTATAAGGTATTGTATTTATATATAATATATGTATATATATGTACAAAAATAGTCATGTCACTTAGTGGTACCCTTAATTGACCCATTAAAGCTCAATGAAACTGTGGATCCCAGATAATCAGGTAACCGTATGTATGTATGCAAGAACACGAAGAACACGTTGAATATACGTCGAATGATTTCACTATGTCGAATATCTCACTTAAACAGATTACAATGAATATTATCTAATAAACTCTCTCTTAATGATATGAATTAACGTGTTCGTCTCAACGATCTTATTTTATTCTAACCTTAACCCTCTATTTATATGATATGACTTTTACCACAATAAGGAAACTAATAAGATAGGCATTATCAACTTGCCTTTTACACAATAAGATCTTTCCTATAAATAAACATTCCTAATTAACAACTTTGATGACTTTGCACTTTGACCCGACCTTCATGTCTTCAATAATTGTTATCTCGGATACAATATTTTCAGACCTAGCAGAAACCGGTACGGTTCACTAAGATCCATTAAATTCCGATATAACCATTAAGCATGTTAGAACGAACTAAAACCAAATATAACTCATTAAAGCCCATTTTAACCATTAAAGTCTGTTAAAACGAATCAAAACACAATATAACTCGTTAAAGACCGTTAGAATGGATAAAAGTCTAACTAGACAATTACAACCCACTGAGACCTATTAATTAAAGACCAATGCAACCCATTAGAGTTCAATATAACCCATTAAAGACCGTTAGAATGGATAAAAGTCTAATTAGACATTTACAACCCACTGAGACCTATTGAAGACCAATGCAACTCATTAGAGATCAATATAACCCATTAAATCCCGTTAGATCCCATTAAAGCGATTGATCTAGCTATAAAGCTCAATAAGACCCACTATATATGAATGTGATGTATATTGAATTAGATAAGACCATTAAGAATCGTTAAAATCCATTATATGTACCCCAATAGACATATGTACACACATGTATATCATATACAACACATATGTATCATGCATGTGCACACATTATATCATATACAACACATATGTATCATGCATGTGCACATACAACATATATACAACACATATATATCATGCATGTACACATACAACATATATATATACAACACATATATATCATGCATGTACACATACAACATATATACAACACATATCATGCATCTACACATACAACATATATACAACACATATATCATGCATACACATACAACATATATATACAACACATATATCATCTACACATACAACATATATACAACACATATATCATGCATCTACACATACAACATACATGCATATAGATATATGTACACACGTGCACACACATGTATATCATATACAACACATATATCATGCATGTACACATGCAACATATGCATACATATATATATATATATACATTCATACATTGATAATCATATGTACACATGCATAACACGTATATTATATATACGCGGTTACCAATTAAACAACGCACACATACATAAAACGTGTACGCAACACATACATATACGAACCATCTCACACACATACACGTACAAATGTATATACATAAGAAAATAAAAAATAAAACTTTCGTCGTAATCCGTCCCTATTGACAAAAATAAAAGAATTCCGTCGCTATTCCGTCGCTATCAGCGACAAAATAGTGACGGAATTCTTTTAAAAATATTAAAAAATAAAAACGTTTAAAATTCCGTCGCTAATCAGCGACTGAACATTCCGTCGCTGATTAGCGACAGATTAGTGACGGATTTCATTTAAAAAAAATAAAAAAAATTAAATGAATTCCGTCGCTAATCAGCGACAGAACTTTTCTATTGCTGATTTTCGTCGCTGAAGCCCAGTTTTCTAGTAGTGATACAATTATATATGTTAATACTAAAATGGTGTTAAATGGAAAATGAAAAAAGTAAAGATATAAAGGTTAATTAAATAACTATAATTTATAAACTATAGTTTTAAAAATAATTTACTACGTATTTATGTTATTTGATAATATAATTAAATCCAAATAATATTCAATATTGGCTCATTTCAAAGGTATTAACAAAATGATTATAATGATATAATTTGTAAAAATAGAAACATATTTTTTTCATGTAATTTGATTTACGATTATTTATTTTAATTTGATACGGTGTAAAATAAAAAATAAAATAGTAATAGATATGAATGAAATTTAAAAACTAATTATAGTTTAGATAATGGTGTAAAATAAAAAGGTAAAAAAATTAAATAAATAACTATAGGGCATAAAATGTACATTTTTTAAAAATAACTCTAGTATAGATAAACATGTAAAATGAAAAGGTAAAAAAATTAAATAAATAACTATAAGACATAAAATGTACATTTTTTAAAAATAGCTCGATACGTATTCATGTATATAATAATATTATTAAATCGAAAAATATTCAATATTGAGCTTATTTTGAAGGTAATGACGACACAATTATAATAATATAATTTGTAAAAATAGAAACTTATTTTTTAATTGTCTCTTGATTCATATAGATTATTTAGGTTAATATAATAAAAGTATAAAATGAAAAATGAAAAAGTAAGAGATATAAAATAAATTAAATAACTAATTATAAGGATGTAAAGTATAACTTAAATTTTAAAAATAATTTAATTTATAAAATTATATAGACAGTGGGAGGTTGGTGGAAGATTTTGATACTTTAAATGTTGTACTTTATGCATAAATGTTTGTACCTCTTAAAATTTTCAACTTAACCGTTTAAGACTCTTATATATATATATATAGATAGTATAGATAGAGATATAGATATAGATATATTAAACCGTAAAACTATACATTTTGCAATGAAGGGTTACTATATATACTTGAATAAACTCTACATATATTAATTTTGATATCATTATATTCCCACAACCACTAAAATTAAACGATTGAAATCCAAATCGAAGCAACTGATTTTATGATCCTTAATAGCATCTTAATTTCAAAAAATAGCGTATAAAAAACAACGTAATAAAGTGAATTTAAAAACACAATCTAAAACTAACAACATTACATTTTTATTTAATTTGCAATTGATGCATGCTATTGGCTTTTGAAGAGTCGAAAAAACACATTAATTTATTATCAATATTTTTGCAGTATAGTTATAGTAGTCGACCGAGTAAGTGGACGAATTTCATTTAAGCATGGAGATTGCTTAATTATAGTAACCAATGAAAGGGAGACACGTAATCAGAAGTGATATATCCAGATTTTGTTTGCATAATGTGACATGAGTTCACATGGAGATGGAAGGATGAGTTGTAGTTGTCTCCTTTTTATATATCACAGCTGTTAAGTATCGTGTTGGCACAGGCTGCTTGCGATTGCTGCTGCTGGTGGGCATCCTTCTCTTTCTCTCTCCAATTGCTTGATAATTATATATATATATATATATATATAAATATAATCTATAAAGTTGAGATAATCTTGTGAATCAATATATCACGTGTTAATTTATATGATTTTCTATTATTTAAGATTAAGATTTAAAATATATATAAATATATATTTATTTTATACTGTGAACATTTTTAGTCCGTATATTCAGGGGCGGACCCATCCTATGGGGAGGGGGGTCATGTGCTACCGCTCAATCGTGTTCCGTAAGAGTAAAAAAAATCGCGTTTCGTAAGTTTTACATGAGGTGCACCGGCTAAACTTTTGATATTTCAAGGGTTAAAGGAGCACTACTTTAAAAAATCCCTCGAAATCAACCAAAAATCTTAAAAAATCATTCGAAATCAAATGAAAACTTAAAAAAGTCCCCAAACGGGGAATTCGGTTAAAAAATCCCTCGAAATCAACCGAAAAATACATCAAACAGCTTTGCGGATATTTGATACAATTTAAGGGTGCACCCGCTCGGGAAAAATCCTGGGTCCGCCACTGCATATATTGTAAAATAAATTGAAGTTATACGTAAAAGAAAAAATCATATTGTGAACCACATACATATGAATCAAACACATTGTGGAACAAATATATGTTCATTAACACATTAAAGGCTAGTATTAGAAAAGAAAAAAAAATGTAAAACAATATCTTAAAATAAAAGTTCTCACGGTTATTATAATATAGACGTCTCAAATGGTTAAGTCTATAAGAAAAAAAATGAATTATCATATATATATATGACATATATGATATTGAGACTTCTTGTAAAATGTTTAACTTCTCACATAATCATTCATATATACATATATAGGATAAAAATCAATGGAGAAGGTTGGAAAAAAAGAATCAAAGAACTAAAAAAGGGATGAAAAAACATATATCAAAATGGATGTCGTATTAAACATAAAAAAGTGATTGTCTAATTGGTGTAAGTTGTTTTGCTCCAATTTTTGTTGTATTTCATTCATTTTCGATTCAAAAACTAGGAGGAAATAATTATATTTAATTTTTTATGGTTATAACGACCTTTTTAATCAATAAAAATGTTAATTTTACAAACCTTTATTCGCCAACAAGAAACAAGTTATACAACCAACCACAAGCATTGTGGCGTACTGGTTGAGGCCTTGGGACATGTGGTGGAATATCTCAATATCCTATCTGGCTAGGGTTCGAATCCAGACATACACAACAACTGTGTCCACTTTATCAGGGCTGATATCTTGCAGTCATAATTTGTCGGGATTAGTCCAGACATAGCTTAGGACACCCTTTCAAAAGAAAAAGAATAAAAAAAACAAGTTATACATTTAGTCGATTCACATGCTTAACGTATAATATTTAACGAGAGTAAAAATGTAATTGTCTACTTGGTCTTGCTTTTAATGCATAGTAACGAATGGTTATATTTTCTAAGTATTCCATGATTTTAACCTTTGCAATAGGCGGTTACATGTTCATAAGTGAACATGTGGCCACAACATTAAACCTACGTCTTGAACAATATTCATAATTTGAACCTACAGTGAACTTAAGAGTAATGTTGAACAATGTTCATAACTTTAAACCTATATGTGCAACAATGTTCATAACTTTAAACCTATATGTCGAACAATGTTCATAACATTGAATCTACAGTAAAACTAAGATGAACGTTGAACAATGTTCTAACATTGAACCTACATGAATGTTCATGATAAGTGAACATACGGGCATCTACAAATACCAAACTCAATAAATCTGAAACACCATTGTTCATGACAATTAACTTAAAATTAATATTTGATGACCAAAAAATCTACTAATTGAATGTTACTTTAAAATTAGTGGACAGGTACATTTACTAAATATTCCGTAATTTTAGCCTTTGTAATGGACGGTTACATGTTCATAAGTGAAACCACAAAAATGAACCTAGTAGCTGAATGCTACCATAAAAACCTAGTAATTGAATGTTATCTTAAAAAATTAATATCTTTTCCAAAAATATCCATGTTCACTTGTTTTTAAGTTTGTTTAATACGTACTGTTTTTACAATTATTACAAAAATGCAATCAGTCAATTGAATTTGTAGATTTTAAAATTTAATGGTCAAGATCGGTTCACACAGTTAACATTAATGGTTGGTTAACAAAAGAACTTACCCCTATATATAACCATATGTTCATTAGAGAAACATCAAATATATGAGAAATAAAGAAGTGATCTTAGCTCTTGCACTAAAGATTAACGGTCAAGATTTGAGGGGGTAATTGTGCATCACCAGATAATTCGGTTGCATGATAACAACTATCCAAAAGATAAAGAGGTCATAACTTGTACAAATATGCGGAAAACAAATTATAATATGTGCATATATGAACCCGTGTGATTCACATATGAACTATATGGGTGTAACACCCGGAAATTTGTAGTATATATTAATGATCCACGCATCCTAATATTACGAACTTTAGCTTTTAGATGAAGGGTTTAAAGGATCTAATGTCGTGTAACTTTGTATCAGAGGAAATCGAACAAGAAAACGAAGCAAAACACACTCGGAACACCCCAGGCTATGCTGCCAGGCGAGACTGCCATGGCAACATCTCCAAGGCAACATCGCGCGAAATCAGAATTCGGACTCAGTGCTACGGTACACTACGGGCGATACTGACAGGAGAGACTGCCATGTCAATATCGCATGGCAACATCGCCCGGGAGGAATTTTGGGTCCAGATCAGGTAGCTACGGTACAAGGTAGGCGACACTGACATGGCGATGCTGCCATGTCAACCTCGCAGGGCAAGGTCGCCCGTTTTGCACAGAAGAGACTTTAAGGTGCGATTTTTAGCTGGTTCTCTCATTTGTATCAGATATCAAAACTCAGTTCAGGAGCACCTCATTGAAGGCGATTTATAGGGTTTTATTGCCCTCACCTACTTCTTCCCAACTCATTTAATACTCCCTCCAAGTGAAGATTCAAGTGAACCTCATTATAATCTCAACTCCCAACTGTTTTCTTTTCATAAAGTTTTCTACTTTTTGTTCCCTGAACCTTTTCAAGGCTTTCTTGGTTAATTTAATTAGTTAAATCACTCAACATCCAGTTTTCTATTGTTCAGTATATATATATATATACTATAGTCATTTTGTTACTTAGTCCCTAGTTCCTCTGGTTCGATACCCGTACTTTCAGTACATTACTACTTGATTCGACCCGTACACTTGCGGTTAGATTTAGGGGAGTGTAAACCCGCCTATCACTAGGTCAAAATGTATCATTTAGAGTTTTCTTTGAAATGATGAAATGGAAGTCAAAGACGGTTTTGGAATACTCTTATGAGTTTTAAATGCAAGAAATATGATGTATAAACCTAAATGATTATTTGACCTAATTTTTGGAAGGAAGGTTTTGGAAGCATGATGTTATACTTCACAAAGGTTTGTGAAGAGAAGTTAATACATTGGAAACAATTGTATTAGGAAGTTAGACTAGTGTAAATGGATCCATAGGCACATATAGTCAGAAATATTTGAGAACGACACTTGTAATAGATCCCGGTTTGGGGTTGAACTTGTGCAGAAGAGTAATCGATGTGATGACGGGTCATTCCTGTAGAAGTTTCCCTCAAAAGAAGTAAGGCGTATCTTTTAGGTGTAAATCGCGGAAGTAAAGAAAAAGAGATGTTTTAGAAAGCTTTTGGTTAAATGTTTATTTACCTGTTTCGAAGTTTAAATTACTTTTCTATATTTGAACTGTTTGTTCTCACTAGGCTTTAAGCCTAACACTTTTTCTTAAAATGACATGTATAACAGGTGATCAAGCAGGAGGGGCTTGATGGGATGAGTGAAGTTAGATGCCGTTAGAGGCATCCTTTTTGAAGTACACTTGCGTGTATAAATGGAGTTGCATAGAAGATTATTTTGAGGACTTAGTGACACCCAAACTTAATCTGTATTTTGAATTGTATAGATTAGTAGGTTGTTATCTAATGTCCTTTTGAAGTTGTAAACTCTCTAACTTTCTCCCCATCTTTATGGGTGATGTCTATTTATTTGAACTTGTTCCGCATTCTATTGGTTTAAATTAACTCCCATTTTTTAGGGGTGTTACAAGTTGGTATCAGAGCTCTAGTTTAAGTGAACTAGGTATGAACCTAAGATGCCTAGACTTAAGCTGAGACTTTAAGTGATGTTTTGTGAGAATGGGTAGACACTCTTGAGATAAGAGAGCTTTAGATTCGACGGAAATACGCTAATCATGAAATATGACTTTGGTAATGGGGATTCTTGTGTATATGATATATCCAAGATATCACGTAGCTAATGCTATTTTGGGTGCATTGTATTCTGAGTATGCTTATTTTAGTATTGTTACAATGATTGGTGAACGTGTTAAACGTATTTATGTTAGTTTTGTCTTACTCTCGTTGTATCATCTTGACAGACTAAGATGGTAAACACGCGTACTAGATCCCAAGCAGAAGCGAACATTGCAAATCATAACACAGCGGATGTCACTCAACCACCCCTGATCCCGGCTATCTCAACCATGCCTATACCCAGAATAGATAGTATACCGGAGGTAAGCCTCGGTCCGGGAAATCCGCTAATGGTGGTGGCGGGTTCTCAAGATGAACTACAAGTCCGTTTGTTACAGGCGGTAAATTTTGTCATAGCCCGACAGCATGAAACAATGATCAAGATGTTTGAAGAACGCGATGCCAGTGCCCGAAGGCACGAAGCCACTGCTGAGAACATCATTGTGGGTTCCGCGGGAAATGGAACCGGGCAGGAAACTGAGGATACGCCTGTGACTGAGGTAAGGCGAACGGGAAGAAGTTGCTCGTATAAGGACTTCATGTATACTAAGCCACCCAAGTTTTCTGGTTCGGATGACCCGGTAAAGTGTATCAGGTAGTTGCGAGAGATCGAGCAAGATTTTAACTCGAGTGATTGTGAAAAAAGGCAAAAGGTGAAGTTTGCTTCGCAAATGCTACGGGGCAAGGCCCTAATATGGTGGGACGTTACCACGGCTACTCTTGGGTCCGTGATCGTCTCTATGCTCACATGGGAGATGTTTAAGGCGAAGATAATGGAAGAGTATGTAATGAAAGGGCTATCGACCGGATTGCCGATGAGTTTCGGTCTCTCAAAAAGGGGAACAAAACTGTGAGAGAGTACACCCGGTTGTTTGTAGAGAAGTTGAGTTTGGTTGGGTATGTGGCCTCGGATGAGAAAGAAAAGATAAAGGCTTACATCAAGGGGTTATCGACGGATATGATGGATAAGGTACGGGCTTCAAAGCCCTCTACTCTTCGTGAGGAAATTGAAGAAGCCCAACATAAATGAACAAAATAGTTTTTTTATGGGGTTCACTGTATATCTAAATAGGGTCCCTTGTATTTGTATTCATGAGGTATATGTAACATTTTTTTTCTTTCTGTATGAACGGAATAAAGTTTATTATCTTTGAAAAGAAATGCTCGTGAAAAAATGAATGTACATTCATGCATGGATTTGAATTTAGATCTTCAGTTCATGGGCTGGATTAATCGGGCTGAAAATATTTGAACAATGCAATTCAATGTTTGTGGTATAAAAAATCTTAACTCAATCCCAATCGTACGGCAGAGGCGGATCCAGGAATTTTTGGCAGTGGTTGCACACAATAATTAGCGTAATATAAACTATTTGAGAATTAATTTTAAAACTATTGTACGAACTAGGTTTTTGGCTTTTTTTATTAACCTGAATATCCAACCTGCAATGCAAGTCTACTAATCCCAGGCGACCACCCGCTTCGCAGGTAGCCCGGAGTCATCGCATTTGAACCTTCATGGCCACAAAGGGATTTTTATTCCTATTTGGATTCGAACCTGGGACCTTTAGTTACTTTTTATCTTTGGAGCCGAAGCTTGGGGTACACTAATTAAATATACATTACATATTGAAGTTCATTAAAAAATTGCTATACTATTTTACTTTCAAAAATTATCCCTTAAAACTTTAAAATCAATCGACTATTGGTGCATTTTCTATTTTCCACTTGTTGATCTAGATGACCGGCAACCTAAAATATAAATAAGTTAACCCTAGAGTCAAAAGAGTTAACCTTAAATATAAATAAATTAACCTAAAAACTGACAAAAAAAGA
Organism: Silybum marianum; assembly: GCA_036898165.1. Classification (NCBI taxonomy): domain Eukaryota; kingdom Viridiplantae; phylum Streptophyta; class Magnoliopsida; order Asterales; family Asteraceae; genus Silybum; species Silybum marianum. Next base: position 49,325,046 of record CM072528.1, on the reverse strand, counting down.
TAGATGGCTTTCTCTCTCTCTAGCGGCGATTAGGGTTTCAACACTGAACTTTGCATGGCTGGAATTTTTTCGTCTCTTTTGATTGGCTGTTGTTAGAGTGAGAGATCTTGTGTCTTGTCTTATTATTGTGCTTGTGAATGTTTGTTTTGTTTCGAGTTTTTTGCTAGAGTATTCTGGTTCGGCGGTTTCTGTGGTGGTCGTATTTGCTGGTGGTAGGGTTTGGGCGGTGACTGTCCTGTTCGTTTGGTGTGGTCGCTAACATATACGCTAGGATGGAGGGGATAAAGGACACTAGTGGGGTGGAGATGAAGTCACGTCTGTCGGGCGGAGGAGAGGGTAATAGTCAAAACCTTAATCTGCATGGGCATGGGGTTAACGTTGAAAAGGGGAGCTCTCAAAACCCTACTGCGGACGAAAAGAGGGACGGTCCTTTACAATATGGAAAGGTCAAGATATTGCAGAATAATGATAGGGGGTGAATGGAAGCTCTATGTCGTATGCAGACTTATTAAAAATTGATAAGAATGGTGAAGGTAATGCTCTGAATTTCTTCCTGTTGGAGAATAAAAGCGAGGATACAATTCCGATCCCTGTGGAACTCACGATGTCTGCTGCTGCTGTTTATAAGCACACTTTGTATGGCTACTTCTTGGGACCCAAGCTTTATTTCCCATCGGTTCAGAAGATCGTCCAGAACTTATGGGGTAAGTTTGGGTTACAAGAATCAATGATGAATGAGGCTGGGTTTTTGTTTTTTCGCTTCTCGGATGAAGTGGGATTCAATAAGGTTGTGGAAGGAGGTCCTTGAATGATAAGGGGTATTCCACTATTTGTCTTCCCATGGGATCCGCTGCAAGGACTTGTGAAGCCAGAAAATAAATCTTGTCCATTGTAGGTTAAGCTTCATAACATTCCATTGGTGGCTTTCAATAGGGAAGGGGTGGGACGAATTGCAAGTGCGTTGCGGGTGCCTAAAATGATGGATGCTTACACTACTGCTATGTGTGATAAGGCATGGGGTAGGCCGGGATTTGCAAAGGTGTTTGTGGACGTGTGGGCGGAGGGGGATCTAAAGAAGGAATTTAAAGTGCTAGTATCGAGTCTGGATGGAGAGACTGCGGTCGAGGTGGTAATTAAAGTTGAATACTTATCGGAACCAATAAGGTGTGCACATTGTGCGGTCTTTGGGCATAAAACATCGACGTGTGTTAAAGGGATTGTGTCCAGAAATAATGGGAAAGACAATACGGTGGCATCGGAGGATGGATTCACTGTAGTAACTAACATAAAATCCAATTTGAAAGTGGGAGAAACATCTAAGGCGGGAGGGATGAGGAACAATGGTAAGGGAGCAATGGTTTATAAACTAGTAGCTAGAGAAGTTGTGGTGAAAAAGGGTGGGAATACATCGGCACATATGGTCAAATCTGCGATGGGTGATCAAGTGGCATCGGAGAATGATCATTCATTGGGAGAGAATAGACAAGTTAAGGAGGTGGTGGGGACTGGAACAATGCAAGGGGAGCAAAGTAAAAATGTAAGTGGGTCTTCTCGTGGGGAAGCTAAGGTCCCAATGAATGTAACCAAACCATTGTCAACAAAGAAAGGTGATCAATATACTGCTAATAGATTCTCACCTTTGGAAGTGGAAGACTCTCTAAGTTCAAGTGGGGACGCGGTTGATGGGGTGCATGAACCTAATGTACCGGGTGGGGAAGGTACAAATCCAAAGGGGTCATCATGCTGAAGCTTGGAGTTTAAAATGTTCGGGGTTTGAATACTTCGATCAAACAACGAGAGGTAAAATTGTTTTCTCATTCGAATAATCTTTAATTATGTGCAATTATTGAGACTCATGTGTCGTCTAATAATCTGGATTACGTCGCAAATAAGGTGTTTGGGTCTTGGCCGTGGGTGTCGAATCATATGCATTGATCACATGGAGCGAGGATTATAATCGGTTGGAATCAATCGGTATTAAATGTTATGGTGATAAGTGTCTTGGATCAATCGTTGCATTGCCGTGTGAATATAATAGGGGAAAATTCTTTTTTTCTTTCTATTGTGTATGGTGAGAATAATATTGTAAGAAGGCGATCCTTATGGAATGACTTAATTCAGTTTAAAAACATGGTAGGTAATGATCTCTGGATTCTTATGGGTGATTTTAATACTGTTCTTTTTCCTGGAGAAAGCGAAGCAGGGTCTTCTAAGAGAGATTGTCGGATGGAGGAGTACTAGGAATGTATTAACGAACTTAATGTTTTTGATACACGGTATACAGGTATTTTATTTACTTGGACACAAAAACCGATGGGTGGAGGAGGGGTATTACGGAAATTGGACCGAATTATGATGAATAATTCATTCAATGATACGTTCACGCAGATAACGGCACATAGCCCAGGGGTGATTTCATTTGATGGGGGGAAAACAAAGGTAAATGGCCTTTTAAATTTGATAACTTTATTGTTCAAGATCCTCAGTTTTTGCAGATTGTTAAATGGATTTGGGAGAAGCCGATAACGAGTTCATATCCGTTTGTGATGACATCTCGGCTAAAGGAGTTAAAAAAACCTTTTAGACAATTACGAAGCAAGAAAGAACCCTTTCTAAACAAGTTGATAAAATACGGTTGGAGGTGAATGAGGTACAAAAATCCATTGATTTGAATCCTCATAATTTAGAAATTCAGGAAGACCTAGCAGTGATCCTTGTGGCTTTTCAAGAAGCCTTACAAGATGAGGAGGCTAGCTTTCGGCAAAGAGCTAAGGTGAGATGGCTCAACGAAGGGGACTCGAATACCTTTTTTTTCATCGAGTGGTCAAAAAAAAAAAGGAATCTCAATCGTGTGGACTCGGTAATGGATACGGTGGGAAACGTAGTGAATGGACCTGGAGTGCGTGATGTTTTTTTTGAACATTTCAAATCTATCCCGGGAACGAAGGTAATGGAGTCAATACAAATCTACCGAGTGATTTTTTTGAGCATAAATTATATGTGGAAGATGCAAACTTTATGATCCGGCCTATAACTAAAGAAGAAGTGAAAGAAGCAATGTTTGATATTGGGGATGATAAAGCACCGGGATCGGATGGCTATACGTCAAAGTTTTATAAAAGGGCGTGGAGTATTGTTGGGAAAGATGTAGAATTGTTGATCCAAGATTTTTTCCATAGAGGTACTAACTCGGGACTAATGCCGAGTTTGGCCAAAAGTTCAATCTTCTTTTCAAATGTGGCAGATGATACTAAAGAGGAGATTAAGAGCATACTTCCGTTTCAAGAGGGTCAATTGCCATTTAGATATCCTGGTATCCCCTTATCGTTCAAAAAGCTTCGAGTAACTGATTTTAATTGTTTGGTGGCAAAAGTACGTGTTCGACTCTCAAACTGGAAAGTAAAATTCCTTTCTTTTGCAGGTCGTTTGCTCCTCATAAAGTCGGTGCTAGAATCATTACATCTTTATTGGATGGCGATGTTCATTATTCCCACGTCGGTTACCTAAAAAATCGAAAAATTGTTTCGAGATTTTTTGTGGGCAAACGGAGAAAATTCAAGAGGAAAATGTCGAATAGCATGGGAGGAGGTTTGTCGACCTAAACGAGCAGGAGGTTTGGGACTAAAGCGTTTAGGTTTGTGGAATCGATGTCTTCTATCTAAACATGTTTGGGATATTCTACGAAAAAGGAACTCGCTTTGGGTTAATTGGATATATTTATACCGACTACGAAATTCGAACTTCTGGACCGTTCCAATCACTGCGTCCTCTACCTGGATGTGGAGGAAGTTGCTGGAGTTACGAGAACAGCTAAGGCCTAGGTTTGGTCACCAAATAGGTGACGGAAGAACAACCTACGCTTGGGAAGATCGGTGGTTAGAGATGGGACAATTGTCGAGCTTCATTACTTATCGAATGGTACATGACTGAGGTTATACTAAAGATTCAAAAGTCTCTGACATTATTCATGATCTACAAGGTTCTTGGCCTATGGAATGGGTTCTAAGGTGTGCGTCATTACAACAAATTCAAGTACCGGTGTTAGATAATGGAAGAAAAGAACAAATTCAAGTACCGGTGTTAGATAATGGAAGAAAAGATCAGGTTGTGTGGATTAATGCTCAAGGCGTTTATAAAAAATCACGGTATCTAAAGCTTGGAAATCGTTAGACGGTCCTTATCAGGAAGTTACTTGGTACAATATATGTTGGTTTCTGAAACATATACCGAAGCATGCTTTCTGTGTATGGCAAGCAATAAGGAAGAGACTACCTACTCAAGATAGAATTCGAGTATGGATGGATGAGGAGGAAATGCGAAAATGTGCATTTTGTAATGATATGTTAGACTCCCACGATCATCTTTTCTTTGAATGTAATTACCCAAGTCAAGTGTGGAATACCATCAAATGTGAAATTGGATGGAGCAATGGCCATATGAGATGGGAGGACATTCTTGCCGAAATACAACAAAGAAGATGGCACCCGGGAGAAAGTAGAGGAAAACTTATGTTCGGAGCAACGATTTATCACATTTGGCAAGAAAGAAACAAAAGATTGTTTACTGATAGAGAGAGTACGGTTGAGCAATTAGTGACGGAGATAAAGAAAGTGGTAATGTTGAGACTAGTTAACCAAGGTTGTTTATGGCGAACACTCTGAAGATCATCAATTGGCGAATCCGTTGGGATATTTTAGGCATTTTTTGGAGTTCTCAAATCTTGTTTAGCATGTTATGGGCCTCAATTCATTTATGTTTATTCTGGTTTCTTGTTAATTGGTACATTATGTTTGCCAATTACTTTTGTTTTTTTAATGAGCTTTTCTATTCAAGGTTAGGGTCTGTCCTTTCGTTTGATCCTTCGGGAGGGAGTCCCTCGCCGATTAGGTGTATGTTTCTTTTTTTCTGTTTAAAGTGCCAGGAGTATTCTCATTTCAAAAAAGAAAACAAATTAACCTACGTAGTTAGTTTATAACTAACAAAACCTAGTCTAAAAATTAACCCAAATTATAGGGCGTTTACCCAAATAGTTAACCGTAAAAGCTTATCTGTAGGATTCAACACTGTAATTTATTTTATTGGATAAGATTGTAATACATTAAAATGATATCATATAAAACAATTTACCCGGTAATCGCTTACCTAGGTAAGAGTCGTCAACCTCACTTATTGGGCAAAACTCTCTATCTTTATCATCGTTCTTACAGAAATACTGGTAAGGTTCTCGACCCTTGTTATGTTCATCCGATGAGGAAAATTACCCGGTAAGCACTTACCAGGTAAGTGTTTAGTAATGACCCTAACTCTAAGCAAATAACTCTAAAGTCTATAGAAAGGCCAACTATACATAAAACAACTCGACATAGTTCACAAGTTATTATATTAACACTATTACATCATTATAAACAAATTAACCTTAACCAAAAAAGATGTTAATAAAAATTTGTAATCAAGCTAAATTGTATTAAAGATGATTAAGTATTGTATTTATCATACATACATTATATATATATATATATAGAGAGAGAGAGAGAGAGAGGGAGGGAGGTTCAGGAGAAAAAGCTAAAAAAAAAGAGAAAACTGAAGAACATTTTGAGAGTCTGCCATCTGGACAATATTTTTTTTCTATGCATCAATGCATATATATGCATTAGTGCATATGCACAAATGCATGTTAGGGCATACCGTCTAGATGGCAGGCTCTCAGGGTGTTTTTCAGTTTTTTTAGCGTTTCCCCCCCCCCTCTCTCTCTCTCTATATATATATATATATATTTGTGTTATAATTAAAAATATTCAATATTGGACTCATTAGGAAGGTATCGGCAAAACCTTTCTAACGGTATAATTTGCAAAAGGAAAATTGTATTTTTTAAATGAATTTTGACTAAAAATTAATTAATCAATTAATATGAGATGGGTATAAAATGAGAAATGAAAAAGGAAAGGAAGTAAATTAAAAACATTAAAATCTTTGAAGGGTATAAACTGTAACTTATCATTGGAGTTTTATTTGCTAAATTTTCATATAAAACCTCCTAAATTTGTAAAGTTTATGTTTTAATCCCAAAAATCTTATGGTTTCACCCCTCAAAAACTTATGGTTTCACATGTTAGAACCTTAAAAAATTACACTTAACCCCTAAAATTTAATGGTTGCTTAGGCAACCACATCTCTTTACATAGATCCGCCCTGATCATACGGGTTGATCGGGTTAGTTGGGTTGGTCAATATATCAAAATATTCTCCTATCTCGAATATGTTGTTTTTTTCTAGTCTACTTAAATATTTTTTCTATCATCAACCATTTGATACAATTTATCTATACTTATTAAATTTAATAATATCTCATTAAATTAATTTTCTCAAATTGTATATATCCACAATTACTGAACATGTATACAAAAGAGTTATATAAAGATGAAGAATAGATTAAAAATATATGTATATAAAGAGGGTACATGATAGTGTAATTGTCTAATGTACATATTAATAGAGACTCAACATTCATATTAAATCTAAGAAATAAAATGATATCCGGTTCATCGGGTTGAGTTGGGTTCAAATAAAAGTAACTAAATATCAACCCAATACCTTCGGTTTGAAGATTTTACAATTTGATTAGACAACTTTTGTTTCGGATTGAGTTATTTTATGTTGGATTAGGTTGATCGGATTCATTGAGTTGGTCGAATTTTTGAACGCTCCATATATTATTGCTTGAATTGAATGTCATCAATCATTTCCACCCTACTTAATTAAGAGAAAATGAACCGTTTTCTAAGAAATATATAGTTCCTTTTTTTCATTTCAAAAAATTGTTCTTTTCTTCTACATCATACATATGATAGAATGAAAATTATAATACCCCTCTTAATTCCTTTTCTATTTTTATAAGTAAAGGATCTTCGAACTCGTATAGAAATTACTATTAAGCTAGTAAAAAATAATGAAAGAAAAATATTTAATTTTTAAAAGAAAATACAAAGATATTTTCTTGGATAAACTAAGGTTAGACTAATAAATGAATTATCATATCAACGGTACGTCTTGTCGTTCCAAGAGTTCTCCATTGTTCATAAATTTCTAACATGGGCCCACTAATAATTCTATTGTTTCATAACATTACAACAAAATTAATTTTTTGATATAAAATATGTCTAAATATCTTAATAGATGATTTTATAAAACTTATATTTATTGAATCAAATATTGTGTATGTCTTATATAACATGTTTTAATAAGTTAATAAGATGTTTTTAATGTCTTAACCACTTCATAAGATAATTTTGAAATTAAGTGTCTTATTAGTCTTTTTACATGATATTATTTGGAAAAAATGTCCTTTAAACAAATAAATAAGACATTTTATTTCAAAATTAAAAATTTAAGGTGGCCAAAATTTCCTTAAATATTATTATAACATTTTTATATCGGATACACATAGCTGTTAGGGGTTAAATCGAATAAGAACCACAAAAAACTTATAAACCCGTGATAACCATTATATTTTTTCCCATTAAATGCTGAAATTTAATATATTTTGCATATATTGTTTCATAATGTTATGGTTTTACATACATTTGTTTTACATTGTGAAACTTTTTACACATATTTTTTGTTTCACTATGTGAACCAAAAACAAAGTTTCACATAGATTTTTTTCATCATATGAACATAAACATATGTGAAACAATTTTATGAAAAAGAATCATAGAAAAGTTATTTTTTATATCGGTTATCATAGGTTTGTAACTTTTTGTGGATCTCATTTGATTATCTTTTTTACAACAATAAAACAAATTTTATTAGAAAACAAAGAGGCTAGCGAGGAGCTAGAGCTACAACGAAAACACTGAACAGTTTAAATAGTTCACAACCCACGACTCCCAACAAACATCCTTCCCCAGTTTGGATCTATACTTGATCCAATTAAACCAAGTACTACACTAAGTTTGCAATCTCCTCCGCTTTCTGCACCTTGTTGTTGAATACGATTTCGTTCCCACTTCCACAAGCTCCAAAGAAATACAATCACCACAACCTCTAGGCACTTCCTTGAGTTCTTCTGTAATCCCGAGGAGTTGATAGCCCCAACTAGATCACCTACACTGCCGACTTGAACGGGGAATTTGTCCCACCAAAGATGACCGTTTATAACTCTTTAATCCTACAAACTAAAGTCATATAAAATTGACTATATAAACTTTTTAATATATTTAACATTTTATAGAACTAATTTATTGCACTTTGCATGCTCCTAAGCTTTTAAATGAGGGTCCTATTCCATAAGACTTTTTTAGAGTTTATTCTTTGATAAAACACCGTTCAACTTACATGTATTAAATATATAACTAGCGCTTCTTCTAACTAGGATTAAACTCTCAAAATATTAAATATATAACTAGGGCTTCTTCTAACTAGGATTAGTTTTGACTATTGATTAAAATTTTATTTATTTATTTTTGACACATATTTTTATGTCTTTAGCAATTTATTTATTTATTTCTTTGACATAAAAGAGAAATTACCCTTTTAAGATTCTTAAAATAAGACAAAAATTAAATTTATTGATTTTGCAATGGTCCCATCCAAACTTAAAAAAAACAAAAAGGTAGAGAATGGGTTAATATCCTATGCGTGGTTCAAGGAGATCTCCTTGTTTTGTTGTTCTACTCTTTCAATTATTTCCAAGGTTCTAAATGGCGTGAGACATGACGTGGCGGTGAGGCTAAACTTCAAGCCTTAGGGGTCACGGTGAAACCATGTCGTTTTCAAGGCGTGACTAATGCCGTTAAATTTCAAATTCATATACAATATTATATATAAAAAACATATGTTTTGTATTGTTACTCAATGAGTTAATAGTAATGAGCAAGTTAAATTAAGTTATATATTAAAACTAGCAGATACGACATTAAAAACGTAAAGAAAAATCAAATATCGAATTACAAAAATTGAGCATTAGGCCATGACGTGCCACGGGCTTAACGTGGCGTAAGACACAAGCCTTGGTGCCATGGCGCGCCATGGCACCTGTGCGGCGAGCTTTTTAGAACATTGATTATTTCATAGGTATTTAGAATTCTTTCATGTCATTTGAATAAGTTTTAGAATAGGTTACCTATTATTCGCTAAATGTATTTTTATTTAGGAAAAATTATTATTATAACTATTTCAGAAAAATGTATACCCAAAATAACCAAAATCTCTCATAACTTATTAAAATAACTAAAATTTCCAATAAAACATTTAGTATTATACGAAATCAAAATTTCCAATATGTATCATACGAAATGGATGCTCCAATGTGTGTGGGTACAAAATAAGAAATTCATTAATTGATTTAGTAAGATGCTCTAATGTGTGTGTGCATTTCGTATGAGATAAAAATTTGTGAACAATCCAATATGATCCATACGAAATCCATACACAATTCAGGGTGATCCATAGTTCCATACACAATCCACCAAATACCCCATACGAAATCCATACACAATCCACATCATATAAAATGCAATTTACAAATCTTACCCTTATAATTAGTTAAATAATTTACTTTACATCCCTTCTTTTTTAATTTTACGTTTTACATCCTTATCACATTAACATACATAATCGTATGTCAATTAAAATACATCTAAAGAACACGTTTTTATTTTAACAAGTTACATCATTATAATCGTCTCGTCAATACCTCCGAAATGAGCCCAATATTGAATAGATCATGTATTTTAACGTTTTTTTAACATATTTTAGTTAATACAGGATTATGTATTTTAATGTAATAAGAGTGTAAAATGAAAATTGAAAAAACAAACAATGTAGCATAAATTAATTAAATAAATATAAGGGTATAAACTGTAAATATTAAAAATATTTTTTGGTATTATATATAATAATATAATTAAATCAAAAATTATTTTTTCTTTCAAAAAAATAAAAAAAGATTTAATATTGGGCTTATTTCGAAGGTATTGATGAAATAATTATAATGATATAAATTGTTAAAATAAAAACGTATTTTTTAAATATATTTTAATTAATATACGATTATGTATGTTAATATGAAAAGATGTAAAACGTAAAATTAAAAAGGAATGGATGTAAAATAAACTATTTAACTAATTATAAAGGTAAGATTTGTAAATTGCATTTTTTTTTTATGTGGATTGTGTATGGATTTCGTATGGGGTATTTGGTGGATTGTGTATGGAACTATGGATCACATTGAATTACGTATGGATTTCGTATAGGGCATTTGGTGGATTGTGTATGGAACTGTGGATCACATTGAATTCTGTATGGATTTCGTACACTACGAGAAAATTGAGTATTTTTAACGAAAATTTTCAACGGAAAATGCCGTTGAAAATTTTCTACGAATTTTAGAGGGATTATTGACAAAACATAAATTTTTTATGAATTTTCAACGAATTTCCGTCGAAAATCTCTCACAAAATGCATTTTCAACCAAAAAATTTTTGACGAGACATTCTGTTGAAATTTTTTTGGTTGAAAATGCATATATGTTCTGTCAATAATCCTCTGAAATTCGTAAAAATTCGTAGAAATTTCGTAGAAATTCGTAGAAAATTTATGTTCTGTCAATAATCCTCTGAAATTCGTAGAAATTTTCAACGACATTTTCCGTTGAAAATTAATTTCTGTTGAAAATACTCAATATTCTAGTAGTGGTATGGATCACATTGGATTGTTCACAAATTCTTATCTCATATGAAATGCACACACACATTAGAGCATCTTACTAAATCAATTAATGGATTTCGTATTTTGTACCCACAAACACATTGAAGCATCCATTTCGTATGATACATATTGGAAATTTTGATTTCGTATAATACTAAATGTTTTATTGGAAATTTTGGTTATTTTGATAAGTTGGGAGAAATTTTGGTTATTTTGGATATACACTTTTCTGAAATGGTTATAATAATAATTTTCCCTTTTATTTATTAATTTTTTTCTTTATGTATATTAGAAGTCATAATATATGATTTTAATGATACTATTTATACTCGTTTAAAAATCAGTTTTGGAAAGTAATAAAAGTTATCTTTTTAAATATGTGTTAGAACATGTATATAAGTGGGAATGTGGGATTATGTGAAAATAATTGAGTTTGGTGGGAACCATAAAACACTTCTTTACTTTTCAACGAGTTATGTCTATTATTTTATGGCTCAGAAAACGCGATGGCATTTTTGTACAATAATAGAATTTTAATGGAATGGCCATAAGAGGGATCAAACCTTTCATCCCTTCTCACTTCACCTACTTTCACATAGCTTTAGTTATATGTACATGCATGTATCTGTTAAGGTTTCAATCATGGTGATACATAAGTATGTGAAGGTCGTGATGAAGGTGGGAGAAGATGTGTATGTCTGTTAATTAGTAATATGCCCAAATTTCATTCATTAGATGATTGTAAACATTAAATTTTGATTAATAAAAGACGTTTATTCATTATACATCATTTATACCTTATGTTGATGGATGACCATGATGAAGACCTCAGAAGATGATTCTTAAAATGTCCTAGTGAAAGTATTACCTTAGACTATGGTTAATTAAAAAGTGCAGTTGAGATTAGTGTATGTAGGAGTTCATATGGAGTTCATATATGAGTACAAGTTGGTGAGCTTGTGTATTTGGCAAATATATGATTTGTCCCTCTTGTAAGATAGCAATGGTGTTTCTAGACCCCTTTTGATAGGATGAGATTGAAAGAAAATATGCATGCTTAGATAGTTCGTATGTGAATCATGATTTATTATTTATTCAGTCAATTGATAGATTAAGAAATTAGAGATTGTGCTTCACAAGAGGACATAAACCATGTCTCGTATATCTAGCATAAAGGGATACATTTATATCATATGATGATTATGCAAATTAACAATTGGTAAAATCAATTAATTATATTCATTTGGATAGTAACGATGTATTCCTAGATATAATTCATTGTTTTTATTTTTTGTATATATTGATAATTAATTGATTTGTTTTATGTCGACAACCTTATGCCATGTTTCATGAAGGTTAATGTAGAATGGAATAGTACAAGAAAATAAAAATAAATACCAATTGTATTTTAATATATGGGGTCCATTGTATTTGTATTCATGTACATGGAAAATGGTTTTTTTTTCTTTCTATATGAACCAAATAAAATTTATTAGTTCTGATAAGACGGACTCTTAAAAAGATAAATATCAATCTATGGATTTTAATTTGGATATTTGATTCTTAACACTTAAGTAAATATATCATGGTTGAATGCCCTTTCCACCTTGCTTAATAAAAACTAAACCGTTTCCAAAGAAATATATAGCTCCTTCAAATAATATATTTTCGTTTATTTATGAGAAAATAATTGTTTTCTGTCACATCATCATGTAACATAATAAAAATTACAACACAACTCTTAATTCCTTATTCTTTTTATAAGAAATAATTATTTTCTTTCACATGATGTAACATAATAAAAATTACAATACAACTCTTATTCTTTTTATAAGTAAAATAATCTAAATCTATAAAGCTTCATAAAACTTTTAATAAAATTACTGTTAAACGAGAAAGAAAATATTGAAAGTAGGAATGTCAAAATTGCAGAAGGAAATACGATGATATTTTCTTGAATGGACCAAGGTTAGTAACAAATAATTGTTAAAGAATAAGCGTATTATCATCAAAATGATACGACGATAAAGACAAAAACACGGATAGAGATATAGATAGACATTACAAGAAAAACGACATTCATCTACAAAAAATCACCCAGAGAAATTTCCTTGGGGTGATTACTATAGATCATCCAGAAAATATTAATGGTTCCGATAAAATCTGATGTTTTCAAGAAAATACCAACAGGATTACCCAGGAAATTTTCTGGGTAATCTGTCACTGATTTTATTTACCCACCAACAAATTAACTACAAACTTTTGTGATGGTTTTGTGACGAATCACCATTTAGCGATGGATTTACCAGAGAAATGTCCGTAGATGAAAACCTTTCATTTTAGTAGTGAGATTTATTAGAATTAGACTGGAATTATGTATCTCACGGGTTCATATGTGAATAAGTTAATTAGTTGATATTTGAATCACACGAGTTCAAATGTAAATCAGTTAATAGTTCATATGTGGATCATTTAATTAGTTCATATGTGAAATCACATGGGTTCATATGTGAATCAGTTAAAATAGTTCATATGTGAATCACACGACGTCACATATGAACCTGTTTGCCGCTTATTTGTAAAAGTCACAAAACTACTCCTCTATTTTTGCATATATGTTTATGCCAAACATTGGTTTAAGAAAATCAACTTAAGGTCGGTGTGGAGCTCTAACGACTAAAGATAGGATTCGTCGACAAACACAATAAAAGATAAATACAAAAATTGACACGAATAATTGGTGACGAGGGAAAAAACCGCGGACGATGGTTGAGATCGTCGATTTACTAGTGAAAATGACGTCAAACAGGGACGTTGTCCTTTGGTAACAAGGATCGTACGTATGATGATTACATTAGAAAGAAATGAAAGAATAAGTCGTAAGTTTTGCTTTGTGTCGTGATATATTACTGAGTCCCGGTCCCTTGTTTTGATTATGGGCCTTATATTTATATCTGTTTCGTAGGTAACGGTTTTGAAGTAATAAATGAGCATTTATTGTCGGCCATTATGTCCGTTTGCCATGAATGATAACGGTCATGCATTAAATACACAATTAAAACGTAAGATTCGTCGTCAGTTTCATATAAGTTCAGAGATTCTTTCGACGGTTGCTAGATAAACACGACAACTGTTAGACGAGTCTCGTGTCTGTCTTTTCTTGGAGATTTATCATCGTGTCGTAAGGTATACCATTGTTTTCTTGGTCGTACGATGCAAACATCTCTTATGTCTCGACGTCTTATCCTGAAATCAATAGTCGTTAGTTTCTTATGATAAAATATAGATGATCGTTGTTATTTCGTTGATTGTCGCTGGATGGCATTTTTGGTCCAAACAATATCCACAAATTTTGACCGGTTAAAGCCGCAATTTTTGACCAGTCAAATCCGTTCTTGACTGTATATATATAATATATATATATATAGAAGGGTTCAAACGAGACACCTTTATTTTACGAGAAAATCTTTTTACTATAGACAATCACATATTATATTATATTCTATCACATATGATACAAATGTGATACTAAATCAAAGACACAGACGGATTTTTGCCCGATCTAAGCCCCCTCAAGTGTATTAACATATGTGATAAAAGCGTTTTTGATGTGATACTATAATCCATCACATGTGATTTTAAATCATAGACACAAACGAACTTTGACATGACCTAATTAATTCGTAGAACATGTCGTCTGCATACCACTAGGGATCTTCACGTGTATTATCACATTTGATAAAGGTGTTATCGCGTTCTCGCAAAATAGAGGTGTTCTCGTTTGAACCTCCACCTATATACATATAGTGGATGTATGTAATAGGTATCTACATGTATATAGCACGTATTTATATGTATGTACTAAATATATATAGGTAGTGGAGGTTTGTACGACATATCTACATGTAATAGGACGCGACAAATAAATAAGAGTCTTAAGAGACCAATTTATAGGATACAAGTTATTTGAACTAAAAACAAAGTGTCCTATCTAAAGACGTTGTAATAAGTTTATAAGACATTTTTGGCGTAACAAATATTTTAGGACACTTTTAATAAAAAACACCACATTAACTTGTTTATATGACACTTTTGAGAAAGTGTCCTATATACCCATTTTTTTATAGGACGCCTGTGTTTATAAGACACTTTTTCAAATTGTGTCATATGAAATAGCTAATATGAGAATTTTTTATAGAATTGTCCTAATTAACTTGTTACGACGCCCAAAAACGTTCTATAAACTTTTTGCAACGCCTTTAGATATGACACTTTATTTTTTGGCCCTATAATCCGTGTTCTATAAAGTGGTCTATTAGAACGTTTATTTATTGGTGACGTTATATAAACTCAATTTTATTATAGTGTTATTTCTATGAACTAGATACATGTTTGTATAAATGTACATATATTCATATGTACGTATTTTATTTTAAAAACTTATAAAAAAACAATTAAAATAATCGACAAATATTAAAAAGTCCGTAGGTAGTCCGTCGATTAATTTAAGAAATAAAAATATTTAATTTTTTTTATTTAGAATACCAATGAGATTTAAATAGTTATTTAATTATTTAAATTCCATTGGTAATTTAAGTAAGAAATTATTGTTTTTATTTCTATTTAATTTATTGACATAATGTACATTTCGATCAACCCTTAACTTACGTGGTGTCAAGCTTAAGGAGTACATGTAACATCCCAACTTTCGGTTTAGAAATAAACTAATAGTAGGGGGGAGAAAGAAAACTAGAAACACAAAAGTTAGAAACAAAAATTGTGAAGTGAAATTCATGGACAAAATAAGTGAATGTTGGTTAATTGTGGTTTAAATGTGCCATAATATTTATAAGCATGTTAGAACCAAAACTAAGCAAAGAGAATCATTAAAAGTTGTAAAAAATGAAAAAGATCAGAGTTTTGTGCGTAGAAAACTTGATGAACAACCTTCTTTTGTCCAAAGTTAGATGATCATGTTAAGGAGGTCGCATGGCTAGCTCACAATGAAAGTTAAATATACGACCTCAGAAACTTTTAATCGTTCGGAAGAATTCAATGTGTTTCAATAAAATACCAATATCACCTAGAAAAAACTTGGTAATCTATCATTGATTTGAGTTTCCCACCAACATTTATCCATCAACTTTTGTACCGGTTTTATGATGAATCACCCATTTAGCAACTAATTTCTCAAAGAATCATCCATAGGTAAAAGTCTGCGATTTAGTAGTGATTAAGTCAGTTCCAACTTTAAGATGAGTTTTGAAATGACACCAAGTCACGTAGCACATCGCTTTCACCTTTGAGGTAATTAGGTCGACTAGAAACATTTTTTTTAATGTAAGTGTACATGTGAGTGTTAAAACTAGACATTAAGAAGCCGTTTACTAAACATTTATCCGATAAGTGCTTACCCGTAAACTTTAACACTATTGTAAGGAGGTCATGTAACGAGTTGACTTCCTCTATATTGACCATCTGCCACCTTCCCACTGATTGCCAAAAAAAGCTGGACCAGTACGGTATCTCTTTGAATGTTGAATATGGTGATACCCCCGATTGTACCAATCTACATATGTCTCTCCTCGGTACTAGTTATTGTCATTTGGATTCCTTAGTTTGTTGACGTCTCCACATTGAACCAACGCGTGATCCACCGTTTCGATTGACGTTCCACATCTTGGGCAAAGGGGTGGAATGCATATCCATACCCATCGAGTCTAACACCTCCTGTCACGGTAATTCCTTATATATCTTTCCACATAAAGCTACAATTTTTTTTATGGATTACCTTGTTCCATTTGGTCTCCACTACGTTGCCATTTCCTGTATCTATCCGTTCTCCAATTAAGCTTCTCAACCTCTTAACCGAAAATTCTCCTTTTGTATCTAGACGCCACTGATTTCAGTCACTTCTATCCTTGATTGGCTCTCAATCTTGAATCACCCTCAATAATCCTTCTACTTATCTTCCTCCCTTATTCTTCGTTCCTGTCTCCAACTCCATCTCCAAATTAACCTAACTATCCCCTTGCCCTCCCCGCTCTCCGAGATTGATGCACCCTCTACCAATTCTAATTGGAATAGCCTCAAAAACTCCTCTTTGAGCATTCTAACGTATGTCCACTTATCTCCCCAAAAAAAACTAGTCTCTCTCTCTCTCTCGTTTCTCACCTCTTTACTGAAAGATGTTGTAAATTCCATCCGCATCCTATCTAAATCACGCCCCACCCTTACTATTAGCCCAAACCAATTTCTTTTTACCCAGGAAAATACTAGTGATCACCCTCCCTCGTTACCGTAAATACTAGTGATCACCTTAACCCACACACACCGATTCCTTTTCATTGAGGAACCTTCACCACCAGTTAAAATTAGCAAACCTATTAATTTCCTAATTTAACTTTTAATTTATGGTTGAGGTTAGATCTCACGATTATCATAAATTACCGAGTCCTCTTTTAAATAGCCCTCTATATATATTAGCACCATAAGTCATGCCTTGAAAAATACAGTGACGTCACCGTACATGTCTTATATTATTTAAGACTTCACCTCACCATCGCACGCACCAATTAAAACATTGAATCAAAACATTATTAGGAGACTAAATATATGTTAATATATTATGCATTAATACTTGCATTGAGGGGCGGATGCAGCTTGAAAGGAGGGGGGGGGGGGGTCCAAGGACCCCAGTGAATTGTTAAAAAAAATTATACAAACTAAAAAATATCAAAAATACTAAATTTAGCTTTAGTTTCCCCCAGTAAATTTTTCCAAGGGACCCTATCTTGCCGGCGATTGACAAAAACACTAAAAAAGTCTCTTGAAATCAATAAAAAAAACCGAAAAAATCATTCGAAATGACAAAAACACTAAGAAAATTCTTCAAAATCGACAAAAACACCAAGAAAATCCCTTGAAATCAACTAAAAATCTTTAAAAAATTCCCGAAACACGTCGGAGTGACTTTACGTGCCTTTAGTCTACCTTAGTTGGATCCCAGTGGACAAACTTGGATCCGCCACTGCTTGCATTCTCTATATATGCTTATCATCTTTGCATACTAGTCTCTTGAGAATCAATTGACTTCTTGAAAAATTGTGACATAGACAAACTAAAATTGTTTTTACTTGAAGGAAAATGACGCAGCGGAAAATATGGAACGGATCGACAAACGTCAAATCCAAACGATAATGGATCTTACAAGCATAAGAATTAACAAACAACGAGATAAAACTCGAAACAATTCTCAAAAGAGAATAAATATTATTAATGATCAAAAAAGGTTATCAAAAGGTTGCATTACAATGAAGATTTCAAATCCTATTTATAACTAGAAAAGATAAAGAATAAGAATCCTAATCAAACTAGATAACTAAAGATAACTATTAAACATAAGTTTAAAACTAATCCTAATCTTAAATAAAACAAATCGTAAATATGATATTTAAATAAATAAATAAAATAAAAGAATTAATACTAATGGAACATGAATATGTATGGAAATTGGAAATTGGATATTGATATGGATATGTGGTTGGTGACGTGGCCATGCATGAATATGGAATGTGATTAAAGGCCAAACAATATGTTGCGCGGCCTTCATGCGGGTATAGCCGCATGGTTACCTACCAGGGCGGTTTGGGTGCGGGTCGAGCCACTTTGCACACGCGTTTGTTTTTATTCTTTTTTATTCGCTTTCCAATTTCCGGGCTTCTTTCGAGCTCGTTTCCTTTTTCTCCAAAGATCGAATGGAATGTGATTAAAGGCCAAACAATATGTTGGGCGACCTTCATGCGGCTATAGCCGCATGGTTACCTGCCAGGGCGGTTTGGGTGCCGGTCGAGCAACTTTGCACACGCGTTTGTTTTTATTTTTTTTATTCGCTTTCCAATTTCCGGGATTCTTTCGAGCTCGTTTCCTTTTTCTCCAAAGATTGAAAAAAAACTCTGCTAACTCTCGATTCTCCCTGTATCAGAAAACCCTAATATAATTAACCACATGCAGGTGTTCATCTTCCCGTCTATTACTTGATTGAGATAAAAGAAAACAGATGGAAGATTTTGCACAACGAGTAAACATCATTTTGCTCACTAATTAAATGACGATCATTGTTTGTTTTCTTTAATCGATCATTTTTAAATTAACAGCACAAAAAAAAGTAGAATAATAGTAGAAAGGCATCTTGTTATCATTGTTTCAATTGTATAACAAATAATGACAAATTTACAAACAAATATTTGTCCATAATCTACCCTAAAAGTTTTGTATTCAGATTTGAAAAAAAAAACATTTTGGATCAACCCAATTTGATTTTTCTAAAGGAATACTTAATTGAGCCGACTATTTTATTACCTGCAAAAATTAACATACAAGAAATAAATAAACCTTAACTTATCTCTTAATTAATAATCCATAACTAGTTCAACAATATTGATCATAATAATATCATGAAAAAAATGATGAATATATATATGTATTATTTAGTTATGAAACTTGAATATATATTTTGTATATATGTATAATTATCGAATATACTTAGAGAAAATCCAAACTTATTATATCGATGTACAAACGGTAGAATTAATTGGGTGTCGACTTACAAACAACATGTACGAAACACGTTGATATGTCATATCTATTCTGTTGCTTATCTATGTTTGAAACTTCTTGTTCTTTTCCTAAAGATACATACCATTTACGACCCTAGCTAGTTCAATCAAATTAATTATACAAAATTATTTAAAAATAAAAAATACAAAAAAACTCCATGCACTCTTCCTATATATATATATACATAACCCCTTATACTTGAACATGCATAACTTCACTTGAAAGTTGAAATCCATCCATCACAAATATAATGGAGTCCTCTAAGAAACTTTTTGCTCTGATCTTTTTTGTTTCACTCTTCTTGGTTTCTTCCGCAAAACCACCGGTCGTCAAACCACCGGTCACCAAACCACCCGTCGTCAAACCGCCCCTCGTCACACCACCCATCATCAAACCACCCGTCCCCTCCCCACCATTGGGAACCCCACCGGTAGCCTTACCGGCCTCCCCACCACTCGCTACACCTCCCGTCGCCACCCCACCCTTCGCCTTGCCCCCAATTGCCACCCCACCCATCACCTTCCCGCCAATTGCCTCCGCCCCAGGCCCAGCCACCTCACCAGAGACATGCCCGATTGACACCTTAAAACTTGGAGCTTGTGTGGACCTTCTAGGAGGGTTAATCCACATTGGATTGGGTGACCCTTCCGAGAACAAATGTTGTTCGGTTCTAACCGGGCTAGCAGAGGTAGAAGCCGCGGTTTGCTTGTGCACAACCCTAAAGATCAATCTGTTGAACCTCAATATTTATCTACCAATTGCTCTTGAACTGCTTGCTACTTGTGGCATGTCCCCTCCTCCTGGCTACACTTGCTCAGTCTGATTAAACTTATAATAAGGTTGCTACTCAGGTAACTTTCTGTTTATAGTATTTTCACAAACTAAAACCCTAACCCTAATTCTTGAATCTCTACATTTTTTAGAAGTAAAAAATCCCTCTATTTTTGTGGATGTATCCATGCACACGAGGACGTTCCAATCTTTTTGGAGGCTTTGCTACATCCAAATCTTTTGATTATATTATATAAATGAGGTACAGTAAGAACAAAAATGTGTTAAATCTAAACGATTAACAATATGAACCTAAATCTAAACTATTAATAATTTGAACCTAAGCCCAAATAATTAATAAATTAACCTAAACAATTTCGGTTATAGATTTACATGGCTCAATAAAATAGTTTGTTCAAAATCTCACATTTAACTTGATAAGGGACAACCCTTATGTACATTCTTTGTGCTTCCTTTTCTGAAAACATTCTTGGTGGTGAATTTGTGGGTTATATCGTTAAATATCATTTGTGCAACAAAATTGCATAACTCAAATAATAAAAAATGTTACGCATAGTGTTAATTACTTACTTTATCGTCTTTAATTTTCAAATGCTTACATATATGCATGCATGAATTTTGCAGGGCTAAAGCTGATGCAACCATAATATCGATGAAATCTCCATATCTATCCCGATCAATCTCTTGTTAATTAAGCTGGAGTTGTTTATGTAAAATATCTTTTTAATTTGTTGAAAAGCAATCTTCTAAATATAATATAATTATTGCTTCATGGTGTGTTTAATATTTTATGTAGGAATAATTCGCAATATTCAATAAATCAAGGATGTTTTCTGCTTAATTTTTCGTCTTAATAGTTTTAGCCAATCGTACTCATAATAAATATACAACGGTTTATATGATTTATTATTATTATTATTTAACAAAAGCAACATTCCACTTGATTTTAGAGAGAAAAAATGACCCTTTTGAAGTTGCATGTATCTTAATCAGTACGTGTTAGAGAATAATAAAAAAAAAACATGCAAAGGTATACAAGTATCCGCAGTACGTAAATGTGATATGTTTACATGTCATATTCATCTCACATGTGCTTAACAGATTTCTAAAAAAAACTAAGGACCACCGTTTTAAGGAAGAAGATCCGAAAGAAAACATTCTGAATTAATTGAATGAATATTTGGACAAAAAAAGTGTCGATCTGGTTATTTATGTACATTAAATACAGTTCAAATGATGTCTCGATCAATGATAAAAAAAAATTGATCATTTTTAAATATGCTTTTCAAATCTCGATTTAATTTTTTATTTTCGAATTAAAATGATCAATTCAAAAGTTTGTTCTGTGAAACTTAGAATTAAAAAAATGTTGGCTTATCCAAATATGGAGTATATAATGTTTCTTGTTTTCCCTTTTTGGTATTGTAACTTCTTCTCGTCAATATGAAGATGATTTCTCATGGAAGCTCAAAGGTTCTTCAATTAAGCGTACATGGAGCTAGCTTGAGGTAATTTAATTGTCATTTTATTTTAATATTTAGCCTAAATCTATATCCTATATATTGTTCATCTTTTTAGTAGTGCCATAAGGTTTTAAATGTTGTTATTCATCTTGCCTGTTAAACTGTTGAATCGATGGAAACCCATCAACTTTTCATCGATATACTAATACGACCTGAACTTGTCAAAACTAAACTCACATACCTATGGTAGATTATGTTCTTAGCAACTATCCTCCGGTTTCTATCATTCTAGAAGGCTCAAATTATGTTTTATAGCCTCGCAACGTGATTAGCTAGCCCTCTCAAGGCCAAAATGTTTGGGAAATATTTATAATTTAATCCGAATACAAGCAAGTGAAACTTAAGTTGAATTTGCAAAGAGAAAAGACGTACAACGGAGTTTTTTTTAATGGTGTTAGTCGGATGGTCCATGACAATAACAAATTGAATACTATAAAGATCAAATCCATGATAAACATAGTATAGAAAGCCTAGTCGTAAAAAAATATCAAAATAGACCAAATCAATAGTTCACTCATTTAATTAAATTGTTTTGAATTTACTTTTTATGATACTTTTTTGGAAATGGATCAATATTGTCAAACCTCCTTTGCAAAATTTTAAAAAATATATTTATTTGAATGGTTGGTTGTCTTTATAAATGATCACAATATAAAATTATAACAACCGAAAACTCATGATAGGTATTTTATAGCCTTTGCTTAAACCGACAATTACATTTACCATAACATAGCCTACCATTCAACCTGATCTCAAGAGTTGTAGCGGAATAAAAGTATACTATTGAAATTTATTGCAACTAAAGCAAATATTAGACAACTATCAAGCTAGAGAGTAGCGCCCTCACTTCTCGCCCCCCCCCCCCCCCCAATGCTAACACCTTTCTTTACCCTTGCTAGAGCTCTTAACGTAGTACTTACCTGAAAATGGTTTCAGTTTTATAAAAGTGAGAGTTAGAACAAAGGTCTAGTGAATTCCCTCTAACACAATTATAAACAACAGTTTAATTTGATAAGAAATGGTAGTTTAAAAACCACTATGCACTTACCTCAAATTATAAACTCCAACCACAAGGGTGGTGCCTTAATGATTTGAGCTTGGGATCCAAAAGTTGAAAATACCTAGAGGTCCCATGTTCAAATCCAGGGAGGGTAAAAAGCCCCTTGTGGCCATGGAGGTTCAAATGCAATGACTTTGGGCTATCCGTGAAGCGGGTGGTCGCCCTGAGATTAGTCAGCTCGCATAACGGGTTGGATATCCAGGTTAATCAAAAAATATATTATAAACTCCAAAACCCATTTAATAGGTTAAACACAATTAAAGTCACTCCCATTTGTGACTAATTAATCGAGCTCACACTTCCCCCGTAAATGAACTACATGAAACGAATTTAAGTGCTCTATCGGATACACATTACTCGTAATTTAAATGACAAGTAACTCACGCACACTAATGACCTACACCATGCAAATATTCAATTTACCTTTAATTTATGATACACACAATATGAATTTATATCAAATATAACTTAATACGATGGATGAGTATTGTTTGTTTGAATATATACAACGAGGAAACTCACTTGAAGTCCCCAAACATATGTCTATGAATTCACCAACCGAACACCTGAATTGAAGTTACCAGATAATGAGTTTACAACTCTAAAGTACCCCAAAAGATTCACTTGAATACCCCTCAAACAAGGACCCAAACTACGACCTCTAACTAGACTTAAAACGAAAAAGGAAAAATGTTGAACAACGGACACATCGGGTCCCCTGCAACCTTACCCGTATGGGGGTCGCTTTCCTCACTGTTCCACCTACACAAATTCATCTCGTTAAGGAAACCCCCAAAACCAACATCCAATCTAATTTCCTTCATTTTTAAGATTTAAAACTCATCCCAAACACATATAACTACTCCTAAACACCAAATAATCTAATTCAACCATGGAATATATAGATTACATCCATATTTGATTATTATAAAAGCATCCATGGGGTTTTTGGGTTAAACCCTTACCTCAGACACCATAGAGATTGACCAAAACATCAATACACAATCCCAACATCCTAGACCTCATTGATAAACGATTTTCACCCAACGTTCACAAACCAAAATCCTAATTTCTTCAATAATACCAATAGAGAAGGGGAAATATAAACCAGATAATGTTCGTATCGGATATTGAACTTTTCACTTGATTTCTTCCAAATCCTTCCTCAAACACTCCTCTTCTCTTCTCATCTCTTCTCCCGTTCTCATAATCGCACCTTAAAACTCACACACTAAATTTCATCTAATTTTCTAACAATGAGGGAATATTGAAGGCTTAACTCCCTTTTATAGACTATTTACACCTTTAGTTCCTAAATTAAATGCATCGAAAATTTAAGAACTTATAAGAACAAAACCAAAATACCTTAAAATATAGTATAAGATATTTGGAAAAAAAAAATCTATACGTAGAAGCATCTTTATATTCTTCTTAATTGAAAATATATAAAATATTTCTATATAGAAAAGCATTTAGTGCATCCATCATGGAAGTTTTTGTTAGGGTTATTGTTGAAGTTTTATAACAACCTTCATCATGAAAAAAAGGGTTTTTGTTTAGTTAAAGGTTCTTAAAAGCCTAGATGTTTAAACAAGAATTCAGAATAATTAATAAGAAATGAAACAAATAAATATATTTTATAATTATTAATTTATGATTTTTGTATCCATTCTAACTTATATATTTTAAATTTTAAAAGGAAATGGAAAAAAAAACTTCAAAATTGAAATTTTAAACTAGTGGTTGATTGCTTTTTAAAAATTTTGGACTTCTTTGATTAAAGATAACTGATTTTTCCCCACAAAAATCATCAAAGGAATTTCCGCCAGCGATTACTAACGGATTATCCACAAAATATCAGTGTTCTACTAGAAAAAAATCTTCTATTTAATAGTGCTCATTGGGCCAAATACTCTCTCTATCTATCCATATATATATATATATGCATAGGATCGTGTGAGAAACAAAAGTTAAGGTGAGAATCATAAAAAGAGATCTGGACCTAACGGATGCCGAGTCCATCAAATAATAAGTTCCAACTATTGGCCAATTACAACCAAAGTTGTAATAGCGGTAAGTCAGGTCGAATCAACAGAGACTCGGTTTTAAAGAGACTCGGTTTTAACTTGTTATTGCCAAAGAATTCAAGTACACGCATGAGTAATTAATATAAAAACGAAAAGGGGGGTGGATTTGATTAATTAAACTAAACATACGAATAAAACTAATAAAAAACAACGAATTAAAAACCAAACATTAGCTCCTTCTTATTAAGATGGTAGTACCTATCATTGATTCCAAAAGTATAAACATTATGAACAAAATCAAGTTGATTATAGTCGTTAACAAGCTTTGACGACCTATGTTTTTTCTTAGATTCACATCGGTTAAAATAAACTCTTCAACCGATTCTTAATGACAAATGGGGATTTGATAAGCTCTCAGATTCCCAGGTGTGATTAGCTTTACTGAACTAGAAAATCATCAACTCAAAGCCATAAGCTCGTAAGCTCAACTTATTAAGGCTTTGAACGCTATACTTCAAGAATTCAATTCGAAAACCTTATTGAGACTAGATGAATCCAATTGTTACTTTATCAAAGTACAAAAGCGCTTACGTATCTCAGTCTTTGAATAACAATTTTCCAAAATAATTACAACTAATTGTTCATACTAATTGTGCATAATAACATTAAATCAAAAAACAAGCAAATAAGCTTGTCCCAAACTATTTATAATGTAATCTCAAGATAACAAACCATCAAAATCAAAGTAAACTAATTTCGGAATGGAAAGATTTAGCCACACATGGCTAAACTTAGGTTAACAATTCAAAATAAACAAGAAATTACCAAAAGTGATGAGAAATTGATGATGAGTTCTCCCAAAATCGGCTTCTTCTTTTGTTCGTTTCTCTCCCAACCGGTCTTCCTCTTTTGTTCTCGACCTCTCCTTTTATACCCCATCTCCATAAACCGTTCACAAAGAAGACGTGGTCGATTGATTTTTGGCGGTCGCTAGTTACATCTAAGCAAACCAGCGGGAGTAACCCACACAATATAATTAGAGAATCAGGCAGTGTCCGTCGCTTGTTGGGGCGCTGGTTGAACGAGGCAGAAAGTAGCGACGAGGAAAGTCTTGATCAACGTCAAAACGGTAGCATTCGCTACTTTGGTCGTGAGTTTCAAAAGGAGAAAGCAGAGAGAGAAGCTTGGTGATTTTGGACTTTCACTGATCTGGACTTCCATTTTTCTCTTTTCTGGGCTTTGACAATTATCAACATTTGGGCCTCATGTTTCTTTTCCTTTTCTTGGGTTGTTGCTATCTGTAATATAACATAAGGACCACAATTTAGACTTTGATATTTTCTTAAATTAGATGCCTTCAAATAATTAAATACTAACTGAAGTTAATATGTATTTTTAAGCATCCAACTAGACTTAAGTGTTAGGTATTTTGATATAAAAATAAGGTTAAATTTGCATTTATCGGGATCTTTGATCACTTTTAATCTCATACGCATCCATGATTTGCGTTTTAGAAGTGAGTTGATCCAGTGCATCTCGGTGCATCTCATTCTAATGTGCATCCAATGGTGGAGATCCGTTCTTACGCTTCTTACTTTAACTTTTTTTCTCATCGGAACCCAACTGTATACACACACACACACACAAATGGAGAATAACAATTATAATGAAAATGGTGAGACCACTTCTAAGTCATTGGATGAGTTGACCTTTAATCTAACTTAATTTTCTTCAATTAATTTATGTATCTTCAACTACATTCATTTATCTTTATTTTCACTTTCAAGCAAGTTCACAAACTTTTAGGTACACGTTGATAAATAAATTTACTTGAATGTAGATAAAAGTTTTATCTTCATCATCATCTTACAATAACTTTTATTCTTATCGAAACTCAAACCTATATAGTTGAAATGTTAGATAATGTCAAAATAAGTTACCAAAACAAAATAATAACTTATTAGATCAAATTATGAATAATAATACTTATGTGGTGTCAACTACACATAAAAGCATAGGCGCACATTATTGGCTTTCCTTTCTTGGAAATGTACATAGTTACATATAGAGAAAGTATAAACAGGGTTGTTCCTAGACCATGACAAGATTTGTATTTATTTAGGCCCCAACGAAAATAGGAGTCTTGATTTTTTTGTATCAATGGTTTTATTTAAAATCATAGTTAAAACTTATTGGTTAAAAGTTTTATGACCATTCATTAATTAATTTTTTCTGTTACGAAAAAAAATGCAATGTTAATATATTTACTTTTTCTTTCATCTTAATTTCAGTTTCTACAACACTAGTATAGAAAGTTGCATACTTTTTGTAATAGAAAGACTAGTTTTTTTTACCATAACAAGTGAAATAACTGAAATTTTGTTTAAACTCTTCTTTTTTAAAACAATTTTAATTAGTTCTTATGGTAAAGGGTAATTTTTGCTCTCCTAGGAATATATATTATAGTTTTCTGATGACTTAGTCCTCTTGTTAAAAATATCATATATATCTTTTATTTTGTGTTTTTATTTTATAATGTGATTTGTTGTAAAATTCAACTAATGTTCTTAATGGCCTTTTCTTGTTGATTTTTTTAAACAATTGTCCAGAGGTTATTTTTCTAGGTATCAAGATTGTACAACAATTGTGCACTTGACAACCATTATCAGAAGGATGGGATTGTAGATTGAATGTCTAAGCTTGCACATAGAAAGAGTAAGCATTAATAAATAATAGCTACCGTATAAACTATTTTGGTATTTACACAAGCATTTATTTTAATATGAACATATATATGTCTGTCTCAAAGTATATAAAATATTGAAATAAATTCTTTTTGGAAATTAAATCAAGGTCTTTTAGACATATGTGTAACAATATTAATAACTTATTATTTACATGTGTATACTATTTGTAGTTATTTCTAGACACAACCTTCAAAACAACATTAGAAAATAAAGTTTCTAGATAGATCTACCGTAAATGATATATTCTTTTACGATGTTTGAAGTTACCACGACGGTTTCTATTGTGTTCGTGATTAATAATATATATTCATATCCTAACGATTCCATATAATAGATATTCATATACATGTGTTGATAATGATGTATTAAAATGGAATATATATGTCGACATACGTTATATGTAGTAGGCTTATGAAATATATTTATTCTAAGATGTTCTGTGTTGAAATATAAAATAGAAGGATGCTCCTGTATATATTCGTTTTGTTGAATTTTATTTTTTTTTGATGATGAAAGACTCTGTTTTAGAAGTTATCATGATTGTTGTGACTCTTGTTTTATAATACCTTAGAAATTAATTTAAAAGGAAATTAACTTAAAAGGAAATTAAAAGGGAAGTGTTGAGTTTGCCTTTCCTCTTAATAATTCATAACTAATTGAACATTTTTGACAATATATATATATATATATATATATATATTTAGAGAGAGAGAGAGAGAAGGGAGGGCCGGGGGAGCTTCAACGGAAAACACTAAAAAATGATAAAACTGAAAAACACCCTGGGAGCCTTTCATCTGGACGGTATGTACTAATGCATACAAGTGTTTTTTGTTCATATGCATCAATATTTCTACCATTACATATGCATTGATGAATATTCACTAATGCATTTACAAATTACCAGTGCATACCGTCCAGATGACAGATTCCCATAGTGTTCTTCAGTTATTTATTTATTTATTGGAGTTTTCCTTTGAACCTGACCTTATATATATATATATATATATATATATATATAGGGTTGGGTTCACGTGAGACCAACATGTTTTCATGAGACCTGTGAGACCACATTTTTACACTTAAAACTTCACAACAAATAACTGTGAAAGTAAAAAAAAATTCGAACTTTAACAGCAAAAACACTATGAATGTTATCTTCACAGTGTTTTGCTGTGAAGTTTCAAGTGTAAAAAATTTGTCTCACGAAAACATCGATTTTTTTTACCTTCACAGTGATTTGCTGTGAAATTTCAAGTATAAAAATGTGGTCGCATGAGTCTCACGAAAACAAGCTTGTCTCACATGTTCCCAAGTCTATATATATATATATATATGTATATATATATATATATATATGTGAATAAGATAAAATATACGTGTGTTAATTATTTACAAAACTTTGATATGTTTTGTACAGTACAGTTATCAAATATCTACAATTTCAAGAAAAACAAAACCAAAAAATACAACCTTAGCGATGCATAAAATGGTAGAATTATTTGCCAACTTGCAAAATTTGTCACCTCCCAATGTGCACAAAACACATACATGTGCCCTAGCTTTTCTCTTACCCTCTCATTAAAAATTCTTGTTGTTTTCCTAAATATACATGTTGCCCCTATATTTACAATTATTAAAATTAAATAATTAAAAAAACTCATCAACTCTATATAACACCTTCTTCCTATTCCTTCACTTGATATATCCATCACCAATGGAGTCCTCTAAGAAGCTTTCTGCTCTCCTTTTCATTTCACTCTTCTTGGTTTCTTCGGCAACTGATCCCGTTCTCGATTGTGGACCATGCGACAAACCAAAACCGCCTACTGGAAAACCACCTGTTGTAAAACCACCCACTGTGAAGCCACCAATCAAACTCCCACCACTCAAACCACCAGTCAAACTCCCACCAGTCAAACCACCAGTCAATCTCCCACCAGTCGGTCTCCCACCGGTCAAACCACCAGTCGATCTCCCACCAGTCGGTCTCCCACCGGTCAAACCACCAATTGATCTCCCACCGGTCGGTCTCCCACCAGTCAAACCACCAATCGATCTCCCACCAGTCGGTCTCCCACCGGTCAAACCACCAATTGATCTCCCACCAGTCGGTCTCCCACCAATTCTCAAACCACCGGTCGTGACCCCACCAGTTGTTACCCCACCAGTTGTCACACCACCAGGGGGGAAACCCTGCCCACCGCCAACGGGATCACCACCAATGGATACACCAGCTCCAACTCCATCTCCCCCGGCAACATGCCCAATTGATACCCTAAAGCTCGGAGCCTGTGTGGACCTTCTAGGAGGGTTAGTCCACATTGGATTGGGTGACCCTAACGAAAACAAATGTTGCGCGGTTCTATCCGGTCTAGCCGAGATAGAGGCAGCAGTTTGCTTGTGCACAACCCTAAAGGTTAATCTGTTGAACCTCAATATTTCTCTACCAATTGCTCTTCAGCTGCTTGCTACTTGTGGCAAGTCCCCTCCTCCTGGATTCACTTGCTCTATCTAAATTAAGAAGGTCCCTAGCTACTCAGGTAACTTTCCGCATATATATATATATATACACATATATATTATTCTCACAAAACCCTAACCCTAATTCTTGAATTTCTACTTTTTTAAGTAATTAATTAAAACCTTCTATATATAAATTTTTGTTTGTGTATTCATGCACATTCGTTATATATATATGCTCCATTTTCTGCAAACATTTTTTGAAATTTCTCAAGTGCTTATGCATATGTATATGAATTTAATTTGCAGGAGGCATCCCGATGAAATCTATTTCCAGGAGAGGATGTCTATTCGGATAAATCTCTTGTAAACTTGGAGTTATTCCCTTTAATTATTTGTTGAGGAGCAATCTTCTAAAGATGATTATTGCTTCATATGCACGTGTTTAATTTATAATTAATGTTCAGTTAATCATTCAATGAAATCAAGAATTTGTTGGTCTTTGCCTAATAATTAATTCTATTGTTTTTACTTTAATAAATACAAAGTTTTATTCTACATATAGTTTAATAAAATGTATTTGATTATGATATATTCTACATATTGCAATTACATTTTTCACTTGATTTTAGGATGACCTTTTTGAAGTTGTATTTACAGTATACGTAAAGAATAAACATGCAAAGGTACAAGCAATGATCACTGCATGTCTTGTAGTATTACGTATATGTATGTATGCATGTCATGTTCATGTCACGTGCATAACAGGTTCCTAAAGAAAGGACAAGCTACAATATTAACAAAAAAAGATTCGAAACCCAATATTTTAAGCGAATTAAATTTAAAAAAAAAATATTGGTCAAAGTAATGTCGATTGATGAGAAACAATATTTTAAACGGCATACAAGTGTGGTGTGATGTTGAGATTAAATCTTAGAGTCTTAAGAGCTATAATAAGGATAGAACATTTCTCAAGATATGACTTATACAATAAATTTATATATTATATATATTTACACATAATTTATATTATTACTCAATGATCAGTAATTGATATATTGAACAATATTAATTTGGTTATATACTAAAACTAAAAAATAGGACATTGAAAAAGTAAAAAAAAAATCAAATAATGTCTTACAAAATCAGATATCATGTTACGGCTTATCACAAGCATAACATTACGTCAAAGGCAAGTCTTGATTCACGACATGTCAGGAAAGGAATGAGATTTTTGGTTGTTGTTTCAAAAAGAAAAAAAACGAGGTGTCATGAAAGCTGCCGTAACAAGCCTTTTAGTACATTGATGATAAAATGACTATTTTGATTTAATATTTGTTGTCTGAAACAATTAACTTAAAAGTTTGTGGTTTGTCAAATTAACGTAAAATTTAAATGTTTTAAAGGAAAATAAATCTAGTCATTACCCCTTCTTTACTTGTTATAACACGTTATGAATAACTCTTTATAACACGTTATGACGTTAAAGCTTGAGGTCGTCATCACGTTACCCCTATGGCTCCACTATAAGGTTGAGCTTGCATCATAACGTGTTATGACAGGTTATGGTACGTTACGACGCATTATTTTATAAGATGTGATGTTACTTTAATATATAACGTGCGTGATACATGATGATTATGTACAAGAACTAAAACTTAAATAAACATAAAAAGGATACTTAAAAACTAAAACCTTAAATAGATAAATGCTTACTGACATTTTCATACGCGATAAGTCGAACACGAATTAAGTCTTTGAAAATTGAAAAAAGTTGTGAACAGAGATTCAAAATATTTAATCTCAATTTTGCACTCTTTATATCATTTTCTATAAACTTTATATGTTTAGTATAAATGGTTCTTCTTTCTTTTATAATTCTATTATTTATACAAATTTAATTTGTCCTAAAGTATTATCATTCAAAACGCTAAACATACAAGGGACAAGAGTGGGTGAGTGGCTATCTATGTGTGTGTGTATATATATATATATATATATATATGTGTGTCGACTTAAGGTACGCGTTAAAAAAGGTCATTGTCTTACCGTAACCTCTAAAACCTAAGGTTTGAATTTGCTGCCACGTCATGCCAGTTAGAACTTTGCTTATTTGATTTATATACCCGATGAATAAAAGATACTTATTATTGATTTTATATTATGGATCACCATCAGTATATATTTTATACTTAAAAATATAATTATTTATAGGATACAATTTATTACGTAACGGATATATGCATCACTGTGACAAATCGATCATAATTAGACTGTCACATTAATGTTACATGTTATAATTATGAGCAGGGGCGGAACACAAGCCTTTTAATTAAGGGGGCTGAACCTAACAAAACATCTTCATTGATAAGCTCAATTCATTATAAAAAAAGCGTGACGGGGAGAATAGAGCACTGACACATATACGATATACACCTAACCACCTAAGTTAAGTAAAATTCATTGATAATATTTATAATATCTAGTATTTAAGGGATAAAACGTAGGGGTCATGGCCCCCTTAGGTCCCTATTGTGTTCCGCCTCTGATTATGAGGTTTGTATTATTTTTCTTCACATTTATAAATGTGTAAAATATTATTTCTGAAAAAAGTGTGTCACTACAGAACAATAGGGCCTCACCGACAAATTTTTCCACAAGACCGTCATATTTATGGTGGATCGGCAACAAATTGATCATCAGTTCATCACCGACGGATTTTTCCGTCCGTGATTGAAAATCCGTTGGTAATCAAGATCACTGGCCACACTTTCTCTGGCGATGAGATCCGTTGGTAGTCCGCCGGTGAAGGTCTTTTCCAACGGATTACCTACAGATTTTTTTCATCGATAAAATCTTTTTGTTTTGTAGCAATTAAAAAAAAGTGGAGAATATATAAAAACTGTAAACATTTAAATTAAAATACGAAGATTTAAACAAATTGCTTACATGTGAAAAGTTTGGACATTTTCAAGTTTCGAGCAAATCGTGATAACATATTGAGTAAATTACGGATTTTGTCCCTAGAGTTTGTCAAAAATTACGGATTTGGTCCCCTTACCTTCATTTATTATAAAGAAACATCTGGATATATAGTTTTATTATGGATTTGGTCCCTAAGGCTAACGACCGTCCATTTTCTCCGTTAAGTTCAAAGGTATTTCTGTCCTTTTTCTAATTTTCTTCTATTTTAACATTTTTAATTAATATTTTTGTTTTTCTTGAATCTTTGTCTTCTTCACTTTGAAGATCAAGAACAATGAAAGAACATGTGTAAAATCAAAATCCAAAATCATAGTTCAAATTAACCAGAATCCATATTCATCATCAAAAATAAAAATTAAGAGACCCTTAAAACCATAAATCAGAAGTATATATAAAACCAAAAACCAAAACCCCTTAATGTTGCCTTCTTCTCGGTGATGCCTTCGTCCCTGTAAACCATATATATCTTCTATTATAATGATTGAGTACAGGGAAGTGATGGTGGGGATGCGGTTCATGAGATCTTGCAACCCTCACAAAATGCTTCTGCTTCAGCTCCATAGTGCTCAATCACGGGACCTCTCCCTTGCAACCCTCACAAAATGCTTCTACTTCAGCTCCATAGTGCTCAATCATGGGACCTCTCCCTTGCTACCCTCACTAAATGCTTCAGCTTCAGCTCCATATATAGTGTTCAATGACTGAACCTCTCCCCATCATCGGTTCCTTGTCGTGATATGCATATCCTTCTCCTCACGGTTGTTGCTTCTAAAAAGAAAGCATCTTTTGTTTTATGTTATTAATTTATAAGGTTTGATTTTAGGTTTGATCAGATTTAGGGTTTGATTCTAGTTGTGATTGTTTTGTACTGGATATTGGTGATAAATTTGATTTAGATATGAGTTTTTAATGTTCATGTTTCTGAGAGGATGATAGATGGAAAAAAAGGAGATTTTCTTTTGGTTATGTTTGATGTTTTTGTTTATGATATGTTGATGTTTTTGGTGTTCCTTCTAGGATCTTCCTGGAGAAGATGAAAATTCAATAAAAGAAAACAAAAAAAATAAATAAAAGAAAACCAGTCAAATAGAAAAAAAAATGATAAAAGGATGGAAATACCCTTGAACTTAACGGAGAAAATAGACGGCCATTAGTCTAATGGACCAAATTCATAAGAAAATGCATACTTAAAGGTTTCTTTTGTAATAAATAAAATTAAGGGACTAAATCCGTAATTTACTCTAACATATTTCTTTATACAAGAGTAAATATTGTTTCAAAAATGTGTAGATCCAACTAACTAGTTGTGATTTTGTTTTTTTGAATTTTTTAATAGACAATTTAGATCACTAAAACTTGTATTAGTTTGAATTAAAATAATATAAATTAGGGATTTTATATGATATTGCATATCTAATATGAATGGATCTTACTATAAAAAGTTTCACTATTAAACATATGGTCTTTTCGATAGATTATTCTGTTGAAAACTGTCTGAGGATCCGTGGTGGATTACCAAGAGATCGGTCAAAGTCGACATTTGATCAATATTGATTGACTTCTGTTGGTAGTTATAAAAAATTGTTAATCTGATTAAATTATCGACGAAATTAATTCTATTTTTTTATTTTTTATTTTTTATTTTCAATCATCAACTTGAAAGAGTTGCTATTTAATACAATGTCCCCCGAAACTAATATTTTACTTGGCACATAATTTAGAGAATATATATTCGACTAAGGCCAATTTCCTGTTATACTTTTCAATAAAACAAAATTAAAAGAAATTTGTCAACCATGATCATTCTTAATATATAGAGAGAGAGGAGAGATCTTTTACAAACTCATTCATTAATTATTACAAAGTACAAACCTTAGAAACCAACTAATGGAGATATTTATAGAAATGAGAGAGTTTAGTTAATATGATTTGGATGTTTATTAAAGATTCAAAGTTCATTTATTATGATCAATATATTCATTAGACTAGATAAACGGTTGAGAGTGGTTTGTATTACCGATTAGGTTTGTAAATGAAACCAATACACACACACACATATATATATATGATAATTTGTTCCAAAGTTGTCCTTCATTCAATATCATTTATTTCATTTCTTTTTTTATCAGATTATAATCTCCATTTAATCACTTATGTTGATTAAAATAATGAAAGGCTTAGATCGGTTATAAACAAAGTTAACACAATTAATTGAGTTAACAAATAATTGACTCTCTCTATATGTGTGTGTGTGTGTAGAGAGAGAGGGAGAGAGAGAGAGAGAGAGAGAGAGAGAGAGAGAGAGAGAGATTGGATATGATGATTCCAAAAAATCAATAATGGTATAAGAAAATGCCTTTTGGGGTGTTAGAAGTATCCATATAGAAGGTGACAAGAGAACACATAATAAAGGTAATGCCTCCCCCCATCACTGAAGTTTCTAAACTCAGACCAATTATGTATTGTAGACTTGTACACCTTGCATTTAAAAGTTGTACATTGATTTGAATATAGATATTTCTTATATAATATATTTAATAAAAATATAAATACTACCTTATAACTAATCTGTAAAAAATAAAAATATAACAATAATGTGTTGAGAGTATATTATGGGATGACAATGGGTTGGGGGACCAAAGCAATAGAAGTGCACATGAGGTTTGTTTGTCATGATTCCCCTCAAAACTTGTGGTGAATTCTACCTTCTTATATATATCAACAAATCATTTCATCTTTCTTATCTTCTTGTTCACCATCACCATAATACAAATGCCATCAAGAAAAATTATAATATTGACATCAATGAACTATTTAAAATACCCTTTTACATATGATTAAATAACCTTATTTAAGATTTATCTATCTGCTTTTTAACAAATGTGTCGAAACAAAAGTTAGTTTAAACATTTACATAACATGCATTTGTTGTTTCTATTGGATCCATATGAACATTTTGGTACCAAAAATTGTATACAACATTTATGTTTTGTAGTTTTATCTTTTGTTTTATGGGTTTTATATAGTCTTGCTAATTGAATGTTATAAAAGTAAGTCTATAGACAAGTATATGGTAGCTAGTATAAAAAAGGTGGCATGGAGACAAGATGTTGACGGCTGCAAAATGAAATTCAAGATGACCAAAGGGTGGAAAACACAAATATGAACGGTGGATATGAGATAGGGGACGGATAAAAGAGATCAAGAGTACAACCCTAAATCTCATATTCATCATGTTGCAGAAGGAATGAGGGGTCGATGTTATATGTACCAAAAAATCATAATGATAAGTTGGATTATTATGAGGGCAAGTTACGTGCAAAGTGTACGTGAAATAATTATATTTTGGGAAATATATTTTCACATTAAAGTCGGCGTCTTGGAGTATATTGCATTTGTAAACATAAATTTAAATACCTCTGTGGGGTTTGGCAAGGATTCTAAATAATTCGTTACGGTTGTATTATGGTGTGTTATAGTGTCGAGATTTGACTTCGACGTCACGGTAATCCATGTGTCTTCACTCTAACAAGGCTTGTGTTTGTAACGCATCATGGTATGTTACTTTGTAAGGCGTGTTAAGGCCTGAAAGTGTAGGAACCACTTTATTACCAGAAGTTTACATGAGTTAACATGTTAATTTATGTTAACACATGTTAATTATATTTATGATATTAGGGTCAGGTTCATAAGAAAACGTCAAAAAAAAATGAACACTCCTCTGGAAGCCCTTCATCTGTACGGTATGTACAAATGCATACTTATGCACTGATACATAAAAAAACAGTTTCAATCTCTTATATACATTTGTGCATACCGTCCATATGGAGGGCTTCCAGGTGTTCTTCGATTTTTTTTAATGTTTTCCCCTTAACCTTCTTCTATGATATTATTTCACATATATGTACTTCATAATGTGAAATTTTCACATGTATTTGTTCACTACAAAACAAATGACTTTTAGCCACAAAAATTAACCAGAGAAATTTATGTGGGTTATTACCTATGGATCACCCAGAAAATATCAATAGTTCTGTAAAATTCAATGTGTTTCAAAAAAATACCACCGAATTACCCAGAAAATCCTTGGATAATCTGTCACTGATTTGAATTAATTATCCACCAACTTTTGTGACAATTTTGTGAATAATCACATTTTAGCAACATATGTATAAACTTTCCTCCCCCTCTCTTTCTCTCTCTCTCTCTCTCTCTATATATATATATATAGAGAGAGAGAGAGAGGAAGATTGAAATGAGAACTTTGTAAATTTAAAGAAATAAAGGAACACCTTGTGGACCACATATGATGTGGGACCCACATCATATGTGGTCCACAAAGTGTTCCTTTATTCCTTTAAAAATGGGTGGTTCTCGTATGATCTCTCCCATATATACACTACTAAACAAATGGCCAGTTCCGACAGACAGTTTCCGACGGATTTGGCCGTCGGAAAATTTCCGACGGATTTTGTAAAAGTCAACAAAAGTCAACAATCGCAAACGTCCATCGAAAATCCGTCGGAAATCCGCCGGAACCCTAAGTTAATAAAAATAAATAAATAAAATGGTAATAAGTTTCCGACGGATTTCCGACGGCTTATTATTTCGCTGGAAATCCGTCGGAAATCTGTCGAAAGTGTACTGATTAAATCAATTAACTCATCTAATTTGTAATTAATTAAACTAAATATTAATTTATTAAACATTTTCAAGAATTTTTAAAATATAATTAAAATCCTTCTATGGGGTCGTCTTCGCGGTCTGACGACCCCATAGAAGGATTCGAGTTAGGTGGAGACAATGAAGGACGTCGGGCCCTCTTCGACGGTGGTCTGCCCGACTTAGGCCGGAAATGGGAACAACTTTCTATATACCACTCCATCTGCTCCTCAGCAGACGTAGTCGTAAGTCGCGACGATGGGTCCGACCTCTGCTAAATACATTAATAAACGCATTACAATGCCTGATTATTGTTTATTCTCTCCAATTCGAAAGTTAGTTAAATAACTTACCCTCCCCCCAACTGACTTGATGAACTGAAGGAAAATCGACCTACCCAGCATCTTACTAGTAGTATTCTGACTCCAAGCAAGTTCTCTAGGATACCTGTCATTTTGCTTATTGAAATGGTGGAGGGCGACAGGAAACATCTCCAAGATCCAAATCTAAAATTACACACCAAGTACTTCGACTTAAAATTAGGAAAGCAGCTGTTATTAAAAAATCATTTATACTACTAGTCTAACCTTGAAAGCGTATGTAAACCCAGACATCGTCCATGCTGACAGATCATTTTTTTCACTCGTCTATGGTAAGCTTTATGCTTTGTTTGAATGTATGGCCCCAGATATATTCACCCTATGGATAATTGCAAAATACCTGTAAGTCCATGACGGCCCTAAGAACTGTTTGTCTAACATATTGTCTTAGCTCGCGTCCCATGAAGACAAGCTCCACCATCACCACTAAGTACACACGAATAGCATTGTCTTATGGTAGGTCACTAATGTAATTCAACATCATTCGTTCATAAACAATTGAAGTCTTTAAGGTTTGTGGGTCCTCATCGGGAAATACCCTACTAACAAAACTTTCTGT
This sequence comes from Silybum marianum, assembly GCA_036898165.1. Lineage (NCBI taxonomy): Eukaryota > Viridiplantae > Streptophyta > Magnoliopsida > Asterales > Asteraceae > Silybum > Silybum marianum. The sequence continues at coordinate 49,286,522 of CM072528.1, read as the reverse complement.
TGGTAGGAAAGGAATGGAGGATGTGGGTCCGAAACGGAGACCTGTAATAAGGCAGAACTCCCGTCGCTCGAAACATAATGAGTACCTAGACACATCAAAATATAGCTCATCAGGTTCTGCATTTGTAGCAGAAACCTCCATCTGTGGAAACATGTTGACTAACAAGGGATTGTGGCTACTCATGGCAAGGTCCAACCATGGACCGAAAGGTGTACGTCTGAACGCAAATTGTTTGTCATTATTGAAACTCAAAACTGTCCTAACACTACTAAAAAATTAAGTATTTTCAACGGAAATTAATTTTCAACGGAAAATGTCGTTGAAAATTTTCTACGAATTTTAGAGAATTATTGACAGAATATAAATTTTCTACGAATTTTCAACGAATTTCCGTTGAAAATATCTCACAAACATATATGCATTTTCAACCAAAAATTTTTCAACGGAATGTCTCGTCAAAAAGGTTTTGGTTGAAAATGCATTTTGTGAGAGATTTTCAACGGAAATTCGCTGAAAATTCGTAGAAAATTTATGTTTTGTCAATAATCTCTTTAAAATTCATAGAAAATTTTCAACGACATTTTCCGTTGAAAATTTTCGTTGAAAATACTCAATTTTCTAGTAGTGTAATATCTTTTATCGATGTAAGACGACTTTTGAACGCCAAGGAGGATGACGTAAATTCCTCCTACATTGTAACACAAACAGACAAAGATGAGGGGCCTAACCTGTCATTTTAAAAGATGAGGGGCCTAAGTTGTCATTTTTCAAGATGAGGGGCCTAACCTGTCATTCTAAAAGATGAGGGGCCTAAGTTGCCGTTTTTTAAGGATTATGGACCTAAGTTGCCCTTTTTAAACATCAGGGGCCTAAGTTGTTGTTTCTTAAGGATTAGGGACCTAAGTTGTCGTTTTTTAAGAATTAGGGACCTAAGTTGTCATTTTTTAAGGATTAGGGACCTAAGTTGTCATTTTTTAAGGATTAGGGACCTAAGTTGTCATTAATTTGTGAAAAATAATCACCCAATCTATTGGATTTCCAGGTAGGTAGGGGAATCACATGGATTACTTAAGTCCCTAGAAACCTTAGGGCTATTTACACCCGTTTGACAAAATCTTTTCGATATGTTGTGATTAATCACATGGATTACTTTTATACGTTTAAGTTACAATCTTACATTTATTAAGATTTACGTTAAATTTACGGGGATAAAGCTACATCTAAAAAAATTATGAATTTTCCAATACATAACAACAAACACGTAACACTATATATCTGTACTAAAAAGCAAAGAACATACATTCCGAAATGATTTACGTAAATTTTACGGGTATGTAACGAAAAAATTATGAATTACCAATACATGGCTACAAATGTAAACATATAACAACAAGTAACAATATATATTTGTACTTTTAAGCAAAGAACGTATTACCGAAAAACTTACTTTACGAGCATGAGCCATTTTTCAAACTTGCCAATTTATCGAACGTATCTTATACGATACGTAAAACAGAGTGTCAAAGAAAATGTTGCTTTAGAATGTTACTCTAAAGATATGTAAATATGTGTTGCTTTGGAATGTTGCTCTCAAGATATGTAAATGTTGCTTTGGAATGTTCCTTCATTTCATTTGTATTTATGAAGGAAAACGTGGTGTGTCCCCATAGGGTGCTACTTCACGGACGGATTGTGTAGTCAAAATAGGTAATAAGTTATATTCTTTTAAAAGATTCCCCTACCTCACGGACTCATTTTAGGGGTTTACCTCACGGGTCTAACAATTAAAACCCCAAAACGACGTCGTTTTGGGACCTCCTCTAAATTTAGCGGAGGTTTGCTTTTACCTCACGGGTCGACAGTTAAAACCCCAAATCGTCCTCCAAATTTAGCGAAGGTTTTTAAAATTTAGCGGAGGTTTTGTTATACTCGATTTGATATGTATTTCGGTATGTATTTCAAGTGTGTTTTGGTCATTTTGGTAAAATGGAAGAGGAAATGGTCATTTTGATAAATGGGTTGTGAAAATTGGTCAAAATAATTAAATTCCCTATTATTCTTCTTTTAAAGATTGAAAAGTACATAAGATTTATCCATTCAATATTAGATAATAAAACAAGTATAAAAAAACAATTATATTTTTAAAATTCTAAATATAGATATAAGTTGTACCGGTACCGTCTAATACGGTTGGTAATTTTTCAAAATATAGGGGGTTTTCATAACTAATAACAAGAAAATTACTATATTCTAAACAAAAATAAAATTATGCGAGGATGGAATAATCAAAAGAATTGATCGGAGATAAATTATGGATAATATATCAAAGTTTTTGAGACATGTGTTTTAGACGTTTGTATTAGATAAAAAAGACTTAGAGAAACATAAACCAATACTACTATAAGGAACGACAAATTAACTTTTTTACGTATCTCCAATGTATTTAATTAATATATGTTTGGGTCCTTAATAGTAAATGTAATACCAAAATCCTCTTTCGGTCCTATCAGATACGGAAAAAAAAATTTCTCTTTTTTTACTAATTTTTTTGCATTACCATTATATACTAAAAAAATTGACCCCTGGGATGCACATTAGAATAAGATACATCGAATCAATCACCGTATCAAACGTAATTTATGGATAGGTTTAAGATTAAAGATGATCAAGGGTTCAGATCCCTTCTTATGCTACTCACCTTAAATCTCCTTCTCACACGATCATTCACCTACACAGACATATATATGTAGGATTAGGTTCACGTGGGACAATCACATGATCCCATGAAAACAATATGATCTCTCATGATCCCAAATGTTATATATATATATAGGGTTAGGATCAAATGTGAACTCAATTTTGGCTGTGAACGTGAGGACGAATCTCAGCCACACATCTTCGGTTATGGTGGACGCGATCACGGAGAATTGACGCGATTCATGGGAGGGTGGAGATTATTAAAGGAGGGAGGGTCAAAGTTCGCCTTCTTTATTGACCGGATAAGTGGCTGAGATTCGTCCTCACGTTCACAACCAAAAATGAGTTCACATTTGAACTTTCCTATATATATAATATATATGTGTGGCAATTCAAGGAAGAACTGATTAGTTTGTAGAAATTGTAAGAACCAAGTTTAACCACAAATCAATGGTTATATTAGGAAACTTATAATTGATAATTTTGATTAAATTTTTAATAAAAGGGAATTTTGGATATTTTAAATTTTCTTCTCTGCTCTCTCCGTCCATAATCCACCGTGATATAATGTGATACATACTGTGATACCATTATGATACCCTTAGTGTGATACACAAATACATATAAGATGCATTGTGATAACCACTCTGATACTCATTGTATTACCCATTATGATACCCAATTACACCAATTTATCCTTTATGCTAAAATGGTTGTTCCCCATTAGTTCTTACAGTTTCTACAAACTAATCAGTTCTTATTTGATGAGGCTCCTATATATATATATATATATATATATATTATGTGGGACCCACATCATATGTAGTCCATAAGGTGTCCCTTTGTTCTTTTAAATTAACAAAGTTATAATTTGAACCTTCCTATATATATATATATATATATATAAAGAGAGAGAGAGAGAGAGAGAGAGAGAGAAAGACAGGTTCATGCAAGGACGGTAACAATTATGAGAATACAAGGACAATTCTAAGCCAATCATTTTGTACAAGAAAAGAGTTCATGTACAAAATCACATATTAAAAATGACACGCACGACTTTTGCCGCGTAAAAAGTCTCGGCTAATCATATATGATTTTGTATATGAATTCTATGCGATTTTGTACATTAATCATACATGATTTTCTTCATGAAAAATTTAATGTACAAAATAATTGGCTAAGGATTATCCTCGCATTCTTGTAAATTGTCACCGTCCTCGCATCAACTATTTTTTATGTTTCCAAAAACATATAAATAAAGAAAAAAAAAAAAAAAAAAAAAGAGTAGGGTTGAAGAAAAGTTGAATTCTGAAATAAGCATAGCATATCCCAACAGCCTAACATACAAATTCAACACCCTAAAATCAAAAATTATCAAATAGGGAATTCCATCTTCACCAAAGCCTTCATCATCTCCCCTGAATCACCCCCTCCCCTAACAACCTTACTCCCACCACCCCCAAGCCAATCCTTAGCACACACTATGGCCTCCACCGTTTCCGCTCTCAATGAACACCGATACCGATCCATCTCCTTCCTTCCAATCTCAAAAACCGACTCCGGAACCACACTACAAACCGGAACCGTCAATATATCACGAGCCATCTTCGATAAAGTCGGATACTTCACCTTATTCAGTTTCCACCACCCAACAACATCAAACTCGTGAACCCTCGGTAAAAGCGACTCCTCCAAATACTGATCCAACTCCGATTTCGACTGTTGGCTAGTCGTCTCCATAATATACATATCGAAATCCGTTAGCCCCAATCCTTCATCCTCTTCTTCTCTCATATTTCCTCCTTCAAACCCACCACCACCGCCCCCATTTGGTGGCATCAAAGGAAGGGCAACGTACTCGAGAAACAACTGATGGATCCCTTCATCAACTAAATTTATATAACTCGCAGCTTCATCTCCGTAAATCTTTGTGAAACTAAACTCGACTAGTTTCATTTTAAACCGTGGGTCCATGACCACCGCGATCGCTAACATTAAACAACAGCTTTTCCAGTACTTATCGAAACCCGCCTGCATCGGTTTTGTAATGGCGGCTATGGCGGCATCTTCGCTTGTGGCGGCTCGTGCTAACTCGAGCTGGATTTTCCATGCTTCGTGAAAGAAGTTGTTTGTTGTTGTTGGTACGGTTGATGATGTCAGCAGATTCGCGGTGTCGAAAAGCAGTTTCAAATACGTGCACATATTCTCGACGTGCTTCCACTCTTCGGTGGTGGGTCCTTTACTGTAATCGGGATCGGTGGTGTCTAAGCACGAGAATACTTCTTTCAACTCGGAAGCTGCTAGTAACATCTCGTAAGTCGTGTTCCATCGGGTTTGATCGTCGAGTGCTAACGTTTTCATGCTCGGTACTTGAAGTTGTTGTTTTAGTTCGAGAAATCTCTCCTCTAGAAGCTCGGAGGTTTTCACATACTTCACACAGTCTCGAACCTTCTTGACCGTTTCTTGACCCGCGGTTAGCACCTCCTCGGCTATACCGCTTAAAGACCGAGCTAGGCAGTGGTCGAGTAACAATTGACCACCGAGGACATTTGGGTTCTTTTCGGAAAGCAAATTTCTGAGACTATCGATCCCGACTTCACTTAAAGGCTGGTTTATAGTGAGCGAGAATAACCGGCCCTCAATGTTCCAATCTGAAAGGCAGGCAGATACAGCATGGCTGAATGCCGAATCAGACTCGGGATACGGTTCCATCACAACGTTTAGTAACTTTCTGTGAATTTTCCAGTCGCTATCCACAAATTGGCCCGTTACAAAAACGTAACCGGTTGTTTGGCATGAATTCCAGAGGTCTAGCGTGAGGCAAATCCGACCCGGCATCCCTTCGATCAAACTCTGAACGCTTTGTTTTTCTCGAAGATAAGTGGCTACACAATCACCTTGAACCGTACTGAAGTTGACCATCTCGAAACGTGGCTGAAGGTTACGTATAAAAGCCATAAACCCCGGGTGTTCGACAATGTGAAGTGGGTAATCGTGCAAAATGATCATCTCAGCTATCTCCTGGCGGCAACGGTCGGAGTCGAACGCCACATAAGGGACACTGGCGGTTCTGTAGCGGCGTTTAGGCGTATCGGTGGTTGGAGGAGCGGCGGCGGTGGTGGAGTCACCGCCAACTTTTGAAGGTGCGCTGAATGGGGACAGCAGGTCTTGCTGCTGATTTCGAAGCACAACCGGGCAACTTCCCTTGGCTATGTGACGTTTTAGGTGACTGGTTCCAGCCACTTTGGAACCGGTGCTGTATGCAAACGATTGCTTGCATTGCTTACAGCAGGCTCTTCTGCAACCCACACCAACGGTTTCGATGGTGAAGTGTTCCCAAACCATCGATTTCTTCTTTCTGCGCTTGCTTGGTGGTGTCTCTGCATTGAGCGTTTGCATGCCGAGATACACAGGTTCCAGTTGCATCTCCATATTAACCAGCATGTTATTCTCATTAGGAGTCATCTCCATTTGAACTTAAGAAGCAACCTGGCTTACACAGAAATAAAGGGTCATTTGCATAGTTGTATTTGTATCTGGACCTTGGAGGTCTAAAGTTTCAAGTTTTGCAGTATATAGGTGTTATATATACTTTATAAAAAGAAAAAGTATGTGCCCAAATGAACAAGGCACTTGGAAACCAAAAAGGGTTTCAACAAATCTTGCACCAATTGAAGTTGTAACTAGCAAGACTTAAAACCATATAAAAGCCAATACAGAGAACACAAAGAATTAACCAAGTTAAATCCATTTTTTTAAATTATATATCTATGTACAGCAAAACACACACACACACACACACAGCTAGAACCCATTATAGTCTTTACCCAATAACTTAAGTTTCCAACTTCGCTATAACTCTCTAAGCAATAACATAAGCACATATGCATGGCCGGTGACAACTACCACGTACAAATACTTGTTATCAATCCATTTACATACCGTAATTTAATATTCAAGACCTTTGCTCAAGCTCGGTTAAACCAAAAAAACCATTAAAATTAAATAGTTGGTCATATTAATACGAACCATTTATAAACTAATGACTCATTCGTTATAATTGACCATTTTTCTTGACTAGTTTAACCTCGATTTACTTCCTTTTTTATTATAAAAAATAATAATAAGATGAATGGTAAAAATTTATCAAAACACACCTAAATAATTGTGTATTTATTTGAGTGTCAAAAAGATCTACTAACAATAAAAATGATGAAACAAATAGGCATAATTGATAAAAGAACTTTTTTTATTTTTCCTAATACATGCTTGGTTTATCAAAATATACTTATATTTTGTGACATCATTTACATCATTTTATCTCGATATTTATAAGCCTAACATAAATGACATTTTCTTTTTGTTAACCGTAGGTGTCTGGTCCAGCTTGTGTGCACCTCGAATAATCCCAGGGGCTTAAAAACCAACCAAGAAAATCTCCATTGGCCTTACAAGACTCGAACCGGTAACCTCTTGGAAGAATCCCCAAAGGTCAGTCTTATTTCCAGTTGAGCTAACCTCACAAATGTGTGACAAAAAAAACAATTTTTTTTGACAAAAACAATCCCAAAATAATACAATTAAAATTACGATCAACTAATCTATCATATGATAATTCATGTTAATTCAATTAAAATTACAAAAAAGAACGTTATTGACATGATACAATAATAAAATTTTCTTTGAACAATATAACCCTGCCGCTAGGCCAAAACAATTTTACGGATCGGTTATTTTAAAAGAAAATGACGCTTAAATATTTTATCGTCAAGTTTTAGGCCAGTTGGGCCAAATTCTGAAGTCCAATATAACCAACACTAATTAATTAATTAATCGAATAAAAACTTAGAATATTTTTAAATCATACAAAAACCAAAAAGTCAAAGATAAACAAGCCCTGGTCAAAACTAACAAATTTGAACGTCAGTGGGCTGAAACAGCTTTTCCCCAAAATCCAGATCTAGGGTTTTTTTTATCATCGATTCAATATTTGGGCTTCAAAGAAAATGCACAAAATATTTCAAGCCCAGAATCTCCAAAAATTTCAGATGAACATCATCATTTCAAACAGCAAATAGCAAATAGCACAATACATTTCAAGCCCAGAAAACACAACAGAGCTCCAAATTTTCAGATGAACATCAAGCAGCGAAAGCAAAAAAAAAAACAGCAGTAAACTTATATTCCGATTCGAATGCAAAGAAATTCAACACTACAACATGAAGCAATAACAAATTCGACAAGCAAACAAGCAGAACTAAACAATCATCGATAAACGAGACGATTAGAAAGCAGAAAAGAGAGAAAAAAAACTCAAAAATCAAAAGAACAATTAGCGACAGAGTTATATATATGTCTTACCAGTAAGAACAGCTTCAGAAAACACAATCAACCGATCTAAATCGATGAAATCGGAGGTGTAATCGAGGAGAATTCGAGATCCAGAAAGGCGTTTCTTCGAGGAGACGGAAGAGAGAGAAGATTGGGCTTTTGAACCCGAGAAATTGAATTGGACTTTTGAATTGGGGTTTGTTTGTTTGATTGATAATAATATAAATTGGTTGGTTGGGTGGGGTTAATACATAAAAAATAAAACTGTATTGGATATGGACTTTGAGATCCAATAAATTTCCAGTGTGTGTTTTTGGGTGTTGTGTGTGTAACTGGACCATAGGGTGGGTGTGTGTGGGTGCCGTGGATGGCTGGGTGTGGTGCAGCCCACTGAGCCACTTGGTTAACTTATTTAGGACCACCCCCCATTTGTTTTCAATATTCAAGTTGTACTTTAATCATTTACAAAGTTAAACTTATTGATCATAATTACAAAAATAACCATAATTTATATTATTATATAAAGCATGTTAAACGGTTAAGTTCACATTTTTAAAAGATACAACATTTTCTGTATAAGGTACAACATCTAAAGCTTTAAAATTTTACTCTCATTCCTATATAAATTTATAAATTAAATTATTTTAAAATTTTAAGTTACACTCAACATCCGTATAGTTAGTTATTTAATTTATTTTATATCATTCACTTTTTCATTTTTCATTTTATACCTTTATCATTTTAAACTAAATAATTATATATAAATCATAAGACAATTAAAAAGTAAGTTTCTATTTTTATAAATTATAGATCGTGTCGTCAATACCTTCAAAATGAATTCAACATTGAATATTTTTCGATTTAATCATATTATTATATACATGAACGTAACGAGTTATTTTTAAAAAATTTACATTTTATACCCTATAGTTATTTAATTAATTTTTTTTACCTGTTCATTTTACACATTTATCTATACTATAATTAGTTTTTAAATTTCGTTCATATCCCTTACTATTTTATTTTTCAGTTTACATCTCTGTCATATTAAAATAAATAATCGTATATGAATCAAATTACGTTAAAAAAATATGTTTCTTTTTTTACAAATTATACCATTACTAAAAACGTACCGCTACAATGCAGCGGAATTTAAATATTTCATCAACATCAACGTTAGAAGTCTCGAACTCTTTTAAAATGTCCAATTATCTATCATTATGGATTTATAAATTAGCATCCATTATTTTTACATATTCGTCAAAACAAATGTGTCATAAATGTGTTACTTTGTTTCTTTTAAATTAGGATTGTACTTGTGTTTTGTAAAAATAATTGATGGCGATTTATAAGTTTATAATGATAGATAATTTGATATTTTAAAAGAGTTCGAGATTTCTAACGTTAATGTTAATGAAATATTTAAGTTCCGCTGCAATGCAGCGGGTACGTCTTCTAGTTTATTAAAAAAATTCATGTGTTTTAATTTTTCGTATATAACCATTGAGATGTTAAATGTAAATTAATAATGTATATATATACAAATTTCCAACTTTTTATAGTGTGTCTATTTTTATAAACTAGAAGGGTGTTCGTGCAATAATTTAACGGTTCTTTTGGACTCATAAATCAAACTCCTATTGATTGGGAAATGCTCATCAAAGGTTCTTGTTCAAATGCCAAATCCCTTAGATGGCTCACCATCCACTGAAATACCCAATCCGGTACATTATAACAAGCTTAGTCCCATGCGAGATACATCTTGATTTTAATATTTTGTTTTATTCTTTGTTTTTTTATCAACGTTATAATACATTTTTATGTAGTTTTGAGAAAACGATAATATTTTTATTTTTGAAAAAAATATATCAATATTAGTATAAATTAACTATTTAAAAGCTCTTGTTTTTTGTGTTATTTTCTTTGATTCAATTTTTTTTTATAATTTAATTTTGATTTGTTAACAAAGTAATTTATTTTTTGTTTAAGAATATAAATTTTTAATAAAGATAATAATTAATTATTATGTTACAACTCAATAATTATCTTAAATATATGTTAGATTTTTTATATTTAAAATGAGATTTTTATCCTGATTATGTTTTTCTGTAATTTTTTACAAGAAATTCAAACATAGAATTTTAATAAGTTGTACATACATACAATTTACTTGTAATATTGAATTTTAAGTAATAGGGATCAATAAATAGTACTTAATGCAAAAAAATTACTTTTAAAATCTTTTATCAAATATTTTATAATATAACATAGATCATAAAAATAATAGTTTAATAATTTTTAAATATCGTATTTATGTTTTCAAATGAATGAATCGAGTTTAATAAGATTTAGGTTATTTATTTTAAATCTAAATTATTTTAAGTATAATTAACTCTTTAATCAAACAAACTGTATAAAAAATAAATATTTTTTGTTTAATTTCATATCTATATCAATATATTTTATTCAATTTTATAAAACAGATTTTTAAAATTTCGAACACGAATATATTCATATGTAAATAGACATTCATACTAACATATTTATTGTACTATAAAAACAACTCCCTCTTATTTTAAAATTCTTTTTTTAAGGGTTGTTTGTTTACCTATTAACGGTTTCATTAAAAGACAATCTATGAATCGTTAAAAGGTAAATCATTTTTGACAAAAAAAGATAAGGGTGGCTCTTAATGGTTCCAAAACCATTTGAATCGTTTTGTATCATTGACCTCCGTTAACCTTTAAGAGCCCTAATTACATCGTAAACAGTTACCAAACAATTATATTTCACTTTGCACCTATATTATAAGAGTCTCTTAATCTTTTTGACCACCTAACCATTATGCAACAAACCATTCAACACTTGTCAAACAATCCCCTAAGTTTATAACTTATTATTTTATTAGAGTAAATTACGAATTTGGTCCATGTGGTTAAACTTTCTACCCAAAATGTTCCCAAAATCAAAATAAATATAAGAATAGGACTCCCAGTTTGCATTTTCGCACCTATTGAGTCCTTCTATCTAACATCCGTTAATATTTTTTGTTAGGCTAGTTAAATCTAGGGAAATTTGGGTCTTTATCATCTTTTTTTTGTCTTTATCTTACTAAAAAAATATTATTTTTTGTTTTAATATTATAATCTATAAAAACATATGTGTGTAACGCAGAAGAAACATGTATTTTAACGACTTCTGTTGTCACTAAGGTAACGTTTGATATGCAGACATGATTAGAGGTGTCAAATTTATACCATGACAAACCAACCAATTACAATACCAACCGTACCAATTTATTGGTACCAATTAAATTGGTTGGTATTACCGTACCAACTTCACAAACTTGGTTGGTACGTGGTATTGAAAATCCTCTACCACGGTAATACGGTACCATACTGACATGTATATTAATTCTTTATTAAATAAAAATTAATTAAGTGAATTATATTTAATTAATAATGTATCTGATTGTTTCTTAGAGAAAATTTAATTACTTATGAATTTAACATCTTATTGTTTACTCGGTTACTGACTTAGTGAGGTTTTTTTTTTCTTTGAAAGGGTATCCTAGGCATTTGCCTAGACTAATCTTTGGAAAATTTAAGACTGCTAAAGCATGCAGCCCTGAGATAATTCCTCAGTGGTTACAAGTTGTTTGCGACTGGATTCGAATCTGGGGTAGATGGGTTATCTAGCTTCATCCCCACAAGTCTTAACCATTACACCACAAGCCTTATGGTTGACTTTGACTTACTGGCTTACTTACTCGGTTACTCATTTACTAATTAGGGGTGAATGTTTAAATGGTTGAATGCCTCATAGAAATCCCAATTAAATAGCCATTTTCTCCTTCTCTTCTTATTATACGCTTTCACTCAACAGATTATACTTATATTAATGAATCAACATGTTATACTTATGTTAATGAATTTTAATTGTAACTTCAACATTTGAGATGTTGGTACAAAACTGTACCAACATGTATCAGCCGAAAAAGTTGGTACCATTTAAAGTTGGTTGGTACACAGTATAAAAATTTGCATACCAATTATAATTTGTTGGTATACGATATTAGAAAAAAACATGGTACCGTACCATGTTCACCCCTAGACATGATTGGACAGGGCTGGACATGACAGAACCGGACATGACAGGACAAGGAGTGGACACAACAAATGTATGTCTGGTTTTTGATACGACAAAGACTGGACAGGACAGAACTACACAAATTACCCCAAAAACAAGTGTATGGCTGGTGGTAGTCGATGGTGGTGTTAGTGGTTATGGTGGATGTGAGGTGGCCCGTGATGGTGATGGTGGTGGTGGACAATGGTGGTTGGTGGCTATTGGTGGCGGCGGCCGTGACTAGTGGTGGTGACCATTAAAACAAATATCATATTAAGGTTATATATCAAATGATGGTAGATTAGTGATATTTTAGTGTATGTCGCATTCTTGTCCCATCTTGTTCCACCTATTTTGGTGGAACAAGAAAATGACTTTTTTGTCCCACTCTGTCCCACCTTGTCCCAGTTCATGTCCCTGTCCCATGTCGCGCCAAACGTGGGACAATGGACTATTGTCACGTCCCATGTCGTGTCAACCGTAGGATAATGAGTTATGCCTCGTCATGTCCTGTTATGTCCCATGTACCAAATGTACCCTAAAAAACAATTTATCGTCAGAAAATGATCTATAGAGATGACATGTCATCCAATAGCTTTTTGCTGAAACTATCGTCGTTAAAGACGCATCACTGAAACTCACGTTTCTAGTAGTGTAGATACATATACATAGAGAGAGAGAGAGAGAGAGAGAGAAACCGGTCATTCCCCTCGTTTCCCCCAAGCCTTCCTCATCGTCCTCTCCCCTCAACATCTCTCACGAAATTTCTCTCTTTCGATCTTTGGTACAAACAAACAGGAGCTTCTCTAGATCTAGATTGGTCAGAGTTTGGGTAGAGGGAGCTTGACCGAAGGTTGGATATGAGATGGAGAAAAATGAAGATTTGGTTTGGGAGAAACTAGAGCTGCATAGGAGCTTCTCTAGATTTGGATTCACAGGAGCTTCTCCGGATGAACCTTCTCCCGAGTTCGGAAGAGAAGTAACTTTAAAGGTATAGGGGGTGGTAATGGGTATGGGTAAACCATTACCCGTTATGTTTCCACACGTTGGATAAGGATATGGGTAAAGAAAAATTTATCTACTTATCCATTACTCGTTTAACCAAAATTTTAGTGGGTAAGGTATGGATAAATAGTTTTTTGTTATCCATTACCTGTTACCCGAAATAATATACATATGCATACACACATACATACAGAGCTGGGTTCACGTGAGACCAACCTGTTTTCGTGAGACCGGTGAGACCACATTTTTACACTTGAAACTTCACAGCAAATCACTGTGGATAGGGGTGCTCACGGGTTGGGTTAATCGGGATATAAATTTAAATATTAATCTGTAGATAAGGGACATTTCATTTACAAATAATGCAATTCTAACAAACTTTACAAACCAATCTTAGTCGTCCATTTAGTCTAATAAATAAGTGATTTTAATTTGTTTTCTAATCCAAAGTCATGATCATAACGAATGAACTTTATCATCTTCCATGTATATATCTCAATCATAACTAATGAATTGTGACAATTGTCCATAAATATCTCAATTGTTTTCTAATATAATGGTGTGTATGGTTTGTATTTGAAACTATCCCTACATAAATATATTAAGTTAAATATTAACATCTTTTAAAATGTCATCATATATGTCATATATTAACGTGTAATTTAATTTACTTTTTATATTTATCGAGTAAAAGAGTTCATGATGATTAAATAACAAAACAAGATGATACCGGAAAAATAAATACAACGAAAAGTCTTGTTTTTACAAATTTTATATTGTTTTTAAAACACTATACTATGATTATATTTGGGGTAATATTAAGTGTTTACTATAACAAATTAGGTATGAAATAATTATTATGTTTGACTTTATGTCTCTATATATTCGAGATTTAACAATATTATTTATAGCTCAAAATGAAATTTTGTTTTACCATTTATCCATTACCCGTTATTTTAATGGGTAGGTTAGAATATGAATAATTACCAGTTTCGTTATCCGTTATTTTAAATAGATTGGATTACAGAATAACCCTTACGGTACCCATACCTTAGTCGTTGTCAGCCCTTTCTAAAGAAGGGAGATTGGGGTGATACTACTACTTATGGGCGGTATACTTCTTGATATTGTACAATTGTTAGAGAAAATTTAGTTACAAGGAGAAGTAAAAAAGCAAAATGTTGTGGCAAAGAGTATTGCAGAGGCAGAGTTCAAGTCTCTAGCTCATGGCATTTGTGAGGCAATGTGGTTGAAAATACTATTTGAAGACTTGAGAATTCCTATCATTCAACCTATAAAAGTGTATTATGATAACAAGGCATCCATCTTAATTACTCACAACCTAGTTCTCCATAACAGAACCAAGCATGTTGAAATTGACAAACATTTCATCAAAGAAAAGATTGAAAATGATTTGATTTGTATATCATTTGTGCCAAGTACACATCTCATAGCATATATCCTAAAAGAAGGGCTACCCAATAGATAATTTGAACATTTAATTAGCAAGTTTGCCACAGAAGACATCTTAGAGCCCAGTTGAGGAGTGTTGAAAACCTCTCAGTTATATGAAGACTTGTTTATTATTTAGTTTCCTATTATTTTTTGTATAGTTGTTATATTGAGTTGTCTATTTCTTGACTATCGTATAATTGTTTCATTTCTGAATTCCTTGTACTCCTATAAATTGTATCTCTTCTCATTGTTATACATACAAGAATTACCCATTATTTATGAGAGTATATACTCGGCCCTAGTAGAAGAACCACCCCAAGTCACCAACTTGTTTTTAAAAAACCAGATAACAACATCATTGATTGAGGCGTTATCAACTATGAGAGTAAAATTAATTTTGACTCCCCATTCAAGAAAACTCTTTAGGGTTTGTACTTGACTTTCTAATAAAGTTGGTATTATATTAGCTTTTATATTCAATATCTCTAGTTATTAATCCATATATGGAATTGACGTAGGACCCAATTCTATTTTTTTGATACATCGTTTTATTCCAATCAATCTGAATTAGCATAAATGAGATGATTTTTTTATTTTAGTTTTCATTCATCATCAATAAAATGTATTGTTTAATTTCATCTGTATTCGTACAAAATCGTGCAAACCACCCTCATCTGTCAATTTCATTATTTAGTTTAATAAAATTGTTTAATCTGATAAAATTGTTTCATGTATAGTTGTTTCTATATTTTAATAAAATCGTTTCATTTATTTCTCGAAAATTAATTAAGAGTAAATTACACTATTGGTCTTTGTGGTTGTCATCTACTATCAAGAGTGGTCCTTATTTCGAACTAATTACAATTTTGGTAATTGTGGTTGCCACTTTGTTTCAATTTTGGTCCCTCTCACTAATTTCTATTAAAATATTCAGTTAACTCAAGGGTATCTTGGTCTTTCTATCATTTCTTTTAATTTTCATTTAAAATAGAACATATATTTTATTATCATATTATATATATATATATATATATACATTCATCGAGAAGATTGGTCAACACCCAAAACTCCAACGACCATTTCTCCTTCGTCTCTAGTCTTCTTCCCTACTACAACCATTTCTTTGGCGGCATTCTGCTCCCCTTCCAACATTTGAACACCCGAAATTCCAACGACCCACCTAATAAAAATCTCCTCACAAAATCCATAAACACAAAATGGAAAGACATTTTCAAAACTAGGGGTGTCAAAATTGTACCATCACAAACCAACCAACTACAATACCAACCATACCAACTCAATTTGTAACAATTAAATTGGTTGGTACTACAATACCAACTTTATAAACTTGCTTGGTACGTGGTATTGAAAATCCTATATCACGGTCATATTGTATTGACTTTTATATATATATATATATATATATATAAGAAATCAATTAAATGAATTATATTCGATTATTAATGTATTATTTAATATTTAACGGTTTGTATTTTTAGCTTTTAAAGTTTTGAGTTTTACACTTTAATTCTTTTATACAACTTACTCAGGGTGACTTCAGACTTGGTTCACTTACATTATTACTGTGTTACTTACACTCTTACATTCTTATTGAAAATCCTATACCTTATTAGTTATGTTAGTTGAAAGTGGATGTAGTTTAGTTTAGTTCATTTTAACATTACCGATTTAGTTTAGATTTATGTTTGAAATTGAATTTAGTTTAGTTTTAGGATAGTTAAATTTCTTGAAAGTGGATTTAGTTTAATTTAATTTGATTTAACATCCACGATTTACTTAAGTTTCTTTTAACGATGCTATTTTTTCCAACATTTATGATTCTGTAAACTTTTGTATCAAACATTGTAAACTTTACACAATGGATTTGCATTAAACTTTGTAGTCTTTTGAAATGTTGGTACAAATACCGTACCAACATGTACCAACCGAAAAAAGTTGGTACCAATTATAGTTGGTTGGTACACGGTATAAATTTTTGAATACCAATTATTATTGGTTGGTACACAGTATTGAGAAAAAAATCATGGTATCGTACCATGTTCATCCCTATTCAAAACAACCCTAGAAATTTAAAAAAAAGATAAGTAAGAAAAAGAATAAGAGAACCGACGGTGGTTCTAGCAATGGAAGTAGGCTGGGAACGACAAAAGTAGATCAACTTGGAAGGATGGAAGTAGATCGGTCGGAAACCACTGATCTGCACCTCCCATCTGCTTCGATGGTGAGAAAGGTGTTTATCAGCATCTCCACCAACAGTGAGAAGGGAGTTTATCCACATCTCCTACATTGGTGTTAGGGAAGTTTATCGCCGTGAAGCAAACGTCGCAGGTAGCCGGCGACCCCCATGATTTGGGATCTCCGGTCATGTTCACATCTCAACAAATCTCAACCATATAAAACAAACCAGAGATGAACATCGTCATAGAAAACCCATAAAACACAGAGATTCAAAACAAACGCATAAACACATAGATTCAAAACAAACCTTTAAAGGAACATCGCCATAGAAAACCCACGTCTTCAAAGCCATTGTTACAAGGAATATCGTTATGTGTTAAAAATCAGACCATGTTTCTTACTTTGACGGGAAGAAAGATGCAAACTTCAAATGTTTCTATATATGAATGGTTTAGAGGGAGATCCTGCAGAATCCCATCATAAATCTTGAAGCCAGATCTTCCATCAGAGATCTTGATACCAAGAGAAACCAAATTGAGGGGGATTATTGTAACACCCTTAAAAAAGGGACTTAATTCAAATCGAAATTAAGTACGCTTACTTTCAATGAATGTAATATAAAATGTTATTTTAAATAAAAAATAAAATCATATGAAAATCATAAATATGGTAAAATTAAAATATTAAATAAATGTCTTAGATAACTTATATAGATGTTTAATTAATTGAATTATAGATTTGGTCCATATAATTTAAAAAGATCAAAATGCCACTTGAATTAACGGAGTTAACGAATTTTGTTAAACTTTGTTAGAGAGATGCACCCTGTCTATAAGAAAATGAGAACCACAGGGACCATATGCATAATTTTTTTAGTTTAGGGACGTTAGGCATAATTTTTTGTATACCACAAGGACCAAATCTATAATTCACTCTTATTTATATAAGAGTTACTTAAGACATTTATTTAAGTTTTTTTACTTTTAACATTTTCATGATTTTAGTTTGATTTAAAACGTGAAAATATAGTGATTCAAATTAAACACTAAAAAGTAAAAAAAAATTATACAAACAAAATCATATATGATTCAAAACGTACTCATAATTTACAAACATCACACGTGATATTATAAATAACTGACATTTTTTTAACTTAAATTTACTATTATCAATATCATATCTGATATTTTTGACAAAAGTAGTGATTTTTTTGGGGGAGGAAACGTAGATTAATTGTGGATATTAAAAAACGAAAACTATGAAAAAAAATTAAATAAATTATATCAATAAAAAATAAATATTTTAAATAAAAAACTAAATCAAGCTTATTTTAAATGTTATAAATATAAAAGTAATCATGCTTAAATCACAAAATTATATATATTTTAAAATAAACACATTTAAAAAACCTATAAAAAATGATTTTTCATATGTAATTCATATGCAACAAATGGCAATTATGTCATTTTAGGCCATGAAAACTCAAATCACAAATCCAAATCCAAATCTAAAACCTCCATCCCACAAAAAATCACCTCTCCATTATCGAAATAAAAACAATGAATCTATAACATACAAAAAATCGACTGAGGCATGTAGGTTTATTTGATTCGAATTTCATTTTGTTTTCCATGAAATTCAAGTTTGATATCCTTCTCGAATTTAATGTTCTACTTGATGAATTTTATTTTACATGCAAATTTGATAAATTTTCCAAAAAAAAGATGTCTTATGATTTACTGAAATAGCACACTTGCCGATAGTAACCAATGTTTAAAAAGGCGTGAGGTGTGACGTGGCGGCAAGGTCAAGCTTTAAGTCTCACGCGCCACGACGAGGACGCGGCGTTTTTCAAGGCGTGACATAAGGCGACAAATTTGTATGTCATATAAAAAATCACTACAAAACAAATGACTTTCACCCACAAAAAAACACCCAGAGAAATTTCCGTGGGTGATTACCACAGATTACCCAGGAAATACTAATGGTTCCAACGAAATCCGATGTTTTCAAGAAAATACCAACGGATTACCCAAGAACTTCTTGGGTAATCTGTCACTGATTTAATTTACCCACCAACAATTTAGCAACGAACTTTTGTGACGGTTTTGTGACGAATCACCTTTTAGCGACAAATTTTCCAGGGAAATGTCTGTAGGTGAAAGTCTTCCATTTTAGTAGTGAATTATATATAAAGATATATGTTTTTTATATATTATTTAATCAAATAATGATATTAAATATGTACATTCATATTATAAGAAGAAAAATCATATAGATTATTGTTATAAAAATAGTTTTTTGATTAAATATTTAAAATAGAATTTAGAAAGGTATTTACAACTTCATTTTAATCGTGAGTGCATAAAGTTTATAAATTCGTGAAATTGTGATTGATGTGATTAGATAAATCTATAAAAGTGTAAAATTTAAAGTTAAAAAGTGTAAAAATAAAAAATATAAAAACTAAAAAATAAATGTTTTTTTAGAAAAATATGTCATACTAAAAAATGCGCGCCTCGGTGTGCCATGGCGCGCCTCAAGATGCCATGGCATGAGTCACACCTTACAGTATGGATTGTTTCGTAATGGCGGAGACGCGTCTTACACCATATCGCGCTAGGGATGAGCATATGGACCGAAATCCCGAAACCGAACCGGTACCGAATATCATTACCGGTTCGGTATTCGGTACCAAGATTTTCCATATTCGGGATTCGGTACTTTCGGTACCGGTACCGGTACTAGTCCCGGTAAATCCCGAACCGAACCGGAGAATTTAAAAAATCATTTTTTATTTGAATTGGTAACAAACTCTTTCCTTTTTTTTTTGAAAATCCTCCTAAATATATTACAATTTTCGGTTCTTGTATTTTTCACTCAAATACCGATTTTTTCTTGCAATTCTTCATACTTCGGTTATTGCAATTTTCCAAAATCGGTTCTGTAATTTATCCAAAACCCGGTTTTTGCACAATCGGCTCCTCCAGTCCGGTTTCCGCTTAAGTGATTTTGGTTTTTGTTATTGTGTTTAATGGTCAACGGTGAAAAACGGTTGTCGTCCCAAAAAATGGTACCAAACGGTTCTAGTCCCGAAAATCCCGGTACCGAACCGGTACCGGTACCGGTACCGAATTTCTCTTATCGGTTCGATATTCGGTATTGATTTTTTCCACTCTTGGTTTCGGTACTATCCGGTTCCGGTACCGAGCTCATCCCTATATCGCGCAATGACAGCCTTTTTAAACCTAGGTAGTAACTAGCAAGGACTTCTTTTAAAACGTTTTTATAAAAATATAATGATTTAATTGTAGTTTTTAAAACTCTAAACCAAAGAAAAAACAAATGGACAAGAATGTAATTTCCTCTACATTATATTTTCATAGAATATGTTTTAAATATAAATTTGATGGATTAAAAAGTTGCACAAATTTTAAGGAAGTGAAGAATAGCAAGCATAGGAAAAGGCAAAATTGGGAGCAAAAAGTTAGTATTTTCAAGATTCACAAACAAATATGTAGAGAGGTGAGAGATACGCGCCAACAAAAGCGAGTGAGGGTTACGGTCTGACAGTTGTGCCACCGTACTAGGGTTACCGCCACCGTCCGATCCGGATGCTTGCACCCACCCCGACCCATTTCCTTGGATTTATTCCTATGTTTGTTCTTTTCTACAATTTGACATAAAAATTTACACACTTTTTTTTACTTAAATATCAAATATCAAAAAATTATATAAAAAAGATAAC
The DNA here is from genome assembly GCA_036898165.1 of Silybum marianum. Classification (NCBI taxonomy): domain Eukaryota; kingdom Viridiplantae; phylum Streptophyta; class Magnoliopsida; order Asterales; family Asteraceae; genus Silybum; species Silybum marianum. Next base: position 49,265,959 of record CM072528.1, on the reverse strand, counting down.
ATATTTTCACATGGTATCAGAGCTGAGTCATGACAGTTGGACATGTGCATGGTCATCCCGTTTTTGACACTCTCAACAAATTGTATCTATCTAGCATTTATTAGAGTGGTCATGTTAAAGTTTTACATCGGCTAGACTTGTATCATTTTTCTTTAACATATGTCGAAATTTTTTCTGTCTCAACGTTTTCAACAGATTAATATGACGTTCAAGTTCCACATGTTCTCACACTCATCATCACCCACAAAAATAACACACAAAATCCCCCTTCCCCCGCGCTTCCATCCACATACGCCACAACCCTTCCCCGAAACCGGCCCATGGATCACCATCCTTTCCCCTTACGACTTGAGCAAAGGCAAAACAATACCCCTCATTTGTGTTTTTAATTAAAGTACTTTTGTTCTTTCTTTATCCTTTTTTTTGAAATCAAAGGTATTTTAGTCATTATTCTATGATTATGTATGATGAGGTGAATCAATCAGACAAGACGGATGTATGATAACAACACTTGCTTTCGTGTCGGAATTCCTACATCTGCTCCGTATTTTCAACTTGTTGTTTACCCATGCGTCTTTGAGCATTATCAAAATGAAACAAATATGAGAGTTAGTTGGAATGTTAGATGGTCTACCGAATGTTTTTGTAACTTTTGATCGGTTTTTTAAGGTATGATTATCCCAGTTTAAAATGTTAATAACAAAAAACAATGATTTTTTTACTTTTGTTTAAGGAAAAATAATTATTACTATTTAGAGTGAATTGCAACTTTGTTCCATGTGTTATGGCCCAATTTTGTATAAGGTTCTGAAAACGCATTAATTACATTTATTATCCTCGTTTTTGTGTTTTTTTTATAATAGATTAGTCCTTAAACTTAATTAACGTTGATTGGTGAACTCTGGCCTCCTCCCTGTTTCTCCAATGAAACCTCCGCCCCTTCCCTTTTCTTTGGCAAGCCTCCAGATGAAATCCCTCCACTCCACCAAATTATGTCTTTCTCTCTCTTCGCTCTTTCTTCACCTTCACGACTTTACGAGCCCAAACCATTCTTGCTATTGAGATAAACTGCAAAAATGGTTTGTAAAAGTTCCACCTTTCAATCAACAACCATCAATAAATGAACAACTTTCTCATCCGTTGCAACTTTTTCTCTCTCTAAAAGTCTTATTCTACTGCTAAACACTATATTTTCAAAAAACAGTTTTTTTTTGCTTGCTTTATGTGAGTAGAGTGGTTTATAAAAACAAGGGAGGACAATTTCTATCCATAGAACTGGACCTTATGAATTTATATATATCGAGTTGGGGATTTTGCAAAACTATGAGTGTTAGAAGGTTTAAATTTGCGGTTTATGAAAGCAACCAAATGTTTGAGTTTTGCACATTATGGTACATTTAGGGTTTAAGATCAACGATGATAGAAAGAACACCAAACGTGATTCCAACGCACGCAATGGAGGAAGAAGAAAAGTGGAAGGGGTAGATGAGGTGGGGCTAGTCTATGCAGATGTGGGCTTAACAAAGAGGAAACACTGGAGAAGGGGGTCGGGAGAGGGAACAAAAGGGGGGGGGGGTGGATCCAGCCGCTCACCGCGCGGGCTTTTCTGAGAGTTGTGAGGATATTAATTTTTTTATATATAATATTAATGTATGATTATTGACTTAAAAATATAACAAGAAATTGTGGTAAAAATACAAATTTACCCTTGGACACAATTTGTTAACATGCCTCGTCTAATTAATAACCGACTTCAAAGTAAAGATGTTTAATATACACATAGATCAATTTGTTATAAAAAGATAAAAACAATGCCAGTGATATAATTAACACTTTCTAGAAAACCAAATCTAAAGTTGAGACATAACATAAGGACCAATAATGTAATTCACATTATCATTTTAAATTAGAGTAAACTTCACTTTTAATCCCTAATATTTTTGGATTTCTTTGAAATTGGGACCTAAACTTGAATAATTCAAGATCCGGTCTTGCAGATTTGGATTTTGTTTTGAAAATTAGACCTGGTCTATAACTCTGTTAAAATGTCCGTAAGAATCAGGAGTAAAATCGTCCAACCATGTTTTGTCTTTCTTTTTGCAACATTTTATTGTTTTCTTTATTTTTATTAAATCCCTACAACTATAGGGATCAACTATACTATTTGTAATATATATATATATATATATATATATATAGAGAGAGAGAGGGGGGGGAGGGGAGGTTAAAGGGAAAACTCTAAAAAAGAGAAAACTGAAGAACACCATAGGAGCCCTATATCCGAACGATATGCACAAATGCATACAAGCGATTGAATCTATTTTTTTTCTATGCACCAATGCTTCTATAATTACATATGCATTAGTGCATATGCACAAATGCATGATACAGATTACCAGTATGCATTTATGTATACCGTCCAGATGGAAGGCTCCCATGGTGTTCTTTACTTTTATTTTTTTGGCGTTTTCACTTGAACCTGACCCTATACACACACACACACACATAAGGTTGGGTTCTGGTGAGAATGAGAGTTAAGGTGAGAAGCGTAAGAAGGGATCTAAGAAACGTGTACCGGATCAACTCCCCAATTTATGCACATTAGGATGAGATGCACTGAAATGAGGTGCACCAATATGTACCGGATCAACTCCCCAATTTATGGGTTGGTATGAGATTAAAAGTGATCAAGGGTTCAAATCTCTTCTTACGTTTCTCACCTTAACTCTTCTTCTCACACGATCTTATGCCTATATATATAGGCGAGTTGAAATGAAAACTAATCTTCACGTAAGGACAAAGGAGAGCGCGACACGTGTCCTCTACACCCAAAGGTTATTTATTCTGAATAGATAATGATCATAATTATGAATAGTGTATGAACTTCACATTCATTATTTTTACTGAATTTTATTTGTTATTCATTCTGAATGGGACACGTTCGTAATGAAAAATAAGTTTTCATTTGAATTTTCATCTACATATATATAAATATATATATATACACACACACATATTTAGTCCTTCAATCAATGTGACCCGGAGGACTAAATCTTGAATTATTGAAGTTTAGACCCCACTTTCAAAGAAATCCAAAAACCTTAGGGACCAAAAATGAAATCTACTCTTTAAATTAAAAAGAAATGTAAAATTAATTAACAAGAGGGAGAAGGTGGCTATATGATCAGTTTTTTATACCCAATATTCTCTCGGGATTGGTGGCAAAGACCTCTATTCCTCTATAAATACGCTCTTCCCCTCTGCTCTTAAACCCACCAATCTCTTTCTCTTCCTCTTTCTCTTTCTCTTTCTCTTTCTATGTGTTTGGTTTTAAGAACCCTAATTAGGGTTTCGTTGAGGAAGACGAAGATGTGAAAGAATCTTGAAAAGACTGGTGCTTTTTCTGTTCTTCCACAGCTTTCTTGAACTGCATATGGTTGGTTATTCATCTTTCAGATCTCACTTTATTTGAATTCAATCTTTGCGGTTCAATAAAGCTGTGGGAAGACAGAGAAAGGATCAACACAGAACAAAATGCATATTAATAAACCATCACTTTCTGGATCAGATCTGATCTTATTCCTTCTCTTTTCATGGTATATTTCTCCCATCTTTGTCTTCTTCTTTTTTTATTGCTGATTTTGGGGTTTCTATCTATATTTTTTCTGATTAATTAATTGATATATGCATAAATAAACATACATCTGAACACATACAGTTCGTTGGTTCTTGTTATATGTTCTTTAATCAAAATTATATATATATATCGAATTAATGTTTTGAAATCTTTACATGACATGATGAAATTATGTATCTCGGTTTTGAAAGTTACGATTGTAAAAAATTTGTATTTTGATTCTTTTAATTAATTTAGATATTAATTCTCATATATCTTGAGAAAGTCATAATTTAATTGTAAATGTTCTGGGGTTGTATATGATGTTTTCAATTATTTGATTATAATTACCTTTGCACTTCCTTTAATTTATTTTTGTATGAACAAAATCTATAATTCATTACAAATCATGGCAAAAAAATATGAGGCTTCGTTTAGAAACGAGTCAAAGGGGTAGAAACAAGTGGAAAATAATATAAAAATAATTTATTCATAATTTTTTTCATTAAATGTTATAATATAAATTATTGTTTCACATATATTTCTATTTATATGAAAAAAATTTACATGTAAAAAAAACATTGGCTTAATGATATATAGATATATTAATTGTGTGTGTGTGTTTTGGGTACTTGATTTGGAATTCTATATTGAACATATTTACGGTGCATGAATATTGAAATGAATTTTGAAGCCAAGATTGTTCATAGTATAGGGTACCCAACTAGCTAGAATGTAGATGGACCACAAGGTATGCATCTTCTTTTAATTTTCTCATAATGAACACCTTCAACAACTCACAAATACTGACTTAATTTTAAACCCATTTTTGCGTATTAGGTGAAATGTATATTCCAAACACATCTATATATATATATTGTACAGATCTGTTATCGTTAACGACTTTTGTATTTTCTTTCTTAACTGAGGCACAAGTGTGTGATGGGTATTTTGTCTGATCATTCTTGAGTGTTTTCATCTGATCATTCTTGAGTACTATTTCATTGCAGATATATATTTACATATATATATATATATGTATATATATATATATATATATATGTATATATATATATATATATGAAGGCCTTATGGAAGAGGTCTCTAAGAAGCGTTACAGTATTCATGTACAAGTACAACATTTAATTGGGACAATCAACCAGTGTTTGGTTTCAAAAGTTCCCATAGTTTCTTATTTAGATAGTTAGATTGTTACTTTTTAGCAAATCAGAAAGGCAGTACTGTTATATTCATGGATTTTATTTCATTTTTGTTAGTTTAATTAATTAGGGTTTTTGTTTTTAACAATATGATTAAGAGGCATTGGAGAAAAATATACTTGATGAGACTCATGATATATATTATGATTCCAAAAGATCAAATCTTTAATATTCCTTGCAACAATTTCGGAATTATTTTTTTCTTGTTTTATAGAGAAGATTGAGCATTTGAATTACACAAGTGAATTAAGATAATGACGCAAAGCATGGATTCCATAATAAGTTATTTAAAACATAACACGTTTTGGTAGTAATTTCTTCAGATCGATCGGTCCTATCATGATATATCGTACGTACTTAAAAACTTTAATTCACTTGGTACATATAATTGAATATATAAATGAATCCGTTTCATTTTCAAAGCATTTTTCATAGCGATGCAAAAATTATCTTTATTTTGCTAACAACAACGATATTTGAACTTAATAAATTATGGAAATAGGCCAATCACACATGATTCTTTGAATTCTCCAAATGCTAATAAGTAGCTTGAATATTAAGACCTATAATTTTCTCTCCAAAGCCATTTGTTGAGTTTATATGACAAGTAACTTTAAGTACTAGAAGATCGGTCACGATGCACTAAGCCGATTATAACGTCCACTCGGTCTTGACCAATATAATTTTGATAGATTTGGTTTTTTTAGGATCAAAACATATATCGTTAGTAATTGGGCGTTAGGATGCCCTTCTTTGTTGTATCTCGTTGCAGTTGGCCTCCTAGTTGTGTATCTTCTCTTGGTTTTTTTTTTAATATATTTTGTTGTCTTTCAAAAATAAAACAATTGTTCGTTAAGAGAACAATGTGTACAAATGTTACATTTAAGTTTGGATGTTATATACTATATTCATATATGAACTTAAGATGCTGAATAGTTACTAGTTAAAAATGATAATGGTTCTTTATTTGTTTTTAATACGATTTTATAGCAATCTTAAATATATACATTAAATCAATGTATTCATCCATCTTCCCAACATCGTAACTTATAATCAATTAATCCCCTTGCATTCATTTGGCAACTCAATTACGCCTTATGAATCACCGAGTTAACTCAACAAGTTTGCTCATTATCTCGTGAAGTATTATATAAATAAATAAATAAACAAATAAATAATAATCAAAATATTTTTGTATACATATAATTTGGCTGGGCCAAATTAATAGATTTAATGGTCTATTATAAATAAATACAAGAAAACAATCTTGTTTGACAGGGTAGCACTTGGAAACACCAGCTGGAATAGTTTGTTTTTATTGTGCTGTTTAATCACTTGATTAATCTTATTTGTTAGATCTGAAATCTACTTTATTTGCTGTAGAGTGATGGGAGCACTTTAAATAATTATGCTTGCCTTTTTTTTTATATAATTAATAAATTAACTTGATTATTAAAGAACAGAAATTGGAATTATTGCTTTTAAACAAACCCAAAGTGAGAGTTTTCTTTTTATTTATTTAATTATAAAAGCAATCATATATTAAAACTAAACAAAAAAAACAATGGAATAACCGAAAACAGAACAATAAAGGTGAAGCAGATCTACTCCACATTCATTAGATAGAGAAGATAACCAAGATCTCGTGACCCACTGCCAAACTTATTTCAAAAAAGCTCGGATCAACACACCTATCTTCGACAAGAGATAGAAAGGAGGGAGGCAGTAAAATCCAAAGCAAGCAAAAACCACATACACGGGTCTACCGACACAACAAATAGAATCCAAAACGATCAAAGAGAGATAATTAACCGGAATAAACCGGATAATGTATAACACGACAAAAGCCAAGACCAAAAGCTTTAACACGATGAGAAAGTCAACGAAACAGGCAAGTTGGATCTCAAACAACAAATCACCATTCTCATGCATGCTACTAAACATGGGTTTATTATGAGAACAACGTTAACAAATCAAGATGAGGGAAATCCAAATAGCGATTGTCCATAATTTCTGCCTCATCCCCACCCGATGGCTATAGTCGAGCAGAAATGACTTATCTATTTTCGAGTAAGGAGAAGACAGTAAGGTGGAAGAAACTTTATCGCTCTAGTTCAGTGAGCAATAGGGGTTAGCCTCACTTTTCATTTAGGGCATCATATTCACGTGGGGAAATCCATGACTTATAGTTAACATTGAGCTGCCTCCCCGCAACTATACTCGCTCGTTAGCCTGTCTGGCTCTCGACCTGCTTCAGTCTCTAAAAAACTCTATCTTATGCTCAGAGAACAATGTAGCAAGAAACTCGGTCAAGGCTAACACATCTGGGAAAAAATTATAAAAAAATCTTTTGTTATCGTTTATATTATATAAGAAAATGTAATATATATATATATATATATATATATATATATATAAAAGAACAATCTTTTATAAACTTTTCAAAAATGAAAATTTGGATCTTAAATTTTGCAAAGATCAACTATAAGATTCAAAAACTGTTTTATATGATTGTCTTATCAAACAAAAATTACAACTTTTTATTAACAAAAATAATAATTAATAAAATAAATTACAAATTGATAGAATCGTGTTATTGGCTTGATGCTTAATGTGCAATGCTTTAGTTTAAAGGGTGCAAGTGTTTTATTGATGTTGTTGGATTAAAGTTAAACATGTTTAATTTAATTTAAGTTATTGAAATCGCCTTTCAAGTCAAAAGTTGACCTTTTTCTTTCATAAAGTAAAGTTAAAAAATTTAAACCTTTAAATTGCTGTTTAATTAATCATGTCCAAATTAAGTGATGAAAAAATTAGACAAGATTCAAATCATGAAGATTCAGGGTCTGGTTTATACAACTTGACCCATGAAACAAATGACGTAGACCCCATTAGTAAATACATAATCATGTTCAATTTTATATAACGTGATGTCTTGACCCATGAACCAAATGATGTAGACCCGCCCCGTCTGCAAATCGACATGTATAATCATATCTGAATTGCCTTCTTATATATTGATGAACTTAATTTTTATTTACATATATATATATATACACACACACATATCATTATATGTATTTCGATCCCATTAGTTAATTAATCATATTTTGTGTTACATTTTTGAAGATTTGTATAGTATAAGTGTTATTTTATGATATTAACAATTAGTGGACTAAACTGATATTAACAATTGGTTTGAGTTTGAGTTTTAAAGGTCAGTGTCTGGAGATCCTAGGTTCGAATCCAAGAAGAAATAAAATTCTTTTTGTTGCCACGGAGGTTCAAATGAGGTGACTCCAAGCTACCCACGAAGCGGGTGGTCGTTGTGAGATTAGTCAACTCGCTTAGCGGGTTGGATATCCAGGTTAATTAATTTTTTGATTATGTGTCAGGGATGGACCCATAGGGGTGGTTAGGGTGGCACATGCCACCGTATTGTTCCTCCACCATAAGGTAAAAAAAAATTAAGTTCATAAAAGGTGTAACCAGAAGGTGCAACTGTTTTATATGGTATCAGTATCACCATACGGAAAAATTCATGGGTTTGACCCTGATATGTCTATTTTAGTTATATTACCAAAATGCATAATCTTTATGATTTACTATCTATATATCATAAAGAAGAATCATACTAGTAGACTCTTAACTTACAAGAAATATGAGAATGGTCAAATTACATATGATTTACGTATACAACACGTCCACATATGACTTGGGTTGCATGAAAACTCAACCGCGCAATGGCTAGTCAACATGGCCCTTCTGAAAGTGTTGTACATATGTGATTTTGTCATTCTTGCATTTCTTGTAAATTGACGGTCTTCTCGTTTGAACCCGCCACATACTTAATATATACTAATATCAAAAGTGAGAAGAAAATAAAAGAAATGGATAGTGTATAATTGAGTTGTATCGGTTGTATAATCTAGAGTGGTTATATTTGAATGCACCTCTCTCTCTCTATATATATATATATATGTATATATATATATACGGTACACAACCGTACATTTAGATTCAAACTTTTTACATTCATCTTTAATGAATGAACTCGATTTAACCGTAAAAAAAATATGAAGATTTAGTGACCATACCAATGTTCGTAAAATCTAGAAAATCAATTCGGTTTCATCAAATTAACAAAAGTCAAATTAAAAGCATTTGACGAACAATTTTTGAATTCGAAACTTGTATTGATATCTCGATCCCTAATTCAGTTGGATTCAAGAAGAGGGTCAAAGCATGAAAATAATGAACTTTCTGTTAATCCAAAGAAAGAAAGAGAAGTCAACCCAACGTCATGAAACACTAGTCAAAGCATGGGATTTTTGAGCGTTTAAATCATGCATGATTACATAAGTACAAGTAAAAAAAAGACAAGTATTACTGTAAATTTTCTTAATATTCAAAGCAAGAAAGTGAAGTCAAATTAACAGAAGTCAAAACTAAGAAATTAAATTTGACCATTTATGTGACTTCTTGAAATTCCCATAGACTTTCTTGAAATTTAAAGAAAAAGCGCGCGCATCAGAAAATTTCACCAAACAAAGGTCAAAAACACGTTTGGCCATTAATTAATGTTTATGAATTTCTTGAAATCTCCTTGAATTAAAAGAAGAAGATGAGCTCGATTTCATCAAACAGTAGTAAAAGATCAAAAAATCATGTCCAATTTTTACCCTAGTTTCTTTATTAATCACTGCACAGAAATTAAAATTAATAAAAAGAAAGAAGTGAAAACCAACTGCATTTTGTTATCATACGAGTACGATATGCAATAATACATGGTAGACAGAGATCTCATTTATCGGTGTCACGATGCTTTCACAATGTCAAAAAAAAGAAGCTTTTGAATTTTGTAATATATCGCATTTTTCGGGTCCATATATAGCTAATTCCACTTGTGAATCCTTGTGTTTCACTTGTTTCTTTATGATTTTAGGTCCACTGGGGTTTCAAAGGACATTGCAATGAGAAAAGTTCATATGCATGATGCCCTTATAGTTGTGAACACTTTGGCAATCATCATTCCATCAATAGCGACATGACTAAAAATCTTTGCCAAACACATTGGGACACCATTATTGCATCTTCCATGGAATTTTCTCTCTAGGTCCTTTCAATCCATACTTTCTGTAATTAATTAATCTTAATTTGTATTAATATATATATTTACAGACAATGACAGTAGTAGAAATGTCTATCGGTATATAAAACTTTAAGGACAAACGATGATAGGATATGATCTGTTACTTGTTGTACATGTCCTTTTGTTCTAATAATGTTATTAAAGGCTAGTACTTTTACCATAATTGTCTATCAATGAATCAACATTCAAGGCAAAAGAAGATAGAATATGCAAGATTAGGGTTTTGTATCTTTCATCATTTTATCCTGCAAGGCATAATTAAATACTTTGATATACTAAAATCATTTATAGATAAATTCAACAGAAATTAAACAAGACGAGATATGCAAGAATATGATTACATATACTAAAACCAGTTATCAATAAAATATCCAAGATAAAACAAAACGAGATATATGGAAGAATATGATTTCATATACTTTGCACATACGTCCTTCTGCTCTGTTATCATCATTGAAAACTCAAAATGGTACTTGGAATGCTTACAAAAATATTTAGGATGGAATATGTTGCGATATGATTAGAGTTGTGTATCTTTGTTAATATGCACTTTATGTTATGTTAAAATCATGATTGTACTAGATCTCCATATATGCAAAACGTTTAGAAAAACAATGGATATGCAAAATTAGTGGTTTCCTAAATCTGTTGTCTTATGTTATAGCATCATTAAAGACCAATAGTTGTACTAGAATTACCGAATATTCAAGGAAAAACAAGACCGAGAATGCAAGATGAAAGATTCGTATCCATCACTGAACGGTCTACAAACAAAACATTTTGGGCAAAAAAAGATAACATATGCACAATTAATTAGGTATTGTATTTGTCACCCATAACATTCATTTCTATGTTAATATTAGTGCAATATTACAGACATAAAGTTATAGGAAATTGACTCAATTAACCATTTCTTACTTTCATATTGATCTTATAACCATTTCTCTTTCGTATTACCCAAATGTCACTACTTCCGCAATATTACGGACCTAGCTAAAAGAAAAATAAAATCAAATTCAACATAGATCTGCAATTGCGACGGTCAATACTGCGGACCTAGCTAATGTTGAGGACTTGGATATTGCGGATCTAGCTAATATTGGTTGAATTTTTTTTGTCTTTTAGCTAATGTTGCGGACCTAGCTAAAATACCGGACCTGGATATTGTGGAAGTAGTGAGATTTAGATAAATCCGTAAGAGAATGGTTAGGAGACCAGTTTAGGTATGCAAAATGGTCATTTGAGTCAACTTCCCTAAAATTAATGTAGGCCAAAGATATGTGCAAGATTTAGGGTTTCATATCTTTATACATCCTTTAAGATCATCAAACACTTGTTTAATATTTGAATTGTCTATGGACAAATTAAACCATCGTGTCAATTACATGATAAAATTTGCAAGATCAGGATTTTTAATCTTCTGCTATGCCGAATGTTTTTCAATTATTTAGAATAAATTGGTTCTCTCTCTCTCTCTATCTATATATATATATATACATATATATATATATATATATCATTGGTGACCTTCATCAATGCTAGCAAATTTGGAATATTGTTGCAATATTATATCAAAGTATGTTTCTCTATTAGGGCATTTATATGATAATTTCTTAATTAAGTGGTTATATGATGCATCCTGCTTTATTGAGTGCTTGTAATGCACAACCATGGATATGATTGCTTGTGGAAGCCAGCAGATGTATGGTGAAGGTATAAAGGGAGAGAATGACAATTCCTAGTTCTCAATCATGGCCACAACTAGATGACTTTGAAACCCTAACAAGAAACGAAAACAAAAGTGTACATTAATAGCAACGTGTACTTCTAGTCACTGACATAGTTGATGTGTCACGTGACACGTATGAGCCATTAGTACATTGTCAATTAAGTACAAGCTGTTCTATTAATATAATTTGGTTTGAATTTCTAATTTTGATTTTGTTGAATTGAACATAGTTACATAAGTGAACAAATCCATCCAAATTGTTTGATATCATTTTCGAATCTAGTTTATATTTTAAAAAGAATATAAAAGATAAACCGATTTTGCCAACATTCGATGCAAGGCTAGGCTGATGCAAATTAGTATAAATAATATTATTAACATGATAAAATGATTAAAATACTTTTTTTTAAATATGCAACAAATTAAAATTATAAATAACTTTGACAAGAAAACAACCATGACATCTTGAATTCTAAAAGTTATCAATTGAAGTCACCTCATGCAAAATCATTGAAGAGTTTATCTAATTGTTAATCTTAAAATCTATAAAATTAATGTAAGTATACACAAACTGACTTAAAAATCAATCCATTAGAATAAAAAGGTAAAGTTATAAATTGTAGTTACATATGATGCAGAGAAGTATTTGTACTAGTGAGCCTTTCATATGACATTCAATCATGGCTCTGATCCCTATGAACTACCCTTCCATTATTTTCCTTCATAATTCACCAACCCCCACCCTTCCGTTTCTTCATTTTCTGTACAATTAAGAAGTCTTTTTATTAAAAGAATCAATTATTTTTACATATTGAAATTACTAGTCTCATACTTCTCTTCCAAATCTGGAGTAATATAAATGACTAAAATACCTTTCATGAGACTAAGTTTAACGAAGAAAATTATGGCTGTTAGACAGAGGGAGGAAAAGTGTTGCAAGGTGAAAAAAATGTGGAATAAATCCATTATAACAAAGTTAAGAGACGAAAACCGTTAAAAGTGATAAATGTTAGGGGACCAAAAGTGAACTTTAATACAAAAATACACACACACACACACATATATATATATATATATAAGAAAGTTTAAATACGAACTCAAATTTAGTTGTGAACGTAAGAACAAATGAGAGCACGACATACGTCATATTCAGACTGAATAATGAAAGATAATCTTCAGACTGAATGTATTATTATTCAACCTGAATGTAGTATTATTCAGACCGAATAACACTACTTTCAGTCTGAATGTAGTATTATTAAGTCTGAATAACACATTCAGTCTGAATATTTTCCTTTATTCTTCAGTCTGAATATGACACGTGTCGCGTTCTCATTTGTCTTCACGTTCACAACCAAATTTGAGTTCAAATTTGACCCGCCCGGTTATATATATATATATATATATATATATAGATGAGTGTGAGAATATGAATTAAAATGAGAAACTTAAGAAAAAATTTGTACACTTAATCACTTTTAATCTTACCCCCCACCCCATGAATTACGTTTCTCACTTAATCACTTTTTCTTACGTTTCTTACGTATCTCCATCTCTCTTATTTTTTTCTTCCATATCCCGTCTTTTATTTCTCCTATTTTGTCTCTCATCTTTGCATAACATACATGTACACATAATTGAATATAAATTTAAGGAGAACATATTCACATTATGAACACATTCTTACAACGATTACTATACATTACAAAAAAATGACTTTCACCCATAAAAAAATACACAGGGAAAATTTCCGTGGGTGATTACCAAGGATCACCCAGGAAATACTAATGGTTCTGACGAAATCCAATGTTTTCAAGAAAATACCAACGGATTACCCAAGAATTTCCTGGGTAATCTGTCACTGATTTGATTTATCCACCAACAATTTAGCCACCAACTTTTGTGACGATTTTGTGACGGATCACCTTTTAACAACAGATTTCCTAGGGAAATTTTTGTAGGTGTTCCATTTTAATAGTGATAGTTTGTGAACACTTTGTAAACACGCTTTAAATCCACAAGATCTGTTATAGCTTATTAATATATTATGAACATAAATTAAATCTAAACATACTATTTGTAAATACAATGTGAACCTTGTGAACAACCTAGTAAAAAATTATTAAAATTTTTTACATTATGTTCACAATGTGTACATTATGTGTTTATTAATACGTAAATAACATAAAGAAAGACAAAAAAACAAGTAAAAAAGCCCTAAAAAATATATTAAAATTTTTAATAGTTATGATAACTATTCCATTAATTAATAATATTTACTATCTTGAATTGTTGGTTTGTAATGGATCTAATGGATCTCACATGTGTTAAAGTTCTAAATTAGGGAAATTAATTAAAATAGTTATTTTTAAAGGTTGAGTTGATTTATTAGCCACTTCTTTTTAAGGTTTTCCAAAATAGCCATAGATCCGTAATTTTAAATTTTTTTGCCGACCTGGGTAAAAAAGTTAAATATTTTTTGCAGAATTGGGTGAGAAACGTAATTTTTTTTGCGGATCTGGGTGAAAAATGTAAAATTTTATGGTAGAAAGTGTAATTTTTTTCCTTTTAGCTAGGTCTGCAAATTACTAATTAATTTTAATTGTTAATTTTTATAGCTATATTGGTGATTTCCGGAAGAATGTGGCTAGGAGGTCAATTCGTCAACCATAAATGACTATTTTAATTAATTTCCCCTCAAATTATTAAGCATATATGTGTATATATATATATATATAGACTTAGAATCATGTGAGACCAGTGAAGTTTCAAGTGTAAAATGGGTCTTATGGCCTCACGAAAACAGTCTGGTTTCACATGATCCCAATTCTCTATATATATATATATATATATATACATATCGTAAAAAGGTTGAGGACCGTGAGAACTAATCTCAACCATTAAAGAGTTTAATCAAAAGTTTCTAATCATTGTGGCACTTTTGTAATTTTAATAAGAATAGAATAGCGTAATAGTGATTTTGTTATAGCGGTCATATTTGACTACATCTGGATTAATATGGTGAATCTGGTGAACTAATATATGTTTTAGATTCATATGGTGAATTAGTATGTGTTTTATAAAAACGATCAACTGTATTTGTATTTCATGTGGTAAATTAATATATGTTTCATATGGTGAATCTGTGTGTTTAATATATTGAGTGAATATGTATGTTTTATCTACTGAATCTTGTTATCAAAATAACGATTATGTCATTTTTAACTAAAATAACTTTCAATTAAAACCATAGTATCAAAACCAAATTAAGGATTAGATCGGTCATCACAGTTTTCAACATTTTTTTGGTTTTTATTTAATTTAAGCCTAATATATATATATATATATTATTTAGATTGAATAACACTACATTCAGTCTGAATATAAAATATATCACGCTCTCATTTGTCCTTACGTTCACAACCAAATTTGAGTTCTCATTTGAAACCCGCCCTATATATATACATATATATACAAATACATATACATATATAAGAGTTTAATCTTTTGAGAACCCTATTTTCTTTGACAACCGTGAGTCCATTGTGGACCACATAAATTAAATAATTAATTTATATTTAAATTAAATATGATAAGGATTGTTTAGTAATATTGTAAATTTATAGATAATTTTTTTTAAAGGCAGTTAACACACTCACACATCCTTTACCGGGGGATCCGGGCTCCCACTTAAGGGTGTCACCCGACTAATCCCCAGCGCCAATGAACTAGCCCTATGGACTGGCCCATGAACTCGCCCATGATCCGGCCTAAAGGACCGGCCTACTAGCGATATGGAATCTTAACTATTATTAATCATATCCAAAATTCAGCATATCTCTTTACTGTTCACCTTGATTATAGGATTCAGTTAGACTTTTGTTAGAATATCGTTCTATTAGAAGAGATGTAGGAGTATGTGATGCGGGCTTGGACGTGGAGGACCGGACCTTGATGTTTTTGGAGGCCTATGATCGGGCTACCAAACAGGGCCGCACTTAAAAGGCCATAACTTTCGCTCCGGGTGTCCGTTTTGAACCCCAAAAACGTTGTTTAAACGTAGCTATAATTTCGTGTTTTTTTCCGCATTTTGGCCTTTTTTTGCTGGGCTTTTGTGTTTGGCCGATTACCTTTTTTAGGCTCGTTTTGTTTTGACCATCATATTTAAGGTTTTCTTTTGTAATCTGGATGACCACTTCTTGAATTTATACACTTTTGATTTTCTCCCAAATTTGAGTTCTTAAGAATTGGTGCATAGAAAATAAAACAGTTTCAATCATTTGTAAGACAACCATTTTATAAAAACCATGTTTTTCCTATGCACTAATATATATATATATATATATATATATATATATATTGTAACACCCTTAAAATTGAGAGTCAAATTAAACTGAATTTAAAATGCGGAATGTATAGAATCACCCACAAAATGAGGATAGAATATAGGAGTTTACAACTCAAATTAGGATACTAAATGACAACCTATTAATCTATAAAATTTCGGAACATAGATTACATTCGGGTGTCACTAATATCCTTAAAATAATGTTTCTATTTTCTCCAATATTTACACACTACGGTGTAATCCCAAAAAGAATGTCTTCACTGGCACTTCACTCCGCTCCACCTTACGGAGCCCCATCAACATGTTTCCCTGCTAAACAACATTTAAAATCAAGTGTTAGGCTTACGCCTAGTGAGACAAACATGTAGCAATCAAAGCGTGAGACATTTATAATAGGTGGGCGTAGGTCTTAATTCAAACATGTGCCCATTATTCATCCCTACTCTTGAGAGGAGAAGAGTATTTAGTACTCCCATTTAGGGATTATATTAATAGCTTCAACCCTATCCAGGTATTTAGCCAACACCAAGATGTATGTAGCCTCAACCCTAACCAGATATTTAGCTCACACCAATATGTACCTATAGCCTCAACTCTATCCAAGTATTTAGCCGTATTTATTCCATAACATCAACCCTATCCAGGTATTTAGCCAAGTGTCATCACATAGCATCAACCCTATCCGGGTATTTAGCCCCCAACCTTGTAGTCCATATTTTAAGTACTCAAGTTAAGCCATTCTTGAGGTTCCCAACAATCCCAAACCTTCACATAACAAATTCCATTGAAATACAACCTTCATCAAAATTAGGTCAAATGGTTTTACACCAAACTCCAAGGTTTCTTCCTCTTAGAACATATCCCAAGTGTCAAGGACCAAGTATGATGCTCATTTCATTAATAACATCATTTACTCAAAATCCTCATTTTGACCTAAAACCTCCAAGTTACCCAAAAACGAAAATACTTGAAATCATAACTCTAAATCAGTAAATATACAACAATTATAACAATTATTTGAGTTTGTAGAGGTAGGGTTTGAACTCACAAGCTAGGGCTTGGTAAAACCCTAGAAAATTCCAAAAATGGTGGAGAAGATGAAGTGATGAGGGAGATGAACACTTGAAGCTTTAATCCCAAGGCTTGATTTAGATCTTTCTCTTTAATGAAGCAATAAATGAGGTTTGAGGAGGTAGGTGAAAGAGCAAAACCCTAGAAAATCGCCTTCAATGTGATGCTCCCAAATACTGATTTTTCTGTATCTGATAAATGAGAAATGGAGCTGAAAATCGCACCTTATTGTGCTCCTGGACAACACAGGCGATGCTGCCATGCGATGCTGCCATGGCAGTATTGCCGGCAACATAGCCTGAAGTGTACCGTAACTTCATTGTTGCACAACTGATTCCAAAGCCACGGGCGATACTGCCATGTGATGCTGCCATGTCAGTATCGCCGGCAACATAGCCCGAAATGTACCGTAACATCGATTTTGAACACACTTGATCAAGGCTTTGGGCGATGCTGCCCATGCGATGTTGACATGGCAGTATCGCCATGTCACAATCTCCCAGAGTGTACCGAAAATCCTTTCGGGTTCGGGTCTCGCTCCTTTCTTCCGTTTAATGTTACCCAACATTAACCACTTAAAATACTTCATCAAAACTAGAAATGACATGATATTAGGATACGATATTTATTATTTTGTACAAAATTCCGAGTGTTACATATATATATATATATATTATTTTGAAAGGCAACCATTTTATAAAATCCAACCAACAATTCAAACATACATCACCAGCAACTAAGTTACCAAGAAAAAACCTGGAACAGGTTTGCAAGATACAAACCAACACCCGCACCAATCTCCCATTAACCATTGAGAACCTAAGCCCTCTAATCTAAAACACAACAAAGGGAATTGAAGGGCAACATGAACCCACTTTCAGCAGAAAACAATA
The DNA here is from genome assembly GCA_036898165.1 of Silybum marianum. Lineage (NCBI taxonomy): Eukaryota > Viridiplantae > Streptophyta > Magnoliopsida > Asterales > Asteraceae > Silybum > Silybum marianum. The sequence goes on along the minus strand of CM072528.1, from coordinate 49,247,930 downwards.
AAAAGCAGTTAGACTAAAATGAACCCGAACTCCTGCTCGACACCACCTCTATTTTGCGCCAATGTCGCCAGAGGTGGAACCCCATAGGGGCCTTTGGGGTCCATGGCCTCTCCGCATTTTTAGTTAAATACCGAATATGAGCTACTAAGACATATGTCATGGCCAGCTTGGTTGGTTATTGCTTTGTGGCCTCCTGCTTGAGGTCACAGTTTTGATTCTTTTCCTTTGTGCTTTCTCTTTTTCTTTTCTATTTTGTCATTTTTTAAACCCACTACATATTAAATCATTAATATATTATCAAGATGTTTCAAGTCCATTCCCTGCACTTTTTCATTTTTCCACCATTCCCTTGCATTTTTTATTTTGCCATTTTTCTACCACTACATTTTAAATCATTAATATCAATTATATATAAAGATCAGTTTTTAAGGCGTAGGATCATGTGAGAAGTTGAGTTACAGTGAGAAGCGTAAGAAGGGATCTAGACACTTTATCACTTTTAATCTCAAACCCACCCATGAATGGCGCTTGATACGGGGATTGATCCTGTGCATCTCGACGTATCTCATCTCGATGCATCTCATCCTAATGTGCATCCAAGAGTGGAGATCCCTTCTTACCTTTCTGACCATAACTTCACTTCTCACCGGAACCCAACCCTAGTTTTTAAATGATATAAGGAAATAATATTTAAGTTGGTATATAGTTTTATATTACTAATATAAAAGTTATTTTATTAGTTCATAATAGTACAAAAACATAACAAATCTATATTACTATTTTCGATTAATAGTTTAAAGGTTCTGAGTTTTATGGGTCATATATCCAAACACTTATTTGGTAAATGCTTAGTAGTAAGTTAACAAACACTTACTTTGCCGGATAATATTTTTACTCCATCAAAACATCATCATATGCAACAAATTACCCAGTAAGTTCTAACCGGATTAAAATCGTCACCTTTACTTACCGGGTAAGACTTTTGGTCCTTACCATCGCTCTTATCGGGCAAACGCTTACTAGGTAAGCATTTGGTAAACAACTCCTTAATCTTACACTAACCAATTTTTAAAAAAAAATAATATTATATCGTAGAAAATCGAACAAAAAACAAGCTATGTGTGTATGATCATTTACACCTCTGAATTTTTGTAATATTATAATTCGGCCCCCCGGGGTTATAATGATCGTGTTCCGCCCCTGACTGTCGCTGAGCCAAACCAGACCAAACAGCAGCAAAAAACAGTCATAACAGCTTACGAAACAACGCCGTTCAGATCATCTCGTGCCTCCACAGTTCGAACGAAATGTACAAATGCATGTTACAAATTACCAGTTTGCATTTGTGCATACCGTCCAAATGTAGGGATCCCAGGGTGTTCTTTAGTTTTCTCTTTTTTGACGTTTTCTTCTGAACCTAACCCTATATATACACAGGCTTAGGATCGTGGGAAAAGGAAAGTTAAGGTGAGAAATATAAGAAGAGATCTGAACCATTGAACGTTTAATCTCATACCCGTCCATGTATTGCGCTTTAGATGGGAGTTGAACGAGTGCATCTTGGTACACCTCATCTCAATGTATCTCATCCTAATGTGCATCAATAGGTGGAGACCCCTTCTCACCTTAACTCCCATTTTCACCGGAACCCAACCACATATAAGGACATGTTCATACGAGAATGATACATATTTAAGAAAATAAGATTATGAATCTTAACCACATGTTTGATTAGATTAAAGGCTATAATCTTAATGGCATACTTTGTAAATATTAGGATGAAATACAAATTTCCACGAAAGGTAAATACTTTGAGGGGCATAATTGGTAGAACCAAATGTTTGATTTTCAAATCAAATAAAATTTCAACCACATGTTCTTTTTAAGTCATTTAAAAAATAAGCTGTAACTTAATTTGTATTTAAATAATTTATTTTTATTAAGGTAAATTATAAAAAAAAATATATAATTTTCATCTGGAGAAGCATCTAGCAGTCCCAACTTGTTCTTAAAGAATGTTGTAGGTGGAAGATCGGTTCCGGATCATCCATTAAGGTGTGGCGCGATCCCTGGCTTCGGGACGATCGTAACTTTCGGATTGAGACGCCTGTTTTCCAGGCAGAACGTAACCTTCGAGTTAGTAACTTGCTTATCCCTGACTCTCACCTATGGGATGTTGATAAAATAAACCAGTTATTTTCTCTTCGGGATAGAAAGGAAATTCTTCTTTTGGAAGAACAACAAATATGAAAGTGATCCCAGATCACTCATAGCAAACTCACTGCTCAATCGTGCGATGATATTATCCAGGAGAGTCGCTGACGAGGCAGTGAGAATAATATCCTCTACATACAAAAATGATCATTTTTATTAAGAGTAATTTTGGACAAAAATGTCTTTTCATTATTAATTTGGGATATTTTATTTTTTTAATTTATTTAATAAAAATGAGTGGTTGAGAATCATTCATTTATTTTCTTAAACGAGATATATTCTTATATATATAGGAGAGATTTCAAATACAAACCAAACAATTTATACAAAGCGTACAAACTTCATTCAACCAATCATTTTTTATTTTATTTTTTAATTTTTCTTAATTGTGAGGGTTAATTAATCAATAATATGTAAAAAAAATTCATTAAAAACACATGAGGGTTGATTAATCAATAATAGATATGAAACAAGATTCATCAAAATGAAAAATACATAAAACAATTTCATTTTTATATAGAAACAAAAATATATGAAATAATTTTATAAAAGAAAATAATTATATGAAACAATTTCATGAAAAAAAGTTATTCAAAAAAGCAATGAAACCATAAAATTTATACGGTTTATACAAATTGTTTGGTTTGTATTTGAAATCTTCCTTATCTCTTATATATATATATATATATATATATGAAGGTTTAAATGAGAACTTTGCATTTTTAAAGGAACAAAGAGATATCTGTGGATCACATATGATGTGGGTCCACATAATATTAAATCATTTATGATTTAATATTATGTACGACCCACATTATATGCGGTCCACAAGTTGTTCATTTAAGGAGAGATGGTTCTCATTTGATCCATCCCCTATATATATATATATAACAAAATGGATAATATTTTTTTGTATGGACCGAATGTTGTCATGGTTTTACCTTGTTGTGTGTACAAAAAAAAACGTGTTTTGGAACAAGCTTTCATTACTCATTTATGCCAAATAAATGTCACGATTTTCTTTTCAAGAAATATACAATTTGTGAAAAACAATACAGCTGTACAGGGTTTGTCATTGTCCCTACTCACAAGGCCACAAGCACTTTTTGCTCATATTTATTATTTTCTAGTTTTATATTGGGTTTTTCGTTTTACACCGTAGTCTAATTCCCATTTACATCCAAGTCTATTGTTTTATTTATTTTGATTCAGGGACACACTAACACTCATATTTATTTATCTATTTCAATTAGAAGATATATGTATAGAATAAGGTTTAATATATAGACTAGGGTGTAAACAATAACACTCTTTTATATTTAGATATATATACTTGAATCAAGTATTTTAAAATATGTCAGCAAAAACTGACAAGAAATAAGTGACAAATGACATGATTTATCGTCCACATGAGCCATAGGAGAGGAGTAAGATCAAATTCGATATAAAATTCTCTAAAACTATTAAAAGTAATAACTATTCAAAGAAACCAGGGTCGGTTCAATGGTTTTGGTGTCTCAGACGAAAGTGTTCAAAAATGCCTCTATCCAAATAAACACTAAATTATTTTGGATTTGTAATAGCGTTGAACATGATGTTATCAAACAACAAGTTCACACACAATGTGTACTATAACAACATATAAAGTTTGTTCAATGATTTTTAATTCTTACAACTACATATAAATGTACAATAATATAAAATAACCATTTAAAATAAATAAAAAACAAACTACATTAACATATGGTATAACCTAACACATGTCCATGGTAAAACACCATTTTATGTTGTATGAATTATATTGTTGTATTTGTCGTATATTAATATTATATACTTAAAAATCATTTTACGTTGATTGCTTATAGAGTCGCATGATATGCTCAATAGTTAGTATTTGAAACCAATTATCTAACAAAGCTTAAAAGAGTCGTCTTGTAACAAATTTATATCATTTTATTAAAACTAGAAACAAACTTGAACATGCATATACACGAAATGCAACAATAAAAGACAACTCTCTCTATATGTTGGGTCACCGATGATTTGGTGATGAACCACCTTCCTTTATATGAATGAATTTTTACAGGTTCTTTTGAAGGTCTGAAATATGCTTCAAGTATTGAAGAGTCAAAGACTATTCAATCAAGGGGTTGTACATCAAAAAGTGGAATTTTGGATGTATCAACCAACTTCAATATTCAGACCATCTTGCCAAGTCAAGATTGGGTCACCAATATAGTGGGTCACCGATGGTACACTCAAAAGTCATCAAAAGTACTAAGGACATCAAATAAGATGAGGTCATCAAGTTTGATGTCATGGTCACCGACACTATGATCTTGGTCACCGAAATTGCAGGTATATTTTCTAAGGCTGTGATATCAACTCACAAGGGTATACACTTTTGTCACTTAGTGAAAGAAGAAGTTATCAAGCAAAATGTACACTTATCAACTCCAAATTTTATAAGATATCCACCGATGTGATACATAGTGAGATGTATCACTTAGCAATTTCAAAGAGATAAGTTCTTGACTCACATCAATTGCAAGACACGTGAGCCAGCAAGAACTTGGGCATCAAGCCTTAATTAAAGACATTCTCTTTTATTCTTATAAAAGGAATATTTGTCTTTTAGCTAAAAGGCTTGATGGGACTTCACAGAGCATGAAGAAAAGAAGATAAAGTTATCTGACATTACGTGCTACAAGGAATGGTTCATCCATTATTCTAGTACAAAGGAAGTGGTCTCTTCCTTTGTCCATCAGATAATCTTCCAGCTAATGAAACCTTGACAGCTGTCCACTTGCATCCCATGCATGGACACTATAAAAGGAGATGAAGTCCTTCCCAGAAATCTCACGCTTTCAACAAATCTTCAGAGTGATTATTTGTTTCACTGTGGCAAAGCTGTGTGCTATAACAGTATTGTTTTAACTTGCTTAGTGTAATAGTTAATTACTGTTATCTGTGTGTTTAGTTTGATAGAATAGTCTGCCTGTTCTTTTCCGCATCAAACTATCTGTGTGTAAATTTTTAATATTTATATTAAAAAATTTAAAAAGAGTATATTCTGTGTGTTTTATATTCAACCCCCCCTTCTACAAAACCCTCTCTTAGTTAGCCATCTCTCTTTGGGGACTAACAGTCTATATAAACATGTTTGAGAAAATAATGCATAGAAGAAGAAGAAGAAGAAGAAGAAGAATAAGAATAAGATTTCAAATATTATTGATGTTTTTTTAAAGCAAAAACCCATATAAAATATTAATTGTTGAATGTGATTATTTTTATTTCAGATAAACATATGTTGGTATTAAAATGAAAAAAAACTTTAAGATTAATGAGAGGCAAAAACAACTTTTGGATTAGCGAAATGATTTAGGATGAGAAAGAATAAAAGTAAAATGTGGGAAATGACTTAAAAAAAAACTGCATCAGCGTAGCGGTAACGTCTGTTGAGGTTATTGATGAGATCTCAAGTTCAAGTCCTGGCATGTAACTTTTCTTAAGGATTTTTTAGTAGTAATATATGGTAGGCCCAACAAGTGAATTGATACCTTTCGGGCTTCTGATGCCCTGGGCGACCACCCAGCTCGCCCACCCCTTGGGTCGGCCGTGAAAGAAAGCATACAAGTATTCAAAATATATTTAAAACAAGAATAACATATGCACTTGTTTGGAATATGTATAATTATAAAAATTATACCAGTTATATACAAGGTTCAAAGTAGTATGAGTCTGGCGACGAGATCAAACCTTCAGGTCTTAGAAGCATGACGAGACCGTGACGTTTTTCAAGACAAGACTTATAGCCGCAAATATTTGTTTCATATAAATTATTATACATATAAACATATATTTTCTACTATTACTCAATGAGTAAGTGATATTACATAATTTAAATTAGATTATACATTAGAAACTGACAAACAAGTCATCAAAAAACAGTAAGAAAAATCAAATATTACGTTACAAAAACAACATGTTAGGTCATGCATGCCACATGCATAACGTGACGTGAGATACAAGCTTAGCCGTTAATTAAGTAATTAGTAGTGAGACGTCGGTACGGAGTTGGGTCAGCTGTGGAGTCTTAGCCTTAAACCACAATGCATCATAACGACTGTTGCGACGAACTTATTTAAACACTGATTATATATAGGATATTATTGTCAATCAATTGCCTAGAGATCCCCCAATAACTTTCTTTTGTAAAACTTTTTCCATTTTTAACAAAACCTTTTTATTTATTGGGGGATTAGAAAAAAAACACGCGTATATCTTACGTTCTTTAAATCTTAACTACTTCGTGTGAGAGATTTACCGAATTTCTAAATGACTAAATCATTTTATTTGGTTTGGTTTTAACTCTTAATTAAATCTTACACAATAACTCATGTTAATAATCATATAAATTAATAATTACACTTCATTTATTTAAATCAGAAGTAAAAGGATCTCTTATTTCATTATCTTGAATATACTATATTACCAGAGGTCACGTCATAAATCTATATACTAAGAACATTTCCAATGCATGTTTAAAGATGGGTTGAACATAGGTTGAAAATGACTTGAAACATCGGAATGAAAAGGTTGAAGATGACTTGATCTTTAAAGACTTGAGGTTTGTCAAGTCTTTGAAGAATTTGTGTGAGAGACAAAGAGGAAGAAAAGGTATACATGGAGATTTTCACCATTGGAGAATTTAGTGGTCTTCAAGTCTTTTTAATATTTTCACCATTGGAGATGCTCTAACACGCTAAAATTCAAAATTTAATATATATATATATATATATATATATAGAGAGAGAGAGAGAGAGGGGGGAAAGTTCAAATGCGAACTCAAATTTGGTTGTGAACGTGAGAACAAATGAGAGTGTGACACGTGTCAAAATAAGCAATATTCAAACTGAATATACAAAAGAATATTCAGACTGAATATACAAAGGAATATTCAGTCTGAGTGTACAAAGAAATATTCAGACTGAATATTCCTTTGTATATTCAGACTGAATATATACTATAATATTTCTTTGAATGTGACACGTGTCGCACTCTCATTTGTCCTCACGTTCACAACCAAATTTGAGTTCTCATTTGAACCCGCCCCTATATATATATATATATATATATATATAATTTGACTCGCTACAACAAATTAGGAAAAAGATCACGTTTCTTAAAATCACTCATTCTCATATTAATCTGTTCTAATTTTGGTCCGCTACCAAAGAAAATCGTGATCCCATATTAAACTTCAACGTCGATTTTGAATCTTCTCGATCTCGGTTTGCAATCGATGTAGATGCAGCGACGAAGAAAGGGGGTGTTTCTCGTTTTCCCCTCTTCTCATGTGAACCCTCTCGATCTGTATCTCCATGAACGACTCCGATCTCTATATCTCGATTTCTATCTCTATCTCCAAACATCGATCCATGAACGACTCCGTTGGGATTGCTTATTTGAAACAACTTATGCTTTTTTTTTGAAAAATGTTTATAAGCTCATGTGATAAGAAAAATAGATTTAGGGTTAAAATGGTAAATTGGTTTTTATAAGTCATAAGTTGGTTTTGATAAATTAAAAGCTTTAAAGTTGTTAAAAACTTCTTTTCACCGATTCCCCACCAGTATAAGCCCTTTTCTTTTTTTCCATCCAAACACTCAAAAATGTTTTTCATCGGTTCCACACCGGTATAAGTCAATAAGTTTTTTTTTATAAGCAATCCCAAACACCCCTTATATCGAGATATTGATGTCATATCAAAGAACATAAAGTTCTCGTTTTTTAGTGTAATTTGTTTGATTAAAATATTAGTAATTTTTAAGATAATTTATTTTAAAAAATAAGGAGGTAAGAGTTTTTTAATTAAAAAAGAAAATAAAAAGCCAAATAATGTAGACGCTGATAAATTTCTCCCTAATCAATTCTCACGTATATAATTAATGAAAAATGAGTTTTCCTTTGTATCAAACATATATATATATTATGGGGAGAGAGAGAGAGAGAGAGAGAGAGAGTATGAAACAAAAACAAAGTCAAAATAAGAAAACACGAAAATGTCCAAATCGTATGTGATTTTCCACTAAAACCAGATGTAACTATGGAATACAGTCAATACATGGATGCACATGCGACTTATCCCGCTATCTAGGTCACTCGTAATCAAATTGTTTGTTATTTAATTGTTCCTATGTTCTTTTATTTGTTAATGTTTTTATCCTGTAATTGATCATATTTATCTGTAGTTAGTTACACGAATTTAGAGATGAAGCTTTAATAGGTTGTACTCAAACACAATTTACTTGTACTCTTGAAAATTAAGTAATCAGCATTAAATACCAGTAACTAAAGCTTAAAAAGTTATTTTTAAAAGTTTTTGGTTAAATGCTTTATAATATAGTATAGATAAGAATAAACGACTTTTTATTACAGGGTCAACAGTCGTCATATGACTATCGTAAGAAACTAATGACGTACGACAATCGACCACCAAGACGTCTCAGACAATCGTCACATCTAACGACAATCCTTAGATACTCTCGACGTTCGAAGATATAAAGACAAACATGCTATTTATCGTAACTAACGACAGTCGTGAGTTCTTTTAACTCACGATTGCCGCTTATCTATAACTAACGAAAAAATAATTGTTTTCTTATGTGTTTAAAGCAAGATCTTTCTCATTAATGATAACTGACATAACGGACTCATCAAGCATAACGGATGTAACCGAAAACATGCAAAATGCAATCAAGAGCATTGAAGATGATGATCGTAGTACATTAAAAGCACATTTATGGAGAAGATTAGTATATAAACATACCTAAGATCAATCAAAAGGGACACAAAGTTACAAGCTATGTGAACTATATATATGCACTTCATTCAATACTCACAAACAAACTTACGATCTATTCTCATCTCAATTTACATTGTAAGCTTTGTACTCACGACCGGTGTTACCTAAGAACAACGTCTCTGTTTGACGTCACATTTCGCAGGTGTATCGACAACCTCAATTGTTGTCCGTGGTTTTTTCCCCCAACAAAAGGTTTTCCGCGTTATCAATTCCATGTGTCCCATTTATTATTTTCTTTAACAGTTTGTTTCTCGAAGAAATCCATCTTTAGTTGTTAAAGCTCCACAACAATTTAAAGTTGTTTTTATAAAATCAAATTTTGACATAAACAGTAACATATCTATATAAGAATTCTATCACATGTTTGTTGACACATAAACCTGATAATTCTTCAAATCGATCGGTAATACATCATTTAATAAGAGTCGAGGTCCCAACCTCTAATTTATCATGTTTCTAATAGTATGCCCCCTTTTTCCCTTAATTATACAGTATTCAACGTTAGGAATGGATTACAGCATGCATGTGCATGTGATGCGAACCTTAATCTCATTTATTGTTTTCACTGAAAGAATGTTTTTTAATTAAGTTTTTTTCATAGAAAATATGATCATGGGTTCTTTATTCTTAGACTTAGAATGAGATAGTGGTCTTAGTGCATCCATTAACTCCAGTAGTAATTATATTTGCGTTTTGTCGTCAAAAAAAAAAAACTCCAGTAGTAATTAGTTTCTTTATTATAAATACTGTAATTCCTTTTTACTAATGATGATGAGAAAATTGTTCCAAAACAATCTGTTCTTCTCTTAATATTTTTGTGGAGACTAGTCATCTTGAAAAGGATGTATCAACGCCCACATACACATGCGTGCGTGTGTTGGAAATAAATTGGACTTTGTCATTATCTGTATTAAATATTAAAGGACAATTGATTTAAATTATTATACTTCTCAAGAGAATTCTATATCAGTTATAATCCGGTTACATATTTGGATATATATCTCCTAATATGAGTAGGATAATCATTGAGTTAATTACCTGATTAACATTAAAGTAAGTGCATATATTCAATTATTTAATATCAATTATGTAGATAAACTAGGACTCCTTATGGGATGAGTCTCTAGCTTTCCATGGCCTATATATATAAAGGAGATCAAGTTCCTATTGCCTACACGAATCTGCATTCAGTTTAGCCCCATTCTGAAGCGAATCGTATAGAGCTTTAGAAGACGTTGATCCGTATGCGAGAATGACTGCTTCCGCGTCAATGAACTTTGTTGCGTATAATTGTGTTGTTCCAGGTTAGTTCTACTAAATTCTTTAAGGTATTATGTTAATTAGATTTCTGCTTATGTGTTTATGTTCCTATGCCTTCATTCTTGTTATCATATGCTTAAGTAAATCTCATATAAATATAACAGTGCGCGCACACACACACACACACACATATATATATATGGCCCCATTGAATCATATATGATTTTTTAATGTGTGGGACCCACATCATATGTGGTCCACAAGGTGTTTCTTTGTTCCTTTAAATATGCAAAGTTCTCATTTGAACCATGGAGAGAGAGAGAGAGAGAGTTGGTTTCCGATAGGAATTCAATATTTGGTGGGGAATCATAGGAACCCCGCATGACTGTTGATTTTGAGAGCACATGCATCGATCCGTTGGAGCTTATGCACACTACCTTCTTTTAAGGAGGGGTTGACCGGTCGTTTCTTTTTGTTCATCTAAGTCGAACAGACTGGTTATGTTAACATACACCAACATTTTCTGGGTAATCTATGGTGATATGCGTTCACTTATGTTAAGGTATGTTGATATTCATTGTTTTTCATGTTAAAGTTTGTTACGTTATGGTCTGTAAATGTTCAGTATTTTCCGTGTTAAGGTATATAAAAGTTTTCATGTCAAGACATGTTAAGGTTGTAAGGTATGTTTCGATGTTCATATTTGTTGAGGTGATTTAAGGTATGATAAGCTCTAGTTACCCTTACATCTTTGCCACAACGTTTTTTTTTGGGACGTTGGATCATGAGGCAATATCCATTCAAGGGATATGAAGGTGTTCCTACGTATGGTTTTTACTAGAAAAGATTCTCACATGATCACAATTATACACACACATGTGTGTGTGCACCCATTTAATCAAATGAGAACCCAAAAAGGTTGGAAATTATGAGAATTATTGATAATGTGTTGTTTCACTTATAGAATAATGCATGCTAATTAGGTAAAGTGTTGTTTCACTATGGGTGGCAATTCCGTACCAAACTAAACTAAACCAACCAACATGTGTATCGACCGTAACAATTAAGTAGGTACCGATTACAATAGGTTGGTAATACTGTACCAAATTTGCAAACTTCGTTTGTACACGGTATTGGACGTCAAGTACCACGGTAGTACCATAATACCAACTTATTTAGTTATCTGTTATTTTGAATTGTTTTATCTATTGAAAATTAAATTTTGTAACTTGGGAAAAGTTCAAAAAAAAAAACCAACGAACTAATTCATTTTGAATAACTAAGTTACTGAACTATTTTTTTGAATGAAAAAATCACAAACTTTCTCTTTTTGAATTAGAGTTAAATTCAAATTTGGTCCCTGTGATTTACAAATTATAACAGATAAGGTCCCTGAATGATTTTTATAACGAATAACGTCCATGTGGTTTCCATTTTATAACACGTAAGGTCCCTCCATCTAATTTTTCCGTTAAATATAACGTTTTTAACATAATTTCTTTATTTTTCCATTTTTCAAACCATATGGACCAAATATGTAATTTACTCTAAACTATATACATATATTTATATTTTATGTATTGTATAATTAGATTTGCATTTCATTAATTATATAAATTACATATTTTGTTAATTGTATAATTTTCTTATTTTATAAATTATACAACATATTTATAGGCACCTTATAATTTTATTTAAAAAATATTTATACTTTATATATTTATGATATATTATATTTATCTTTTATAAAATTTATTTTGTATTTATATTTATATATAAAATATAAATAATTTTATAAAATGTATCGAATGTTCAGTTTATGTTAAAAACACTAAATCAGTTCATTATACAAATTATATACATATATGAAAGATTCAAATAAATAAAATAAATACAAATATAAAATATAAATACAAGTACAAAGCAAATTCTATAAAATATAAATATAATATAAGATGTTGGTTCATTTGCAAACTGGATGAAAAGTACAAACTTGTACAAGGTAATGTAAAAATAATTTTTTTTCATCATATGTTATGATTTAAGATATTATTATACATATGTTTGTTTCATAATGTAAAGTTTCACATGTATTTATTTTCATAAGTTAAAAGTTTATCATATATTTGTTTTATAATGTAAAAGTTTTACATGCATTTTTCACATGTAATTTTTTCATAAGGTGAAACAAACATATGTATAATATCATCTTAAATCATAGCATTTGATGAAAAAAATAATGAAAAAAATTATTTTTATATTGGTTTGTGAGTTTGTATCATTTATCCAGTTTGTAAATGAACTGAGATCTATAATAAAATATAATCTTAAATATACAAAAAATTATTAATTTATAGATATAAATATATATAGTAAATATAATATAAAAATTAAATTCAAACACGTAAAACATCGATGTCATCAAGATGATTCTCTTGAAAATCTACCGTATAACCTTCGTTACCATCTCTATTCACTTCATATATGTATATCTATGAATTATTAATTATTTGTATATTTAAAATTATATTACATCTATATTTTATAAAAAAATTATATTTATATTTTTATATATTTTATGTATTTAAATATTCCATGCATGCAATTTGTATATTGACATGATTTAATGTTTTTTTTAAGTATATAATATTTATATACGGCAATTGGAATAAACAAATAAACTCACACACCCTCCTCACCTATGGTGAGATTTGAACCCCCGATCTCCTAGAAGACATGATTTAATTTTTATAGCATAAATTGGACCTTTCATATATTTTATTAAATTATTAACATTTTATAAAATATAAATATAATATATTATATGAATATACAAAATAAAAATAATTTATAAAATATAAATATAATATAATTTATAAAATATGAAAATTATATAATTAATAAAATAGGCAATTTATATAATTAATGAAATAAAAATATAATTATACAATACATAAAATATAAATATATGTATATAATTTAGAGTAAATTACAGATTTGGTCCATGTAGTTTGAAAAATGAAAAATAAAGAAAATATGTTAAAAAGGTTATATTTAACAGAAAAGTTATATGGAGGGACCTTATGTGTTATAAAATGGAAACCACATGGACGTTATTCGTTAAAAAAATAATTGAGGGACCTTATCCGTTATAATTTGTAAACCACAGGGACCAAATTTGAATTTAACTCTTTGAATTATTAAGTTCCTGAACTATTGTTTTATTTAAAAAACCATTAAGTTTTCTCATTTGAAATGATTAAGTCTCTGAACATTTTTTTTTTCAAAAAAACAAACCATCGAACTTTTAAAAATTGATTACTTACACCATGTTATCCAATAAAAAAATTATATGTAACCGACTAAAAAAGTCTTAAAATAAAGTTACTTGTAACCCCCTAAAAATAGATCAAAAACAGGTAGATCGATAGTGGCAGACAACAATGTGATTGCCGATATGAAGAACTAACAAAAATGGGCCGACATGGAGTGGCGAGAGGGAGTGACATAGTTGTTTGTAAGAGGTTTCAAGGGCGTAGGGTTTTGAAACAGTGAAATTGATTTAAATTTTATTTTACTTTAAGATACTTGTAGTCGGTTACGGGTAGTTTTTTTTTGTTAAAAGATGTAGGTAATTAATTTTAAAAGTTCGACAGTTTATTTAATACAAAAAAAATGTTTTGAGATTTTGTCATTCAAAATGAAATAGTTCGATGGATTTTTGTGAACTTTTCTCTAACTTTAAGTATCTTATTTAAACATTTGAACATTTGCAAGTTTTACTCTTTGAAATTAAAAGCCATTCAACATCACATGTGTTACCTAAAAACTCAAAATGTCAGTGAAATTTGTACATTATGACAAATTTCATATTTGTAATTTGAAGTTAGTTCAAAACCAATATCAACGTATGTCAAATCGAAAAAAGTTGGTACCAAGTACAGTTAGTTGGTGCACGGTATAAAATTTTGCATATCAATTATAATTGATTAGTACACAGCATTTGGAAAAAAAAACTTGGTGCCGTAATAAGTCCACCATATTTCATAGTCTGAAACTAAACAATACTAAAAATAGCTAGACATGAAAAACAATCATGTTTGTGAACATCAGTATAATTTAACATGCATTGTTTTACAAAGTTAAACAAACACATGAAGACCGATTGTTCCGATTCTTAACCTTTTGTGGTTCTCATTTCATTAGTCATCTCTCTCTCTCTCTCTCTCTCTCTTTATATGTGTATATATATATATATAGAGGCGAGTTCAAATGAGAAATCAAATTTGGTTGTGAACATGAGGACAAAGGAGAGCGTGACACATGTAATATTCAGACTGAATAATGAATGGAAATATTCAGACTGAATGTAGTGTTATTCAGTCTGAATATAGTATTATTCAGTCTGAATATAGTGTTATTTATTCTAAATAATATATGAACTTCATCTTCATTATTCATTCTGAATGTCCTTTATTATTCAGACTGAATGAGATACGTGTTGCGCTCTCCTTTGTCCTCATGTTCACAACCAAATTTGAGTTTGCATTTGATTACTCTCTCTCTCTCTCTCTTTCTCTCTCTCTCTCTCTCTTTCTCTCTCTCTCTCTCTCTCTCTCTATATATATATATATGTGTGTGTGTGTGTGTGTGTGTGTGTGTGTGTGTGTGTGTGTGTGTGTGTGAATGTGTAACCTTCACATGATCGTGAATGTAAAAAAAATTGGAGGGGAGGGGGGGACTTTCACATGTCTTTACACAATATAAAGTTATTCACAGGTTTTAAGGTATGTTTACCTTAAATTATATGAATATGTGTATAGTTTGTATGGTTTGTAACATTTGATTGTTTTGCATTTGATGGGGCCTCTATGTGTGTGTGTGTGTGTGTAGATGTTTACAAACTCAATAAGTCAGACAAATTTACAAACCGGTTTTCACACACATACTTATATATAGAGGGGGGGAGGTTAGAGGAAAACCCCCCAAAAATTAAAAATAAAAATGAGGAACATTGTGGTGACTATTCATCTGGACAGTATGCACATTAGCGCACGCACACACACACACACACACACACACACACACACACATATATAGGGTCAAGTTCAAAGGAAAAACGCCAAAAAAGAGAATCTTGAAGAACACCCTGTGAGCCTTCCATGTGGACGGTATGCATTAGTGCATAGGAACAAAAAACGCTTGTATGCATTAATGCATACCGTCTAGATGGAATGCTCCAAGGGTACGTTCTTCAGTTTTTTTATTGTTTTCCCTTGAACCTTCCTCTCTCTCTCTCTCTCTCTGTATATATATATAGAGAGAGGAAGGTTCAAATGAGAACTTTGCATTTTTAAAGGAACAAATGAACAATTGTGGATCACATATGATGTGGGTCCCATATAATATTAAATCATTTATGATTTAATATGATTTAGTATTAATTTAATATTATGTGGGACCCACATTATATGTGGTCCCAAATGAGTTCCTTTGTTCCTTTAAATTGGTAGTGTTCTCATATGATCCATCCTATATATATATATATAGGAAGGTTCAAATGAGAACTTTGCATTTTTAAAGGAACAAATTGACACTTTTGGATCACATATGATGTGGGTCCCACATAATATGTGGTCGACAAATTTGTTCATTTGTTACTTTAAGTAGAGGTGGTTCTCATTTGATCCCTCCCCTATATATATATATATATAAGTAATTTGTCCATTATGCACATGTGTATAAAAACCAAGAAACAATTTCAAGTACATGTATGCATATGTGCATATCATATAGATGAACGGTTATTAGGATGTTCTTTAATTTTCTTTTACTGTTTTCCAGCGAACGTGACTCTCTCTTTCTCTCTGTATATTATATATATAGGGAGGGGTAGGTTCAAATGTGAACTCATTTTTGGTTGTGAACGTGAGGACGAATCTCAGCCACACATCTTCGGTTATGGTGGACGCGATCACGGAGGATTGACGCGATTCATGGGAGAGTGGAGATTATTAAAGGAGGGGAACCAGGTCAAAGCCGCCTTTATTGATCGGATAAGTGGCTGAGATTCGTCCTCACGTTCACAACCAAAAATGAGTTCACATTTGAACTTTCCTCTATATATATATATGTATATATATAAGGGGGATATCATACGAGAACCACCCTTTTTTAAAGGAATAAATTACACTTTGTGGACCACATATGATGTGGGTCCCACATAATATTAAATCATATTAAATCAGAAATGATTTAATATTATATGGGACTCACATCATATATGGTCCACAAGATTTTCCTTTATTCCTTTAAATTTACAAAGTTCTCTTTTAAACATTTCTCTCTCTCTCTCTCTCTCTCTCTCTCTATATATATATATATATATATATATGGTATTCTTCAGTTTTTTTTGCGTTTTCCCTTGACCTGACCTTATATATATATATATATATATATATATATATGTATGTATATATACCCCGGGAGCTCTCCATCTGGAAGGTATGCACCAAGAACATTTCTGGATCTCCGAATGATTTAATTCATAACTAAAATTAGAAGAAAATAAAGTAAATAATTAAGGATAATAATGTGATTTCATATTTTTTTTGTAATTCTTGGTAACTTTGTTATTCCTAAAATCACATATAGGTAATTTATACTCACCGTTCACATTGTATCAAATCACTGTCATATTATTATCACAATAAAATCAAATGATGAACAAATAAAGCAATGTTTGTGAATGTGATCACCATTAGTTTTCGGTTATCACCAAAATGCTACAATTATCATAACAAAATCACATTATAAGAAATCTTCAAGTTATCAAAGCATTATCACATTATTGTAAGGGAAATGTTCAAAAAAATCCAACAAACTATCTCATTTTGAATGAAAAAACCATTAAGTTTTCTCATTTTGAATGCTCAAGTCCCTGAACTAGTTTTTTGGATGAAAAAATCATTAAACATTCTCATTTTGAATGGAAAAACCATTCAACTTTATTATTTTAAATGATTAAGTCCCTGATTTTTTTTCTAGAAATTAAACCATCGAATTTTTAAAAATTGGTTAGTTACATCTTTTTAACCTAAATAAACTATCTTTAACCGGTTATCTTTTGATTCTCCATCTTATGATGGATAAAACAATAGATCAAAAAGAGGAATAGCGATGATAGGGCCAACAACGTGTTAGACGAAATGGAGAACGGACAACGTTAGGGTAATGTGAGTGACGAGGGGGAGCGATACCGTTGTTTGCTAGGGCTTTTAAATGCGTAGGGTTTTTGGAACGGTAAAACCGATTTAAGTTTATTTTTAATTTAAAACTTTTTTAGTGAGTTACAAATAACTTATTTAAACAAAATATGTAGGTAACTAATTTTTAAAAGATCGATGGTTTATTTATTCAAAAAGAAATGTTTAAGAACTTAATTATTCAAAGTGAGAAAGTTTAATAATTTTTTCATTCAAATCAATAGTTTAGGAACTTAATCATTCAAAATTAGAAAGTTTTAATAGTTTTTCCAATCAAAAAAATAGTTTAAGGAGTTAATCATAATACCCTTTATACAAAATCATATATGATTTTACATCTATATTTGTACAAAATCACATATGAATTTACATTAGCATTTGTACAAGATCATATATGATATTGAAATCATATGTGATTTTGTTGACATACTTGACATTGTAATCATGTGTGAATATCATTTGTAGAAAATCATATATAATTTTACATTTACATTTGTAAAAAATCATATATGATACTGAGTTTGGTTTCTTATATTTCTTTTGATCTTATATTTATTTAAAGATATTTCATATTTATCTTGATCTTATATTTATTTAAAGATATTTCATATTTATCTTGATCTCATATTTATTTATATATATTTAAAATTTAAATTGTTAAAAATTAATCAAGATTATATGTTGTAAAATCTGATGAAAATCATGAATAGTAACATTCATAAAGTAATATTTGGACCATAATACTTTTAAATTAATTATATATTATTATTAATTAATTTTTTAATTCATTAATATGTATATAGCCAGAAAATTGTTCATTTTAAAAAGTTCTTATTTGAAAATACTCTCTCTCTCTCTCTATATATATATATATATATATATTCTTTAAAAAACCCAATATACAATGAGAACCCCAATAACCTTTAACATGATAATAGTGTTTCACATATTTTTTTTCCATGACGTAAGATTAAGATTTAAGACATTATTGATTAATAAATATTTTTTGATAGTATATATGCTTATTCATTTGGTTTGGTTTATAATATGAAATTTTTATATTCATACTTTTTGTTTCACAAGTACATAATAAAATTTCATATTATAAAATTTCATATATATTAATAATACCGAAAATTCAACGATAAATAGAAATAAATGATATAATGGTTTTCACCATTCCCACAATTAATTATATATTTATATATATGAAGAAAATGCTCAAAGATTTTACCTTAGTCTCGATATGGCTTCCATAAGAAGAATCATCCCGTAGAAATTGTCATGTTTTCCCACAGGTTTCTTGAACTTTCATCAACCATTTGAATCCTCCAAGAAGATGAGAGGCTACTCACAAAACAAATCCTAGGTTTGAGTTTTGTTCTCTTTTGACCATGAAACATTATCTTCAAAACTACAACACTTGTGGCATATTGGTTAATACTTGTAGGGATGAGGCTACATAACCCATCTAATCCTGGTTCGAATCCAGACGCAAACAACTTGTGGCCACTGAGGAATTATCTCAGTGCTGGATGCTTTAACATGCTTTAACAGTCTTAAAATTGTCAGGGATTAGTCTAGGCAAATGACTAGGATACCTTTTCCAAAACACACATTATCTTCAAGATCGAATTTTGCTAACGAGAAGAACAATTAATTAAAAGATATCCCTAAAATGTTCAAAAACAGAAAAAGAAAAACCACATAGAATCATCATCTCACAATCTTACCACAAAGTTGGTCAATTCTCGTATAAAAACACACACCCTAGATTCGAGATTTAATTACCTTTTTTTTTATATAACTTTTCTCGAAAACGAAAGATCCGAATAAAGTTTGGATCAAGAAAGTTCAAGAAAGCTGTGGAAAAGCATGACTCTAAGGATTACACAAATTGGCTCCATCTTGACAATTGTACACACAGTTGTGAGTGTGTGTAGGTGTATGTAGAAGAGAGGTGATAAGTTGAAGCCATACACATAGAAATTTCCATGGACCACAGATAGTATACTATCAGCTTTATAGAGAAGGAAGGAGAAGGTTTTTTTTGTGTGTGGGTGTGTGTGTTGAGATGGTGGGGGTGGAGGGGTGTACATTACTCCCTCGAGGCGCATATTAGCTGCATAATGCTTGATGTGTATGTTAGTGCGCAGTAGGGTACCTATATTTTTAAAGCATGGGCATATGGGCAATTGGGCATAACCCATATTGTGTTTGGAATTTTTAAAAAGATATAATTATTGCCAAAAGAAAAAAGAAATAAAACTTTATAACTTTAATATATATATATATAGGGGCGGGTTCAAATGAGAACTCAAATTTGGTTGTTAACGTGAGGACAAATGAGAGTACGACACGTGTCTCATTCAAAGAAATAATATAGTATATATTCAGTCTGAATATTCCTTTGTATATTCAGACTGAATATTTACTAGACTGAATATTTCTTTGTATATTCAGTCTGAATATTGCTTATTTTGACACGTGTCACGCCCTCATTTGTTGTTACGTTCACAACCAAATTTGAGTTCGCATTTGAACTTTCCTATATATATATATATATATATATATATATATTGTAAAGACCCAAAACCAAAGACAATAATACTCATATAACAATCAACCACCAAGTAGTAATTCTATAATGCTTTTACATCTCAATATTTTGCATCGGGTGATAAATTTTCATAGCTGAGAATTTATCTAACAAGACAAGTACTAAGTCTTCATGCCTCACTAACTATAACTCAAAGCTTTCACTTGCCTTTAGAAGAACTCTCAACATACGTCTTATCTGAAATGGTTTTAACTTTTGAAAAACGAAGGTTAGACCAAAAGGTCTAGTGAATTCCCAGCGAACCACAGTTGAAAATAATAGATCAACAAAAAGAATTCAAGTAAACCACAAGTGGATCATGCACAACAATCATAGAAATCAACACTTGTCACACAATTCCCCATGTCACGCTCTCATTTGTCTTCACGTGTTATGCTCTCATTTGTCCCCACGTTCACAACCAAATTTGAGTTCTAATTTGAACCTGCCAAGGGAAAACGCCAAAAAAAAGAGAAAACGGAAGAACACTCTGTGAGCCTTCCATCTGGACGGTATGCACTAATGCATACCGGAAATTTATAACATGCATTTGTGAATATTCATCAATGCATATGTAATGATAGAAGCATTGGTGCATAGAAACAAAAAATGCTTGTATGCATTAGTGCATACCGTCCGGATAGAGGGCTTCTAGAGTCTTCTTAAGTTTTTCTTTTTTTTACTATTTTCCTTTGAACCTCTCTCTCTCTCCCTCTATATATATATATATATATAGAGAGAGAGAGAGAGAGAAAGAGGTTCAAAGGAAAATACCAAAAAAATGAGAAATTGAAGAACACCTTGGTAACCATTTATCAAAACGGTATGTATATGTGTATACAAATTAAACTTGTTTTCTTGGTTTTTATGCACGCGTGCATGTCATCTACATGTGCGTACCAGACAAATTGTTACAAATTATTCATATGCACATGTGCATACCGTCTAGTTACAAGAGTTTTCTCAGTTTTTCATTTTTTGTTAGTTCCTATGAACCTGACTTTATACATATATTATGTTTATTATTTTGAAGAAAATTAGGGAAGTGGCTTAAATGCCAAAAATAATCCTAACACTAACAGAGAAAATTAACGTAGTTAGTGCTATGGACCACTGTCAGAGTAAAATGAGAACTACGAGAATGATTTCTAAAGTTATCAAAGTTTAGGTACCAATTTTGAAGGTTTCACTAACCACAGGGACCAAATTAGAGTTTACTCTAATAATAACAGCAATAAGAGTAAATTACGTTTTTGGTCTATGTGGTTTGGTGGTTTTCATGAAAATCGTCCCTGAACTTCATTTATTACAGATTTCGACTCAACCTTTGTCATTTTGTAACAGAATGGTCCCTCCCTCTAAGGGCCATCAAATTACTCCGTTAGAATTAAGGGTACTTCTGTCATTTTGTATTTTTCTCTCTAGTTTTTAAACTATTTTGTCCCTTTATGCTTTTTGTCTTTTCTTAATTTATTACTATATATATATATATATAAACAAAACACGTCGTTTTCAACCCCCCCCCCCCCCCAACGTGGGTGGCCACCTCCGGTCACTCTCAACTCTACTGGCCATCAACACCTACCGGCAACTTTCTCCCCTGAAACCACACCTACATAGAGAGGGAGATACACATAGCCATTCTTAAACACACACATACCTATACTGTTGAATGCAAACACATATTCGCTATAAACATACAAAGAGTTAAACACACACACACAGAGCAAGAAAAAATTGGAGATGATTAAAAGAAATACAAATCTGGGTGGAGGGCTTTCAATAGACGAGAGAGGAGACAAAGAAGGGGTTCACCGGAAGGGATTCAATGGAAAAGATAGAAGGTAGTGATGATCGCTAGGGGGTGCGCGGTTCAACAGACGAGATAGAGGGTGGTGACAATCGTCAGTGGGAGAACAGGGTGGTGAATGTGATGGTGGGGTTCATCGAATCTTGGTGGAGGCCCGCTGGAGAATAAGGTCTCGTCGGAGTTGGGTGGGATCATGCCTAGTCGTGAATAGAAATAGACATGACCAGAAATGTTGGAGATGAAGATCGAATCGAGTTGGGCGTGTGTTCTCTATATGTGGGTGTGGGTGGTGGTGACCGGCGGAGCGGGTACGTCGGAAGTTGAACGGGTCATGAAAGAGATGGAGGGGGAGAGAGAGAGAGAG
Source organism: Silybum marianum (assembly GCA_036898165.1). Lineage (NCBI taxonomy): Eukaryota > Viridiplantae > Streptophyta > Magnoliopsida > Asterales > Asteraceae > Silybum > Silybum marianum. Next base: position 49,225,550 of record CM072528.1, on the reverse strand, counting down.
AGAGAGATATTAGAGATATTTACTTATCTCTTCTTTATAACTTAGGGGGTTTTACAAAATCAGAAAAAGACAAAAAAGTCAAAAAATTGAAAAAGTCAAAACAAAAATAAATTAATGTTAAAAAGGTGAAAATTGTAAAAGGACGAAAATGCCCTCAAGGTTAACGGAGTAACTGAACGGCCGTTAGAGGGAGAGACCATCCTGTTACAAAACGACAAAGGTCGAGTCCTAATCCGTAATAAATAAAGTTCAGGGACCAATTTCGTAAAAATCATTAAACCATAGGGACCACAACTGTAATTTACTATAATAATAATAATAATAATAATAATAATAATAATAATAATAATAATAATAATAATAATAATAATATATGCTACCTATATCCTATTAATTTACGGAATTTATATATTTGTTCAAAGATTTGATAAATACATTCGAAAAAAAGGACTACAAATAAAATATTGATAAGTACATTCCAGAAATGTTTGAAAAGAAAAACTTTAAAAATATTATATCACAAAAACGAAAAGTTGTTTTTCCTCTTTAATATTTATACTTCTCATGATTGAATCTTATTATATATTTTGTATGAGAAATATATAAATTGTTAGCAGTATAAAAAAAATAACAACAAAAGTATTACTTTACCTCTTTAAAAAATATCCTAAATTTTATATTAAACTTTAATTTTGGTTCTAAGGTTTAGTAAAAAGTTTAAAAGTATAATATGAAACTTTGATAAGTCTAGGAATCATTTTTGTCATTTTCATTTTGTTTTGAAAGTGGTTTATGGTCGTTAATTCAGTTATTTTCTCCGGTAAAGCGAGAGATTTTTATCAAAGCTTTTTTAAGTGTTTGGAAATAACTTAATATTTTATTTTATATTTTCTATTAAAGAGTAATAAATTTTAGATTATGTGAGAAATTTTATAATAAAATACGACATAGAAAATAAAAATCTGAAAAGCCTCTTGTTTTAACGAAGAAAATAAATAGGGTTACCAATCATGGACCACTACAAAATAAAAACTAGAAAGATAATTTCCACACTTATCAAATCTCATATCCCACTTTCAAACTTTTCAAAACTCAAGGATTAAAAAACTCTTGATTTTATGGAAGAAAAATAATTGGATCCAACAAGTAAATTAATCTGTATTTATTGCAACTATTTTTTCGATTTGGCTGAATACATTTTGTTTTCACCAATATATGAATACAAGAATAAAACTTTTACAAATGAAATTCAATTATGATCTTCTATTTTAAATATAAGATATATTCCGGATCCAATAAAAGTATATTTCTTATTCTTATTCTTTATAAAATGGATCTCTCTCTCTCACACACACACACACACATATATATATATATACATACAGATACATAAAGACACACACACATATATATATATATGCCAAAAACTTGGATCCTAAAATATTTCAGATCCAAAGAACATATTTTGGATCATCAAGAGTATTCATCAAATCAAATATGTTTCAAGTCTAATGAGGCGTTACAAATATTTGAAGATTTTTGGATCCTAATGCCTTTTGGATTCCGTCCTCATACAAATCCGGATCTGGTAAAATTTGATCTTTACTTTGTTTTTTGGATTTTAGACTAAAATCCGAAAAAAAAAATCAATTTTTTTTTTCTGGAAAGTGTATTCTAGGCATTTGCCTAGACTAATCTCTTACAATTTTAAGACTGCTAAAGCATGCAGCCCTGAGATAATTTTTTAGTGGCCACAAGTTGTTTGCGCCTAATTATTTTATTGGATGAATTTGTATAATCATCAAATCTAATGTTAATTTGAACAGAACAGTAACTAATTTTTATATCACAATTAATTAGTTTATAGAATAATTGTTCACTTCATTATTTTCTATATGTATTTGTTATTCTTTTAAACCCCAAAAAGACTTATTAGGAATGGTAGTGCTGCCAATTCGAATTTGGTCCAAATTTTTTGGCCGATGACCAGTTAACTCAGTCTTGTTCTGGTCTGGTTTTTTTGTCCGCTTAAAAGTACCACTCTTTTTGGAAGTTAAAGCTCGGATCTTATACACCTCTATTAATAAGTTCTAAATGAGTATAATATGATATATATATATAGTACAAATATACTCGTATTTAGGGGTCGTTTACCAAACGCTTACCCGGGTAACACTTACCAAGTCATATTACCTTACCGGAGGAAGATGACAAGTACCAAAAATCTTACCCGGTAAGAGCAAAGACAAGAAAAACAAGGACCAAGAGTCTTACCCCGGTAAGTGATTGCGACAACTCTTACCACGATAAGCATTTACCGGGTAAATTGTTGCATACGATGCCGTTTTGATGGACTAAAATTTTGCCCAGTAAGTAAATGATAGTGTTAAAGTTTTCCAGTAAGCACTTACCCGGATAAGATTTAGTAAATGGCCCCTTAATGTACTCATGATTGAAATTTTGAAAAGTAGGTTTAAAATTTGAAGTAATACATATCAGTATGGGTGTCAAATCAATTATATTAAAATATCAATTTGTAATATAATTTAATTATCAAAAAATTAACTATGTTAAAATGATTTTATAAATCTAAATGTTTTAAAAATTTTGATCCGGTCAAATAGAAATGGTAATATGAGTTTCCAAAAACCTTTCAAGCTTTCACTCTTATTATTTACAAAAAAAAAGTTGAAATATAAATATTATAAAAACTGAAAGATTTTATATATGCTATTGATTTCTACATAATATTTTTAATATTTGTGTTCTTGAAAATCAAACTTTTAAAAGATAAAACCTAATACACATATAAGAGATGTACCAGAGTTTCAGCTACATTTCATATTCATCTCGATTTCGAATAAAGCTTACATAATCACTCCATGTATCTGATGGATTGGCTTCGACAAAATTTTGCTACAAAAAGTAAACCGAGTGTATAAAGGAGAAGTGGATAGTATCTAAAATTTAATAGCAAATCCCTCGTTCTCTCTACAATAATATCAATCAGTCATCTTTAATTAAAAGTTATTATTTTCATTTGTTATTAACTTTATTGAAAACTTTAATTATTATCTTATAAAATATGTTCAATAACCACTTAAATTACTATCAACCTATGCATTTAAGATAAGTTGCAGAACACTTTTTGAAACAAATGATTTTTCTCTCAACATAAATATTATTCACTAATTTTTACATTTTATGTGATTATAAATATTCACCATTAAATTATATCAGAAAAAAGAAAATAAATATAAAAAAAGTGACGCCTGAAATGGAAAATAAAGAGGGTCAATTTGAAAAAAAAAACGATATGCGTATTTTTATTAATTTTCATAAATAGTTTATACGATGTATTGGGTTGGGTTTACATAAGACTAGCATGTTTCCGTACAACCTGTGAAATCATAATTATACACTTGAAATTTCACAACAAAACATTGTCAACGTAAAAAAGATCTGAATCTTCACAACAAAACATTGTGAAGGTAAAAAAATTTGAATATTCACAGCAAAAAAACTGTGAAAGTTAACTTCACGGAGTTTTGTTGTGAAGTTTCAAATGTAAAAAATGGTCTTACGAATCTTACGAAAATAGTCTATTCTCTCACATGATCTCAAATTGATATATATATATATGTGTGTGTGTGTGTGTGTGTATGTATAGATTAGAGAGAGGGGGGGTTAAGTTTAAAGGGAAATGCAAAATAAATGGAAAATCAAAAAACCACGAAAAAGCAAATGAAGAAGTATATCAATATGGATGTTAAATTAACGAGAAAAATATGATTGTTATGTTGATGTAATATGCATCGTTCGAATTGATCATATTTCGTATTATTTCGACTAAAAAAATAAGGCGTTGGATTTAAAAATGCGAATTGGCCAAATTAGAAATTTCTCACCCCTTTATTGATCTCCTAGTCATTCCCCTACCTGTTTGACGAAAATGTCACCACGTTCGCAAGTGGTACGTACACAAATTGCGTACTGGGAAAAAGACAAAAAAAAGTTTACATGTTTAACCCAGATCTGCAAGTTATGTAGTCAAGTCAACAATTTACGTACCTAGGTTAGAAATGTAAAAATGAATTTGTCTTTTATCTAAGTACGAAATTTGCCTAGGTAGTGACAATTTCATCACTCAAGGAGATGAGTGACCAAGAGATCAACAAAGGAGTGAGAATTATTGTTTTTCACTTTAAAAATAAAGTTGTAACCGCCTTTTTAATTACATCCATTGGATCCATTAATCAAATGGTTTATGGAGTGTTTTTCAAATTTTCATTTTTAAGGTTTCCTCTAAACCTTCATATATATATATATATATATATAGAGAGAGAGAGAGAGGGGTTCAAATACAAACCAGTTGAAGGGTACAAACTATACAAACTGGTTCAAATCAATATAAAACTAAATTTTTTAATGATTTTTTTCATCAAATGTTATGGTTTAAGATATTATTGCACATATGTTTGTATTACCTTGTGAAAAAAATTACATGTGGAACTTCTATATTATGAAACAAATACATGTGAAACTTTTTCATAAAAAGAATATGAGAAACTTTCAACTTATGAAAACAAATACATGTGAAACTTTTATATTATGAAACAAACATGTAATAATATCCTAAATCATATATATATATATAGAGAGAGAGAGAGAGGGGTTCAAATACAAACCAGTTGAAGGGTACAAACTATACAAACTGGTTCAAATCAATATAAAACTAAATTTTTTAATATTTTTTTCATCAAATGCTATGGTTTAAGATATTATTGCACATATGTTTGTATTACCTTGTGAAAAAAATTACATGTGGAACTTCTATATTATGAAACAAATACATGTGAAACTTTTTCATAAAAAGAATATGAGAAACTTTCAACTTATGAAAACAAATACATGTGAAACTTTTATATTATGAAACAAACATGTAATAATATCTTAAATCATAGCATCTCATGCAAAAAAATTCATGAAAAATTTATTTTTATATTGATTTGAATCATTTTGTATAGTTTGTACCTTAAACTGTCTAGCCTAGCGGGTGGGATGTAACATCCTAAGTCGCCAGTGGATGGTATCCCTGGTTGGCGAGGGTTCGAACCCCGTGGCTGACAGTACTGAGGTATCCAGCTCTTGGGCCGGTCCATTGGGTCGGATCAGGGGAAAGTTCATGGGTCAGTCCGTAGGGCTGGTTCATGGACGCGGGGATTTTTCGGTGCCCGAATGGATCCGAATACCCCAGGATGTGTGTGTGTGTTTGCTATCCCAAAAAACCTGGTTTGTATTCGAACTTCTCTCTCTCTCTCTCTCTATATATATATATATATATATATATTAGGGAAACCTAAAAAAGATTAATAATATTTTAGGAGCCCTCCATAAATGCATCTCGTCCAAATGGAGGGCTCCCGAAGTGTTTTTCAATTTTCTATTTTTTTAAGGTTTCTCTTGAATTTAACCTTTATATATATAGGGGGGGTTCATATAAGAACTCAAATTTGGTTGTGAACGTGAGGACAAATGAAAGTACGACACGTATCATATTAAGACAGAATAATCACAGAAATATTCATACTGAACAAGCATTATTCAATCTGAATAAATATTATATTCAGTCTGAATCATCTACATTCAGATATGTGTCGTGCTCTTATTTGTTCTCACGTTCACAACCAAATTTGAGTTCGCATTTGAACTTTGCTATCTCTCTCTCTCTCTCTCTATATATATATATATATATATATATTTAAAATTATAAATTTAGTTTTAAGAAATATTTTTATTCGATTAAATACATGTAATAATAAGGGGAGTGCTAATGTCACCTTCTTAATAAGGGTGTCATAAAAGTTCATTTGTATGGATGTCATTTACCTTTTCCGAGAAGTGCTAATAACACCCCCATTAATAGCAATATCTAAGGGTGCCATTAGCCTCCCCTAATAACAGAACCATCGATTATCATGTTAAATCTTCGTTTTTGAACATACAAATAAAATTTTGGGGCCTAATTTTACTTGCGTCTAGGCCCCGGATTTATATAACTCAACTTGTGAACACACATCAATAAACCCCTATAGTTCATTTCCAAATAAAGAACGACAATTTAATTTCAGAATTTACCGATCAAAAACAAAATGACTCTTTAATATTCTTCTCACTCTATCATTTTAAACATATTTTAATTCATAAGGTTTTTAATATAATATGAAGTTTTATTACTAATTTGAGACAAACTATAGTTTTAGTACGAGAATAACAGGGCCTCCAAAAAGATTGAGACGGCTATGCCTAATAATAAACTGATGTCTTAAAATTAGTAAAGTTTAAAAAATAAAAGAAAGGGGTGGAATGGAAAGAGAAGAGTAGTACATGATGCGACGTCGTACCTTCTTGTTTTGCAGAACACACTCGTGCGGTTCCGGCGCTCTTTCTGTGTATTTTTCCACCGTACCAGCGGCCCACACCTTTTTATTTCCACCCTTGCCCCCTAAGGAATAACTAAGTGGCAACTTTCCCCCCTTCATTTTGTTTTTTTTTCATTTTTACCTTTTCACTTTTTTTTGCCATCAATCCTCTAAACCAAGTCTTAATTTTAAAAGTATCCCCAAATGTTGTATAACACATTCAAAATATAATTGAGTTCTTTTATGAAGCAAATCAAAAATACATAGAAAATCTCACTCGATACTAAATCTGGAGAGAATAAGATGATGTAGGTAATACCTATATCGTTTAAGGGTAGAAAACTTTTTGTCTTACAATTGTTATTCAATATATATGTATATAGCTTTTATCGTTAAATGTAATCGTTATATTTGCAATAAACTAAAACGTGCCTAAATTCTTTTAATTTTTATACAAATATATGATTACATTAAATTACAAAACATTGCATAAGGTGGGAATAATCATTTGTTTTTATATTTGAAACCTAATTTAAACGATTATTAATGAAATTTGTTAAAATGAGTTATTTCATAAAATGGTAAAAAGTGATTTTTTTTGAACGACAGATAACACACACGTTCCGGGGTATCCGGATCTAATCAGGCACCGACTAATCTCCTGCGCCATGGATTGGCCCTATGGACCAAACCCATGAACTCACCCTGAACAGGTCGAAGAGCTTGGTACCGCAGATGTCCTCCCCTACGGGGTTCGAACCTTGGCCAACCAGGGATACCATCCACTGGTGACACAAGGATGTTACCTCCACCCGCTAGGCTAGAAATCGTTGGTAAAAGTGAAATATTATTGAGAAATGAAAAGAAAAGGAAAGTATAAGGGTAGAAAATGTAAAGGAGATTGTGACCAATCACATGCATTTCATGCACCTCTACATATTGAATTGATGACAAGCATTCATTGGTCCTTTTCCATGTACAATGTTTGGCCCAAAAAGTCATTTAAGGGAAACTGAACCAATGCTACAAATCAAGTTTTACCCTTTTAAAAATTATTCATCTTGTTTTTCACATTAAAATTGCAAAATTTTCTTTTAAAAATAAAAAAATAAAAATACACCGTATTATGTTACAATGGCGAGAATCAACGGATTATTTATCTTATCTTTTAATACGGTGGTGACATATAGTGCATGACCAGATGGTTAAAGTGGTGAAATATTGTTGAAGGGGTCTCAGTCATTTTAGCAAAGTCTAAACAGACTGGATCATTAACTTGCTTCTTGCCTTAAGTTTGATCTAGGAAGATTGTTCCATCATGCAATATCTAATCAACTTGGTTTCTAATCTAGATGGGCCAATTTAGCCTTCAAAATGAAAAGAAAGCATCCTCATAAGGTCACCGACAAAAATATGTGTTGCACACAATAAACATGCATTCGTTTCTGCCTACCATGGATGTCTTATGTAACTTTGACAAATTACGATGTGTTTTTTCTAACGAAATTTACGTGTCAAAAAGATACGGTTTCAATCAAACCCAAATTTCATAAATTGGCGAGTAGGAACATGATGCAACATACAAGGAGAACATTACATGTGAGATGTGTATGATAAGATGGTTTTGTTTTTTGTAATAATAAACCTCATGCCATAAGGACCAAATCCATAACTTACTTTGTAAACAATCATATATACATATATAGAGGGAGGATCAGGGGAAGACCCCTAAAAAATAAAAAATAAAATGAGGAACACCCTAATAATTGTTCATCTGTATGATATATAGAGTTAGGTTCAAGGGAAAACGCCAAAAAAAAACTAAAGAATACACTGGGAGCCTTCCATCTGGACGGTATGTACTAATGCATATTGGTATTTTGTAACATGCATTTGTGCATATGCACTAATGCATATGTATTTATAGAAGAATTGATGCATAGAAAAAAAAAACGTTGCATACCGTCCGGATTCAGATTTTTTTTTTTAGTGTTTTCTCTTAAACCTTTCTCTCTCTCTCTCTCTATATATATATATATATATATGTGTGTGTGTGTGTGTGTGTGTGGAGGTATTCAAATGAAAACACCTTTGTTTTACAAAATGTGATAACATTTCTAATCCTCCAAATTATTTAATTCATATTAAAATTAAAAAATAAAATTAATAATTAAAGATAATCATGTGATTCTATACTAATCTATAATCTTGATGACTTACCCCTAAAATCAAGTATAAATAATATACTCACAAATCACAATATATCAAAGCATTATCACGTTATTATCACAACACAGTCACATAATGAATAGACATAGTGATGATTGTGGATTTGATCATCATTGGTTTTATATTATCACAACATTATTACAACAAAAATCACATAAACATCATATCATTATCACAGCAAAAAAACATCACAAGGACTTTTCGATTTATCAAAACATTATCATATTGTTATCACAACATTATCGAAAAAGGAATATCCACATAAGAGACCTCCAATGAACTTGGTCTAAAATAAACGAATTTTTTTGTCTTTTATGATTACATCGAAAATGAGGTTGGTTCATTTAAAAATTAGACAAAGGGTAGAAACTATAGAAATTTTGACAAATCAATATAAAAATTAATTTTTTTCATTATTCTTTTTCATCAAATGGTATTAATTAAAATATTATTGCACATATGTTTGTTTCACCTTGTAAAAAAATTACATGTGAAACTTTTACACTATGAAACAAAAACATATGAAACTTTTCATAAAAAATATATGAGAAACTTTCAACTTATGAAAAATAAATATACATGAAACTTTTACATTATGAAACAAACATATGTGCAATAATATCTTAAATCATAGCATTTGATGAAAAAAAATAATGAAAAAATTATTTTTTATATTGATTTGTCAAATTTTCTATAGTTTCTACTCTTCGTCTAGTTTCTAAATGAACCAACATCCATCGAAAATAATTAGCAACATTTTAAGGGATAACGACAAATTTAAAATAACAAAAAATTGTTATTAAATAGTTAAATTCTAATCTACTTTCATTTCTTTTAAATTTATTATAAGTTAAATTTTGAGACCCAAAATTATTCACGCATTTTCGTAAAACAAATGTGTTCACGTTAAAACCCTCTCTCTTTCACACACACACACCGTTAATACAAACGATACGAACCACAATTAATTGATGTTGATAAAGTCAAGAACTTCTAAAAAGGTCAGGTCAATGACAGTGGATGCTAGAGCACATGACAAAAAAAATAAAATGTTCTACCAATCGTTATATGTACTTGCCTCTAATTTTAAAGACAATATACAAATATGTCCTATAACTAAAAATTAAAACATAAAACACTAAAAAAGTCGTAAATAACTCAAAAAACGCTTTACAAAAAACGTGCAATACACAATAACATGCCACGAACTTAACAACATGGTGTCAGAGACAAGCCACGCCACATAGCCGCCACATCACACCTTTTAAAACACTGATAAATAAATGCAACTATCGTGTGCATTTATAAATAATATATTTACAAACAATTAAGTTCTAATAAGTTCGAAACCAGGAGGGGGGCAAAGACAACGGTGGTAACATAAGATAGGATGGCATCGTCACCGTGCTTAATAAAACTCAAACACATAAGGGCGAACCTAAAAACATTCGTACAAGTCATAATAGCATGTGAATGTGGTCCCATGGCATCCCAAGGTTAAATACAATGATATATATATATATATAGTATATATATATATATCCAATCGAACTAAAACACATCGGGGTGGAAACGCCCCGGAATGGAATTTCCTTGTTGAGCCTGCTTCAGGTGCATTGTCAAAGAATAATTATTCACCTACAAAAATTTAAAAGAAAAACATAATGAAAACGAGCCCAATATATTCCACCTGAAGACGGTAAAGAGGTTGTTAACAGAAATGCAGCAGACAAAAAAAAGTTTTTGAAAAAGAAAAAGCAAGCACAACAAATAAAAAGGGAGTAAAAAGTAAAAACAAGTGAAGTGAAGTACAAAAGGTAGAACAAGGAAGGAATCCAAAAAGGCCCACTCTTGGTAGACCCTCACCTATGGGGATTTTAACCAAAATGACCATTTTGAAATATGTAATTACAAAACTAGCCCCTAAAAAATTGGTTTTTCTAATTTGACCATGTTTATGCGCACCGCGCACTGTTAGGTGCGTATAAGGACTAGAGTGCAAATAAAAATAATACCAAGGAAATGAACTGTAATTCACTGCCATACAATCCAACCTCCCTAGCCCCCCTCCCTATACCCCTTGTGTGTCAGTCAACTTTTTCTTTCTTACATTATATTTATATATATATATATATATTATTTATATTATACTTTATTATTATTATTATTTTATATCTATATATAATATTTTCCTATAATTTATATATTATTATTATTGTTTTTATTATTATATAGTTTATATTTATTATTATTAAAAATATAATATAGTTATATTTATTATTATTCAAAATACAATATAGTTTATATTTAATATAAATAATACATATAATAATATAAACTATAATTACATATATTATTTTTATTATTATATAGTTTATATTTATTATTATCTATACTATATTATAATACATTTTGAAAGAATTTTTAAAAACCATTTTTTATGCATTAAATTTTGTTTGTTGATGTATATTACTTAAAATTTAAAATTGTAAGTGATTGTGTATAAATATAAATTATAAAGCTCCATGTTTGAATTTGTGTAACTAAACAACATATAAACATAATCAAATACATGATAAACATGTCATTTTAAATATAAAATATTATTAAGATAAATCATTGACTTCTAACAAAATACTTCATCATTATTAAATATATAACCTATATAAGTGATTTTTTAAAATATAAGTGTAAATATTATTATCTATTATCTATATCATGAATATATATTTTTAATTGTATATATGTTAGTTGAATATATATTATTAGAACTTTTTCATTAATATTTTAATTTCTTAAAAAAACATTCAAGGACTTCATTATTTGAAATGAAAAATATTTAATAGTGTTTCATTTAAAATTAAAAATTTTAATGGTTTTTTCATTCAAAATTTTTTAATTCAGTGGTTTTATTTCATTTAAAAATTACTCGAAATACATATCGAAATACATAAAAGATCGAATAGGTTTACATTTCGTATAAGGATTACAAAATTTGACGGAGATTTATATGAAACCTCCGCCAAATTTGACGGAGGTGCCAATTTGAAGGAGGTGCCCATGAGTATTTACCGATCAAGAGGATTATATTAATATTATACTTTGTCGTTAAAAAATAATAATATTATATTTTAATTAATATTTCGAATTTTGTGAAAAATATTCATATTTACTGATCAAGAGGATAATTGGCTTTAAAAGTATATAATTAAATCGAAAAATATTTAATATTGGTCTCATTTCAAAGGTATTGACGAGACGATCTTCATGGTGTAACTTGTTAAAATAAAACCGTATTTAACGTATTTTAATTGATATACGGTTATATATATTAATGTGATAAGGGTGTAAAACGAAAAACTAAAAAGGAAATGACGTAAACTAATTTATTAACTAACTCTAAGGGTAAAAAATATAAATTGTTAATTGTAAAAACTCATGGGCACCTCCGTCAAATTGGCACCTCCTTCAAATTTGGCGGATGTGTCATATAATAACTCATGGGCACCTCCATCAAATTTGGCGGAGGTTTCATATGAATCTCCGTCAAATTTTGTATTATTATACAAAATGCAAACCTATTCGATCATTTATATATTTCAGTATGTATTTCAAGTAAGTTTTGGTCATTTTCATAAAATTAAATAGAAAATGGTTATCTGAGTAAAATCTTTTTCAAAAATGGTTATAATAATTAAATTACTAAAAAACACCGTTTTCAATATACGAAGAAAAAAATAAAGCTACACTTATTTTCTAATTTTAAACGAAAAACCATTAACTTTTTTTATTTTAAATTATTAAGGTTTTAAACATCTTTTCGATAAATTAAATTATTGATCGAAAAATATATATATATATATATAATTAATAAATCTATTCATGTATATATAATATAATATATAAGAATAACAATATATATTTTTTTAAGAAATTGTAATTTATACAGGTTAGATATTTAATAATAATAATAATATAAACTATATAATAAGAAAATAACAATAATAATAATATATAAAGAATAGAGAAAATACATATAAGATATTAAATAATAATAATATAATATAATATAGGTAATATAATATGAAAAAAAAAAAAAAAAGGTTGACTGACACGAAAGAGGTAAAGGGAGGGGGCTAGGGAGGTTGGATTGTATGTCAGTGAAATTACAGTTCATTTCCTTGATATTATTTTCATTTGCACTTTAGTCCTTATGCGCACCAAACAGTGCGCGGTGCGCAGAAACATGGTCAAATTAAAAAAACCAAATTTTTAGGGCTAGTTTTGTAATTACATATTTCAAAATGGCCATTTTGGTTAAAATCCCTCACATATGGGTACTTCATATATAAAGGTTGGGTTCGGGTGAGAAGTAAAGTTATGGTGAGAAAGGTAAGAAGGATCTCCACCCTTGGATGTATATTAGGATGAGATGCACCGGATCAATCCCCGTACCAAGCGCGATTCATGGGTGGTTTGAGATTAAGGCTATGTTTGGCAAACTAGCTGATAAGCTAGCTTACGACTGATAAGCTAGCTTACGACTGATAAGCTAGCTTACGACTTATAGGCTAGCTGGTAGCTGATAAGCTAGCCGATGAATAAGTTATGTTTGGCAAAAACTAGCTTATGAGCATGTGAAATCACCAAAAAGGGCATGTTGAAAATAAATAAATAATATTAGTTAGGGATATAATTGGAAAAAGTGTCAAAAACCTCCTCATAAGCTATTCCAAGTAGCTTATCGATAAGCTAGCTTATAAGCTGACTTATGTGCATCCAAACGATTACTCAGAAAATAAGCTAGCTTATAAGTCAGCTTATAAGCTAGCTTATTTTTGCCAATCAATGCCTAAAAGTGATCAACGGTCAAGATCCCTTCTTACGATTCTTACCTTAACTTCACTTCTCACACGATCCCATACCTTATATTATAATATCTATTATTTATATATACACACACCCCTCACATCTAGGTGAAATTTGAACCTTTGACTTACCGGGAGGTTGGGCTCAACCGGTAATGCTTGGCTAGTGACCCTTTGGTTCATATATGGTATAAAGCTATTTTTATTTTAAAGGGTCAGGAGACGATGGATTTAATTAAAAATGGAAATAAAATAAAATAAAATAAAATAGTTAGGAGTTTTGACCTCAAGAGTTCTGAGCTGCTCCTGGTATTGGGAGACCATCTGCTTGAGGTTATGCAACTCTTGATCCCTATCCTCAAACTCTTTTCGACGTTCATGTTGAATAGTTACAGCTCGTTTCAACAGGGCGTTTTCCTGAATTACCATTTGGAGTTGTTCTTTCATCATCACATTCTCCTATAATTACCACCACCCAATTAAGGTAAACAACGATAAAAAGTAAAAACCAACAAAAAAGCCACTATTTATTTTAAAATTTTTATTTGTGTATTAGCTATCACAGAAGACATGTAAAACCTTCTCCAAAACGTCAAGAGTGATCAATCTCATTCTTACTATACACAAATAAATCATCTAAAATAAAATACCATAACAAATTTCCGAAGAAATAGCCAAAAGATGACATTAGTAAGTTCATGGAAAGTTGTGGGAGCATTTGATAAGCCAAACAACATTACCAAAAACTTGTAATGCCCTCTAAAAGACACCTTTGGTATGTCTCCATTGTTTCTATCAATTATCATCTATTAAATTATATTTATTATCATTTGTGAAATAATAATAACTTCAGAAAACTACTATCATAGTATCATCTTAAACATTCTTCTAGCCTTGTATCATAATTCATCGCTAAGAGACTGTTTACCAAAACTTACCCAAGTAAGCGCTTACCAAGTCAAATTATCTTACCGGATGAATATGGTAAGGACCATGGATCTTACCCGGTAAGAGCGAGACAAGGACCAAGAGTCTTACCCGGTAAGTGAGGACGACGACTCTTAGTTACCGGGTAAAAATGTTTTTGTGGACTAAAATCTTACTCGCTAAGTAAATGATAATGTTGAATTTTAACGTTAAGCACTTACCGAGTAAGTGTTAGGTAAATGGCTCCTAAAAAAAGTTAACTAGTTGTTGTTAATCATTGTAACAAGTTTAATAAAAAAAATGTCAAAACATGTAAAAAGATTAAAAAAAGGGATTATTATACATTCTTTGACATGGACGATAGAATTAAATTATCATACTTATTGTGCCTTTAATTTTAATGCTTAAATAAAGCATTTCTAAGGTCAAGATCAATTGTAAGCAGATCAATGGTTGTGACTGTGCCACAAGTCTCAATTTGATTGATTTCTTTCTCTTTGACATGCATTTAGATTTTAGAATATCATATTAGCCAATGCCTTCGGATTTAACATGCTATGTATGTGTGTGAGTATATATATATATATACATACACATATATATAGAGGGAGGTTTTCCTAGAAAAAACGAGAACACCCTGGTAACCATGGGTAGAGGCGCGTAACCAATGTTGGCCTAGGATGATCCCAGGATCACCCTCACCCTTCAAAACTCTTCCTATATATAGTGAAAAAGGGCCGTTGTTGTTCTTGGGAGTGAATCAGTTGATACCCACTTATTATCATTGAGTCACACACACTCTATCTATAATTGTTATATATAAATTTGATACTTCAGTTTGTAAAAAAGTACAATATTCTTACATTTATGTCTTATGGAATTAGAAAATCATTTAGGGGTTGTTTGTATACCTCTTAACAGTTCCATTAAGAGGCAACCTCTGAATCGCTAAGAGGTGAATCCTGTTTGGCAAAAAATAAGTCTGCCTGTTAATGGTTCCAAAACCCTCTAAATCATTTTGTATCCTAGCCCTCCCTTAACCATTAAGAGCCCTAACATCCTGAACAATTACCAAACAATTATATTTCATTTTGCAGTATATCATTAGAGCCTCTTAATCATTCTGACCACTTAATCATTCTGCAACCGCCGCCAAACAGCCCCTTACTGAGTTCAACACGAATTTGCTTATTTTGATCTATTGCATGTTTCAACAACTCTTCCATTTTTATCCATGTTGTTAGCCAGTTAGAGTCCCATATTAGGACGACACGAATCATCAAACACACACACACACACACATATAAGGTGAGTTTAAAAGAGAAGATGGTCAACTTAAAAGAAAGGCTAAATAACATGTGATTAAAATCATATATAATACACACACGCCGCATTGACCAGCCTTTGCACGTGCGAATTTTCACAGGACCAAGTCACGTTGACCTGTCACGCTTCTAGATGTGTTGTATCACATGTGATTTTGCTCTAGAATCACATATGATTTATCTCTTATCGCATTTCTTGTAAGTTGATTGGCTCCTCGAATGATTCCCCTCCCCCCTCTCTCTGTATACAAACACACACACTCACATATATCCCATTTAAGAGTAATTTTAGAAAGGGTTTTAAAGGGGTTTCACATATCCTAAGATTATATCAAAGTCAGGATCTACCACATGATCTAGGACTCGATACACTCTAATTGTGATTGGTAATCTAGCGGAAAATATGGTTGAAACAAAAGGACCACCCTCATCGAAAATCTTGGCTCCGCCCCTACTGGTAACCATTCATTTGGACGGTATGCACATGTGCATACAAGTAATTGAAGTTGTTTCTTGGTTTTTGTACACGTGTGCATGTTATGCACATGTGCATACTGAATAATTTCTTACAAATTACTTGTATGCACATGTGCATACCGTCTGAAAAAACAGTTACCGGTGTGTTCGTCAGTTTTTCATTTTTTTGGGGTTTTCCACTGAACCGAGGGCTATATTATATATATGTGTGTGTGTGTGTATAGCATGAATTCTACCAAGGAATCAAGAAAAATAAAATGATAGGAGGGAGAGGGTATCAACCGACCTGCTGAAGGGCGCTTGCTTCTGCAGTGACACGTTCAGTTATGGATTTCTCAAACATCTCAAGTGCTCTTGAAGCACGAGTTCGAGCATCATCCATGTTGGAGGCACTCAACATTTCTTTAACGAAAAGGTTCACCCACTCTGCACCATCCGCAGCCCGACTTTGTAGACCCTCACCATTTGCAACCCCATTAGCTGCAACAAAGGACCCACCAGCATCCCAATTAGATCATTTAAGCCAAGACATCATATAGAAGTAATTTGAAATACAGAACCGATTTTGTAAGTATCGACAAAAGAAACTTTTAATCATATAGATAGCAGATTAAAGAAAACAAAAAGGGAAAAGGGAAGAAAAGAACATAAATAGCAAGTTACTGGAAGCACCTTGAGTTTGGAACTGCTGATTAGATTCATTCACAACAGATGCAAAGTTCTCCACAGTGCCCAATCGTAGCTCAGTTAGACTTTTGATGGCAGTTTCTATGTCATCGCCACATTCGTTCAGGGCTCTTTCAAGAAGCTGAAAACAAGTTATAATGACACACTGTTAAGCAAATTTTGAAACATATGACTATCCCTTCGACAGTTATCCCTGTGTGAGAATTTATTTTCTCTTGTTCTTTTTCTTCTCTAAAACAGCAAAGGTTAATAATCTGTCTTTCTCATAAAGAAATGACAAACTATTTTTTCTTCTTATATACTTTTCATGTATAAGAAATGAATCTGGCTTCATCATTCTCCATTCTCGATCATCTCATTAGCTAAATGATCGACATTGTAGCAGTCATTTGCTGCTAGAGAGCATTGAGAATGAAATTGAATTGGCTAGGGTTCAAAAGGGGGAATATTCCAAGAGATTTTAATCCACATAAGCAAAGTGAATCGGTCCCTAAGGAACCCTTGAAAGGGATGCTATCCAATGGATACGTGAAACTAGCAAAGATGGCTTAGGGCCTGTTTGTTAGTGGCTTAACAAGCTTAATGGGACCCGCAGCTTATTCAATCAGCTATACATGACTATTTGGTAGTGGCTTAAAGATACTGAAAGTGGCATATTCAGTAAGCTTCTAGGGGGAGCTTTATGCAAAAAGCCAAGTTTTTTTCCAAATGTGTCCCTCCCAATTAAAAAGCATGCTCATTCCATCCATGAAAAAACCCTCCCAAACAAAAATCTTTCCAATCTATACAGACAGATAAATGTACACAGACATCTTTATCCATAAACGACTTAATGGAAAACCAACCAAACAGCCCCTAGGGCGTCCTCTCTTTCTTTCTGTTGGTCAACAGCCAATAAAAGTTCTTTTTTAATTCATGTTGGGATCATTGAATCTAAAAGTTCTAGGTAACAAATCTTCACAACAACAAACTATATCCTGCCCTTAAGTCCAATACAAAGCCTTTCGATCCATCATTCTAATGCTGTCAGTAAAACCCCAAAATTTCAATGCATAGCAAATACTAGATATCTAGATCTTTTCTACAATAAATTCATATCCTTGAAAGTTGAAACTAAGCATAGAGATAACTACTGAATAACAGGATTTAAAAAAAAGCAATAAAGTAAGTAAATAACCTGCTTATCCATATCAGGGAACAGAAGAATGAGACGATCGATTGCGATAAACCTAGATGATGTAGTGGAAGAATATCTGACAGGGGAAGAAGAAGAAGAACAGCGAATTCTCTTAGAAATAGGAGGCGAAGCAGATGATGATGATGATGATGGTGATGAAGAAGGTACGTTATGATCCTCGAAGAAAGATGATCTTTTCCCGCACACTACCGCAGACATGTTGGGTGTGCAACTGCTTTCTATAATCGACTTCTTCCCCTTATACCATTCATACAGCGTCCAATTCAATCAGATACCAAAAACCCCTAAATTTCAATCAGTTAGGGTTCCAAGATCGTAAAAAATTGGGTTGAGTTTCGCTTTTTTTCCCCCACCAAGTTCGATATAATTCAAAATCTAGTGATTCTCGATCGAAATAAATCAAAATCAAAATCAAAATCAAAATGGGAAACGGAATCGCAGATTAGCAAATAAGAAAGAGACGAGTATCTTCTTTGTGTTTTTTTTAGGGTTGATCATGGACCGAATTGATTAATGTGCACCGACTCCATTGAAGAAGCGAATGTATTATTGTTTATGTTATCCATCTACCCTCTACAACATGTGTACTTGTACTATACGTCAAACTCCATCAAACACTAACCTAGTTTTCTTGGATTCTTTGGGGGTGTTTGTTTGAGGTTATCAAAACATCTTGTTTGATTTATTCCGGTGTGGTACTGATAATAAGTTATTTTACGTGTTTGAGTAAAACAAATTATTCGGTGTCAAACCAGAAATAAGTTATTTTTTAAGAAGTAAATTTTTTTAACTTATCAGGTTTTCATAAGCACTTTTCCACACCGGTAATAAGTTATAAGTCAATAAGCTCATCCAAACACCCCCTTTATAAATTTGGTTATTTTATGTATTATTTATGTAACTTTTTGCAATCCTACAACCTTTACAACCAAATTAAGAGCGTTCATTTTAATCATCAACGGTTAAGATTTAGTCGGTTATAACTTTTCTTAATTAAAAAAATTAAAAAAAAAAGAAAAAGAAATAGATGGTGGATGAGTGGGTTGCATGGGGTGTATGATCTAGAGGGGTTGTATTTGAACACCCCTCTATAATCCTATTGGGTTATTTTACTTTGTTAGATGAAGATTATAAAATTTCAAAGTTATACCAGTTAAGAGTGATGATAAAGATCAAAAGGCTTATTAGGTAAGAGAAAATGACTACTTTAAGCTGATATGTATTTATGGAACAAATTGTTGCATAAAATGTTGTTTTAATGTACGAAAATAATGTCCAGTAAGTTAAATGAAAGTATTAGGCCTCGTTTGTTTTTTCATTTTAAGCTCTTAATCACCACTTATGTCTGACTCGTTTAGACATTTCATAACCATTTCGGAACTGAAATCAGACTTCAGACTTCAGCACCTCTTAAAAAACAAACGCCACCTTAGACTCTTACCGATAAGTATTTATTTAAACTTTATTTAAATACATCAAAGTTCTAAAAATACAGAAAAATTGATATATGTTAGCAATAATGTATAACAAAAAAGGTTCAACAAACATGTGTATTTACTTTGTGTTGTCAAGTTATTTTTACGAAGCAAAGGGAGGCAAAGGAAAGGAAATAAGAGGGAAATAAAAAAATTCATGAAAGTTTTATTAAGAATGAAAGAAAGAAAAAAAATCATTCTGTTCTGCTTTTCCTTCTAAAGTTTCCCTCCCAAATATGAGCCATTTTTTCCTTCTAAAGTTTTCCTCCTAAATTCGTAACTTTTCTATTGGTTCTGAGCCATCTTTAACCATTCACAAATTTGACTGATTTTTATCTGCCATTAGCTGAACAATTTCTTGTTCGTCCAGCTATTTTTTTCTCATTTTGTTCCAACACAATGATATTCTACATTTTCTGCTATAAAGAACCTCGAAGAATGCCGCTTAAATATTGTACTAATAACTTCGAGTGTTTAAATCATCCGTTCTTACTCTCTATCAATTTGCGGATAATACGATAGTACTCTAACATATCTATGATCTCATCTCTCTCTGAAAAATTCTCCAGAACATAAAAATAAACCAGTTCTCTCTATATGAAATTATCAATAATAGCACACCGTGTTGAGTTACCACTTCATCGATACACAGTTTTGCTAACCTTTCCATCGAACACGTTTCATTAGTCGGTAAGAAATGAGCGGATTTAGATAGTCGATCTGCAATAACCTAGATAGCCTCAAAACCTTTGACGTTATAAAATTGACAGGGATCTCTATAGGCTGTATTAATACTCGAAGGAATGAAGTAACAAGACTTGTGAGCTTCATTCGAAACCCTCTCCCAGATATCACTAAGACGAGGTACCTATACTCCACTTTCAAAACACATTGATTCATGGTTGTTTTCCACTAATACATATGTCATACCCCCGGGGTTGTTCCCGTTTTACATTTTCCTCTTTCAAAGCTTCAATATGATATCACCTTAACTCATCAAAGATACTCGGTAATAGTTCAGTTCTTGCAGCTAACACTTTGAATGTTCCACTCCTTTTTTCATGACTCAAAGCATCGGCCACCGCAAATCGCTTTCCTCGGATGATACATGATCTCACAATCGTAATCGTTCACCAATTTTAACCATCCTTGTTATAGCATATTTAGTTCTGTTGATTGAACAAATGTTGGAGATTCTTATGACAAGTGAAAATTTGACATTTAATATTGTATAAATAATGTCTCGTGATCTTCAAGGCGATCCAAATGCCCCATCAATAAAATGAGGGCTTTCCGGACCTTTCCCACCCCACTCCCCTTTTTTCAGGCCATGATATGAGACAAATCATGTATGAATTTACGATAATAACCTACCAAACCCATAAAACTTTTTACTTTAATTGGTGTTCTTATTGGTTCCCACATTTTGATTGCTTCAATTTTAACTTGATCTAATTTGATACCATTCTTTGAAACAATGTGCTCAAAAAACTGAACTTCTCGTAACCAAAATTCTCACCTAGACAGTTTAGCAAAAACCTTTTCTTGTTTCAAAAATTCTATCACCAGTCGGAGATAATTAATTAAACAAGTTACATATATATATATATATATATAAGAAAACCTGTATTTTATTCTCTTTGATTCAATACTCATATTAATGTATAATTTTTTGACAAAATTCAACATGATATTCAAAATTTCAATCACGAATATGTTCATATGCAAGTATATTTGTGGAATATTTTTACTATATTATAAAATATTTACATTTACTATATTACATTTGTATAACTTATTGATACATTTGAATTCAACTTTGTATAACTCATAACCAACTAATATACATGTTCAAATATAATATAAGGGTTAAGTCCCATTAATATAGCAAAATACTCTTTCAAAAGAGAATCTCTTTCAAAACCAAACAAATTCATAAATGAAATCCAGATAGACAAAATAGAGACATATTATGTTGCATAACATAGGTACATTTCTAATAAAAATATATACGTGTATTAAAAAAGAGGATCAAATTCAAAAAAAATTTATTAGATTTGTTACGTCAGTAGATCTGTAATTATCAATATCTTATTTTAAAAATAAAATAGAATTTTTTTACTAAGAGGACGTTTACATATATGAAAAGAATAGTTATATAAAAAATTATATATTTTAATCTCATGCATTTTAATCATTCAGTTAATTGATTTTAATTTATAAAAGAAGTTATGTTAAATTCATTTTGAGAATTTCGCTTGGTTATCGTTATCATATGCATACATACATTTATTTCAAGATTTATTTTTTTTGAACGACAAGTTAGTAGTTAGTGATTCGAACCCACAAGGACATCTATATGGACAGTATGTGGGACCCGAACCTTCGCCTTAGAGGATAAACCACCACTCCACCACCATTTTTAGGAAAATCACCACTCCCAAGGCTCGAACCCGAGACCTTGAGGATGTTGTAAAAACCCCAGTACCGCTAGACCAGAGGCCCTTTGGTTTATTTATACGATAAGTTTGACGATTAAAACTTATAAATTAGTGATAAAAAAAATTAAATTAGTTTTAAATATCCATAAAATTATAAATTATTGAATATTGGTGATTTATGTAGTGGGAAAATGGTTTGTGTTAGCCTCCCAGAAAGGAGGTATATCATTTATGTGTTCAAGTAGATATCAATATATAGCATGGCGAAACAATCTCTTGATGATTAAGTTGCAAAATTACTGGTTTCAAAGAATAAAAGAGAAGAACAAGTATCAGATAAGATATTATAAACAAATAGACATTACAGTCAAATAAACCATGATTTTATAGATTATGAGTGTGAAATAACTAAGAAAACATATAGAATGCAAGAAAAGAGAAAATAGAATAGGAAGAAGAGACATAAGAAGAATAAGATGCTTGGTATTGACAGAAAGATCGAGACACGTTTGGTGAGAAAAACACCGAATTCAAAAGAAGGCAAGGAATCATGAAATTAAAGCGAAAATATATCTTTAAGAATGAAGATGTTCATATGGTAAACTTTTTTCCTTCATTGGCAAAAGAAAATTGTTGTTTACTGAGTTGGGTATCTTGAAAGCAATAACTTCTTGTGATTTAAAGAAAACAGAATTAACTGATAAAGAGTATTAAGATGGAAGTAAATGAAATTGTATAGATTTGGGGGAAAGATGTATTCTATAAGTTAAAATATGACAAAAACAATAAATAAATAAATAAATAAAAGATAACTATGTTTTACATTTTTCGCAAACATGAAAAAGATAGCACTGATCGGGCTTTTGAGTCTGTATTGCCTAGTTACGATCATCGTCTAGATAGGCTTGGGCCTAGTCCCCCACCCATTTATGTATCTCTATTATTGAGTGTTTAACATTATTTTTGTCCAAAATTACAATCGCTTGTGATAAAGAAGCACAATTTTTCTTTATTTTCTATCAAAATAAACTTTTGGTGGGTTTAAGTGATTGTTCATGAACAATGCATACCCAAAGAAATTTGTTGGTTAAAAGAGGTTTAATTAGGCTCAATAATGAGGACGTTTATGACAAATTTGGTGCATAATAGCTCACTGATCGAGTGTTCGTTAAAGCTGTATGATGCAAAATACATTTACTCGCAAGAAATGATGCGATAAACATTTGGTTAGTTACTGTTATTATAAACATTAGTTTGGAACAATCTACATATTTGTCCGTTACAATTATTATAAAAACCTAAATTATATAAATATCAACTTCGATATTTATTATTTTGTTGTTGGTAAGGAACAATAAAGTAATACCATGAGACCTAAATTGCTAATTGTATTCATGGGTTACGGGGATGGTTTTTTTTGGAAATGGTATCCTAGGCATTTGTCTAGAATAATCCCTGACAATGTTAAGACTGCTAAAGCATACAGTCCTGAGATAATTCCCCAGTGGCCACAAGTTGTTTGCGCCTGGATTCGAACCTGGGGTAGATGGGTTATCTAGTCTCATCCTCGCACAAGTCTTAACCAATACACCACAAGCCTTGTGGTTGGTTAGGGGGATGTTATTGGTGTCTTTGAGTGAAACTTGTTGAGCCTTTTTCAGGATAAATTATGATGCAACTTTGTATTGTGTTTCATAATATTATGGTACAGTAAATGAAGTTGATTCGTCAGAAATAACGTAACGCCCCTTTCTTGTGTTTGCTATGCGTCTGTAGGCTAGATAATCGCATCATCATCATCATCGTTGTCGTCATCTACACTACACATAACAATTTTTTATATCGTATTTGGCAAAAACTAGCACGACACGCTAACCCGACACGAACTCGACACGAATTAAACGGTTTTGGGTAATACATTTCAACCCGTTTAAGTAAACAGGTTGACACGACACGACACGAAAATTAAACGGGTAAGGCCAGGGTCAAAAATTTTAACTCGAAATTGACCCGAATAACCTGTTTATATTAGGCCCTTTTGGCCCTTAGGCAAATAACGTCAACAACTCACAGTTTATAGTGTTTTTAACAAAGTATATACTAAATAATAATAATAAGTGATTGTACACGTCACGACACGAAAATTAAACGGGTCGGGTTAGGGTTAGACACTCTCAACCTGTTTAACTTTGAACCTAACACCATACGACACGTTTGTCAGGTCTAATCATATATATATATATATAACAATTAAACATATATTTTTAAAATTAAATAACATCCCACACCTTTGAAACTTGAAAGAAGGCAAGAGGCAAGTTGCAAAAATGACACTATGGAGAAGAATAGCATCTCTCACTTCATCGCATCACACCAAAATACCTTTTTTGATCCAGAACATCCCAAGATGCAAGGGAAAAGACCATTCACCCCCATTTTACAAGTGAAATGACCATTCACTCCTCACACACACCTCAATGTGGTTGGATTTTTCTTTTTATAAAAATAATCAAGATATTAGTTATCTAAATAAGGGTTAAACGATAAATCTTGAATAAAAAAATCAACTCTTATCTTTGGAAAGAAAACCCCATGTAAGTTAAATATACAAATCCAACTAAAAATGATAATTGTAACAACCCCATATATGTTAAGTGTACATTTCATGTATTATATATATATATATGTTAGTATGTATAGATAAAAAAAAGATCGAATCATCGCCTTCAATTCAATAAAGAATCAAAGTGTCCACCTTTAAACAAGTCAGTTGTTATGCGGAAAAAAAAACTTTTTATAAGTCAAACCCACTGATATAAAAATATCGATTTTCATTTGTACATATTAAAATACACGTGTGTTCGTAATACTAATAAAAAAAACAAAAAAAAATCGACATCTAACATACTAAATTCGTTGACTTTCACAGTATAAACGAATTAAACGGTTGGCTTTAAAATACATATAAACGTCAAAATAACATCTCGTTTTCAAAATACCAAATATATATATAGGGGCGGGTTCAAATGAGAACTCAAATTTGGTTGTGAACATGAGGACAAATGAGAGCGCGACACGTTTCATATTCAAACTGAATAATCCAATAAATATTTAGACTGAATAAAACTGAATATAGTATTTATTCAGTCATAATAAACATTATTCAGACTGAATAAATACTAGATTCCGTCTGAATATTTCTTTGATTATTCAGTCTGAATGATTTACATTCAGACACGTGTCGCGCTCTCATTTGTCGTTCACAACCAAATTTGAGTTCGCATTTGAACTTTCGTCTAGACATATATATATATATAAGTGGAGGTTCAAACGAGAACACCTCCATTTTACGAGAACGCGAGAACACCCTTATCACATGTGATAATACATGAGAGGGGACTTGATGGTGTGCGGATGACGTGCCTTGCTATTTAGGTCGCACCAAAGATCGTTTGCGTCTATGATTTAATATTACATATGATGGTTTTGATTGATTATAGTATCACATCAAAGACACCCTTATCACATGTGATAATATATGTGATAGAGTTTAGTGGTGTAACAACGACTTGGCCGGTAACCTAGATCATGCCAAAAGTCATCTGCATCTCTGATTTAGTATCATATGTGTATTATATGTGATGGAATAATAGTATCACATGTGATTTTCTATAACAAAAAAGGGTGTTCTCGCGTTCTCGTAAAATGAAGGTGTTCTCGTTTGAACCCTTCCATATATATATATATATATATATATGTAGACTTGGGATCTCGTGAGACCACCCTGTTTCCGTGAGACCCGTGAGACCATCCTTTTACACTTGAAACTTCACAGCAAAACACTATGAAGGTAAAAAAAATATGAATCTTAAAATTATTTTTGCTATGAAGGTAACCTACATAGTACTGTTTTTGCTGTGAAGGTAACCTTCACAGTGTTTTTGCTGTGAAATTTTCAAGTGTAAAAAAGTGGTTTCACGGGTCTACGTCGGGTCTCACGGAAACAGGATGGTCTCACGTGAACCAATCATATTTTTTTTTACCTTCACAATGTTTTTGCTGTGAAGTTTCAAGTGTAACAGGGTGGTCTCATGGATCTCATGGAAACAGGGTGGTTTAAGTATAATGTTTGCAAAGCGTTTTGGATTGGACTCAATATTCTCTTGACCATCTTTTTTATCTTATTTTAACCACGCAATTTATATTCTAATACCTAAAATAATACTTGTCCAGTTGGTGTTAGCTTATGCCCTTGTGAACACCCAAAACTATAAATTCACAATTTTCCTTTTGAGGGTAATATTCAATAAACATTGTGACGTTCGTTTACATACAATAATTTATAATAAACTGAACTTAAATACTATAAGTTTATAAAATTGTTTATATACTAACAGTTTTTTTAACAGAATCTTGATAGTTGTAATATCTTTTATATTTTGATCTGATGCTTTTAATGTAAGACGAATAATTAAATGTATGGATTTAATTAGAATATGTTTTTACATTATGAAATGCCATGATACATTGTTGGACATCAAAGAACCTCATTATATGCCTCCTTTTGGAATCAAAAAACTTTTAAACATTAAAATCTTGTTTTTCAACAAGAGCATCTAGAAAATTATGATGAATAATTACCAAAGTTTTTGTCCTTTTGAATTCTTTATTAGGATAATTAATGTAATGGAAAAATATAAATAACATTTTAAATATATTTTTCTTACTTATTGTAATTGGCAAATTAAAATTTGTTATAAAGATGATGAATTTAATTATTTATTTTTCAATAAATTTTAAAAAACTATTTGTTTCACCAAAATGATTTATTTTCAATCCATTCATCCATCATCTTCTATAAGTTTGCCTATCACAATCAAAACACTCTAGGAGTAAAACACACAATCACAACTAAAATTGAAAAAAAAAAAGACTCATCGGTTATACAAATGAGGCGGTAGTGGTGGGTTTATACTCACCAACTTTTCATATCAAACCCTCCATTAATGCCTAATTACACAATAATCCTTGGATGTTTGAAACTTAATAAAAACTTAGTTATCACAAAAGGTTGAGAAACGACCAGGAAACACTCGAGAAATGGAGAAATCGGGCGAACATAGATCAATGTGATTTTCCATGTGACTTTGGGATGTAGGTGACTTTTCGTGTGACTTTTGCTGCGTGTAATTGCATTAAGGCTTGTCATATCTAAAAAGGTCCGATTTTGGGGTTTTCTTCCTTATTTCTCCAAAGCAATACCTTTCCTCCGCCATTTTCTCTCTATGTCAAACATTTTGGAGCTTTGGGTCATATTTGATTTTGGAAGATATTGTTTCTTGTTATCAGCTCCTAGTGGTTGAAGCTAAGTTTCTAGATTACCATTTCTTGACCTAGGGTTTGATCACTTTACATCTTTCACCTCTCTTCTTTTTGTTGGCATTTTGTTAGAGGTTGGAGTAAATGAAGTGCGCTTGAGCTTTGCATCTTAGATCCAGGAGTCTAGCTTGAGAATTTCAAGTCGTTACTAATGGATGCTAAAATTTGGATTTGAAATCTAGGTTTAATCTAACCTAGCTAAGTGAGTTTCAAGTTATTTTGTGAAAACTATGTACATGTCAAAAATGCCAATTTTGAGGTTTCAAATGTGTTCCTTGTGACTTACTAAATGTTGGTGATTATTTGGTATGTGTGTATCCTTGGTACATTTGATTTCATAAAAGCTTGAATTTGTGTGTATTTGGGGTTTTAAAGGCATTTCGAGATACTAATCACTATGACACTATAGTGTGATATTTTGAAGGTTGATTCAAATAAATAAGTTTTGGGATATATTTCCACTTTGATAAATGGAATCTCATGAATATGAAGGAAATATAATTCTATTGACTTATCTAGACTTTTATGGAGTAGTCAAGTAAGTTGGTGTTTTGTTGGTTTGAAATTTGTTCAAATGTGTTTTCGGGCTTTGACCTACAAAAATGATTCAATGGTGATATTTGAATGGGTTTTGTGTACATTACATATTTAATTAAGATTACATGTTTTGAGTGTGTTGATCATTCAAATTGGAGTCATGTAATCCGAAGTTGTAATGCAATTGATCCATAGGCAAATGAGTCGATTGTATTTGGCATGTGTGTAGTCTTGGGGTTGTTTGATCTTTTTGGTCCTTGTTGGTATACATGTGCTAAATGGTATGGTATTCATAGTAACATGCTTTTTATGTACATGGTGTGATGTATATGAGAGGCGAATAGCTATGAAGTTAGTTATCATGTTCACGTAGTACATTAAGAGTTTTGTACTTGTCGATACTAACCCAATGTTGAAGGCACAATGATCTATGAGCCTTGAGATGCTACTCAGAAGTGTAGGCACTAAGGACATGAGCTTTGAGTGAAACTCGAATGAGTAGGCACTAAGGTCAATTGAATCTTGAGGTGCTACTCGATAACGTCGATCTATGACTTATGTGTTTTGCCATAGTTGTTGGAAAAGGGTCTTATTCATCACCGAAAGATGTTGGTCCAAGTATTGACTCTACCCATCTTTTTGGTGTTGCTTTGGATATGGAGTGTTAGCCATGAGTTGCCATTTTGGAATCGTGTCTAATCCATATTTTGCTGTTTTGGATATGGAGTTTTACCCATAATTTTGGTATATGAGTATCGTTCTAATCATGATGTTTATCAAAATTTTCAAGTTCGTCGATCTTTTTCAGAATTGGGTGTTACATGGTTAATGTCCACCCATTTCTCATCAATACCGCCTATGTTCATCTTCTCGTATGTTTATCTAGAAACTATATTCATGTGGGTAACAACTCACCTCATTTGTTTGTCAAGTGACATAGGCTAACAACAGATAGAAGCAATCAATCGTTCATGTGGATAACAACACCAATCATTTTCTTAATACACTCTTAATCTCTAATCTGTTTCACATTTGAAATCCGCTTTCAGATACTTCTACATTTGTTACTTATTTTTGGGGATTTTATTTTTTCCTTTTCGAACTGATTGTATACCTTGTTTTTCCCTTTTCGACTGCTTTTTATTTATTAGGACTAGTTGGTTGATGAACTGAAATGGATGAAGGAAAGGAAGATGTCGACAACGGAGATCTTTGAGGAGAGAAAACAATCAATCATTTTCTGAAGGAAAGGTAGATAGTCTATGGCCAAAATTGTTGTCAATAAGTGCCTCACACACCACAACACATTTGTAGCAGGCAAAAAGAATGGTGGCTGGAAATAGAGGGTGAAGGAGAGGTGTCGATAGGTGAGGGGTAGGGGTGAACATGGTACGATACTATGTTTTTTTTTTCATATACCATGTAGCAACCAGTTAATTATAACTGGTGCAAAATATTGTATAACATGTACCAACCAACTAAACATTGTACCAACTAAATTGGTACCAACTTTTTTCAATTGATACATGTTGATACGGTTTTGTATCAATATTGCAAAAGTTGAATTTACAAATTTATTTATATTGATATCTTTACCAACTAGATCAAGATATGCTGAAACTAACGAACATTCAAATAACATGTTGGTTTGTGTTTAACCACTTATCTCTACCCATACAAGCATTAAAATAAACTTTATAGAATACAAGAATTCACTAATTGTCCAATATAGATGGTCATTGAGAAGCGGTGATGAATCGTGGAGGTGTGAACGACAGAACGAGTAACTAAAGCTGTTAGAGTTAAACGAATAAATTCAATAAAATTTTGTACATTCATCCATATTATAATTTAGTAAGATTGAAAATCAGGTAATAAAAATTTTTAAAAATTAAAATATATTCTATCATTGATTAAACTATATTTAATAAATAATTAAAGAGATAAGCTGGTACGATATGATATTACCGTGATATAACACGACTTATAATAGTACGTACCAATTAAGTTTAAATAGTTGGTATGATACTGCCAACCAATTAGGTCATTACCAACTAAATTGGTATGATTGATATGAGACTTGGTTGATTTATCTTGGTACAAAATTGACACCCTCAGTGAGAGGTTTGATAAAGGAAAAGGTTTTGTTGAGGTGCTGCTAAAGAAAGAAGGGTTAACCACAAGGGTGGTGCCTCAATGGTTGGAGGTTGGGCTCCAAAGGTCATTGGTACCAGAAGGTCTCAAGTTCGAATCAAGGGAGAATTAAGAATCCCCTTGTGGTCACGAAGGTTCAAATGTGGTGACTCCGGATTACCTGCAAAGTGGGTAATCGTCTTGAAATTAGCCGGCTCGTATAGTGGATTGGATATCCAGGTTAATAAAAAAAAAGGGTTACATATGCGAGAAGTTGATTTATGTTTTTTAATGCTCTAAATATTTGTACATTGCTTCACATACTTGTACAATAAGTTTATTTACTAAATAAATAGGTAAAATGACCAAAGTGTCTTAACATACTTGACACATGAGTAGAGGACCACATCCAATACAAAATTGAAACCACAAGATAAGATTTTGTAAAAAGCATTAATATGAGTCAAAATAAACATTTCATCAAAGATGGTACATATAATCTTGTATATATATAGTTATTTGCATGAACATATGTCTACATAGTGACTACTATAGTTGAAAGATTGAAAGCCACATAAATCAAAAGGAGGTCATTAGAATATAGATAAATAACAATTGAATAACTCAATCATGAAAAAGGAATATCGAGAATTATTATAAAGTAATATTATATAAATAGATATATGAAAAATAACAATCTTTAAAGATAGTGTTTTGTTGTTGAAATAATAAATCTTAATCGGTTTAATACTAAACCTAATCGATTATGATTTTACTAGGTTTCAACGGAAATTAATTGAGTATTTTCAACGGAAATTAATTTTCAACGGAAAATGTGCTTGAAAATTTCTACGAATTTTAGAGAATTATTGACAGAACATAAATTTTCTACGAATTTTCAACGAATTTCCATTGAAAATCTCTCACAAACATATATGCATTTTCAACCCAAAAAATTTCAACGGAATGTCTCGTCAAAATTTTTTTGGTTGAAAATGCATTTTGTGAGAGATTTTCAACGAAAATTCGTTGAAAATTCGTAGAAAATTTATGTTTTGTCAATAATTCCTTTAAAATTCATAGAAAATTTTCAACGACATTTTTCGTTGAAAATTTTCGTTGAAGATACTCAATTTTCTAGTGATAATAAAAAAACAAAATAAAAAGATACATTTACCCTGGTAGTTATTTTTTTATAGTATCCTATAATTTTTAAATTTATTTAACGTAAATTAAAAAAACAGTAGGATTTAAATCTAGAGTAGCATGTGACAAATTGAAAAGGTAAAAAAAACTAAAGTAATTTGTAATAATCAAAAATTAAATTAAAGTAATTTGAAATGATTAGATTAAATATAAAAATTTATAAAAGATGATAGTCATATTGATATTAAACTATTCAATTATAAGTTTAAAATTCTTTACAAATTAGAATATTGAAAGACAATTATTTGAAAAAACCTTTAAAACCTAAGAAATAAGACATTATGTTTTGGGTCCGACATTGGGACCAATGTTATTTTGTTAAGCTTCTACCAAAAATGGTGCGGTCTTTATAGAGTTTTGGGTTTAGGTATATTTGATAAACTAGTTGATAAATCAGCAGGTGGCTGATAAAACAAAAAATTACTTTTAACAAAAGTATCGTATAAAAATGTAAAATTATCAAAAATGACATATTAAAAAATAAAAATAAAAATTAATAATTAATATTAATGAAAGTTATAATTAAAAAAAAAAAGGACAATAAGCTACCAAAACGCTACTCCAAGCTAGTGTCGTTCTTGGAGGAGGGCGGGCCGGGCGTACGCCTAGGGTCCAAGAAAAATAGGGGCTAGATTTTTTCATGTATATTATATAGTACATAGTAGTAGTTTAAAAAATTAAAAAACAAAAGAGACACAATGTTTTTTAGTATTTAATATGATCCAAAAAGAATTTAACATTACATTAAATCCCAAACATGTATTAACTAATTACATTAGAAGAAAATATGTAAAAAAATTAATTAGTTGTTAATTTTATAGTATTATTTATTATTTCTCTTAAGTTTTTTTCTCTAAGCTTTTTATCTACAAAAATATAAAACTACTTTGCCCAGACAACATGATATATTCTCTATAATTCATCTCCCACCAACTTTTTTTATTATTTCATCCACATGAGTTCTATGTTTGTATTAAAATACAGTAAATTTTTTGTTATTGAATAAAAAAACTCTTACCTTTGAAAAAAATTATCAACTATTGAGACGTTCCAACTTATTTCTATATCTAGAATTTCAAAACCAAAAATGTTTTTTCATACATTATTGACTCCTTATTACCTAATATTAGGTGCATGAGATTTAGGTATTTTCCTATCTCTAAAACAACAATAAGATCTCAAACTATAACTAAGATAGAGTTTTGATTCTAATGACTCCTAAAAGTTTGTTTCAATCCTAAAAGTCTAAAATGGTGATGACAACCTTAACATGATGTGACGTGGAAACCCAGCTGATTTATATTGATTGACATAAAATGTTACTTTGAATAGTCAACAACTTAACACTGTGATCCCAAATGATGTCAATCTATATACTAAAAATATATTACAAAATATGTTTGGCGATGGAGCGGATTTACGATGTTATATAATAATGAGATGACATATAATATTAATTTAGAAATAATTATTTAGGTTGTGTTATCGAGCTTTTTTTCGAAGGAAAGGAAGGGAAATGGAAGGAAAGTAAGGGGAAAAGAAAAAAATTTGTGTTCACGAGTTTTTTAAGGAGGAAAGAGAAAGAAAAAGGAAAATGAAGTAAATCATGTTAATTTTCCTCCTAAAGACTTTCCTCCTAAATGTGGGAGGAAAGGGAAGGAAAAGAAAATAAAAAGAATTTATAATAATTAGATATATTTATAAAATTACATATTTATCCATCAATTACATTCTCCTATAAAATAATTAAGGATATATTTGTAAAAATGACATTTTTTTCTTTCCTTTCTCTCCCACTCAAGAACACGAAAATTTGTTTTCTTTCATTCTTTTTCTACCCCCTCCCTTCAATCTCAAGAACACAAATAAAAAAAAAATTATTTTCTTTTCCTTTCTTTTCTCTTCTTTCCCTTCCCTTTCCTTTCTTTCATGGGTAAGAAGGGTTCGGATAAGATTGTTTATGGTACGGTTTTTACTTTCGGCCTTCCCATTTTGAGAAGATGCGTAAGGACAAGAAAATCGAAAAGCCATACCATGTTGGTTACAGAATTTTGAAGGGTGAATTTGCAAATTATGTGTCATTATCGTATTGGAAGCATTTTATTTTTACTCCAAATTGGGTATGGATGTATTTGCTGAAGGTGAGAAAGATAGAGAAAACTTGAGAATTTGAGCCCAAGGGAAAAGTCCAGAGAAAATTTGAATAATCATCTAAGAATAAGATGTAATATTTGTGACCTGATGTACTTGGGGTAGGAGATGTCCATAAGTCACTATGAATAATATCAAACGGTAAAGAAGTTGTAGTCATAGATGGAGAAAAAACTAACTTTGTATGTTTGCCCAAAACACATACTTGACAAAAAGATAATGACGATGTCTTATTACAATAAATAAATTTATTATTACGAAGAGAATTTAAAATAAAGATGTCAAGGTGCCCGAGACGAACATGCCATGAGTCCTGTGACAAAGATGCAAATGCGGAAGGATTTGTGGAGTTTGCTTTAACTGTTGATAAGGCGGTGTTGATAGGATATAAGTCTTCGGTGCTATTGTATCGCATGATAGCCGTCCCCCTCGAAGTATCCTTCACAGTAAAGCCAAAAAGATCAAATTCTATGGATACATTGTTGTCGGTTGTAAAACTACGAACATAAATTAAATTTTTAATGAGGTGAGGCGTATAAAGTAGTTTGTTTGATTGGAAGGGAGGTCGTTATGTAGTTGGAGGGGTGAACGTTGTATGTCCAAAAGGACCAAAACCACATATTGGTATGTGTTGACCACTACCAACTATGATATTAAGATTAGTAGGTAAATTAGAAAAGGACATGAGACTACCCGGAGATGCAGTCATATGGGATGTTGCGCCTGTATCCATATACCATTTGTCGTCCGGTTGGTTGAGAGTCATTGTGTGTAAGGCAGCCTCGATGTCCATCGATTCACAATCGGGCTCAGATGAAACTTGAACGTTGGAAGCTTGTTGTTGCAGGGGAGGTCCAAGAATACCGGGATGATGTTGTTGTCGTGAGCCTGATGGGCTTGTTGGGCGAGGCCTGTTGGTCCAAGGGGCCGTAGGATAGGGACAAGATTGGTATTAGAGATGGCCAAATGGGCCCGGCCCGGGACCGATTATAGGACCGAAAACCGGGACTAATTACAATTTTGGAGCGATTTGTAGGACCGGCTCGCTCGGCCCGCAACCGGTTATGGGACCGGCCTGATTTTTACAAAATAAATGTATTTATATATATATATATATATTTATATGTATATATATGTATTTTTAAATTTATTTCTAACTTTTAAGTGTATTTTATTGAAAACCAATTACAAATTTATAATAAAACGTATTTTTTAAATGTATTTGAATTAAAATAAATTATAACACTATAATAAATGTATTATTTAAGTCTATTTGATTGAAAATCAGTTATAAAACTACAATAAAACGTATTTTTAAGGTGTATTTGAGTAACCCAATTACATATCGTAATAATAAAATAATTTTTTAAGTATAAGACCGGTTTGGGCCCGGTCCGGGCCCGGGACCGGTTACCCATAACCGGTTATGAATAAGCTTAAACGGGACAAACTTTTTTCTAAAGGACCGGGACTGGGACCGGTTACGAAGGCCCAGTTCGAAAATTTACTGTTTAGGCCCAGGACCGATTTGGGCTCGGCCCGGCCCGGGACCGGTTTTTGGCCATCTCTAATTGGTATCCCCAATTTTGTTTCCATCCAAGCCAAGGTGGATACAACCAAGGTCCGGGTTGCGGTATGAGCGAGAGCGATGGTCGCTGCTGGCTTGTTGGTCCACGACTAGGGTTTGCTCCACCAAGACTGCCTCGTCCTCCACTACGATTAGATCTGTTACGATCAGATCTGCCCCCCCCCACCCCCACCCGGCACGGCCCCCATTGCGATGGGGAGGGTTATCACCATGAAAACTCGTCCAGAATGTGGAATGAAAGATTCTTCAGGTGGAGAAGAGAGAAGGGATGCGTTGGCAGCGGTGGTAGCGGCCATTGAAGCCTGTTTGGTCTTTCGGGTTTCTTCCAAAACGAAGCGTGATCAGGATTTATAGAATGCCGGAAGTGGTGTCATCTGTTGTATGTTGGATGTAACATTGTCATAAGATTCATTGAGACTGGCATCAAGTTGGAGAACAAGTCGGTGACTTTCAACCGGGGAGCCAACATTAGCAAGTTTGTCTACGATCATCTTTAGCACTTGACAATAGTCGGAAACGTTGGAGAAGTCATCCAGGCGAATGTTCGAGAATTAATTTTCCAAGAGAACATCCCGAGATATCTTCCCCATCGCCTCTTATTTCTGCATCGATATTCGAACCGGATATGTTGTTTATGATCTCACAGCTTTGGGTGATATATAGATGGGCGGACATAATGGGGATTCTATGGAGTGGACCGAAGATTGTGAGAAGTATTTGTTAGAAATTTTAGCCGAAAGAGTTAAGAGAGATCCTAATGGGGATCCAATCTTCAAATGAAAAGTGATAGAAAATGCACAACCAAACGCGTTTTCTAATTTTCTAAAAATGGAAAATAAAAACTTCATTTCAACCAAACGCGTTTTCTAAAATTTTCTTAGAAAACTGAGAATGAAAACTCAACTTCATTTTCTGAAAACGTTTTCTAGGAAAATGAAATCAGTTTTCCGGACC
Source organism: Silybum marianum (assembly GCA_036898165.1). Lineage (NCBI taxonomy): Eukaryota > Viridiplantae > Streptophyta > Magnoliopsida > Asterales > Asteraceae > Silybum > Silybum marianum. The sequence continues at coordinate 49,189,553 of CM072528.1, read as the reverse complement.
AAATGCACCCTAAGTTTTTAGTTTTCACTTTTTAATTGTCCGCATTCCATACATCGGCAAAATTCCAAAATCCGTCAAAAATCAAAATCGAAAGTTTCAAATCGTCTTTCGACTTGCTAAATCTTTGTCCAGAATTCCAACTATTGTTGGCGTACTTAAAATAACTTTTTTTTAATTTGCTCAATTTTTTTTAATAATAATGTTGGTGGAAATTTCAATTTGGAGATACATTTTATGCTTCGCTTCTTTTAATTTAAAGTCCATAATAGGCCAATTTGGAGATATAAATGTTTATGTATGTTCTCGATATATGTATTTATTAGATCATCCAATCTAACGGTTGATAAAATATTTTTTTGGTTTTTCATTTATTTGAGGTTTTCTCATGAATCTCCATACACACACACACACACACACATATATATATATATATATATATATTAATGTGACATAAATAAAAACTTATAGAAAACAACTGATAGAACAATATTTAACACACTAATTCAGGTAAGAATCGAGATTTTTGTATAAGAACTCAAAATAATGCTAGTGATTTATAAGTAATTTCTATAATGACAATGATTTATAAGAACTACAATTTATGATTATAAGAACTTTGATTGTAGATGCTTTCGTAATCTTAACCTGATTATGGGTTAAAAGTACAAGCCTTATTCGAGAATTTTGATTTTGAACCGATCCGTTTCGTAAGGCAATACAATAATATTAAAATAATAAAGAGTAAATTACAAATTTGGTTCTAGTGGTTTGTGAAAAATAACACTTTTCGTCGTTGCAATTTCAAAATTACAAGATAGTCATCATGATTTGTTAAAAAGTCCGAATTTAGTCCCTCCTTTTAACAGTCGTTCAAAAGATTTCATTAAATGAAGGATATTTTCGTCTTTTTATTGATTTTTGATCATTAACTCAATCAAAAACCACATGTAGCAAATTATAAAATCGATTTCGATTGGTTAAAAGACAAATATTTTGATAAAAAAAAAAAATGCCTCTCATATGATAGAGTAAAAGCATTACACTTTTCTTTTCTTCCGAATTTAACCTCTATAGATGCAATGAAGTATCACAACCATCCCATGTATCACTGACCTATTTTAGTAATTTTACAGAGGGGGAGAGGAATTCAAAAAATGCCCTTTTTAATGATGCAAATTGTTGCAACAATCATGAAGAATTTGATAGGAAGGGTAATTAGTCTTTCTTTTAGAATCAACCAAAAACTGTCCCATTTGTCTACCAATTTTAGTAGTGATGGAGATAGAGGAAGAGATGAATTTACTAATATACCCTTTATAGATAACTCCATTCATTTTTGTTTTTGATTAGCCAAGTTTGATGGTTTTTTCAAGTATTAATAGTTATTATACAATTAAATTTATCTGTATTTTTTTAATACAATTTAGGAGACTATGTTTGTTTTGTTTTATGAAATATAAATGACAATTTGAATGTGAGAAGAATAATGGGAAAATGAAAATGATTCAGGGATGTTTGGAATTGCTTATTTAAAGGGGGAGACTAATGACACCCTTACAATTGAATTTCATCCTTACACACATCTGCATCAACACCTATTATAGTACCAAAAATTCTGTACACACCCTACTAAATGAATGCGATTAGCACTCCACTATTTAAAACAAGAAATTTTAATATTCGATTTTCTTTATCTCACAATCATGAAGAATTAACAAAAAAAAAAAAGGTAAAAGAAATGGTTCCTTTAAAATCACCCCAAAAACTGTCCCATTTCACTGCCTCCTTTTTAGTTAATTAGAGAGAGAAAGGCATCCATCCATCCATCCCATAGAAAAAAAAGTGGTGGGCAAAAAAGTTGTTTTTGGACACAATGTTTGATGATGGTTATTATTGATGCTTCTCTACTACAATCTTTTTTTCACACCACCACCAACAACAAATATTTAGCAAGTTAAAAAGAATCCCTCCATTCTCTTTCATTTTCAAGATTTCTTGAATCAAAAAAACACCCACATGAAAGAAACACTAAAAAACACCATTTTTTAGAGAGAGAAAAGGGTGGCCATATGGTTAACAAAATCCCTCTTTTTGTTCATATCATTTCAAGATTTCTTGAATCATGAATACCCACATGAGATTTCTTGTTCATATCTCTTCTTCTTCTTCATCTTGTGATCATATGATTTCAAGATTTCTTGAATTTTGATAAACACCCACATGAAAAATGATTAATTAAAGATATCTATTTTAGTGAAAGATATTAAGATAGAGAGAGAATGGAGAAGAAGTGTGGGTGTTGGTCAGTTTTAAGGCGCAGTGTTAGCAGTGGTTCTTGTAAACCTTCACTTGATTCAAGAAGAAACTCTGCACCTTCTTTCCCAAGAACCAGTCTTGTTTATGATGCAGGTATATCATATATATATATATATGTATATATAAATTATATATACACATATAATTTATAAGCAACACCCAATTTTTTTTAGTATATTTTATTTTAAATATCTTTTTCATTTATTAATCGTTGCTCGACTAAACATGATCAAATCAGTGCTTCTCTGTTAAAAAAAAAGGAACAGTTCTTTGTTAGTTGTTACATGTTTTTGTTGATTTTTATGTCTCTACATATGTTCTTATCCATTGATTTGTAATTTACTAAAAGTGAAATGACTAAAATACCCTTTTGACTAACAAAATTTTATGGTGCAAAAATGGCGAGTGGTGAGGGTTTTTTTTTTTATAAATGAAACTATATTGTTGTAATTTTTTTTTAGATGGTATTGATTCATTCTTGATCGTTACACATTTGTAATTTATAGATTTTATATGAATTTATTTTGGCAAATTATAGTTATCAAAATTTTTATTTTGTTCAAAAGTAATTAAGACCCGGTTCGGTTTATGCTTTTATTTTATTTTTTGGAAAGGGTATTTTAGACATTTGTCTAGACTGCAGCTCTGAGATAATTCTCCGGTGGCCACGACTTGTTTACGTCTGGATTCGAACCTGGGGTAGATGGGTTATCTAGCCTCATCCCCCACAAGCCTTAACCAGTATCCCACAAGCCTTAACCAGTGGTTAGTTCGGTTTATGTTGATGTTGACGATATATTTATTTATTTTTGTTCAGCAACAGAAACTCGTTACTTGAATGCTAGCAATCGGGAGATGTGTGCTCCTCACGAACCTCAAAACTCTTCGGATCCAAATCCAAATCTGGATCCAAATCCGAATCAAGAGTTGGCTGATAAATCCGATAAGAAGCCATGCCAACTTCTTCAATTTAGTTTCCACGAATTGAAATCGGCTACCGGGAATTTCAGACCCGATAGCATTTTGGGGGAAGGGGGATTCGGGTTCGTATTTAAAGGGTGGATCGAGGAAAATGGCACCGCCCCGGCTAAACCCGGGTCCGGCCTCACGGTTGCGGTCAAGAGTTTGAAACCGGATGGTCTTCAAGGCCATCGAGAATGGGTGGTTAGTATATAAAACTCGTTAATGCATCTTAGCAATAGTTTGAAGGGAAAATTGCATAAAAAGACAAAGTATTTTTTATCCGATAACCTTTTTTCAAAACGTAACTTAGATATCACATCTCAAATATTTAAGGGAAATTTGTCAAAATAACCATTTTCACTTATTGTTTCACCAAATAGCCAATTTCTCCTCAAAGTTACCAAAATAGCCATCAAGTTCGTAATTGCAAAGGGTGAAAATGTATTATAAAAAAGATTCTGAACTAGGTTCACAAGGTTTGTAATTGCGAGGGCTGAAAGTGTATTAAAAAAAAGATTCCGAACTAGGTTCGCAATTTCAGAGACCAAAAATATAAATTTTGGATGTTACCTTCCCAATTGCGAATTAAATACTACCAACCTAGACAAAAAATTATATATTTGATCGCTGAAATTGCGAACTAGTTTAAAAACTTAATTTTTTTTACATTTTTGGCAAATTTGACGACTATTTTGATAACTTTGGCTTAGAGATAAAATCATAATTAAAAAATGGCTGTTTTAATAAAATTGTCCCAATATTTAATTACTTTTTACATCTGAAAATACATGAAATAGAAACCAAAATGGCTTAATATAATAATATATTCTAGTTACATGATGTTGGTAGTAGCTTGGACATGCCAAAGTGGAAATTTACCCAATATAGCAATCATTTTTGGATTGTTGTGTTATGTTCTACAACTCATTAATGTACAAAGACCAATAGTACCACTCAAACATGCATCGATGGGTTGTACAGTACTGTACAACACATTGATGCATCAATAAGTTTAACGAACATACGTCTTTTTGTGTGCAGGCGGAGGTCGATTTTCTTGGACAACTTCATCATCCGAACCTTGTGAAACTCATCGGATATTGCATCGAAGATGATCAACGACTGCTCGTTTACGAGTTCATGACTCGTGGAAGCCTTGAAAACCATCTCTTCAGAAGTAAGTTCCTCCGATATATATATATATATATATATATTATAATTAGAACAATGCTCGTGCGTTTTTAGCATTAGAAGACGGTATGTTTGACCATATACGTAAAAAATGTTCCCTAATAGTCATTGCCTACCATCAGTAGTCGGGTTATTGGTAGAGTCCAACCTGTCAAAAGGTCATAAAGTACAAATCTTACCAAATGCACAAATATCTTTGTGTATAAATGTTAGAGTAAACTACATTTTTCGTCCATGTGGTTTGTTGAAAATTGCTATTTTCGTTCTTATATTTTTTAAATTACGGTTTTTGTCCCTATGATTTACAACAATTCATTGTTGTTTTTGTCCCTCATACTTAACGGTAAACTATTGACATAGTTAGCTTAAGGAGCGAAAATAACAATGAATTGCAAACTATAGGGGTAAAAACGTAATTCGAAAGCACATGAAAGAAAGTTGCAATTTTTAACTAACCACCTGAACGAAAAACGTAGTTCACTCTAAATATATAGGAAAGTTCAAATGCGAATTCAAACTTGGTTGCGAACATGAGGACAAAGGAGAGCGCGACACGTGTTCTATTCGGTCTGAATAATGAAGGGCATTCATTCAGAATGAATAATGAAGGTGAAATTTATAAATTGTTCAGAGTGAATAAACACGCATTCAGAATGAATAATACAAGCTTCAGTTTGAATATATTCAGACTAAATGGGGACACGTGTCGCATTTAAATTTAAGCGGATTTAAGTTCATGTTCACAACCAAATTTAAGTTCTCATTTAAACCCACCCCTATATATATATATATAGTTAAAAAAAGTCGAAATGCACGTTATTGATAGCATCCGTTGCTAAATCTCTTGAAGGAACCATACCTCTCCCATGGTCTAACCGGATCAAAATAGCGACGGGTGCAGCCAAAGGGTTAGCCTTTCTCCATGGAGGAACCGAGCCCATTATTTATCGGGATTTCAAGACGTCGAATATCTTGCTCGATACTGTAAGCGGATTCTGTATCTTTTCTTTTATTGAATCCATTTTATATTTATTTTAACGACAATTTATTTATATTTTTCCCTTTTTAATTCGTTAGGAATATAACGCAAAGCTTTCGGATTTCGGTTTAGCAAAAGCGGGACCACAAGGAGATAAAACTCATGTTTCGACTAGGGTTGTCGGAACTTACGGCTACGCCGCTCCGGAATACGTGATGACAGGTACGATTGATCATGCATTTTGTACAAATTACACGATGATTTTTCATCAATCTTTATACTATGTTATAAATCATTCATATGTTATAAACCGTTCTTGTTAAAACTCTTAAAAACATTTTGTTATTTTTTTGAAGCTCGACATTTGGTTATAAATTAACTGATAAACATGTTCAAATACATGTGATAAGCAATATTGAGTAATACTAATACGCCAGAATACATGATCATTAAAGTTAAAATAAAGTACATTTTTATATTTAAATCTAAAATATATAAATTATAATAAATTTTTTGATTAAAACTATACCAAAAAAATATTTAATATTTAATTTGACATCTATATTTTTTTCTCGAGGTTTTTTTTACGGTCTATCAACAAAACACTTTCAAGTTTCAACCACTCCTTGTAATTTTTATTTTATTCAAAATTAAATTTTTGATTTTATCTTTTTGATGAAAAATTGCATTAATTTTTCATTTTCAATTTACAATAGAAATTTACATCCCACTGTATCGAACGGATAAACAACTGGTATTGATACGATATAACTAGCAGTGAATTATAACTAAAAAGGGGTCATTTTGAAATTTTATAGGACACTTGACATCTAAGAGCGATGTTTACAGCTTTGGAGTTGTACTTCTTGAAATCTTAACGGGTCGGAGATCAATGGACAAGAAACGTCCAAGTGGAGAGCAAAACCTCGTTATGTGGGCCCGCCCGTATCTAGCCGACAAGCGAAAAGTATACCAATTAGTTGACCCTCGTTTGGAGCTAAACTACTCGGTGAAAGGAGTCCAAAAGGTGTCTCAGATAGCGTATAGTTGTCTGAGTCGGGACTCAAAGGCCCGACCCAGTATGGACGAAGTCATTAAGGCCCTGAGCCCGTTACAGGACCTTAACGACTTCGCCATTCTATCTTATCATGCTCGTATGTCACAACAAAGTAGGCGTAAAAAGAAACAACCTGAAGGGGCTCAAAATGTTACTCGTAATCAATCCAAGTGGTTTAACGAGCCCCCGAGGAACTCCGGTAAGCAACATTGTAAATAGATATTGTCTGTTTTTTATGAATTTGCGAAACGAATTTATTCGAAGTGAAGAACTTTTGGTGTAATTTTTGGGGTGTTAAATACTTGACAAAGCTAATTATGGATTGACGGGTTGTATATTGTGCATTAGATGTTGTACATTATTGTTAGGAATTTCATCCACACCCATATGATCCAACTCTTTGGCATATTAAGTTCGTCTTTTGATAATTATAAAACTTAATAAAAACATTTTGTTGGGATATAGACGATTAGACTTAAGCTAGCTTATTGAAGTACTACTTAGAGTAGCATTTTAGTAAGCTAACTTATTGAAAAATTGTTTAGATTTTAGAGTAGCATTTCAATAAGCTCTTGGAGTTTTTTTTATATCATATTTTTCTAGCTAATTATACCTCGACTAATATTGATTGCCACTTATTATTATTACTAATTGATAAATGTCAAATATTATTAACTAATATCAGTTATTCATACCGAAATTGTTAACATGAAAATTAGTAATTATTTCTAATATTAATATTAGTATTAGTTGTAGATTATTTTTACTTAAAGATGAAAATGTTAACCTAAGTTATTCTATGTCAACATTCGTTACCATGAAAATGTTGACATACATTCACAAAATCATTCAATGACGTATCTAGATGCGGAAAACCAAGAGACGAAGTGCCCCTCCTTTCTAAAAATGCACATATCAACACCCTTCGATCAAAAGTGGTCTACTTTTTTTGGAAAGGGCATCTTAGGCATTTGCCTAGACTAATCTCTGGAAGTTTTAAGACTGTTAAAGTATGCACCCTGAGATAAATCCCCAGTGGCCACAGGTTGTTTGTAAAGTGGTCTACTTTGCTGGTGGATTCCCACATTTCCCGATAAACTCTCAATTCCTATGGAACCCAACCTATGTATGTATCATAACACTTGTGACATATATTTTTCTTTTATCCTCATTCTTCGTTTTATAGGGCCCGTAATCATTTCTTGTTATGTTTTGGTCTATTAGATAAAGGTATAGGTAAAAAAATTTATTCATTTATCCATTACTCCTTTATCCCATATTCTAATAGTATGATATGGCCTCAATAATCGATTATGTAAGAACCAAAGGCCTCTATACGCTAAAAGAGAGGGGTCATATAGATGGCAAAGGCAGGCCAGGTAACTAGACGATCACATCTAACTCGTAAGGTAACATCTAGTTGGGTTAGATCAAGTCATAGGCGGGGTCGTATAAAACTTGAGGTGCTCTGTGTAAGGATGAAACCAAGCTTAAACTCTTGTACCAAGTAGGAGAACGGTGGTAACTCAAATTTTTAATTAAAAGTCCATTCCAAGGAAAAGTTGAATTATCTCTTGGCTATTTGTGTTTTCTCATTCACTTATCCTCTTGGGTAAATAGGGTGGTGTTTTTTGCCCTATTATATTAAGGCTTGCATTTACTTCATAAGGAGGATCTTAGCATTAAATTCTTAGTGTTTCCTTTCTAGAGCTTTAAATTTACAGTAATAATTCTGTAAATTTACATTTCAGTAACTATATTTACCTTCAGTAACTATTATTTTCTGTATTGTAACTGCTGCCTTCGAGACTTGATTTCCGGTTTGTTTAAATCTTTCGATATGATTTCTTGCAAATTTTTACTTTGTGTTTTCTACCCATTTCTAAGTATGAACTAAACACCTTTTGAGATGTAGGAATGAGAAGTACCCAAATTTTATGTAAAATTCTTAAGTAATTTTATATTTTGACTTTTTTATCGTTTTGGTCACCTATTGTTCGATAAAACCCACTGATGCGGACAAGCTGATCTCTTAAAAGTGTCTTTGTCTAGTTCGAAGATCCATATGATGGGTCGAACGTAGTGACACGAGCTAGGGTGATGCTAGGGAATTCGAGAGAATTCTTACAACACCAACGAGAATCGGGTTTGTGTTGGTCCTAAAGGAGTCTACAAGAGTTCATAAGTAGAAACAGTTTGTCGAGGAGGGGGGGGGGGGTTGAATACAAACACAAATTTTCAAGGTTTATAAATGAGTTTATATTGAATAAACAAATTTACAGTTGCAAGCGGAATAAGAACAAGTAATGGCCTGTTCTATTACAACTTTAGAAAACACTAAGTTTGATGCACAAGGAAAGATAAGAAACAAAAACAGAGGTTCAAGAAGATATGAGCATGCATGAAGATGAAGAAGAGGTCTTCATCTATTTATACCCGTTTCATTTAATGCAACTCAGAAGGTACATGCCACGTGTCAAGTTTCTATTGGAAACTTGTCCTTTGTTCATAAAGCAACCATGCTTTTGGCCAAATATGAACAGTAGCCAAATTAGATTTGGTATGGACATAAAAGACAATCCGTACGTCCTTTCTGACAAGGCATGGGGGCTTGACATTTGTGTATCAAGGATAAGATCAACATTGATCTTGCTGAGTAGGCCCCACTTGATCACACTTCTGTTAGATGAACATTGCTATCACTGATCCACTTCAGATCACGAGCCATTAATCTATTTCTTCAGCTAGGTCTTCGACTATCGCTGAATAGTCTATGGTGTGAGTGTTGTTCTTCAAATCTTCGGGGACTAGGCAGTGTTTCTGATCTTCAGCGATCATGAGTACAATCAATATATGATATCGCTGAATATGAATAGTAACCAAATCTTGGAATTTTCACTAAGTGTTTAAAGGAATCATATTCAAATCACTGAAAAGAGTTTGGATCAACAGTTTGCATAGTGACAACTCCACATACATGGAGTAGAGGCAAGCTATTCGTGCATTAAATACACTTAGAGCATTTGTCTCTACACATTCCATCGAAACTCGAGAGGGTTCACGGGGTGATTGCTAACAAATCGGTAAAGAATAATTATATAAGACTTTAATTAGATAGTGCGAGTATTTGTTGTGACCAATCCTCTCAGCAGAGAGTGACCACTCTTCTGGATCAGGTATTTAGTGAAAAAAATTGGGGAAAATCACAATTACGTCTCATCCTTTTGATATAAGATCTTTGTTAATCTGTTTCAGCAAACCAACTAAAATATTTGCTTCACCTCTAATTGAAACTTGTAAAAGAAAGTTCATGAACATGGTAGTATCTTGATAGTCCAATCCTTGAGGATACGATATTGAATCTTACCAACTTTATTACTTGTGTGACGATCATAGTGACCAATGTATACTTGTGTTGTTCACGGTGGACTGTTTGCTACCTCACTGCGATTACACATATTTCATAGCATACCTAACGTTCGAAAAACGATCAGGAAGCAGCCAGAGAATGGTCGGTCGGGCAACTGTTGGAACGTTGTGCAGCAAAAACATAAACATGTGCGGCCTGAGGCCGCGGCCAGGTCGTGGGAAGTCTCATGGGTGTTTTTAAGGCCAATTTTTTCTAGGTTTTTGCCCATTTTCATCCTCTTCATCCTCCTTCGATTTGGGACGATTTCGGGAGCAATGGGGTCATTTTGGGGAGCTTTTGGGAGCAAAATGGAAGTTTAGCATGGGTATGGAAGATCTTTTGGTGGATAGCTTCATATTTTTGGTGAGGTAAGTTTTGAATGTTTTGATCTCCATTTAGGGATCTTTTGTGGATCTAAAACTTGTGTTCGTATTTTTTTTTGAATACTATATATGTATGAAAAAATTAAACTGTCTTTGAATTTTTATATTTCAGTTATCGAAGAAATTACATTATACTTACATCAAAAACAACACTACCATATTTGTTGAAATGCATTAGACACATAAACTATGTTAACAATATTACAATACTAGTTGTAATTTAAAATAAAGATATTTTTATCTTTTATTCATTATCCCTTTCATTATTCGTTATAACATATTATAGAAATGGGTAATTATTTGTTTCCTTGAGTGTTATTTTAAATTTGTAAAGATAACGTAATAAGTCCTAAGCCCAAACAAACCAAGCTCATTTTACATATACCCTCAAGAATAAGACAATTACCATAAAAGTCCCTCTATATATTATTTGTACCTAGCTTCACATATCAACCTTCATACGTGCATCGGAGGAATGCAATTATTGCAATGAAGTCCTGATATTTTACTAAACGAGTTCTTAAAGTAACATATTTTCTTAACAACGATCAACATTAAGAACATATCGATTAAGTTGAAAATTAAGAAAAATATTGATTGCAATGATAGATAATGTCGTTAGAATGATACAATACAACACCTCGATTAGATTTGTTGAAAGCAACAGTCTGTCATCCTCACTCACATTTAAAGGTATGTGAATTTGTGTGTAAGAGACAAATGTCTAGTTATTTTTGTTAAATTTAATTGATGTTACAGGCATGGTTATAAAAGGAATGACAACATCTTTTGGTGATGATCATGGTATGTCACTCGCTCAAGTCGTAGAAGAGCTGTAAACAATAGAAATGGATGATGAGAATGATATATATGCCTCAAGTGTAACATTCGAGTGATCAAATATTCTAACTAGAAAGTTTAGTTTTAAAACATAGAAAAGTCTATTTATTATAGATTTAAATGGTCACTAATAAATAAAATGATAAACTAGAACAATGAAGTTATACATAAGGCCAACAAAAGATGATAACGAGGAGCAATTGATTTTGTAAAGAAAATGATATTGGCGCGGCTCAATCTAAGACCGTATTCTGCAAACATGTAAATCCGTTTTCAGATTGAACCTTACCAACATCGCTTTCTTATATGCTTCTCAACTTTCCATCAGTGTGATATAAAAATATCATTCATCTGAGGTTCCCAAAAAAATACTTAAAAAGAAACACATGCATAAAGTTATCATTGTTAAAAATCACATACAATATATGCAACGTTTAAAACCTTATTCTATACCCAACTTGTATATCATACCCCACTATATATATGAGCCTAACGGAAACTTATATGAGATATCTCGATTACCATTTTCTATACATGCATGCATGTATGTCAAGAGTACATTGTACATACATTAATTTGTACACTTAGATAGAAAAACAAGCAACATGTATACATACAAACATCACATACATATAACAATACAAATTAAGACAAAAGAGGTTTAAGAAAACAAGAAAAAAAAGAGAAAAGTTGAAAGCATTTAATATAAGAATACATATTAATAGATATACCAAAGAGATGGCTAATGGATTTGATCATGGTGATGATGGAGGAAATTTTAAGAGTAGAGACAAGAGTGCGTTTAACTGTAAGTAGAATTTAATTGAGAAGAAGAATTTATGGTATTGATAAAAAAAACTTTATGAAGGTTGTGGTTTTAAAGAGAAATGGTTGATGTTGAAGAAGAGATGGTGATGAGATTGAGGTTTATATACCAATGGGATCATGAGAAGGTGTGTGTGTGTGTGGGGAATGATGTCAAGAGGGAACAAAACTACTTTAGGTTTCTCAAAGGTTACATTCTTTTTATTGCATGCCGAAATTAAAATATTTTTATTCTATTTCTTTAATAAAATATAACACTTGATCTCATAAAATATAGGATTGGGTTCACGTGAGACCAGTCTGTTTTCGTGGGACTGTGAGATCACCTTTTTACTCTTGAAACTTCACAGCAAAAACACTGTGAAGATAAAAAAAATCTGATGGGTTCACGTGAGACCAGCCTGTTTCCGTGGGACCCGTGAGACCACCTTTTTGCTCTTGAAACTTCACAGCAAAAACACTGTGAAGATAAAAAAAATCTGATGGGTTCACGTGAGACCAGCCTGTTTCCGTGAGACCCGTGAGACCACCTTTTTGCTCTTGAAACTTCACAGCAAAAACACTGTGAAGGTAAAAAGAAATCGGAACCTTCACAGCAAAAATACTGTGAAGGTTACCTTCACAGCAAAAACACTATGTAGGTTACCTTCATAGCAAAAACACTATAAAGATTCATATTTTTTTTCCTTCATAGTGTTTTTGCTGTGAAGTTTCAAGTGTAAAAAGGTTGTCTCACTTGTCTCACGGAAACAGGCTGGTCTCACGTGATCCCAAGTCTTATATATATATATATATAGGGGAAGGATCATACAAAAACACCCCTCAATTAAAAGATACAAAGCAACACATTTAGGACCACATATGATGTGGGTCCCACACAATATAAAATCATATCTGATTCAATGGATATATATATACATATAGGGAGGTTCAAATGAGAACTTTGCATTTTTAAAGGAACACCCTTAAGACCACATATGATGTGGGTCCCACATAATATAAAATCATATCTGATTCAATGAATGGGGCCCACCATTGAATCATATATGATTTTATATTGTGTGAGACCCACATCATATGTGGTCTTAAGGGTGTTCCTTTAAAAATGCAAAGTTCTCCTTTGAACCACCTATATATATATATATATAGGCCCTTCAATTGTTAACTTAATTAATTTTGTTAACTTTGTTAACCGATTTAAGCCTTTCATTATTTTAATCAACGGTTGTGATTAAGTGGAGATTATAATCTGATAAAAAAAGAAACGAAATAAATGATATTAAATGAAGGACAACTTTGGAACAAATTATCATATTTTATTTTTGGAAGATAATCGATAATATATATATATTATTTTTGGAAGCAATCATATTTTATTTTTCGAAAATAATGAATATTTTTAATAATATTTATATGATTTTTGTTTAAAGATAAAATTAAAAACTTTATTGGTTTAACTTGAAAGTGAATCACAGATTTTTGTTTAAAATTCACAGGTGAAACCAGAAAATGAGACAATAATTTTTATTTAAAGTATATAGATAAAACCATATAATCAAAGTTCATTAATGAAATCAAAAAAATGAAACAATGACTTTTATTTAAAGTTTCTAAGTGAAACCATATAATCAAAAGGTGAAACCTTAAAGTGAAAAAATGATTTTTATCTATAGTTCATAGGTGAAACCAAAGACTGGATGAGATAACTAAGAAAGTTTAAACAATTTCATCGGTAAAATCAGAATTTTTTTTTTTAAAAGAAAAAATCAAAAAGTTTATAGGTGAACAATTAAGTAAATGAGATAATCAAGAAAATGTGGTAATTAAATAATGTAATAATCAAGTGAACAAGATATTTAAAGAATGTGATATCAATAATCAAAAAGACAAAAATGCTCCGTTAACAAAGTTAACACAATTAATTGAGTTAACAATTGAATGAGCCTATATATACACACATATATATATGGATGGATTCAAATGGGAACTCAAATTTGGTTGTGAACATGAGGACAAATGAGAGCGCGACACGTGTTACATTCAGACCGAATAATCTACATTCAGACATGTGTTGCACTCTCATTTATCCTTACGTTCACAACCAAATTTGAGTTCGCATTTGAACTATATATAGAGAGAGAAAAGTTCAAATGCGAACTCAAATTTTGTTGTGAATGTGAGGACAAATGAGAGCGCGACACGTGTCTGAATGTAGATTATTCAGACTGAATATGACACGTGTCACTCTCTCATTTGTCCTCACGTTTACAACCAAATTTGAGTTATCATTTGAATCTATATATATATATGTATGTATGTATGTATATGTGTAAATTATTTGATGAAATTTAAAAATTTATATAATATTAACAAGAAGAAGAAGATGTACTTAGATCAATGCTACCAATGTTAAATATGATTAATAATTGGAAAAAATAAAATGTAAATATATGTTTTTTGGGACAAATTGAATTCTTTACTTTCTTATTTTCAAAAACGTTAATTGTATATCAGATATATTTTAATTTACCAAGAAAGTAAAGAGCCTAATACTACTTTTTGTCAAAAAAAACCCCACAAATTTACATTTTCCTTTTCCAATTAATAATCATATTTAGCATTGGTAGCATTGATCTTAGTATATAAAATTTTCGGGGTTCAATTGGCTATATAAAAATATTTTGTTTGTATGTTTTTGGACTATTTTCATTGTATCCATAAGAATTGGGTAAAATAAATAAATTATCGACTTGACTTAAAATCAAGGTTCTAAATAACGTGAGGCATGGCGGTCAGGTTAAGCCTTAAGTCTTAAAAGTCACGGCGAGTAATGACGTTTTTCAAGGCGTGTTTTATGACGACAAATTTATGTATCATATATAATATTATACATATATAAACCTTTGTTTTCTACTATTACTCAATGATTTGAGGATATTAAGCCTTTTTAAATTAGGTTATAAATTAAAAATAAAAAAATAAGAGATTAAAAGGGTAATAAAAATCAAATATGATGTTACAAAAATCACGCATTAGGCCATGGCGTGCCACGGACATAACATGACGTCAGACACAAACCTCAAGCCATGACACGTCACGACGAGTTTTTTAGAACATTGCTTAAAATGATCATTATACATTATTTCTAAATGTTTTGTTTAGATAGTATTAAGTTATTAACCCGATATTAATATGTTTTGATTTTTTGAGGTAATATTTTTTATTGTTAAACATTAGGAAAAAATTAAAAATAATAGACAATATAAATTTTAAATAGAGAAAAAGGTTACTTTCACTTATATCTACGAACAAATATCTATTAAAGCGTGCATTTTTGTATAGGAAAGACATCTTTGTCTTTAGTTTTTTTTTTATATTTTATCATGGCATGATCAAATTCATTTTTGTTAAAGATATGTGAAATTATCATATGTTCACTTATCTTGACTTACATTCACATGGTATCATCATGATTGAAGTCTTGAGAGATCATTGATGCTTGTAAATGTGACTCAAAGTATGGGAATTTTTTTTTAAAGTAAAGGTGATTGAAGGTATGTAGAAGGTGTGTACATGTTTGGTCCCCCTTAGAACCCATGTCATGAAAGTTTCACTTATTTAGAAAAATGTCTGTTGTATTATTTTTGACAGTTATTAGATAAAAATACATCTAAAGGCCTCAAAAAGGTCATTAGTTCTCAGTTGATCATAACTCTCACTCTCTCTCTCTCTCTCTCTCTCACTCTCTGTATGTGTGTGTGAGAGAGAGAGAGAGAGAGAACCTTCTTTTGAAAACTTTCTAATTTGTAAGATCTATGAGATCCAATTTATACCCCAACAAATTAGTTGAAAAATATAATCCAATATAAATTAAAACCCTCTCCCTCTTTCTCCTCACTCCTCTTTTCTCTCTGTTATTTTCTCTCTTTTCTCTACATAATATATACACACATAATTGAATCTACATGCAAGTTGAACACATTGTAAACTTTATTAGAAAATAGTTTTTAAATCTAAAAGATCTGGTATAACTTGTAACACCAACTAAATTCAAACACACAGTTTGTGAATATCATGTGAACATTGTAAAAAACCTAGTAAAAAATTTCTTAAGGTTGTTCACAGTGTGTTCATTATTTCTGGACATTCAATTGTGTGTATGTTATGGAAAGGGGAGAGGAAAAATATATGTATAAATTTTCCTAAAAATGAATTCAGTTTTATTCACTAAATAATAATACTTATCTCATTAATTATCTTAAATTAATGTCTTAAAATGGATCTTATGAATCTCATAAAATTTAGAGTTCTCCAATGATTAAACCCCTATATATTGTTAGTCTTTATGGGATAACAAACACAAATATATTTGTAAAGGGAGTGACTACAACTTCGATCGATAAACCTAACTTAAACAATCTATTTGATTGATAAACTTTGTCCCATAAAGACATAACAAGAACATTCTTGCAAGAATAAAGAACACATATCTACATTCAAATACGTGTCATGCAAAATCTTTTAAGCACGTAGCGTGCATGGGAAAAGTACTTTAACGTTTATACTACCCAACACACTTAATGCACGTCACTGATCTTTGGACACTTGTCACCCTTAGATAAGAGGTCTATGGTTGACATGACCATAATTACTACAAAACGAAAGACTTTTGCCTACAGACTTTTCCGTAGGAAATCTGTCGCTAAAGGGTGATTTCTCACAAAACCATCACAAAAGTTGGTGGATAAATTGTTGGTGGGTAATTCAAATCAGTGACAGATTACTCAGGAATTCTCTGGGTGATTCGTTGGTATTTTCTCGAAAAACATCGGATTTTACCAAACAATTAGTATTTTCTAGGTGATCCGTGGGTAATCAACGACGAAAATTTCCCTGGGTAATTTTTATGTGTAAAAGTCATTTGTTTCGTAGTGAATTGTGATGTTCTTTTCATAGTACACTCGGAAGTGGACATATCACTATACAACAGTCCTTCAAACAGAGATTGTTTCACATGTGATCGGAACGAGGTCAAAGCAAAGATGTGCAGGCAACTTGCTTGCGACCTAGTAATCACATTTCAATGTAAATCATATATGTGTGATATATTTGTTATCATATTTTCTTATTGAACCTTGTTCTCGTTTATATATATATATATATATATATATATATATAGAGAGAGAGAGAGAGAGAGAGAGAGATAGAGAAGGGGGCGAGTTCAAATGCGAACTCAAATTTGGTTGTGAACGTGAGAACAAATGAGAGCGTAACACATATCTGAATGTAGATTATTCAGACTGAATAAATATTATATTCAGTCTAAATATTTCTTTGATTATTCAGTCTGAATATGACACGTGTCGCACTCCCGTTTGTCTTGACGTTCACAACCAAATTTGAGTTCTCATTTGAACCTGTCCACACACACGCACACACACACACACACACACACACATATATATATATATATATGTGTGTGTGTGTGTCTATATATATTTGTGTGTGTATGTGTGTATAGGGGGGGCCTTCTTTCGCAAACTTCATATTTTGTGAGAATCGTGAGTTCCATTCTAAACGACATAATTATATTAAATTAGGATGTTAATAATTTTGGTAATTTTTAATTACAAAACTAAAAAAGGGCATTATAGGTATTTTGTAAATTTTATCTATCCTCTCTCCTCTCCCTCTCCCTCTCCATTCAATCACTACACCATATTGAACCTTTGTGAAGGTTAACCATAATGTGAACACATAGTGAACACATTGTAACTATTTATCCAATCCTTTTACTGCATTATGAACACCATGGTACACACTAAACATTACGCATATTGTGCACAATTTGTAATTTGGCATTAGGTGATAGGATGAAAGTGTGCACAATTTGCACAACATCTGGATTCACGAGAATACCAGTTGTTCACGAGATCTAGATTCACTAGTTGTTTTCACACTTTGTGATCACATTGTGCACACTTTTGGAAAAAGCGACGGGATGTCTAGAAAAACATGGAAAGTGACGGGATTTTGGAAAAAGTTGTCGGCCCACCGGAATAAGTGTAAGAAAAAAACAACGTGTGGTTTTGGAAAGTGACAGGAGAAAAGTGAAATTTATATGGTTTTAATTTATTATTTATTTTGCTTCTATAAATGAAGGAAAGGATGAGTAAATTACATTAATACCCTTTTTTAATATTTTAGAATAAAATAAATTAATTAGAATGATTGACTAAGAATGGATCTCACGGTTATCACAAAAAAGGAGTACAAAGATTAAGCCCATGTGTGTGTGTGTTTATGAAGTTAATCGAATATGAACCACAAAAATATTGAGAACCTTGAGAACCAATCACAATCGTTAATTGAATTTAATTTACGAATGAAAGGCGGTGACAATTTTGAAATAATTTAGAAATTTATGGTTTATTATGGGCTAAATTTGAAAATGGAAATGTATATTGGGTTTCTAAATCCGATCACTAATTAAACAAATGGGCTCTATTGGCCCTCCGACTCCATCCTCCCGGACTGCCAGCGCCACATATCCCAGCATCCCTTGTCCCTTTAACCCCATGGATCCACCTCGTCAAGACTCAATTTTCTGTTGTCGTCCTCAATCTCATAACTGCAACCTTTGTCCTCCTCGTTTTCTCGCTTCCAGTTTTCACGAGGTGGTAGCCTCCAGGATGGTTTCTTGTCGTCTAGCAATGCAGGGGAAGTAAGTCGCATGTTGAATCTAATTGAAAGCGAGCATGCGTTTCGGAAAATCAAGTTCTCTAGCGATTACGTTTCTTCAATGAAGATCGACGTACACAATGGTGACCGCGCTCGAAAGTTTGTTGATGAAGATTAAAATAAAAGCAATATTTCCTCTTCTACTGGTGATTATTGAAGGATGCTGAGATTTAGATCGGTGGATGTTGGAGCCGGTGATGGCTTCAGTCCGGTAGTCGCAAAACATCGGGGATGGAACATGAACGGTGTTATGGTGGTGCTAGTGCAACTGAAACTGAATCGCCACCATGCGGAGGTTAGTATTTGGGAGAAATAAAAATTCTGAAGTGATCTTGGATTTCATGGCATGAAATAACATAAAGACAAAACTTGTGTTTGATTTCATAAGGTGGAATAACCTATAGACAAAAATTATGTTTGATTTCATGAGGTGAAATAGATTATAGATGATAATTATATGTTTGATTTAATGTGGTGAAATAACGTATCTATGAACATTATGTTTGGATTTTTGAGATGAAATAGCATAATTATGAAAATCATGTTTTATTTCATGAGGTGAAATAGCATGTTGAATATGTTTTCATTTGGTGAATCTCTGCTACTAAAATGACGATCATGTCATTTTCTAACTAAAAACATCTTTAAATTAAAATTATAAAATCGAACTTAATCAGCGCTTAAATCGATTATCACGGTTCTCAACCTTTTTTTAGTTCTCACATGATTTAACCCATATTATATATATATATATATATATAGAGAGAGAGAGAGAGAGAGAGACAGAGGTTCATGCGAATACGGTAACAATTTAAAAAAATACGAGGACAATCCTCAGCCAATCATTTGTAGATGAAAAAAATTTCATGTACAAAATCATAAACGATCTGGGAGACTTTCCCATGAGACTTAAGTGGCCCCAAAAGTCGCCCGCTCCAGTTAGTGCAAAACCACATATGATTTTGTACATGAATTTTTTTTCTCGTATTCTCGTAAATAGTTAGTGTTCTCGTATGAACTCGCCTCTATATATACATATATATATATAGAGGCGGGTTCATACGAGTACGGTACCAATTTACGAGAATGCGAGGACAATCCTCGGCCAATCATTTTGTACATGAAATTTTTCATGTACAAAATCACATATGATTTCATGTACAAAATCATATGTGATTTTGTAAGCATAAAAAAGGACGCGGACGACTTTTCCTGTGGGCAAGTTGCGGCTAATCATATATGATTTTGTACGTGAATCATATATAATTTTGTACATGAATCATATGTGATTTAAATGATTGGCTGAGAATAGTTCTCGCATTCTCGTAAATTGTTATCGTCCTCGCATGAACCTCCCTCTATATATATATATATATATATAGAAGGCTTCAAACAAGACATATTCAGTTTACGAAAACATGAGAACACGTTTTTATTATAGCTAGTTAATCATATGTGATACTATAGTTCATCACACACAAATGTGATACTATGTTAGATACACGAGTGACCGACCTAGGTTGTGGGCCAAGCTGCCTGCACATTACTAGGTCCCTTCACGTGTATTATACCACATGTGGTAAGGATGTTTTCTTGTTTTTATAGAACGAAAATGTTTGCATTTGAAACTTCATATATATATATATATATATAGAGAGAGAGGGGGGGGGAGGTACATATGAGATTGATACTTATTTAAAAAAATAAAAAATAAATGATCGAATTGCATACAAAATCACATGTTTTTAGCCTAATTCCACCATTTCGAATGATTTTTAGAGTTTTTTGCTAAATTTGGAGGGACTTTATCGGTTTTTCAGTTGATTTCAAGAGTTTTTTTTTCAGTTTTTTCGATTGATCTCAAGAGTTTTTTTTTTTGGTTTTTTCGATTGATTTCAATAGTTCTTTTTCCCATTTTTTTGATTGATTTCAAGAGTTTTTTCGGGTTTTTAGGTTAATTTCAAGACTGTTTTTTGGTTGATTTCAAGAGTTTAGGTGCACCCTTTTAAAGTTTTCAAAAAGATACGGTTACACAATCCAAAACAATACGCTTGCACCCTTCACAAACATAAAAAAGTTACCCTTCACTAAAGAAATAATACGATGGCCCGTACCACCGTAGCCACCACTACAGGCAGTGGCGGATGCAGCCTTCAAAAGGGGGGGTCCCAGGACCCCACTGAGCTGTTAAAAAAATAAAATTACAGGTTAAAAAATATCAAAAATACTATATTTAGCCTTAGTTCTCCCCGGTAAAATTTTCTAAAGGACCCCGTCTTGCCGGTGATTGAACAAAACACTAGAAAATCTCTTGAAATCAATAAAAAAACCGAAAAAATCTTTCGAAATCAACCAAAACACTAAGAAAATTCTTCAAAATCAACAAAAATAATAAGAAAATCTCTTAAAATCAACTAAAAAACTTAAAAAAAATTTCTAAACACATAGGATGACTTTATACGCCTTTAGTCTACCTTAATTGAACCTCAGTGGACAAAAATTCATGATCCGCTACTGACTACAGGTCTGCCCCTATATATATGACCTCCACCTCCTCCTCCCATTTGGGAGGTGGCAGGGACACCGGCCGGGAGTAAAGGAGGGTTGCATTGGGGAGACAAGACACCAATTTTAGTTCCATTTCCTAGTTTCTATGTACATATTGTCCCACCTTTTATTTTATTTATTTATTATTATTATTATCATTTATTAAAAGATTCAAAAATTTATATTATTGATTTCTTTTCAAAAAATCCAAAAAAGGTAAAACCTAATCTTTTGTTTACTAATACATTTTCGGTGAATCACAAAGCATACATACATAATGTAAGATTCAAATAAGAAGGGATCTAAACAAATGTATATGGATACAAAATAAACATATAATGATTGACTTTGTATAAGAAGTGGTTTTCATTTTGACTTACGAAAGCATGGGAAAACGGTTTATTCGCATTTAGTTGTACGAAAAGATTGTATTATTATCAAGAATTTATTGATAAACAAACTGTCACTATTAAAATGAAAGGCTTACACCTAAAGGTATTTCCTTCGGAAATCCGTTGCTAAAAGGTGATCCGTCACAAAACTGTCACAAAATTTGGAGGCTAAATTGTTGGTGGATAAATCAAATCAGTGACAGATTACCCAGAAAATTGCTGGGTAATCCGTTGGTAATTTCTTTAAAACATCAGATTTCGTCAGAACCATTAGTATTTCCTGGGTAATTCGTGGTAACCACCCACGGAAATTTTCTTAGGTGTTTATTTGTGGGTGGAAGTCATTTTTTCGTAGTGGTGTAAATGTCTAACCGTACCAAAAATGAAATAAAAAGGTCAACATGAGAATAAAATGAAAAAAAGGGAAAACATTAAGAGGAAGCCCCTATAGTTTAATTAATTTTATTGGGACCCCAAAAAGCTTCTTTTATTTCATGAAAGCCCCATCTCTATTTCATGATTTAGGACCATAAGTTGGCATGCCATTAACCCAACAAGAGTCCATCATGCATCCCTCCATTTTACCCTTCTCACTCTTCAAGATATGATGAATTTTTTTATATTATTTTTCAAAATAATCATCAAAATTGAATAAATTCTAACAAAAATATTGCATCATGGTAACTGTCACAATTAATCTTGGTTTTAAAATAAATAAATATAACATTTGTTCAAATTTGGATGAAAATGTCCTTTTTTTTATAAGTAAATGATTTCTTTTTTCAATATTCCTTGAATAAAAGTAATTATTTTAGAAGAAAGAAAAGTAGAAGAAAAAAGGGGTCAAAAAGGTTTGTTTTCTTCCATGATTTGCTCTTTGTTTGAAGTAATAAGAGCTGGTGACAAAGAGGGCCCAAAAGGATTAGTTTTTGTTCCACATTTTTAAAATAATAATTTTTTAACAATAATAATTTATTTTGTAACAAAAATAAAGGTTAGAAAGGTTTATGTAGAAATGATCAATATTGGCATAAAACGATTATTGAAATTAAATTTTATTGCCCACGTGTTTTATCGTAAAAAAATACGATAACTAATTAAGGGTTTGTTTGTTTGTTTATTTTTTATGTTAACATTTGTATAAAATTAGATAAATAAATATGTATGGACAGATTCAAATAAAAAAACTAAATATCGTATGAAAGTTAAAAAAAGTCTATGTAATTTAACAAAAAATAAACACAAAGATATGCATAAAATATTAAAACATATATGTATTAAGATATCACTTAAATAACTATTAAACCAATTTTACGACCAAATATAGCTTAAAACTTAAAATTGCTTTATGAAAAAAAAAAAAAAAAAAAAAAAAAGGCAAAAGGACAACCATGGTTGTTCTCAATCTTTTTATAAATTGGTAGGGCCATATAATTTACCTTTTTAGTAATATTATAATATAAAAAATAAAATAAAAGCAAACATACTTTCTTTAATAAGAATTCTTTTGTCCCATGGGGTTTTTGTCTCCTTTCTTTAACCATCATTCATTATTGAAGTTTTGGGCATGAATAAATCAAGTTTTCCCTTTGCCACTTTTGGGGTAAATGGTAATAAAAAAATATGGAAAATCACTAAAATAACAAGTATAGTTATAAGTAATTAACAAAATGGTCACTTTTTTATGCATTTATTAAAATGACTATCGTTTTTACTAAAGTATTTCGTTAATGAGCGAAGATCTGGTTTTTATCATACATAGTCTCACGTACAAGAAAAATTAACATGTATTTAGGTTATGTTTGGCAAAAATAAACTAGCTTATATAAGCTGCCTTATAAGCTAGCTTATTTTCAGTGTACACGTTTGCCAAGCCATAAGCTAGCTTTTTGAAACGTTATTTGGAGTAGCGTTTTGGAAGTTTATTGTCATTTTTTCCAATTATAACTCTCATTAAAATTAATTGATAATTATTTCTATTTTTCATTATGTTCTTTTTTGTCATTTTACATTCTTATACGCCAGTTTTGCCAAACATGATTTTTTTCATCAACTACCAGTTAGTTTATAAGCTATCAACTAGCTTATAAGTCATCCGCTAGCTTATCAGCTAGCCGCTAGCTTATCAGTTAGTTTATCAAACATAGCCTTAGCCAATCTTTAATACATTTCGCTATAATAGGGTTTTTGTTGAATTCCCGGAACAAAATAGATGCACCTTTTTTTATATTTGGGTTCCACGTTGCAAGTATTTTGCCAAAAACCTTCTAAATTGGCTAAATGCATGAGATATCGACTAAAATGCATGGAGGAGCCTTTACTTTTTATAACATGTGAAACCAAATTAAAAAATTCGTCGAACCGGTAAATGCTTCAGCGAAAATGATGGTCATTTTGATAAATAGGTAAAAAAAAGTGGTTATTTTGATAATTACATATACATATATTGGTCATTTAAGTGATTTTCCCTAAAAAATTAGTTTGGTTTTTAATTTATTTGTTGAATTTTAAAAATTGTAATTAGATCACTATACATTATAAACTAGCTTAATTTATGTAATTGTGACAATAATGTTAACATATATCAATGAATTTGATTGATTTTTAATGGTTTTTTGAAAACTAACTATTATAACAATTATGGAAAGTTGAAAGATTTTTATAACAGATTTTTAAATTTCAGTAAAATAACTAGAAATATACAAGTTAAGTTTTGTATGAAAAACAAATTTGGGTTATTGGGAAAGTGATTTTACCTTTTTTTTTCCTTCTTATCATAATTACATGTTGGCATAAAATTGGGATCAAAATGGACAAAACAAACAAATATAAGAAAAGAAAGCTCATGGCTTTTTGTTTGAAGTTTCAACAACATGTTCATTAGGGCATATGGATCTTGTCTTCTTGTATTCTTGGCAATTAGGTCAAAGTTTAAGATAAATTTAAGAGCTAATTACATTTTTAATTTGTCCATCTAGTTTGATGGAATTTATGAAAAGGGTTTCTAACCCTAAAAATTCATGACTAGAGTTAATTTTTAGGATTTCATTTTGTTATGGATTTGGTTTTGTACTCTACCTTACGTCAAAAATCCCATTAAAAATCACAAGACTTGTAGCGTACTGGTTAACACTTGTGGGGGATGAGGCTAGATAATCCATCTACCCCAGGTTCGAATCCATGCACAAACAACTTGTGGCTACTATGGAATTATCTCAAGGTTGCATGTTTTAACAGTCTTAAATTTGCCAGAATTAGTCTAGGATACCCTTTCCAAAAAAAATCCGTTAAACCGATAATGTCTAGGTCATTTTATATATTTCTTTCATTTTCTTTAAAAAAAAGTATAATATTTGTATTAATATAATATATTGTTTATGTTTTGTATTAATCATACATACACATAATTTTCCCAATAACTCCCTCTGATCTTCCACCGTCTCCTACCTTCTCCCAATCTCCCTGTATCTCCTAGGACCAACTCTGTCGACCTGCCTAGTGAAATCCCCTTCCCACCCTTCGATTTTTCTCGACGAGCCCTCCTTTTTCTGGCAACCCCTCCCCTTTCCTTGAATTTGTTCCCTTCCCTCAACTTGCAACTATGTCGCCTCGAAACCTAAAACTCTGGTCGGGAAAAAGAAACTTGTAATTTCAATGATGGTGGTTCCAAATGTGATATAAGAAAGGAGGAACATCATCATGGTTTAGGTTTGATATGATTTTTGAGTTTTCTTTTGATTTTGATGGGTTTCGATTGTTGATTATTTGGATTTGGGTTGATTTGGTGCGGGATTTATCCTATTGTGTGTGTGTGTGTTTGATGTGGTGGCCGGAGAAGGTGTTCTCACCGATCGAGACAAAGTAGGAGGAGGAGACATATATGTCACAAATGTTGTTCATTTGTTTTTTTTTATATTAAATTATTTATAAACTTGTACAAAATGTATTTAAAATCATACAATAAAAATATATCAAAAATCACTAACGAAAATAAAACTTTTTAAGTACCCTTAGTATAAATACAATAAAAATATATCAAAAATCACTAACGAAAATAAAACTTTTTAAGTACCCTTAGTCATGAATTTTTAGGATTAAAAAGAATCTACTTCTAAAATTCCATAAACCCATAGGGACGAAAATGTAATTAACTCTAAATTTAATGAAATTGAGGTATTTTAATTAAAAAATTTAAGTAATAAATAAAATTGTTGTCGTTCCTTCAATCTTTTAGTTTATATATGTTGAAAGATTAAGGTGACGTTTGTTTTTTAAGAGGTGCTGAAGTATGAAGTCTAATTTCAATTATGAAATGGTTATGAAACGTCTAAACGAATCAGACAAAAGTGGTGATTAAAAACTTAAAATGAAAAAACAAACAAGGCCTAAGAGAAATCCTTAAAAAGAATATATATATTTTTCCCAGTAGTCGTTAGATTAAGATAATCTTGTAGTTGTGGTTATTTTTTGAAATTAGACAATATGTAATCAAAATTAAAGCAACACAATTACACCAAGAAAACCATGATTTTGTTCTCATTAATTCGATATATTTATATTGAGGTTTTCATGTAATAAACGAAAATTAAAGAACTAAATCCTTAATTTACCCTTATGGAACGTTTACTAAATATTTATCGGGTAAGCTTTTAGTGATCATATTTACGTATCTTATTGGGTAACATTTTTCGTCCATTAAAATTAATTGTTAATAATTGTCTTTTATCCGATAAGTTTAGCGGGTAAGAGTCTCATCCATCCTTTTATTAGCAATATTGTAATGACCCTAATTTTTAAGACTAATATTTTCTCATTGGACCTTATCTAAATCACGGGCTTGGATCAGATTTTTCTTTGGGATAGCGCTTTCCTTGTTGAAGCCCATGGTATATAAGTAAATCAAAGGAGTAGAGCCTCCTCATTTCTCTCATGTTCTCAACATCAGTATGAAGAGTGTGTGTGTGTGTGTGTGTGTGTGTGTGTGTGTGTGTGTGTGTGTGTGTGTGTGTGTGTGTGTGTGTGTGTTTTGAGAGAACGTAGTTAGCAAGGAAGAAGAAAAGGTTGAACATTCTTGGAAGAAGACCATCATTTCAGGTATATTGTTTCTTCTTTCATTCATTCTAGCTTAATGGAAAGTGTTAGTTGGATCAAAGGGTTCTAAAACCCTAAGTTCTTGTTGGGTAAATCCCTTATGGTTGAATGAATCCCATGTGATGTGGAATGTTTGGGATATAAGGATTTAAAATGGAGTTATTGTCTAGTTAATCTTTTCTTTGGAACATTCTTTAGAAAACCTCCATTGTAGCTCAATCTCAAGGTTTCAATAGAATGATTAGTTGGGTAAATCATGCTCTTATGATTCCATATGGTTAAATGTTGGTTTGGGTGTATAATCTTCATTATTGATGTTTTGGGGTTAGTTGGAATCAGTATTTGGAGTATTGTGGGATTTTTGGGCTGTTTCTTTGTTGTTGGTTCGAACCAGCTGAAACAGTAGGTCACGCAGGTTTCCCCGTGGGTTGAGGCCGCGGCATAAGCCGCGTAACTCACTGAGTTTTGGTGAGTTCGTCCGTTTGATTTTCTGCTTCGAGCTGGAGTTTAGGCCTATGGATTAGAGGTTCATCTTAGATCTCTAATAGAAGACTTTTAAGATAATTTGTGGGGATTAACACCCATTTCATGTCTTTGAATTTAGGCTTTCGGTTTAAAGGTATAGACCGTTTAAGCTTCAGACCGGTTGTGTCCAATCCAGGTAAGTTCCTTGTCACTTAAAATGCAATGTGGAAATGTTTCAAATGCTTACTTGTTGGTTATGACTTTCTTTAAATGTTTCTTTATATGTAAAATTTGCCATGATCACTTTTATAAGCTTTGGGGTCTGAATGCGCATTACCTGTTTTAGTTGGGTATAACTGGCAAAGTCATTTATAAAAATCCTATAGCTAGGTGTGTTAAACCCTACTAATATGTGAGATTCTATTTAAGCCCTACATATAGGTGTGATAAATCTTATATCTAGTTGCTAATTGACTCGTCATGTTTCCCCAATACTTAAATTGTTCTCTTCATGAGAATGAGATTATTTATTTGTAAACCATTGCATGTTTTAATGATTTGTGAACTATTGAAACCGTAAACTGTTTTTATGGAATTCACTAGACCTTATGGTCTAACCCACGTTTTCAAAACTAACCTTTTTCAGGAAAATGATCGATAGATAGAGGTGAGAGAGCTAAGGGAAGGATGTGAAGGCTAGAGGATTTGTTCAAGCATAGCTCTCGTTAGTTTATATATTCAGCTTTTTGACTTTAGACTTTAGACTTCCGCTGCTTCGTATTATTCGATTTTAAAGATTGTAATGAATTAATCGTTGGTTGGTTAATAATTTGATGATTTTGGATTTTGATTTATATCCATCTTAGGGCTTAATTTTTGGGTCGTTACAAATATTCTCGATTCTTGTTATGTTTGTTAGCAAATAAGATTCTCAATTTTTATTATAATAAGTAATTTTCTTTAATCGTTTACTAGACAAACGTTTAATAAACAACTCGTTTAGGTTATTGTCATCCTATGGGCTCAATGTTCTCCCCACCCCAACCCAATAACATTTATTTTTAATATTTTTTATTTTAAAAATATTCTCAACGGCCTAAAAACATATGAATGTTTGATGTAACAAACAATTTAATCTGCATGCTTTTTTCCATATAATTTTTTTTATATCAAACAGAAGTTAATAAAAATGTTTTTTCAATTAAATATCCAAAATAAGCTTTAAATTCAATCACGTAATTAAGAGGTCATTTACTAAACGCTTAAATGATAAGTGCTTACCCGATCACTTTACTTTAACGGATAAGTATGCCAGGTATTGAGTCTATAAGAACAATGACAAAGATCGAGAGTCTTACTCAATAAGTGAAAGCTACGACTCTTACCTGATAAGTGTTTACTGTGTACAATGTCGTTTCAGTAGATTAAAATCTTATATGCTAAGTTAAATGAAAATGTTAAATCTTATTGATTTACTAATAAACGTTTATTGAATAAGAGTTAAGACAACGGTCCCTAAGAAACAAAAAGCAATACCTAATTTTACACATGATTAAAAATAGATATTGTATATATTTTGAAACATTCATATAAAAGTTTATATTCTATTTGGAAAAAAGAATTATATGTTTTATCATTTTAGGGGTCATTTAATAAATACCTATCGAGTATTTATTAAGATACAATTGCGAATAAGCAAAGCAAACCACTGAAACACATTCAAATAATTAAAAAAACTGTCTTGATGAAAATATATCTAAATAGATAATTAAATCTTTCATTGATTCATAAAAAAGATAAACAAATATAGCATAGGTTATCGTAGTTTCTATATCTTAACAGGCATTCAACTTTTTATCAAACAAAATTGCCTTTTCTATCATGAGAAGCTACACATGAACCTGTTTCAAACAAAATATAATATTTTTAGAACAGTTGTATGTTAAAACCATTCAATATATATCTATATAGAGGGAGGTTTAGGAGAAAACGCTAAAAAAAAAAAACTGAAGAACACTCTGGGAGGCTGTCATCTGGTAACATGCATTTGTGCATATGCACTAATGCAAATTTATGCATTGATGCATAGAAAAAATGAGTTCCAATTGCTTATATGCATTTGTGCATATGCACTAATGCATATATACATTGATGCATAGAAAAAAAAATACCTTCTAGATGGCGGACTCTCAGGGTGTTCTTCAGTTTTTTTTTTTAGCGTTTTCTCCTGGACCTCCCTTTATATATTTATATATATATATATAGGGGCGGGTTCAAATAAGAACTCAAATTTGGTTGTAAACGTGAGAACAAATGAGAGTGTGACACGTGTCCCATTCAAAGAAATATTCAGACTGAATATAGTATTTATTCAGTCTGAATATACAAAGAAATATTCAGACATATATTCAGTCTGAATATAGTATATATTCAGTCTGAATATAGTATATATTCAGTCTGAATATAGTATATATTCAGTCTGAATATAGTATATATTATGTCTGAATAATGTTTATTCAGTCTGAATATATATAATTCGGTCTTAATATGCTGTATTCAGACATGTGTCGTGCTTTCATTTGTCCTCACATTCACAACCAAATTTGAATTCACATTTGAATTTTCCTATATATATATATATATACATGAATTAATGTATATAGTTTACCTTGTATGGTAAGAAATCATGCTTAGCAAAGATTGCCTTGTGTTTACAAGTTACAAGCCTTTGATTTTGCAAAAGGCATAGATACTAGATCCAATAAACCCGAGAGATTGGCCCATCACATTCAACTAATTAGATTTAACAAACAACAAGAAAAAAAAAAGATGTAAAATGAGATAATGGGCATATCAAATTTGAAGATTTTATGTGTCAAAACTTGAAATAAGGTTATTATTTAGTATTTACCAGATCAAATGGAAGACCACCGAAGAGAAGCCAGCCAAATCCGATGGTGAAAATGTCCTACGGATATTATTTTACAAATGTTATTATTTACCTTTGTATAGATAATAACGTACCTCGGTTGAAAAGAAAACATTTAACCATCTAAAGTTAACGTAGGAAACATGAGTTTTTTGGGACGTAGAAAAGACCTACCTCCCCCCCCCAAAAAAAAAAAATCAAACAGTTGTATCAGTAAATAATATGTCGGTTTTATCTTTTTTATGAAGCATTGTATTATGTTAATTTAAAAATTTGATGGTTGAAGGTCAAACTAGAAAGGTTGATCTTTTGTGAATAAAAGAGCATCCATAGTGGTGGAGTTCTTTCAGTGAATTTTTTTTTCGAAAAAAAACGGGACCCACATTCTAAAACCAAATTTGTAACCGCAAAAAAAAAATTGTTTCTTTTGGGAACCTTTTTTTCATTGACCTTATGTAGCTAATAATCTTTCAAAAAACTTTCAATTTGATGTCAAAAGTTTGAATTTTCATGGTAAAACGAACAATTGTATTTACTTTAAATGTGGGTAAGTTGGATGTTCGATTCTCGTTCATACTGAACGATGAATCTAGAAATATATTACCAATTTATGCAACAAGTATACACTGAAATGTAATGAACCAAACACGCAATAAAGATCATTTCGCACCTTTAAGTTGCCACATATTGTTTGTGTAAGCGCAGAGTTTAGAGTTGTGTTCAGAAAAACAGCGTAATTCAACAAGAAAGCCATAACAGATGAGAGAAGCATCACCACCTGCATGAAAAGGTTAAATTTAAACTAGAAAATAGAAAATTTAAAGAAACTAGAAATGATTGTGCAGTTTTACACAAACCATGAAGATTTACACCTGAAATCCAGGTGATGACAAGTGTGAGAAGTTTGCAGTGACTTCGAGATCGCCACATATCCATGTCCATAATAACAAGATTGGAGTACAGATTAAACCTACAAAAAGATAGATTTCATTTTCGATAACAAGTAAATGATCATGCTTCAATCCTTCTCGTAAAAATGCAAGATAAAAAGGGACACTAGATGAAGCGGGACAATTTGACTTATAAAACCAATATAAGTTTAGTATATGATCACCTGGAGATGGGTCTAGAGTTGAGATATACACAATAACACAAACATGTATTCTACCCTAAATATGGTTTTTTCAGTGAAAACTCCCAACTTTTTTTTTCCTATTGTTTGACTATCACACTATGTTCTCGAAACCTTTTTTACTAAAGGAAAGAAAAATGGTGGAAAAATTAAGGGAAAACAAAAAAAACATTGTGTTCTCAAAAAAAATTAGGAGGAAAAGAGAATGAATAGAAGGGAAAATCAACTACAAAGAGGTTCATGCGAGGACAATAACAATTTATGAGAATGCAAGGACAATCATCAGTCAATCATTTTGTACATGAAATTTTTCATGTACAACATCATATATGATTAGCCGAGACTTTTCCTACAGCAAAAGTCGTGCATGTCATTTTTGATGCTAGTACAAAATCACATATGATTTTGTACATGAAAAAAATTTCATGTAAAAAATGATTGACTGAGAATTATCCTCGCATTCTCGTAAATTGTTATCTTTCTCGTATGAACCCGTCTCAAGTCAACTATATGTTTCTTTCCAAATATATGAAGAAATGATAACCCACGGATAATTTAGTAAAATTACAGAATTACCCATCAATCAAAGCAAAAAAAAATTCCTTTCATAAACTTTCATTTCTTTTCCATCTAATTCTTTTCTTTTCTTCTCAAATTCAAGAACACAGATAACTAAAAAAATGGATTCCACCTAATTCTTTTATTTTCTTCTCAAATTCAAGAACATAGATAACTAAAAAACGGATTGTCTTCTCGAGTAATTTTGAATTCAAAAGTCAAAATGTATCTATTTTTTTGACGAAAATGGTCTTACCATTGCACCACATAAGCCCGAAGCTATTCAAACCACTAGATTTACCTGAGGAAAACAAGAACTTGTATATATAAAAAAAAACTTGTATGCCATAAAAAGTATCTAGGAACGAGAAGGTCAATCACGAAAATATAGTACTACTACCGATACGAGCTATGGAAGCTAGATATACTGCGGTACAAATGTTTGCCGAGAAAACTATTGTATAGGCATAGGAATCAAACGATAAATCCCGAGCTCCAGCTATGAAAGCACCAAGTATGATTATCCCTACACTGAAATCAAGTTGTTTGATAAAAATAACGATCTTAATTTATACATTCTAAATGAATATTTTTTTAAATTGATAACATACCTGCCAACGATACTAGGGGAATATCTTTGTCGGGCCAAAATATACTCTACGACCATCGTAAATGCTACAGTCGTTCGTCTAAGGGTGGTGTACATGGGCACGCTTACCCCACGAACAGATTCCATCGAAACCAACTTTTATATACAAAAGAAGAAATGTCAAATAACTAAGATAAAATATATAAGATTATAAAAGTAGAACTTGTTAGGATACTGTTGTAATGTACCATGTAAAGCAGATATGAGATTGCCAGAGGAAGAGTTGTAATTAACGTATTTGATGGTACAAACATCCCCGGGATGTTTTTTGTGCTACGGTTTTCGCTATCGACTCTAAAAGATATAATTTTTCGATATCTCAATGCATAAAGAAGGATCGACGAACATATCATCTACAATAAATATAAAGAAGTCAAAAAAAGTCAATTTTGACTTTTAAGAGTCAAATTTATCGTTTTTTAACCTCAAACCGTTAATAATTCTTATCGCTGTACATTAAAAGCCTGATAACTACACCGATCTATGAAAGGAGCTCTACGATAATATATGTTATTAACTAAAAGAACATAAAAACTTAATCCAAAATTTCGATTTGAAAAATATCGAGTTTGACTTTTGAAAGTCAAAATAGAGGATGGTAAAATGAAGATGAACCTGGAAAAGAGTAATGACATTGGCACATGGAAATTGATATGAAGAAAGAGCAGCTTTGTTGAACAATATCAAGAGAACTGCAAAATTGAACATAAAAATATAGTCAAATTTAGTCACAACATATAAAAACGTTAAAATTGTTTTCATATTTTTTTATATATCAAATTTACCATTTTTTTTATCGTTTCTCTTCTAAATTGATCATAAATTTAATTAAAGTAAATGAAAATGATGCATTTTAATATGATCGTAAAAATATAAATATTTAAATCTTTTTATTTCTAATTAAATATGTAAAACTTATGTGGCAAAAGAAAATTTTCTATTGATATTATTCCTTTATTATTAGATAATTATCATTAATTAGTCGGGTTTTAATGAAAAGTGAAGTTATCATGAAAAAATGTAACAAGATAATTTGGTCTCTGGATTAATTTTAATTGAATATCAACACTAATAAGATGCACCGAGATGTAATATATTTTCACGTTTCTCACTTTTAACTCTTCTTTTCACACCATCATTCGTCTATTTTTAATATCTTTCTTTTTATTATTGATTCACCATCTAAAATTATAATAATAATAATAATTATTAGTATTTTTTTCATATTTTATAGTAATAATAATAATTGTTTTTTATTCATTGTTAATAATTGTTTACAAATCATGTCTAGCTCAGTTGGTTTTCTCAAGAACGGTAACATCCTGGGGGGATTGTCGATGGTATCCCAATTTACCCGGGTTTGAATCCAAGGGGAGTCAATTTGAGGGCATGAGAAGTACCCAGTCATTGGGCTGGTCCAGTCTTTGACTGGACTGCCCACCACCCCAGTCATAGATTGTGGTTGGACTCTAGGTCCAGCGTAAGCTGGGCAGGACAACGGCAGATTAGTGGGCTGCCCTTGGATGCCCGATACCGCCGGGGAGACGTGCGTGTGTTCGTCATAGTCGTTCGTGAGTTCGATAACACTATGCCTTCAAAAAAAAAAAACTACTAATTTTATTATAGTTATTTTTGGTATTATTAAAGTGACGTAATTTAATATTCCCCCAATCATATATCTTGGATCCCATGTTATCTACTTTAGTTTGGACAAGGGGTGTTTAAAAAGCAGATTAACTCAATCATCGAAAAAAGTTAATTTGAAGTTTGATGGTTAATTGAGCTGTAAAATTGGAGGTGTTTGGTTCATATAATAAAATTTGGTGGAATTGGATTCTATCAAATAAATTTAACTTTAAAGGAATAAGAATGATATTTGATGGAATTTAACCATGCATTAAATTCGATTGAAAGATTGAATTCAATTCATTCACTTATGCCAAGGAATGACGAATTATTTAATTTAAGGAATCCATGGAATTGAAATATTTAATTCTATGAACAAAACATGGCAAAGGAACTTGGTCAATGAATTTGGCCATTCCAGTTTCTTCTAATTCCATCAGATTTTATGAACCAAAAAACCCCAAACTGTTGGATTAGAATTGAGTTGGGATCATTTGAACCAAACCCAACCTAATAAATCCGATGCCCCTATATTTCTTGGATTTAATATGATTTTCAATTCCCTAATTAAAATATGTACATTAGAATTTCACCCATAATTTACTTTACTATTTATATTAATCTTCAACTTTTTTTTTGGTGTTGGTTTGACTTTATTTTTGTTTTCCATGTTACATATAAGATCAATTAACTTGGAGTAGTGACTAACAGTTGTTTAAATATATTGATACAGTGATGTTACATCACATGCATACCGACCAATCTAACCTATGGGTTGGGTTGGATTATGCTCTCAAAAGAACTTAACGAATTGAGATTTTTCAAACCATATTAGTAGTAGAGATGAAAATTTTACTCGTTGGGACGGGTACTCGCGCTAACGGGGCGGGGATTCCCCGATTTGACGGGTAACGGGCGAGAACGGGGATATATTTTCATACCCAAAGCGGGGTCGGGGCGGGGTCGGGGATGGAATTACCCGTCCCTAATGTACCCGATTAATTTTTTTATTTTTTAAAATATATGTATATAGTGTGTGTTTAAATAAATAAATATGTATATATGTACATATTTATTATTAAATTGACAAATACATTTGTTTTCTAATATTGTTAATTAATATACTAATGGTTTATTATAATTTTAATTTTAAAATACGTCGAATTTTACTAAACGGGTACCCAACGGGTTCCCCGTACCCGTCGGGGATTTCTTCCCCCCAAACCCGTCGGGGATTAGTCGGGGCGAGTCGGGGACGGGGGAATTAAACGAGGGTCGAGGTCGGGGGATGTATTACCCGCCCAATACCCGCCCCGTTTCCATCCCTAATTAGTAGGCATGGAAATGAGACCCATGGGGAACCCAATGTACCCGCAGTCGGGGCCAGGGATTCCCTGCAAAATCGAGGATGGGTACGGGGTCAAGTAATGTGATTCCCCAACCTGCCTTGTCCCTCTATACTAAATATATTATATATTTATTATTAAATATATTGTATATTTATTATGAAATATATTATTTATAAAGAATTAACTATCTTTTATATTTAGAAAAAGTATTTTGACTTTTCTTCTTATATAAACTTTTTCTAAGTTGTTTACTTTATTTAGATAGAAAACATGGAGAGGGGAAAGTTTTTTTGATCAACGGTTACTTGTGATGTGATTTTGTTAACATATGAAAATGTGTGAGTTTTAAACATAGACTATTATGGATTGAGTGTGGTCTTTAACACACTTGATTAAAATGTCTCACATAAACAGGATAGAAAACCATGACTCCCCGTTGGGGACAAGGATGAGGATGTGATCATATTCTCTGAAGAGGACGAGGATGAAGATTGGAGATCGAGGACAGGGATGAGGATTGGGGTCCTGCCCGATCCCTGTCCCATTCCTATGCATGCACATTTGTTAGATTGTGTTAGGGGTGTTAAAAAAACCGTTGGACTGCTCAAACTGGTCAAACCAAACCGTTTTTGGTGGTTTGAGCGGTCTATCGGTGCGGTTTGATCTGGAAAATACCCAAACCGTTCGGTCCAGTCTGTTTTACGGTTTGAACATTTTTTTGAGCGGTCTGGACCAAACCGCCGGCAAAAAATGTATACATTGTATTTATTTTTTATGTTGTAGATTTTTACTTTTATGGACAGTTATAAAGAATTCGTCAAATACGTTATGTTTTTTAGTTTCATTTGTAAAATGGCAAATTTCTGAAATCCTTCAAAAACAAATTCCAAAGACGTAATGTTTGTTAGTTGGTGGATTTGTTTACCTTTTTTTCATTTGTTTGTAATTTTAGAGATAGATGGGTTTTTTTATAATTTCGTATACGATTTTCTAATAGTGCGATACTGATAAAAATTTATTTTATATATAGATGTCGATTTTTTAATTTAAAGCATATATGAGGCTCAAACCGTCTAAATCGGTCAGACCAGACCGTTTTTTTTTTGTCTGGTCTGACCGGTTTGGTCACTTGCTTCCAAACCACTCGGTCTGAAAATTTTCTAAACCGCCATAACGGTTTGGTCTGTGGTTTGAGAGGTTAAACCACCCAAATCCGACCGCAAACACGCCTAGGTTTACTAATAAAAATGTAATTAATTGACTTCATTCTTATTTTAGTGAATCGGTTTCCAAAAAATTTATTATAAAGAACCAAGTTTCATAAATTATAATTCAAGGGATATGATGATCAAATCCATGTAGTTCAAGATATAAAAGGAAACAAAAAAAATGATTCCATTATGGTTCTTTGAAATGGCAACATTTAAAAGTAGGTTCTATGAAATAAGAAATAAGAAATATTGAAAATTAGTTATTCAAAATGGAAATATAGAAAGTTGATTTATCAAAATGTGCCCAAAATTAGTTTTTAGAAAATTCCATTTTTGGTCCATGAGGCTTAGGGATGTGCAAAACCCAATGAATCCGTCCAACCCGAACCGAGATTTTTCGAAAAAAAACAATACCCGATTTTTAATAAAATCCGAATATTGACCGAAATCTATGGAGGATTGTAGGTTTCAGGTTGGATTGCATACCCTCGACCCGAACCCGTCCGAAAACCCAAATAAATCCGACGCACATTTAAATACTATAATTAATAACTAATTACACGTGGATGCATTCGTTGATTTCTTTCCATACATTTACCACAACAAGCATCATCTTCTATGGCCTACAGTTAGTTGATTTCTTTTCATACAGATACAGAGAAATATCAATCAACAAAAACGATACCTTATTTTGAGCTTCTTTAGAAAATTAAACTATGGATACTTAAAAAAGACCAAATCCTCTAAACCCACTATCCTCCTCAACTTAAACTTTATTATTTGTCACTTTATTTTCGGTGCACACAACTCCCTTTAATTTCTTCCTATTTAATTATTAAATCTTAAAACCAAGAGGTCATTTTCCATGTAACCTGAACCCGTCCTACCCCAAACTTCATTTGAACCCTAACAAATCCAACTCCGAAGTCATGAAGGTCGAATCTCTCTACCTAACCCCAAAACCTGATCAGGTTTTACTCCACTCTATCTGAACCTGCCCGAACCGGTCTGATGCTCCCCCTACTAAGGCTTACACATTATAATGCCTTTAGTCCCTTGTTTTTTAAATAATTACAAATTACAATCAGCTGGTTACATTTTATGACGCCTTGTGTCTCTTGCTCTAACTTTGTTTAATTTTTGTGTTAAGCAGGTTAACTAGAGGGGTATTTTTGGTATTTTTACCCATTTTCTTGTTTTCTATAAAAGAGCTTTTCCAAACTCCAATCAAATGCTGCCAAATGCCCATGTCTTTCCTTCTTACCCCTTCCTCATTCAAACCCACCCGCAACTCTTTGTTTTCCTAAACCTAAACAAACCTCAAGAGTCGAAATTTATTCCAAATGAACATCAAAACATAAATCATGAACATCATCAACACAACTACAAATTGTACAAAGTCATTCAAAAAATTGTAAAATTTAAACCATGATATTGTAATCTGTAATTATTTTAATATAAGATGTAAAACGTAAAACATGTAAACTACATGGACCAAACATGTAACTTACTATGTATTTTATTTATCTACATTTATCTTTTGAGTAAACTACAATTTTGGTCCTTGTAGTTTACACCAATCTTAAAAAATGGTCCCTAGACTTTAATAACTACGATTATCACCCTTATTGTCTACATTTTCTTTGAAAATGAACCCTGGTGACTAACTTAGTCAAATATGTCCATTAAGTAAGGGACATTTATATTTTTCTTTTTTTGTCTTTCAAAGGATGCAGTTTACCTTATATATAATTTTTAAAAGGTTGTTATAACCATATTCGTTGGATCATCTCAATCTAACGATTTAGATGAGTTTCTTCTGTTCTTTTTTTCAAGGTTCTTGCCTATTCTTTTCCTTTAATATAGGATGAGATCACGAGAGAACCTCGAATATAAAGACCCCAAGAACCCAACCAAATCGTTAGATTAAAATGATCCAATGGATATGGTTAAAAAGATGGTTACAATCATTTTTTAAAGAAAAATGTAAAAATATCACACACCATTTTTTAAATCGAAAAATCGGCAAAATATAATAAAAATTTGAGCGAAACAAATTACACTAAAAACTATCAATTTATTATCTATAATTTAACATCCATTTTAATATAATTTTTCATATGTTTTTTATGATTCTCTGGTTCTTTTTTTTTCAAGATTCTCCTCGGATCTTTTCACCAAATATAGGGATGAGATAAAAAGAGAGCTTTGAAAAAAAAAGAACCAAAGATCTCATCAAAAACTATTAGATTTAGATGATCCTACTGAAACCCACTTTTTAAAAATGAAATATAAATGTAAATACAAATGTAAATGTAAAGTAGACTATAATTTTGTTGTTGTAGTTTAAAAAGAACTACAAACAATGTCCCTCAATAAATTAAAAAGATAAGAAAGACAGAAAAGTCGAAAATACCCTTCAACTAACAGAGTCTTGACTAATGAATTTAGACACATGGACCATTTTTAAAGAAAAATATACACAATAAGGACAACATTTACAAATTTTAAATTCTAAGGACCACTTTTAAAGATTGGTGTAAATGACATGGACCAAAATTGTAAGTCTACTCTTTTATCTTTTTGGAAAACATCCAACATTCTTTTACCCAAAATGAATTTTTTTGAAAGTACATGTAACAGAAAATTCCTACTAATAGAAACATTTCATATGATGGTCTCAAACACAAATAAACATGGGACAATTATTTTTGTTCTCTCTCCTACTTTGATTGCCAATTATATAATAAAAAAAACAATTATTCTAATAAATGTTATAAGATCAAAAGTATGATCCTTTGAAATCAAACTTTAGTCTAGTTTCAACGACAATATTTAAACAAACCTCCTAATCTTTTTTATATGTATAAAATTATAATGCATGATTTAGCATTTAACAATAAATATTTTAATATTTATATATATATAAAGAAAAGTTCATATGTGAACTCAAATCTGATTGTAAACGTGAACAATAATATTATTCGGTTTGATAATAGTACATTCAGACTCAATGTAGTATTATTCAGACTGAATAATACTATTATTCAGTCTGAATATTTTTATTCATTACAGTCTGAATATGACACATGTCGCGCTTTCATTTTTTCTCATGTCGCGCTCTTATTTTTCCTCATGTTCACAACCTATATATATGTATCATTACAATGAAAATAAATAAAAGTTATAAAATAAAATAAAGTTATCATATTATAATAAGAGAGCTTGGCTTAAATGACCATTCTCTCGTTCACATTGCTCTCATAACCATTTTTTTTACTTTACCTAAACGTCACTAGGTTCGTAATACTCAGGTCCACAATGTTATGCACCTAGCTAAACTAGCCAAATTACAAAAAAAATGCAAGAAAATCGGACCCAGTCTGCATTAGAGACTAAATATGTAAATTTTATAAGTTTAGGGGTTCTTCTTAATGATGACACGTGACAGATCCGCAATCATTGCAGACATGTATTACGGACCTAAGCCACAAAACTCGAAAATTTTGTTGTTTAGTAAGTCCGCATAATATTACGGACCTATTGATATTTGAGTAAAGTTCGAATAAAAATGGTTAGGAGAATAAATGTTCATCTCGAGCCATTTCTTTTGTAATAATTACCATAAAGACATTATTTTTTTCCTAAGAAAAGCAATTTGTTTTTTGGGTAGGAGCAGAACAAGATTCCCAGAAGTGAGGGAATTTACACCAAAAAGGCAGAAACTACTTCTGCTATGCAAATATGGTTGTACAAGAAATAAAAAAAGGTACAAAAGTATCACTACTAAATGGGCAGGTTAGATGTACTATTTATTTATCTTTTTTATACATTCTAAAATTATAATTTATTTTTTACATTTTTAATATATGATTTGTTCCGATTCAGCTCTTAATGTAGGTGCGTATATAAAACTCATTAAATATTTGATTGAAAAAACAAATAATCTAGACTGAATGAAATCATTTTTATAAAGGATAGTCTAAATATGCACCTACATATTAATAATATCTTCTCGTCACATGTCAATTGCAAGAAAAAATATTTTAAAATTTAACTGGTAATCATTGATTCATACATTATTTTAACTCTTTAGCACTATGAATGGTCCTTAGAAGCTCAACAAACATAAACTCTTTGCACGCTATTCAGTGGGTTCTCCTCTGAACGAAAATGACGTTAGTGTTATTACTCTTTTTGAACCAGAGTTATTTAGAAATTGTAAATATTTTGAAATTTTAAAAACCGATTATTTGTAATAAATACTCTAATAAAATATACATGATAAAATGTTATGAATAACAAAC
This sequence comes from Silybum marianum, assembly GCA_036898165.1. Classification (NCBI taxonomy): domain Eukaryota; kingdom Viridiplantae; phylum Streptophyta; class Magnoliopsida; order Asterales; family Asteraceae; genus Silybum; species Silybum marianum. The sequence continues at coordinate 49,148,593 of CM072528.1, read as the reverse complement.
ATATGATATTACTCTTTTTAAACACTATTCAGTGAGTTCTCCTCTGAGCGAAAACGACGTTGGTGTTATTACTCTTTTTGAATCGGAGTTATTTAAAAATTGTAAATATTTTAAAATTTTAAAAACCTGTTATTTATATTAAATAGTCTAATAAAATATACATGATAATATATTATGAATAACAAAAATACATAATAGACAATACTTATAAACATTTTAAAATTATTTAACATTAACAATTAACTAAATAATTGAGCATTCAAATTCAAAATATTTATAATTCTTATTTGATTTTTTCTCTTATTTTTTATCATGAATTATGTTAAGTCTTCACAAAAGATGAACTCTCCTCAGTTTCTTTTTTGGATACGATAACCATTTCAAACTTGGTAAATTTAATCGACCGAAAATCAAACAAAAAAGTAAATTTTTGTCGCAAAATCATTTTTCCGAGGGGTTTTGGTACGGTCATATGCTAGAGTTTTGAATCAAACAAATTCGATATATTTTATTCGAAAATATGTTCGAGGTCCAGACACACTTAAACGTGTTTTCTTTTAAAATGGGAAAGCGGACTCTTTCTATAAAGATTGAACTTGTAAACAAGGTATAGTTTTGTTGATTCAAATATATGAGGCGATGAATTTAAACTACAGAAAAGTACAATATAGTCTATTAAAGAAAATACTGACGTTTATAGAGGAAACAACTATTTAGAATTTTAGGGTCCGTTTATCAAATATTATTTATTTATTAGAGTTGAGTTTCGTTGAGAAGATTAGTTATGGTGAAAAACATACAAAGAAATTTCCAACTTTGGATAAATTCTCATTGAATGTCAACACTAATGAGATTTATCAGATCAATTCATTTCTAAAAAAAACAATTATGGATGAACATGATATTAAAATGATCAAGTGTTTAGATCCTTTTTAAACTTAACTCTTTTTTCTCACACGATCTATTAGCTTATCATATATATCACTTTACCTTACTGAATAAATATGACAAAGATTGAAAATCTTATCCAGTTAAATCGATAATAAACATAAAAATCTTAACCAGTAAGTAAGAGTGATGACTTTAATTTATAGGATAAATACTTATCAGATAAACTTATTTTTGTAAGATACTGTGAATAAAATGTATCTAGTATATTTGGAATTGTGATGGCAATCATACGAATAATTCCCGAAGAACAAAACGGTTTTCGAGAAAAAAAAAGCATTCTCACACACACACACACGTCGTACTCCCACCGTTATGCGATCGAAATTCCATTTTTCGAGGAGAATCATTTGATTCAGCATCCTCAAATTCACCGATTCCGACAAAACATATCTTAATTTTCTGAAACGAAAATGAAGTTTGATTCTAGAGAGAGAGAGAGAGAGAGAAAACCTGCACAAGTCATGTAGGAGATGGCGGCATAGACGCCTTTTCTGGTCATCGGAGAGGAGACATGCCATTGGTCATCGTCGTCGTCACCGGATTTCGACAGTGGCAACGTTTTCTGATCCTTAAACTCCATTTTTTCCGATGAATTTTTGCAGAATTTAAGGAATCTCCGGTTTTTTTTCCGGTGTTTATTTCTCTCTCTCTCTCTCTCTATCTCTCGGTATCGCCGGTAGGGAATTTAGAGTGATTAAAAAAGTGAGGGTCCGCAAAGATTCTGTAATGCACTAGCTTGGAAATGTTCGTATTGAGGACATCAACTTTAAGACAAGTTCAATTTTGGTCCTTCAACTTTAAAACTTTGAAAATGGAATTATGAACTCTTCGATCAATCACATGTTGGTTTACGTCAATCGTTGTCGGTCTAAATCTATTCGCATAGGGTTATTTGTTTTTTGAAATCTTATTAAGGCTATCCCAGGCAAAGCCTAGATTAATCCCGACAAAGTTTTTTTACTGCAATATGTCAGCCTTGATAAACGCAGTGGCTACAATTGTTGAGAGCGTCTGGATTCGAACCCTGGGTGGTTGGGATATTCTTTATCCTCCAGACATTCGACCAGTAGGCCACGACCTTTGTGGTTTGTTTTTCGAAATCTTGAAATCATCTGGGAGGGTGGGTGTTTAGGGTTGCTTATTTAAAATAACTTATATTTTTATGTGAAAGTGTTTATTAATTTTATATGGTGTTAAATTAAAGTTTTTATAGAAAATGTTTGGACCAGCTTATGATGATACCAAAATATAATAAACTAATAATTTGTTTTTTAGGGGTTTTTGAGATTTGCTTATACATGTAAAATAAACAAAAATCTGATAGGTTGTTTCAAATAAGTTAATAAATCAGAAGGTTCTCACTTATCAAAAACTTCTTATTACCGGTTTGTCATCGGTATAAGCATTTAATTTTTCCCCATCCAAACACTAAAAACTGTTTATTACTGGTATCATACTAGAATAAGTCAAGAAGCAGTCTAAATAAGTAACCCTAAACACCCCTGAATGTTAAAAAGCCTTTGAATGAATTTGAAACTTATGGTAATGTTACTGGATTTTCTTGAGTATTTTCCATTCCCTTATAGCCATGAGATTAGTCGGGATACATGTAAATTAACCTAGAAATCTACGATCACCAAAACAAATTGTGATGATGACTTATTCTAATCATTTGAGGATGTATTTTAATTGAAGGGCATCTTTGGAACTAATTATTCAAAATCAATTTATTTGCAAAGAGATGCAGGTAAATCGACATTGAACTTGAACATCATCCTCAAATTAGTGAATGACAATGGCAAGTGTGAATGTGCGATGAGCTGACATAACTGTAATACATGGCGAACTTGATTTTCAGAGAGGTCGTTATCAATCACTCTGATGCACAATTGCCAAAACAAAATGAATTTTTTTATTCTTAGAATTAATCTAGCAAATGAATTACTTTATGTTACCCAATTATTTGATATTTTGCATCAAAGCAACCATCGTAAATGAAAGTTTGTTTAATAAACAAGTATTTGCACATTCATTTCCAAATTTTATGAAACAAGTTTTTTGATTTCTTTTCCCAATCTATACTATATTATAAAACATTTGTCTAAAAACTCTTAAAAACAACTTTTTAAGTTTTAATTACTGCTATTTAATGCTAATTACTTAATTTTCAAGATTATAAGAAAATTGTGTGTAAGTACAACCTATTAAAACTTAATCTCTAAATTAGTTACACTAACTACGGATAACTATGATCAACTACAGATAAACATATAATTTTAAATATAAAAAATGTAAAATATGGTTAAAATAATCATTGACTTCTAACAAATAAAATAATTATATTATTAAACCAAAAATAAATTATTTGATTATTAAACCTAAATTAAATTATGATAAAAAATTGAATTAAAGAAATTAAACAAAAAAAGAGAACTTTTAATTGAAATACTGATTTTTTTTTCTCAAAACCACATAAAACCATTAGAACATCGATAGAAACAAAAATTAAAATGAAACTTAAAATCGAGATATATCTCGCTGCATTGTGCGAGTACCCTTCTAGTATTTTAATAACAAATTTGTTCATAAAAAACACTAAAAACCATTCATAAAAAAATTATAAAAATAAAGAAATTAAAGAACTAACAAAAAATTATGAAGGTTAAGACGTTTGTTTGAAGAATCTCTGGAAAGGTTATTAAGATAACAATAATCTATATCTATACCATATTATAAAGTATTTGTCCAAAAACTCTTAAAAACAACTTTTTAAGTCTTAGGTATTGCTATTTAATGCTAATTACTTAATTTTTAATATTACAAATGAATTATGCGTAAGTACAATTTATTAAAACTTCATTTCTGAATTCGTGTAACTAACTACAGATAAGTATGATCAAATACAAGATAAATATCTAATTTTAAATATAAAAAATTTAAAATATAATTAAGATAATCATTAAATTCTAATAGAATACTTAATTATCATTTATATAAAAAGTTATATTCGTTATTAAACTTAAATTTAATTATGATAAAAATTTTGAATTAAAGAAATTAAATTAAAAAAAGAATTTTTAAATGAAACATTAAAATCGTTTTCTTAAAACCACATGAAACCATTAGAACATCGATAAACAAAAATTAAAACGAAACTTAAAACTGAGATGTATCTCGCTGCATTGCGCGAATACCCTTCTAGTATTATATAACATAGTTTGTACGACAAGGTTATTTAAGAAAACATAAGATCAAAATGTCACTAATCTAAAAATTGGTGGTATTTTTTGAGTATTTCAAAGTTCACGCCATATTAATGAAAAAAAATTCATGCATGTTCCCATGTTGGCAACTTGATATTGCAAGAAAATGATTGCCACGACTCCTACTTTTAACCACTTAAGTATTGTGCATTTTTTAAGCTTGAAGATATTATTTTAGATGATCTAATTTATCTTATGTTCGAATTCAGGCGCTGATAAAACCTTTGTATTGTAGCTATAAAAGTTTATTTATGATGATTCCAGGTCAATCGTACGTGGTTGTTCCATAATTTAGTAAGTATACATAATCTATCCCGAAAACCTAGGGTTATATAAAAAGAATGATATTATAAGAAAATGATTATATATAGATATATATATATATATATATATATATGTTTCTTTTGATAAAATAATTTGGGTCTTACATTTTTGTAGGAATGTTCATCCAAACCGCATAAACCGTCCACACCACACCATAAAACGTGGTTTAGAACTTTCGCGGTGTCGTTTTCGGTTTGCATTTTTATCAAATCGCACTATGCGGTGCGGTTTGCGGTTTTGAGCTATCAAACCGCGGTTCAAACCGCACCGCACCGCATGCTTTATATATTTTAAATTTTATATATAACACATACATATATATAGAATAATTTATTATTTATGTAATATTTTTGGACTTTATGTTTTGCGCTTTTAGTTTGATCTAATATGACAATTGACAATATTAATAAATTAATTGGACAAGTTACAACTCACACTTCCAATCTAGTTCGGAATTTATTTATTTTACTTCTTAAAATATTTTTAATTATGCAATATGTATTTGTGAATCGGATATATTGCAATTCATTATTTTTTTGAACTACAGTCACTTTATTGTTCATTTTATAATGTATTTTTAAATTTATAAGTATTGGATTGTAGACATAAAGTGGGATAGATACAAAATGCATAAACCGCACCGTATTTTACGATGCAGTTTGGTGCGGTTTGAGGTTCATGCGGTGCGGTTTACGGTTTTGCCCCAAACCGCACCACGAACACCCCTACATTTTTGTAAGAATTAAAAGAAGATTTTGATTCGAGATTTTTTAAGGTTATGTATTCCAAGACTAAACAATTTTTCATAAAAATAATAATTTTATATAACTTAAATAAATCTGTTCTGATTCCTAAATTTAGTAAAAACAGTCTCAATCATAAGATGGGATATTCAAGTTCAAGTTCCTTAACCTTATCATTCATTCGGATGGATGTCACATAACCCACTTTTTTATGTATGATTATGACATCATAACATATGTTACTGAATAGCTGACAAGTATGTTAAACAGAACAACCTCCAAGTCTAATACATCATACTCCTAAATACATTACAAAAACATTTAATATTGAAAGCATAACCAAACAATATAGTTGCAGTACAAGAAATGTGACTTTTTCCGTCAAATTTAGGAAAGCCTTATGTAACATTTGACTATCTTACCATTTTTTTTGTCATACCACCAACTTTTACTGTACCCATAAGTCTAGAAAGATATACTATTTTGTCACAAGTTTTGTAACTGATGGTTGTGTAATGTTTTGTTAATAATTGATCTATGCACTGACGTGTTGTTTCTTTCTTAATTAAAGTATCTAGTACATTTTACACATTTCTAACGATTGTGTAGATTAACGTCAAGTAATGTTGCATCAGTTGTGTACTTTGTTCTTTGGTACCAACACCACAAAATTTGTAAATCAATACTTGATGTTAAAATCTAAAATCTAGCAGATATGGTTTTTTTATTTAACTACATATAAATCCCTCAGTAATGCTAACCACAACCATTTTCAAGACTTGTTATCAATAACATATCTCTTAGTGTATGTATACAATCATGTTTTTGTTCACACATGTTTCACAATTATTGATTTTGATGATAACAAATTAAACCTAACATATTTTTTGGACTTATATTTCATAAGATTGTGCAAGAAAATATTGTTGTGATCCCCTTTGTATATTGAGTATATCAAAAGAGAATCGATAGGTCCATCACAGTCGCACTTTTGGAATTCATGTCATTAAAGTCCTTCGATGTAGAATGTTGTGGCAATCATACAATAGAAATAAGAAGTATAAGGAATTAGGGATGCACACCCATTGGAAAGTGTACAATGATGTTTTTATTGAAAAAAAATCCAAGAAAATGTTTCTAGATGAAATATTTGATAATTACATAACTTGTATATAAAGGAAAATGAGACTCGATTGGACTTGCTTGTTTATATAAAACACTAAGTGAATGTTGAGAATTCTTTGACCAAAAGCTTCTTCATGTGTTGTTTATTTGGCACACTTCTCATTCCGAGCTTCCAATAAGCATTAGTTGTGAACTTCAGATAATTTAAGACTTGTAAATCTTGAATTATAAGCTCGTTATTCGTCAACACTAAATCATCAAAATAACAAGGTGTAATAAATGGATACATGGTGGCAACAAATGTATCAACTATTATCTCTTTGACACCTTTATTTTCATTTGAATTATATAATACTATAATAAAATTATCATCGGCAATGCATTGTAAATACATTAACCTTGCAACATACCGATATAATGACACTATATTTATCTTGTTTTACTTTCATTACTGGATCCATTCTCATTCTCTATAGCCAACGTTCTTTTTAATCACAAGAACATTTTATACAAGTGCTTTTAATTTATTGGTATTGATATATGTTTGAAAATCGAAAGAGGGTGAACAATTGTTTTGGCACTAGTTCAAAAAATCAATGTTCAACATACTATAAAAGATTGTATAAAGTAAAGGATGAGGGAACAAACACAACAATTTGTAGTTGTTCGGAATCTTTGTCTTACATCCACTTTCCAAGCCTCATCGAGAGCCAAATCCACTAACATAATACTTTATGATAGAGTTTAAACGTTAGTACAGTTCATTCCACTCACTTATATATATTGTTTCACAAAGCAATAATTGAACCAAATCATCAACTAAGAACACAAGTAAAAACCTCTTGAATGTTAGCGAACACCCCCACAGACTCTTGGTGGACTTCTGTGGAAGCTAACAACAGTTTTTGTCATATGAGTTCACTTAAGTACTGTTTATGGATGATAGACGTCCACGATGAATTAATAAACATTTTTTTTTCCGGATGTCTGACATGCTTTTTTTAATTTTCTTAAGATAGTCAACATAATTCAAAAAATAAAATTTGGTTTAATAACTTACTGTAAATTAAAATAGTCAGTTCGTCTATTCCCAAGGCAACATCAATCTTCAATTGTATATAAGTTCAATAAAAACAACAATTTGATATGTAAACTTTTATGTTCTTAGAGATAGTAAGTTCGTACAATAACAAAAACCAATTACCCAAACTTGTAAATTGAGCAACAAAGTTTAATATTTGCAAAAACTACCAAGGTAATATTTACTACAATCGGGTAACAAAGATTTTTGAATAAATTTGCCAAGTTCTTACTCTTTTTCATTCTAAGACTACGATTGATCGTTTCAAATATAATAACAAGATCTTGTACTAATTCAGATTTAATTAAATTATGCATTTTATATGTTTATGACAAAAGGTTAACCGTGTTTATTTATAGATCAAAAAAAGTGGAGCAAATGAAAAATCCATCAACATTTATGTGTTTCTTAACTATTAAAGCTGTTTTGACAATTACCCATGATCACATTCGCTTAGGCTAATGACTTAAGTGGCATGGCGAGTTCATGGGCCAAGTACAATCCAGGTTACTTGCGGTCTAATTTCCTACAACCAATGATCTACAGCTTTATCCAGTGGCAAGGCTCGTTTTATATTATATTTCATATTATTGCCAATTATTTGTCAAGACGACGAAAGATGTAAATTCTGAGATCTTTGACCGTGTGTCGCATATCTTATTGCAACATATTAATTTGATTAAAAGCATTAATTACATATTTACACTCTTCACAATATCAATTAACACCACCATTTTTGTTGATTGAACGTATAGTTTAACAAACCATATTCTAGACTGAAAATTTTATCGACTCAATAAAATTAAAGGTTATTATATGTAAACTAGACCTGATCATTTGCGGGCTTGGCTCGGGCTCAAGGTAAGACCTAACCTATTTTTCTTGTCCAATGAGCCTAATATAACAAATCCAAACGTTTTTTACGGACTTGAAAACTTGCCCATACCCGCACTATAAGCGGGCCGGGCTTACCCTATACCCATGGGCTAACGAACCTAATTTTTATATATTTTTAAGAAAACAAAACTTATATAAAATCACAAGTTTGTGTAAGATAATTTAAAATACATAACAATTTTTCAACTTAAAATTAGACGTAAATACATAACAATATGTATAATTTAGAAGTTTTTTCTCCCGCAAAATATGAAGTATCAATAAAGGAAATGACCAAATTGGATAATAAGGAATTGATCAATTGAGATAATTATCTTTTTACTTTTTAGATCTTTAAAGAGCGTTAGTATTATGAATCATAATTAAGTGATAATTCTTAGTATCAAGAATTTTAAACCTTATTTGTAAATTTCAGTTATAAAATTAATATAAATATATTACGGGTCGGTTAAGGCAGCCCCAGATGTTTTTGCATCGTTCCTATCCGCCCATGAATTTCAAAAGTAGTTCAGACACATCTATTTCTTCAAGAATGTAGTTAAAGTCCGCTTTCTAGTGGCCCGAACCCGAACATAACATGTCTAGTGGGCCGTCTGACCAATGAACAACTCTAATATAATCCACAACAAAAATAAGCAACTAAAGAACGTATAAATTGAAATCCAAAGTTCACAATTCATATTTTCATTCCTTAAAGGATCTCCAACAGCATCTTTATAACTTTCTCTAAAATAGAGATTTAAAATCAAAAATCTCTTAAAAATATTACATTCAACTCCAACAGCATCTTCATTTTGAAGATCACAATTCATTATATTATTAAAATATTCTATATTTCTAATAAAATATTATTTATCTTATCTAAATATTTAATTTCATTTTTCTAATTGGTGGAACATATTAAAAAAATAATTTATCTCTCATGGTAATCATTTTTGGAGATGTCTCCAAATTCTCCAAATTTGGAGATTTTTGTAATCTCTTTCATGTTTTCTCCATTTTGGAGAAAGTTTTGGAGATACTGTTGGAGCAAAAACAATGCTCAAAATCTTCAAAATCTCTATTTTCTTCATTTTAGAGATGCTGTTATGAACTAAAATCCCGATCTACTTACAAGAATCTAAAATTGTCAATTGATAAAAAAGTATTACTAATTAAACATACAAGTGAAATAAAACTATAAAAATTTGGCAACCATTTATCTATTTTGCCTAAAATGACATTTGTTATTTGCTTGTGGTCTTCTCACATATTCCTACAAATAGAATAGCCAAACATGCTATAAATTCAAAAACTTGATGCGGCCAATTATCATTTTTATTTTCGAAGTTTAGGGACTAAAATAAACTTTTATCAAAAGTATAAGGACCAATAGTGTAAATATAGGGAATAATTGCCGTTATTTGCAAGTTACCGGAATATCTCAATCGGAACGAACCATTCACGGCGTTGGCAGGTCTCGATTCTCCGTTGTTTCTGTGCCCCAATTTCCAAAATTCGAAGAAATTCATCTGATAATAACCGTTTTCGCTTTATACCCGCCGGCGACGATGTTTGAAACGGAGATTTATGATTTGTCTGATGACGCCGATTACGCTGCCGCCTCCCAACAAGTAAGCAACACACAACGTACCGAAAAAGTATCGTATCTATTGGTGCACTTCTCATGGTAATTTGATTTCATCAGGATTGTAGGTTTAGTTTGCAATTGGATGAATTTGATAGCTAATAATGCGAAATTTGTTTGAACTTGGAGTTTTAGGCCTTGTGTAATTAGGGTTCACGTGAACATGGTTATCTCTATAATAGTAGTTCGTAAGTGAGCAATCAGGTTTGTTTATGGTTTCATGCGGTTGTTTAAGAAGTTAATCGCCTAGAACTGTGAAGTTGGGTTTTCTTGGTTTACGGTTGACCTAAAGAAGCTATTGCGCGGTATTTCTATTTATGGAGCTTCTGAATGACTTGCATTTATTTTTATTTTTATTGCTTGCATTACAACTGGGTAATTGTTGAAGCTGCTGATGTTTATCTTTGAGTTTTTTCAAGCGTGAAATTCTTGATTTCGTTTAATTTAGGAGTACACAATCTTGAATACTATACTCTTAGCAGTTTGGTAAATAAACGAATAACTTTGATAATGCCTGCATGTGGTGGCTTACTGATTTTTCAATTGTTCTGTTATCTGGCGTTTCTACAAAGCTCGTGCTATCAATTTAGCCTTATAAACATAATTTGATCATTATGAATCCATTGACACAAAATTCATATATTATAGAGTTTTAAGGACTTGGCATCGGTAATTGCATGTGGGCTCAAAATTTTAAGTAACTGAATGAAGAATTGTGCAACTGATCTTAGTTCTAGATTTGAATTAAATGGAGTTACTGATGAGGGGAAGGCGTGACTCATTGTCACAGTAGATATGTTGTAAGAAAAGAGTTCTTAAAATTCATGTACGTTTATTTATGCTAACTCAACTGTTGGATGCTTAGAGCAATATTTTTGCAATCAATATAGGTTCTTTTTCCTTGCAATTGCCTTTGATTTGGAGTTTATTAATAGGAAGATGTATAAAGATAGCTAGGTAAGAGGAATTCAAGTTACTTATGCGAAACCTTTTCTGATTAATGAGACTTGATCAACAAATCTAAGTTAAATCCATGCAGCCACAAGTCTTCAGACTAAAATTGACATGCTCACTTGAAATTTCATATAGTCCTCTTACCTTATCTATATATAATGCATAATCTAAAGAATCCTAGTTGATTAGTATTTGTTGAAGCCAAATCCGCAAAGTGTTTGGCTCACTTAGAACTTTAGTTTGGAGGGGAGGGGAGGGAGGGGAAGGTATGCATGAGGCTTGAGATTCGGGTAACGTTTGTTTAGTGTGGCTCCACAATTATTTTTATATGTAATATCCCGCCGTACACTAGTTGTGGTTGTGGATTTTGAACCCCTTATAAATCCTAGGTAGTGGGTTATGGATAACTTCTCACCATGCTTTTAGTTAATTTGGAAGTTATCTGTTCCAAGTTTCTACTTCAGACCGAGGAACTATTGTCACTTGAGGCAAAATGCATTAGATCATACATCCTTAGGGATGACGGTTTTGTTATCCCAATAAGTTTATGTTTAGTCCCGAGTCCCGACAACATCATGAATTTAATAGGAGGAGTTTGTAACATACCGTCTCATATTTGTTATGGGTGTGAATAGCAAATTCCTCATTAGTCATTAGCCCTTGGGTAATGGGCTGCAAATGGCTTTCTTCCATGGTCTAAGTTGATTTAGTGGTTGTTGGTTTTTGGGAGAGTTACATGTACCTAAGAATACATGCCTCTTACGCGGTACATGTGTCTCCAAGAAGTCAAAAACATAGAAAACAAAACCAAAAAGTTGCATCACGGTCGATTAACCATTTAACCACCATAAAGAACAAGCCTTCAATGAAAGGGATACCATAGAGGTATGCTAGGGCAATTCAGGATATGTACAAGCAAATAAGGACGCATGTTAGGACCCTAGTGGGTGAGACAGAGTACATCCTGGTAGAGGATAGGGCAACATTAGGAATGAACACCAAGTTCCATTCCTTGCTGTGATTTTGGATGAGATTTCATGCGGGATCCAAGGAAGTGTCTCATGTATGTTATTCGTTGATGACATTACATTGGTAGCAGAGAAGAAGGGGGAGGTGAATGCTAAACTGGAACAGTGGAGGGTGGGATTGGAAACACAAGGCTTACACACTAGTCGTTCTAAGACCAAGTATCTGTGGTGCAATTTCAGTAGGGGTAAAACTGTACAAGTTAGCAGTGAGGAGCCAAGGGTACCCCAAAATGACAGTTTCAAGTACCTAGACGCTATGATTCAAAGGAGGGTGAGGTTGAAGATGACGTTACCTATCACATAAAATCAAGGTGGTTAAAATGGAGGGCTGTCACATGAATGTTATGCTACAAGAAACTAAATACAGTATATAATGATCTTCAAGATCTCAGGTTTTTCCTTGAGGCCATCTTTTTCTCCTAAAACCCTATTTGTCTCTTTCAAGGGTAAGAAAGCTATTAGGTTTGTATGTACACATGATCTTACACGTAATCCCTCTTTTGTTATCCTTTTGTTAGAATGAAGTCGCTCGTTGATTAGAACAAACAACAAAATTGTCAAAAGCCTATTTAAAATCATGGGGTGTTATGTGACATGTATGTGTTTTCGTATTTTTAGGATTACACAAGCATAACTCTTGAGGTATGAGTTATGTAGACAACTTTTATCTCTCTCCTATACAACATTTTGGGTACATGAAGAAACTATGATGTAATAACTGATAACAATTTATCAAGTAACCTATTTATGCTTCTTCTTTTGTATGGCTTAATTCAGAAGCCCGTTTCTTGTGTAACTAAACTCTGATTTGTGCTCAGGCCCCCTCAAGCATGGCTGGGCGTGATAGTAGTAACCGAAGCTATTCTAGCGATCCAGAAAATGCAGAAATAGTATACTTGAAGGATAATGTGACAATTCATCCAACTCAATATGCCACGGAGAGGATTAGTGGGCGTTTGAAGTTGGTTAAACAAGATTCTTTACTCTTTATGGTAATGTTCTATGGCAGTAAAAGTAATGTTTGTTTGTTAGTGATGTCTGTTTGGTTGGCATTTTGTTATGATAGTAAAATAAGTTTACTTTTTCTTTTTCTTTTTCTTAACAGTCATGGTTACCTTATAAAGGGCAAAGCTCAAATGCTAGACTGTCTGAGAGAGGTTAGTCTCATTTTTTTTAGTGTACATATGCACATAATGGCTCTGTCAGTCTAGAAAAAGTTGACACTTAGAAAATGCATTCACAAGCGTCACTAGATTTTTCTTTATTCACTTGTTCTCTTAATGAGGTATGGCAATTTGGTTTCCAATAAGTGTATAAGTTGCGGCATCAAGTATAAATAATCATCTTGTGGCTGATTATTTGGATACGTTCATTTGGATGCACGTCATTACTCAGGTGCACAACCATAAAGCATGGTTCAACATGACATCATTTGCTTTTGCTAGTATTACAATAAGGATTGGTCCCTTGTCGGTCCACTTCTGGTAGGACTAGTATCTTCAGGATCCTAAGCAATGGTCTCTACAGTTATATACAATTTATATCACAGTATATCTGTCTTAATATGCACAAGTGATTTGCATTGAAGCTGTGGGTGTAATTGTTGCTTTTGCAGATAAGAATTTGTATACCATAAGAGCAGTGCCTTTTGCCGATATCCGATCAATTCGTCGACACACTCCAACTATAGGCTGGCAGTATGTTATTGTGGTTCTATCATCTGGTATGGCCATGCATTCTTTTGCACCATAATGGAATCCGCTGAATTTAACATCAGTTCATCTAGTTACCTGTAAAATTGTGTATGCTTTACCATAAAAATGAATTTATGATAGTAATATTCCCATACTTAAGTCCTAACTTGGTATCAATAATTTTCAAAACGAATTCCTCAGATAGATATCTGATTTCCAGTAGCTAGTTGAATTTGAGCTCCATGGCCCTATTTCGTGTGGTATCATGTCATGCACAGCGTGGATGATCCTGGTCATATGGCTGTGCTTCAGGGAGCTTCTTTAAGTGCACGTTAGCATGTGGAACTCATCTTGTCTGACTAACTAAACAAATCATGCAAATTTTAGATTGGAACTATCGGTATAAATTAGTATCAGGTGGTCAAATGGCACACACATATTGATCCTTCGACTTGCTTACCATTGTTTGATAGAAGTGGCTGTAGCTTTGTAGATAGTAATTGATGAAGTAGCTTGTCCCGTTATCAAAGCTTCCATGTAACATGAAGAACCTAAATAGACCAATTTAGAAGATAGTTGAAAGTAGCCAATTCTTGGTTGCCATTTTGGTTCATATATAATGATTTGTTTTCATTTTGCTAGCTCTTCTTAGCTCTGGGATCCTCTTATTCTTTTAAACCATCACCCTCAATTATATATGCCGCTTAGAGTTTGGTCAACCTATGTTGTTAGTAACTCTGACCTTTGTTCCAAAATTAAAATAGTGGCTAGAGTTTTTGGTACTTAAAAGCGAGGTCGCTTTTCGTCTTTATTCGCATTCTTATCCACCTATCTTAAGTGAGGGTGGTGTATGAAATGGTCGATTTCAACACACCTTTCAGGCTTTCACTACTAATCTACTTTGTTACCATGATTGGAACATTGTGCAGGCCTTGCATTTCCTCCCCTTTACTTCTATAATGGAGGAGTACGAGAGTTTATTGCCACAGTTAAGCAACATATTTTTATCGTCAGGTTGGTTCTTGTATTTATGCAGGTTCTTTGCCGAAACCAATGTGGTATTGTATGATGATTCCCTGTAGAATTATATGTAGTTCCTTTTCCTTGGAGTGTGCATGTTTTACAGGAACTTGTGTTCCATTACCTCAGTTTTAGCATATGAATAAGATAGTTAAATTACTGTCTACCAGGAAAGCACTTATAGGTATTTGAAGCTATTGATACTATAGTTTAATGGGATAGAACGGAGCAGCACCATCTCATTTTTTTAAGGTTGGGATGATTTTCATATTGATGAACTAAAAAAAGTGCTTGTTAGAAAAACTGAAGAATCAACCAGCAAATCACTTAGCAACATCGTTTGCTTTATGACAATGTACTTGAGTGAATTAAACATAGAACTATTAGTTAGATATTGTTCTCAAATTTGTTGACTATGATTTGTGTCTTTGCTTCAAAATATTGCTTTGTCCCTGCACCCGTCTATCAATGCTTAATCCTCATGAATATTATTAAATGATTAATCTTTAGATTAATGAGTCAAAATAGCGGTTACAGTTGAATATAAGTTGTTCCAACAACCCAGAGTAAACAACATGAGGCGGTCTTCCTTCAAGGTGACAAATGAACTTGTCGAAGCATGAACTTTTAGTGCAACTTAACTTAAACAGTTGTAGCAACATCTAATAGGCTACATTATTTGTGAGGAAGACAACTTTCTCATTTTTGATTGAATAAACTGTATATGCAAGCCCTATATTTATATTCTAAATCAACAGCTAATTCCTTGATATTAAGGGTACATACTAACAATATAGCAAACAGAATAGAAGAATATTAAAAAACTAAATGTTATTTTTTCTACACTATCACTCAAGCTGAGTTGTATATGTTGTACAGCACTAGCTCGGAATTGAATTTTGAAGACTTTGGATGAATTAAGCTTGTTCGCATTGATTAATTTGGAAAATATACATGATATGTGTACACACTTCTATACAATTTGAATAGGAAACTCATTCCTTTGGATGAACTAAACTAATTCCTAGCTTTGTGGGAATATTCAACAGTACCCCTCAAGTTGGGTTATACAGTTTGTACATGCCCAACTTGCAACACAACCTCTCAAAGTTAGGTCCTTGAACATTTGGTAGAGGATATCTACGCATTGCTTGTGAGTTGGAGTGTATATTATTTGTCCTTCAGAATTCTCTATCTTTTCTGCAATGAGCATAACGTGAACATGAAAAATGACTTATTCTGCCCAGTTAAGACTTTTCTAGGGATATCTTATTTCTTCAGATAGGTGGCCTTTTTATTTTCTATTCCAGTAATCAACATGTTTGGTCTATTTTTATTGGATATCAAGTAAGAATGTGAGATTGTTTCAGGGGTCTAATAGATCAGCTATCACCACAGGTCCTCAGAAGATGCAAATGTGTTTCTTGTAAACAGCGTTCAAGATCCTCTTCAGGTGCAATTCCGTTTCAAGCCAATTTTTGCTAGTTTTGGCTCGTATGAGATGCTTTTGTAAACCTATTTCAAGCCAATTTGGTATTAAATTTCTTATATATTATGCTTCCATTTAATAATTCACAACCAAGATAGGAGTTTCAACAGGTTATTTATATTCTGGGTTTCATTACCATTCAATAGAATTCCATTCTCATATTTGCACATAGATTGCACCCTGACCACTGTATCTCATTTTATGTTGTTGTTTATGTCTCAACAGAGAACTTTATCGTCATTGGAGCTTTCACAAACTATTTCTATTGCAAAATCAGCTTCTTCCTCTTCATTTACAAACTCCCCCTCCGATGGTAATCTGGAAAGACTTGATGGGGGTGCTAGGAAAAAAGGTTCTGATACTGCTCGAGATATTTCAATTCAGGTTTTGGAAAAATTCTCCCTTGTGACGAGGTTTGCTAGAGAAACAACTTCCCAACTATTTCGTGAAAGCCTTGTTGATGACTTTGGAACTAGTGAGAACAAGAAGCGTAACCAGTCTTCCCAAGATAGGCCTCGAGAAATAGTCTCCAATGATGTGCATGTAACTCGCAGTGAAGTTCCTGTACCCCCTGACCCTCTGGAGGTAACATCCTTATTTAGAATAAAAATTTAGATGGTTTCTTGAAGTATTCATGGTCTAAATATCTGGTCTCTTGTTGAAAACTTCATGTGCATGTGATAATAAACATGACAAGAAATATGCAGATAAACTGATAAACATTTACCATCACGAATTTGATTATGTGATTAAAGGAAGTTGCTTAAAATGTTCAAAAGCTTTTTTTCTTTGTTTTTCAAAATTGAAGATAAACCAGTAACAAACAACTATGATTTATGATGCCTATCACCTTTAGTTGATACGTGCAACATTTCTCTCTTTGTTGTTTATTTTGTTGATCAGATTGATCTATAGTGCTTGTGTGGTGAAACACCATCGTATCTGAATGCACACAAACTATTTCTGTCAAAGAACAATCTTGCAACTATATCTTTTGGTATTATTTGAAAAGCATAAATAACAGTTGATTAATTTGTATTTGAAAATCAATTCCAAGTCACCATATTCTGTATAATATGGATATAATGTGAACAACTTATTGACTGATAACATGATCTCTTTGTTGCTAATTTTTCAACCATGTTTTGGGCATCTTTGTTGCATGATTTTATGGATAGACTATAATGTGAACAACCAGTTTTGTTTGGTGCTCTGGGAGAATTTTATGGAATTTGGATTTAGAATAGTAATGAAAAGTGGCTTGTTTATGTATGGCAAGGTTTTGGAGTGTAACGTAATGAATTGATATTGTTTGATGAGCTGGAATTTTATAGTTTATCCATCTCAAATGGAGCCCAATACATCAACAATGGGAAGTGGCAAAATTCCTTGTGTGTAGATCTTAAGCATGTTTAGTTTGAAACCATCAGTAACAATCTTATATAGTTAAAAGGGCCATATATTTGCCTCTTCTTTAGGGATAGTAAATTCTTAACCTTCTTCATTTATAGGGCGATTAATTTTTCATGATGAAATGGTGTGATTGGTTGTCTTAAATGTCATCAATTTGATTTTACCAATCTTGAAAGCAATACGCTTTTTTTTTAGCCAATTCATGCCTGTATGCTCTGAATGATATTCTTCTTAGCCAAAAATACTATCCTCACTGGTCTTTCATAGTTCATTGAAGGAAATATTTCATTAGTTGTATACTATGTCTTACATAAATAAATGAGAATCTCTCTTACACTCTAGGAGTGAAAGTATTTCTCAATGGGAAAATAGCTTTCATTTGGTTATGTAAACATGAGTATTAAAATTTCTATATTAGCTTGTTTTGATACAAATACATTTCTAGATTCCTAATTTTATCGTTCCATCCAAAAAGAACACCTCCAAGTTGAGAAAAATTGATTGATGAACACGTCCAAAAAAGCTGATTAATCCTTATTTAATTAATTGAAACACTTAATTAGGCTGTTAGTATGCTAATCAAGTGAGGGGACCGCTTGATGTATGCGGTTAAATAACCGACCTTAATTAGACAAAGCCATAGGGATGCTTAGGGCCTAGGTGACTGCTTAAGCAGTCCTATAAGGGGATTTTTAGAGCACTAAAAGAATCCACTGTGTCATAGTGTAGGAGGAAGAAGTTATAGTTTCAGTTTTTAACCTTAATTTCTATATTTTTAACCGACCTTACTGTCAATTTTGCACCCCATATGCACACTACTGCATCCTCATTCAACTGAAACTCCAGAAATACCCTAGATAAGATAAGAACTTAACAAGAAGAAAGCATTCCTGCTTCTTAGCATTACATCTATTACCTACCACCAGCAAGCAGAATCATCTTATGTTAAACAATACGGGGGTGCATCTCCGTGCCCCTTTGTTGCAGTTTTGGAAATGTCACATGCTGATTTACCCAATAATAGACATCAATTCAGTTGATTATAATTCTGACTTTTGTTATATTTTTAGCGAATGTCTTACTTATGTATGACTATGTCCTTCGAGTTTTAACTTTGTTCTGTTTGCTTTTTCACATGTTGGCAGTTTGATAAATTATCACTGGTATGGGGAAAACCACGACAACCTCCTTTGGGCCCTGAAGAGGTAACACTTAATTTTTCAAATCATGTTGAATCATGTCATAATGCATCATGAAAGGATTTCCACTTAAAAAGGTTTCAAAGTAAAACTTCTAGTTAGGTAGACTGATTAGTTAGGCACCACCAAGGTCTGGAGACTACAACTGGACAGGAGTGGACAAGTTGCTCCTAAATGTTGTTTAATGATTTTATATATCATATAATAGTTATAAATGACATAAGTCAAGTGAATATTTAAATAACTTTTCGTATAAAATCACATAAGATCCAGGTGTTCTCGTGTTCTCTTACTTTGACTCTATTCTCGTTTGAACCCAATCCTATCTCTAATAGTACTAAATTTGAATGAAGATTTTATATAATTGATGGTAATTCGTAGGACCCCGGTTCGTAAAGGGACAAAACTATATTTTATTCGGTCTGGAAGGTCCTTATGAATATGTTGTGGAAGTCCTCCTATATGTTCCAAGAAGGACACTGTATCTTACAATTAGTAATCTCAATCTCATCGAACTAATAAGTTCACTGTATAGGCTTTTTGTCCATGCAATAAATTCTAGTCTGATATCTATCCTCTCTCT
Organism: Silybum marianum; assembly: GCA_036898165.1. Classification (NCBI taxonomy): domain Eukaryota; kingdom Viridiplantae; phylum Streptophyta; class Magnoliopsida; order Asterales; family Asteraceae; genus Silybum; species Silybum marianum. Next base: position 49,129,202 of record CM072528.1, on the reverse strand, counting down.
CCACCATTTACTTACCACCTATCTCTTTATTCAGTCTTTTCTTTTTGATGTATTTGTTTAACATCATGTAGTGGTGTATTGTTTATTACTATTATAGGAAGTAGAAAACACAGAATCAAAGATGATATATGATTAATCATCTCAATATCTTATACAACTAGTCAATTTTCTAAATAGGGTTTTTTTCTTGCAGTAAATTCTAATCTATTATGTATCCTCTCTCTCTCTCTCGCTTCCTACCGTTTGACTCACCACAATCTCTTTATTTGTCTTTTCTTTTCTATGTTTGTTTCATACCGTGTGATAGTATATTAGTTAAAACTTAGCCATAAGCAGAAATGCATTTAGTGCTCTAACTGCGAAGACGTTTTTTCTGCAGTGGGCGACTTTTTTGGATTCTGAAGGCCGAGTAGAGGATTTTAATGCTTTGAAAAAGAGAATATTTTATGGCGGAGTGGAACACAGTTTGCGAAAAGAGGTTTGTATGATACAATACTTTCTTTAGAGTAAATTTTGTGAAATGATATATAGTACTATTGGTTTAAATGTTCCATTTTTTTTTGGGTTCATGAGGATGAACTGAACTTTTTGACGGCTCATGATGTTAGATTTGGGCATTCTTATTGGGATATTATGCACATGACTCTACATATGCCGAAAGACAACATGTTATGGCTGTTAAAAAGTCAGAGTACGAAACTATCAAAAATCAATGGCAGGTCAGTGATCAATTTTAGAGCAATTTTTTATCATTATCGTCTCTCATTATCTATATTATCCTATCATGTCTGCAAATACAAATGAGATGGAAAGTAAGATATCATATAAGGATATAAACTGTAAAAGTGGCCATGATTTCTTTCGTCAAAATGTATTTGGAGAATTAAGAAATAAGTTCATGTTGTGATATCTAAAGTTTTTAAAAACTTGTAAATTCTTAAAACTTCAAACTCATGGCTTTTTCAGAATCATTCCATGTAAAAGGGATTCTTTTCTTTTCTCTTACCCTGAAAAACTTATGCCTATCCTTCTCATCTTGTTTCCTTTTGAAGAATTTTAGCATGTGGTACCTGATTGAATATCCACCTGCAGAGCATTTCTCCAGAGCAGGCAAAAAGATTTACGAAATTCAGAGAAAGGAAGGGTCTAATCGAAAGGGATGCGGTATAAATACATATCAATCACACCCTAACATTTAAATTATATGTAGCAAGGACCTTTTATATATTTATAAATTACTTGCACCCGTTTCATATATGTTTTCAAGATAAGGACCGATAGATCGCTGCCGTTCTATGAAGGAGATGATAACCCCAATGTGTATCTTCTGCGCGACATATTGTTGACCTACTCATTCTACAACTTTGATCTTGGCTATTGTCAGGTAACAAATGATCATCATTAGTTAATATTTCATAACGAGAGTGAGTGATGGTGAAGAAGATATATGACAATTTTGACATCCCTCTTTTTGGAAAGGTTTCATGTTTAAGTTTGCCTATTTCCTCCTTAATGTCATCACAAATAAATTGATAAAAGTTGATTTGGATAATTAGATTCTTAAGAGTTATTGTTGAACGGAGTTTACATGTTTCAAAAATATTATTATGTTTTTACTTATCAATGGATGATGTTTAGGGCATGAGTGATCTCCTATCCCCAATATTGTTCATCATGGAAGACGAATCAGAATCATTTTGGTGTTTTGTTTCTCTAATGGAACGGCTTGGACCAAATTTCAACCGTGATCAGAATGGCATGCACTCCCAATTGTTTGCATTGTCAAAGGTTCTCTCTCTCTCTCTCTCTCTCTATATATATATATATATATATATATTGGCTCAGGTTCAGGGGAAAACGCCAATAAAAGAGAAAAGTGAATAACACCCTGGGATCCCTCCATCTGGACGGTATGCACTAATGCATACGGGTAACTTGTAACATGCATTTGTGCATATGCGCCAATGCTTCTATAATTATAGAAGCATTGGTGCATAGAAAAAGAAACCCTTGTATGCATTAGTGCATACCATCCGGATGGAGGGCTCCCAGGGTGTTATTCAGTTTTCTCCTTTTTTAGTGTTCTCTCTCTCTCTCTCTATATATATATATATATATATAGAGGGAGGTTCAAGGGAAAACGCTAAAAAAAGAGAAAACTGAAGAACACCTTGGGAGTCTTCCATGTGGACGGTATGCACTAATGCATACCGGTAATTTTTGTTCCTATGCATCAATGCATCTATCATTACAGATACATTGATGAATATTCATTAATGCATGTTACAAGTTACCGATATGCATTAATGCATACCGTCCACATGGAAGCCATAAAGGTTGTTCTTCGGTTTTCTCTTTTTTTAGCGTTTTCCCTTGAACCTCCCTCTATATATATATATATATATTATATATAGAGGAAAGTTCAAATGTGAACTCATTTTTGGTTGTGAACGTGAGGACGAATCTCAGCCACTTATCCGGTCAATAAAGGCGGCTTTGACCTGGTTCCCCTCCTTTAATAATCTCCACCCTCCCATGAATCGCGTCAATCCTCCGTGATCGCGTCCACCATAACCGAAGATGTGTCGCTGAGATTCGTCCTCACGTTCACAGCCAAAATTGAGTTCACATTTGAACCTAACCCTATATATATATATATATCCCGCTGTTTTTTTTCTCACACACGCATGGTGTATTACACGCCTTTTGGGTCCTGTATCCCTACATCCACACATCATGGGAACGGGACCCATAAAATGGGCTATAAGAATGCCTTTTGCATGTGGGAAACTTGGAAATAGGATTTTAGGGCGTACGGATTATCATCTGTGGGATCAGTAACATGATTTGATTCTTTGATATCGCAGCTGGTGGAGTTACTCGACAGCCCATTGCACAATTATTTCAAGCAGAAAGATTGCTTGAATTATTTCTTCTGTTTCCGTTGGATTCTTATACAATTCAAAAGGCAAGTGAAATCCTTTCTTCCTCATTCCCTATTGTTACTTGAGGGCGATTTTTGCGGCATTTCACTTCAGAAAATGGGCATTTAAAAATACATCTTTAAATACAATATTTAAGTATTTTTTTTATTTGTTTTGAAAGATTGTATGTAATTGGTGTTTTTTATTTCAGGGAGTTTGAATACGATAAAACATTGAGGTTATGGGAGGTGTTATGGAGTCATCATCCGTGTGAACACCTTCATCTTTACGTATGTATTGCAATCTTGAAACGACATCGGGCCAAGATTATTAAGGAGCAGATGAGCTTTGATACCCTTCTGAAATTCATTAACGAATTGAGTGGTTGCATCGATCTTGATGCTGTTCTTCGTGATGCAGAGGCTCTATGTGTGTGTGCAGGTGAGAATGGTGCCGCCTCTATTCCGCCAGGAACTCCGCCATCATTGCCGGTGGAGGATGACTCCATTTATCAACAAGATAATGAGGCATTGTAAAAAACATGGTGAAAATATAAAACAAAATTGCAGGTAAAAATGGTATATATAATTGCTCCTTTTTCTACCTTTAGGTCAATTAATGTAAAAATGAGATAGAAAAATAGTCTCCTAATTAAGGAAATCAATTCGATTTATAATCTTGTATCGAATTCGATTAGTGAAGATTGTAGCGCTTGTTGATTATGGGCCTCAAGTATGTTATATGTGTTTTGAGAGTGACTTCGTTCTTTTATGGCCGGTCAAGCACTCAAACATGATTTTTTTTCCAGTTAGGTCGGTTTTCATCGAACACCTTCATTGTGTTTGGTAACTCGAACATGATTTTTCCATGTTTTACCTACATATCTTATTCTCGTCTAGTCCTGTCCAGTCATTTATATATATTTATATATATAGTCAGATTTAATACCATAACAATAACTAAAAAAGAGAATAAGAAACCAAAATCACTCAATAATTTTTAGCTAGATGAATTGCGCCTTGGTTATCACAATTCACGTCCACCACCTTTTAATCGAAGCCAAAATCACTCAATAATTCCTGCAAATGTATGGCCTCTTTCGCTGCCTCAACTGCCGCAACTAACTCGGCCTCGGTAGTCGAAAGAGCCACAATAGGCTGCAACCTCGCTCTCTAACTAATGGTTGTCCCATACAAACTGAAAACATAACCAGAGGTTGACTTTTGCTTGATCTCTGTCACTGGCATAATCGGAGTCGCAATAACCGATGAAATCGCACTCCACTTTATTACCGCCGAAAATGAGCCCCTTGTCTAGAGTTCCCTTCAAGTACCTCAAAATGCCTTTTTCACGGCTTCCCAACGTGCCTTACCGGTTTAGACATGTACCTGCTAACAACACCGACTGCTTGTGCAAATCATAGCATATATAATACTTCCAACGACACTTGCATATGGTACTTGCTCATCTGGGCTCGATCTTCTTCAGAGATGGGACAATCACGTAGAGATAGCTTTGTGTGTAAAGGCATGGGTCTTGATATTGCCTTTGCACCTTCCATTTCGAACTGTCTCAAAACCTTATGGATGTAGTCCGTTTGGGTTAACTTCAAAGTTTTCAACTTTTTCTATCTCTAGTGATCTCCATACCCAAAATCTTCTTTGCCTATCTAAGATCCTTCGTTTTGAAGGTACAATTCAACTTCTTTTTAAGTTGGTCGATTTCCTGTATATCTTTAGAAGCAATCAACGTATCATCAAGGTACAAGAGTAAATAATTAAGTGTAAACACCCTCAACACATTTAACATAAACACATGCATCTTTTACCCTTCTATCATAGTCGTTTGAAAGCATAAAAGAATCAAACTTCTTGTACCATTGTCGTGGTGACTGTTTCAAGCCATCTAATGTCCTGTGTAGCTTGCAAATCCAATCGGCCTTTCCCAACACCTCATAACCTTTCGGTTGCTCCATGTATATTTCTTCTTCTCACTCACCATGGAGGAAGACAGTCTTCACATCAAGTTGCTACGACTCAAGATCTTAAGCTGCAACTATCAGACAACAAGACACGAATCAAAGTGTGTCTCATGACCAGGGCAAAAAATCTCATCATACCCAGTCTTCTTCCTTTATAAAAACCCATTGGCTATAATCATACCATCATCTTCTACATCATTAAACATTAAGCTTGGTATTCTTTTGTCTTAATAAGTGGGTTTATGAGATGATTATAGACTTACAAATTTGAACCCTAATGTTAATGCTAGCTTAATTCCAGTGTACTCTCATTTGGGTTTTATATAAAATTAGAAAAGTCCTTCGATGAGCATGTTTTTAAATGTGGTTATTTTAATGATTTATTGATTTTATTTTCATGTAGAAACAAGATTCATTTCATCAAGAATACATGAAGGTTGGTGAATTAAGAATACGTGAAACATGATTCATGAATCAATTTATTTTCATGTAGAAAGAAAAATAATTTCATGAAGAAAAAAATTATATGAAACAAATTCATCATATTAAACACTTTCATGAAAAAAAATTATTCAAAAAAACAATGAAACACGCGGTTTGTACGGTTTGTACGAATTGACGTGGTTTGTATTTGAAATCTCCCCTATATATATAAATTTAAATAATATAATATAATATTTCAGTGGTAAAATAAACAATGACATATTTAAACCTTTTCTAGTTTATAAAGAAAGATAAGAAGTCTTTTTAAAAGATAAACTAACATATTATTCTAAAACAAATCTAAAAAATAGAGGGGATTGTTTGTATAGTTGGATTTAAAAAATGTTTAAAAAAAATAGATGTGGTAATTAGAACCAAAATCCAATTTTGAGAACAAAAAAAGGACAACATGTGATTGACAGATAAAAGGGTACCAGCTTTTGTTTCTTTTTGTGTGTGTCTCATGAAACAAGACAAAAGAATTAATACCCTGGGATCAGGGGCAGAATTGTCAACTTTGATTTTTTTTTTTTTAATTTTCAATTGAATTTCATAGTATATTATAAGGAATTATGAATTCTTTTGGATGAAGGAAATTGGCACTTTCGTTTTCTCACAAACAAAATATATCAGCAGAATCAGGTCAATAAAATTAATCATTCTATATATCTGTTGAATTTTGTAATTTTGTTAGATTTTGACAATCTAAATGCTCATTTTATGTGATAATAAACTTTATATTACAAAATATAAAGATTGATATCAACCACAAAAATTATAGGAGGGATGATTGCACCTATTGGTCTGTTTTTTTACTAAGGTATAAAATATATGTGTATATTAAATGGATCAGGTTTAGGGGAAAACGACAAAAAAAAAAAAAAACTGAGGAACACCTTGAAAACCTTACATTTGGACGATATTCACTAACATGCATTTGTGCATATGCATTAATGCATATATATGCATTGATGCATAGAAAAAAAGAGCTTCAATCTCTTGAATGCATTTGTGCATATGCACTAATGCATAAAAAAAATATCGTCTAGATGACGGGCTCTCAGGATGTTCTTCAATTTTTTTTTTTTAACGTTTTTCCTTTAACCTCCCTCTATGTCAAATATCCACAAAAGTCACTCGTATTAGTTATGTTTAAAACCTTACTGGACTCTCATATACCATTAGACCAATGATATTTTTTGGTTCTATGAAATTTAAAAAAGAATTCAAATTTACCATCATATACGTTTAAATTATTAGAGTTTATTTCTATATAATAAATTTACATAATTTATAACAAAAGATGTAAACGACAAAATCTAATATTAATATTTTATGTGGGTTAAAAATATAAAACAAATACCTTATTTTTACAGATATAGTTATGCATTAATGAAGTCACCCACCAAATTGAAAGCAATCCCCATGAAGTGCCCAGAATAGGTTGGTGTTAAGAGTTACTTTTAATAGTCAAAATAGAATGTGGAATGATCATGTTTTGATTCTTAGAATATAATTCATCATTCAACGTTTTTCGAAAGATTTTTAAAGTTTTTTTATTGATTTAGAGGAATTTTTTTAATGTTTTTCTCGATTTTAAGGGATTTTCTTAATATTTTTGTCGATTTTAAAAAATAAAATCGTGAAAAGTCTCAGGTGACTGAAGAACTCAGCGACGAGTTGACAAAAGAGCCTAAAAATGGACATGAAGAGGAATTAGCTTAGGTTAGCGACTTGACAACAACCATACTTCCTTCTGTGGAAAGTCAGCAAGTAGATTTTCGCTAGGTATATAAAGCCAGTTATTTGTCCAACAGAAGGCCTACTACTCCTAACTAAGCACTTCTAGCAGTAGGACTCTCTTTTGCTAATACTTTTTTTTCTTTTTGACCCTGCTGAAGACACTACAAAAAAAGAAAACTGAAGAACACCCTGTAAGCCTTCCATCAGTGCATACCGGTAATTTGTAACATGTATTTGTGAATATGCATCAATGGATATGTAATGATAGAAACATTGGTGCATAAGAACAAAAAACGCTTGTACGCGTTAGTGCATACCGTCCAAATGGAAGGCTCTCAAAGTGTTCTTCAGTTTTCTCTTTTTGTAGTGTTTTTCCTTGAACCCCTCTCCCTCTCTCTCTCTCTCTCTCTCTATATATATATATATATATATAATTTTTGGAAGAAACGATACTTTATTTTTGGAAAATAACGAATAGTTTAAATAATATTTAAATAATTTTTGTTTAAAGATAAAATTAACAAGTTCATAGGTGAACCTGAAAGTGAGATAATTATTTTTGTTTAAAGTTCATAAGTGAAACCAGAAAATGAAACAATAATTTTTATTTAAAGTTTATAGGTGAAACCATAAATTGAATGAGATAATGAAGAAAATTTAAACAAGTTCATATGTGAAATCAAAATTTTCATAGCTGAACAATTATGTGAATGAGATAATTAAGAAATGTAATAATTAAGTGAATAAGCTATTTAAGGAATGTAGTATGAATAACTAAAAGAAGAAAATGCTATGTTTAACAAAATTAACACTAACGACTTAGTTAATAAAAGAAGGGGACCTATATATTGATTGCTGATACCTTAGGGCACACTTTAGAAAACATATTGATCTCTTCGTAACTCGTAAGGCTACTTAAATCCTTTGTTATAATCAATTCAGATACAAACCTTAAAGTTCAAATTCAAGGGTCTTTTTTTTTCTTTTGGTTCCATACATACCGGAGTTCTAACATCTTATGTGGAAAGCTCCACGAATAATCGTTCTTTTTATGGTTTTTTCACTTTCAATTTTCAGACTAGCTAGAAGTACTGAATTAATTTTTATTATTAAGTAGTAATAATAATAATAATAAATAAAATTATTGAATACAATTTACGTATTTATAGTGGTATAAAACAATAATCATGACATCGACTTACATTTTTAGAATTTGATATTCTGCAATTTTTTTAAACTAACATTACTGATTAAATATATGTAATCAAAACTAAACATCATATTTATTTTATGTAAATATAAAATTTGTTGTAAAGAGATACATAATAATGAATTGTGTGGGCGTAGTTTGGATTATGTACAAGCTTTAAAAGCCTCTGCAAGCACTTAAATATTTTTGTGCAATTAATTGGTGCCAGAAAATGTAAAACAAGAAAGAAAATGGTCCATCGTTTCTTTTAAATTCTAAAGATATATAGTTTTTTATTTAGAGGTTACTGAATGATTTGGTGTAAAATGATTAAGACTTTTATGATATTATACAAAATGAAATATAATGGTTTGATAATTGTTCACGATATTGTAATAAGGGCTCTCAATGGATAAATGATGTCTATGATATAAAATGATTCAGATGATTTTGGAATCAGACAGACTTATTTTTTACCAAACAAAATTCAACTTTTAATAAAAATTTAGTAATGGAACCATTAAAAGGTAAACAACCAACCCGTTAATAAAGATTATTATATAAAATATTTTTTTTGATAAAAACTAGAAGCATACTCACGCAATGCAACATGATACATCTTGATTTTAATGTTTCATTTTCTTATTTGTCTTTGTCAATTTTATAATATGGTTTTGTATGGTTTTAGAAAATGATAATGTTTTTATATTTGGGTAAAATATAAGTTGAAGACTCATAAAAACTTATATCGATATTAGTATCAAATTAACAATTTAAAAGTTCTCGTTTTATTAAATAATCTTTAGTTCGATTTTTTATTGTAATTTAATTTAGGGTTTAATAACAAAATAATTTATTTTCAGATTTAATAATATAATTTTTTTTATAAAGATAACTTTTAGTAATTTTTTTTATTATAAGCTAATTTAGGTTTAATAACGAATTTAGTTATTTTAGCTTTAATAATATAATTTTTTTTATAAAGATAACAATTAAGTAGTATGTTAAAACTTAATAATTATCCTAATTATATTTTTTATTTTTTATTTTTAAAACAAGGTATTTATCATGTATTTGATTATGTTTATTAGTTAGTTATATAAATTCAAACATATAGCTTTAAAAAGTTGTACTCATACGCAACATTTATTGGTAATCTTGAATTTTAAGTAATATGCATCATTAAAATTTGAACAGTACTCGATGTATTAAAATGATTTTTAAGGATTTATCCAAATACGTTGTAACATAGTATATATAAGCTATAAGAAAAACAAATATAAGATGATGTTATCGATAACATGTTACAAAATTAAATTAATTGAATATAACGAGATAACTGAAGAAAAAAAATGTGAAAAGAAATACGCTTTGGAGGTTATTAAAAAACTAATATTTTAATAAATTAGTTTATGGCAAATCAAACAAGTTTTTTTAATGAATAAAAAAAATAAGTTATTTTATGGTTGTTAAACATGGTATTAAACATGTTTGGCAAACTAATGATGATTTATATACATGTTAGTTGGTTTACCAATTACGTTTGAGAAAAACTAGTTGATTGCTAAATGACAATGTAAAACAATCTAAAAAAACATGTTGAACACAAAAGGAAAGAGAGAGGAGATCGTCAGAGTTTTCTAGAGGTGAGGGAAAGGTTGGGGAGGTTTAGCAAGAATGACGGGATAAAAGGGAGAGGGGGGGGGGGGGTATTTTTGCTATTATATATATTAATATATGTAATACAATTTGATCTATTTAAATGAAAAAAATGTGAAAGGACCAATTTACCCCTCATTTAACGGATGGATGTTAACAGTCGTTATTGGCAGGGACCAATGTGTTATGAAAATACGAACTATGGGTCTATCTTATAATAAACAAATTATGGGAACTAAATCCAAGACATTTTTGAAACTCAGGAACCAAATCGGTAATTTATTCTAAATGTTATTTTAAGGCATCTTTTTACTTTTTGAGTATACCTTTGAATAATTGATATTAATTATTAATTAATTTTGTTATGTTTTATTAATTAATTTTACTTATTTACTAATATATCAAACTCCAATTAATTTTAGTTACTAACTTTAAATTATTAATTAATTCTAATCGCAAATTATTCAGTAGTATTAGTTGTTGACTATTTAAAATTATTATAGTTTTATTAATTATTTTTTTATTTTTTATTATTCAATAGATTTAATCGTTAAAAAACAAACATAATAGTTTTAAAAATGTTTTCTATAAAATGGAACCAATTTTGACCTAATTCCTATTTTAGGGAACCAAATTTCAAAATCTCTATTTTGGACTCTAGTCCAAACTTTTCTTATATTTAAGGTCCCTGTTCACCTGCTAACCTGATAACCATGACATGTTTTAGGTAAACGTCAACTAAGATGCCACGTCATATTAATAATATAAAAAACAAATCCATCGTATTTTTAATAAATGGTGAGGTGAACTTTTTCATATCCATGTAAGTTTTTTTGTTGATTAATGATTTTGCCACGTCATATCAGGTAACTGGTTACCTACTGAACCAGTAAACGAGACGCTTAAATATATGAAAAGTTTGAATCAGACCCCAAAATCGAGATTTTGAAAGTTGGTTCCCCAAAATAAAAATTAGATCAAAGTTGGTTTCATTTTGATGCAATTTTCCCGTCTAAATATTAAAATATTAATAAATACTTTAAGGAAATAGTTAATTTCTTTTGTTTCATAAATTATATTATTAGTGAATTGTTTTCCATATATTATGAAATGTTAAAATTTAGTACTTTTTAAGCATGTCTTTTTTGGTCATTTTACATTTTTCAATTATCTTATCAGCTAGTTTTTGTCAAACGTATTTAGTTCAACAACTAGTTTATCAACTACCACCTAGGTTATTAACCATCAACTAGTTTATCAACTATCAGCTAGTTTATTAGTTAGTTGGCCAAATATAGACGAAGTGGTATTTCAAAAGGCTAGTGATAACTCTCATTTATGAGAGTTATTAATTACTTTTTTCTAGGATTTTAATATCATTTTTATACCCATTTTGTTTTTTTCTCTTTCATTTTGTCTATTTTGCTTTTAAGAGATAATAAATATCCAAGAAGTGATTTTTATGCTGTTAGTCCTCAAGGAGAGATGGCTAACTAAGTGAGGGTTTTGTAGAAGGGGGGGGGGGGGGTTGAATATAAAACACACATAATATACTCTTTTTAAATTTTTTAATATAAATATAAAAAATTTACACACAGGTAGTTTGATGTGGAAAAGAACAGACACACTATTCTATCAAACTAAACACACAGATAACAGTAATTAACTTATACACTAAGGAAGTTAAAACAAGACTGTTATTGCACACAGCTTTGCCGGAGTCAAACAAACTATCACACAAAAGATTTGTTGAAAGCGTGAGATTCTGGGAAGGACTTCATCTCCTTTTATAGTGCCCATGCATAGAATGCATGGACAAATGTCCAAGGTTTCATTAGGAAGTGTATTCATTGGACAAAGGAAGAGACCACTCCCTTTGTACTAGAATAATGGATGAACCATTCCTTGTAGCACGTAATGTCAGATAACTTTATCTTCTTTTCTTCGTGCTCTGTGAAGTCCCATCAAACCTTTTAACTAGAAGACAAATATTCCTTTTATAAGAATAAAAGAGAATGTCTTTGTTTAAGGCTTGATGCCAAGTTCTTGCTGGCTCACGTGTCCTACATTTGATGTGAGTCAAGAACTTATCTCTTTGAAATTGCTAAGTGATACATCAAACTATGTATCACATCGGTGGATACCTTGTAAGGCTGGAATTGATAAGTGTACACTTTTCTTGATAAACTTCATTTTTCACTAAGTGTGGAAAGTGTACACCCTTGAACTTGTGACTTGATATCACAGCCTTAGAAAATATACCTGCAATTTCGGTGACCAAGATTATAGTGTCGGTGACCATGACTTCAAACTTGATGACTTCATCTTGTATTGATGTCCTTAGTACTTTTGATGACTTTTGAGTGTACCATCGGTGACTCACTATATTGGTGACCCAATCTTGACTTTGGCAAAATGATCTGAATATTGAAGTTAGTTGGTACATCCAAAATTCCACTTTTTGATGTACAACCCTTGATTGAATAGTCTTTGACTTTTCAATACTTGAAGTATATTTCAGACCTTCAAAAGAACCTGTAAAAAATCAATCATATAAAGGAAGGTGGTTCATCACCAAATCATCGGTGACCCAACAATCTCCCCCTATTTGATGATGATACCTGTAAGTTAGAAAAGAATTCTTTTTGACCCTTTCTATTTCTTTTGGGTTCTTTTGACTCAATTTTTTTTTTCTTTTTTTTTAACTGAGTATGTACATTATAAGTATAAGTATAAGTATGTGCAAGAAAAATAAAGATATTAACAAGAATTTTTAAAGAAGAAGAGTATGAACTTTTATTAATCAACACACAACTTTGAAAAATAAAGTTCACACTATATGAAGAATATTCAAGGAGTGGGTTCTCTTCTTTTTAGCTCATCCAAAATAAGCCTAGTGATTCCATGGTCTTCAACCGGAGGTACTCCTAGAATAGCAGAGAGGAAGGAGCTGTGAGCCCTTGGGATATCAGAAGCTCTAAAGAAACCGATGTTTCCAAAGATGTCTTCAAAGAAAACCCCAAGCTCAGGAGTAGTCAGCATGGTTTGCTCCGGGTAAGCAATAGAAGTAGGAATGGAAAGATCTATACCCGAAGCATTTATCTGGATGCCTCTTTCATGAAGCATAGCAAAATGTCCTTTCTTTTTGTTTTTAGGAGCTGTGATGACCTCTCCTTTAAGAACCTGTTGTATGAAGTACATTTGCTGTGCTTCAAGATATGTCACAAGAATATCATTCTCCTTTTGGATGTTGAGCATCTTAATGAAAAGTTTTCTGAGAATATTAAGTACCAGCTCCTTGTACTTGCTTTTGCTCTTTGAGATGCACTTACCAACTTCCATCCATTCAGTCATCCCAAGAACTTCCAACCATTCGGCTTCATATACCTTTGAGAAAGTGTCAGCTCTCTTAAGGGTGACAAGTAACTTGGGAGAATTTTTGGTTGGAGGTTGGATGGTGGCACTGATAATCTTGGAATCATCCTTCCTGTTCTTTAATCTCCTTTTAAACCACTCCACTTCCTTTGCCTTCTTGGTTTCATCAAGCATCTTTGCAACTTCAGATTTCTTCTTAATATTTTCAAGCTCATATTTCTGAGCTTGAAGAGCATCCTTTACCATTGCATGGGTGGCTTCATCTTGAGCTAACTTGAGTACATTTGTTTGATCATACTCAAGTTGTGCTCTAATGGCTTCTTCTTTTTCAGCTTCAGATAAAATTACCCCAAGAGGATCAGTCAATGCAGAGGCAGGCTGAAGTCTAAGAGTATCTGCTTGAGGACTTCTCATTCTTTTCTTTCTCTTTTTCTCTTCCTGTTGTTCTTCAAAAGAAACAGGCTTCTTTCCTTTGGCCTTCTCTTTCTCTTCTTTTCTTCTTCAGTTTCAAGGGGTTGAGCACTGATACTCTCCCCCTCAACAGCTGCTTCGGGTAACTCGGTGACTAGGGGTTCAGTGACAGTGGTGACCACGTGAGGAGTCACCTCGGTGACCGTGGCCACACCACCATCGGCGGCTGAAGGTGCCACTTCGGTGGCTGGCAATGCAGCTGAAGGTGCCACATCGGTGGCTGGCAAGGCAGCGTCGGCGACTGCTGTTTTGGCGACGTCGGCGGCTGTGGAGGTGGTAGCATTGGCCTTCTTATTTTTCTCATTTTTCTCATTTTTCTCCCCCTCAGTGGTTGAACCCTTGAAACCCACTGAAGAGAGAAACTCCTTCATCCTTCCCATATCAGAGCAGAGAGCACCAATTTTCTTCTCAACTCTTTGAAGGACAAATCTATCTTTGTCCTGGAAGAATGAATCACCAACATCAAGTTCAACCGTTGGAGAAGAGGTTGGAACTTTATCAACCTTGGTGTGAAGACTGGAAAGAGACTCCATAATTGCCTTCTGATTGGCAATAATAGAAGATATTTCGGTGGCTTGCTGAGAAGATGAACTTCGAAGTTCCCGGATGGAAGAGAGCACAGATGCTTGACTTGAAGAAAACCCTTGCTGAAGATCAAGGATATCCAAGTGTAGGAGATCTAAACATGTCATTAGAGTTGGGTGACTCACCGACAACTCCTCAATGTTAGATCTAAGAGATGAGAAAAGTGAAGCCATTCTTTCCATTTCTTTAGTAGCATGATCTTCTAGAGTTTCCACCCGACGTATAGTGTCACGGGTAAAGCTGGTGAAAGCTTGGAGAAGATCATCTCCCTGTTTGGAAGACATGGGAGCAGAAGGTTGAGGCTTTGGTGGTTGATCAGCATCATCATCACTAGAAGAATAATCCACCAAACCTGTAGTTGAGGGGATTCCTCAGTAATGGGTTCCTTCACAACCTTTGCATGTACGGGAGACGTACCTAACCAAGGTGTAGTGTCGGACATAAGAAAATCGGTAAAATGGGATGCTCCATCAAATGCACCTGGTTGTGGTGCACTCTCACGTGGAGTGTGGAAAAGTAGCTGTGAGAGCTCCGGGGGTGGTGAAGAGGTACCTTGGATGGGAGATTCCAAGTCATCTTCATCAACTAGTGAAAAAGTTGATGAAGGAATAATATGGGTGTCCCTGTGTACAACCATGTCCTTTTGAGAGGGCATGGAGGAGCTAGGTTTGGGTGAGTGTGTTTGGTGAGGATATTTTCAACACCTACTAACTTTTGGGAGTCAGTAGATGGCATATGAGTTTTAACCCTTTGGGTTCCCTTAGACTTTTTTGAGGAAGTCTTTGGGGGGCTTTTTGAGTGTCTCCGCTTTTGGGACTTAGATGCTTGGGTAGAAGCCAAAGGTTCTTTTGGCTTCGTAGCATCGGTGGGTGCGGAGGTAGATGCGCCCGACGCTTTGGATCTCTTACGAGATTTGGGCACATCAATTACTCTAGGTGCAGAAGGGATAGAAGACATACTTGAGGTCCTTTGGAGACGGGGTTCATTTTCTCCCCAAGAGAGAGTTGCATTCCTTGCAAACTCAATCATGGAAGGTCGGAGAGGGTTGTCTGTTGCTAAGACACCCTTTTTCATTATTTGATTTCCCACTTGATGAAGAGGAAGATCATAAATGATATCATCTCTTTTCTCTAGTTTATCTGCCAACTTTGCATGAATAATAAGAGAGAAAATGCGCTGAAATGGTACCTGAGGACGTCGGAGGGTAGAGAAAGAGGAGATCATTTCATTGAAGAAGTAGCTTGCAAAGTCTATCCTCCTTTGAAATATTAGAGCATGTGCTAATTCAGTCACTTGGGAAGGTGACTGATCAGGACCACCTGTCTTCTTGCTCAGGCACAGAATAAGATGAGCAAAAAGAAAGTTCCATATGTTTCCCATATTCTTGCGCAGTAAAGTACCTGGACCCTTTGACTTTGAGCCCTTCTTCTCTTCTAAATAGTTCAAAACAGCAACCACTTGTTGGTGTTCATTTCCAAGAGGAAATGTTTCATATGAATCATAAGTGGGAAGCCTAAGGATGTTACGTACATCTTCAACATCAAAAGCCACATCATGTTCATCATTCCTGAGAACAGATGCAAGGATTTGATCTGTAGAAGCATCAAAAGTACATGATAGCCAAAAGTTTCCAAGAAGAAACTTACTCATCTTGGGTTTTGCAGTGAGTGCATATTGTAGAGGACACCTTTGAAGAAACCAACATACATCATTATACTCAAGATGAGCATTGTCAGTTCCAATGCGTCCAAAGTAGTTGCATGCTGGAAAGGAGAGAGATCCGAAGGTGATTGTTTGTTCTTCTGAAGTTCTTGAAGGAGAAGCCATTGAAGAAGTGAAGAAAGTTGCAGGTTGCATGTTATGCTCTTGTATAAGTGGAAAAGAGAGGGTGCGAGAAAGGTGGTAAGGTAGTGGGGAAGGAGGTTATATATGAGAGGGAATTTCAATTTTCAAAAATAATGATTACTTTTGGTGATTGAAAGGTCAGAATTTTAAGGGTTTTAGGGTTGAATTCAGCGCATGCTCTGACATTAATGACGTTGATGATGTCATTAGGGATAAGAACAAAGGATCTTGCTTATCAAGAGTGGTAAGTCAAGAGTTATCTTTAAGGGGTTAAGAATGTGAAGGGTTTTAATGGTTACCTCAGTGGCTTAGAATCGACGTCGGTGGATGAAACAAACGTCGGTGGCTTATGTAAACGACATCGGTGGATGAGATTTGAGAGAGGGAGAACGTTGGTGGCTTCGGTTAAACGTCGGTGGCTTCGAAGGTTTAACGTCGATGGGTGTAGCCACGGTGGAAGTCGGAAAGTGACGTAATCACGACGTCGCCGTCGGTGGGTGATTGGTCACGGCGGTGGGCGACCGTCGGTGGGCGACGACCACTGTCGGTGGGTGGCTTTTGGTGGTTGTTACCTGGTACGTGCGAAACGTGATATCGAAATATGTAATCACAGTGAGGTTAGCAACTCAGTCCATAGTGGACAGCGCAAGTATACACTGGTCACTATGATCGTTTACCAAGTAATAAAGTGGTAAGAACCAAATATCGTATCCTCAAGGACTGGAACTTAAATCAAGACACTATTGTTTTCATGAACTTCCTTTTACAAGTTTCGATTAGAGAGGAAGCAATATTTTGAGTTGGTTTGTTGAAAGTAATTTAACAAAGTTCTAATAATTAAAAGGAGAGATGTAGTTGTGATTTTCCCCGGATTTTGCATCAAATACTTGATTTATAAAAATGGTCATGGTACTGGAGCAGTGGCCACTCTCTGTCCAGAATGCCGGCTCATCTAGCACTCGCATCTTTTCTAACTAAAGTTTTATATGTATATTTAACCTTCTTTGATTTGTTAGTAAGTTTTCTGAACTCGGTCGAGTTTCGATGGTGTCTACGCAGTAAGCAAAAAGCCATAAGTATTTTTAATGCCCAAATGGTTGCTCCTACTCCATATGGTGAAAACTTACTATGTAAAGAATTCTTTCAAATTCCTAGCATCATCCAAGCTCGTGTCACTACGTTCCGCCCAGGTCTGGGTCTCGAACTAGACAGTAAACACTTTCAAGTTATTAGCTTGTCCGCATCATTGGCATTATCGAACAATGAATGACCAAATCAAAAAGGGGTAAAAAGGTATATATAAAAACTACTCAAGAATTTTACATAAAGTCCGGGTACTTCTCATTTTCTACATCTCAAAAAAAGTTTAGTTCATAGCTAAGAAGGAGTAGAAAACGGAAATTAAAAGTTTGCAAGAAAACATACCGAAATATTTACTTACTGCAAGAACACCCACTATCGTGTTCACCGAAGTACAATACCGAAAGTAAAAATTAACTACTGCAGAAAATTAAATGCTAACTAACGAAAATTAAATGCTTCTAACTAAGAACATGAAAATAAATGCTAAGAACTAAATTATGCTCTCTAAGAAATTCTATCTCCACTTTCTATCTCTACTTTTGTTCTACTTCATGGTTTTTAAATGAAATGAATGCCTTGGCCTTTATATAGAAGACCAAGGGTCTTCCATGTAATGTCTTCAAGGCAAGGTCCAGGAGGGAGCACTACGTCTGGAAGGTAAGGACCAAGGAGAAACACACCACCTTGAGGGTAAAGACCATGGAGAAAGCACAAAGACCCCTTGGATAATGAAACTTTTCCCTAAAATGGGGCTAAGGAATAAAAAAACATTTATAGCCATTCTTTTACTTTTGCTTTTCAACCACCAGCAGAAAGCATGCAAAGGAGCTTCCTAATCCTGCTTTTGTGTTCCCCAGTCAGCACCATCTTGGCCTCCAGCCGTTTGGCTTAATGAATCAGCTGTTCGTCACTCGGAGTGGACACTCCGGATACCAGTTTGATGAAAACTCGTCTTTTAGGCATAAAAACGCCTTAAATGGTTCTAAGATATGAAAATACTCACAAATGGCTCAAGAAAATGTTTTAGACCAAAAATGGGGATTTAGGAAACAAAATGACCGAAATTGCTTAAATAAAATGCAAATAAAAGGCTTGTAATAACTCTAAAGTATAGAGTTATCACACCCCCAAACTTAAATCATTACTTGTCCCCAAGTAATAAAAATGACAAATAGAAAAGACTCAAGGTTGAAAAGAAAAATGCATAAGGCTTGAAAGGACTTACCAAAATGTTGTGGATGAATGAACCTTGATATCACCAAAGATGCACTTTTGAATTCATGAGCGAAATGGCCACTTTTTCCAATATTCAAAATCATCACTTATTTGCCAAAATTTGATCAATAGGACTTTTGATGGGTTTTTGAAGTCCCTTCTCATAGCTATGCAATGTTTTTCCCTTCTCATTGCTATGCAATGTTTTTCCCCCAAACTTGTTTTGAACTTAGATCATGCCATTTTATTTAAGAGAATGAAAATTTTCTCTTATTATTTTTTTTGAGAAGTTTGTCACTTTTGGCTTTTGAATAGGTACAAAAGTTACAATCGTGTACTTCTGGGTTTTCTTTTGGAATATTTTTTTTTTGGAGTGGGCACTCTGAAGTGGACACTCAGGGTTTTCTGTGATTTTTCTTCATTTTTTTTTTTTGGAGTGTTACTCGGATAGTGCTGGAGTGGACACTCTAGATTTTCTTAACAGAAAGGCCATGATCAAGTCACCCCCCCAAACTTAAACTTCACAAAGTCCTCGTTGTGATAGTAAACACAACAAGTGGGCTATGGGTGCAAAAGGTAAGTGTTTAGGCTTTGTGTATAGCAAAAAGGGCCTACATCATTCCAAAGCGACAAAATTGGACTTTTTGGAATCTTTTGAAAAAAAGTGGGTCCTTTGGCTATGAAATTCAAAACTGTGGGCATCAAAATTGTTAGTGGCATCAAGCAACATCTAAACAACAAAAGAGTTAGTACCAAAAGCGCATACTAAACAGTTAGTATGGCAAGCCATGCATTTAAATATTTAAACCAAAAGATAAGCAATGTCACCTGGCCAAAGAGTTAAAACAGAAAACCAACAAAGAAAATAAAATTGTTTTCAAAGCCATAGTGGGCACAATCATAAACTACGAACCAGAGTTATTTTCATCATTGGGATCATCCAGGAGGTCATCATCAGTAAATGAGTCTTCACCATACGTAGGGAGATACCAACGGGGAATATGGGTAGAAGATTTGCAATATCAGGATCCTTTGTCGCCAAGTAGGTTTTGAGCATAAGGTCACGCTCACATTCATAACTCCAAACAGACTCTATGGACTTCTCCAATTGCCTTATCCGGTCCTTGATCGACTTCAACCTATCATTCACCTTATTGAATTCATTCAGAATCCCTGCCAAAGCATCAAAGTGGGCACTCCTACGTCCAAAGTTAGTGCAGTAAAAAGTGAAGGGTAAAACAAAGTTACTCTTTTTTTTTTCACTAAACCTCTCTTCTTTTCCTCCAGCTTTTTTTTTCTCACCCAACTATCTTTTCTTCTCTTTTTTTTCACATCTTTTCTTTTTCTCCATCACTTTTTTTTAAACTCTTTTCTCCTTCTTTTCCTCCCTTCTAACTTTTTTTTAGCTCCCTCCAAAACAGATCTTCCTCCTCTCTTTCTCTCTTTCTTTTTGAACTCTTTTCTAACTCTTCTCTAATCATCTTCCTCATTTTTTTTTTCAACTTCCTCTCTCATTTTTCTCTCAACTTCCTCTCATAGTTTGACTTACCTTTACCCTTTGTAAAAAGGGCGATGGTGGTCTCCACGGGAGTGACTTACTTTGACTCGAACTCAGTAACCACGATGTTCAACAACTCCTCATCGATGATTTCGATGTTTGGCTGGAGGTTGGTTCAAATCGTCGGTCACAACCTTGACGGGGTAGTCCTTGGCTTCCACAACCTCCGGTTTGATGGTGTGGGTGTTCTTCGACGATTGAAACAAGTAGAAACATGTGGTGTTCGATCTTCTCGATCTTGCCATGGTGAGAGGTAAAAAAACGTTTTTTTTTCTAGAGAGAAAATGGGATGAGAGAAATATGGAAATGAGAGAAAATGAGGAAGATGGAATATTTCTAGGAGAATGAAGGGTTATTTAGAAAAAGAAGGATTTTTGAAATTTGAAAAAGAAGGATTTTTGAAATTTGAAAAAGAAAGGACCGGTTATTGTTAGTAACCGGTTTATGAGAGGGAGGGAAAACAAAATACTCAAGTACTTTCCTTGGAAATCTCATGCACTCAAGTGGGGTTAGGTTTGCTTTATGGAGGAAAGTTGACTTAAAGGTGATGGAAAGCAAAAGCAAAAGGTGATTTTGAATTTTAAAAGAAAATTTAAAAGGAAGAAACTGGTTAGTTTTATTAACCGGGTAAATTTTTGGAGGTAAAAAGAAACTTTTCTTTGAAAAAGAAACACTTGAGTGTTTTACTTTTGGCAGAAAAAGTGACTTAAAGATGAAAGGTTGGGTAAAGTAGAAAAGCGGTGGGTGGCTCCTTGTATGGCAATTGAGAGACAGCTGTCACATCAGTCAATTCATCAGATCAGAGAGTAGAGCGGTCACTTCGATAGCAGCTTCAAAAATCCTTGAAACAAAAACTTAGCATGCCTACAAAATATGAAATAAAATACCAAAAATAATAATAAAGGGTGAAAAATAAATGAAATAAAATATTTACGATCAGTTATCTCTGGATTTTTCTCACGTGGGCTGGACAGAGTTAGAGTGGGCACTCTCACTAAGAAAGTGCTTTACCCGATGTCCGTATACTTTGAAATATTTTCCAGAATGGGATGCCATCAAGTCTATGGTTCCAAAAGGACTTACTTTGACCACCGTGAATGGTCTTCTCCATCGCGATTTCAACGTTTCCGGAAACAACCTTAACCTTGAATCAAAAAGTACCACTTGACTACCTTCCACAAACTTTCCATGGTTGATTTTTTGGTCATGCCATACCTTGGTCTTCTCCTAGTTTGTATTTCTGTAAGAGTTGTGACAGAGTTCTTCTAACTCATAGAGGTAGGCAAATTCTAAGTGGGAAGGAAAATGGCTTAACTCTAGGTCAGGTGGATGTTTTGATGGTAGTTTAACGATCTTATCCTTGAAATCTAGCTTCTCAAAAGCTGCTAAAATTTCGTCACACTCATCTTCAAACAAATCATCACTTTCAAAATCACAGTGGCCACTACTACTGTTCACTGCATCTAAAATCAAGTCATCACTTATCGAATTAACGGCCAAACAATCTTCAGAGTCAATGTACTTAAGGGATTTTAAGACATTAAAAGTGACCTCTTGGTCATGGACTCTCATAGTAAGTTCCCCTTTTTGCACATCAATTAAAGTTCGTCCGGTCGCAAGGAATGGACGTCCTAAAATGAGTGGCACTTTTTTATCTGCTTCATAATCTAAAATTATAAAATCAGCGAGGAAAACTAGTTTGTCCACTTGAACAAGCAAATCTTCTATCTTACCTTTTGGATAAGCTATGGATCGGTCCGCTAGTTGTAAAGTCACGGTTGTGGGTCTAGCTTCTCCAATACCAAGCTTATTAAACATGGACAAAGGCATCAAATTAGTACTCGTCCCTAAGTCACAAAGAGCATGACCAACTTCTTGACCTCCAATAATGCACGGGATAGTAAAACTACCCGGATCTTTCATCTTAGGTGGAATATTGTTGGTAAGAATAGCACTACATTCCTTGGTTAACGCCACGGTCTCATACTCTTCCAATCTCCGTTTTTTGTTTAAAATATCTTTCAAAAATTTCACATAACTTGGCATTTGCTCTAAAGCCTCTACCAATGGAATGTTGATATGGAGTTGTTTGAAAATGTCCAAAAATCTTTTAAATTGATTATCGACATTTTTGTTTTTCAATCTTTCCGGAAATGGAAGATGTCTTGGATCGATTGGTGGTGTAACCTTGGGATGTGAAGTACTAGTGGTCTTGACTTTGCTGGATGAGTCTTTTGGAACCTCAGAAGTAGGTGGAATGGGAGTTCTTACTTCTTTGGGAGGAGTAATCACATCACTGCTTACTGGAGTGGGCACTATGGTTTTAGGCAAAGTTGTTGCTACGGTCTCCGGACTATCTAACTTGGGGTCAGACTGGATCGTAGTATCTTTACCACTCCTAAGCGATATGGCCTTAACCTGTTCCTTTGGTACCCCCTTAGGATGCTCGGTGTCACTAGGTAAACAACCTTGTGGTCGATTCTTAACCTCAGCGGCTAATTGTCCTAATTGGGTCTCAAAATTCCTCATCGCGGCTTGGGTTTGGTTCATGAAACCTTTGAGCATAGACTCAAGTGAAGGTGGTACATCGAGCATGTGTTGTTGTTGCCTAGGTTGATAATTCTGTGGAGGTTGACTTGAGTGAAAATTCTGTGGAGGGTGTCCACTTTGAAAATTTTGTGAAGACTGCCCATCATGAAAGTTAGGTGGGGAGTGTCCATTTTGAAAATTAGGCTGACTGTTTTGAAACTGAGTTTGATTAAATCCAGGAGGATTTTGTGCACGTGTAGGTCCTTGACTCACCCCAGGGGGTTGGAGTCCTTGATTTGCAGTCCAATAGAAATTCGGGTGATTTCTCCAATTGGAATTGTAAGTCTGCGAAAATGGGCTGTTTCTAGACTGAGTTCCTATGGCATTGACAGCTTCGGGGTTACCAGGACAAAAGTCGTAACTGTGCTCTTCTCCGTAGAAAGAACAGTTTTCTGGGAGTTGTGGAGTGGTCACTACAGAATTCACCTGATTTTTGTTTCCATTTAAAACCAGTTTAGTTAAAGCAACTAATTGTGCATTCATAGCTTTAAGTGCATCCGAATCGACAGGAGAACTCTTGGTTGGAAGTGCTCTCGGGTCTGACCATTCGGTGTTGTTATTAGTGACTTTTTCCAAAATTTTGTGAGCTTCATTATAAGTCTTAGCCGTAAAGGCTCCACCCGCTGTTGCATCTAGGATGATTTTGGTAGCATTGGAGATACCATTGTAAAAGGTTTCCAATTGGATACAATGTGGGATACCGTGATGTGGGCACTTCCGCAGAAGTTCCTTAAAACGTTCCCACGCATCTGAGACTGCCTCATCCGTCTCTTGTCTAAACAACAAAATAACATTTCGCAATTTAACATTTCTTGTGGGAGGAAAGTATTTTTGTAAAAACTTTTCCGTAAGATCTTTCCAAGTAGTGATTGAGTTGGGTGCTTGTGAATTTAGCCAAGCTTTGGCTCTATCCCTTAATGAAAAAGGGAAGAGTTTCAGCCTTAAGGCTTCTTCGGGTACACCATTGAATGAAAAAGCCTCCGCAATCTCCAAAAATGACTTTAAGTGAGAATGTGGATCTTCGGACGGTAGACCTCCAAATTGACCAATGGTTTGGATCATTTGGAACATCACCGGTTTAAGTTCAAAATGCGTTGCGGTAATGTTGGGAGGAGTAATTCCGGAAAGTAATTGATTAAGTCTCGGAGTTGCATAATCCCGTATTTTACGATTTTTGTCATCGGCAACATGTACCGTGTTCACCGGAGGTGGAGGAGGATTTGCATCCGCCATGTTCTCGATCGGAGTTTGAGGTATTTGAGTTGACCGATTAACATTAACACCTCTACGTCTTCTCCTAAAAGTTTGTTCAATTTCGGGATCGAGTGTAAAAAGTGGTTCGTGTTGTAGCCTTGGCGTACAACACGCAAACAAAAAGCTTAGAAAAACAAGTTACTCGGGTTCGAATGAAAACTAATGTCTTGAAATGAAAATAACGCCAGTCCCCGGCAACGGCGCCAAAAACATGGTACGTGCGAAACGTGATATCGAAATATGTAATCGCAGTGAGGTTAGCAACTCAGTCCATAGTGGACAGCGCAAGTATACACTGGTCACTATGATCGTTTACCAAGTTATAAAGTGGTAAGAACCAAATATCGTATCCTCAAGGACTGGAACTTAAATCAAGACACTATTGTTTTCATGAACTTCCTTTTACAAGTTTCGATTAGAGAGGAAGCAATATTTTGAGTTGGTTTGTTGAAAGTAATTTAACAAAGTTCTACTAATAAAAAGGAGAGATGTAGTTGTGATTTTCCCCGGATTTTACATCAAATACTTGATTTATAAAAATGGTCATGGTACTGGAGCAGTGGCCACTCTCTGTCCAGAATGCCGGCTCATCTAGCACTCGCATCTTTTCTAACTAAAGCTTTATATGTACATTTAACCTTCTTTGATTTGTTAGTAAGTTTTCTGAACTCGGTCGAGTTTCGATGGTGTCTACGCAGTAAGCAAAAAGCCATAAGTATTTTTAATGCCCAAATGGTTGCTCCTACTCCATATGGTGAAAACTTACTATGTAAAGAATTCTTTCAAATTCCTAGCATCATCCAAGCTCGTGTCACTACGTTCCGCCCAGGTCTGGGTCTCGAACTAGACAGTAAACACTTTCAAGTTATTAGCTTGTCCGCATCATTGGCATTATCGAACAATGAATGACCAAATCAAAAAGGGGTAAAAAGGTATATATAAAAACTACTCAAGAATTTTACATAAAGTCCGGGTACTTCTCATTTTCTACATCTCAAAAAAAGTTTAGTTCATAGCTAAGAAGGAGTAGAAAACGGAAATTAAAAGTTTGCAAGAAAAGATACCGAAAGATTTACTTACTGCAAGAACAGTGCCCACTATCGTGTTCACCGAAGTACAATACCGAAAGTAAAAATTAACTACTGCAGAAAATTAAATGCTAACTAACGAAAATTAAATGCTTCTAACTAAGAACATGAAAATAAATGCTAAGAACTAAATTATGCTCTCTAAGAAATTCTATCTCCACTTTCTATCTCTACTTTTGTTCTACTTCATGGTTTTTAAATGAAATGAATGCCTTGGCCTTTATATAGAAGGCCAAGGGTCTTCCATGTAATGTCTTCAAGGCAAGGTCCAGGAGGGAGCACTGCGTCTGGAAGGTAAGGACCAAGGAGAAACACACCACCTTGAGGGTAAAGACCATGGAGAAAACACAAAGACCCCTTGGATAATGAAACTTTTTCCTAAAATGGGGCTAAGGAATAAAATAACATTTATAGCCATTCTTTTACTTTTGCTTTTCAACCACCAGCAGAAAGCATGCAAAGGAGCTTCCTAATCCTGCTTTTGTGTTCCCCAGTCAGCACCATCTTGGCCTCCAGCCGTTTGGCTTAATGAATCAGCTGTTCGTCACTCGGAGTGGACACTCCGGATACCAGTTTGATGAAAACTCGTCTTGTAGGCATAAAAACGCCTTAAATGGTTATAAGATATGAAAACACTCACAAATGGCTCAAGAAAATGTTTTAGACCAAAAATGGGGATTTAGGAAACAAAATGGCCGAAATTGCTTAAGTAAAATGCAAATAAAA
Organism: Silybum marianum; assembly: GCA_036898165.1. Classification (NCBI taxonomy): domain Eukaryota; kingdom Viridiplantae; phylum Streptophyta; class Magnoliopsida; order Asterales; family Asteraceae; genus Silybum; species Silybum marianum. The sequence goes on along the minus strand of CM072528.1, from coordinate 49,103,434 downwards.
GGCATGTAATAACTCTAAAATATAGAGTTATCATTACCGCCGACGTCGGTGGCTAGAGGGATGGTGGATCACGGTGGTGCGGACGTCGGTGGCTTGTGGCTCGCGATGGTGGCTTGTGGTTGATTTCGGTGGGTTAGTGGTGGATCACAGTGGTGATGGATGGTGGCGGTGGATAGGGTTAGGGTTTTGAGAGAATTTAAGAGAAAGGAAAGATAGGGCTTGTCGGTGACACAGTCACCGACACCTTATATGTATATATATATTTATATTTTTTTTATATAAAACATATATATTTATATATATATAACATATATAATATATAAGTTATAAATTATATAAATGTATATAATATATATATATAAAACATATATTTATATAAAATTATAAAATATATTAGTCTATGTTTATCATACCTAATTCACCGATGAGGAACTTGAACCTTGCTTCATCAAGGGGCTTTGTGAACAAATCAGCTAATTGACAACCAGTGGGAATGAAATGAAGCTCCACATCACCTTTAGAGACATGATCTCTTATAAAGTGATATCTGATATCAATGTGCTTAGATCTTGAATGAAGCACATGATTGTTGACAATGGCTATTGCACTTGAGTTGTCACACAATATTGGGATTTTTGAGAAAATCTGATTATAATCACACAACTGATTTTTCATCCACAATATCTGTGCACAACAACTTCCAGCAGCCACGTACTCTGCCTCAGCAGTGGATGTAGACACCGAATGTTGTTTTTTACTTGATCAGCTCACAAGCTTTCCACCAAGAAACTGGCAACTTCCAGTTGTACTTTTTCTGTCTATTTTTTAGCATGCAAAATCAGAATCAGAGTACCCGATGAGATCGAAACCTGAGTCTTTGGGATACCAAAGACCCAGATTTATGGTACCCTTCAAATACCAAAAAATCCTTTTCACAGCAGCCAGATGTGATTCTTTAGGATTTGCTTGGTATCGGGCACACAGACAAGTAGCAAACATAATGTCAGGTCTACTTGCAGTCAGATAAAGAAGGGATCCTATCATGGATCTATAATTTGTAATATTAACAGAAATACCATCAGGATCAGAAAAGAGTCTAAGAGGAGGAGCCATAGGAGTTTTCATGGTAGAGCAAGTATCAAATTTAAACTTTTTCAGAAGATCCTTAATGTATTTACTTTGATTTATGAAAATACCTTCTGGAGATTGTTTTACTTGCAAACCAAGAAAGAAAGTTAACTCCCCCATCATGCTCATTTCATACTCTTTTTGCATGAGGGAGCTAAACTCATCACACGAGGATTCATTGGTGGCTCCAAAAATAATATCATCAACATAGATTTGAACAAGAATGATATTACCTTGTGATTTCTTGAAGAAGAGTGTGTTGTCAACCTTGCCTCGTATACACTTATTTCTAAGTAGATATTCTGAGAGAGTGTCATACCAGGCACGAGGAGCTTGCTTCAGTCCATACAAAGCTTTATCCAGCCGATACACATGATATGGATGGACTGGATCTTCAAACCCAGGAGGTTGCTTCACATATACTTCTTCAGCTAGTTCACCATTCAGGAAGGCACTTTTGACATCCATTTGGAATACCCGAAAATTCTTGTAAGCTGCATGAGCAAGAAATATTCGGATAGCTTCCAATCTGGCAACAGGAGCAAAAGTTTCATCATAATCAATTCCTTCCTCTTGCCGATATCCTTGAGCAACCAGCCTTGCTTTGTTCCTTATGACAGTTCCTTCTTCGTCCATCTTGTTTCGAAACACCCATTTTGTTCCAATAATAGTTTTGTTGGATGGACGAAGAACTAACTTCCAGACTTTGTTTCTCTCAAATTGTGAGAGTTCTTCTTGCATGGCAATTACCCAGCTAGGATCAGCTAGGGCTTCATTTATCAGCTTAGACTCAACAATAGAAACAAAGTTGACATATAAGCACAGATTGCTTATGCCTCTTCTTGTTTTTACACCAACTTGTGGATCACCTATGATGATTTGATCTATTGGATGATCCATGGTCCACTTTAGTGCAGGAGGTAAGGTAGGAGGTAGAGAAGAGGATGAGGTAGGAATTTGAGATGGTGAAGGTAGGTTAGTGGGAGATATGGTGTTTTGGTGGGTAAGGTCTTCTGTAGAGTTAGTTTCAGGAGGTGGAGAAGAAAGAGAGGGTTCTGAAGATAAGGTGGTGTTTATGGGAGGCTGAGAAGGGTTGCTATCTGGAGGATTGGGTTGAGAGGAAGATGGAATTTCACCAACACATGAATTTATCCATAGGTTTAATTTTTCTTCATCACAAGATAATGAAGAAGTTTCAAACTCATCAAACTTCACATGCATGGATTCATCCATGCATTGTCTTCTTAGGTTGAAGATTCTGAAGGCTCTTGAGGAGAGAGAATAGCCCATGAAAATTCCATCATCAGACTTCGGATCAAATTTTCCAAGTTGTTCCCTGTCATTTAGCATGTGACAAGCACAGCCAAACACATGGAAGAAGTCAACTGCAGGTTTCCTGCCATGGAAAACTTCATAAGGAGTCTTGTCATGCCTTTTGACTATGATAGACCTATTTTGAGTAAAGCATGCAAGCAGTTAATCGCTTTCCGCCCAAAAATAGGTTGGCAACTTAGATTCACTCGCATTGACCTTGCAGCTTCACACAGTGTTCTATTCTTTCTTTCAACAGCACCATTTTGCTGAGGAGTGCGTACGGCAGAAAAGTTCTGAGAAATTCCTTTTAGGTCAAAGAAATCTTCCAGAGCAGCATTCTTGAATTCTGTGCCATTATCACTTCTGAAGGACTTCACCAATTTATCATTCAAATTTTCAATCTTTCTTGTAAACCTGATGATTTCTTCAGCAGCATCACTCTTGTGTTTCAGAAAGAACACCCAAGTATATCTAGAGAATTTATCGACGATTACTAGCATATACTTTTTACCACCCAGACTGGGTGTGCTTACTGGACCGCACAGATCCATGTGAAGCATTTGAAGAGGTTGAGAGATAGATGAGCATTGTTTTGTTTTAAAGGAAGTTCTGGTGAGTTTTCCTTTTTCACATGCTCCACACAGCTTTTCTTTTTCAAAAACTATTTTTGGCATTCCAACAACCAGCTCCTTGTTGGAGAGTTTGTTCAAGGGTTTAAAGTGTAGATGAGAGAACCTTTTATGCCACGACTTTGTTTGGCTAGTTCTTGAGAGAGGAGACACACAGCTTCTCCTATTGCACTTTCCTTCATGTTGATTATGTATACGTCATTCAGTCGGGTTCCTGCTAGTACAATCTTATTCTGTACATCAAAGACCAAGCATACACACAGCTGGAACATGATCTTATAGCCCAAATCACATATTTGGCTGATGCTTAGAAGATTGTACATTAGCCCTTCAACATGAGCTACTCTAGAGAAAGTGATGGTTCCATTTGATATGGTACCATAACCATTGGTGACCCCTTTTCTTTTGAGAAGTTAGAGAGAAGAAGTTTGTTTCCAGTCATGTGTCTTGAACACCCGCTATCCATGTACCATATGTGATCTTTGTTTGGTACCTGCACCCAGAAACAAATTTAGACTTTTGGTACCCATTTTGAGGTGGGTCCTTTGGGATTAGAAGGCATTTTACTTTTGCAAAGATCCAAACCTTTTGGGAAATTTTTAGCAAGATGAAGAGTATTGCCACAATTATAGCACTTCTTTAAAGAAAAGGCCCTTTTAAAATCCATCTCATCAAAACTTTGGACAGAGGTTGATGACTGAGAAGAGGAGGGGTGACCGACACCTGGTCTTGGTCCAAGGATACTTTTACCAGGATTTCTTGACTTCTTCAAGTTCACTGACCGAGGAATAAAATCAGTAACTATTTGAGATTTCCTTTTAGATGAAAATTTTGATTTAGAAAATTTTTTCTTTTGAGGAGAAAATCTTTTTGGAGAGGGATACTCAGCAACACTAGATGGCTGCTCCTGGGAGTATCTTGACTCATGAAGACTTAAAGAGTTTAAAAGTCTTTGAATAGGTTTGGGAGAAGAAGAAGAGCTTGGAAGAGTTGAAACTTTTAAAGACTCAGGGGAGATTTCTTTAGCTTTAACAAAGACTCCAAACTTCTTAGAACTAGATTCTACTTTGAGCATGTCAAGTAGATCTATAGAGTGAACGGAGGTAGAATCCTCAGATGAGTAACCGAAGAGATCATCATCGTCATCGGAAAGGAAACCAGCAGGAAAACCTTGACACTCAGAAGAAGGAAGTGGAAGGTCGAAAGGTTGAGGAACATCTTTTCCATAACCAAGGCCAGACTTATCCTTGCTAGTGATTTGATCTTGAAGAATCCTTTCAAGATTCTTAGAGGATTTAGTCCATTTAGACAGAACCTCTTGTTCCTTTTCAAGAGTGGAGAAGATTTTTGATTTTTCCTCAGAAAGGTTGTCGTTTAAATACCTTAGGTTTTCTAGATCAGCTTTCATTTTATCAAAATCTTTTAGTTTAGAAAAGCAAGAGAGGAGTTGATCATTTAGACATTTTATATGCATATCAGCCTTTTTCTTTTGAATCTATAAGTCACAGAAGTCAACAGTTAAAGAATCAAATGCATCAGCCTTTTGATCATCAGAGAGAAAGGTAAAAGAATGTACCTGAGGCTTTGTTCCTGAAGTGGATCCCTCAACAGATACAAGGGTAGTGTAGAGTGACTTTTCCATGTCTTCCAGCTCATCGATTTTGGCCATGAGGCATTTAGTGACATACTCACTCTCACTCTCAAAGGTTTGCTCATCCTCCCAACAATGAGCCTCATCCTCCCAACAATTGAAGCATTCTTCATTTTATTTAACAGAAGAAGATTTTTGAGAAAAATGTTTTCTATTAAATTTAGAGCGGTTTGACGAAAATCTTTTATTCTTAAGGTTTCCAGCAATCATTGCCATACTATCAGAAAGTATGTCAATGGCTGATTCTTCTCCTTCATCATCAGCAGCACTATAGTATGCATCTGACAGATGAGAAGAGTCTTCCTTAATATCGTTTTCAGAATCAGAAGAAGGATAGGTGATTCTAGGAATACAAGAAGAAGATTTTGAATCACCTATCAAAGCAACAGAAGAGGATTTGATATCCTTTATAAGAGATTTTCTCTGGTTCTTAGTTTGTTCATAGTGAAGAAGAGTTCCATAGAGAGCAGTTAAAGGCATTATTTCTAAGTCCTTGGTTTGCTTGATGCAAGTACAGATAGTTTCCCAGAAGTCTGGGAGACAATCCATGAACTTGCAGAGAACTTCTTCATTATCATAAACTCGTCCAAGAACTTTGAGATCATTGAGAAGACAGTTAAAACGATTGAAGTAGGTAGAGAGAGATTCTCCTTTTTCATGGGAGAAGAGTTCATACTTTCTAACAAGACAGATCCTGTTAGATTTCTTGACTTCTTTGGTGTCTTCATATAAGACACTCAAAGTATCCCACATTTCTTTAGCAGTGGGAAGGTTAAGAAGAGAGTGATATACTTCATCAAGAAGGGATACAGCAAGAGCAGATTTGACTTTAGTGTCTAGAGCAACTAGGCGTTTATCATCTTCACTAAATTTGTTAGAAGGTTTGATGATATATCTACCAATTTTCTCACTTCTTTCATCATCTGACTCTATGTCCTTTCCTTCAGCGTCCTTTTAAGGGCCAAAGCGAGCCCATATTTTAGGAACAATAGGTCCCTCACTGAGAATGTTGGGATACCTGCAATCGATCCCTTCCAAGAATAATAACATGCGATTTTTCCATAACCCAAAGTTACTTGGGTTGAACCTTGGAGGTTTGGCCAAGGATCCTAAATCATATGTATTACTGGAAGAGGTCTGCAAGGTACCATTAACATTTGAGGTAGTAGTCATCACAAATCTGGTTTATTGATTTAAACCAACTGCTCTGATACCACTTGTTAGTCCTCAAGGAGAGATGGCTAACTAAGTGAGGGTTTTGTAGAAGGGGGGGGGGTTGAATATAAAACACACAGAATATACTCTTTTTAAATTTTTTAATATAAATATCAAAAATTTACACACAGGTAGTTTGATGCGGAAAAGAACAGACACACTATTCTATCAAACTAAACACATAGATAACAGTAATTAACGTATACACTAAGGAAGTTAAAACAAGACTGTTATTGCACACAGCTTTGCCGGAGTCAAACAAACTATCACACAGAAGATTTGTTGAAAGCGTGAGATTCTGGGAAGGACTTCATCTCCTTTTATAGTGCCCATGCATGGGATGCATGTGGACAGCTGTCAAGGTTTCATTAGCTGGAAGTGTATCTGCTGGACAAAGGAAGATACCACTCCCTTTGTACTAGAATAATGGATGAACCATTCCTTGTAGCATGTAATGTCAGATAACTTTATCTTCTTTTCTTCGTGCTCTGTGAAGTCCCATCAAACCTTTTAACTAGAAAACAAATATTCCTTTTATAAGAATAAAAGAGAATGTCTTTATTTAAGGCTTGATGCCCAAGTTCTTGCTGGCTCACGTGTCCTGCATTTGATGTGAGTCAAGAACTTATCTCTTTGAAATTGCTAAGTGATACATCAAACTATGTATCACATCGGTGGATACCTTGTAAGGCTGGAATTGATAAGTGTACACTTTTCTTGATAAACTTCATTTTTCACTAAGTGTCGAAAGTGTACACCCTTGAACTTGTGACTTGATATCACAGCCTTAGAAAATATACCTGCAATTTCGGTGACCAAGATTATAGTGTCGGTGACCAAGATTATAGTGTCGGTGACCATGACTTCAAACTTGATGACTTCATCTTGTATTGATGTCCTTAGTACTTTTGATGACTTTTAAGTGTACCATCGGTGACCCACTATATTGGTGACCCAATCTTGACTTTGCCAAAATGATCTGAATATTGAAGTTAGTTGGTACATCCAAAATTCCACTTTTTGATGTACAACCCTTGATTGAATAGTCTTTGACTTTTCAATACTTGAAGTATATTTCAGACCTTCAAAAGAACCTGTAAAAAATCAATCATATAAAGGAAGGTGGTTCATCACCAAAATCATCGATGACCCAACATATGCAAAAAGAGATCGTCACTGGGCAGAGTGGGCACAAATATGCCTACAATGGGCAGTCACTACTGTTCACAAGTACTTTATTACACTATTTGCTTGTCCTTGGAAGCAATATTTGGCAGATTTCAGCAGGGCCAAAATATGGAAGGTATGGTCCAAATAGTGAACACTATTTGTACTATATTATTTCTTTATTTTTAGTGTATATATGCTCTAATCATCATACTTATAGCTTTATTACAAATAATCATCTAAACCGAATACAATTTTATCCACTTTTACATATTTTTATATCTTTTTCTTCTTCTTCTTTACCATTTTAGCAAATAAAATTGTTGTTGTCAATTTAATTATGAAAAATAGACATAAATGATGGTATTTTAGGAATAGTTTTACAATAAAGATTTAAATATTTGTTTACAAAAAAATCTAGCATATACATCTGTCATATTCAAAATTCAAGTTACTGGTATTCATTTAAGATCTTGATAGACGAAACCTATCATGTTCTTATCTTAACTTCCAGTTGATAAAATTAAATGTACCAGAAACATTCAACCTTATACGTACGCTGCATGTCTCTTTGTTGTCTATGAAATATTTATTGGAAAGATAAGAAATAAATAATCTAATGTTTAATTATTTATTAATATTATTATTTAATGCTTATAAAAGTTATCATTCATCACTTTTATGAATAATTTATAAATAACCTCCAACATAAGTCAGTCAAATTTGCATTGGGACTAATGTTTGTAGTAAAAACTATGTGGTACTGTTTTTTGGGATAGAGACATGTAGCAACATATTATGAATTTAATGGATTCTTTTATATTTTAAAATAAATAAATTGTTTATTCCAAAAAAAAAACAAATAAGAGGATTTTATCACGTACATATTAAATTACCATGTAATGGTAGTTTTTTTAAAGGGCAAATCTATTAAAAAAAAGAAAACCAATAAGGAGATACAAGAGACCAAGTGACCAACTCCAAAACGAATATTTATGTAAGGAGCATACAAAAGAAAAGGAAAGCATCAAATCATAAAAGAACAATAGCCATAAAACTAAAGACACCGAAAAAGACCCTATATGGAGGCATAATCTTACTTGAAAGTTGAAACGAGATGAGGGTTAACCATCTAGACTGTGCGACATCAATCCATCCAAGAAATCTGAAACTTTTTTGCATGATTAGATGACCATTGGTAGGGAAAAAAGTTGAATATCGAAAGCCAAGTCAGTCTGCAAAGGAGTCTGATACGATAAAACTTTGTTGCAATACACCCCTATCAGGGGAGGAGTTAGAAATATCATATATTCATTGTAAAATGACTATAATAGATATTATATATGAAAACTTAATGAAGTCTTATAATTTAAAGATATAAACAAAAACTTACATTTTAGACTAAAACATGAGTTTGCAAAAAATAATTTTCAAAAGTTTTTTAATGGACATCGCATTCTCTTTTCTCTCGTGAACTACTTTACTAGGACCAGAAAAATTAGTTAGATCTTGGATACATATACGAAATAAATATACAATAAAACAAAATCAAAGAATTAACAATATCTTATTTTTTTCTCGACAAAACTTTAAAAACTTACTTAAAGTATTTAAGAAAACTTACTTAAAGTATTTAACGACCCTTCAGTTTAAATCATTTGGATTTTTATTATTTGTCATGAAAAAATCTCAAATACTAACTTATTTCAGAAGCTTGGACGCATGTGGGTGTTTTCTAATATAAAAAAAATTAAGGGCGTTATGGCTATTTTTAATATTAAAAGGGTTGTATTTTTCAATCCATATCAAATTTTCTCTAGACGCCAAAAAAGAAACGGTAGGTACAACAAGGCCGTGAACAACGAGTTGCAGGGGGATTGGCCTACGTTGCTAGCCCAAATCACGTACATTATAATCTAGAGCACCCCGTGACATATTCCTTTTGAAAATATAGAGACCGAAGGGAGGTATTCCAAAGAGAAAACATCTGCTATAGAATTGACTTTTGTCCACACATCTAAACTCTTTATGCAACTAACAAAACAATGATCAATTGTTTCAATTGCATCTCCATATCGAGGGCATAAAGAGGAATGAATGTCTAAACTGAGTTTATCAAGAACAACTCGAACTGAAAGTCGACCTCGCGTTAAACGCCACATGAAAATACAAACTTTCCTTGGAATCAATTTGCCCCATTGAGTGACAACGTCATGAGATGAAGACCTAAGGAGATTCTTATCCACCAATTCTTTGAGCCCCTTGGCCAAGAACACCTCATCCTTACTGAATAACCGTACTCACTTGCCTCTATCTTTCCTAAATGGGCTAAGATTAATAAATAAACCCTCAAGTTCCTCCACTCCACTTAAAGAACACCCTCTTGGACACCTAAGCCAACCCTACAACCAAGAACATTCATTACCTCGCCACACCAATACGTCCCTCACCACAACATCCATGTCCATCTCAAGGGTAAACAATCTAGGGGTTTTTCGCGCAGAATGAAGTTACCTACCCACTTAAGTCGAACTGCAATCTCCCATCATTTTTTTCAAACAACCCTCTTAGATGGATTTCCAAGCTTATCAACATCCATTCCCCACCGGAAAAATGTTTCCCTAAAAAGTTACCCTAGATAGAGAAGAGCTTTGAGAAACCCTCTCTTCTTGAAAATTTGAATCACTGATCCCACCATTCGCACTATAAAGACTCTTCAGTACCTTGACCCATAAAACGTTCTCTTCTAACCTAAAATGCCACCACCATTTCCCGAGAAGACTCGTGTTTGAAGCTCTAAGACTTCCCATGTTATCAAATTTAATTAGGTATTGTCCCTAATAACCCAAGATTGTTTTCGATTATCATTTAACCCTCCCAAAAATAAATCTCACCTCACACTCTTAAAAACATGTAGAACTTGAACTGAGAACAAACTTGACCAACGCTAATCTTCCGCCAAAAGATATGGATCTAGATTTCCACGTTGATAACTTGTTTTTAAATTTCTCGATGATCGGGCCCCAACTCTTGTAAAACCCCTAAAGCCTAAAGCAACGGACTGACCCAATAACCTCTAATCCAACTTAAAACCATGGTGGCAGTTATTGATAACCCATTACTTGAGACTTACAAGGATCTAACAATTCTCACTTTCTATCCATGTGGAAAGATTTGTTACAACTTTAGACCTTGTTCATACACCTCCCAATTGGAATTCCTAGATAGGTGTGTGATAGACTTTCAGAGCTACAACTAAATATATATTCCATCTCGTTTACTTCTATGTCTAATACCCCAACGCCGAATAATTTTCTTTATTTAAGTTTACCTTTAATCTGGAAGTCATCTTAAAACAATTGAAAATTCCCATAAGATTACTCATGTTTCTATAGCTCCACTCCCTAAAGAAAATCGTGTTGTCGGCATATTGAAGATGTGACACATGAACCTTGTTGTGTCCAACCATGACGCCTTTGAAAATGTCATGACAAACGGCTTTTTGAAGAGCCACATTAACTCCCTCAGTTGCGTTGAGAAACAATGAGGTGACAGATGATTTTCTTGTCTAATTCCTTTTTGCATATGGAATATTGTCGTTGGCGATCCATTTATTAATATTGAGACTAATGCAGACCCAAACATGCCATCATCCATCTATATCATTTGGCTTTAAAACCCATTTTTTACATTAAGTCGCATAGAAAATCCCAATTAATCCAATCAAAGGACTTCCTGAAATTGACTTTAAAATCATGGTTTGCGCTCTTTTTTATATACCTAAGGTTTTCGTTGGCTATGAGTGTTATATCAGGAATGAATCTTCCTAGATAAACGGATTTTGCACCTCCCTAATGACTTTTCCTACTACTTTCTTGATTCTTCCGGCAAGAGCTTTGGCAGTGATCTTGTAGAAACATCAAATTAAACTAATTCGACGGTAATCCCCAAGTTGATTGGATCTGCTAGTTTTGGAATGAGTGCCAAGAAAGGCCAATTGCAACCTCTACTAATCTCTTCCTCCCAAAACCATGCACTTCATCTCATCTATTAACTCCCTTTAATGGCATTCCATAATCATTTGATAAAATTGAAATTGAAACCGCTTGGATCTGGTGCTTTTGAACTACCACAAAGTCTAACAGGGTTCCACACCTACTCTTTTAAGAACTTAGATTCCAAGTAAGAAACATCTTCTTAAGAGATTCTCCGGAACTTGGCATTACGTAACTTCGGTCTTGAAGTCGCAATCTCCATAAATTTTGAGCAAAAGTAGTTAAAGACTGAGGTTTTGATCACAGGTGAGTCTTAATTTCAAACCTCGTTCACCGATAAGCCTTTTATATAATTTCTATGTTGCCTAATAGTTTTAGAAATTTTAAGTTGAGAATTTATAAAATTGTGTTTCTACTAGGTATGTCATGGTATACCATGGCATAAGGTGCCTTTCATAAAGTTACGTTGATCTTCATTGCAGTTGTGTAAGGCGATGCATGTATTCTAATACGAGTTATTTTAACGCGTTATTTGACCTTTTAGATTTTAATTTTTTTTAAAGTTCGTTTAATTTTTAATTTCTACGTTGTTATTAACTCTTGATATAACACTATATATATTGACCCATGTTCAGAGGAAAATCACAAAAAATTGAAGTAAAACCCTAATAACCATTTATTTGTTCGACATGCACATATGCATAAAAGTAATTGAAAATGTTCATGGTTTCTATGTGTGTGTGCATTCTATGCACATGTGCATACCAGAATGGGTATTAGGATGTTTCACGGTTTTTTTGTGTGGTTTTTTTGTGTGGTTTTTACGTGTGTGTGTGTGTGTTTGTTTGTGCATATGTGTGTGTGGGGTGGTTCAAACGAAAACACTTTTACTTTATGAAAACATGAGAACGCTTATATATAAACTTGGGAATTGGGATTGTTTAAAAATAAGAGTTATGGTGAGAACGTGAAAACAAAACATTCATCTACCTTTATCGATTTGTTGCTACCACTATGAATGGAACTTTAAAAAATCCATACATGTGAAAGTGATTATATGTATGTAAAGTATGTGATAATGAATATTAAGGTTGATGAAGGTAGTTTAAGGTTCATGTTTTTTTGCCAACAATCAATTGAAGGTCTGCGATTTTTTTGATCGTTATATCAAAAAATCAGCTCATCCAATGGTCTAGTTAGAGGTATTATCACCATTCTAAACATAACTTTCATTCTTACCAGAATCAAATATATATATATAGAGAGAGGAAAGTTCAAATGTGAACTCATTTTTTGTTGTGAACGTGAGAACGAATCTCAGCCACTTATCCGGTCAATAAAGACGGCTTTGACCTGGTTCCCCTCCTTTAATAATCTCCACCCTCCCATGAATCGCGTCAATCCTCCGTGATCGCGTCCACCATAACCGAAGATGTGTGGCTGAGATTCGTCCTCACGTTCACAGCCAAAATTGAGTTCACATTTGAACCTAATCCTATATATATATATATATATATAAAGAGATAGAGAGAGAGACGAAGGATCATGTGAGAATAAGAGTTATAGTGAGAAGCGTAAGAAGTGATATGGACCATAAGTCACTTTTAATCTCACTTGCATCCTATGAATTGCGCTTTTCACAGGATTTAATGATCCGGTGCATCTCGACGCATTTCATTACTATTGATCTTCAATTAAGACTAATCTAATTGTAGAGATCCCTTCTTACCCTTATCACCATAACTTAAATTTTCACCCGAACCCAACCTTATATATATATATATATATGGTTGGGTTCCGGTGAAAATGAATATTAAGTTGAGAAGCGTAAAAATGAATCTCCACCCTTGGATGCATATTATGATGAGATGCACCGGATCAATTCCTGTATCAAACACAATTCATGGGTGAGTTTGAGATTAAAGATGATCAATGGTCCAGATCCCTTTTTACACTTCTCACATTTACTCTCTTTGGGGGGGAGGGGGTTCAAATGCAAACTCAAATTTGGTTGTGAACGTGAGAACAAAGGAAAACGCAACACATGTGCCATTTAGTTTGAATATATTTAGACTGAATGTTGTGTTATTCACTTTGAATGCATGTTATTCATACTGAATAATAAATGAATTTCATCTTCGTTATACCGAATGCCCTTCATTATTCAGACTGAATAGGACATGTGTCACGCTCTTCTTTGTCCTCATGTTCGCTACCAAATTTGAGTTCGCATGTGAACTCTCATATCTCTCTCTTTCTATATATAGATAGATAGATAGATAGATACACAGAGCCTTGTAGTCTTGAAGTTTTGACTCTTAAAACTTAGATTACCTCGTTGTAACATCACGCCTTACAACCTTATATCACTTAAACAAGCCTCATTACATATGGAAACAAATTTTTAAATACATAATTCGAATATCATAAATATTCAAAAGTGTATATATAATTTAAAAAACCGTTAGTTAAACTTTATGTTGTAATACTTGGTTTAAAAACTATTATGGGATAATATAACTTTTGGTTTAAATAACAACCGAATTATAAATTTAATGGTTGATCCTTTTTATGAGAAATTAGATCTCTAGGAGGCAAAGTTGTAAAGCAAACTTGGTTGTTGTCTGACATTTTGGAGACATTTATTTATTTGTTAATATACGTATATGATATGATTATATGATATGATTATATTTGCTTAGTTTTCAAAAGAAAAATATACAATCCGGTTATATTATGTCCTTACGGGATAAATACATAGTCCTTTTTCTATGTGTTAGTGTTCTATATGACCGACATAAGACTCGATAGCTATTATCATTATTATTATTAAATTGATTTAATCTTTTCTATTGAAAAGCATATGATATATGATACTATTGTGTGTTTTTGTATCACATAGTAAGTAAGCAGTAAGATTTAATTGTAAAAAACTTTTCTTATAGGTTTAAAGTTCGTTCCACCTAAATCGTAACATAGTTTGATGTTTTTCTTTTTCTTTAAGCCAAAAAATTCTCAACGAAAAACTGTTATTGCACTAAAAAATTAAGATTTATGTGCTTGTGAGCTCATTTAAGTGAGGTATGGAGTTGTGTCAATCTATCTCACATAAATAGAAATTAAGATTTGCATGCACCCTATCACTACTAAATGAAAGACTTTTGTTTCCGGACTTTTTCCTAGAAATCTGTCGCTAAAGGGCGATTCCTCACAAACAGTCACAAAAGTTGGTGGGTAATTCAAACCAGTGACAGATTACCCAAATATTCTCTGGGTGATCCGTTGATATTTTCTTGAAAAACATCAGATTTTACTGAACCATTGATATTTTTCGGGTAATCCGTGGGTAATCCATGGGTAATCACCTACGGAAATTCCCTGGGTAATTTTTGTGTTTAAAAGTCATTTGTTTTGTAGTGTATAACCATAAATTGTGGGTTATGGTCGCAACCTAGGGCTCTCGTACGAAGGATGGATCGAGGCAAAAGGTTAGACGAACTACGACACGACTTACACTGCTGGAGACGTCATGCAACACCTGGACTGAGACCGTAGTACGTGACGACCTTGGTCGTGCCTAGTGACTTACTTGGACAATTTCTACCACGACTAAAACCAATGATGAGGTCGTCGGATCTTCGATTTTGCTCTCTTTGGTCCATCTCTTGCATAGATCAACATCAAACCAACATGGGACTTAACCATCACGTATTTAGGGGTTGTTTGTTCACCTCTTAACCGTTCTATTAAGATGCAGCCTCTAAATCGCTAATAGGTGAATCCTGTTTGACAAAAAAATAAGTCTGTCTCTCATTAATGGTTCCAACCCTCTGAATCGTTTTGCATTCTAGACATCCCTTAACCATTAAGTGCCCTAATTACATCCTGAACAATTATCAAACAATAATATTTTATTCTGCACTATATCATAAGAGCCTCACTACAACAAAAATGACTTTCACCCACAAAAAAACACCTAGGGAAATTTCCGTGAGTGGTTACCACAGGTCACCCAGAAAATACTAATGGTTCCGACAAGATCCGATGTTTTCAATAAAATACCAACGGATTACCCATAAATTTCCTGGGTAATCTATCACTGATTTGATTTACCCACCAATAATTTAGACATCAACTTTTGTGACGATTTTGTGACGGATCGTCCTTTAGCGACGGATTTCCCAAGGAAATGTCCGTTGGTGAAAGTCTTCCATTTTAATAGTACCTTTTAATCATTCTGACCACTTAATCATTCTGTACTAATTTGTAAAGAGAGCAGACATCACAATTTGTAACATTATAGGTAAATATCAATATTTTCGACTAATAAAGACTATAAGTATACGAACTACTAATAACTTTAAATATTATTTTAAAGTTATTAAACTGACTTTATTTTTTAAGAATTATAACATTAAACTTTTAGACATGATTATTATAAGGGAATTTAATTAAAATGACCATTTTATAAATGACATTTATCAAAATAACCAAAATCTTTTTTATTTTTACCAAAATAACCAAAATATACTCGAAATAACCCTCGAAATCATTTTCTGGCCAAAACCTCCGCCCGATACCCCAAACCTCCGCCCCATACCCAAAAACCTCCACCAAGACCATTTTCCCAATTTCTAATTTATATTTTACATTTTATACCCTTAGAGTTAGTTAATAAATTACTTTAGGTACTTTACTTTTTAATTTTTCGTTTTACACCCTTATCACATTAACACATATACTCGTATATCAATTAAAATACGTCTAAAAAATACGTTTTTATTTTAACAAGTTACACCATTATAATCGTCTCGACAATACCTTCGAAATGAGCCCAATATTGAATATTTTTCGATTTAATTATATATATTTTTAAAGCCAATTATCCTCTTGATCGGTGAATAAGAATATTTTTCATAAAATTCGGAATATTAATTAAAACACAAACTTCGTTTGGGGCTAATAGTTTTCATTTTTCATCTCATGGAAAACTCTTTTCGCTCCGCTCAGCCTTATCCCTCTTGTTAGTCCCCAAAGAGAGATGGCTAACTAAGAGAGGGTTTTGTAGAAGGGGGGGTTGAATATAAAACACACAGAATATACTCTTTTTAAATTTTTTAATATAAATATTAAAAATTTACCCACAGATAGTTTGATGCGGAAAAGAACAGGCAGACTATTCTATCAAACTAAACACACAGATAACAGTAATTAACTATTACACTAAGCAAGTTAAAACATACTGTTATAGCACACAGCTTGCCACGATCAAACAAATAATCACTGCGAAGATTTGTTGAAAGCGTGAGATTTACGGGAAGGACTTCATCTCCTTTTATAGTGTCCATGCATGGGATGCAAGTGGACGGTACATCCAAGGTTTCATTATTTGGAAGATTATCTGATGGACAAAGGAAGAGACCACTTCCTTTGTACTAGAATAATGGATGAACCATTCCTTGTAGCACGTAATGTCAGATAACTTTATCTTCTTTTCTTCATGCTCTGTGAAGTCCCATCAAGCCTTTTAGCTAAAAGACAAATATTCCTTTTATAAGAATAAAAGAGAATGTCTTTAATTAAGGCTTGGTGCCCAAGTTCTTGCTGGCTCACGTGTCTTGCAATTGATGTGAGTCAAGAACTTATCTCTTTGAAATTGCTAAGTGATACATCTCACTATGTATCACATCGGTGGATACCTTATAAGGCTGGAGTTGATAAGTGTACACTTTGCTTGATAACTTCTTCTTTCACTAAGTGACAAAAGTGTATACCCTTGTGAGTTGATATCACAGCCTTAGAAAATATACCTGCAATTTCGGTGACCAATATCATAGTGTCGGTGACCATGACATCAAACTTGATGACCTCATCTTATTTGATGTCCTTAGTACTTTTGATGACTTTTGAGTGTACCATCGGTGACCCACTATATTGGTGACTCAATCTTGACTTGGCAAGATGGTCTGAATATTGAAGTTGGTTGATACATCCAAAATTCCACTTTTTGATGTACAACCCCTTGATTGAATAGTCTTTGACTCTTCAATACTTGAAGCATATTTCAGACCTTCAAAAGAACCTGTAAAAATTCATTCATACAAAGGAAGGTGGTTCATCACCAAATCATCGGTGACCCAACAATCTCCCCTATTTGATGATGATACTGTAGGTTAGAAAAGAATTCTTTTTGACCCTTTCTATTTTTCTTTTGGGTTCTTTTGACTCAGATTTTTTTTTTTTTTTTTTTTTTTTAATTTTTTTTTTAACTGAGTATGTACAGTATGGAGTATAAACTGAATAAAAGAATAAGTATAAGTTTAAATATGTGCAAAGCTTGTAAAAATATTAACAAGAGATGGGATGGAAGAAAAGTATGAACTTTTATTAATCAACACATAGGATTGATCGAGTACATGATTAATAAAGTTCATCTTGTACTATACGTACCGCAAGATCATGGATGCGAGGGTTCTCTTCGTTTAAGTTCGTCCGGGATCATTCTTGTGATGCCATGGTCTTCAATGGGAGGCACTCCAAGAATAGCGAGAGAGGAAGGAGGCTGTGAGCCCTTGGGATGTCAGATGCTCTGAAGAAACCGATGTTTCCAAAGATGTCTTCAAAGAAAACCCCAAGCTCTGGAGTAGTCAGCATGGTTTGCTCCGGGTAAGCAATAGAAGTAGGAATGGAAAGATCTATACCCGAAGCATTTATCTGGATGCCCCTTTCATGAAGCATAACAAAATGTCCCTTCTTCTTGTTTTTAGGAGCGATGATGACCTCTCCTTTAAGACCTTGTTGAATGAAGTACATTTGTTGTGCCTCAAGGTATGTCACAAGAATATTATTCTCCTTTTGGATGTTGAGCATCTTGATGAAGAGTTTTGTGAGAATATTAAGTACCAGCTCCTTGTACTTGCTTTTGCTCTTGGAGATGCATTTACCAACTTCCATCCACTCGGTCATCCCAAGAACTTCCAACCATTCGACTTCATATACTTTTGATAAAGTATCAGCTCTCTTAAGGGTGATAAGTAACTTGGGAGAATTCTTGGTTGGAGGTTGGATGGTGGCACTAATAATCTTGGAATCATCCTTCCTGTTCTTCAATCTTCTTTTAAACCACTCTACTTCCTTTGCCTTCTTGGCCTCATCAACCGATTTTGCAGCTTCAGATTTCTTCTTTATATTTTCAAGCTCATCTTTTTGAGCTTGAATTGCATCAGTGACTTTGGCATGTACGGCTTCATCATGAGCTAGCTTGAGTACATTAGTACGATCATACTCAAGCGAGCCCTTATAGCTTCCTCTCTTTCGACCTCGGAGAGAATTACCCCAAGAGGATCGGTGAGTCTTTGAGGGCGGTGAAGTACGAGAGTGTACGCATGAGGATCTCTCATCCTTTTCTTTTTCTTTCTTTCTTCTTCCTGTTCTTCAAAAGAAAGAGGCTTCTTTCCTTTGGCTTTTTCTTTTCTTTTCTTCTCTTCTTCAGTTTCAAGGGGTTGAGCACTGACACTCTCCCCCTCAACAGCTGCTTCGGGTACCAAAGTAACAGGGACCACAACCATACCACCATCGGTGGCTGGATGGTCTTGAGAGGCCACGTCGGCGGCTGGTATGCTGACGTCGGCGGCTGCATGGCTGACGTCGGCGGCTGCATGGCTGACGTCGGCGGCTTTGGCTGCTGTTGTGGAGGTCTTCACATTTTTCTCCCCCTCAGTGGTTGAACCCTTGAAACCCACTGAAGAGAGAAACTCCTTAATCCTCTCTATATCAGAGCAGAGACCCCCAAGTTTCTTTTCTACCCTTTGAAGAACAAACCTGTCAGTATCTTGGAAGAAGGAATCACCAATATCAAGTTCAACCGTTGGAGAAGAGGTTGGAACTTTTTCAATCTTTGTGTGTAGACTTGAGAGAGACTCCATTATTGCATGTTGATTTGCAATAAGAGTAGAGATATTGGTGGCTTGCTGAGAAGAGGTGCTTCGAAGATCCTGGATGGATGAAAGCACAGATGCTTGACTTGAAGAGAATCCTTGCTGAAGATCAAGGATATCCAAATGTAGAAGATCTAAACATGTCATTAGAGTTGGGTGACTCACCGACAACTCCTCTATGTTAGACCTGAGAGATGAGGAAAGGGAATCCATTCTTTCCTTTTCCTTGGTTGCATGTTCTTCTAAGACCTCCACCCTTCTGATAGTATTACTGGTAAAGGTGGTGAAAGCCTGTAGAAGATCATTCCCTTGCTTTGAAGACATGGGAGCAGTAGGATGAGGCTTTGGTGGTTGATCAGTATCATCATCATCACTGGAAGAATAATCCACCAAACCTGTAGATTTTCTTGGGGGGGATTTAGGAGATGAGGGGGAGACACTCTTAGGAGAGTGTCTTTGAGGGGATTCCTCAGTAATGGGTTCCTCCATACCCTTGTTATGTACGGGAGACGTACCTATCCAAGGAGTAGTGTCGGACATCAGAAAATCAGTAAAGAGGGTTGCTCCATCAAATGCACCTGGTTGTGGTGCATCTTCACGTGGAGTGTGGACACGGAGCTGAGAGAGCTCTAGGGGTGAAGAAGAGATACCTTGGATGGGAGACTCCAAGTCATCTTTATCAACTAAGGAGAAAGTTGATAAAGGAATAAGAGGGGTGTCCCTTTGTACAACCATGTCCTTTTGAGAGGGCATGGAGGAGCTAGGAGTAGCTAAGTGTTCCTTGGGTTTTGTGAGGATATTTTCAACACCTACTGGCTTTTGGGAGCCAGTAGATGGATCATGTGCTTTAACCCTTTGGGTTCCCTTAGACTTCTTTGAGGAAGTCTTTGGGGGGCTCTTAGAGTTTCTCCGCTTATGGTATTTGGATGCTTGGGTGGAAGCCAAAGGCTCTTTTGGCTTCGTAGCATCGGTGGGTGCGGAGGTAGATGTGCCCGACGCTTTGGATCTCTTAAGAGATTTGGGCACACCAGTGACTCTAGGTACAGAGGGAGTAGAAGACATACCTGAAGTTCTCTGAAGACGCGGTTCATTCTCTCCCCAAGTAAGAGTTGCATTCCTTGCAAACTCAACCATAGAAGGTCTGAGAGGGTTGTCTGATGCTAAGACAGCCTTTTTCATGATCTGGTTACCCACTTGGTGGAGAGGGAGATCATATACTATATCATCTCTTTTCTCTAATTTATCTGCCAACTTTGCATGAATAATAAGAGAGAAAAGTCGCTGAAATGGTACCTGAGGACGTCGGAGGGTAGAGAACGAGGAGATCATTTCATTAAAGAAATAGCTGGCATAATCTATTTTTCTTTGAAAAATAAGAGCATGTGCCAGCTCAGTTACTTGAGAAGGTGACTGATCCGGACCACCTGTCTTCTTGCTCAGACACAGAATCAGATGAGCAAAGAAGAAGTTCCAAATACTTCCCATGTTTTTACGCAATAAAGTACCTGGACCCTTTGACTTTGATCCCTTCTTCTCTTCCAAGTAGTTTAACACATCAACCACCATTTGATGTTCATTACCAAGAGGGAATGGTTCATAGGAATCATAAACAGGAAGCTTGAGAATGCTTCTAACATCTTCCACATTGAAGATCACATCATGTTCATCATTACTTAGAACAGATGCAATAATTTGATCCGATGAGGCATCAAATGTGCAAGTTAACCAAAAGTTTCCAAGAAGAAACTTACTCATTTTGGGCTTTGCTGTCAGAGCATATTGTAGAGGGCATCTCTGAAGAAACCAACACACATCATTGTACTCTGGATGAGCATTGTCAACTCCTATTCTTCCAAAGTAATTGCATGCAGGGAAGGAGAGAGATCCAAAGGTGATTGTTTGTTCTTCACCAATTCTTGAAGGAGAAGCCATTGAAGAAGATGGGAGTTGCAGGTTTGAAGTTCTTGCTTTTGAAGGTGATGAGAAGATGGGTGCGAGAAAGGTGGTGAAGTAGTGGGATGGGTGGTTATATATGAGAGGGAAAATTCAACTTTCAAAATTAATGATTACTTTTGGTGATTGAAAGGTCAGAATTCTAAGGGTTTAGGGTTGAATTCGGCGCATGGTCTGACATTGATGATGTCATTAGGGATAAGAACAAATAATCTTGCTTATCAAGAATGGTAAGTCAAGAGTTATCTTTTAAGGGTTAAGAAGGTGAAAGGTTTGAAAAGGTTACCTTGGTGAGTGAAATACACAGGGCAAACGTCGGTGGCTAGTGAGAGAAAGAGAGAGAGACGTCGGTGGCTAGACGACAAGTCGACGTCGGTGGCTCAATCAAGGGAGCAACGTCGGTGGCTAGAACAAGGGAGCAACGTCGGTGGCTCGAACCAAGATGAGAGAGAGACGTCGGTGGGTGTACATGGTGAAAACGTCGGTGGCTCGTGAGTCTAGAGGACACCGTCGGTGGCTCGTAGCATCGAAGTGGTCGTCGGCGTCGGAAAGGGGGGGGCGCCGACGTCGGAGGATTGAGAGAGATGTGGATGACGGCGTCGGTGGATGGTGACGGTGTCGCCGTCGGTGGTTGGTGGCGAAGAGGTGGTTGTCGTCGGCGGCTCGTCGGTGGGCACACAGACACCGTCGGCGGCTCTCGGTGGCTTGGTGGTTAACGGTGGTTTCGGTGGGTGGTTTCGGTGGTTAGTGACGGCGTCGGAAAGGGGCTAGTGGATGGTATGGTTTTTAGGGAAAAAGAAAGGAGAGAGAGAGAGAGCTTATGTCGGTGACCTAGTCACCGACGTTATATATATATATATATATTTATTTTTCTTTTTCTTTTTATAAACATATTAATATAATATAATATATAATATAATATATTTTTATTTTCTTTTATTTTTGTTTTTATATAAATATATTAATATAATATAATATATAATATATCTATAAAGTATACATATATATATAAAACATATAACATGTATAAGTTATAAATATATAAATGTATATAATAACATACATTTTATATAAATATAAAATATATTAGTCTATGTTTGTCATACCTAACTCACAGATGAGAAACTTGAACCTTGCTTCATCAAGGGGCTTTGTGAACAGATCAGCTAGTTGATAATCGGTGGGGATGAAATGAAGTTCCACATCACCTTTAGAGACATGATCTCTTATAAAGTGATACCTAATATCAATGTGCTTTGATCTTGAATGAAGCACAGGGTTGTTGGCAATGGCTATTGCACTTGAGTTGTCACACATTATTGGGATCTTTGAGAAAATCTGATTGTAATCACACAAATGATTTTTCATCCACAATATTTGTGCACAACAACTTCCAGCAGCCACATATTCTGCTTCGGCAGTAGAGGTAGACACCGAATGTTGTTTCTTACTTGACCAGCTCACAAGCTTTCCACCAAGTAGCTGACAACTTCCAGTTGTACTTTTTCTATCTATTTTTGAACCTGCAAAATCAGAATCAGAGTACCCGATGAGATCGAAACCTGAGTCTTTGGGATACCAAAGACCCAGATTTATGGTACCTTTCAGATACCTGAAAATCCTTTTCACAGCAGCTAGGTGTGATTCTTTAGGATTTGCTTGGTATCGGGCACATAGACAAGTAGCAAACATAATGTCAGGTCTACTTGCAGTTAGATAGAGAAGGGATCCTATCATGGCTCTATAATTTGTAATATTTACAGAAATGCCATCAGGATCAGAAAAGAGTTTAAGAGGAGGAGCCATAGGAGTTTTCATGGTAGAGCAAGTATCAAATTGAAACTTTTTCAGAAGATCTTTAATGTATTTACTTTGATTTATGAAAATACCTTCTGAAGATTGTTTTACTTGCAAACCAAGAAAGAAAGTTAACTCCCCCATCATGCTCATTTCATATTCCTTTTGCATGAGGGAGCTAAACTCATCACACAAGGATTCATCGGTGGCTCCAAAAATAATATCATCTACATAGATTTGAACAAGAATGATATTACCTTGTGATTTCTTGAAGAAGAGAGTGTTGTCAACCTTGCCTCGTATGTACTTATTTCTAAGTAGATATTCGAGAGAGTGTCATACCGAGCACGTGGAGCTTGCTTCGGTCCATATAGAGCTTTATCCGGCCTATATACATGATATGGATGTTGGATCTTCAAACCCAGTGAGGTTGCTTCACATACACTTCTT
Organism: Silybum marianum; assembly: GCA_036898165.1. NCBI lineage: Eukaryota > Viridiplantae > Streptophyta > Magnoliopsida > Asterales > Asteraceae > Silybum > Silybum marianum. Next base: position 49,080,198 of record CM072528.1, on the reverse strand, counting down.
CAGCTAATTCACCATTCAGGAAGGCACTTTTGACATCCATTTGGAATACCCGAAAATTCTTGTAAGCTGCATGGGCAAGAAATATTCGGATAGCTTCCAATCTGGCAACAGGAGCAAAGGTTTCATCATAATCAATTCCTTCCTCTTGCCGATATCCTTGAGCAACCAACCTTGCCTTGTTCCTTATGACAGTTCCTTCTTCGTCCATCTTATTTCGAAACACCCATTTTGTTCCAATAATTGTTTTGTTGGATGGACGAGGAACTAATTTCCAGACTTTGTTTCTCTCAAATTGTGAGAGCTCTTCTTGCATGGCAATTACCCGACTTGGATCGGCTAGGGCTTCATTTATCGCCTTAGGCTCAAGAATGGAAACAAAGTTGATATATAAGCACAAATTGCTTATGCCTCTTCTGGTTTTTACACCAACTTGTGGATCACCTATGATTTGATCTATTGGATGATCCATGGTCCACTTTAGTGCAGGAGGTAAGGAGGGAGGTAGAGAAGAGGATGAGGTAGGAATTTGGGATGGTGAAGAAAGGTTTAAGGGAGATATAGTGTTTTGGTGGGTAAGGTCTTCTAAAGAGTTAGTTTCAGGAGGTGGAGAAGAAAGAGAAGGTTCAGAAGGTGAGGTGGTGTTTATGGGAGGCTGAGAAGGATTCTTGTACGGAGGATTGGTTTGAGAGGAGGATGGAATTTCACCAACACATGAATTTATCCATAGGTCTAATTCTTCTTCATCACAAGATAATGAAGAAGTTTCAAACTCATCAAACTTTACATGCATGGATTCATCTATGCATTGTCTTCTTAGATTGAAGATTCTAAAGGCTCTTGAGGAGAGAGAATAGCCCATGAAAATTCCATCATCAGACTTTGGATCAAACTTTCCAAGTTGTTCCCTGTCATTTAGCATGTGACAAGCACGGCCAAATACATGGAAGAAGTCAACTGAGTTTTCTACCATGGAAAACTTCATACGGAGTCTTGTCATGCCTTTTGACTATGATAGACCTATTTTGAGTAAAGCATGCGGTGTTAGCGCACGCCCAAAAATAGGTTGGCAACTTGGATTCACTCAAGATAGACCTTGCAACTTTCACATAGTGTTCTATTCTTTCTCTCAACAACACCATTTCTTTGAGGAGTGCGTACGGCGAGAGAAGTTACGAGAGATTCCTTTTAGGTCAAAGAAATCTTCCAGAGCAGCATTCTTGAATTCAGTGCCATTATCACTTCTGAAGGACTTCACCAGTTTACCATTCAAATTTTCGATTTTTCTTGTAAACCTGATGATTTCTTCAGCAGCATCACTCTTGTGTTTCAGAAAGAACACCCAAGTATATCTAGAGAATTCATCGACGATTACTAGCATATACTTCTTACCACCCAGACTGGGTGTACTGACTGGACCGCATAGATCCATGTGAAGCATTTGAAGAGGTTGAGAGATAGAAGAGCATTGTTTTGTTTTAAAGGAAGTTCTGGTGAGTTTTCCTTTTTCACATGCCCCACACAGCTTTTCTTTTTCAAAAGCTATTTTTGGCATTCCAACAACCAACTCTTTGTTGGAGAGTTTGTTCAAGGTTTTAAAGTTTAGATGAGAGAACCTTTTATGCCACAACCAACTTTGTTTGGCTAGCTCTTGAGAAAGGAGACACACAGCTTCTCCTATTGCACTTTCCTTCATGTTGATTATGTACACGTCATTCAGTCGGGTTCCTGCTAGTACAATTTTGTTCTGTACGTCAAAGACCAAACATACACATAAATTTGGAACATGACCTTATAGCCCAAATCACATATTTGGCTTATGCTTAGAAGATTGTACATCGGCCCTTCAACATGAGCTACTCAGAGAAAGTGATGGTTCCATTTGAAATGGTACCATATCCTTTGGTGACCCCTTTTCCATTTCCTCCAAAGGAAACGGTGGGTCCCTTTTCTTTTGAGAAGTTAGAGAGAAGAAGTTTGTTTCCGGTCATGTGTCTTGAACATCCACTATCCATGTACCATATATGATCTTTATTTGGTACTGCACCCGAAACAAATTTAGACTTCGGTACCCATTTTGAGGTGGGTCCTTTGGGATTAGAAGGCATTTTAGATTTGCAAGGAGCCAAGTCTTTTGGGCAATTTTTAGCAAGATGAAGAGTGTTGCCACGGTTATAGCACTTCTTTAAAAGGAAAGCCTTTTTAAAATCCCTATCATCTAAACTTTGGACGAGAGGTTGAGGAATGAGAAGAAGAGGGATGTCCAACACGGGTCTTGGTCCAAGAATACCTTTACCGGGATTTCTTGATTTCTTCAAGTTTACCGACCGAGGAATAAAGTCGGTAGCTATTTGAGATTTCCTTTTAGATGAAAAATTTGATTTAGAAAAATTTTTCTTTTCGAGGAGAAAATCCTTTTGAAGAAAAATACTCGGCAACTTCGGAAGTGCTCACGGGAGTACCTTGACTCATGAAGACTTAAGGAATTTAAAAGTCTTTGGATAGGTTTGGGAGAAGAAGAAGAGCTTGGAAGAGTTGAAACCATTGAAGACTCGAAGAGATTTCTTTAGCTTTAACAAAGACTCCAAACTTTTTGGAACCGCATTCTACTTTGAGCATGTCAAGTAGATCTATAGAGTGAACGGAGGTAGAATCCTCGGATGAGTAACCGAAGAGAGCATCATCGTCATCGGAAAAGAAACCGGCGGGGAAAACCTTGACACTCAGAAGAAGAAGGGAGTGGAAGGTCAAGAGGTTGAGGAATATCTTTTCCATAACCAAGGCCAGACTTATCCTTGCTGGTGATTTGATCTTGAAGGATTCTTTCTAGATTTTTAGAGGATTTAGTCCATTTAGACGTAACCTCTTGTTCCTTTTCAAGAGTGGAAGAAATCTTTGATTTTTCCTCAGCACGTCTGTCGTTTAAATACCGAAGGTTTTCCAGATCAGCTTTCATTTTGTCAAAATCTTTTAGTTTTGAAAAGCAAGAGAGGAGTTGATCATTTAGACATTTTATATGCATATCGGCCTTTTTCTTTTGAATCTTTAAGTCACGAAGTCAACGGTTAAAGAGTCAAAGGCATCGAACTTTTGATCATCGGAGAGAAAGGTAAAAGGATGTACACGAGGTTTTGTCCCCTGAAGTGGATCCTCGGCGGATACAAGAGTGGTGTAGAGTGATTTCTCCATGTCTTCTATCTCATCAATTTTGGCCATGAGGCACTTAGTGACATACTCACTCTCACTCTCGCAGGTTTGCTCATCTTCCCGGAATGAGCCTCGGCAACTAAGGTTTTATTTTTACCTTGGTTTCTCTCCTTTTCTCTCTTGTATTTTGCTTTGTATTTCTTGTCCCTTGAGGTTTCTTTTGATTCGTAGTTTTCCTTAGAGGATTGGCTATTTCTCTCTTCATGCTTCCTAGAAGCTGATTTTGAGAAGTCATGGCCATAAGAAGAAGAAGGTTTAGAAGAAGAAGCTTTTGATCTGCATTCAGAAGCAAAATGACCTTTCTTTCCACAATTGAAGCATTCTTCATTTGCTTTATCAGAAGAGGATTTTTGAGAAAAAGGTTTTCTATTAAATTTGGAGCGGTTTGAAGAAAATCTTTTGTTCTTAAGGTTTCCAGCAAGCATTGCCATACTATCAGAAAGTATGTCAATGGCTGATTCTCCTCCTTCATCATCAGCAGCACTATAGTATGCATCTGATAGATGAGAAGAGTCTTCCGTAATATCTTTTTCAGAATTAGAAGAAGGATAGGTGATTCTAGGAATACAAGAAGAAGGTTTTGAATCACCTATCAAAGCAATAGAGGAAGATTTGATATCCTTTATAAGAGACTTTCTCTGATTCTTAGTTTGTTCATAGTGAAGAAGAGTTCCATAGAGAGCAGTTAAAGGCATTATTTCTAAGTCCTTGGTTTGCTTGATGCAAGTACAGATAGTTTCCCGAAATGCGGAAGACAATCCATAAACTTGCAGAGAACTTCTTCATTATCATAAACTCGTCCAAGAGCTTTGAGATCGTTAAGAAGACAGTTAAAACGATTAAAGTAGGTAGAAAGAGATTCTCCCTTTTCATGGGAGAAGAGTTCATACTTTCTAACAAGACGGATCTGTTAGATTTCTTTACTTCTTTGGTGCCTTCATATAAGACACTCAAAGTATCCCACATCTCTTTAGCGAGTGGGAAGGTTAAGAAGAGAATGATACACATCATCGTGAAGGGAAACAAAGAAGAGCAGATTTGACTTTAGTATCTAAAGCAACTAGGCGTTTATCATCTTCACTAAATTTGTTAGAAGGTTTAATGATATATCTACCGGTTTTCTCACTTCTTTCGTCATCCGACTCTATGTCCTTTCCTTCGGCGTCCTTTTGAGGGCCAAAGCGAGCCCATATTTTAGGAATAATAGGTCCCTCTGAGAATGTTGGGATACTGCAATCTATCCCTTCCAAGAATAATAACATGCGATTTTTCCATAACCCAAAGTTGTTTGGGTTGAATCTTGGGGGTTTAGCCAAAGATCCTAAATCATATGTATTCTTGGAAGAGGTTTGCAAGGTACCATCAACATTTGAGGTAGTAGCCATCACGGTCTGGTTTATGAGATTAAACCAAGCTTCTCGATACCAATTGTTAGTCCCCAAAGAGAGATGGCTAACTAAGAGAGGGTTTTGTAGAAGGGGGGTTGAATATAAAACACACGAATATACTCTTTTTAAATTTTTTAATATAAATATTAAAAATTTACCCACGGATAGTTTGATGCGGAAAAGAACGGGCGGACTATTCTATCAAACTAAACACACGAGATAACGATAATTAACTATTACACTAAGCAAGTTAAAACATCTTGTTATAGCACACGGCTTTGCCACGATCAAACAAATAATCACTCGAAGATTTGTTGAAAGCGTGAGATTTACGGGAAGGACTTCATCTCCTTTTATAGTGTCCATGCATGGGATGCAAGTGGACGGTGTCAAGGTTTCATTAGTGGAAGATTATACGATGGACAAAGGAAGAGACCACTTCCTTTGTACTAGAATAATGGATGAACCATTCCTTGTAGCACGTAATGTCGAGATAACTTTATCTTCTTTTCTTCATGCTCGTGAAGTCCCATCAAGCCTTTTAGCTAAAAGACAAATATTCCTTTTATAAGAATAAAAGAGAATGTCTTTAATTAAGGCTTGGTGCCCAAGTTCTTCTTTGGCTCGCGTGTCTTGCAATTGATGTGAGTCAAGAACTTATCTCTTTGAAATTGCTAAGTGATACATCTCACTATGTATCACATCGGTGGATACCTTATAAGGCTGGAGTTGATAAGTGTACACTTTGCTTGATAACTTCTTCTTTCACTAAGTGACAAAAGTGTATACCCTTGTGAGTTGATATCACAGCCTTAGAAAATATACCTGCAATTTCGGTGACCAATATCATAGTGTCGGTGACCATGACATCAAACTTGATGACCTCATCTTATTTGATGTCCTTAGTACTTTTGATGACTTTTGAGTGTACCATCGGTGACCCACTATATTGGTGACTCAATCTTGACTTGGCAAGATGGTCTGAATATTGAAGTTGGTTGATACATCCAAAATTCCACTTTTTGATGTACAACCCCTTGATTGAATAGTCTTTGACTCTTCAATACTTGAAGCATATTTCAGACCTTCAAAAGAACCTGTAAAAATTCATTCATACAAAGGAAGGTGGTTCATCACCAAATCATCGGTGACCCAACACCTCTATAATGCTATTATTTTTGTAAGTTGATCGTCTTTTTCGGCTATTAAAATATTATATCGAGGCTGAAAAATTTACTCATTAAAGGTCTTGGAGAAAGGAGAGCATGGAAATATGCTTGAAAGATTTCTGTGTTTTATTTCTGTAGTCCCATCCGCACTGTGTATATATCATTGATTCAAAAATGGGTTAATTATAATATATAATGTAATAACCTTAAAAACTGATGCATTATGTGTTATTGTACATGAGTATTAATTTATATGGGTTTTATTATAGAAATGACAATAACACAAAAGTAGTACAAATTCACTATAACTTATATCTTATTTCTTTATATATCCATAATATTATACTTTATCGTTAAAAAATAATATCATTATATTTTAATTAATATTCCGAATTTTATGAAAAATATTCATATTCACCGATCAAGAGGATAATTGACTTTGAAAATATATAATTAAATCGAAAAATATTCAATATTGGGCTCATTTCGAAGGTATTGTCGAGACGATTATAATGGTGTAACTTGTTAAAATAAAAACGTATTTTTTAGACGTATTTTAATTGATATACGAGTATGTGTGTTAATGTGATAAGGGTGTAAAACGAAAAATTAAAAAGTAAGTACATAAAGTAATTTATTAACTAACTCTAAGGGTAGAAAATGTAAATATAAATTCCAAATTGGGAAAATGGTTTTGGCGGAGGTTTTGGGTATGGGGCAGAGGTTTTGGGTATGGGGCGGAGGTTTTGGGGTATGGGGCGGAGGTTTTGGGGTATGGGGTGGAGGTTTTGGGGTTTGGGGCGGAGGTTTTGGCCGGAAAGTGATTTCGAAGGGTATTTCGAGTATATTTTGGTTATTTTGGTAAAATAAAAAAGATTTTGAGTATTTTGATAAATGTCATTTGTATAATGGTCATTTTAATTAAATTCCCTTATTATAATAGCGTGCAAGTAATGTGTCAGTTTATTTATTATTTTTTAAAAGATAATTAATTAAAAATGAATATTTGTTGGAAAGAGTAGTTGTCCAGGTCTAACGTTGCAGACTTGCAGTCATGCAATGTAGTCATGTTTTTAATTTAATAATTTAATAATTTTATTGTTATAGTTAATTAATTAATATTAAAAAGAAAAGAAATGTTCCCCAACATAAACATAAATATAAATAAATATAAACAGAACAAAGCATCGGAAGGGACGCATGTTTCCATATAAAGTATGCAATTCATGTTCTTGGATTTTACACATCAACAACAAACATGTTTCTAATGCAATCAATTTATGGACTCATGTTTTTTAAATATTTATATTTTTATATTTTATATTCAATTAATTATTGGATTTCAAAAGCTTCATAAAATCTATTTTTTTGTTGAATTACTAACATTTTGTATTTATGTACTTTCAATTAAATAATATAGTCATAGATGTCCATGTTTTACATACATAATATCTTTTTTTTTACAAGAAATAAGGGTTTTAAAACAAATTTTGTCTTTCACTAAAAGTTAATTTATCTTGAAGACAACTATAACTACTAAATAAAAGACTTTTACCTACAAACTTTTTTCTGGAAAATTTGTCCTTAAATGGTGGTTCGTCACAAAAATTGGTGGATAAACTGTTGGTGAGTAATTTAAACCAGTGAAAAATTATCCAAGAATTATCTATTGGTATTTTCTTGAAAAACAACGGATTCTACGGAACCATTGGTATTTTCTGGGTAATTTGTCAGTAATCACCCACGAAAATTTTCCCTGGATGGTTTTTGTGAGTAAAAGTCGTTTATCTGGTAGTGTATTTATAGTAACGACATAACTTGTGGCTAAGCATGTCGTTATCAAATGTGCGTCATCAAAGCTTACCTTTTTGTGTAATTTTGAGATTTTTCTAATTTGATTTATTTAATTGAACATAGTTGGATTTAAGTTGAATTTTGTCTTTTAAGGGGTCAAGTGAGTAAATGAAAAAAAAGTAGCTACAAAATAAACGAGTTAAACGAATTTTGTCCCACAAAATGTATGATGATCCCAACATGTTGTTAAAATTGATAATTGAGATAGTTCTGATAAACAGTTAAAATATTAGGTTCTAAAAGTTACGTAATTGCATAACCAACTAAAGGATTGAGGTAATGAAGGACAGGTTTACTCAAAATCTATAGTTGATCGTCTATGGGAAGTTAGCAAGTATTGATCCACTGAAGGATCAAAGCTAGATAGGGCAATCATTACACATCAAATATCTAACATTCGGAAAGTAGTTCAATGAAAATATATGACTACTTCCTTGTCATTGCATGGTAAGTCTAGAGTAGAAGTCCTCACTACTATTGAAGACTTCTTTACTAAGAGATGTAGCAAATATCAAATAATGAAGGCTTAGTGACTCTAAAGATAAGACATCTTTGGAGCTAAAGTTAAACAAAGTAAAGATGACACTGAAAAAGATGTCACCACTGAATACTGAATTATGATGAAGCTCAAGTAGAAATTTAAGAAACACTGTATCATTTTGTCACTTAAGAAGTCTTGACAAATCTTTACCTTCAAGGACAGCTAACTATGGCAAACAACCTAACAACTGAAAATTGAGCCAAGAAAACTAATGACAAGCATGTCAGTGTACAACTTACCATCTAATAATAAGTGGACAGCCACTAAAGAAATAAGGATATGGACAAACCACCTCGCATGGTTGTCTTCTACTATTACTAGAAGTATAAATATTAGTGAAGACTTTCAAGGTGGAAGAGAAAATGACCTGGGCCTTTCATTTGAGAACAACCACCGACTTTAATTTTATACGTACTGATCAATGGTTAATTCCTCCAAGATAGTCTCAGTTCACATACATACTCTATTTAGAATCTTGTGTTTTCAGCGATAAAAATCTTGTGATCTGTCATTGTACGAATATGTCTTGTTAATTGATTTATAGTATACATTCCATACAATATTTGATTCTTTGTAAAAAAAACTATGAATAAAAAAATTATTTTCAAACTTTGAATCATATTTATCTTCAACCTCCGTTCTACATATACTTCTAAATTGTGATATTGTCAAGTCTTTCAAGACCCAATAATTGGTGTTACAATAACTTAACACTTGAATTATATTAAGAAAGTTTCAACCATATTTCTCATGTAATATTTTCAAAAAAAAATAAATGTTTTCAATTATTTCATAAACAATTGGAATAGTTATAAATTAAAATGCTAGTACATATTGAGAAAGTGTAGGTAATATTATCTTTGAAATGTTTTAAATTGTATTTACAAATTGACCTAAAAATATTGGTAGAAATAAATGAATTGGAAATGGGGAAGAGTGAATTTAGTTACATGAAATTGATGATTATGATGATGGGTCCAAAATGAAAATAAATGGAAACAATGAAAAATGAAGGACACTACATTGTAAAAAACATTGTCTCAAGGCTCCACTACACAACATTCATGTTGGACCCCACAATCTCTTTATTATAATGGTGAATTTTAAAGCATCTTCAACAGTTTCTTTAAATTTTACCTAAAATAAAGAATGTAAAGTTAAAACCTCTAAAATTGTTATCTTCTAACTCCAACAGCTTCTATATTTTAGATAATCTATTTAAAAATTATATTATTAAAATATTTAATAAATTTATTATTCTAAAAATCTCTAAAATTATATGGGTTGTTATTGGTGGAAAATTATTAAAATAATATTTCTCTCTCATCTTTTTAGAGATATAAAGACATTTCTGTATTTAGAGATTTTTTCAAAAATCTCTATTTTAAATAATGATATAGAGATGTTGTTGGAGGAGTTAATAGAAGAAAAAATGGGTTTTTCTCTATTTTAGAGAAGTTGTTGGAGATGCTCTTAAACTATTTTTTTTATTTAAAAAATCATTAAACTTTCTCATTTTGAATAATAAAGTCTCTGAACTATTGATTTAAATGAAAAAATCATTAAACTTTCTCACTTTGAATGATTTAGTCTCTAAACATTTTTTTAATAAATAAACCATCGATCTTTTAAAAATTAGTTACCTACATATTTTTTAAATAAGCTACATGTAACTCACTAAAAAAGTTTTGAGTAAAAATAACTTAAATCAGTTTTACCGTTCCAAAAAACCAACGCAACTAAAACCCCTAGCAAACAACGGTATCTCTCCCCCTCGTCACTTCCCATTACCCCAACGTTTTCCGTTCTCCATTTCGTATAACATGTTGTTGGCTCCTGCCATCAATCTTACTCTTTTTTATCTATTGTTTTATCCATCATAAGAGGGAGAATCAAAAGATAACCGGCTAAAAGTAGTTTATTTAGTTTAAAAAGATGTAAGTAACCAATTTTTAAACATTTGATGGTTTAATTTCTTGAAAAAAAAATTATGGACTTAATCATTCAAAATAAGAAAGTTTAATGGTTTTTTCATTCAAAATGAGAAAGTTTAATGGTTTTTTCATCAAAAAAAATAGTTCAGAGACTTAATCATTTAAAATAAAAAAGTTTAATGATTTTTTATTTAAAAACTAGTTTAAGGACTTAAACGTTCAAAATGTAATAGTTTGTAGGGTTTTTTAAAATATTTTCCAAAAAAAATCATAAACTATAGGTCTTTTTAGGACTATTTTTGCTTCTCAAGGTAGTCATGTATAGTTCTATTAATTTTTACCTTTTATAAAAGTAGATCTACAAGATATAATTAAAATTTGAAATTAAAAAATTAGAAACGTGAAGACACAAAAAATAACGATATAAATGTCGAATCAAAGAAAATAAAATACTTAAATCTTACCTATTTCTGTTGTTACACACAGAGGATTATAAGCTTAATCATCTGATAAACTCCAAAAAATGTAAGATTCATTAGAACTTCTATCTCAATATTTTGTTTTACATTTTTTTTTCTTCATATAAGTATAGTATTTAATGTATTACTTACACATGTGTATTTCACACTATGTTTGTTTCATATTTATTCTGTTCATAATGTGAAACTTTTTGCGTGTATTTTTTGTTTGACAAACAAGCCAAAAAGGTTCACCTTTTGATCGAACAGCGTACATGTGAAATAAACATATTATGAAACAAATATATGTTGATTACTATATTAATTTCTATCCATAGATGAAGAAAATCATATGAAATAGCACATGATACACTAGTTCTAAAAAACTCACTATTTAAAAAGTTCTCAAAAGAAGGTCTTCACACACACACCCCTCCGCTGAGAACGGAAATTATGATGAGAATAGTAAGAATGGATCTCCACTATTGGATCAATCATAGATGAAAATCAACACTAATGAGATGCACCATGATGTAGTGGATCAATTCTTGTGAAGCGCAATTCATTGGGTTGTGATATTAACGTTGTGTTCTCGAGTTTTTTTACGAAGGGAAAAGGAAGGAAATCAGGGGAAAGTGATCAAGGTCCTTATCTCTTCCTATGCTTCTCAAGTTATAACCAACATGAACTTTTGATTCTAAGATGGAAATCCAACCGATTTAATTTATACTAACTTACATAGAGTGTTGTTCTGAATAGTCAACATTGTTACCTCATACGATCTCTACTATATATTAAAGGTATATCATCAATTGTTTTTTTACGTTGGAACAGATTGACGATGTTATGAAAAAAAATGATATGGTAGATAATATTAAAAAACTTCACGGATATCCAACCCACTATGCGAGCCGACTAATCCCAGGGCGACCACCCACTTCGCGTGTAGTCCGGAGTCACCGCATTTGAACCTCCGTGCTCACAAGGGGATTTTTATTCTTCTTACATTCGAACCTGGGACCTCCAAACACTTTTGATCTTTAAAGACTAAGCTCAAACCAACTGGGCATCGCCCTTGTGAATAATATTTAGAAATAACTATGGATTGTTCTACGTCTAGGAATATTCGGAATAACAAATTTTTTTGAATTATTAGTATTTGTTGAATTCAATGTTATTTCAAATGATAAAAACGATATATTAAAGATTTTTTCATACTTATCAAGGGCTCGTTTTTACTTCTAGCCTAGGGCCAATAAAATGTTAGGAACGGGTTTGGTTATGGTGAGACGAGTAAGAAAGGGTCTTCACTCTTTGATCTACTCTAATTGAAAATTATCAGTAACGAGAAATGCAATTCATGGGATGGATTTGAGATTAAAATAATCCATTTTTACACTTCTCATCTCAACTCTCATTCTCACACGAATCTTCTTGTGTGTGTATATATTATATATATATATATATATAGGTGTGTGTGTGTGTGTGTTTGTGTCAGGGGCGGACCAACCCTTAGAGGGGGGGGGGGATCCCGTGCTACCGCTCAACTCCGTTTCATAAGGGTAAAAAATTTTGGGGTACGTAAGGGGCACCCGCTAAATCCTGAGGAGTGCTCTGTAATATTTCAGTTTTCTAAGGATCAAAGAAGCACACTTTTTAGTTATAAATTTTTGAAAGAGCACAGGATACCCCAACCCCTATTATTAGATCAACCGAAAAAATCAAAAAAATCCCTTGATATCAACCAAAAACCTTAAAAAATCTCTAAAAATCAACCAAAAACCTTAAAAAATATCTAAAATCAACCAAAAACCATAAAAAAAACTCTCGAAATCAACCAAAAACCTTAAGAAAATCTTTCGAAAGCAACCGAAAAACTTAAAACGTCCCCGAGCGAGAATTTGAATAAAAAATTCTTTGAAATCAACCGAAAAGTACATCAAACAGATTTACGGATATTTGATCCAATTTTAGGACACGTTGACCCATTCAGAAAAAATCCAAGGTCAACCACCAATGTGGGACGGCTATGATGCGACCTGACCAACTTTTTATAAACTAAAATAAATTACATGCACAGAGAAAATGACTTTAAAATTAAATTCTTATTAAAACTTTATTTTTAAAATAAAATGTATAATTAAATCTTTTCTTTTAAAATACTTAATTTGGAAATAACTAGAACTAAATAAATTGTACACGAAAAAATAGTATTTTATTATTTTTAATTTAACGTTCATATTGCTATTTTTTAAATCAATCAACAAGAAATTTTAAGTGTTCATCATTGTATACACGTGACTATTTTTTTTCCATTCATTCATTCATATATAAAGTCCATAATATTTTTTTTAAAGGCAACATGCATTAAAAACAAACAAAAATTTAAAGAACAAAACTCCTCAAAACAAGTAACTATGAGATACAATAAAAAAAAAAGAAACAAAGACAGAAAAACCATAGTCAGTATAATGTTATTTTAATGTAACAAGAGTTATTCACCTTGTAATTGTTTGTTACCCTCTTTTTTTACTATACAAAATGATTTCGAGTTTTAGAAACTATTTTGAACTTTGAATAATTTAAATGTTTTTAGTTTAAATTGAAATAAGCATATTGAATAATGGTTCATATTTAATAACCGATATATATATACATATATATATGTGAAACAATATCTTAAATAATAACATTTGATTAAAAAAAGTTATAAAAAATTATTTTATATTGATTTTTTTTCTTAATTTTCAAAGTTTTTTATATTTTTCATAATTAAAGTTTCTAAAAAGTTGTCCCTATTATATACAAATAATCCATACTTGTTATATATATATATAATCCATGCTTGTTATATTCACTTCTTACATTATCATACCAAGGTGATATCCAATCAAATGGTATCTAAAAGAAACGTGTTTAGTCTTCAACGAAATAAAATAATACAGCAAAAATTCTATTAATTAATATAGTAAATCATCAAGATTTTCTATTAACAAAAAAATGTGTACTATTTTGTTTTTTAATGATACTTTATGAATAATAAATGTGCTTTCAACCTTAAAGCTAAAATGAAATGTTCTAGAATAAGTATCAATGTATCATAAAGTTTTTTCAATTACTGTTTGAATAAATCAATAATATTTGAATATGCCACAACATGGATTGGTACATACAGCAAAATTAGACTTTTTCTATTGCATGACACAATATGTAATTAGGTGGTTCTTATTTTATATATATATATATATATACACACACACACACATAGAGGAAGATTCAAACGAGAACTTTGCGTTTTTAAAAGAACAAAAGGACACATGTGGATCACATATGATGTAGGTCCCACATAATATTAAATCATTTATGATTTAATATGATTTAATATTAAATCATTAATATTATGGGGGATCCACATCATATGCGGTCCACAATTTGTTCTTTTGTTCTTTTAAGGAGGGGTGGTTCTCATTTGATCCCCCCCCCCCCACACACACACACATATATATATATATGTGGGAAGGTTCAAATGTGAACTCAAATTTGGTTATGAACGTAAGGACAAATGAGAGCACGACACATGTCTGAATATAGATTATTCAGACTGAATATACAAAGAAATATTCAGACTGAATATATATTATATTCATTCTGAATAATATTCATTCTGAATATTTCTTTGTATATTCAAACTGAATAAATATTATATTCAGTATGAATATTTCTTTGAATGTGACACGTGTAGCACTTTCATTTGTTCTCACGTTCACAACCAAATTTGAGTTTTCATTTGAACTTGTCTATATATATATATATATATATATATTGTAATCGTAGATTTTTGGACTAGTTTAGTGTGTCTACTAATTTTTTGAAGGAAAATAAATGGCTTGAAATTATTGTAGGTTAACTTTCATTACCACAAAAATTTTAAGAGTACTTGAATTTGAACTCAAAGCAGATGAGTTGACCGTGTACCACAAACCCAAGTGGTTTAGGTGGTTGTTATTGGGTTAACCATCAAAGGTTTATATAGTGCTTAACTATAATATTCGATATTTAACATGTTCAATGTTTTTTTTTCGAAAGAAAAGAAGAGAAAGTGAAGGAAATCAAAGAGAAAAGTAGATAATTTTGTGATCTCGAGATTTTGTGGGAGGTAGTGGTCGATCCAGAAATTTAAATGATTGAGGGTACATCTAATGGTGTAAAGTAAAATTTGTGAAGTCGACTAATTCATTCGAATCAAAACGGTTTTTGTTTATTTGGTTTTCAAGTTAAAAGAAGTCGTATGTTCAATATATTTGATTTTTACTATTTTGGTTAATTAAATAAGAAATTATACCCTTCCTTTATTATATTACTTCTATATGAGTGTATTGATCGTCACAGAGCTCGAAGATGGTGGCACTTGGGAACACAAGACCAAAAAGAAGTAGTCCTAAAGTAAATAAAGAGAACATCTAAGAATATGTACATTTAAATTTTGATTTCGCTAGGGGACCTGAAATCTTTTCGACTGTTGTTTTTATACAAATGTACATATTATGTACATAGTGGCTTAATCAAACAAAAACACAAAAAAGTTACAAATTCGTAAAAACCGATATAAAAATAAATCTTTTCATTTTTTTTTATCAAATGCTAAGATTTAAGATATTATTTCACATAAATTTGTTTCATAAGGTGAAATTTTCACATGTATTTGTTTCACCATATGAATCTTTTTTATGCATATTTTTGGTTTCACTAGGTGAATCAAAAAAAAATCACATGTAATTATTTCATAAGGTGAACACAAATATATGTGAAACAATATCTTAAATTATAGGTTTTAATGAAAAAAAAATCATTTAAAAAAATATTTTTATATCGGTTTTCACGAATTTGTAATTTTTTTTTATGGTTTTTATTTGATTATCATCTTATGTACATATACATATTAAGTAACAAATTACTTAAAAATTACTTATATCCATTACTTACTGATCTTTTCTTTTTTGAAATCTCAACGGTTTTATTTAACAAATAAATTGTTTCATAAAATAAAACTGAAAGTTTCAATCATATTTATAAAATAAAAAGACAAAAAAAAGTCAAAAAAGTAAAAAACAAAAGAGGTCTTTCGAGTGGGACCGAGAAGGGGGTAGAGGCAAATAAGGGGAAACACCATAACGTCTCACCCGCCCTTCTTGTCTGCCCACGATGTTGACGCTTAATATTTTGTATGGGTGTAATTTGTAAAAAAAGGTCAAACCGTTCATGCGTCCAATCCCATAACAATTCAATTTAACTTAATCCATTAAGCCGTTTTGACTAACTCAACACAAGTTAACTTGTCGTTAATACATACAACTTTGATAAAATTTTAATTATATCTGTTTACAAGGTCAAAAGCTTTAGGAGCCACGGCGAGTAGGGATGAGCATCGGAACCGGGTACCCGCCTTTAAAAATCGGAACCGTTGGTTCTGGAACCGGAACCGATATGATTGGTTCCGGTTCCGGTTCATAAAATATGGAACCGATCAGGACCGGTTCCGGTTCTCATTTTTTTTGGAACCGTTACCCGCTGGGTACCCGCTACATTTAAATAAAAATATTTTATATATTTATAAATAATAAATTAAACTATATTTCAACTTTTAGACGAATACAATAGTCGTTTTGTTGATATCAATACTCAAACTTTCTAGTTTATTTATGTAACAATTAATTTTTATCGGATTAGTTTTAACCATTTGTTGTATTTATTACTTTAAGTCGGTATTTTGTAGTTTATAGTTACATTTTAATCGTATGCAATGTGAAAATAAATTAAAAAAAATTGATACAAGGAACCCGGTACGGAACCGGTTCCCAGCGGTTCCGATTCTAAAATATAAGAAACCGGTATTAGCGGTTCCGATTCCGGTTCCATGAAAATTGGCCGGGTACCCGGTTATGCTCACCCCTAACGGCGAGGTTGTGACGTTTTTCAATACGTGGCTTATGGCGACAAATCTTTATAACATATAAATTAGATAAAATGTAAACGTATATTTTCTACTATTACACAATGAGTCAATGATATTAAATTATTTAAATTAAATTGTACATAAGAAAGTAATAAAAATGACATTAAAAAGAGTATAAAAAATCAAATATTGCGTTAACAAAATCGTGCATTAGGTCATGGTGTGTCACCTGCATAACATGGCGTGAGACAGAAGCCTTAAGCCACGGCGCGCCACAACGGTTGTTGCAGCGAACTTTTTGAACACTGTCTATTCTTGTAGTGCCTTCCATTCCACTATTCTGATCGAGAAAGAATCTCTTCTGAACCGCCTTGACAGGGCGGTGCTCTGACCGATTGAACTACAATCCCAGGTCATTGATTGTTGGGAACTTTCACTCCTCTATATTCGAAATATGCCTTTCTAGGGACGCTCTTTTTTTTGTTGGTTCATAGTCCACACGGGGTTCTGGTCTTGTTACTTTATGTTCCGGAGAAAATTGATCCCTCGATCAAGTCCTAACTAGAAATCTCTTAAGAAAAGACGAGCCTATCAGAGAAAAAAGTGCTAGTTGTAGCGCGCTAGCGCGCATTTGACTAAAAACATGGAAAGTCAAGGCTGTATAATATACTAGTCTATTATGTGTATTTATAACGTGTAAATTTTATATAATGTTTGTTGAGTTTATATTTGTATTTCTTTTTAACCAAATGCATTGGTTACCAAAAAAGATTCACCACCAAAGATTGATGAGGAAAAATCTAATAGAAGAAGACTACTATTAATAAATGGATACGTTGGAAAATATAGATGATGTTGATAGATATTTAGTTGACGAAACTATCAATCCAAAGACTCCCTCTATTAATGTTGTACTTTGGTGGAAAGAAAATACTAATAGCTATCGCATTTCACTACTACAACATTAGGTCTATATGATGTATATAATGTTTAACGGTTCTAATATGATATTTTTTAGGACAAAACAAAAAAGTGTTACAATATGTTTATTGGACATTTTTTTGGTGTCTTAACAAATTTTTATTACGTTTTTTAAATAAACTGTCGTATTAGTTATTTTATACGATACTATTTTGAAAAATGTCATATGAACACAAATGTTCTATAAATAGATAAGTTTACAGGACACTTCTCAAAATTGTTTTATAAAATAACTAATACGATAATTTATTTGAATCGAAAATCGTTCTAAAAACCTTGTTGGAACACCCAAAGACGTCATATAAACATATTGTTCCTATAATTTAAGTCTTATGAAATATTTCATTCTTGAAATTTATGTAACCAATAACTTACCTCAACCCACAAGGATTGGATAATATTTTTAGATTGGGTTGCGTTGAGATTGTTCCAAACTGCTATAATTGGGGGTTGAGTTGTAATAAACCAGTAAATCGTCCAATCCAACCTGCGTAACACCTACTATTTTGTATGTATTATAGTGCTTGTATTTGAATTTTTAAATTAAATTTGAAATCTACCGGTGTAATGCAAATGCAATCTCATCTTTATTTTTTATGGGTGTCTAGGTCATATTGTGCATACCTCGACTAATCCTAGGAGTCTTGGAAAATATACAGGAAAAATCCCAGTAACCTTTCAGGACTAGAGATTTTTAATGCTTTGTTCAGGTTTTCGTCTGTTTCTATTACTATTTAACTTTGACGTTTTGTGTGGTTTTGAGATATCAAGAAAAATCATGAGTTGGTTATATCATCTATGTAGTGGTGCCAATTTCATATCAAACCACATCAGCTGACATGCATATTAACAATATCTTGTACCAAACTGTATCAAATATGCAAATATGGTTGTTACGCAATATTCCATTTCATAAATCACGTAATTATTGTACAATGCCGACTTTATCTATTAATTGTTTTATTATCTATTTCTTAGTTCTTAACCTAATGAACTTACCAACCATACGTTGAAGTTCAGTTTACCCTAACTAATTAAAGACAGACTCCCAAGTCCCACCACTTGAATGATACTCTCTCTTCTGAATGTTGGTATTAGCTTTTAAATTATCGACTCTTGAACATTGTAACTTCAACTTTTACAATTTTAGTACAACATCAAAAATTTACTAACCGAAAAAAGTTGGTCTTAATTAAATAGATATCAAGTAAAGTTGATTGATACTATTAGTGTATATACATGAAAGTCAATCCTTCAATATATTTATTTTGGACATATTTTATAAAATTTATTAATAAAAAACATTAGCCATTATAGTTTTGTTTATACATTTGTGTTTGAATGAATGTTGTACAATAATAGACCTTGGATAAATGTTGTACAATAATAGACCTTAGAGTATAGGATATTCTAAAATGTCTCGAGGTCTTGTATTGCTTGAGCATTGGTCAAAACAACACTTAATAGGCCAACTTTTTGATTCGTGTGCCTTGGTTTCTGATTCACATCTATACAATACATACACCAGATCTTTTCTTGTTATAATTAACTTTGAATTTAACTGTTTGGGTGCTTTATTGTGCAATTGTATGCTACATATGTGACATCTTGTTCAATAAGCAAATATAAAAGGTGCTAATGGAAGAGATGGGGAAAGAGAGTTTTAGTTTCTCAAAGTTTTTAGTTGACTCATGTTCTTGTTATTGTATACTTTTGGGGCTCATCCACTATTTTGAACCTTGTATATTGAGTTGGCCTTCTGAATCAGTCTAATAAATAAAGTAGTTCATAGTCATAGGAAATATCCAATTCATTTTTAATATTCATGGAAGAAAAAGATGAACATTAGGTTTGATATGGGTTCTCCATGACGAAGAAAATGATAATGATAAACAGTGGTTTGGGTTTCGGGTTCTCGACCATGATTTATGTGACTAGGTGTCTGAGAAGTTTTCCATTGATGCAGGACAATGTAGTTGCTAGAGATGAAGGTTCCGATTTGGCAGTGTGATGTGGAAGAGATGGGGTTGAAATATAATTATTTTAAAAATGAAAATAGAGAAAAAGTAAAATGACAAAAATGCTCCTCAACTAAAAGATGAAAGTTAACAACCGTTAGTGGGAGGATTAAATCCAAGAGAAATTGCAAATCATGATGGAAATTATATAAAAAAGAAAGTGTAGAAACCAAAATCGAGAATTATCGAAAAATAACAGGACCAAAAGCTTTAGTAAAAATATTGTATGTTTTAAAAAACTAAATTATATTTAAAACATAAAATTACAATTTGTTCCTTGAGTTTTGTCGATTTTCTTGGTTTTTGTCTCTATTGTTTGCTTAATCTAATTTTGCCATCGTTCTTTACCATAATGTTCGGATTTGGAATATGCTACAACAGTTCGGCGACTCGAAAGACTAGTTGATGACCAAAGAAGGGCAACAACCAATGTGGATCGGGATGTACTGTCCATCTTGCACGCCAAACTTTATCCAACCGATATCTTGATCAGATAGCTCTCTTGGCTATCGGCAGGTCAAAGCAAAGATAGCCCTACAACAACTTTGTCTAATCAAATCTCACCAACCTTCCCCTTAAGAAAGACATTTTCTGAAGCACCTGAAAAAACATGTTTGTCCTAATATGCTCTTGATGTGACCTTTCATGAAATGATAAATAATTGTTTCAGAGACGAGTCATTTTTCTCTTGTAGGGTGAAAAGGACACTCCAAAAGGTTCTGAAGTCAACGTTGAACTCTTATCTCCAAGTGACAAGTGTTCCCGTGCATTTAATTCACATGGTGGTATTAAAGCAGAGTTGTTCTACCATGCAAAGTTACACTTTCAAAAATTCTCTACGTGAAAAACCAAAAATTTCTAGTGCTAGTTGAGTTCTTGTAGTCTTAGTGAACATTTTCTAGGATAGATTTTAATCTGTTCTATCCCGCCTCAATCTTATTTTCTAAGTTTAATTCTTGATCTGAATCTATAAGAATTAATTCAGTGAGAATTTTGTGTTATTGTATTCAACCCTCTTCTACAATAACTTAATAGGGTTTGTCATATTACTTCGGGACGAACAAATGAGAAACATAAAAAAGTTATAAACAAGTGAGAACTGATTTAAAATTATTTTTAACATGATTTTTTTCATTAAATGCTAAAATTTAATATATTGTTTCACATATAATTTCGTAATGTGATAATTTAATTAACATGTACTTATTTCATCATTTGAAACTTATTTACATGTAATTTTCATTTCACTAAGTGAACAAAAAAATGGTTCACGTGTAATTTCTTAACAAACTGAATATAAACATATGTAAAATAATATATTAAATCATATAATTTAAAATTCTTATATCAATTCTCACGAACTTGTACATGGTTATTATGTTTGTCTTTTTGTTTCAGATTTGGTGCACGTGCATCTAACTAATTCCATTTAAAAAAACTCAGTACTTCAAATTTTTACTCTTTTATGTCCTTTGCTTTTTTATGTTACTAGATTTTACTTTGCCTATGCAGCTATCACATCCCTACTAACTCTCTGCCTTCCTTGTCCTTCACCGACCATCCCAGTGACTAACGGACTTAGCACCACCACGATAGTCCTACCTCTTCCCCTTCAGTCATCTTCTCCGACAAAACACACCCAAAATCTAAAACAAACCACACGATTATTCCCAAATCCCAACTCGAATCAAGAACAACAAAAGCGAAAACCCATATTCATAAAGAGGAGCAACGAAAGGAACATAGGGGAGGTTAGCATTCACTTGCTTCGCAGCTTCGCGCCTCATCTACACTTAGGGAGTCGGGGATGGACCGACTGTCTGTCTTTATCCATATCTTTACTATGAAGAACCTCTTCGTCTTTATGAAAGTCTCTCGCCTTTCGAGTGCGAGTCAACGAACATACAGCCAGCAAGGGGAAATTTTGCATGCATAAGCGTTGAAATGAATTTGAACAAGCCTTTGGTCCCTAAAGTTCAATTAGATTAGGGAAAAGAACTCAGAGAATTGAGTATTTATCCGTTTGATTTCTTTTTAATGCGGTAAATTCGGTCACAGATCCAAGTCATGTTTACAACGGACTGAAATCAAACCGACATGAGTGTAGGGAAGGACAATAATGATGCTATGAGAACTGATACAGAGCAAGAGAAGCAAAATGTTGTAGTAAATAAACCTTCACAAAAATATGGTCCTTGGATGATAGGTCAAAAAAGGGGACGACTCAGAGTGATAAATTGAAATCAGAGAAGGGGAATTAATGGAGGTGAGCGAGAACATGATGGCAATAAGCAATAATAAGGGATCTCGGTTTGCAGTGTTAGAAACTGAAGAACCCGAAGTGATGGCCAATGAGTACAGGCTTGCCGGAGTGATCAGGAGGAACAATGATACAGAGCAATGGGAAGAAGGTCGTCATTTTTTTGGGAAGAGTCCAACTCCAAGTACACGGTCCAAGCACAGCTAAATGTACAGAGACAATAGAGCACCCGGAAAGGGGTTTGACCACCAAGATCAAAATACACACTCAATGTTATAACCTTCTCAAACGTCAAAATACACACTCAATGTTATAACCTTCTCTAATTGAAGTTTCATTATACTAAGTGTTGAAAGGAAACCTAGGTTTTTCTTTACATTTCAATCTAAAACCACAAATCGGAACCAACCCTAGATTAAAAACAACACCAAAAATTAGGGATGATGATTAAATTGCCCTGCTCCGTTGGGGAACCCGGTTCACCCTCCCTGTACGGGGATGGAGATTTCCCTTAAAAACGGGTGTTGGGGCTGAGGATCCCCTACATGTTGAAAACCGGGGCCAGGGTCGAGTAATGTATTCCTTAACTGCCCCGTCCCTGTATCTATATATTAACTTAAAATATATTTTTAACCAATTTTTACCATTTTTTAAAATACTTGTTAAACCGTGGATTGAATGGGGATAGGCACGACAAAAACAGGGGATGGGATTGGATTCCCCGTACCCGCCAGACCAGGTTCGGGGATGTGATAGTGAAACCAAGGTCGAGGCCGGGGATTGAATTCCTCACCCCATCCCCACCCCATTGCCATGCTTACCGGAAACGAGGAGGGGGACTTCTCGTTGGTCCTCATTGTAGTAGGGAGAGGAGGGATTCTTGTTGGTCGATGAAGAAAAAGAGAGTTTACGGTTTCTCGTTGGTCCTCGTTGCAACTTTGTGTATGTGTGTGTGTGTATATATATATATATATATAATTTTTATGTGAGAAAACACAATAAATGGTAAAATGACCAAAATCTCTTCTAAGCAAACGGAGTTTTTTAACAGACGTTAGTCAGAGGAATCAAATCTGAAACAAAATGACAACCATATTGATCACCATCCATAGTGTGTAATAAACGAGGTTTAGGAACGAGCATTGATAATAAGTTGCAATAAGCAGTACCAAAAGTGTAATTTACTCATATAATATAAGAAAAGTGCAAATAAACCCCAAAAATTACTCACGTATTTATAAGTCATTATGTGCGTAAAGGTTTTTTTGAATAAATAAATCTTTGAACTTTTTAAAATTGAAAAAAAAAAAAAACTTTTACATTTTGAATGATCAACTCCATGAAAAAAGTTGAATAAATATTTAACACCAATGAACGACGGAATATATAATTTATTCATTGATTTTTCAACAACTCGGTAACAAAGTGCAATAAAGTAATAAAATAAACTGATAATATACCATTTCTTTTAACAATTATTTACTTTTCATATTCAAATGAAAATAAATGAAACATAGCAAACACATGTGGTTGTCATTTGAATCCAAAAAATAAATAATCGATATTTAATGAGATTGACAATATGGGTGCTAGTTACGATGGAGTTTTGAAAAATCCAAACATCTCAGAGATAGATAGACACTACCACAAAACAGGGCTTTTCTGACGGCCATTTCCGATGGAACTTTTCCGTCAATAATTTCCAACGGATACAATAAAAAAAATTAAAAAAATAAAATAGTAAATATCGGTAGGAAATCCGTCAGAAATTACCAACGAAAATAAATCCGTCGGTAATTGCCGACAGATTTCCGACGGAAACCACCATTTAAAAAATAGAAAATTAAATAATAAATATCCGTCGGGTTTCCGACGGATTTTCCGACATATATTTATTATTTAATTTTCAATTTTTTTTAAATCAATCCAAGCCGTCGGATATTTATTATTTAATTTTCAAATTTTCCGACGGATTTCCGACGAAAAAAGCCTTATTCCGACAGATCAGACTGTCGGAAAAGATGCTCCTGTTTTGTAGTGAGAGAGGTAGAAATTTATCGAACGAACCGCACTCTTTCGTATAAGTGACTAATAAAAATGGCTCGTCCCTTTAATTTTATTGGTTTATTTGCTACTGATTTGTTGATACATAAAGAAAAAAATGGTATATTCAATTCATTTTATATATGTAAGGATTTAATCTTTGAAAATGTTCAAAGATTTAATCGTTTAAAATATAAAAGTTTGTTTAATTTTTTGGTTATTAGTTGATTTAGGATGCATTTGATACATTGGTCAAGTCAAAATAGAACATAATAGAGATGATTGTTTCATGTTTGACATGACTTTTATGTGGAACAAAATGAAACACGTGTGTTCCACGTCCACCCCACCCCATGGAATAAAGTAAACTCATATTTTACCAATAAAACCTCAAAATAAAATCTAGTTCTTTTCTAAAACATCGAATAGGCCTTCCTATTTACATTTATTTATTCATTCTTTAAATTTTATTTATTGTATTTTATGTTTTTAAAACTTGCACTTTATTATCGTCAAATTATTATTTTTATACGGTTTCTGTATTTTGATTAGTTTATGTAGCTTCTAAAATATTTATAATAAATAATAATATAGAAATGGTGTAAAATAAAATTTTAAAACTACATAATTTTTTTATTCTGGTGTCACTTTAATCGGCTCGACGAAACTTTTCTGATGATATATTTTGTTATAAAAAATATTTATTTTATTATAATTTAATAAATTACATATTTAATCAAAATATATGAACAACTTATTAGGAGTGAAATTGATCATTTTATCTGTTCTATCCAATTCTATCTCATAAAACACTAAACAAATTGTATATCATATCAGAATACGTAACCCACACTTAATGATTTAGGCAAAGGATCACGTCAGAAGAATAGTTAAGGTGAAAAGTGTAAGAAGAAATATGAATTCTTGATCACTTTTAATCTCATGACCATCCATGAATTGCACTTTAGAATGGAATTAATTAGTATTGACATTCAATTAAGATTGATCCAATAAGAAAGATCTTTTTTTACACTTCTCAGTATAACTTACATTCTCATTGGAATTCAGCCCTAATTATTTAATTGTTGGATCTATAGAGGTAAGTTCAAATGAGAACTCAAATTTGGTTGTGAACGTGAGGACAAATGAGAGCGCGACACGTGTCTGGATATAGATTATTCAGACTGAATAAGCATTATTCAGACCAAATAAATACTATATTCAGTCTGAATATTTCTTTGTATATTCAGACTGAATAAATATTATATTCAGTCTAAATATTTCTTTAATGGGACATGTATCACACTCTTATTTGTTCTCACGTTCACAACCAAATTTGAATTCTCATTTAAACATGTCCTTAATCTATATATTTAGGGGAGGGATCATACGAGAACCACCCATCTTTAAAGGAACAAAGGGACATCTTGTGGACCACATATGATGTGGGTCCCACACATTAAAAAATCATATCTGATTCATTTGGACCACCAGTGAATCAGATATGATTTTTTAATGTGTAGGACCCACATCGTATGTGGTCCACAAGGTGTTTATTTGTTCCCTTAAAAATCAAAAGTTCTCATTTAAACCTCAGTCTATATATTTATTTATAAATAATAAGAATACGTTAAAGACTCTTTCAAAAAAAATATACTATGTTAAAAGACATAATCATTAAATATGGAAGGTTTATTCTTGTAAATGTTTTTCAGATGACGTCATGGAAATAAGACGGTAAAAACATGAATTCATTTTTTTCTCCAAATGGTTCCCTCTCTCCACACACATTCTCTCTCACACATTTTTCACCTTTGGTGTGTGTGAGAGAATCAGACAACACCCACATCCCTTGCCTCCTCTCTCTCTCTCTCTCTCTACCTATACATACACACTGGTCTATATATATATATATAATATATACAGCCCATCATATAACATACCCAAATCAAATCCTCCACATATATATATATATATATATATAATCTGCTATCATATTGTCTACAAATCTTGCAAATTAATTATATGGAACTTCATCTGGGTCTTGCTCTCTCTTCATCATCTTCATCTTCATCTTGTTGTTCTTCACAGTTTGATCTCAATTATACCCATGAATCTAACATCCAAATTCATCACTTGAAAAAGAGGAAATATGATGATGAGGATGATGTTCCTCAAACTCTGCCTCTTCTTGTTTGGAACAATTTCTGCAACAAAAATGAAGATCATGATCAAGATGGTGAAAATGAAGTTGAGTCCAATTCCATCTTTCTTCATCACAGGTAATTCATCATTTAAATAAATATTAACTAATTAATTAATTGGTGAAAGATAACAAATTTTATATTTATGGGTTTGGTGAATCTTTGAAGGATTAAAAACAAATTAAAAAAATTCATTTGGTAACTGATAACTATTGATGCGGATTCTCGTCGTTTTCTTGTTCATCTTCTTGAAATTAAAGTAATGCATATTATATAATATATATATATATAGAGAGAGAGAGAGAGACAGGCGGAACACAATAGGGCCTAGGGCCATGGCCCTGCGTTTTATCCCTTAAATACTAGATATTAGAAATATTATCAATTCAGTTTAGCTCAGGTGGTTATGTGTATATGGCCCCGGTATATATGGTCATAGGTTCTATTATCCTGTCACATAGTTTTTTTATAATGAATTGAGCTTATCAACGAAGATGTTTTTTTTTGTTCGGCCCCATTAATCAGAAGGCTTGTGTTCATATATATATATATATAACAAAAGAAAATTTATGTTATCCAAAAGTAATGGATTTAAGTTCTGAATTAAAATCGAAATGGGTGTGGTAATTTGTGATAATTGTTCGTTTTGAAATTTTATGATAATTAAATTGAATTTCTAATGTGGTTACTTGTACCTTACGGTTTTAGAGTTGGGGAGCTTTTTTTATGGAAAAACTTCGCAATTCTTGCATTCTTTTCTCAATTCCTGCTTTTATTTCTTTATTTTCTTAAACTTTAAAAATATTATGAATAAAAAAAAATATAGTCACAATAAGAGTTGTAATTAACATGTTCTTATATTTTTTTATATATTAGAAATGATGGTGGTGTGATTGGGTGGCCACCGGTGAAATCTTGTATGAAGAAGTTTTGCCACCCAAAAATCAACGGTGGCGGTGGCGGTGGCGGTGGCCGTGACGACGGAGACGGCGGCGGGTCAAAGTCAAAGTCAATGTACGTTAAAGTCCATATGGAAGGCATAGGAATTGCAAGAAAGGTTGACCTTAATGGCCACCACTCCTACCAAACCCTAGTGCACACCTTAGCCAACATGTTTGGAAAATGTAAGTTCTTATCATACATTGTTTTATTTAGTTTTACATTTTTTTTTAAAGATTCACTTTTAACGTGAATGATTTTATAGGACGTCTAAAATGAAACAGTGTCCTAAAAACATATTTTATAGGACCCAAGTTTATAGGATCAAACCAAAAAGTGTTCTATCTAAAAGCGTTACAATAGGTTTATAGGACGATTTTAGGCGTATTAACAAGTTTTTACGACGCTTTTAAAATAAAGTGTCATGTTAGCTTTATAGGACACTTTTCAAAAGTGTAATGTAAAATAGCTAATAGAACACTTTACTTTAAAAGCGTCGTAAAAACTTGTTGAAACGCCTAAAAGCGTCATATAAACCTATTGTAACGCTTTTAGATAGGACGTTTTATGATTTGGTTCTATAAACTTGTGTCTTATAATGTATTATTTTAGGACACTTTTTCATTTTAGGCGACCTATAAAATCACTTTTGTTATAGTGATTTGATGAGATTGTAGGGTCTATTTGGTTGGTTTTCTATTAATATGTGTGGATAAAGTTGATTGTGTGGATTGATATGTGTTTATATATTGAGAGAGTTTTTGTTTGATACACTTTTTTCATAAATGAAAGAAGCGTATTTTTTTAACTGGCAGTGACAAGTTTGGAAACTTGGTTTTTTGTATAAAACTCCCTTTAAAAGTTTACTGAATATAAATGACTTTCTATATCATTAAGTCATTACCAAATATTCATGTATAGTTGATCGAATAAGTTGTGAGTCTATTTAATTTACTAACAAAATATAGGTCCTTAGCCAAAGTCAATGTACGTTACAGATAGTTTACCAAACGCTTACCCGATAAGCGTTTATCAAGTCACATTATCTTATAACATATGAAAAATATAGAAAATCATACCTGATAAGAGCTGACTTAGTAAGTGAAGGTGATGATTCTTACCCGATTAACGTTTATTAGGTAAAATTTTTGCATACGTAGCTGTTTTAATTTACTAAAATAAATCTTACATGGTAATTTAAGTGGTAGTATTATCAGTAAACGTTTACCAATTAAATATTTGGCTAAACGACTCATTATTTCTAAAAAGGTAAAATTATTTATTACTGTTAATTAAACAAATAATCCTTTGAAATATCATGTAATGCATATAAAGATTTGTTCAAACTTTCTAGAATTTGTTAATTTGTTAATCTGTTTATTTATTACTTAATAATAGAAAATATAATAAATAACAGTTTGACTTCTAAAAGTCAAAGTTACTGATTGGTTGAAGACTATTTGGAAACGTAGGTTACGAAGATGTGAAACTCACTTACCAAGACAAAGATGGAGATTGGTTGCTTGCAGGGGACATTCCTTGGGGGTAATTTCGTAATTTCCTTTGGCTTTTACGTTATCGGTTTTTAAAAAATTCCACCTTAGCTAATACGTTTTATATTACTTTTGGTTTTGACAGGTCGTTCATCGAGACAATTCAACGTTTGAAACTACTGAAAAAATAGTTGTACGTGATCGATGGATCTGACTCTCGTAGTTTTGGAAACAGTGACTAGAGTTATGAATTGGGAACTAATTAGGATTTTGTTTTGTTACATATATATATATAATAAGTTATTGAAAATCAATATAAATACAATCTTTTTATTAGTTATATGTATGTATTGCATTTGGGGTAGGGATGAAACTTTTGAGTAACTATGATGTTGCACTTGACCTTCAATCCTTCATGATACTTAATGAATTGAAATTTAGAAAAGTTCAAAGTGTTTATCAAAATATGATGGTTAGAAGTATTTATGAAAATATGAAGGGTACTATTGTTTACTTTTGGTTACTGGCTGAAAAGTTGCAATTGTTTGACTTAAATAAGAACGATAAGACTGTCTAAAATAACTGATTTGGATATTTCTTATAGGCCTACCTATAACACACTAAATTTTACATGTGTTACGACTTCTTACTCGGTCCAACATTCATCAAAATACATTGACAATATCTTAAAACAAATGTAGCAAAAATATTCGAACATAATTGAAACTTAAACATCAACAAAATGACCTAGACAACTTATAAGTCTAAATAAATATTTATGTCATTGTACTAAACAAAGTTAATATTAACTGAAATCAAACTCAATAACATAAACATAAATTAACAAGTCTAGTGCACTGCTAGACGTTCTCCTTCCTTTTGTCGTTACTAGCCTGACCTTCCCATGATGTTATTAGGTAGTTAGTTAATAAATTTAATGAGTTTATGGTTTTCGTGTTAAGATATTTCAAAATAAATTATATACTGGCATATGATATACCAACTTGTCTTTCTTACTTTCGACTATGATAACATGTAGATAAACATCCCTAAATTCTGATAGTACAATATAATATAAAAATCCATTCCAACATCATATCTTACAACGTAGTGGAAATTAAACCTTATAGTTCATAATATGATAATATTTTACTCTTAAATTCCAACATAATGTAACAATATCAAACTATGAAGTTATGTCTCAATTTGTACTTCAAATTTTATGCATCCAAAATATCTAATATTCTTTCTCTTCTCATACTTCTCCTTGCATTCAATATCTGGCAAATTTGTTGTTTTGTGTTTGCAGCGTTATAACATCATGTCACTTGCATATATGTATATATACATATACGCGATTGTAAATTGTATTGAGAATTGAGATCTTGCCAATTGTCTTAGTATGGGATTGGGCACCCGACTTGTTGACTCGACATAGCACAAAGGTAGCTCACGAAATATATCGGTCCTAACAAAAAAGGGATTGTCACCTTCTAACTAGCACTCCCCTTTTATATTCTTAAACAAATATAAAATACTTCTGATCAACATAACTTTCATGTCATTTAAAAAAATGGTTTGACATGCCAAACCATTTAAAGCATGTTACACGTATCATGCAAATTATTTTCAAAATACTGAAAACATATATAGAAATATCCCCATTTTATAAGACACTTAAGATTAATTTAATCATGTTACGCGAAGGCTTCTGAATTGATTGTTATTAGCACTTACACACATAGCATATTCACTTAAGTATAAAGAAGCTATTGAACACTGGCTTTAATTTATTTTGTATTGTACTCATAGAAGTATGTTTGCACATAATAGACGGTTAGGCGACCTTATGCACGACTTTAAAACCACTTTCTATGTCACATTAATTGTATACGATTTCAAACCGGCTCACTTGACACATTGTACATAGAATCCTACACAAGTGCTGAATGTGCGTTTGGTCTTCCCTAAAACACGACCATCCAGGTGATTTCCAACTCATTTTTCTCCCTTCCTCTGCTATCTTGTACATGGCATCCCCAAGTTTCGAGATACTAATGCTTTTTGGTCGATTTTGGCTACCTAAACACCAAAATACATCATTCTTTTTGCATACAAACACGTCAAAGACATATAACTAATAAGCATGCTAAAACATAAATTTAAGTAAAAAAAAATCATGTAGTTAATCATGCTTATACTTTTTGTTTAATCTAGTCATATTTGGGTCATTGTAATTTGTAAATCCGATTATAGCTTTTTTGCCTTACTCTTGACCCTATTATTTTGCCAAACTTTAAAGCAACCTTATATACTACTAATTGATCAATAAAACTCAAGTTTAACATGGAAATCATACCTTAAATCAATGAAAAACTCTCGATACTTTATATTACTTTTTGGTTCATTTGTTACTTCAAAACCACACCAAAAATATGCATTTTTCATCGGTTCTTGCTAAGATCTTGCTTTTGATTCCAAAAGCGAGTACAATGAAGTGATAATTCCTTCATGGTCATCATCAAATACTTATCTAACTGAAGCTACGAAAATCGGCTCCTATATATCTCTCTCACATATTTACGACGTATTTCAGATACTGTTCCAATTAGTCCACAAATACTTTAAAATGACAATTCAACCCTTGGACTTCTAACTTCAATAGAATGACAATTTAGTGCCTTGCCTGAAAATTTTCATTTCCCTTAGGTCCAAATTTCAGGATGGTACAATGCAATTTTTTTTCTTTACTAGTTTTCAACTTTTCATATTGTAAAAAGAAAACAATAAATATAATAATAATACATACATACGGATTATAATTTTTTTCCATGATAATAATAAAATCGTATCTTTAAAATGTTTTAATTTTTTTTTTCAATTTTTCATTTTCTTTTGTAAATGAAAATGGAACCCAAAAAAGCTAATCAATAGTTTGATACTCCGACTTTAAGCCCACTTTATTGGGCCTCAGGCCCAGTTGTTTGATTGGTTTGCTATGTTTTGTCCTCAAGGTGGTTGTGAGAAATTTTCTAATTTTTGTAGTATTTATCAATTGAAAAAAAAATCTTTAAATTTTAAAATACATCATTAAATAAATTAAGATCAAGTACTGATATGTATTTTAGTTATAGAAAATAACTAGATATTATAATTATTTAATTCTAATAAAATAGTATAATATATATATATTTTTTTTTTTTTATAATTTAAAATGTTTTTAGTATGGTTGAAGTTGAATTTTAGTGGTATATGGACGCTCAAATATAATTTTTATTGAACTTTTTTAATTTTTAGAGTAAACTCTAATTTTGATCCCTGTCGCTTAGTAAAATCTTTGAAAATGTGACTTAAATTCTGATAACTCTATAAATCGTTTTTGTGTTTTTTATTTTGCTTTGAAAGTGGTTTCCCATCACTAATTTCGTTAATTTTTTCTATTAGTGTCAAAAGTATTTTTGTCCATTCAGACTATTTTTTTCACAAGATGAAACAAACATGTGTACAATAATATCTTAAATCATAACATTTGATGAAAAAAGAATCATGAATTTTTTTTTATATTGATTTACCAAAGTTTCTATAGTTTCTACCATTCATTTAGTTTCTAAATAAACCAGCCTCTATGTATATATATATATATATCAATAGAAATGAATAAAAATACCTATGATATTAACAAATAAAATTAACAAAGTTAATAAGATGAATCATTTTCATAGTAAAATGAAAATTACATGAACGATTTTTGGAGTTATAGGCTACGTTTGGCAAACTAGCTGATAAGTTAGCTTATGACTGATAAGCTAGCGTATGACTTATAAGGTAGCTGATGACTGATAAGCTAGCGTATGACTTATAAGGTAGCTGATTACTTATAAAATTTGGTGTGATAAAAGTGGTGATGAATAAGTTATGTTTGACAAAAACTAGCTTATGAGCATGTGAAATGACCAAAAAGGGCATGTTGAAAATAAATAAATGATATTAGTTAGGGGTATAATTGGAAAATGCGGCAAAAAGCTTCTCATAAGCTACTACAAGTAGCTTATCGATAAAGCTTTATGTTCTAATTTAAGCGAAACTATGTCAGATCCAAACGGCATTAAGAAAATAAATTTATAAACATAATTTTATAAACATTTTATTTTTACCAAACAATGTCATAGAAGTTTGGATACCACTTTCAAAAAAATTCAGTAAACCACGTGGATATTTTTATATTAAAACTATAATATAACTATTTATAAATAATGAGGATGGTTACCAAGACGTCTACGTGGAGCTTAAATGGGGATAGTTACCTGGTACAGCTAGCATCAAATCATGAATACATGACCGACACAATCACCAATTCTTTTCTTTTATTTATTCTTAAAAGACGCGAATTCTAAACTTAAAGTTAAATAATGCCACGTGATCCGAGGTCACCTCTCACGTGACACTGTCTTCCTTTCCATCTTTACAATTCCCTCCCTACTACTCTCTCCACCAGTTTTTTATTTTAATTTCCATTTTAGAATTTTTAATGAAAATCGAAGATATATTTTTAACTAAGAGTAAACTACGATTTTCGTCCTTATGGTTTGATGTTTATAACGATTTTCGTCCTTGTGGTTTAAAAACAGATTTTTTCGTCCCTGTGGTTTCTATTTTGCTTCTATTTTCGTCCTTGAGGCTAATTCAGTTAGAAAATGTCCATTAACTTGATGGTAAATTGGTATTTTCACCTTAAAATTACCTTTTCTATTAAAAGTTAAAAGTTTACTATAATATTAATATATATTATATATATAGAGAGATAAATATAAAAAAAACCCTTAACAATACAACACCCCCTCCCCCAAAACCCGGCGCTCTGTTCTTTCCCTCCGTCTCCGGTGAAACCTCCACCTACGACCGGCACTGACCATCTCCATCTGAGGTCTCCTAAAGCAACTCTGTCCCACGTAATACCTTCATCACCTCCATGATTTCTTCTTCGTCGCTTCAACTAACCCACCACCATCCTCCATTTTTTCCGGTGACCCGATCCTTCCATTCTTCATCATCACCGCAAATAAACCAATTTTATTCTAAATCTTATCCCCTCAAACATAACGGCCTCCTCTTCTATGACAACACCGACGCCGGCCTCGAGTTCAAGACCACATATTCGGGTTCGAAACCAAAACGATGATGTTTTTCTCTTTCCCCAATCACCGTTAAATCGATACCCAAACCCTAACATCAGTATGTTTCTCTTTCCCCTATTGCTGTAAATCGAAATCGAAGCATCGGCGTCGGCGTTCTTCACGTCTTCTCTACTTCTCTTACCCAGTTGTACTACGTGTTTCAAACACGACCTTGAATCCTTGCAAAGTATATAATCTACATTATGTTCATCTTGAAAACCTTCAATCGCCCAATTCGTAAAAATGTCTACACACGGATACTATTTTACAACATTCAACATCAGTTAACACATTCCATAGAAAATACATGTTATTCAAGATACCAATTTTATTTTTAAGTTGTCAACTAAAATAGCGAAATGGCAGTTTCTTTCAAAACATTAACCAAAAAAAGGAATCTCCAAAAATTAGCTACAGAAACAAGAACAATAAATTTAATTATATAGCCTAAAAGCAAATCATAGTTATATAATTCGATTAATTTTCAATAACATGGTAAATCCTAATATATCTGCAAGATTTAAGATTTGCATACATTGTTTTCAAATTAAAAAAAAAATACTACAGTCATTCGAATAAATGGAGATAGATAGAGAATAAAGAGATGGAGATCGGCGGAGATCTGGCGGTGGATGGAGATGGAGATCGACAGAGATCTGGGCGGTGGATGGAGGTGGAGATCGGAGAAGATGTCGTCAACAGCAGACGATGAAGGACCGGGGGGTGAGGATTCGCTGCCGGTGGTGGTGCTTATCGGAGATGGAATGGTTTTCTGAATTGATTCTTGTATGGCGTGATTCCACTGGTTTATGATTTAACTTCAAATGGGTTTTGAGATTTTTGGGATTTGTCCTCTGATTTTGATTTGTCCTCAAGGAAGGAAAGAATATTTGGGTTTGCAGGTATTAAGGAAGAAGACGGTGGGGTGTAATGAGGTTAAGGTGTTAAGTTATATATAATATCTATTTCTTTTTAAAATTTTAATGAAAACCTAAAAGCAAAAGGTGAAAAGACCATAGTACCTCTCATTTAACCCTCTTTTTCTAACATTGTTAGTATCAGGGACGAAAAACGAAACAAAACAAAAACCATAGGGACGAAAAAGGCAGTTTTTAAACCACAGGGACGAAGATCGTTATTGACATCAAACCACAGGGACGAAAATCGTAGTTTACTCTTTAACTAAATTACACCATTTATTTATATGGTTGTCAATTGTCATTTGCTATCAATTTTTGCATGATAACGATAAACAATATATATATATATATATAGAAAGAGGTTCATGCAACGTGGTAATAATTTACAAAAATACGTGAATAATTTTCAGCCAATTATATATGATTAAACGAGATTTTTTCTACAGTAAAAATCACGCGTGTCATTTTTGATGCTAGTACAAAATCACATATGATTTTATACATGAAAAAAATTCATGTACAAAATGGTTGGTTAAGGATTGTTCTCGCATTCTCGTAAATTATTACCTTTCTAGCATGAACCCGCCTCATGATATATAAACGGGAAGGCTAATGACATTTCTAGATGTTATTAATGACATGACATTCCTATAAGTGGATTCATTTTCACACACATCCATATCAAAAACCAACTTTTTACATTCTTAAAGTTGCAATAGTACAAAAATTTTCGTGCACACCCTCACTAAGAGGGTGCCATTAGCACTCCCCAAATAAGTCATGTTTAGTAAAAATTAACTGATAAACATATAAAATAACAAAAAAATGATATGTTGAAAAATTAGTCAATTATTTTTGAGAGGTAAGAGGGGTGGACAATAAGGTTGGCGAGTTGGGGAAGAAGATAATGGGTGGGACGTTGAGGATAGGCATGAGAATGAGACTAAGTACTAACCTCATAGAAGAACTTAGTGTACCCTCCCGAGATTTCCTGCAAAATCGAGGATTGGGGATTAGGACAAAACTGGGTAATGTGATCCTCGCCCTGCCACATCCCCTCCCATATATTAAATATATTATATATTTATTATTAAGTATATTGTTTATAAAAAATTAAATTTAATATCTTTTTTATTTAGAAAGTGTATTTTGACATTTTTTTTCTATATTGTTTTTTCTTCCAAACAACGACATGTTATTAAAACACTAGCAAGACGCTAGACGAAAATTACAAAATAGAGACAGGAAGGGAGGGAACTTGGAATCATTCGACCCAATTAATATTACATGTGCTACTTCTATATTGTACCAAGTTATACGAATGCGATACAATGCTATCCCATATCGCCGCCTTTCTAGGTTTGGTAGCTCTGAATAGAATCCCATTACGAATGGACCATATTGACCAAAGCGTCGTAACGTTACCGCTTCCAGGAAATCGAACACATCTTTCCTCAGTCTTATAGACGCCATCCAACTCTTCCGTTTTTGAACAGATACAAGACCAGGAATATCTATGTTCCACCACCTGCCTATGTTCCACCAAATATTCTTCGTCATTTGACCACTCGAAGAAGAGATGGTTCACCGATTTAATTCCCACTTCACAGTTCGGGCATAAAGAGGAATGAACGTCCATGCTTCTTTTGATCATGGTTGGGATCTTTTTCTATATATTTTTACTTTTTTTAGATAAGAAAACATGTAGAGTCGAAAACGTTTAATCAAACAATTACATATATTGTTGTGATTTTGTTAACATATGAGTATTTGATATATTTTTTTTGGAAAAATGTAAGTTTTAAACACAGAACATTATGGATCGAATATGGTTTTTAACACAATTGAGTTAAAAATCTCGCATAAACGAAAAAAAAAAGCTATGATTCTCTATTAAAAATGAAAATAAGGATATGATCATATTCTCCGATAAAAATGAGGATTAGGATCCCCGCCTCATTCTCATGTGTAATTGGAGAAGAAGGGGGTTGGTTAGGTATTTATTTTGTTATTTTATTTTTAGTTTGCTTTGTCATTTGGACTTAAACTTTATATACTTGTGCACTTAAAATGAATATTTTTTTTAAAAATATTAGTAGAAGACAAAAGTAACCTAACTATAACACATGAGGGAATTTAATGAGAAATTTGACGGATAAAAAGCCATGAAGTTTTGATGTATTAAAATTTAAAACATTATGTATTATAGATTAGGATCGGGTTTTAATAGATAAAAAAAGTTATGATGAGAATGGTAAGAAAAATCTTCATCATTGATTCAATTCTAATTAAAGAAAACCATTAGGTCAATTCACTTCTTAAGAGCATCTAAAGAGTTGTTTTAAGATTAAAAGTGATCAATAGTTCAAATCTTTTCTTATAGTTCTCACATTAACTTATATTCTCACACGATCCTTCATCTTTAGATTGTATCAAATGTTTATAAACAACTTTACATATTAATTAGATGTTTTAATAATATAGACTAGAGATAGCCAAAAGGGCCTGGCCCAGGACGGGACCGATAAGGACAAATTTAGGATCGACCTGGCCCGACAATCATGGTCGGTTTACGATTTTTATGAAAATTCACAGTCTAACCTGACCCGAGGCCGAGACCGGTTATACATAGGCCTGACGTTT
The DNA here is from genome assembly GCA_036898165.1 of Silybum marianum. Classification (NCBI taxonomy): domain Eukaryota; kingdom Viridiplantae; phylum Streptophyta; class Magnoliopsida; order Asterales; family Asteraceae; genus Silybum; species Silybum marianum. Next base: position 49,043,022 of record CM072528.1, on the reverse strand, counting down.
TTACAAAAATAAGTTTTTATAAATTATACATCAAGTGTTTTAATCTTATTTTTTTACAAGTTTTTTTAAGTTTTTCAAGTTTTTTAAGTGTTTCAATATTAAATCTCAAAATCGTCATTACAAAAAAAATTTGTAACATTTTTATGTAAAATAAATTTGAAGTGTATTTTAGACATTTTGAAATGTATTTCAATAAGAGATATTGTACAAAAAAAAATTCAAACAATATTGTTTTTACGTTCAAAATTGATTTTTAGAGAGAAAATAAATTAAGACCTGCCATGGGTTTTTCATCAAAACCGGTTACATCATGTTCGATAACGAAAAAGAAATGAAGCATCGAGTGTTGAATATAATTTTTAATGTGCAGTTTTGTCCCACGTAGGAAAGAAAGTGGACCATTTTTTTTATAAATACTATTATACTTACTTTATCAAAATAGGAAATGATAAGTTGATAGAGTTTGGGCTTGAAATTCTAGCTTGCTTTGGACTTGTATATTATAAATTTAACGATCAAAAGATAGCACTAGCACTAAGCATGTGCGTATTTTAGAATATCAATATTTTTGTTTTTACGGAAACAGTGACTACTGCAGCTTTACATGCAGTTTTAGGTCACGGAGTAACCCGCGTAAGTTTCCAGAATATCGAACGGTGTTTCTCGTGGTTTCCCACGTGGGTTTTTCCAAAATATTGAAGTGTATGTCGATTTCTTTTTTGCTTTTTTTGACAGTATCTTTTTGTTAGTTACATTCTAAGCCATATTGGATAAGATTTGGTGACAGTTATATTGGTTGTAAGTTGTGTCAACAATCAAACACTATAAATACATACTAATCCTATCATTTTCTCTAACTTTTCCTATTCCTTTTTCCCCCTACTTTATGCAAAAATGTGATATTCATTGAGACATAATTTGTTGTATTCTTCATCCAAGTGTAAGCAATCTTGTGGGTAAATTAGCCTTAATCCAACAGCAAATAGTGGCAACTAATATTATCCCAAAGATATTGATTCTAATCACATATCTTTTTTTTTAAGTATATAATATTTAAATAAGGTTAATACAACAAATAAACTCACATACTTTTCTTATTTTTGATGAGTTTTGAACCCCTAACATCTTAAGAGGACAAGTGCTATGATACAACTGACCTCTTAATCTTGGCCATCAATAGTTTCTGCAGTAAATTTTCTAACACCGAAACCGATTTACGTATGGTCCAACAACCCGACCTGATACCAATTTATTAGGGGAGTGCTAATGGCACCTCTTTAGTAGGAGTGTGCACGAAAATTCTTGTACTTTCATAACTTTGGGAATTGAAAAAGAGAGTTTTAAGAACATCTCCAACAGCTATGCTATTATTTTTCTATAATAGAGTATGAAAATTCAAAATCTCTTAAAAATTTTGCATCCAACTCTAACAGTTATTCTATTTTAACAATTCTAATTAAACTATATTACTAAAATATTCAAAACATTTAATAAAATATTATTTCTCTCTCCTAAATTTGTCACTTCAATAGTTTTAATTGGTTGGATTTAATTAAATTATTATTTCTTTGTCTTCTATATGGTCTTAGAGATTTTTCTAAATTTAGAGATTTTTTTCATCTATATTTTAGTGTATGGAATAACATAGCTGTTGGAGCAACAAATATACTAAAATCACTATTTTTTTTATTATAGCATAGCTGTTAAAGAGGATTCACTTTTATAGAGATGCCATTAAGGCATTGTTTGGCAAAAATAAGCTAGCTTATTTTCTGAGTAATGGTTTGGATGCACATAAGTTAGCTTATAAGTCAGCTTATAAGCTACTAGGAGTAGCTTATGAGGAGCTTTTTGACACTTTTTCAATATTATTTATTTATTTTTAACACGCTTTTTATTATTTCATCGCTATGTTTGTCGATTAATCATAACTTATTTATCAATTTAGATTATCGATTCTATACCTTATAAGTCATACGCTAACTTATCAGCTAGTTTGCCAAACATAACCTAAGATAAGTTAAGGGTGTCATTAACCTCCCCATTTATTAATTATTACCATGGTTGGGAAGACGAGGATGTTGCAATTTGCAAAGCACAAAATCTCTTTGGATGCTCTTAAACAAAAGAAAATAATAGCCTGCTCTGCAGCCCATCGTAGCAACCCTACACCAACCAATCCTAAAAGCCTACCGCCCAACAGCAGCGATTCATTTCACACGTGGCATAGATTCATTGGGCACCTATTGTTTCCAAATAAGGTTTTATCGTAGAGAAACATAGCTGCAGACGGATTGAACAGTCACTCACTGTATCTTTCTTCTTTCTTCTTTAAATGGACCCGCTGTATCTGTAACCATATCTATCTATGAAGATTGATCTTTGTTTGTTTACTTGTGGTCATATTTACAGCCTTATTCATTAGGTCCACGGCGATGTAAAGGTATGTTAATTTAATTCATCAAAAAATTTTTGGATTTTTAGGGATGTTTTGATTCATATGTTATCTGTTAATTTTGCTCGATTAGGTTTAGGTTTTCAAATTTTAGGGAATTTGATGTTGATTTAGCAGAGATGTTGATGATAGTTTAGTTGCATTCATGGATTTTTAGCTCATTCCGTTGAGCTGAACTATTGGTGGTGGTTATGTGCTTTTTTTTTTTATGCTTTTTGGGATCCATATTCCATCGTATTTGTTCAATCTATTGGATTTGGTTGTTCAAAGTTTCAATTTGTTTAGGATCTTATTTCAATTCAACTCTGTAATTGTCAAAATTAAAGAAATTATTTCGATTGTTTTTGTAATTTTGTCCAAGTGTGGTCTGTCCAGTCCAGCTAAACATATCCATTCATAGAATCATAACCGTTTTACATTTAATTTGGCATTTCGTTATTTGAATCAGATCTTAATGGATCTGCAATCTCCTATGATTTGGTAAAATTGTAATGCAAAATTGAAACCAGTGAGTTAGGGGCTTTGATTGTAGTGAATCTGATCGATGTTTAGAAGTTGCAATTATTGAATGTATTTCTGAGATTCAGAGCAGCAGCTAGTTATCCAAACTTTAGATCTGGCCTCTGCTAAAATAAGTCAGCAGCTACTTACTGAGATACTTACTGAGAGTATTATTAAGGGGTAGGGGTTGTTTGACTGTTGTTGAATGGTTAGGTGCAGAATGATTAAGAGGCTTTTATGATATAGTGCAAAATGAAATATAATTGTTTGGTAATTGTTCAAAATGAAGTCAGGGCTCTGAATGGTTAATAGAGGTCCAGGATACAAAATGGTTCAAAGGGTTTTGGAACCATTAAGAGGGCAAACTTATTTTTTGTCAAACAGGATTCACCTCTTAACAATTAAGATACTGCCTCTTAATGAAACTGTTAAAGAGGTAAACAAACAGCCCCTAATAGTCAACTCCTAAATACTTATATGTGGATTATAAGTAATTCACAAATTATATTCAATAATCTGGTTTCAATCGAAAATTTTGATCCTTTATTATCAGAAACCATGTAAAATCGTACATCCTTTTTGCTACTTAGAACATAAATCTTGATGGTGAAACATTATTCACAAATGAATTTGTAACCAAAACTTGTAATCATACTGTTTTGCAGATCATAAGGTGCAACTCCTGATCATCATCTTTTTTCGGGATGGATTCACGAAGGTACGCCACTAGAGGATTGATTTCTAAATACACGTTTATCGTAGTTTTAATAGTCGTCACACTTTCTTTTATCGCTATATTCGATCACACCCAAAATATCACTTCATTTTTACGACCACTTTGGGACACACCACCACCTCCGTTCGAATACATCCCGCATTATTATGCAGAAAACGCCTCCATGGACAACCTCTGCCGCCTCCATGGATGGTCCTTAACCTCTGAACCACGAAACGTCTTCGATGCTGTCCTATTCAGCAACGAACTCGACTTACTTGAACTCCGGTGGCATGAACTTTACCCTTACGTCACCAAATTCATCATCCTCGAATCAAACACAACCTTCACCGGAATCCCGAAACCACTCACATTCGCTTTAAACCGTGAACGTTTTGCTTTCGCTGAAGAAAAAATCGTTTACGGTTTTCTCCCTGGTTTACTAGCATCCGAGGTGCCTCCGGACCCTTTTTTGATCGAGTCACAACATCGGACGGTTATGAACGAGTTGATCCGACGGTCTGGGATCGACGATGGAGATCTTTTAATCGTATCGGATACAGACGAGATCCCGAGTTCACATACCGTTAAGCTTCTTCAACAGTGTGATGGCTTGCCGGCTATCTTGCATCTCGAAATGAGAAACTATATTTACTCGTTTGAGTTTCCGATAGATTATAATAGTTGGCGGGCCACCGCACATATCTACAGCCGGTGGACTCGTTACCGCCACTCCCGCCAGACTGATCTTATTCTTTCAGACGCAGGATGGCACTGCAGCTTTTGTTTCAGACATCTGAGCGAGTTTGTGACGAAAATGACGTCATACAGCCATGCTGACCGAGTTAAGAGAAAAGAGTATTTGGATTACTCGAGGATTCAACGGAAGATTTGTAGTGGAGATGATCTTTACGATATGTTACCCGAGGAATATAGTTTTAAGAATTTGATCGGAAAAATGGGATCGGTTCCTCGGTCGGCTTCCGCGGTTCATCTTCCGTCGTATTTGATTGAAAAGGCGGAGAATTATAAGTTCCTTCTTCCCGGTGGTTGTCAACGTTCACCTGAGTGAGATTTATTATCAAATTTGTTTTGAAAACGTATGACTCAGATACAAATCAAACAAACTCAGTATATCTCGCTTGAAAGCTAGGTCTGAAAGGGATGGATGGGATGTATGATTACTGAAAAAGGTAAATCAGATGTTTTTTGAAGGTAGGAGAGAAAAAGGCAAATAGTAGTGAGAGATGGTCCAAATTTTATAAATAGATTTATTGTATTGTGTTTGTAAAACATGTTAGAAAATGATTGTATTTGTAGCAGCAGGCAGACACGAGATAGCTATTTCAAAAGAGTCTTTTTCGAATAAGCCAATCCCTATGGATCCATTTTCCAATTAAAATAATTTTCATAATGGTTTTAAGTTAGATCACAAGTTATTAGGTCAGCTTGTTGTTTTAGGCTTTGAGGTGTTACATTGATCATCTCGAATATGGTTGTATTATAAACCAAGCTAACTATACGATCTTAAAAAATCAAAAACCCATTCTTTGACTTTATTGACTCATTTTTATCACTAACATCGATGGTATTCGAGTTAAAAATGTTTTCCATGTTTATTGAAAATGTTAATAAGTGACAAAGAGATGAAAAATATATGACATTAGATACTTTTATAACAAAGGGTTTCATTCTATATCTTTCCACGAAATTCAAATATCTCAAAATTATTTTATCAAACCGAGCATTGGTTTAGAGATTTGAAGATTGAAAAAGATATTGAACAATCAACATGATTTAATTCGGGTTTCTTAAAATGGAAGCAAACATATTCTTTGTGTGTGCTACCCTATAGGTTTACGTTTTCATTGGCAGTGTTTTTGTGTGACACATGCATGTCGTGTGAATATAATAACTTACATTCTCTCACTTGCATACGATACACAGTAACACGAAAGATGGTGATTTTGATATAATTGATGGTAGTTCAAAAAAAAACTCAGTTTGTACAAATGAAAAAACTATGTTTTATTCACTTTGGAAGATCCTTATCAATTGTTGGACGCAAGGTGAAGATTGTTGCAACAACGGTCGTAGAGGTAGAGGCAGTGGTGGTTGGTGGACGACGATCACTATGGAAAACTTGAAGATGGTCGATAGTGGTGGCAGTCGACGGTGGTGGAGGTTGTTGTAGCCAATGTGGTGGAGGTAGTGGTGGTGATATCCGATGGTGGTGTTGGGGGTTATGGTGGAGGTCCTGGTAGCCAAGGTACTAGTAATAGTGGAGATGGGTGGTAGTGGTTGATGGCCAACGGTGGTTGTGGAGGTAGAGGCAATGGTGGTTGGTGACGACGGTGGTTGAGGATGACGTAAAGATGGTTGATAGTGGTGGTGATGGTGGTCGACATTGGTGTAGGGGGTAGTTATGGCCAATGTAGTGGAGGTAGTGGTAGTGGTAACCGATGGTGATGGTTACAGTGGAGGAGGAGGTGGGCGATGATGGCGGTGGTCAATACTCGATTGTGGTTGTGGAGGTTGTGGAAGTTATGGAGGAGTTGTAGTGGAGGTGGTCGATGGACTGGTGGTAGTGGTGGTGGTGATGTATGGTTGTGGTTGTGGAGATGGTGGAGGAGGTTATTGTAGTGGAAGAGGAGGTGGAGGTGGCCGATGGTGGTCGGCAGTGGCTATCTACGGCCGTTGATGGTGGTTTCGGATACGATTGGCGATGATGACCACTAAAACAAGTATGATATTTAGGTTATACATTAAACAAGAGTAAATTAGTAATCTTTTAGTTTATGTCTCATTCTTGTCCCACCTATTTTGGGGGAATTTTTCCATGTTGTGTCAAACATAGGACAATGAGTTTTGTCTCATCCTATAATCTCTTCATGTATCAAACACAACCTACACATTATATATACCGGATTTCTATGACAAACTTGCATACGTTAAAATTGTTTGTAGGAATATTAAATTGTTTCATATTGAAGTTATTCAATATGGACCATTTTTGGTTGCTTATGGTCAAGTTGTTAAGCATACGTTTGAAAGTGATACGATAATTAAAATGTTATGTAGAATTAATTGGTTCTATAAAAAGTTGAAAGTAGGTAACAGGTTATAATGATAATAAACAATTTTATTGTTAAATATGAAATATTGTTTTTCAAAGGTTTTTATAGTTATAAATGCGAGAGCTAAATTCTAACAAAAACATAAATACTATGGTTTGTAAAACTCATGAACTCAATATAGAAATCAGTGTTTTTTTTTTTTTTTTTAAACATGTCAAATGTAACTTTTAGAGATATTGGGGTAGTTTCTTATATAAAAATGATACATAAGATAATAAGAATATTTAATCATTAATTATATACCTAAAACAATTTTAATAAATCACATAACAAAATTAGTTAATAAATTTAAAGAGTGAGTTAAATTGGTGGTCATGTTTGCTCAAAATTTAAATTTAATTTTTAAAACAAACTATCTATATTGATGGTCTTTAACTTTTTGATTTAATAACACTTAGGATCTCTGAAGATAACACCGTTAACGGTACTTGACTTCCAATTTTGCTTGTATATTTCAATGTTCATCCCAAAAGAAATGTGAATTTTTCTTGATTTACATTGTTTCTCTGAACTTGGATTTTTTTAAAGTCAAACTTATTTTGTTTTTGTCAATTTAATAGTTTTTTAAAAAGTAAAGATTTTTTTATTTAAAATATACTTTAATTTAAAATTTTGATTTGTGATTGGATTTATAAAATATTTAAAACTAAATATTTAAAAAAATTATGCGAATCACAATTAATTTTATAGTGAATAACATTTTTGGTCCATGTAGTTTGTCCAAAGACTGATTTGTCTCTCGTAACGGTTGCTAAGTAATGATGTTAACTTCATGGACCTTGAGTATAGATAGTCTGTTTTAAAGACCAAATTCAAATTTTGAGCAAATCATAGAGATCACCAGTATAATTCACACTCAAATTTTATCAACATCATGCAACGACTATAATGTTGTGTTTTCAAGTCTTTTTACAAAGGAATGGAAGGTGCCGGAAAGGGAAGAAAATGAAGGGGGAAAGAAAAAAAAAACCTGAGGTTAGTTTCTTTAGGATGGAGAAGAAAGAAATCAAAACTATTCAAAAAGTATTTATAAAATTACATATCTAACCATCAATTACAATATGTTGAAAAATAAACAAATGCTTCTTTGTAAAAGTGGCATCTTTTTTTTCTTTCTTGTTCAAGAACATAATGTAACATCTTAGGCAGATCCCATATTGGCCGTGGACAGGAGTGATGCTGGGTTCATAAGTAAACATTGACCTTCCAAAACACAACGCGTTTTGGGGCCACACGCAAGGCAAGTTCTTGGAACTCTGTGGTTAAGCGTGCTTGGGTGGGAGTAGTACCGGGACGGGTGACCCCCTGGGAAGTCCTTGCCAGGTCGCCAGAAACAAATCCGTGTGGCTTAGGTCAAAGCGGACAATACTATGTCGTGGTAAGGCGAGGTGTTACACATAAAATATTATTTTCTTTTCTTTTCTTTTCTTTCCATTCGGACTTAAGGATACAAATACTTGTTCCTTTTCTTATTAAATTCAATAACACGATGTAAATGAATTAAAAAAAATAAGTTGTAAACTTATAAAAATATGTTATACTGAGTGTGAAAAAACTTAATAATTTTTATTTTAAGTTCCCTGATAAATAATGTTTTCATTATTTGATAATTTTTAATGCATGATTACGTTGTTTGACGATTAAGAAATATAACAACATGAGGGCATATTCAGGTACGCCCTAAGACGTTCCCATGTCACCACGTAATTGTTGGATTTAGTGGGAAAAATTAAAACTTTTAAAAGTATCGGCATTATGATTCGAGGTAAGCAACTACAAGGCATCGGTGTGTTGGAAAATTGTGAGTGTACATTAGCATATCAAAACTTAAATTTGAGTTTTAATGGTTACAACATTGAAGCATAAAAATCTGAATCGTCAATGTTGAAATTTTAAAATATTTACTTTCAAGACATTTTAATGATCTATAGTTTGAAAATTACCTAATCAAATAACCTGTATTTCAAAATTGGTCTATATTATGATACTTTTTCTAAGAGTACTACATCGTTATTATTTTTCTGAAAGGTGTCTAAAACTATGTTCAGACTAATCCCAACAAACTATGATTGTAAAAATCAGCTCTGATAAACTCAGTGCTCACAACTTTTGTGTACGTTTGGAATTGAACCCTGAACGGATGAGATATTTCACCACATCCCCAAGAGCCCCAACCACTACGCCACAACCCTTGTGGTTTAGATTGTTCTTAGTAAATACATTTTTTAAATTATAAATATTTGAATAAACCATAATAAATTTTAAATACATTTTTAAAATAAGAGGGTGTTTGGTAAGAGGTATTAGCAATACTTATTATGAATGAAAATAAAAGAAACGATTTGGTTTTATTTATACTATATTATAAAACATTTGGTTTCAAAGTCTTAAAAATAACTATTTAAGCATTTTGTAATATCTATAAAATCCTAATTACTTAAATTTCAAGTTTACAACTTATTGATGCATTAATACAAGCACAAATCTCATTGTCATCCCTAAATATCACTCAACTTTCTCGTCCTTATCACCAGATTTATCCGCATCCGATCCCCATCCTCAATCCTTAAAATTATGAATTTAAATGGGGTGGGGATGAAATATCGTTTCTTATGTGATTCACCATATTACCAACAATTTCAGGCATATGAAGTCGATCTGCTAACAATGTGAGTTCCAATCTATTTCTCCATCCGTAGTTCGATAATTATGTTAATTTCTTTTAAGTATCATGATTTCTCCATAGCCTATGCTTATCCGCCCATCATTCTCCTGGTTTGAACCTCTCTTTTTTAAAAGATTTTTCTTTGAAAAAATTCATGTTTGTCTCAATAATTTGAATTAGATAATGGTTTTCTTGATAATATATTGGTGTTTGTATTCAATAGTGGCATTCAATTGTTTTCTTTTGATAATCAATTTCTTGATTACATTGATTTATCCATCTCTACTTCGAGTTTTTGATAATTTATTTCGTGTGTAATTTCATGCTTGTTCTCTTTCTCGGGTAGATTAGTTAATTTGTTTAATAAATTTTTTACATGTGTTTCTTGGAATCCAAGGAGATTGTTAAAGGTTTGGAATCGATAGCAAACTTGAAACGAAGTGGAATTGTTCAATTAAGGGGTAAGGTATTTTTGATTGAACTATGTTCTTTGCTTTGGTTTTGATTTAGTTGTGTTTGCCTCTTGCTTTTTATGTTGATAATATTTTTGCTAATAGGTTCCAAAATAGAGATGTACTTTGAGCTTTGTGGTCAAGTGGGTTACATTCAACTTAATAGTCAATATAACTTTTTTGTAGAACTTGTGTAAAACTTATATTGAATCAGATATGTTTTCTTTGAGTTTATCACAACTTACAAATGAGTTTTCAGTGGATATAAAGAGGACGTTAGATTCTATTATTCCTGTATTTATTTTGCAAGGTCTCATTAAATATCATCAAAAAATGATAATATCTTGATTCTTCTAAGATGTTAATGAATATGATACATTTTGGATGACCAAAACAACTTGGGTGGTTTTGATTATGAAATCTACTTGTATAGGTACTCTTTAAGGAACGTGGCCATGAAAGAAGTTCAAATTCAATGGTAACAAGTCTACTTTTTTTGGTTTCTTTAGCTTCGGTTTTCGTAGGTTTTAAGTAATGCTACAAAATAAGCTATGAATAATCAATCTCCTTTGATACCAATTATTAGATCTCAGATCTCATATTGAATTAATGGTCTACACAAAATATGTAAAGCGAAATTAATTTTGATCAAAACAGTTTATAAATGGAAGAACAACTAATCAATAGGAAAAAAATATGAACATGGAATCGTAGTCATATGATTAATCGTGACCTTCAATCTTACAAGGATTGGAATGATGTGGGTATTGGAGATGGAGTGGTTGTAAAAAAGCTCACATTCACAAATTTCAATTGGGGAAGAGGACTCCAATTTTGTAGGGAAATAAAGAAATAGTGATTTTCCTACTTTATGCTCAAGTTTTCCTTTTCACACTAAAATTGGGGCTAACAATCTCTAGGATGATTGGTGGAATTCTCAATCATCAATCGATTTCTTGAAGAAGAAGAAGAGAGTGGAGAAGGAGACTCGAAAAAAACGACTAGGTTTTTTTTCCTTCTATGAGTAGTTTTTTATCCGAGAGGGGCAAGGGAGGTAAATTTTTCGGCCAAAGCTGGACAAATGAGGTATTTGGGCTGAGCAAATTAGCCCATTTTTATTTCCCATTAAGCTGCAAGTAAACATCTCAAAATCTCTGTGCAAATAAGCCCAATAAGCTATTATGCCCATCAAGTCAAAAGTAAACAACCCCTTACCCGGTAAGTGAGGGTGGTGACTCTTACCGAGTAAGCGTTTACCATGTGATAAAAACGTTTACGATCAATTATTTTGATAGTCGAGAATATTACCTGATAATTAAGGATGGTGGTGATTCTTACCCGGTAAGTATTTACCGGGAAATAAAATCTTACAATCAATCCATTTTGATGGCCGAGAATATTCTCAAAAAAGTAAGTGAGGGTGATGACTCTTACTGGATACATGTTTAATAAATGGCCCATAAGCGTAATGAAACTAATTATAATTGTAGATATCCCCACACAAATAATAGTGCATGAGGAAGGAGGTCTTGCATACACAAGCCCCTTTAAGGTCCACAATTAGGGCTCTAAACAAATTGAATGTGCGGTAAACCGTTCATGAAATGTTCGGTAGGATGTTTGTTTATGTCCGATTATTTAATAAATGAACACGTTTTTTTGATTCGTTTAGTTAAACGAACGAACACGAAGAAAGGTCCCGTTCGTTCAATTATGTTCATGAATGTTCAGTAATATTTGTTCGTTAATGTTCGTTTATGTCCACATATGTACCAAATTGTACGATTACAAATGATTATACTTTCCATTTTGCTCAAACATAAATTTTGAGTTTCAACCACAACGGTGGTGCCTCAATGATTTGAGTTTGTGTTTCAAAGGTCAAAAGTACCTGGTGATCACAGGTTCGAATCCAAGGAGGAATAAAAATCCCTTGTGGCGACGGAGGTTCAAATGTGGTGGCTTCAGACGATCCGCGAAGCGGATGGTCGCTCTGGGATTAGTTGACTCGCATAGCCTGTTGGATATCCAGGTTAATAAAAAAAATTGAGTTTCATTTTTTAATTATTAATTGCACTAAGTGAAAACTAGTATTGATATGCCTTTTTCAAAAATCTAAGAATAGCAACTGATGTGAATTTAGAAACCACGTAATCTCACAATTTTTTTTTCGAAATCTCTGATCAATCAACCATAACAACCTTGAACTTATATATCAATCTGTTCACACTTCAAAACCACATAAAATCAAAAAAATAAAATCAAGAAGAATAGAGAAAGCAAAGCACAAAGCAAGATTTAGCATTTAGGGTTTAATTTGTCAGCTTCAAAATCAAGATATATCTCACTACTTTATACAAATACACAACTAATATAATATAATAGACTCACTCTTTCAAAAGTCGAAATTTTATTCCAAATAAATTGAGGATATGCAAATTCAGTTTTATTTTTATTCTTTGCCTTTTTTATTTTTTTCAAACAAAACAAAACAAAAATTAATAAAAATATCTATTTTTTTATATAAATAAATAAAAATGGAAGTTTTAAAAAAGATATGGGAAAGAAAGAATAGTATTATGTGATGGTGATGAGATAAAAGTCTCCATCTTTGAATTTAGTCTAAAAAGTTAAGAAGGGGACCATTTCATGGGATTCTCGTCATACGATATTTTCAAACAAACGCGATATTTTGTAAAATATCGTGAGAAGGGGAGACGTGTGAGAGTTTCCAACTGCCCTGCCACACACACTGTTCTGGTGCCCCCTTCTGTACTTTTTTCTGACGTGTCTCTTATATATATATATATACAATTTTCTATATTTAGTATCCTAGGGGCATTTATGGTAATTTACTCTTCCAAATTCTTTATTCCCTATCATTAGTGTTTTTATAAGAACCTCATTTTTATATTATTTCAACGTCATTTTATAAAATTAGGAACTCATCAAAAATTCTACAATGAAAGTTCTTATAAAAACCTCATTTTTGTGGGTCCTATTAATTTTTTTTTAATATCAATAATTTAAATAAGTTATATTTTAATAATTAAATAAATCAAAGAAATAAATAAAACATAAGTGAAATGACATTTTTCACAAAAATTATGGTAAGGACCAAGGTTTTTGTTGGGGTACCTAAATTTTGTTAGGTTCTTATAAGAAACTCTCCGTAATGGTAGTTTTTATAAGCTAATGCATTTTTTTGCTTATGAGCTTTAAATCCTAAATTATGTGAATATAAATTTTATCTTTTATCTTTTTGTAATTTTAGATAACATATTTTCAAATCGTTATTTGTGTGTTAAACATGTGAGAGCATTTTTAATATGATTCTTTAAAATGAAGAAAAAGTTAAAAATTTTACGAATTTTGTACTAATTTTTTTGTCAATAGATTATAACTTTTTCTAAATGGAAAAGAAGAAGATAGGTTGTAAAATTATTTAAAATTAGAGAACCATTGATTATCTAAAATGAAAAAAACTGGACACTATTCTGGATTTTGTACTATTTTTTATAATAGATTCTTTAAAACTTTTTCGAAAATGGATAAAGTATGACATATATGCTAAAGAAAATTAATTTAGAAAACTTTATAAAATTTAAATGTTTAGGTGACTGAAATAGTTTTTTATTTAAATATATTAAGTCTTTTAATAATATAGTTAATGTTGAGTCACTAAAATAAGAAAATGGTTAAAGTTGAATATATTTTTTTATTTAAAAATTTTAATTTTTGATTATGCATATGGAGAAATTCTAAAAAAAATTGTTAGAAGGATAGAAAGAATCTGTAATTGCGTATCAATAAAAATCTTTAAAATTAAATACTTAGGATAAAAAAATATGACATTATATTAAATGTATATTTTAAAAAATTTAAGATGACGACACTATTGAAAATTGGAACCGGATGTATTTTGAATTTAATTATTAGTTATTTACTTTCAAGAATTTGTTGTAGATGCTATATATAAGTAATAAATGATGTCTCAAAAGTTGTCGTTTATTTTTTAATGGGTGTTGAAGTCTGAACTTTGATTTTTGTTTTGAAATGGTTATAAAACGTCTAAACGAATCAGGCAAAAATGGTGATTAAAAGCTTAAAATGAAAAAACAAACAAGGCCTAACTCTTTTTTACCTAATGCAACTCTTCGATTTGGTGTGTACTGTGTAGTTTAATAAAATGTTGGATTATTAATTGGGAGTGCTAATGACACCCTTAGTAGGGGTGTGCACGAAATTTTTTGTACTATTATAATATTGAAAATGTATTAGTTGTTGTCTAAAAAGTTTATTAACAAAATTAATATCATTACTGTTTTATATTAAATAAAGAATAGATTAGAACAAAAGATATCATATTATAATATATTTTATTCTTTATTATTTATTTTAGATAAATTATAAAAAACTTGTTGAAAATATTTTTAAGCTTATTATTATTATCAACATCTTCAACGGAATTGTATAAAATATAAAAATAGAGGATTATGGGAAAATTTATGCTTCAATAAATTCTTCAAAATGAAGAAATAATGATGTCGGGAAGTATGAAATTTTTTAAAATTGAGAATTCAAAAGATAATTGTCATAATTTTTTTTTATTATAATCACATAAATACAAAAATGTTGATGTTAAATTTTCTATGAAAGAGAAATATAATTTTAATTATATATGTATATTTTAAAATGATTGAACCTTCAATTATATATATATATATACACGTATATAGGGACGGGTTCAAATGAGAATTCAAATTTGGTTGTAAACGTGAAAACAAATGAGAGTGCGACACGTGTTATATTCAGACTGAATAATCAAAGAAATATTCAGACTGAATAAAAATGAATATAGTATTTATTCGGTCTGAATACTTATTCGGTCTGAATAAGCATTATTTAGACTGAATAAATAATATTATATTCAATTTTATTTGGTTTGAATATTTATTTGATTATTTAGTCTGAATATTTTACATTCAGACACGTATCGCGCTCTCATTTGTCTTTACGTTCACAACCAAATTTGAGTTCTTATTTAAACTTTTATCTCTCTCTCTCTCTCTCTCTATATATATATATATATATACATATATATATATATATAATATTTTATAAAATCTTTTAAATTCTCAACTTTCAAATATAAACAATAAAACTTGTAAAAATTATTAATATACTAAAAGTTAAGATTTTTTATTCAATAAAAGAAAAATGTATAGTTGATATACATGGAACCAAAGGGCCTCTGGCCTAGCGGTACCGGAGTTTTTACATCATCCTCAAGGTTTCGGGTTCGAGCCTTGGGATTGGTGGTTTTCCTATAAATGGTGGAGGAGTGGGATTTTATCCCCTAAGGTGAAGGTTCGGGTCCCGCATACTGCCCATATGGATGTCACTGTGGGTCCGAATCACTAACTACTAACTTGCCGTTCAAAAAAAAAAGATATATATGGAAAAAATATGGAAATGTCGTAATTAACTTTTTAAAAAATGTTATTTATTTTTATTTGTTTTTACTGTTTTATTTATATTAATGATTTTTTTATTATTATATTATGATATGTTTTAATTGACTACTTTTTTAAAATATTTTTTTGGTTATTTTACGAGTTTCATCAAGTTTATTCACTAGTTTTTCTTAAATCGTAGTTTGTTTATTAGCTACCAATTAAATTATCAGCTGACAAATAACTTATCATTTAACAAATAACTTATCAACTAACAATTTCCTTATCGACTAATTACCAACCATATCCTTAAAACATATTTGTCAAATACTATAAAATAAATATGCAACACGTCATAATACCATGTACCACTCAAAAACACACATATTTTAGTAAATAATGAATAATCAATCAATTTTAGTAATTAATTAAAAATTTACCTGTTTTAGACTTTTAGTAATTAATTAATAAATAATTAACCAAATTTAGTAATTAATTAACAAATACCCAATTTTAGTAGTTAACTATTTAAACATGTTTTAATTACATTTCCATTTTATGATAAACATAAAAGGAAGAAAAATGAGAGCTCCAAATCTTGAAAACACCAATAAATCTACGGAATACTAAATTTGTCATCAAATTTATGATTTTTAGTATTTCTAAAAGTGTAGTTATGATGCTAGATATTGTGTATCAATTTGTAAAGTGTTATTTCCTATAAAAATATGATAAGTTTAAAGGCAGATATGATGATAGCTACGAGTTATAAATGTAGTTTATATATTCTCACAATTAAGAAAAAAAATCATTGGTTATTTGCTTTGATGTTCCAAATTTAAAGTTTCTATTTTATTTTAAAAAAGTAACGAATAGCTATCAAAACCAATCGAAGGGTTGTTTTTGTCTTTGTGATATTTGATATATTTTGACTTATTTAAGTAATACTCTGAATTTATTATATAATTTTGAAATTTCGATCTTTATTACCATTGAGAATTTAGTTTACTAATATTTCAATTCAATTTCCATAACATTTTACATACAAAAAAATGTAATTTAATATCATATATACTTAGAATTTAGACGACGATATATGTGAACATTTTAGGTGGTAACGTTAATTACTTGAAATTCGAGGATGACACGTTTTTTAAGGGGTGGATACATATTTTTGGTCCCTAATGAAGTAATGGCTAACAAGTAAAGATTTGTAGAAGGTGGGTTGAATACAAATACACAAGATTTTTACCTTTTAAGTTTTTTAATATTGAAATATTAAAAAATTACACGCAGAGAACAGATTGTTGCGGAAAAGAACAGATTAATCTCTATTCTAACAATCTAACACATAAAAACAGTTGTTAACTTAAAACACAAAGTAAGCTAAAAGGTACTGTTTAATAAAAACACTCAGTTTACCGGAATCAAACAAAAGATAACTTAGAAAATTTGTTGAAAACGTGAGTTGCATGGTTGAGGCTTCGTCTCCTTTTATAGTGCTCATGCATTAAATGCATGAGGACACTTGTCACAGTTTCATTTGCTTGCAGTATGTCTGATGGATAAAAGGTGATGACATTCCTTTTTGTACTAGATAAATGGCTGGACCATTCTTTATAGTACAGGAGAAGTCAGGTTACTGTATACCTTTTCTCCATGCTTTCTGAAGTCATATCAAACTTTTTAGCAAAAAGACAAACAATCCTTTTATGGGAATAAAAGAGAATGTTTGAATTTAAGGCTTGATGCACACGTTTTTGCATTTAATGTGACAAGGAAAATTGTCTCCGAAATATGTCATGGAGAACACCTAGCGGAATATAAGGATCACATTGGTAAGTGAACATTTGACTTGTGTGATCGGCAAGTGTACCAGACTAGCCGAATACAAGAGATGTATCGGCTAGTGTACCTTCTGTTTATAATCTCGGCGACTGTAACTTCTTTAAGATTTTGGCAAGTAGTCTGGATTTGAATATTGGTTAGTGCATCTTCCACATTTTTATGCACTACCTTTTGATCGGCTAGTCTTCGATTCACCGAACTTGAGAAGTACTTTCCAGGTAAAAGAACCTTGAACAAAAATATACAAGATAAGAGAGTGAGGGTTCATCACCAAATCATTGGTGACCCAACACATATCTTGATACCCTGCATTAAGGGTTTAATTTATTATTCTAACTTTACGTTTGTGGTTGCTTTATTTATTGGGTTGGGATCACGTGAGACCACCCTATTTTCGTGAGACCTATGAGACCACCCCTTTTACACTTAAACTTCATAGCAAAAACATTGTGAAGGTAAAAAAAATATGATGAGTTCACGTGAGACCAGCCTGTTTCCTTGAGACCCGCCAGAGACCCGTGAAACCACTTTTTACTCTTGAAAACGTCACAGCAAAAACACTGTGAATGTTACCTTCACAGCAAAAACACTGTGTAGGTTACTTTCATAGCAAAAATACTTTAAAGATTCATTTTTTTTACCTTCATAGTGTTTTTGCTGTGAAGTTTCAAGTGTAAAAGGGTGGTACGGGTCTCACGGAAACATGGTGGTCTCACGTGATCCCAAGTCTTATTTATTAATTTAAGTATAGTGGTCAATAAGTAATATGCAAGGGGTTAAATGAATTTTTTCTACTAATATCAAACACTAAGATCATAGTTGCTTTGAGAAGAAAAAAACTTAGGGTTATCAAACACTAAAAAGGATTTGATTATGAAGATTATGTAGATCAAGGTTTAATAAGCTAAATCAAATGTATGAATTCCTTATTTTTCTTTAGATTCATATTTGCTTGCTTCGTTGTATAATGTATACTTCCACTTAAATTGTATGGATTCGTTTTCATACGACTAATAATGGTTCGTTGACATTGCTTGAACAAATTCAAGTGAAGTTCATGTATCTTTCGGTTTTGATTCAACATATATTTTTGAATTATAATGCTTTAAATTTAGTCATCATAACATTCCATACTCGAAACTACAATAGTGGTTCACTAAACTCGTACCATTTAAAACTTTTTGATTTGTAACTCGTTCATTTAATTTTGTGTTAAAAACCAAACTTCTAAGGTTAGAGGACAACAAATTTGTTTCATCAAACACATTTTTGACCTCATGATTGGTTACACTCGTAAGTGTTATCTCATGTGTTGTCACACTTTTGTAGCTTGTGTGTTATGATGTATCGAGCTACTAACCACCCATGGTGGTAACATAGACACATCATTGTGGTACCGATAGTGTGACACTGTCTATGGTAGTGTAATCAGTCCATGACTTTTCCTTTTGTGATCTAGTGAGACCAAATCATGATGTGCTAAAAGGGAATTTGATTCAACAAACATATGGTTAGCCCTGACATTTTTGTGTTTATTAATTTGGTGAATGGTGATATACTGCCCAACACCCCATCTCACTTGAAACATACCATATCGATAACACCCCTATAATTGATAATGTCTGGCAAAATTAAATTCAACACCTCATGCAACACTGGACACAAAGTTGAAGAGATTGACCGTTAGAACTACCCCTTAAAGTTCAATTAATGTACAAGAGTCAAGAGTAAAGCAGTAGAACACGAAATCCTCGTGACAAAGTTCAAACATTTTAAAAGTGTGAATGTACATATCATATACATACGTGTATCAGCCATGACAAATTTCAACTAAACACGTTTACACGTGGTGTGCTTAAACGAGTCGGTGAGTACCTGGCAAATATACACATCCAGTCACGTGTATAGATCAACTTTAATTGTTGAAGGCAATTTAAACCTTAAAGGACAAATCACCGTCAATTTTTATTTATCTCTTGACTCTAGTCTTACTTTTTGATATCCTCTCTAAGCTCACTCTACACTAGTTTTCATACGTTCACATCTCTCATTATTCGCTTGCAGTTAACAATTACCTTTTCATTCTAATTTTGTAGTAGCCCTTTGGTAAGCTTCTCGGTTACCCGATTTAATCAAGTAGCTTTCCTTATACAATTATTAATGTGGAAATCAAAAGTGATAAGCATCTTTGAGCTTTGCATCATACTTATTTTCTTCAATTAAAAGTGAAACTGAAACATGAATGTAAAGTGGAATTCATTGATATGCTACCGATTTCAGTAAAATCGAAATCTAGGGTTTATTTATTTCTTTATATGTCCCAATTATAAGTAAAAAAACATAATTATTATTCTGAAATCATGGGTAAACGGTTTTTATATCACGAGAGGTTCTTATTTCACATATGCTATTCCTAAAAGATAAATCTAGATTTAATTTGAAGACACTTCATCTTGAAATTTATTAAACATAATGTTCATCAATGCGAGCCTAATTCGTCTTATGCAAGAAGTTAAATTAGAAAAATTTATGAGTAATTTTACGACGATTGCTCTATCTGGACTCGATTTGATTTTCGATTCTACTCTTACCATCATCACAACATATTTTGGAAATCCTGATCTTAGCATTAAAACAAACAAGAATAACATAATTAATATAATCATCAATAATATATAAACATATAGTTGATAATTTATTTTGTTAATATATATTACTAAAATTCTGAGAAACCATCAAGAGCGCATTTTGTATCCATATTTATGATGAATATGGATAGGTTATTCGTCATGAATGTTTATATTCATAATGAAATCACGTCCATATTCATGATAAATACGAATACATGACACAATTTTGCTGGTTATATATATAAATAAGGTGGGCTAAATGCATCGTGTATATTGTTAAATATACTTATACCTACTAATTTTCTTCTCAATCATTTACATTAAAACTCATTTTTCACATTTATAATATATTATTTAACTTATAAATAAAGATCGCATATAATAAACCCATATAAATTTCGACTTAAAATAATTTTCTAATTATATTAAATCAAAGTGGAAATTAAAAAAATTGTATTTGCATTTTTCAACAAAAACAAATAATAAATTCTAAATAAAACCCGAAAACTAGGCCGACTATCAATCCCATATTAGACCTAATTAAAGCATTTTCCTTTGTAATAAGCTATCAAGCAATAAGACAAAAAGCTTATCAAAGGGTATGATAAGTATTTTAGCTTATCATATCCCTTGTTTTTCTCCTTATCATCTCGTACCACTCGCATTTTTCACTGCTATTTATATCGTCTCTTGGTTCTTCGCATCGCATCTCTCTCTCTCTCTCTCTCTCTAAAAACTCTCCACTTTCTCTCTCTAAAAATCTCTTAACGAGGAGAGAGAAAAATAGTATTAGTGAAACCCTCCGATCTGTTTTCGAAATATCTCATCATCCAATTCAAAGGTAACGGATGTTTTGATTTCCTATCTTCACATAAAATTAGACATAATTACTGATTATGCATATGGATTCTTCTGTATTTATGCATGATTACATATAGATTATGCACATATGTGTAGGTGTTTTGCGTTTATATGTGTGTTTGTTTTTGGAAATTTAGGTTTCTTGTTGGATGAACAAAATGGAACAGTATTTTATTGTTTTTTTTCTCTAAATTTTTTTAGTTGGATTATACGAAAATGGAGGTTGCACTGTTGTTGTTGTTGTCCAATCTTTGAAGATTTAGAGGGTTGTTATCGTTTTGTTTTTTTTATTATATTTCATTGTTTATTAATTTCTGATTTAATTGCTTGCAGTTTTGGGGGAAAGGGAAAGTTATGTCGTCTCTTAGCAGGGAGCTTGTGTTTTTAATACTTCAGTTTCTAGATGAAGAGAAATTTAAAGAAACTGTTCACAGGTAGGGTTTAATAAATTGGTGTATGCGTATATATTGTTTGTTTGTTCTTTTGAGATCCTATGTAATTGGAATCATTTCAAATTTTTGGTATTGCTTGTCACTATGTTTAATTGGGGTTTTTTTTGTGCGTGGAGGTTGGAGCAAGAGTCTGGGTTTTTCTTTAATATGCGATACTTTGAGGAAATGGTGACGAATGGGGAATGGGATGAGGTGGAGAAATACCTTTCTGGATTCACAAAGGTTGATGATAACAGATATTCAATGAAAATCTTCTTTGAGATACAAAAGCAGAAGTACCTAGAAGCTCTAGATAAGTAAGTTTTAAATGTACTTTGTTTATTTGTTAATTTGAGCGCTACTGAGTTACTGCTCTGCTCCCACATTTATTTTAGGGAGGATGATGATATACTGAAAATGCAAGTCATCAGTTATGTTATGCACAGTGAAGAGGCAGAAGGCCTTTAATGCTTTATTTTCTCTTTGCATTACTCTCTTGGCTATGAGTTTATAATCTTTTTGAGCTAAGACTTTTGGTTTGTGTAGCGTCTCTCCTGTCTAAATACTGTATGGTAAGTTCTTATGTCCATTCAATTTGCAGAAAGGATCGTGCGAAAGCTGTTGAAATTCTAGTGAAGGATTTGAAAGTGTTTTCTGCTTTTAATGAAGATCTATTTAAAGAAATAACACAGCTTTTGACTCTAGAGAACTTCAGGTGAGGAGTGATAGTCGTGAAGGGCTTCTTTTTCTGTGATATTAGTTGTCTATACACATCATAATTTCGTTATATGGTTTGGTGATTATTGATATAACATGTGTTCAGAGACAACGAGCAATTATCCAAATATGGAGACACCAAGTCTGCTAGGAATATAATGCTGGGTGAACTCAAAAAGCTAATTGAAGCAAATCCTCTTTTCCGCGAGAAGCTAACTTTTCCAAGTTTAAAGAATTCAAGACTGAGGACACTCATCAATCAAAGGTCTGTATCTTGTTGGTGTTTGGCTAGTAGTCGACCTTGTTATTAAAGTTTAGGCCTTGCCTCTAATGTTTCTTTTAAATTCTAGCTTGAACTGGCAACATCAGCTGTGCAAAAACCCGAAGCCGAATCCCGATATAAAAACTCTGTTTGTCGATCATTCTTGTGGGCAGTCACAGCCAAATGGTGCACGAGCCCCATCCCCTGTCACCAATCCGTTAATGGGTGCTGTACCAAAGCCTGCAGGCTTTCCACCACTGGGTGCTCATGGTGTAAGTGGGAAAAAGAGTCTGATTGTTATCTATGTATTAGTGGTTTGAAGTCCAAAAATCATGGGTAACACATCTTGACTTTCTTTTATTTTTACATTCTTATGAAGCCTTTTCAGGCTGCACCAGCTCCTCTGCCTACATCTCTTGCTGGTTGGATGGCAAATCCAGCTCCTGTGCCTCATCCAGCAGCTTCTGCTGGACCCATTGGTTTTACTCCACCTAATAATGCTGGTATGTAGTTCATTAAGTTTATACTAGCTTCACATGGAACGGTTTATTCAATGTGATTCGGTCATAAGCATTTATTCAGAAAAACATGTCAATCCACTTGTTCCATTACATATTCCTGTAAATTTGCTAGAGTGTTCGCATCATAAATGTCTTGAGTTGCTGTTTTGTTCATAATAACTGGTTCAATTGTTCACCTTTTCCCCTTTCCCTCTCACATGGCAGCTCTACTAAAGCGACCCAGGACTCCTACCAACAATCCGGCTGTAGACTATCAAAATGCTGACTCTGAACATGTATTTAAGAGAACAAGGGCATTTGGCATATCTGATGAAGTATGAACTACTCTGGCTATTCTTTGCATTACCTCAACACTTGTTTGCATTTAACATTTTAGAGCTTGAATGTTAGGGTTTACTGTATTCCATCTACTTTAAATTAAGTTCCTTTTTTGAATACTAATTTTCTTAGAATACTGCAGTCAACTATTTGGGACCAAGAACCGTGTTCTCATTGGTCTCAAGATGGATAACTTATCACACCATTTGGAAGTCTTTCTTGTAGTTCTCAAGCAAGCTCTACATGCTAAGGTTGCAGTTGGTTGATACCAAAAGCTGACATATCTCTTATCTTTGTACAGGTTAATCATATGCCTGTAAATATCTTACCCATAGGATATGGTGGCCAGAATCATGGTCAAAGCTCGTATTCATCTGATGATCTGCCTAAAGTTGTGGCAATGACCCTAAGTCAGGGATCAGTTGTCAAGAGTATGGATTTTCACCCTGTACAGCAAATTCTGCTTCTTGGTTAGTTTCATATGCTCAAGAATTTGAACTTCTGCTTTTCTGGTAATTTATGCTTTCAGGGGTTTTTAATACTTGGTATTTATGTTATGTTCTTGTTTTTCCCTGTCGTGAAATATAAGTCGGAACGAACACTGGAGACATTATGATATGGGACTTAGGTAGCAGGGAGAAGCTTGCTCATAAGAATTTCAAGGTTTGGGATCTTGGTGTTTGTTCAATGCCGCTGCAGGTTAACATTCCAACACTGTTTAAAGTTATCAGTTGATGTGTTTCATTCTCAATGCGCATATAGAGTGAACTTAAATATAAATTAAATGCAATCTTGTGATTCGACTGTGGTTTCGTTAGATATTGATCGTTGACTCTAGTTTACGCTTTGCGTTTGTATTAGGCATCTTTGACCAATGACTATACCGCATTAATCAATCGTGTTACTTGGAGCCCTGACGGAACCCTGTTTGGTATTCTGATATTTATTACTATCTTTCTATGTATTAACGTTTCCTCCCTTTGTTCACTTTAGGTATCCCTTTTTGACATTTGAATGTCAAACAAACAACCTTTTTAAATTCAAGTTTCGATATGAATATGTCTGAATTTTGCATTTTTGAGGGATACTTTAAATTACACAAAAGGTATTGCAAATAGAATGTCATAAAAATGTAACAAAAGAGTTCATGTTAATCTTATAAATAGTATTAAGTTGATGGTCAAACAACAAAAGGGGTATCTTAAGGAGAACAGAGGAAGTGTCCTTTAATGTGGCCAATATCTTAAAGTTGGGAAACTGCTTCAGGCTTTCATCATTGTCATGAACTTTCATATAGGTGTTGCATACTCGAAGCACATTGTGCAGTTATACTCTTATCATGGTAGTGATGATCTACGGAATCACTTGGAGGTTTGTGTGTCCTCTCATTGTTTTGTTTTCTTTATTTTGCTTTCTCTTTTGGGTTTTAATGGTGCACTTCTTTATATTTGATGCATATGATACATGTAATTGTCAAATGTTACTGGATTTGGTTATACAGATTGAGGCTCATGGGGGAAGTGTAAATGATCTCGCTTTCTCTTACCCAAACAAACAACTTTGCATTGTAACATGCGGTGATGATAGGTTGATAAAGGTTTGTATTTTTTCGCCTTTTGCTTTGTTTGGAATGGTGAAATTTGAACTCCATCATGTATAAGATGAAGTTTTTTACAGGTGTGGGATGCAGTAACAGGGGCTAAACAGTATACGTTCGAGGGTCATGAAGCACCTGTATATTCTGTATGCCCACATTTCAAGGAAAATATTCAGGTATAACCAATAATCTCAAATGGGTGCTAGCTAGTATTTCAGTTCTTTCAGTTTGGCCAATTTTTAGTTGTTCTCTAAGCTCTCAAATATAGCAAAAATTGTTGTACTTTAAATCTTTAATCTTAAAGATCATATCATCCTCCTTTCTCATCATTTCTTATGATATCCAGTGAACGAGCATTTAATGACCTTTATGTGGCTTCAAATCTATAACATTGGTTGGTAACAAAATTTCTCTTACTAAAATATTTTGGGTGGAAAACTTTATAATCGATGTTGTTACTGTTAATGGCATTATATCACCTTGTAAATCATAGCCTCTAGCATAAGTAAACCAGTAGTTTGGATGCTCTTTTTTCTTCTCACAACTATTCTTGAAAGCTAATGCATTCACTATCTCTGAAAAAGTGGTATCCTTGCTGTTTTCTTTTGAAAATTTGTATTAACTTATTTTCTTCTCGTCCTAGTTTATTTTCTCAACGGCAACTGATGGCAAAATAAAGGCATGGTTGTATGACAATATGGGTTCAAGAGTGGACTATGATGCACCAGGCCATTCATCCACCACAATGGCCTACAGTTCTGATGGAACAAGGTTTGAAAGTTGATATCTTTTATCTGAACTGTTCTTATGATGTTAAAGAAATAATCTTTCTAATGATATGTGTACACAACTATTAGGTTATTCTCATGTGGAACAAATAAAGAAGGAGATTCTTACATTGTGGAATGGAATGAAAGTGAAGGTGCTGTCAAACGTACATATAATGGGCTTGGGAAACGATCAATTGGGGTTGTGCAGTTTGATACTACAAAAAATCGTTTTCTTGCTGCTGGCGATGAGTGTGTGGTTAAGCTTTGGGATATGGATAATGTTAACTTGGTGACAACCATAGATGCTGAGGGTGGTTTACCGGTACTCATCAGATGCTTTCATTGGAAGATGACCTCTCTAATAATACATGTCTTTAGGTTTTTTTTTGGCCTTACTAATGATAATGGTTCTTAACTTATTGGGCAGGCTTCTCCTTGTATACGATTTAACAAAGATGGAATTCTGCTGGCTGTTTCAACAAACGAGAATGGAATTAAAATCTTAGCAAATCCAGATGGGCTTAGGCTACTAAGAAGTATGGAGAATCGTTCTTTTGATGCCTCCAGAGCTGCTTCTGCATCTGTTGTGAAGGTAAAAAAGATTCTTAGGCCACTTAATTCAGATTATATCATCAGGATCCTCTTTTGTTTGCTGAATGGTCTAACATGTGCAGACTTCTGCGATGACCACATTTGGTGCTACTGCTAATGCATCTGGTGGGCCAACCATAATCGATAGAGTTACCCCAATGCCCTCCATGGTGATGATGGTGAGTGTTACTGTGTGTTATTATCCGTGGATACAACTAATGCTTATTGCTGTCTTTATAGATATTTTCTAAATTCATTCTCATGATGTTAAATTTTCATGGGATGTGCTTATTATAGAATGGCGATAACCGAAATTTGGTAGAGAGGCCCAGAATTGGAGATGAGGCTATGGACAAATCTAGAATGTGGAAACTGACAGAAATCTCTGAACCATCACAATGCCGCTCATCAAGACTTCCAGATAATGCATCTTCAGCAACACGGGTATTTCTCCACTCATCTTTTGAGATGCTTTTACAAATATCTTCACATGTGAATGACTAGTAAGGTCTATTTGGCCAACTTTAAGGCCAAATGGTATTTAACTGTTTCTATCGAACTCAAGTGACTTCTCCCCTCCTTTTTCACCCTGTCTGCATTACAGGTTTCAAGATTGATTTACACTAATTCAGGCCTTGCCATCTTAGCTCTAGCATCCAATGCTGTTCATAAACTATGGAAATGGCAGAGAAATGACCGTAATACAACTGGGAAGGTATTTGTTCAGATTTTTAAATTCCCACTGTTGTATGTTAACCTAACTTTTGATGCTTAATGGGTTATTTGCTTCTTTTAGGCAACTGCTAGTGTACTGCCTCAGCTATGGCAACCAAATAGTGGTATATTGATGACAAATGATGTCAGTGATTCAAACCCTGAAGACGCTGTTGCGTGCTTTGCATTATCAAAGAACGACTCTTATGTTATGTCTGCTTCAGGGGGAAAGATTTCTTTGTTCAATATGATGACATTTAAGGTAACATGGTTTATATGTTTTCTATATTTATGGGATTTCTGTTTTTATTTTCCATGGTTATAGTTTGTGGACGTTGTCTTATTTTCCTAATTAGTATCTAAAATAGTACTTCAGCTTTGAGATGACATTTTACTGTCTTTTGTGTGTGTGGATCCTGGATCTAAGTTCTGATATATCAAGCTATTAATTAGATATGCAGATTGTTGCTTATGGGCTTGTAATTGTAACTCAACTATATTCTTGATTTGTGGGACCGGCTTAACCATTAGGCCCACTTTTGAGATGTACTATTTATAAGTCATTAATGATATATAGTAAATTTTATAATTTGTTTTTCCCAAAAAACCAATTATTAGTAATATGTTTTCTTATGTTTTTATTTGTTTAAGTTTTATAAATAATACTTACCTCAATTATTTGTTCTATTCTGTTCATTATCTTTTTTCTTTATTCTCCATATTTTTAGTATGAAACCCAAAAGATAAATTTTGAAAAGTTTAAATTCTTGATCATGTCCTAAATTTCTTATTCAGAACTTTTTTTTCAGGTTTTATCTTTCTTTTTTACGCTTTATTTTATTTTAATTTACTGTTAAATTACATTTTATCTGCTTCAGTTTTTTTTATATTGTTTATTGTAGTGTATCTGTGTTGTTTTATTTATATTAAAATAATTACTATTTTTAGGCACAAAATATGTCTAATAGAAAATATGAATCTGACTTGGAAAAACTTAAGAAAATAAGTTATAGGTCTACTTTTTAGATTTTTTTTACCTAAGACCTACTTTTAAACTTGAGATGCCGTGATTTTGCACATAAGTTTACGTTCTTATAACGATAGACCAAACCATGTTTTCTGTAAAGATGTTCTTTTTATGCCATTTTCGTTAAAATCTTTGATAAATCCACTAATTGCTTTCCTCTTTCTTAATTTGCAGACTATGACTACTTTCATGCCCCCTCCGCCTGCAGCAACCTTTTTGGCGTTCCATCCACAAGATAACAACATAATTGCCATTGGCATGGACGACTCTTCTATCCAAATATACAATGTCCGAGTTGATGAGGTTGCTACTTGTTTTCTTTTATTAATTGTGAGCTGAATTGAGAGTAGAGTCTGTTGATAAATTAAGTGACGTTTATTGTTCATCTGAACAGGTCAAAACCAAACTTAAAGGCCATCATAAACAAATAACAGGCCTTGCCTTCTCTAATGTGCTTAATGTGCTAGTATCTTCTGGTGCTGATTCTCAGGTAAGTGAAAGTGCTTGGCTTATTAATGTTACCATTACATCCCAATTCCTAAAATAAGTGTCCATATATCTATTTTAGGGGCTGTTTGGTTGGTTTTCCATTAAGTCCTGTATAGATAAAGTTGTCTATGTGGATTAATCTGTCTGAATAGATTGAGAATGTTTTTGTTTGAGAGGGTTTTTTCATAGATGGAAGAAGCGTGTTTTTTTAATTGGGAGGGGTAGGTTTGGTTAAAACTTGGCTTTTGGCTTTTGGCTTTCTGCATGAAGTTCCTCCCTAGTAGCTTACTGAATAAGCCACTTTCTATATCATTAAGCCACTACCAAACAGTCATGTATAGCGGACCGAATAAGTTGTGATTCCTATTAAACCTCATTAAGCTGCTAATAAACAGGCCCTTAGTTTGTCCCAAAATTAAGTGTCCGCATTCAAAAGTAAGTGCCTAATTTCCATATCTACCTTTAATTATGTGATGGTGAAATTCATTACTCCCTATATTTTTAAGGGTAAAATTCTCATTTAGTTAATTAAAAAGTGTATCAATTACACATATCTTAAAACTGTCTGCCTTTTTCATTGTGCATATATATTATATTGATTGAACATGTATGATGTTTGCATATATATATATATATATATAGGGTTAGGTTCAAATGTGAACTCATTTTTGGTTGTGAACGTGAGGACGAATCTCAGTCACACATCTTCGGTTATGGTGGACGCGATCACGGAGGATTGACGCGATTCATGGGAGGGTGGAGATTTTTTAAAGGAGGGGAACCAGGTCAAAGCCGCCTTTATTGACCGGATAAGTGGCTGAGATTCGTCCTCACGTTCACAACCAAAAATGAGTTCACATTTGAACTTTCCTCTATATATAATATATATATATAACGAGTAATGTATTTTCTGCAGTTGTGTGTGTGGAGTACGGATGGATGGGAGAAGCAAACAAGTAAACAATTGCAAATCCCAGGGGGACGTGTTGCTGCTCCTCTTGCTGATACGCGTGTACAATTCCACCAAGATCAAACACACTTGTTAGTCGTTCACGAAACTCAGATAGCCATCTTTGAAGCACCTAAACTTGAATGCCTGAAGCAGGTTCGTTTCTTTTCCAGCTATATATATATATACCAAACAAAACCATACCAAATGAAGGTGGGGTCACCTTACCTCTATCCCAGAGAGTAAAGTGGTTGTTTCAGTGAAGGCGAGTTATGACTTTTGACAAATTTTTTATTTATTTTCCAAATAGTGGGGCCCTCGAGAGGCAAGTGGGGCAATCACACATGCTGCTTATTCATGTGATAGCCAATCCATATACGTCACTTTTGAGGATGGAAGTATCGATATTCTAACAGCTTCAACACTCAGATTGCGTTGTCGGATCAGCTCCACAGCTTATCTGACCACAAATCCAACGTGAGTGTTATTCCTGTGACATGATTAATGATTTTTTTTAAAGTACCATAATATATATATATGAGGAAAGTTCAAATGAGCTCAAATTTGGTTGTGAACACGAGGACAAAGGAGAGCGCGCCACGTGTCATATTCAGACTGAATAATGAAGGAAAATATTCAGACCGAATATAACACTACATTCAGTCTGAATATTTTTCTTCATTCACGCTCTCCTTTGTCCACAATCAAATTTAAATTCTCAATTGAACCCGTCCCTACATATATATATATATATACGAGACAAAACTCACACACATTCGTTTTGTGGTAAATTGATTTGTTGTTTGTAATGTAAACGTAAAAATATGGTATTACAGTTCAAGGGTGTATCCGCTAGTGGTTGCTGCACATCCATCGGAACCTAACCAGTTTGCTTTGGGACTTAGCGACGGTGGTGTATGTGTAATAGAGCCACTTGAGTCAGAAGGGAAATGGGGAAGCTCACCGGTGGTAGTCGAAAATGGTAATGGTAATGGTGCTGGACCAAGTGCTACTGCTACTGCTACTGCTACAAATACAACGGATCAAGCTCAGAGGTAGTGCTTTTTATAACTTTTTCCGAGCAAAAGATTTAGGTAGATAGTGTTTTTAGAGTTTAGATTAGAAGAAATCAGTAGTAGTAGGAAGGAAAGAAGAAGAAGAGTTTTTTTATTGTAAATTTTTATGAACAAAAGGTCGGGTTGGGTTGGGTTGGGTTGGGTTGGGGGGAAAATGAGTGAAATGTTGTTATTGTTATATTCCCTTTGAATGCTGTTTTTTTGTTTTTAATCATCTTAATTAAACTACAAGTAAGTTGCTTATGAAGTTGTTGTTATCTGACATATTTGACCCAACTAGTTATTATCCAGTGAACAATGCTTTTTGTTTCAACTTTCAACGAATTGATGAAGTTGAACAATTTCTTGATGTGAAACTTTTGAGTATTCATAGATATCATACGAACTTTAGGGCTGTTTACTAAACACTTTCCTTGGTAAAAGCGCTTACTGGTTCAATTACCTTACCGTGAGAACAGAACAAGGACTAAGAATCTTATACGGTAAGAAGAAAGGCGAGGATCAAGAGTCTTACCCGGTGAGGGTTATGATTCTTAACGGGTAAGTGTTGGTTTATAAGCAGCTTACTATTAAATACATTTTTGATGGTCGGAAATGTCACCTTATAAAGTAAATGAAAACGATGACTTTTGCTGGTAAGCGTTTGGTAATCAGTCCCTTGGTCAAATCTAGACCCACCATTTTGGGGTTTTCCATATAAAAGTGTTTTTAGGTCGCTTTCACTAATTTTGGTCAAAGTGTGTAAGAAATATGGAAAGCTTAGAAGGTCTCTCTTTTAGTTGGAAGAGTGCTACCTTTTTCTTCATTAAAGTTGGAAGGGAAATAAGGAATATTGACCAACACTATACTTTGTTATTGAAGCCCAACTCATTCCTACCTTAATCAAATGCACCCTAAAGTGCTCCAAGCTCCAACATATCCACTCTTTCATTTAAAAAAAAACCCAACTTTTCGGTATATCCCATTTAATAATAGGTTTACCCAAATACATAACAGGTCATGGGTTCGATCCCAGTCTTCCCAGCTAGCCTCAACTACTGAATGAGTGTTAAAATACCCCATCACATTGGTGTCCTTGGAGGCAGGTTCCGTGTGGGACCTATTGGAGTTACCGGTAATCAATTTTTTGCTCAAATAATAGGTTTAAAAAAAGTTATAATATACAAAGTTTTTTCTTTACCCTTTTGAGGTAGAGAGACTTTTTGTAAAGATCCAGAATTGCAAAAACGTTTTTTTACATGTTTAACGAGAAGCAGAAAGTGTTGATAATTTTAAAATGGTTTTCAAAAGTCCAAGTCAGTGGTGAAAGTCAAATGGGGGCAGTGGGGGCCTTCCTCCCAACTTAACATTCCTAATTAATTAGTCAATATAATTTTTTTTTAAATTTTCCTTGACCATCCGCTGGTCTGTTAATTCAAGGCCATAACTCCTTTCAGTTGATTCGGTTCGTGTTCAGTGTGTCCTTCGCCCTCAGCTAGTTGCCTTCTTAGCCTCTAGCCCTTCAAGTTGCCTATCTCATTCATATAGGGAATGCTATTCCTACACGTGTGGTCCTCTATCGAAATATATGTAACCAATCTTAGGGTCGTTTGGTTTGCATGATTGTTTTTGTGGGATTTGGATTTTATAGAGGGATTTGGATTGGAATGGATTTGAAATCAGTGTTCCGTTTGTAGGATTTGGAATGGATTTGAAATCCAAATCCATTCCATTTCCACAAACCAAACGGACCCTCATAATCCGTTAAAATTTACAGTCCTAAAAGTTTATACGATTTCATACATCAATTTAGAAAAAATACAAAATTTCTTACAAATACAAGGTTTTTTCAAAATAAATTATTTTATTGTCCGAGTCTTCAAAGCCACGAAAGATCATTGGGTCCCACTTTAATAAGCGATGTTTGAAGTTCTTTTTTGTCTTTGTTTCAAGTCTTGATATGTTATATTTTTGGATACTTTATCTTTTATATTTTCTAAAATGAAAAAATGCATCAAAATGTAACAAAATTTGTCTTAGTTTATAAAGTGAATTGTGGATTTGGTCCTTGTGGTTTGATAGTTTTTTTTGGCTATTGTCCCTATAGTATTTTTATTATAGATATGATCTTTGTTAACAAATTTTTTAAATTTTGTTAACAAAGAATTTATTATTTTAATCAATAAAATGAAGTTCTAAAATTTCCTATTTTTTACCCATTCTTGACGGCAACTTATTGATTTTGCAACTTTGGGAGTGTTTAGGATTGTTTATTTGAAGTGTTTATTAACTTATTTTAGTATGACATCAATAATAAAAAGTTTTTAGTGTTTGGATGGGAAACAAAAAGAAATACTTATATCAGTTTGAGATTAAAAATGACCAAGGGTCCAAATCTCTTCTTACGCTTCTCACCTTAACCCTCCCTCTCCCACGATCTTTCGCCTCTTTTGCAATTCATTAGTTTAATTCCCAAGCATAAGAAATAAGTGTCTGCAGTATGTAAAATTCGACCTTACTCACTGCCACTACAAATTAAATAGTCACTAATAATGGCAAACGGATGCACCTTTAAGTTGGATCAAAGGTACACAAAGTCGTCAAATGTCTTTTTTTCTACCAAATTCTCCACCAGTTTCGAAAGATTTTTTAAAAGTTTTTTTTTGTTGATTTCAAGGAACTTTTTTGGTTGATGTTTTTTCTAATATCCTCGAGCACCGCTCAAAGTTTAGCGTGTACACCTTTCAGACCCAATAAATTCTACTTACAAAAATCAATTGAGCGAGTGCACAGGACCCCACTGGGGCCTTCATAAGTCTTTCCCGGTCACCAACTATAGTTATTTTTGGTGGATCCGACACCCATCACGTACAAAGGCCAAAGACCGTGAGAAACACAAACCAACGATACAAGTGAAGGGAAGCCAAGAAGAAATTTAATCAAGTAGACGGTAAACAAAAAGGATCTTTATAATCAAATGATATAAATGGATATAAATGCAGAAGACCAAACCCCCTCCCTACTGGTTTCTTCTCACACACATCAACATCAGATATTCAATTAAGATGTCTATTACATTTTCGATGTATTGAATTAACGGAACACCCAAAAGAAATGGGCCATTTGTATTCGGGTTGGTTTTAGATGCTATCGAGTTTCGGAAACAATATGTGGTTTATTATAAATACACTCCACATTGTTTCAAGACCAAAAGAAAGAAATAAAGAGTAAGCACAAAACATTCAATATTTTTCTTACAACACCCTTATTCTCTTTTCCTTGAATTACCCTTCATTATCTTTATTTTTGATTTCTTTAAAGGAAGAAATAGGCTTACATTCTACTTGCTTCTCTTTTTATGTACATCTATACTCCACATGATCTTAATTGCGTTTTCGGCCTCCACGCCTTTTAGGATTGGTCTTAGGGGTTGACTCATTTGATTGAACCATCGGCAGTAGCGTCCCCCCTTTTATCTCATCTCTATCACTAGATGTCGCCAATGTTTTACGAGCTTCCATATAAATTCTCAAGTCTCTAATCTGCATCAAACACCCTTCATTCCTTCATCATGGATTCTTTTATATATATATATATATATATATATATAGGGGCGGGTTCAAATGAGAACTCAAATTTGGTTGTGAACACGGGGGAAAATGAGAGCGTTACACGTGTCATATTCAGACTGAATAATGAAGAGCATTCAGAGTGAATAATGAAGGTGAAGTTCATACATTATTCAGACTGAATAACACTACATTCAGTCTGAATATTTCCCTTCATTACTCAGTTTGAATATGACACGTGTCGTGCTCTCATTTGTCCTCATGTTCACAACCAAAATTTGAGTTCTCATTTGAACTTTCCTCTCTCTCTCTCTCTCTCTCTATATATATATATATATAGGGCAGATACTCACACACACTCCTCACCTTTGGTTGATCATGGGTTTTTGTTTGATAGATGATAAGAAATATAAATTACATACCTGTTCTTCCAAATCAACTATTTTCTCATCCTTCAATTTTAGTGTTGCAATTTCCCTGAAATGGCAATGGCAAGTCAAAAACAAAGAACTAAAAACACCTAAAGGAACTTTTGGCTCAATATGGACTAACAAATAAACTGCAAATTCCAACATTAAGACTTCAGATTTATGGCTACTTTTGGCTCACATTTGTTAGAAAAACACGATACAAGAAATTGATTTCTGGAGACCAAAACTGTGTTCTCGGTCTTAAATTTATACTACATGGATCGGTTGGAATAATTTAGAGCTACCCAAAAAAAAGATATCCAGATGAAGTACCTATCCTGGATTTCCTTGTATTTTTTCTTCAGGGATTCTTGGTCTTTTGCAAGATCTTCGTTAATCTAGCAAACAAAGAACAAAAGCGTAAATTGTATTGTTGGAATCTCATAATAGCTATACGATGAAAAATGATAAATGGCAGCCACAATAAGCTTTTTCATCCTACAAACTTAAAACAATATGAGCAGAAGGAACAAACTAACAAGTGAAACAGCCTTTGTTTCTTTGGCAAGTTCTTCCAGTTTATGTTGAATTTCACGTGTTCTTTCAACTTCAGCTTTCTCTATGGCTTCAGCTATTGATATCTCCTTTCGACTTTTTCCTTCAGCAAGTAGTGTCTCATAATGCTGCGGAAAAAAGAACATGCAGAAAAGAAGATGAAAAAACTATATGAAATGTTCAATAATGCATAATATACACACAAAATATATTTAAACAAAAAATTGATGGGTATTATAATGTTTTTTGCAAGTTGGGCCTCTGCCCAATCTTTTGAAGAAAAAAAAAATTCATTTGAGATTAAAACTTGTACAAGAAACTAATGAATTAAAGCATAATATTGGATTACATACTTGTCGATGGGTCTCCATCTGGGTTGCAAAAAGAATGTTGTACTCATCCGCGATCTGTACAAGAAGGCATGCATAAATTTTATAGAAATCAGCAAGTGGAAAAATAAATGAAGATAAACAGCAAATTACCGCATCAATTTTGCTGCTAAAAAGTGCTCCACCAACTTCACCATCCTCTTTATCACAACACTCCCCTCCTTCAAGTGATTCACATTCATGATTTGCAACAACTGACTTGCTACCAACTTTTGATTGATTTAATCGGTGGACATATTTATCCCCATCATAATCCCAAATTTGTTGTGTTTCTAGTTCAAGTGAATAGCAATGTTGAGCATGGCGAAAATGCTCAATAGCATGCCCTTTTTCGTACCTTCAGATGTCAGCAATTGTTTATTACACATGGATGCAATTTCAAAGTTATGGACATCCACCAAAAGCAAGAAGAAAATATATTGAAGGTTCAATATATATATATAGAGGGAGGTTCAGGGGAAAACCTCAAAAAAGAGAAAATTGAAGAACACCTGAGAGCCCTCCATCTGGACGGTATGCACAAATGCATACAAGCGATTGAAGCTGTTTTTTTCTAAGCACGAGTGCATGTTACGCACTAGTGCATATGCACTAATGCATGTTGCAAATTACCAGTATGCATTTGTGCATACCGTCCAGATGGATGGCTCCCAGGGTGTTCTTCAGTTTTCTCTTTTTTTGAGGTTTTCCCCTGAACCTGACCCTATATATATATATATAAGCAGGAGTTTTAGTGAATATGTTACCTTCCACATCCTACAAAACCACATATCAGACAGACCCACGGGTTGCTAGACGAGCCACAAACTGCACAGGTCGGTTTGCCATCCTGCCGCTGACGAAGTCGACAGACCTAACACCAGAGAGAGTTCACTTATACATTTCATTAAGGTATCGATGTGATGAAATAAAGCAGGTGATGAAAAACTGTTGATATATCAAGAATTTCTATTTGAAATCATGATTGTGTTTCACTGTTCAATTTCTAATACCATAACAACAAGCCTTTATCCTTAACCAGTTGGTTTGTAAGCTAACAATCAACAGAAAAGAATTTATAAAGCTGTAAAAACCCAACCAAAATAACTGAATTATTTGGATAAAATAATATTTAAAATACAGTAACTTGTAACAAATAGTTAGATTATTAGTCATGCACCATCAAGTGAGTAGCTCGAATAGCAGCCGTCCAGCCCCATGTGTGGTAATGTGTTGGTGGTAGCAGGTCTGAGTCCTTACTCCTATGCTCATTCAGACAGAATATATATATATATATACATATATATGGCAACCAACTATGCAGTTATTTTAAGAGGTCATTTCCATCAAGTCATGTAACTCTTTAAGTGTTTTGATGACAAACTATTTATGGAGATACAAGGGAACATTACTTCAGATCTTGAGAGTTTAGAGAATAGCTGAGCTGCTGATGTAGGCTTTGTAATGCACCCACCAGGAGGGGTAATTTGTACCAAGCGAAGAGGGATTTAGAGCTATGGAAGATGCTTTAATGATTGTTGGTGAATAAGACACACGATTTGGTAGATTCTGACAATTCTTACACATTTTAGTCTATGTTTATGACTCTAACTCAACATCTATCATGTTGAGTTGCATAAATCAATTTTCTAGAATTGTCAATTGTTGATTAGCAGTTCTCCACAAGACTTATTTTTTCAGCAGAGTTGCACAAAAATGCAAATAAAAAAACTATTAGTTTTCAGGATGCTTTCACTGATCCAATCCCACATCCTAATTCCTTTTTTTTAAGATTTAACTTCAAATCCTGGTTCCAAGAACACTAATAATACCCAAGTCTTTCAAGTATTTTATAGTGCTTTGTAGCTAAGCTTCACTGTCGACCACCTTGGAAAGCTTATGACATGTTTTCTTTATATCATCTTTAAAGTCACCATTAGAGCTAAATAAACATAGTCAAAACCCATAATCTAATAAGACTATTTCACATTCCATAAATCAATTCATCTGAAGGAGATGGATTCTGGGTCAAAATGACTAGTTATATGCCAACATATGTACCCTATGCTTTGTATACAAAATTTAAAACTCACTTCCACAATTTTTTATGAAACATCAGCAAATAAAAAGAATACAAAGGGTAACTAGAACCAACCTGGCAAGACATGTAGGTCCACTTCGATATGCATGAACATTGAAATGAATGGTCACACAGCGTAATCTGTATTGCACTTGTGTCATGGTCCAAGGTCTCTACCATTTTAAGAATAATCGAATCGTATCACATACAACTTCCATGTGCACACACAAAGATACATACAACTATAATACAATCATAAACAACTTAACAGTAACGTACCTAGACAAATTGGACAAGTTGGTAATTCTGTATACCCTGGATGGGGGATACAGGCTGCCTCTGCTGACTCTGTGTACTCCACTAATTGAGCGAAGTAGAGATGGCAAACCTCAGCCTGTAAGTTAAACCCAACGAAATTGAAACAAATTCAATCATTTAGGAGTGTATCTATCTATGTACACACAAAATCATTCACAGCATACTGGTATCTTTTGTTTTCCCTCTTTAAAATCAAACAATTTCCAAATTCTTAAGATAAACAAGATCAACAATACCTCAGAAGGCTTAAATCGCTTTCCATTATAACTGCAACAGAATGCATCAGCAGACATTTGGTTCACTAGCTTAATAAGCACGCTATACCGATCTTCCACGGCATCATTTCTTCAAAAAAATCGAAAAACGTGCACGCAACTTAAAATCCACAACTCAAAAATCATAAGGATCAAAAACTCGGGATGTAATTAACGCAATACCTGATGAAACAGAGATCGGAGAAGTAATCAACGTGAGAACCACAGAAATCGATGAATTCTTCATGCGAAAGGTAGTTAGGTACGGCGACGATGAACACAAGTGTGGTGCGTGTGGTGATGTTGAACAACGTCATGGTGACGTTTGAAGAGGTAGAGCTGCTTAAGTTTGGTAGATTGCGGAAAAGGTGGGCTACACCTTTCACTTCCATAGGAATGAACAAGTTCTCTTTGGACTTAGGTTTTGAACCTCCGGCGACGGTGGATTTGGTGGCGGAGGTGGCGGCACCACCACCACCACCACCGACCGGCGTTGCGAACGGCGGTTGGGAGGTATCAACGGTGTGAATTCGGATAGTGAACATCTTTCCTATGACAAAATCGATGGGTCTTACTCTTACTCTTGGCGGGCTAAAAGGGGGAAACAAATCGGCTTAACCAAAAAGCTACTTCTTCCAGCTTTTGCTTTTATAGACCAAAAATTGGAAATTTGAAAATAAAATAAACAAATTAATAGTTTGTTTTTTTTAATTGAATATATCATTGGAAACTTTATTAAAATAACTATTTTTAATTATGAATTTACTTCCTACTATTTATCTTAAAAGTTACTAAAATAGCCATTAAGTTCGAAATTATAAAAAATAAAAATGTAAAAAAAGAAGAAGTTTTTAAATCAGATTTGCAATTTCGAGGACAAAATATGTAACTTTTTGTCTAATTGCAAAGGTACTATCCAAAATTTACATTTGTGGTCTCTGAAATTACGAACCTAGTTTAGAAACTTTTTTTTACATTTCCATACATTTGTAATTATGAATCTAATTATTATTTTGATAACTTTAAGAAGAAATTGACTATTTATTAAAACCACAAGTAAAAAATGAATGTTTTAACAAATTTCCCATTTCTTTCACTCCATCTTGCGGGTAAATATGCTATCTAATAAACAAAATCAAAAAAATATAATATATCTACATGGACTTTAGAAATTTTATGCTATTTTAATTTTTTTAGATATTTATAAAAAGTTTACTCCAAAAGTTATGATAGATTATTCTATAAAACAATAGATTATTCTATAAAAATAAAGAAAAATAGGAGTGGGAATGAAGAAAGCTAAACTAAAAAAAAGAAAAAAAAAAGAAATGTAGCATATATGTTGAAGATGCTAGGATCTAAAGATACAAGAGATGTAGGTTTTACCTTTACCTCAAAGGATATAAAAGTTTTTGTGAAAACCTTTAACTTAACATAAAAATAAACTAAATGGAAATTGTTATAGGAAAAACGAAATAGATTAAACAACAATAAAAGAGATCGAGAATCTGATATTCTCGTTAACCATAAGTCTTTTAAATAAAGACGACGATTACATAAAGCTATTGATAATCATGGAAGGTGATTTACTCCATAGATAACTAAACCGTCACATTTATTTTTATGTTTTTGTTCTTGTGCTTGAATTATTCAGTCGTAATAAGTTGAACTGAGTATCTGTGGATTCGACCCGATTTAACGTTATTACAATTTTGGTTGTAAATAGCAATAGTTGGAACTTATTATCTGGTGGACTCGATATTCGTCAGCAGCGGCTAGAAATACGCCACTCCAGTTTTTGAAACTTTAGCGAAATACATTATTAATTAAAGATCCGTTGAAAATCCGCGGGTAAATTTAAGTAATTGATTTTTAAAAATTTATAATATTCAATCCACTGGTAATCCGTCGGAAAACTGGTCTGAATAATTTTTTTAATAAATTATTTGTGGCGGTTTAACGGCAGATTTGTGGCAGAAGTCACGAATGTTGACTTCTTTAATATCCATCGGTAATTTTCCGGCTGAAAATGACTTTTTTCTAGTAGTGTGTAGGTTGTTTTATAGCGGTAGCAAACAAAACCACCGTCAGAAAACAACAATTAGTGGCTAATTTTCGAGTTTTCATGCTGATAACATGTTATAGGAAAAACAAAATAGATCGAGCAACATTAAATAGAGATGAAGAATCTAATATTCTTATTAACTATAAGCCTTTTAAAAGGGATGATTACATAAAGATATTGATAATCATAAAATGAGATTTATCCCATAAATAACTCAATAGTTTTTATCTATTTCTACTGTTACTTCTTTTTTACGACACATTTATCCTTCAACAAAATCAATTTGCTTTTACCAACGATTTTTTCGACAATTTGTTCTTTTATGAAATCCTAAAAAGTCAATGACACCGATTGAATTTATTTAGTTCTTTTGTCAAAAAATTTCTTCCTTGGTACTTGATAACTTGAATACGATGTACCATCCATCAAACAAAGGTGACATATAGTAAATAAGTCGAGATATGTTTTGTCGTTGAAATCCTTATAAAGTAAATGGCTTAGATTTGTTTATACCGACTGAAATTATCTTATGCTGTCATGTTATATTTTGTTTTTAGGGTGTTCTATACTATACCTGGACTAAAATTCAAATAAATTGTAACTGTAAGAAATCAATGTTGATAAACTCAGTGACCATAATTATTATATACAATCGAACCTTATACAGATGAGATATTATACCACATCTCCCAGCTCAGAGCCTCAATCACTACACAATAACCCTTATAGTTATATTCTTATTCTCTTAGGGGGCGTTTGGTTCGCAGAATGGAATTGGATGGAATGGAATATGTCATAGGAATTTGACTTTGAAGGAATTGGAATTGGAATGTTGTCAGGTTTGACCAGCTGTTTGGTTGGCAGAATTGGAATCTGTCTGTTTGGTTCCAGTAAATGACTAAAATACCCTTTTTATTAAGTTTAATTTTTTAAACTAAAATTAGTTTAATAAAATAATTATTAATTACTTCAATTTTTTTAACACTAAAAATAATTTGAGCTTTTTTACAGCTAAAAACTGCATAAAACAGCCAAAAACTGCATAAACTGCTAAAACAGCAAAAATCATATTTTTTTTTACAGCAAAAATAGCTAAAAACTGCAGAAAAAAGCAAAAAACTACAGCAAGAGAACATCTGTAGGGAAAGACATATTTTAGTTGTTGCAGGAGACAATAGAGAACCTAACTGCTAGGGGTGAGGAAAAACCGAACAGAAACTGGAAAAAAACCGAGAAACCGAAAAGCCGAAAACTAAAAACCCCCCCGAAATACATAACCGAAATCGAAAACCCGAAAATTGAAAAAAAAAACCTCGAAAAAATTGAACCGAACCGAAATCGAAAAACCGAAAACTGAAAAAACCCCCGAAAAAGCCGAACCGAACCGAAATCGAAAAACCGAAAACTGAAAAAACCCCCGAAAAAGCCGAACCGAAAATCCAAGTGAATGGGTGTCGGCTTCAATTTTAAGAGATTAGGGTTTAGTTATTTTTTTAGGACGAGGGTATTTTAGGTATTAGGAATATATCAAATTCAATTCCATAGAAATCCCATGGATAACCCAAAGAATCTCAAATGCCCTTTTTTGGAATTCTTTGGAATTTAACAAATTTCAATTCTTGAAAATAGTGAACCAAACAAAGGAATTGGAATCTGGTCAATGGAATCAGATTCCAATTCCACCAGATTCCATTCCATTCCGGCGAACCAAACGCCCCCTTATAGTTATACCAGAATTTGATTTACCATATTTAGATTACATGCATACATTCATCCATATGAATTAACATACCTTCATCTACATGTAATTAATTTGTATTAACATCATCTAAACTTTAACAAATTAACCTACGTGAAGCTGATTGAAATTATGTAGAAGTAGTTGATTATGGGTATCAAATGTATTTGTTCTATCAAATTAAATATAATAAAATGATTGTTTTTTGATGTAAAATGTTTCTCTACCATTTTCATTGTATTTTGCCGATTTTCATTTAAAAATAAGAGGAGTATTTGAGAACCATGAGAACTAGTGTATCATCTAAGACTATTATTTAGGGTATTAAACTATTAATTAACATATACTTTTTTTTTCAATGTGAATTTTTTTAGCATGTTTATGACACAAACGGTACACCTTAAAAACTTTACATTGTGAACAAAATACATATGAAACAAACACAATATTCAATATATTAAATACTAGCATTAGGGCCAAGTTCAATTGCAAACCTAATTTTCGCTTCAAACCAATGGACAAACAAGAATGTACCATGTGTTCCTAACATTCACAAGGTATCCATCACGAATGGTTTATCATTCATCACAAATGTTATAAAAAAAATTACGTTAATTAACGATCAATAAAAACAAATGAGGATGCATATCGGTAGGGGCAGATTCACTGTGTAATTAGGGGGTGAGGGGAATGGGACCGTTAAAAAATAAAATAAAAATTCTTAGGTTAAAAACAATTTTTTAAACTTTCTATCATAATTCCGTCTAGTAAAATTTCTTATGGGACCCCATCAACCAAAAAAAAACTTCGAAATCAACCAAAAAACCGAAAGAAACTCTCGAAACAAAAAAACAAAAAAGGTTCTTCAAAATCGATGAAAAAAACTTAGAAATGCCTTCAAACCAACCTACGAAACTTTAAAAATCTTTCGAAACTGTGGAATTAAGCTAAAACATATCGGACGACCTTACGAGACTTTAATCTACCTCAAAGGTGACTTCACTAGGAAAAAGTGTTGACCTGCACCTGCATATCGGGCTCTCATTTATCCTCAGTTCACAATCAAACGTTTCTCTCTCTATAGGGATCAAGTCTGTAATTTACTCTAATAAATAAGCATTTGAAATTTATATAAGTGCTTTTTATAAAGTTTTAGAATTCTTAAGGGGGGTATTTGGTAAGATGCAGAAAACCACTAAAACCCCCATGAACAGATGGAAGAATGATTCAGAGGTTTAAGAAAACAAGAAACCGTCTATTTGCAGATTGAAGTATGTATATATTCATTTTCATTAGATTAAACGTTCACTGGATCGGTCATCAGAGCTTCCTCCTCCATTTTAGTCGATCAAGATTAACCGTAAGTTCTTAAAAAATGAACGATTGCATAAAGATATTGATAATCAGCAAATGAGATACTTTATAAATAACTCTGTGATTTTTATCTATTTATATTGTCACTTTCTTTTAACGGTGATACATTTATCCTTCAACAAAAACCAATTTTCTTTTGCCGATGATTTTTTCGATAATACGTTTTTTTACGAAATCCTAAAAAAGTCAATGACATTGATTGAATTTATTTAGTTCTTTTGTTGATATCGTATTTTTCTTCCTTGGTGGTACTTGAATACGATGTACCATCCATCAAACAAAGGTGATTCATAGTGAATAAGTCGAGATATATTTTGTCGTTGAAATCGTTATAAAAGTAAATAGCTTAGAACATCTTCAATAGGTTCTCTATAATTAATAAAACAGAGAATCAAAAGTTAAAATCTCTAAAAAGAATTACATTCAATTCCAACAAATTTTCTATTTTACAGATTTTAACACAAATTATATTTTCTAATTTATTATCCCAATACACTTAAAAAAAACTTAATATAAA
Organism: Silybum marianum; assembly: GCA_036898165.1. NCBI lineage: Eukaryota > Viridiplantae > Streptophyta > Magnoliopsida > Asterales > Asteraceae > Silybum > Silybum marianum. The sequence continues at coordinate 48,999,613 of CM072528.1, read as the reverse complement.
ATGATAAAATTTAATCTCATTGGTGAGATTGAATAAAAATAATCATTTCTCTCTCCACCATCAAGTTTTAAAGAAATCTTTAAACTTGGAAAATTTTCAAGTTTTCTATCTTACTGAGAACTAGATAGCAAAGTTGTTAGAGAAGTTTAGAGAACAAAAAGTCATTTTTCTACTTTAGAGAAGTTGTTGGAGATGCTCTTAGATTTTTTACTCTTTGTTGTATGTATGTATGTATGTATGTATGTATGTATGTATGTATTTTTACCTTGTGGTTATATTCTTCTTCTCGTATACTCGAATTTGATTTACCATATTTAGATCACCCGAGACTTTAACAAATTAATTATATGAAAGTAACTGAAGGTGGAAGTAGTTGAGTGTGGATATCAAATGCATTTGTTCTATCAAATTAAAGATAATGAAATGATTGGTTTTAGTGTAATTTGTTTCTCTACCTTTTTTTCGCCCATTTTAATTTAAAATTTAAGAGGGTTAGTTGAGAACCATGAGAACTAATGTCATATGCTATTTCATATTGTCTTTTTTCATCTAAAGCTATGATTTAAGGTATTAATTAACATATATTTATTTTACAGCGTGAAATATTTTAACGTGTTTGTGAAACAAAAAGTACACCTTAAAAAGTTTACATTGTGAATCGAATACATATAAAATAAACACATTTGTGAAACAAATATATGTTATTCAATACATTAAAATACTAGCCTTGGGGCAAGTTCAATTACAAACCTAACTTCCGTTGTGAACCGGGGGACAAACAAGAACGTACCACGTGTCCCTACATTCACGAGATATTCATCATGAATGGTTTATAAAAAATTCACGTTCATTATTAATGATCAATAAAAACAAATAAGGATACATGTCACGACTCTCATTTATCCTTAGTTCATAATCAAACCTTTCTCTCTCTACAGGGACAAAGCCATCAGATACCTTGTTACATTCGTACTAAAACTATAGATTGTTTCATATCAGTAATAAATTAATAAAATAAAATATAAAACTTCATATCATATTGAAAATCTTATAAACTAAAACAACAAATATGGTTAAAATGGCAAAGTAAGAAGAATATCAAAAAGTTCTTTTTTGTTTTTGATCATCAAATTATGAAATTAAATAGTCTTTTTTATATATAAATGAACTATACATAATACATGTCTTTATTGAGGTAGATTCACAAGTTGGGCTATATAAATCTAGGTCCAGATGCAAGTAAAATTAGGCTGCAAAATATTGGAAGTCTTATTCAAAAATCAAGATTTAACATGTTAATCGATGACACTGTACAGAGATCAAATCCGTGATTTACTTCTAAAAAAATAAAAAATAAACATTTGAAATTTGAAAATTTATATAAGGGCTATTTATGGAGTTTTAGAATTCTTAAGGGGGGGTATTTGGTAAGATGCAGAAACCCACTAAAACCCCCATGAACAGATGGAAGAATGATTCAGAGGTTTAAGAAAACAAGAAACCGTCTATTTGCCGTTTTCAATCTATCCAATTCCATTCTCTCTCACGCGGTTTCAATTTTCTCTCTCTCCTCTCTCGATATATACAGATTGTAGTATGTATATATATATATATCCATTTTCATTAGGTTAAACGTTCACTGGATCGGTCATCGGAGCTTCCTCCTCCATTTTAGTCGATCAAGATTATCCAAGAATCAATTCGTAAGTCTCATCATCAATCTTGTACGTATTGTATCAATTTTCGTATGATTTAGGTTTTAGTTTGCGTATCAAATTAGACAGTGTTATGAATCCATATCTATGATCTGAATAATTGATAGTAATTGGAACCTAAATGACTGTTTCAATGATATCAATTTGGTTGAATTTAGAGAATATAGTAGCGATCAGCTGTATCAACTAGAAAATGTTGGTATACACTAATATCATAATCATATCATCATCTTGTTGGATAATTTTAGGCAAAACACACACATATCAGTCATGTGTGTTCTGATTTTAACAGTATTCCCCAAGGTTTAACTCTGTACGATTCAGTAAGTTTAGTTTTCTCATTTCATCATGTTTCAATTTTGAATTGATATAGTTTTCCTAAAAATTGAATGATTACACTCATTTTTGGCACTTAATGATTAATAGATTGGGAAACTAGATTGATCACGTAAAATCCTTCAAAACTGAACCACATCGATTATTGGTCTTTGGTCGAAACTCGCTGTTAACAATATATGTATTTATGACTTTAAAAAAACGCAACAGTTGAATTATAAAAACTACAAAACCTGAGAAAAAGATAACTGTATGGCCTTTCCATTGATGTTAATCTACCCCACATTCATGCACCCCTGTGGTTCAGTGTATTTATTGCTCCTTTTATCTAAAGAAAGGGTTGCAATTGGACTTTTGTGGCCAAGTTGGAATAATTTAGGCTTGCAATATTGAATTTTTACACTTTGAGTGGCCTTTGATAACTACATAAAACTCTATTACAAATGCTACAAATAGAAAACTGTGTGTTTAAATCCAAAAATAAACCATGATTTCATTGATGACTTCCAATATTCAAAGCTATTCATTGATCTTTTCTGCAGTCTTGAGCTTTGAAACTAGAGGTATATAGGTGGTTTCTTTCTATGGCTTCAAGCACTATCAGAAAGGCTATTGGTGTGGTTAAAGACCAAACAAGTATAAGCATTGCAAAAGTTGCTGGAAATGTAGCACCGGATCTGGAGGTGCTTATTGTAAAAGCAACAGGCCATGATAATGAACCGGCTGAAGAGAAGTACACAAGGGAGATCCTAAATCTTACATCTTATTCTAGAAGTTATGTGAACGCTTGTGTTTACACTCTTTCTAAACGATTAAGTAAAACCCATGATTGGATTGTGGCATTGAAGGCGTTAATGCTTATACACAGATTGTTAGTTGATGGTGAGCCTGCATTTGGTCAAGAAATAATGTATGCTAGCCGAAAGGGAACTAGGGTTTTGAATATGTCCGACTTTCACGATGAAGCTCACTCAAATTCTTGGGAGCATTCAGCTTTTGTGAAAACTTACGCTTTATATCTTTCTCAGAAACTTGAATTCATAGCATCTGAACAAAAGTTAAATGGTGTCAATGACATTTCACGTTTTGAAGACGGATATAGAGTTAATCAAGTGTCAAGATCTTATGATGATTTGAAAGAATCAGTTAGGGAAGATGATAGAAAAGATATAGAAATCGTGAATCGGGTATGGGAAATGAAGACTGATGACGTTTTAGAGAGATTGCATCAGTTTCTTCGCCTTCTTGATCGGGTGTTATCTTGTAGGCCCACTGGAAATGCGAAAAATAGCAGGATGGTGCTTATTGCGTTAAGCCTTATTCTGAAGGAAAGTTTTAGGGTTTATGTTGATATGTTTCAGGCGTTGGGAGTTTTGCTTGATCGATTTTCGAAACTGGATTATGCTATTGGTGTTAAGGTTTTTGATGAATCTGTTTATGCAGCGAAAATGAGTGATGAACTTGCGGGTTTTTATAACTGGTGTAAGGATTTAGGTGTTGGTAGATCATCTGAGTTTCCGAAAGTGCAAAAGATTAGTGTTGAACTTTTGGGAGGATTAGAGAGAGTTTTAAGGGAAAAGAAGAATATGGAGAAAAGTAAGGAAATAGAGAGTTTGGATAATGGAAGTGAAACATTACCTAATATGAATGAAATAAAGGCACTTCCTCCACCGGAAAATCACAACCCACCACCACCACGACCACCACCACCATCGTCATCTCCGCCTGCGGCTGCCGCATTGCCGCCTCTGCCGACCGAAGACCTGTTGAATTTAAAAGATGATGCTATGTCAGCCGATGCTCATGGCAATAAACTGGCACTCGCTTTGTTTTCTGCACCTTCGAATGTCAATAACAATGGGTCGTGGGAAGTTTTCTCCGAGCCTGAAGTGACGTCTGCGTGGCAGATAGTGGCGGCAGAGGGTGGTGGAGAATCCGATTGGGAAGCAGCATTGGTGGAATCCGCTAGTAATCTACCTAAACAGAAGGCTAACATGGCGGGTGGTCTTGATTCCTTACTGTTAAACGGTATGTATGATCATGGAGTAGTAAGACAACATATGAGTAATAGCCAGGTGAGTGGCGGCAGTTCCAGTAGCGTCATGATGCCCGGACTGGCGGCACCACCACCACCCATGATGTTAGCATTGCCGGCACCGGATGGGACCATGGAATCAGTGGGCCCACAAGACCCTTTTGCAGCATCGCTCACAATTCCGCCACCATCATACGTGCAGATTGCTGATATGGAGAGAAAGCAGAATTTGCTTGTGCAGGAACAGCAGGCATGGCAGGTATATGGAAGAAATGGGATGCAAGGTGAAGGGGCATTTGCCAAGATTAATGCTGCTTACAATGGTGGTGGTGGCATGGGATATCAAAATGGGTACTATTATGCTCAATTTTGATTTAGTTTATATGCATTTATAATAATAATAATAATAATAATATTTTCATATGTCATTTGCTCTTTATTCGGAAGACGGTATAAAAGAGAATTAATGATAGTCTTGGGGTCGGTTTACCGTTTACCTACTGCTGATTCAGTCAGTAACAGCTAGTTTACCTTAATTCTTTTGTTGAGGTTCTGGCACTTCTTCCTCCGGCCCTCTACTTACATTGATTGATGGTGTTGACAAAACACATGCTCGGTCAACAATATTATTTCGCTTATTGGGTCAGTATATATGACGATAAAGGTATTTTATTGGTAAGCATTTGCTATAAAACATTTGGTAAACAACTATTCTTTCTTTGTAAAACAAACAAGGGTATATTTGTAAAATAACATCTTCCATTTTCTTTCTTTTGTGTTTAAAAACATGAAAATTTCTTTCATCTCCTTGCCTTTCTCAAGAAAAAGAGAGTAAATTACGTTTTTCGTCCCTGTGGCTTGTTAAAAATTGCGATTTTCTCCTCTGTGGTTTAGAAATTACAGTTTTTGTCCCTAAGGATTGTAATTCATTGTTAACTCCATCCTTATAATTTACAATTTATTATTGTTTCGATCCTTGTGGTTTACAAATCTTTACTGTTTTAGTCCCTTGTACTTAAAGGTAAGAATTAGTCTAAGGACGAAATAGCAATAAATTACAAATCATAGGGACCAAAATCACAAGTTCTAAATCACAAGGACGAAAAACGTAACTTTCCTTTTCTTTTTTACCCTAATTCGAGAACACAATGTTATAAATTGGTTAAATGCAAAAAATACCAGAAAAAAAAAATAATCAAAAAGAAAGAATACAAAATTTAGATAAATTAAAACTGAAAATTCCAAAGTTAAAAGAAAACATATGAACAAAAAAACCAACTATAGCATGTGAAGAAGTGGTAAAAAAAACACATTGTCATATCTGCTATGTTTTCTTTCACAAAAATTGTTGTTGAAAGATGAAGTGGTGGTTAATTTGTAAGTATTTTAGTTTTGATCTGTAAATACCGAAGCCGTGACGATCTTCAATGCTTCACATGCTTTCTGCAGATCAGAATCTGTGTGAGCAGCTGAGACATACATTCTGATCCCCACGGGCAGATTGCATTTATCGACCATCGATCTTTTTGAAGGTGCTACAAAAACCGAATGTTCCTTCAATACCTGCAATTAAATAACCAACAAATACCGTTAACACAAAACAAATCTCCTTTCGTTTTTATGGGTCCCATCATAGTTTCTTAGAGCATCTCCAACACCTATGCTAAAAAAATTCCATAATAGAGTAATAAAAGTCAAAATTTCTATAAAAATTTGCATCCAACTCCAGCAGCTACTTTATTTTTAGCAATTCTAACATTAATTATATTAATAAAATATTATTTTCTTTCCTACATATTTTATCTAAACACTCTAATTGATTGGATATAACTAAATATTATTCTCTCTCTTCTATTGGGTTTTAGAGATTTCTCTAAATTTAGAGATTTTTATAATCTCTCCTCTTTTTTCTATTTTAACATAGAGGATAGTATAGCTGTTGGAGCAACAAAATGCTAAAATCACACTTTTTTTTCTATTTTAGCATAGCTGTTGGATATGCTCTTATTACACCATCTATAACTGGGACCCACAAAATGAAAATGATAAAAAAAGACCAAAATGAACATGATGGATTCAAGTTGTGACAAGTCTTTTGGGGATCGGTAACGCTACAGGGCTTCCTCTGTTTTGAAATAAATGTCTATAATGAAAAATGTACATAATTTTGAAGATATGTAATTATTACTCTTTCTAATTAAGTAAACTGAAAAGTCTAAAAGAGCACAATAAAGTTTCATATTTTGAGTGATTAAGTTACTGAATTTTTTTTAATGGATAAATCCTTGGAAAGAGTTTTTTAAATCAAAGAAATGCAATGAGCTTTCATATTTTGAATGATTTAAGTTCCTATTCAATTTTTTGAACCATGTTTTTACACTTATAAAACGAAAAAAATATACCACTTCTCTATAGATGTATCAATATAGCAGTGTTAAAGTACAATAAACCAATAAAAAGAATGATTAAATGCCATTTTCATGATCTATTATTTATTTTTCATATTCAAATATGAATCATAAAAGAAGGTGATAATTATTTATTTTTAAGATTCAAATGACAATCACAAGATCATAACAAACAACTTTGATTGTTATTTGAATCTGAAAAACAAATTATGGTTAATAACAATGGCGTATTTTTCGTTTTATTAGTTTATTGTACTTTTCTACTGATTTGTGATACATGGAAAAAGAAACGATATATTTCTTTCATTTCATAAGTCTAATGATTTATTCGTTCAAAAAACTGTTCAGGGTCTCAATCCCTCAAAATATGAAAGTTCGTTGTCTTTTTTTATGTTTTAATAAGTTCAAGGATTTATTCGTTCGATTTTAGAAAGTTAAAAGGATTTATTTGTTCCGAAAAAATAGTTTGGTGACTTCATCACTCAAAATGTTATAGTTCGTTGGTTTTTTTTTGAACTTTTCCCTTAACCAAATGACAATTTTACCCTCAATGATAAAAAGAGTAAATTTCTCAATTTCATAATTAAGCATAGAATTGGAAAGCAGAAACTTATTTTGAAAAAGTGAATGGACAAACTAAAATAGAAATGCAGACACTTATTTTGTATCCCATAATCCAACAATGCATATCGGTAAGACTTTGAAGGGCAGAGGTTAACAACACTTACACGATCAGCAACATCTTCGAGCAATTGAAGGTCACCCTTCAAGGACCCTGTGGGTTTTTTTAGTTTGAGGAAAACAAGGGGTGACATGAAATCGCTTGCAAGTTCCAGGCCTTGTATTGCCGACAATCCTGCAATCGGCAAACATTATTAGGTCCTATTGAAACATTTATTAAATGGGGGAAGTTTCTAAGCATCAAATCTGGTTCAAAATTATTATATCTAATGAATATTGTAATGTTGTCAATATTAGTCAAAAATAAATATGGTAAAACCTCTTTAAAATGAAGACAAAATAGTGGATGATCATCTATAATTGTTTGTTATGATCAATATAATTTTGCCACAAAAGGGATTATTATACTATAATCTTCATCGGACAAAGGGAGTAATTTGTAATTTTGTATAAAATGATAGGAGATACAAACCTGCGCTTAATGTTTTGGAGTTATCTCTTAACTTTGTTATGAGATGAGGATTTTCATCTATGACATCAATAGCAGCGATTGCGGCACTTGCCAAGTATGGGGGAAGAGATGCAGAAAAGACATAGCCGGAGCTGCTGAGCCGCTACAGAAACAGGAGGCAGTTTATGAGCTTTAATTAGAAGCATCAGTCGGGCAAGAGTGAAGTAGGCAGATAAAAGAATTGTGGAAAGTTTTCGATTTTTGATTTGACATGGGTATTTTCGTAATTTACCAACCATGTCCCATCTCCCAGATTTTTGTTCCAAAAAAATGCATTTTTATCCCACTTTTCTCTTGTCGTGTCCCAATTTAATGTCGTGCCAAATGTGGGAAAAACAAGTTTTTGTACTATCTTGTTCCACTTACCAAACGCACCCTAAAGAGGTATATTTTGAGTTTTCAATTTCAAATAGAGCATGTTTGTTCCATTTGTAGTGTGTCACAAAGTTTGATGTATTTATGAGCGTTGGGTCAGATTCGAGGGAAAACGCCAAAAAAAGAGAAAACGCCAAAAAAGAGAAAACTGAAGAACATTCTGGGAAACCTCCATCTGGACGGTCTGCAGAAATGCATACTGGTAGTTTGTAACATGTATTTGTGCATATGCACTAATGCATATATAACTATATATGCATTGGTGCATAGAAAAAAAACAACATCAGTCGCTTCTATGTATTTGTGCATATGCACTAATGCATAAAATAATTATATATGCATTGGTGCATAGAAAAAGAAAACAGCTTCAATCGCTTCTATGCATTTGTGGATATGCACTAATGCATATATAATTATATATGCATTGGTGCATAGAAAAAAAAAACAGCTTCAGTCGCTTCTATGCATTTGTGCATACCGTCCGGATGGAGGGCTCCCAGGGTGTTTTTCAGTTTTCTCTTTTTTAGTGTTTTCCCTTGAACCTTCCTCTATGAGGGTTTTTCTTGAACTTTAACAAATCCATAGTGATTTCGAAGTTAAGGATAGTCCTCTTGACCTTAAATGTCAAACATCTATGTTTTTTAAGTTGATATAATGAATATAAGGGTACTTATACATACTTGATGATCAATGACTCTGTGACTTCCGGTGCAAAATCCACCTTCAGAGGCTAATGCATGTCCCATGGCGGCAGTTATTATATCTATTTTATCGACCTGCAACAGTAAGACCGAGATCACCCTTTTTTTCTATTTTAAAAGGAATAATGAATGCTTAGAAGGCGGGGAGAGAGGGAGTAGATACCGGAACATGGTAGTGTTCAGTTAGACCTCTACCAGATTTGCCAAGCACACCAAAAGAGTTGCTCTCATCTAATAGAACACGAAACTTGTACTTCTCCTTCAGTTGGATAATCTCATCCAGCGGGGCAATTTGACCAGAATTCTGAACATTTCAATAATTTATATTAAAAAATCATAAAAATCTCTCTATATATAGAAGTGGTTTATTTTACAACCTATTCCATTTGTACAACCTATTCCATTTGTACAACCAATACAATCTCATCTTAACCATCAATTAGTTCATCTACTGTCAGCATTTGATGAGATGGAAAAGGTAGTTACAAATTATTAATTAAAAAAACTGAAAAAATAAAATAAATAGGATAGGTTGTATTTGAAACGTGCTCTCTCTCTCTCTCCCTATATATATACATATATATATATAGAGAGAGAGAGAGGGAGGTTCATGGGAAAACCTCAAAAAAAATGAAAATTGAAGAACACCTTGGGAGCCGTCCATCTGGACGATATGCATTTGTGCATAGATGGTTTGCACAAATGCATACAAGCGATTGAATTTGTTATTTTTTTCTATGCACAAGTGCATGTTACAAATTACCAGTATGCATTTGTGCATACCGTCCAAATGGAGGGTTCAGAGTGTTCTTCAGTTTTCTCTTAAGGTTTTCCCCTGATACTGACCCTATATATAGGGATGTAGACAAGATGGGCCGGCTCATGAGCTAACTTGTCAAGAAGCTTGGTTAGCCGTTAGTCCAAGTGATCACATTCGACTATCCAAGCCAAGCTCAAGCCTTGTCTTGTTCAGGCTCGGCAGCTCGGCAATCCTAATGAGACAAGCCCACCAAGCCTATACAAACCACAACATAACTGGTTTGGCTTAGCGTCTTCAAGATTGTAGCTTTTGGGTAAAAAAAAGTTTATTTATTTCAAGCATTCACTTTTTAGTTTTATATGAGCCCATATCAACCAAGCTTGGAATAGTTGAATGAGAGAAGCCCATTTACGCATTGCAAGCCATAAGTTGAAACCAAGCCTACATATTGTTTTACGTAAAAAAAAAACATAAACATAATTTACTAAAAATACCTGATATACAGCTTCCACAACGATATAGCGTCTCAGTTTCTTAGCTCGTTTATTGTCTTGAGTAAATTTCTCTAGTGTACTTCGTAAAGACTCCATGTTGTTGTGCTTGAAATATACAATAGTGCTTCTTGACAAATATAAACCATTTTGGATCCCCCAGTGAACGCCTTCATCTCTAGAAATAACAAATTAAACTTATATAAGCGAGATTATTATACTACATACTCCTAAGCCAAAATGCTGAAATAATTGATTTTATAGTCAGCCAAATTACTTTTTTGGATTCAGAATTCATATTTTAGATTTGGAGGAAAAGAAGGTACTATCTTATGACTATAAAAGTACTACTAATAAATAATAATAAGTAATAACAAAGTTTTAGATCCAACAAACAAACGGGATGACTTCAAAGTCAAATTGTATCTTAAATTTTGGGATGGAAGTAGTATAACTTAGCGAAGAGCAAAATATCAAATAGAGAAAGAATGTATACTTACACAATAACGATATCTCCTTTCTTACAAAATGCTGGAATTGCACTGAACATAGTTGAGAGTCCATAAGAATAAAGTATGGAATCAGGAGTTCCCAAAAACTCTGCTATTCTGGTTTCGCAGTCAAGATGAACATCTATATAAGAGAGAAAAAGTCAAAAGAGTGTCTGTAGTGGCTCTTGAAAACTTATAAGCATTTTAAATTTAGTTCAAAAAGAAGATTATTTGCATTGCATTGCTAGTAGGTTTATACCAATGGTCCCATAAAATTGGCGAGGACCACAAGAACCAACACCATATTTCTCCAGGGAAGAAGTACATGATTCCTGCCATATCGAAACTATATAAATAAAACTATATTTTCACAAATAATTATGGTAAATAATGGGGTCTGGTTACTTACAAGTAACTTCTCGTGTCCCATTAATCCTAGGTAATTTGCTGAAGCAAAATTAACCACTTCTTTGCCATTGATTATTGTATGTGGTCCTGCAGCACTGGATGTAATGCAACTATCATAATCATGTATGTGTAATATATATTTTGTGTGTGTACGGTTGGAATATAAAAATTCAGAAATAGACGATTTTGGAACATTTTTAAGCTAAAAACACAATATGCAATTACATATTCTGTACCCACATGCTTGGATGACTGACTATATTTAGGTAACTGGCGTAAACAAATGGCATCTAGTCAAACCTATTATTTCGCATATTCAAAATAAATATGTAACATATTTATATAAATGTGGTACCCATCGTTGATCCTAGTATAGTTACTAATCAAAATATTCATGACACATAAATTTGGATATATGTCCATTCGACCCAAAGAAGTCAAAGGGTGTATTTTGTTTTAGCACAGTGGCCCTACAAATGAAAGGAAACTATGTCTGTATATGTATAATTATATGTGTGTATTTATATATATATATATATGTATGTATGTATACGTTCATATAATTTATGTATGTGTGTGTATATGTTTATCATACATATACAAGCATACATACATATGTATATACGTGTGTTTATACACATTTATCGAGGTACGTTTGTATATATGTAAGTATATATGTATACATACACATATACATGTATGTGTCATTGTGCGTATGTGTTTGTAGAGAAAGAAAGAAAGAGGGAGAGAGACCTTAATAGTACTGGAACTTCCTTTTTCATCTCTTCTGTTACAGGTGGGATAAGAGACTCTGGTACCCATTCATCACAAAGCTCATCTATCTCCTACAAGCATCAAAAAACAGATTAAAAAAGTCAAAACGAAACATCAAGTAAAAAAAGATAGTCAAACCTTGGTCGTTAAAGGGCGTTTTGGTGGCTTGTAACTCTTCTGAGATAGTAAGAAGATGATAACTACTAGGAGCAGACCTTCCACAAACAGATGGCCTATAAGTCAACAGGAAAGAAAAGGTCAACCTCATCAATGTAACCTATAATGGGGACCAATTAACAAAGATTTCTATAAAAAAAAACATACCTCCAATGTGCACTCCAAAAACAACAGCTCGAGCAAAAGGCACATCATATGCAAATGTGATCAGTTCAGATGCATTTTTCAAAGAGTTCATAAAAACAGTTGGAACATAACTTGTTAAGTCCATTTTGCAATTAAGATCTCATGCAGGAAAGGCGTCTCCTTTTTAGCGCAATATACCCGAAAACGACCCCGGCTCCCAACAGTAGTCAACAAGTTTATTTGAATGCAAACAATAGCTACAAGCTACGGACCCAAGGACACTGTATAAACAATGATGGTTAGTATATGAAAATATAAGTGTTAAGAGACAAGACATATATTCGATAACAAAATTATAGTTATTTTATTTTGTATTCAGGGTAGTTGTTATACTTTCCGAAATAATTACTAACTTATATCTCAAAAATCAGAACATTTTTATCAGTTTTAAGACCATAAATAGCATGTTAGATGAACAAAGTCAATGCACCACAATGAACAATGTCGGATGGAGTATTAGTTTAGTCCAATATACTTCATTCTTAATAGCTAAATAAAATCGAACCCACCCTAAAGAAAAAAGATTGAAATAGAGAAAAACACAATGATAATGCATTGAATATAATGGTAATTGAACTTTTATATGTTCCATAGAGCAATTACATAGAAGTATTAGGCTATTACAAAATTTTCATGTACTCCACATATGAATATGGGAGCAGGATACCAGATTGACGGTGTTATTACTTTATGGTTGTCTACAAATAAGTTTCCATTACAAAATTGTCGAATTTTGTCAATTACAAATATACAAATCCTAATTTCCAACACATGACCAATTGGTTCATTTCGACTAAAGGCTAAAGGCTACTGGTTGTACATAATTGATAAATTCATGATACATAATAGCAATGGTTTACGATCGAATCAGCAATTAGAAGATACAAACGTTCAAACTTCATGTGTGGATTAAGATGGACGATTTCATACTTTTTTTAACAAAAACAGCAATGGTGAGAATTTATTCTTCAATTGATTCAACTCACAATAAGTTCAATCAGATACTTTTGGCATTTCTATTATTAATCATGATCAATATTATCATTGTTGTTGTTGTTGCTGCTGTTTTTGTTAAATAAGGGGTTGTTTGGTTGGTTTTCCAATAAGTTCTGTATGAATAAAGTTGTCTGTGGTGATTAATTTGTCTAGATGGATTGGGAAGGTTTTGCTTGGGAGGGTTTTTTCATAGATGGGAAAGCATGTTTTTTAAGGAAGGGGTAGGTTTGAAAAAGCTGTAAGTCCCATTAAGCTGCTAACAAATAGGCTCTAAGTACAAAATCATCCATCTTAATCCATATCTGAACATTTGTATCTTGTAACTGTTGATTCAATCGTAAACCATTGTTATTGTGTATCATAAATTTATCAATTTTGTACTTGGTTAAAATGAAGCAAGTGCTCATGTGTTGGAAATGAGGATTTGTTTCTTCATAATGGATAAAATTCATCAATTTTGTAATAGAAACTTATTTGTAGATAGCCATAAAGTAATAACACTATTGATCTGGGATCGGACTTGCTACAATTACTTCAATATAAGTTCCATCTATTGCTCCTAGACAACCCTATACACAAAAAATAATAGAATTTAGCTAAAAGATGGACGTTCTATTATGTGAATATAATGTATAAATACTTAAATAGTGTCACAATAATCACCTTAAACCATTTCCATCGTGAATCCATACATTCATCTTCTATAGGTGTTAGTTTGACAAGCCACATGTCTTCCAAACTCAATATAGCACAATAAAAGTCAATGAACATACCGACTTATTATTTCCCCAACCTATAGAACTTAACTTGGATAGCTCTATTCTTAATGTGGTGTGCAAAATATGTTTATAGATATAGCAACTTGCTCATCGATTGTCATATTACCATCATCTAATAATACCACAAGTTTTAAACAAATCACACAATATTTCAAAATCATTTATATCTGTTCGCTATTTATACAGTTTGCATCACTTTCCTGTGTAATAAGTTGTATTTCGGTTGATTTAATTTGAAGTCCAGTGAATGTTCTTTTGTCCAAAGTTTCCCATTCATTATTTATGTTCTCCAGTTCAATTAACCAAAATCGCAAGGGAAAGCAAATACACTAGCATTTGAATGTAAATATTCCATTAGTTAAAAGAGTACAGTACAACAAAGTGACTCCGATCCATAACTACAAAATTCATAATACAAGAAAGAACAGTAAAAATTCACAGTGGCATCATATATCTGATAATAGTGAAACAGGAACAAAATTCACGGCAGCATGGAACTTAAAAACCATGGATTTTTTTTTTCTCCACGGGCATCATATATTCAATAATGAAATATAGAAACAAGGGAAATCAAATATCTTTGGGTTCCATATCTATCACCCAATATCGTTGGGTCCATAGGAAATCGAAAACCATGGAACTCAGAAATCCATGGAAATCGAAGAAGCTGAGAAATCAAATCGAAATGGAAATGGCAGAAGCTGATAAATCGAAATCGAAATCGAAAATCATGGTTGAAGAAATCGTACCTGGAGAGATAGAGATCGAGATCGAAGTTGAGGAAGATGTAGTGCTTCTAATTAGGGATAGATGCGATTATTTTAGTTTAGTTTATTTATGTATCAGACGGTATTACATAAATCTAATGATTAATCATTGTAAAAAAAATCCTTTTTTCCTTTTTTTTTAATTAGGCTAGATAATCTATATATATATATATCCGGGTTCAAATCCAGACGCAAATAACTCACGACCACGGAAGAATTATATCAGGTTATATGTTTTAACAGTATTAAAATTGTCAGAGATTAGTCTGAATAAATATCTATAATACCCTTAAAAAAAATTAGTATTCCACCCATGTTGTATAATCTTATTTTCATTTGCAAATCAAATGCGTAACTATTTTTACTTTTATTTTCGTTTGGTCCGTTTACATGATATGGTGTGAGGGGAAAACTGAAATGGCCCCCACTCAAAGGTTATTGTTTTTAAATAATCTAGGAAAAAAGAAATTCTTTTACTCAAATATCCTTAGAGGGTGTTTGGTTCGTTGGAATCCGACAAAATCTGAATGAATGGTAATGGTCAATTTTATTAATCAAATTTCATTCATGTGTTTAGTTCATATTTTGGGTTTTGGTAAGGAATTCAAATTTCACGTATATTGGAATATAAATTCTTTAGATCTAGCAAATAATTTCAATTCTTTGGTATCATCTTTAAATAAAAAACAATCATACACTTATATTTACTTAATTTCATTCCGTCCCACCATGATGAATGTCACCACCACCGTCGCCGCCACCGTCGCCGCCACCATTACTGTGGCATAATTTGCTATTCGGTTCACCAATATGGTAAAAAAATCGAAACTAAAACTTAACTTATTTGGTTAATCGAACCGTTAAACCCACAAACAGAATAGTCGGAAATCGTTGTGTTTTGGATGAGTTATCGGTTTCGGATTTTATTATACCTTAAGGGACCCAGTCACTTAAGGGGGCGCTTGGTTTGCAAAATGGAATTTGGTGGAATTGAAATCCTTTAAAAGAATTTGACTTTGAAGAAATTATAATGAAATTTGACCACGCGGGTTGGTAGGAATTGGAATATACTCTCTCAAAAGAATTGGAATCTCCATCTTTGTTTGTGGGAAGGGTGAGGAGTGGCAGTTATGATGACGAGTAGTGGCCTGGTGGCCGGGGGTTAAGGGTAGGGGCGGAGGTAGGGTGGAATTGTGATGACAACATGCCATTGGTGATGTGGGTGGGTGGCGAGGTGGTAGCCGTGACGACAATAGTAAGGTCATGATGGTCGGGTGGCGGGATGGGTGGATATGACGACAACAATAGTGGATTGGTGGTTAGGGGTGGATTGGGGGTGGAGGTGAGGGTGGATGGTGGTTGTGATGGCGTCACTATGATGGTTGGGGGGGGGGGTAGGGTCGTAACAGTGACACTAGTAGCATGGTCGTGGTGAGAGTCGGGGTTGGCGGTGTTGGTTAAATTGGATGCAAAGGGACGGAATTCAATTTATTCACTCATACTAAGAGATGATGAATTCTTAATTTGTGAAATTCAAATAAATTCAAAGAATTCCATCCATTTCAATATGTGAACCAAACGAAGGAATTGGAATTTTGGCCAAAGGAATTGATCATTCCAATTCCTTTGAATTTTGCGAACCAAACATCACTTAAGTTCGCATCTGCCACTTGTTCTGTCTCGCCCAATCTAGATATCAAATGCATCGTTAGACCTATATAGTACAAGTTGTTTGTATCATTTAAGATAAGTTGTTTTTCAAAAGCTGGTTTCTCAAATTCCACTAATTATTTTCAATAAACCTTCAGCCCGCCTTCTTCTTAATCCCAAACAATTATTTCCAAAGGCGATTTCTTGTTAGTCGGTCGTTGTTTCAAAAAGAGAATCCCAACAACCCCAAGTTGTGTACCAACCCAATAGCACAATCATTCAAACAAGCCCATTTTTTACCTATATTTAACCTAGATCGAGCAACAACAACATCAAATGAGAGTTCTTTGTGTGGTGTCTCTGCTGCATTTAGAAATGGAGATGAAACATCATCCGTTGTTCCTCTCATGGAGATGGAGAAGGAAAAAAAAATCAGGGGATAGGGATGCAGATGAAAGAAGGGGAGTATAAAGGGGTTGAATCCATATAACTATTTTTTGTCTTACCAAATGAGTCACAACGAAACACACCTATGTGTAGCTTACTGAATAAATCATTACCGAAACCCCTTAATCGGACTATAAGATACATAATAAATCCATAGGTTGTCGCTTTATATATAAAGAATATGAGATAAAGTGAGGATTTTTGGGGCTGTCCATGAATTTTTTCCGGTTGTGTAGGTGTCGGGATCTCGTTCATCAATCACCATTTCCTTTTCATGGTTTGTTTTTGGCTTGTTTGACTGTTTTTTTGGGGTCTTTGTTGTTTATTTTGTCTTTGTTTTAGATAGTGTGGCTTCTTGCAGATCTTGTGTTTTTTTTTGAATTTGTTTGGCTTTTGGATAATATATTAATATATATATAGGGGCGGGTTCAAATGAAAACTCAAATTTGGTTGTGAACGTGAGGGTAAATGAGAGTGCGATACTATTCAGACTGAATATAGTATTTATTCAGTCTGAATATACAAAGAAATATTCAGACTGAATAATGCTTATTCAGTCTGAATATCTCTCTGTATATTTAGAACGTGTCGCGCTCTCATTTGTCCTTACGTTCACAACCAAATTTGAGTTCGCATTTGAACTTTCCTCTCTCTCTATATATATATATATTGTTGCATTTCAAATATTTAAATATTTACCAGGTCTTATAAAAAACATCAAATTTAATAAGAGAAAACCGATTAAAAATTAGTGTTAGTTTTGTTGGTTGAGTGAAAAATCAAAAAAGGTAAATTTTCACAACTAGTAGTAACCAATTTATTTTTCCAAAACAATCTTATCTAGCTCAAACATAATTTACAAATTATTTAAATTCGAATTCATTAAGATCCGACGGCTAAGAAGATTGTCTACGTTATCATTGCATAGTAAAATAGACGTTTTAAACTATAAACTCTTAAAATATGTCTTTAGAAAATATGTCTTATAATACTAGAAGGGTACTCGCGCAATGCAGCGAGATATATCTTGATTTTAATGTTTCATTTTATTTTTTATCTCAAATGGTTTGTGCGGTTTTGAGAACAATTTTTAATGTTCCATTTAAAAATTCTAGAACTATATGTAGTTTCTCTAATTTAGTTTTTTAATTTAGATTTAATAACGAACTGATTTATTTTTGGGTTGATAATACAACTTTTTATAAAAATAATAATGAAGTTTTTTTTGCTGGAATTCAATGATTATCTTAATTGTATTCTAGATTTTCTATATTTGAATGTGATGTTTATTTTGTATTTGATTATGTTTATCCGTAATAAGTTCCAAGAATTCCAAAATAAAGCTTTAATAACTTGTACTTGAGCAAAATTACTTGTAATCTTGAATTTTAAGTAATATGCATAAATAAACAGTACTTCATGCATAAAAAATAGTTTTTAAGAGTTTTTATCAAATGCTTTATAATATAGTATAGATATAGATATGACATGTATTTTCTTTAAGCAATTTTCCCTAAAGCCAGAAGGATGAAAAAAGGTGCAAAAAATGACAATAGTATGGAGAAGGTTAAGCAACAATATATATGTAGATTAGTTGCTTTTTTTAGTTTATTTATGTCGTTAACTTCCAAGTTTATGAAAGAAAACTTTAAGAAAAATGAAGAAATTTGGTCATTCAATGAGAGTTGCATGTCTTTAATATTTTCAAATTAATGTGTAATGTTACAAATCATAAGAACCATATTGTTATATGCTATTTGGTCTACTTGATGTTTAATTACATGCAACTATATGCCATCAAAGAAAAACTCATTGTTTTATTATTAATATCACCATAATTTTACGATTCAAACATGACATTTCAGAGGTCTAATAATTTTAAAAGATCGTCAGATGACATCGTTTTATGTATGGCTTAAGTAGTTATTAATTTCCATGCAAGTATGCAACCCCCTTTTTTTTATGAGTGTGGCGTCCTAGCTAGTTTAAGCGTACTTATTCTATGAAACTCGAAAGATAATTGAAAAAAGATTTGGTAGTTTGGAAAAAGAAAAAGTTTAAAAAATACATCAAATTTTTTCATTTTGGATGGTTTAGTCCATAAAATATTATTTGGATTGAAAAAACTATTGAAATTTCTTATTTTGAATGATTAAGTTATTGAACTGTTTTTTTGGATGAAAAAAATCATCAAACTTTCTTTTTTTGAATGAAAAAGCCAATAAAACTTCTTATTTTGATTGATTAAGTTACTGAACATTTCTCAACAAATAAATCATTGCACTTTTAAAAACTGGTTACCTACATTATTTTAACACAAAAAAGTTACATTAACTGACTAGTAAAAGTTCGATAGTTTATTTTTATTTTTAAAATTCAAGGTATTGATTATTAAAAATATGAATGTTCAATGGATTTTTTTATCAAAAAAAATAGTTCAGGTACTTAATAATTAAAAATAAAAAATTAATAGTTTTTTCATTTAAAAAGATAATTTACAGGCCAAACCATTCAAGGTTCTAAATGGTGTGAGACATGGCGTGGCGGCGAAGTCAAGCCTCAAGCCTTAGAAGCCACGACAAAGCCATGACGTTTTCAAGGCGTGACTTACGACGTCAAATTTCAAATTCATATACAATATTGTATATAAAAACATATGTTTTGTATTGTTACTCAATGAGTTAATAGTAATAAGCAAGTTAAATTAAGTTATATATTAAAAGTTAGCAGATATGACATTAAAAACGTAAAGAAAAATCAAATATCGAATTACAAAAATTGCACATTAGGCCATGGCGTGTCACGGGCTTAACGTGACGTAAGTGAGCTTTTTAGAACATTGAAACCATTTAAATGACAAAAATTATTGGTTTCTTTCTTTGAAGTAGCTCATAAACCTAGGAATTTTGCCAATTTTTGTCAATTTATTTTATGGGGTTTAATTTAATGATCACTTTATCTGTTATGTGGGCTATTTTTAGAGATCCAACTATTTTAAAGGGGTAGTTTTGTGAGACACAAATAAAATGAAGAGGTTTTTGAACAATAACTAATAGTTGAGGGGCTTTGGGGGTACTTTTTTTTCTGAATTCTAGAGACTTCCATGCTCTTCTTCATTTTCTCTTAACGGAAACAGAGATCAATACTGAAACTGAAAGCAATCATGGCGGAGAGCAAATGGAAGTTGGCCGATCACCCAAAGCTACCGAAAGGGAAGATCATCGCCGTCGTCGTTTTGGACGGTTGGGGTGAAGCCTCTCCTGACAAATACAATTGCATCCATGTCGCTGAAACGCCAACAATGGATTCTCTCAAAAACGTATCTCCTTTTTGTCTAATCTATATATATATATATATATACATTTGATCTTGCAATCCATTGAAGATGATTTGATGATGTATTTGTAGTGATTTCTGTAATTGTTAGTTTTGATTTTGATATTGATCGTTCAAGAGATGATTGTGGTTATTGATAATTTGGTGGTGTACGTTGTTTTCAGACTGCTCCTGATAAGTGGAGATTGGTGAAGGCTCATGGTACTGCTGTTGGGCTTCCGACTGATGATGATATGGGAAACAGTGAAGTCGGACATAATGCTCTTGGTGCTGGACGAATATATGCTCAAGGGTGATCTTTCTATTATATTCCCCCTTCAATTTCATCTTAGATCATGATTTGTTCTTAATTTGAATGACATGCAGTCTGTTGGTATGAAGTTATTGGTTATTAATACTAATACAGATCGATGGTAGAAACTAGTAATTAAACATTAAGAAAATGTTTGCCATTTGCTTTTATGATCCTCTTTTTACTGAATTTGTAATTGGTATTATGAATTATGATCACCATCATTATAATCATGAAGACTACGATGAGCTTGTTCCAGAAATCAGTGAACTTGTAACTTTCTGGTTCCAAGTAACCAATTATTGCATATAGATAGATGAGTAATTGATGTACCTTTCATTGCATCATGCAAGAATTCTCCTTTACTTACAACTGCAATTATTGTCAACTTAATAAGTATGCGAAAAACCCTAGTTCCTCTTACCCATCACAGTTGCAGTGTTTGATAACATAAACATGACTATTTTATCGTTGACATCTGTCTTAATTTAGTTTTTGTAGATCTAATCAATCCCACCAATTGTTTGCAAGGATGATGATAGGTGAAGTAGGGTTTTGTCAGACTACAAAAAAACTTGCTAGAGAATGAATTATTTAGAGGGCATGAAAAATTACAAGTTCAATTAGGACGGAATAGAGGGGAACACGAAATTAAGATTGATAGTTAAATGGATGGTTGATTTGATCAAATGCATTGTTGGTTTCTACTGAGATGGTTCATTATTTGTTGAATACTATTTTTTGATATTTAGTTGCAATTACTTATGGTGTTCTGTTGGTTTCTACTAGTGCAAAACTCGTGGATCTTGCTCTTGCCTCTGGGAAAATATACGACGATGAAGGTTTCAATTACATTAAGGAATCTTTTGCAAAGAACACCTTGCACCTTATTGGATTATTGAGTGATGGGGGCGTGCATTCCCGCCTTGATCAGTTACAGGTAAAATAGGTTTGAACAATTAACTAGACCGTTAAAATATAAATGTAATTTTCTTTGATGGATTATCATTTATATCTTTTTGGTTTGTAGTTGCTACTTAAAGGTGCTAGTGAACGTGGTGCTAAGAGGATACGTGTTCATGTGCTTACTGATGGCCGTGATGTTGTGGATGGTTCAAGTGTAGGCTTTGCTGAAACACTTGAAAAAGACCTTGCAGAGCTACGTGGTAAAGGCATTGATGCGCAGGTTGCTTCTGGTGGAGGCCGCATGTATGTCACCATGGACCGTTATGAGGTAAATTCTTTAGCTTTCCTGATGTCAATGCTGCTTTTACAGCCACTATGTTTGGTTTGGGCTAATGTACTAATATACAACAAAGTTTAGTTATGGACAAAATGCATTAAAACGAAACAAAGTTTGGTTTAGTTCCTATTTAATGTAACATATATTTTCCTCGATTGATGAAACGAACTTCCATTTTTCCTATTTTGTCCCCACTTTATCTATTAAACTGGTTTTCATGGTTTTCAGCCTACTTGAATGTAAAAAATGAAATAAAAAATCTTGAGTTTTAACAAAAACTAATAAAACTATAGAGCATCTCCAAGAGCTATGCTATATTTTCTAAAATAGAGTAAAAAAAAGTCAAAATCTCAAAAGAAAAATTACTTTCAATCTATTTTAGAGATTCTAGTATTTATTATATTATTAAAATAATCAATACATTAATAAAATGTTATTTTTCTCTCCTAAACATTTTACTTCAATATGCCTCTTATTGGTATTATGATTAAAAGATTATTTCTCTTTCTCAAAAGTGGGTTTTAGAGATTTCTCCAAATTTGGAGATTTTTACCTTCTCTCTCCTTTTTTTTAGCATACAAGATAACATAATTGTTGAAGCAAAAAAGTTTCTAAAATCTCACTTTTCTCCATTTTAGCATAATAGCTCTTGCCTCTTGGAGATGCTATAATCTGACTTGGTAACCCACATCCAATTTCACAATATAGTAGACCTTGATAACTTGAGTACTTGACATGCACATTATCGAATGTTACTACATCAACATGTTACAAGTCAAATTGGGTCACAACATAGGAAATATTAAAAGTTTGTTACAGTGATTGATAAAAAAAACCCGTTTGTTCTTTCATTATTCAATATCTTACTTGATTTTATATGGCATGTTATCTCGCTGAATCTTTGAACTCCTGATGCTACTTTTCAGAACGATTGGGAAGTTGTGAAACGTGGTTGGGATGCTCAGGTTCTTGGTGAAGCCCCACACAAATTTAAGAATGTTGTTGAGGCTATCAAGAAGCTTAGGGAAGCTCCGAATTCTAATGACCAATACTTACCACCATTTGTGATTGTTGATGAGAGCGGGAAGCCTGTTGGTCCCATAGTGGATGGTGATGCTGTTGTCACATTTAACTTCCGGGCAGATCGTATGACTATGCTTGCCCAAGCTCTTGAATATGAGAAGTTTGATAAATTTGACAGAGTGCGCTTCCCCAAAATCCGCTATGCTGGAATGCTTCAATATGATGGGGAGTTGAAGCTTCCAAGTCACTACCTTGTTTCTCCTCCATTGATAGAGAGGACATCTGGTGAATATCTAGTGCATAACGGTGTCCGCACTTTTGCTTGCAGGTGAGATTATGTTGGGGCAGCCCGGGCAGGTTCAAGTTAGAACCACAAATATTTTTAAGAACCAGTGTATTCACGAATTCATCGTGACATAGATATTCATGACGAAAATGCATGATATTCATGAATATTTTAAGGTTATTCATTATGAATAATTCATGAAATAGTTGGTTTCAGGTTCTCAAAATATTTACAGTTCTTATTTGAACCCATGTTATGTTAGACTTAGGTTAATTATTTCGTGCAACCGAACAATATTTCTTTAATTTCTTGTGATTCTCTATTGATTCCAAGAATTTTAAAATTGACCCTTTTTTTGGTATAACAGTGAAACAGTCAAATTTGGTCATGTGACATTTTTCTGGAATGGGAACCGTTCTGGATATTTTAATAAAGACTTGGAGGAGTACGTGGAAATTCCAAGTGATAGCGGGATTACCTTCAATGTCCAACCAAAGATGAAGGCTTTGGAGATTGGTAAGAAGGCCCGTGATGCTATCCTCAGTCGCAAATTTGACCAGGTATAATCCCATGGTACTCGTTTGCTTGTTAAAAAAGAGAGAATGGCATCTGCTGCATATATATATATATATATTATATAGTTCAAATTTTGTGATATGGTTGTAGGTAAGAGTGAACATACCAAATGGTGATATGGTTGGACATACGGGTGACATTGAGGCTACGGTTGTGGCCTGCAAGGCTGCTGATGAAGCTGTTAAGGTAATAATAAACTATGTGGCATTGGAATCCAATGTACAAAATTGCAAGTTTTTCTTTTTTCTTCTGGAAATGTGTATATTGATAAAGAAAGGCGTTGGAGTCCTAGAATTGGAATCCCCTTTATCTCCTCAAGAGATACTTTGGGCAGTAATTTGATGGGGTTCCACTTCCACATACATATTCTCATATGGTACAAAGTCCTAGGGTCAGGTTCAGGGGAAAACCTCGAAGAAAGAGAAAACTGAAGAACACCCTGGGAGCCCTTCATCTGGACGGTATGCACAAATGCATACCGGTACTTTTTAATATGCATTCATGCATTGAAAAAAAACGCTTGTATGCATTTGTGCATACCGTTTATGCACAAATGCATACTGTCTGGATGGAGGGCTCCCTGGTGTTCTTCAGTTTTTTTTTTTTGAGGTTTTCCTGAACCTCCCTCTACGATTTACCACTCTAGGGAGTTGACACTATGGGGCAACTAAGAGTCCCACATGTGCATAGAATTGGACCATTTTCTTCTAAAGATGTATCTTCTAAAGGGGTATTTTTTGGAAAGTGATTTGATTACATATTCTGATAAAAGGTATGGATGGTATTTGTGGTGGCAGATGATTCTTGATGCAATAAAGGAAGTGGGTGGAATATATGTTGTGACTGCAGATCATGGTAATGCAGAGGATATGGTGAAGAGAAACAAGAAGGGGGAGGCTCTTGTTGATAAAGATGGCAAAGTTCAGATTCAAACCTCACACACCCTTCAACCGGTAAGCCATATACATATATATATATATATATATATATATGAATGATTATGAAGTGGGTAAGTAAAACATAGATAGATAGATACATGATTGTGTTTATATATATATATATATATATATATGTAGGTGCCAATTGCAATTGGAGGTCCTGGATTAGCAGGAGGTGCGAAATTCAGGAAGGATGTACCAAATGGTGGACTAGCAAACGTAGCGGCAACAGTGATGAATCTGCATGGATTTGTGGCTCCTGATGACTATGAGACCACCCTTATTGAAGTAGTTTGATTTATCGTTACTATATCTATCTATCTATAGATCAATTTGGTTGGCATTTCTTGAAATAAGCGGTGTTTTTGAACCTGCACGATGTTTGGTGTTTCGTTCACCGGCGTCTGTCTTTGGTCAAGTGAACATTTACAGACATGCCGATCTATCCTATCTGTCTGGTGATCTTTGAACATTTTACATGGCAGACTTGAGATGCTTAAATACCATGCAACTGTTGAATGCAACATCGTATTTGTATTCTTCTTTATTAAGCCTTGTTATGGATAAGTTGTCTATATAAATTAAGATTATTTGTTGTTTGAATGTTAGAAAATGACAATTTTATCCCTGAATCGACTAAATTTCACAGAAATGAGACTATGGGAGGAAGTCATAAAGAGCCCCTAGAATTATTGATTGTTAGGAATCTATAGAAAGTAGAAACCTTCTGAAATGGAAGATTGTATATCAAAATGTTATTTAACCCATTAAGCTTTATACGATCTGTAAGACTGTTAACACCTGAGATTTTTGAAAAATGGATTATGAATTTAGACTTGTGGTTTTATTCAATAGATGTTAAGTATTTCAATGCACTTGGTTGTGGATTGAATATGAAGAGTTGATTTTTTCATCCATCCAACACCTATTTAAATGTTTACAATACATATGTATTTGATATTACATTAATAAAAAGAAATGGAATTAGGCGAATTCACGAGGAGTCATCTAATAAGGGTTGTTTTGGAGGATTTTCTCACCTATCTATTTTCTCTTCCATTTCTCTTCTCCCCACCTTATTTATTTATTTACAACTTAAAAGAGTTTTTAAAACACCATTTGAGTAATTGTTGGGAGGCGAGCATTAAGTGTAAGGATTCAAGCTTGGTTGTTGGAACTTCAAGACCTCATCTTTTTCCTTATGGTTTTCTTGATTTTCTAGGTTTTGTTTAAAGTTCATCCAAACATTTGCTAAACTACTATACATGTTAAAATCTCAAACATATCTCTTGAACTAATTCAAATATTTGTTGATTTTTGGCCATTTTGGGTATCTTGCCCTTTTGTTAAAGTAATTAGGTAGCTTCATTTATGTGTTTTATAAGGGAACTCCTTATACATATGTAATGTTTTGGGGCATGATTCATGAATCTCATGAATTTGGGTTATGCTTGGTTTACACCTTGTATAAAGATTTTTTTTTTCGAAATGGTCATATTGTTGATGAGGGATGTATTAATACGTTGGAAAGTAATGTCATCCTTGGGTATACGAACCTCTACAAAAATGATGGTATTTTGATACTTGATTTTGGATAATGGGAAAATGGCATATTTGAAGCTATGAGACTTTGGACACTATTTCGCCACCCTTGTGTAGTTGTGTTTGAAATGACTTGATGGTAACATCATATGTGATAAGGACTATGTATTTGATAACACTTTTCATTTTAAAGTTATGGTATGTATTAAACTGTATTGCAATGAATCCATTGATGTGGGTTTGAGATGAGACGGTCTTCTCATTTTGTAACAATAAACAGGCATTATGGTACGGACTCTTGGAGTTAGATATCAGCCATTGACCATATGGTGTAATTTCTAGTGAATAGGCATAATTAGGATCATCGGGGGCTCGAGCTATATATCACGATTGATTGAACTCAATGGTCATCGACCCGTATGTAGTAGGGCTATATAACATAAATACGCGACCTACTTTTGCATTCCGCCACTATCCATGAAATCAATTATCTCCCATCATCACAAGATGTGTTTTGACTTCTTAAGTTTACAAAGGAAACTTTTGGACATTTGGGTTTTATTTAAGCTATTGTTTCCATTTTAATGATCATCACTTCAACTTTTATAAATTGTTTGGACTTAACATTTTTTTTATTAATAAAATGATATGCACATCAGGTTCCTTAGTTAGCAGAGCCAAGGATGTTTGAGCAACGTTGGAAGTGCTAGTAGTGGTGCTTGTCGGGTAGCATTTTTTGGAGTGTCTGTAATGATAATAGACGCTCAGAATCTTTTGAGGATTATAGCGATACCCGAATGTAATCTATTTCTAGATTGATTTAGATTAGAAGGTTATTAACTATTAGCTTTTCTCTATATCGTATTTTAGTTGGTGTTGTTGCCCTTTGTTGGGAAATACTCTTGTAAAAGTTCTGATTTTCTCTTATTTTAGGGGAGTTACACAATCAACCTCTATTCCTCTCATCATTCTAATACACGACATACAACTACAAACCACTTGAATGAACAAATAAACAAATTTAGATATCTACCAAATAACGAAAAAATAGTTGTGATATTTGTACAGCCAAAAATGTCGGCAATTTATTGTGAAAAAGTTTGGTTATTAGAAGTTATTTGAAGAAGAAGAAGATTAGTCAGTCGGAATAGGGGGGTGAGTCCATGCAGAGATGGACGAGCTGCTGTTGGTACTTGGTGTATAATTCACCAATAGCGATAACGTCTTCACTTTCTGGGTTCAATCCATGCAAAGGAAGCAACTTATCCTTTATCAAAGCGGTTGACTCATCATCAGGATCTAAACCTTCTATAAATTCAGAATGAACTTCATGGCACGCAATGATGAACATGGCTGCTGTATCCGGTTGCTGAGCTTCTCGCAGTGCTGCCAATGCATCTTGCAATTGCCCAGCTGCTACATACAATATCAGGGCCCTGCCATTCCATTCACGTTCACATTCACCATCTTAATAACTTATATATATATATATATATATATATATATAGACGGAGGTTCAGGGGAACACCCTGGGAGCCCTCCATGCAATTGTACAATGGTCCATCCGTTAGGGAGCATGATGATGTGTGTTGTCTTTGCTGATTTGAACTCCACCTATATCTGGACGGTATGCACAAATGCATACAAGCAATTGAAGCTGTTCTTTTTCCTATGCACGTGTGCACGTTACAAATGTCCAGATGGAGGGCTCCCAAGGCGTTCTTCAGTTTTCTTTTGAGGTTTTCCCCTGAACCTGACCCTATATATATATATATATAGGGGCGGGTTCAAATGAGAACTCAAATTTGGTTGTGAACGTGAGAACAAGTGAGAGTGCGACACATGTCATATTCAGTCTGAATAATCTACATTCAGACACGTGTCGCACTCTCATTTGTCCTCACGTTCACAACCAAATTTGAGTTCTCATTTGAACCCGTCCCTATATATATATATATATATATATATATATATATATATAGACAGAGGCAGTGGCGGATGCACCATAGAAAGGGGGGGGTCCAAGGACCCCAGTGAATTGTTAAAAAAAGTAACTATACAGACTAAAAAATATAAAAAATACTAAGTTTAGCTTTAATCCCCCCAGTAAAATCTTCCAACGGACCCCATCTTGCTTCGATTGACAAAAACACTAAAAAAGTATCTTGAAATCAATAAAAAAACCGAAAAAATCCTTCGAAATCGACAAAAACACTAAAAAAATCCTTCAAAATCGACAAAAACACTAAGAAAATACCTTGAAATCAACTAAAAAACTTAAAAATTTTCTCGAAACACGTCGGGTGACTTTACGCGCCTTTAGTCTACCTTAAAGGGTCCCAGTGGACAAAAATCCTGGATCCGCCACTGGACGGAGGGTAAAACCTCGAAAACGAAAAAAAAATTGAAGAACACCTGGGAGCCCTCTATCTGGACGGTATGCACAAATGCATACAAGCGATTGAAGCTGTTCTTTTTCCTATGCACATGTGCATGTTACAAACGTCCAGATGGAGGGCTCCCAGGGTGTTCTTCAGTTTTTTTTGAGGTTTTCCCCTGAACCTGACCCTATATATATATATCCTTTGATTGTTGGTTGGTTGGTTAGTTAAAAAATGATGAATACCTCCAGATGTCATGTTCAGCATCCAGGACATGTCCTGCCCATCTTTGCATAACCCTAAACAATATATAACAAATAAATAAGAAATTTTTTGTCATCAATATCTATTGTACTGTAAAGAAGATAGTGAATGAACCTTGCATAATCGGTTCCTTTTAAATGTGTTGCTGCCAAGGTTGCAGCATCTGTCCAACACCCTGCATCTTGCAGCTGATAAATATGCATAAACATAACTTTAGCTGAATGACAAAGGATATATATATACACTACTATACAATTTGATTAGAAAACTAACTCCCATAAAACCCTTGTAAAATAGTTACCATAACCTATATTCATTTGGTTTCACAGTTACTATAAGTTAGGAAACTAGAGGGAGGTTAAGGGGAAAACGCTAAAAAAGAGAAAACTGAAGAACACTCTGGGAGCCCTCCATCCGGCCGGTATCCGCAAATGCATACAAGCGATTGAAGCTGTTGTTTTTTCCTATGCACCGGTGCATATGCACAAATGCATGTTACAAATTACCAGTATGCATTTGTGCATACAAATTACCAGTATGCATTTGTGCATACCGTCCAGATGGAGGGCTCCCAGGGTGTTCTTCAGTTTTCTCTTTTTTGACGTTTTCCCCTGAACCTGACCCTAGGAAACTAATTCCTAACTTTGTGAGAATTATTCAACAAAAACAAACCATCATTCTTGTGAAAATGTAAAAAGAAAAAAAAAGCAATTTTGGACAAAAAGCATTAAAATTATTGCAAAGCAGACTGCTTCTTTCTTTTGGCAATATAACATCACCTGTGAACATGCTTCTTGAAATCTCCCTACAGCACAAAGCAGATGTGTGCCGGATAATGACCTATCAGTTCTCACCATATTTGCTGCAACCACCTACAAGTAAAAAAACAAGCCACCAGATCAAAATTGGAAGAACAATTTTATGTTTCAAGGTGGAGTGAAATTGGATGTGATAAATAATTAATTACCTTTACAGCCAGTTCGTTTAGAGATCTCGAGACTGCAGATGAAAGAGCAACGGCACGTAAAGCATTTGGATAAAAGAATGAGCTCTCTGGAGGAGTAGAAAGCAGTAAATTCACAGCAGCGTTCAAGTTACCAACCGACACAAGCCTGAATATCATCGAGTTGGAGTTTATTAAGGGATTTGTGGTGTCTGTATGTATGTTCAGGACCAAATGTGATATAAATATAGAAAAAACCCTAAAATATATACATTCATAGGATCAGGTTCAGAGGAAAACCTCAAAAAAAAAAAAAAAAACTGAAGAACACCCGGGGAGCCCTCCATCTGGATGGCATGCATAAATGCATACTGGTACTGGTAATTTGTAACATGCACCCGTGCATAGAAAAAAAACAGCTTCAATATCGCTTGTATGCATTTGTGCATACCGTCCAGATTGAGAGCTTTCAGGGTGTTCTTCAGTTTTTTTTTTTGTTGAGGATTTCCCCTAAACCTCCCGTCTACATTCATAATGTATGAATTATATCTTAGTTAAATATTAGATGGACACCATTTTTGACTAACTTAAAGTCTAGATTACATAATCATTTGGAGAAATCTGGATGTTCACTTGACCATAAAATAAAGTTTAGAAAACCCTAGACCCTAAAAATGTTCCATTATGGACAACAACTAACAGAAGCATATGACAAAACTATAAGATACATACATGTAATGTAGAGAGTATGTATCAGATTTTTTCCAAATGGGATAAACTAACCATATGCCAAAAGTAGCATAAATGCAAGCATTATATGAAAAGCAGCATGAACTCACTCATGCACACGGTTCTGAATAGCTTGTTCACCTTCCAATCTTTCATGCCAGGTGATACGTTCACTAGCATTTTCCCACAACTCTGTTTGGTCAAAAGCCATCATCCTAAGTTGACCGTCGCTCTGCCATTACATATATATATATATATATATCAAATAGCTCATTAGTACTAACAGAACACACGTTCCACATAGATTCAATCGTGTTTCTTTGGCTTGTTTTCAACACAAATGGAGACAACATATTCCCTTAATGGTAGATATAATTTAAAGAACCAAAAAACTTACCACTAAATTTTTGTTTGTTGGCCATAACGACCGTCCCTTGGTGAACATCCTACTTAGTATCGACGTATCCTCAATTGATGCAGATGGCAATTTTACGGGCAGTTTTTGAAGAGATTTGTTAGCCAACATGTTTAACAAATGATTTAGTGCACGTGGCAATTGCAACCAAAAGCAAGCCTCTGAGGTTTCACCAAATATTGCAGCTGCAAAAGAAAATCTCGCAGCAGAACCTTTAGTGATTATGGTAGAATATTGACGTACCCTTTCATCATCAAGTACGCAACCTGATTTAATAAGACCACGGAAGAGAAAAAGAAAGAAAATTAATAAAATTTTTTTAACAATATACACTAGAAAAGTAAGCCATGCAGTAAACCACAAATTGCTTACCTTCTCTTCTGTAGGGCTCTAATGCTTTAAGAAGCAATTCCGGCACTACAGAGTCGCCAATAGGTGATACATCAATTAAATAACTACGAAGATCGGATGATAAAGTTCGTGATATTTGGGCATTCCCTTTATCTGTAATTGCGCTACATGTGTTAAACCACCTAGGCTTTACCCCATATTGCAAGATCAGCCGCAATGCCTGTTCTTTGCAAGATAACTATTCTTACTAATATTATTATAATAGGATTTAAGAACAAATTATCATAACTGTTAAAAACCGAACTAAAAATGTATATTGGTTTTATAACCTCATTTATGTTTGGAGAGATAAACACATGTACTATGCACATATGAATGTAAATTCTAGTTGTAATACCATATGTTGGAAACTATGCATGCCTGTAGATTATAACTGAAGGAGGTATTATATCAAACTGTCTAATATCTTGTTAATCACAAGCTAATTCGAAATGGTTAACAATTTTGTAAGCATGCAAAAAAGCAATTATAAATTTATTGCAATACTGAAAAACATTAGGATTTATGTTCAGCATAACCACATTAGTCAACATCTTAGGATTTAGAGTAAACTACATACTTGGTCCCTAAGGTTTATTGGTTTTAACAGTCTGGGTCCCTAAAATGAAATATCTATGGCTTGCATCCTCGTGGTTTCCATTTTATAACGTATTGGGTCCCTAAAACTAACTTTGTTAGACTTTTTCTGTTAAGTAGGTTAAGTAAGAGGGGCATTTTGGTCATTTTAAGTTTAGGGACCAAACATGTAATAAAAATCATAGGGACCAAACATGTAACTTACTCTCTATATATTTTATATATACTTAATACTTAATAATTAATAATTAATAACATATATATTGTATATAATTTATCACCATAATTTTCACAATTTTTTATAACATTGTTTTTTTTATTACAACAATATATTTTAATTCTGTATTTTTATTATGGCATGATAGTTACATTTTTCTTTATTATAGCAAAATATATTCAAATTATTTTTTTTATTATGGCATTATAGTTACATTTTTGTTTATTATAGCTATATATTTTTTAACTATTTTTTAATTATTTTTTAATTATGGTATTATAGTTATATTTTTCTTAATTATAGCAATATGTATTCAAACTATTTTTTTATTTTGTCATTATAGTTACATATTTTTCTTTATTATATCAATATACTTTCAAATTGTTTTGTATTTAGCCATTGTACTTTTAATTTTTTTTATTAAATTGTATGAAAGTTATATATTTTAATGTAACATATATTTTAAACATATACGATTGTTTTTTTCCTTAAAAACATATATATTTTTAAATAAATTACGTGGCATAGATAAAATGGACCATCAATTTTTTAGATAGTTTCCTCACTTTACCTTCCGATTATTCATACATTTTTAAAGAAATTCTTAAAAAATAGATGAAAAACATAATATAGGTGGTATATGAATAATCGGGAGAGAAAGCGATGAAGTTATTCAAAAATAAAACAAAATTATTCATTAATATAACAATATTTAGAAAAATTGTAAAACACATTTTACATTGCTAACGTTTAAAAAATGTTAAAAAATATGTGTTTTTTGAAGAAAAAAATGTATATGTTTAAAAAATATGTTACATTAAAATATTTAATTTTCATACAATTTAATAAGAAAAATTAAAAATACAATGTGTAAAAAAAGAAATGAAAGTATATTACTATAAAAAAAAATGTAACTATAATGCCATAACAAAAATACAATTTGAAAATATATTATTTTAATAAAAAAAACGAAAAAATGTTATAATAAGAAAAATTGTGAAAGTATTTGATAAATTATATAATATATATATATATACACCCACAATATATATATATATATATATATATGTTATGAATTATGAATTATTAAGTATATATAAAATATATAAAGAGTAAATTACATGTTTGGTCCCTATGGTTTTTATTACATGTCTGGTCCCTATGATTCTTATTACGTGTTTGGTTCCTATACTTAAAATGACCAAAATGCCCCTCTCACTTAACCTACTTAACAGGAAAAGTCTAACAAAGTTAGTTTTAGGGACCTAATATGTTATGAAATGGAAACAACGAGGATGCAAGCCATAAATATTTCATTTTAGGGACTTAGACTGTTAAAACCAATAAACCCTAGGGACCAAGTATGTAGTTTACTCTAGGATTTATTATGAATAAGAACAGATAAAAATTCCTATAGATTATGTCATTTATATTTTGCAATTTTTTTGAACGATAAAATTCGATTAAGCTATTTTGACATCCTGTAAAAAGGCAGAAAAAGACGAAGATAAAAATCAAGCTTACCAAGGCATGTGCTGTAGGAAGCAATACAGGAGAACATAAAGGCATTGGCCGGAATCGCTCCTTCACAGATCCAGGCTGCGTTCCATAACCAACTTTTTTGTCACTGAATGAAAAGATCGAAACATGTTAATAAGCATGCATAATAGCAGGCGTGATGGGCTATTTATTTAATAAATAACTTACTGAAGGTAAGATTGGGTCATAAGTATATGTTCAAGAAAAAACACAATGAACATCCATTAATAGTTTCAAAAAATTGAACCAAATTAAAGGATTTCTAAACCACAGACATGTTTAAAAAATTAACCAAATTAACTTTTTTGGTTAAGATGTGATTCATACATGTGAACCTCAATAAGACGAAAACTACTATCAGCTCCAGCAATACATAATACCAATGGATCGCTCTTATCAGTTCGAACAGGTAACCAATCAAGTTCCAGCACTAGGGTTCCTGGAAACTGAGTCATTAATAAGGAAGTAGCTAATGGATCTTGTGAATCCTGAAAAAAGATAAGTTCAAAGTTATATTCCTTTTCTTTTTCTTTTGAGGGTATGCAAAATGAGAAGAGGATGACATAAACGTCCATATATGTAGTAAAAGTTAACATAAATGAGTATGAAAATTGTATATAGGTGGAACATTACTATTTTGCGGACCATGTAAATATGTTGCAACATAGCTGATAAACACCAAGTAAGAAAAGAAGCAATTCATGCTACTTTTCTCACTTACAAGATCAAACACAGAAAACGTATTGTCGTTAAACAATACAGCAATACGTCCAAGGCTACGATCTCCAGGAACAACAGGGGAGAATTTGATTCTTCTAATGCCTTCCCTGTGAGTGTTGAAAGAAGAAGATTGGCCAGTTGTTACATCCCACCATCGAATGTTCCCTAACCTATCCCCCATAACCTGATATATATAAATCAGTTAGCAGGAGAAGTTTTCAAGATGTAGAGCCCATTGCAATTACTAAATATAATGAATGTATATAATATATATATATATATATATATATAAAAAAGCTAACCACATGCGGCAGACGATAAGCCATAGCTGTAACCAGTCCTTCAGAAGAAACGAATGATGAATCAGGCCATTTTGGTCTGCACAACAAGAAATACTTCTCATGCACTTTTAAAATATAATTTCCTGACACATAATACATATTTCTCATATTTTATGGAACCCAAGAAAGAAAAAGAAGAAAAAACTACAAAATATCAACAAATTTTGCTCCTATGGATGTCCTCTGGGATTTCTATATGTTTGTATATTGATTTCTACATCCATTTTCAAATGTTTGTATATCAATTTCTACTTGTTGATTTTGGGAGAAATTAAACAACTAGTATTGCTTCTATGGATGTTCTAATTGATTTGTATGTGCTTGTACATCAAATTCTACATTGATTTTAAGCGTTTGTATATCGGTTTCTACAACGAATTTTGCTTCTATGGATGTTCTCTAGGATTTCTATATGTTTGTATAAACAACAATTTATCAAACAGGGCTTAATTCATGTTGAGGGGTAGAACGGTCATTTCTGTCACTCAGACTGTTGATTTAGAAGAATAAAAAGTAAACTACAACACAAAATATATTTATAAAATCAAGTGGTGAAAGCAAGATCATGTGACAAGGGGTAGTAGCAAATGTCTTCTAGTATTGATATAAACCAGAGCAAATGTGAAATCAAAACTGTTTCAGCCAAGATTTTCAAAAGAAATACTTTAACCCACTGTCCATAACCAAATAAATGCAGACCTAAGTTTGAGGATAACTCAACAACATATCTATTGTCAGCCACATCAAATAACTATGTGCAAATGATCGAATTGTGCCAAGTGTACTCATCCTTAAAACCGATGTACCTGAAATCTCGGATCCTTCGTCCATGAACCTCAAACACCCCAAGTGCACCATTTACCAGTGCAAATGAAAAACTCTCTGTAAAGTCTTCTTGAGCTCCATCTACAAGTTGGTTTTGAGCAAGAAAACAAGGGATAGAGTACCAAGAGATTATAAGTATAAATCAAGTATGTGAAATGAAGTAGAAAAAGAAAAAGAAACTCACTAGAGTCTGTAGACGACACATCAGGTGCTACAGAAGTGTTATCTTGGGGATTAACCGTAGATGGCTTAGATGTTGCAGCCTGAACCGATCGTGGAACAGTAGGAAGAGTCCACTCCAAAACTGTGAACGGAAGAGCTAAAGACCTAAGCTGCAAAAAGGATTAATACAATAGATGTACTAGAGTGGCTATGGCCATACACAAGTTATACACAATATTGTAGGGGTAGAACAACATTTGAAAGCAATTAAAACTATTGGATGATAAAGGGTCCACACTATTAAGCATAAGATAGATGGTTCCTTTAGAGAAATACAAAGTGGCTAGTTGGTAAAGGATACACTCAAACATATGGATCTAATTACCTAGAGACCTTCTCAGAAAAAAAAATGAATCCGATCAGAATTCTCTTATCCGTATCACTGTTGAGTGCCCCTCTACTGCAGTTTGATGTAAAAAATTATTTCCTACATGACAATCTAGAAGAGGTTGTTTACATGGAAGCGCCATCATAAAGTTTTGGCGCAAGAATTGTGTGTCTAATAAAAAAAAGCACTATATGGATTGAAAAAGTCCCATGAGCTTGGTTTGGCAGATTCATACATACATTGAAAACGATGGAGTTTAAATAGTCTCAAGGAGACCATGCCTGTTTGTGAAGAGATCCAGACCGCGCGCGCGTGTGGGGGGGGGGGGGGGTTACGGTTGGAGCCTTCATTGTGTATGTTTATGCTATTAATGCCAATGGAAATGATCTTTCTGAGATTCGAAGGCTTGGGCATAAGTTGTCAGCAGAATTTGAAATCCAAGAACTCGGAAAACACAAGTATTTCCTTGAATCAAGGCAGCATACTCCAAAGAAGGCATAATCCTCTAAAGTGTATTCTAGATCTAATGTAGGAGATAGATATGTTTGGTAGGCAGATAAGCAAGTGAAGAGGGGGAGATATTAAAGGTTGGTAGGCAGATTAATCTACTTATTTTAGGGAATGTATTTGAGGTTGTTTATAAACCATTTTATCATCAATGAAATAGCACAACAGAATTTCCTTAAAACTTTAATGATCTTCTTCTTGACTCGATTATCCACTAAACGCTTACATAACATTCATTATACATCGTTGAATGATCAGTAAAACAAAGACTTATTATGGCATTCTTACCTCAATTCCCTGTCAAATGCTTTGAACTTCGAACCACACTTCCTACTTCAACTCCCACAGAATCACTTATGGGTTTCTCGCACTTCAATTCGAACCATACTTCCTACTTAAACTTTTTTTCATCTTCCAAACAGGTCAGCGGGCACTCTTTAATGACCAATCAGCCTCGGACTTCTAACTTCCACATGATTACACTTTCAGTTCTTGTCTTTGTCTTTACATTACATTTAGGTCAAACTTTTGGGTGTTATAGGAAACAGTAAAGCGATGACAGAGTAACTGATTTAACAGACTTTGGACTAAGCAATTGAATCTGGTTGTTCTTCCAGCAGAAAACAAAAATTACGACAAAGGAAGTCATGAACAGAATTATGAGAGAAATGATCTCTCCTGATATTAAGTTCTGAAGTTTGGGTAATATGCACTTTATACAACGGATTGTATATGGCATCCATTGAAATGGCACTTCCGGAAGAAAAAGAACAAAGAAGCTGATCGAGGCTAAGGCAGTGTAGTGTATGGGGCAAGGAGAAACGGACAATTTGGTATGATGAATATCTCTGAACGGAATAAGCCCACATTTGTTTACTGTTACGTTTTATTGAGAAAATCAACTGACGGTGTAATATGCTAATCCATAAGATATATAATTTTATCAGAAGATGTATGCTTAAAATTGGACAAAAATGTAAATGGATCATTAAGCAATTAATGGTGTCTGATTTCTCCCCAACTGGAAACTATTGACTTTTTATATAGTCCCACTCACAATAAAAGAATGATTATCTAGTGAAAGTGAACAAAATTATTCAGCGACAGAAATAGGCTAGCTTCTTCTCTATGTGAAAGGGAATCTAGCACAAAAGCACTCACTATTCTGCAAAAACATAGGCCAGCGTCTTCCCATTTCTGATATAACTGAACTGGCAAGGAGTTATGTAACTCCATAATGATCAACCCCTAAAAACCTTTAAAAGAAAGGTAACAAATGATTATAAATAGGAAATTAATCAGCCAATTTACCATAATTGGAGTTTTTGTCATTGCCCAAACCTCCACAGGTGCATCACGAAACAAGATCAAAAGATACCTACAAAATATATCAAAGATGTGCATCATTAAAAACTCCCACAAGAAAGCAGATTTAACAAATGAACTACTTCCATATTTATATTAAATATGAAAATGGCCATTGCTCCTTGATCGATTGAACACCATGCTCTATATGACCTTTCAACCTTTTCTTTTCCCACAACCCCAATTTCCCCTCCCCAAGGAAAGGAGAAATAGTTCTACAAATACAATTCAGGTTAAAGTACAACCTTCCAGAAGACGATACCCGCAGAGCTCTTATCAGCGCACGCTCAGGCTTTTGTAAGACCCTAAATGTTCGATTATTACCGCTCCGAAGGCATGTAATAACAAGCCTATTCACATAGCCTCCAGACTTCTCACTTCCCTGTATTAAGTATGTTAATCACAAATGAATGTGGTTTGTTATAGATCTCATGTAATCTTTAAGCAGCTTAAAGAAAGGAAAAAATATTATGTGAAAGAAAGAGCTGGGAATACAGCAATAAATGACCTAGAAACAAAAAGAAAACAATAAGGCCAACCAAGAAATTAAGATTTACCTGACTGTATGAGAACGAAACAAGTCTAGTATTTCCAAGCCACCTTAACCCTCTTACGATATTATCATGGACAGAAAAACTTGCAGCTACAGCATTTGCAGAAACATCAATAAGGTCAATCGAACCCTTTTGAGTTCCCAAAGCAACCAGTGGAACAGCCACAGCAGGATGGTTTCCCCCACCTTCACATGTAATATCTCATTGACTAACTGATAGATATACCATCTTTAGCATCCAATAATAAATAAATAAATAAAAGTCAACAAGAACTATGAAATTTGGTGTTTCATGAAATACAGAAAACTATAGAACACATAACTGACTTGCCAAAGTAGCGATCAGAGAAGGAGATGGCACAGCCAACACAGTCACTGTTGAAGAAAGTAGATGAAGCTGGCCAACAAGACTGATCTGCATCCAGATTTTATCGACAAAATGAATTAATAGCCAAAGGAAAAAATGATACTAATAGCAAGTAAACAACCATAGGAATGATGCAATATAACCTTAAGTGTAAGCTTGTCTTGGCTCACAGTGGAAGCTGATGGATAACCCTTGCCAATTTTCACATCATCTGTTTGTTTAGCCACATCCTTGAGGGAATCTCCTGTGTCAGATTTTGGATCTTGAACCGGAACTTTACTGACTTCCGTAACATTTGCAGCATCTATTATATCTTTCAGATAACTATCTGTTGTAGGGCCTTCAGAAGTCAGAAGCCAATTCCATATTTTTCCATCATCAGTAACGGATAGCAAATGTGTTCTAGAAATGATGTTTGATTCATCACGAAAATCAAAAGGATTATCAAAATCCATCATATCAAAGTCCTTGTCAGAAGATGAAGTATGAAGTGCATCAGAAAAATGCTTGGCAACATTTTGGAGGGTGGAGTTTGATCGAGCGATTACAACTGCTAGAACCAAGGGAGAAGGGACAGATGTGCCAATTGAAGGCACCAATTCTTCCATCATACACATCTCGTGATCCTGCTCTCCTCTGCATTGATACGCAAATGAGTATATATACCCCAAATGCTCATAAGAACATTAATATACATATATATATATATATATGTATGTATGTATGTAGGTGAAGACATTCTAGTTAGTATCAAGGAGAAAAGAAGATTTTGTTGATGAGAAACACTCCAGTTTACAGGAAGCAAGAGTAGCTTATCATTTCTGCAAGTAAAATAAGAAATCATCTTCATAGGGAAGTTAATTTAGGGATTCATATAGCACATTCAGGATGTTTACAAGTTCTTTAACTTCAAATGCATGATATTTACAACTTCATAGAGCAGTTGATTTAGAGACAATTCATATAGCACATTCAGGAATTTTACAACTTCAACTTAAATGCATTCAGTGGATTATCAGCATGATTATTCACTAACATATTCAAAATAAAGCAAAATTTGATGCAATTTCGTTACATACCGTAAAGATATATTAGTGTTTTAG
Source organism: Silybum marianum (assembly GCA_036898165.1). Lineage (NCBI taxonomy): Eukaryota > Viridiplantae > Streptophyta > Magnoliopsida > Asterales > Asteraceae > Silybum > Silybum marianum. The sequence goes on along the minus strand of CM072528.1, from coordinate 48,959,883 downwards.
CTACAAAATCTTAATTACAATGTTGGCTTATTTTAACTTCTAGAGGAACAAGCTTGGTCATTTCAGAAAAGATTGTGGTTATTCTCACATATATTAACTGCACTAACGAAGTCGATACTTAGAATCAAGAATTTACACATACAACAAGATGCCACAAATAAGCAAAACTATATATTATTTACTTACTCCTTTCGCCTCCAAGCGCTGAGCCGGCCATCGAGATGAGCACAAAAAACCAGCTCCATGCTCGGGTCTGGCAACACATCAAGAAACTTCCCACACCCTCTCGGTAAACTGGAACGAGACAGAGCCGTTTCATACTGCATATCAAACACCACTAATTCCCTCGGAAAGGTAACATACAAAATGTGCCTCCAATGAGGCGAAAACGCCAGCTTCACACAATAAGTCGGAAACAACGCCGTTGCCGGAGAATTAGTAACTGTACCCACAGAACCGACGCTGATACCACCTTCTCTCACCAGCTTATTCAATTCAGACGCATCTGTAGGGATTTGAAATTCTTCCAGTACGACATCAGATTCAGAGACGTCGCCATGAACTTTGATCGATAGCAGAAAGCCTTTTAAACCTATGGCACACAAATGGCGGGAATCGAAGGGGTCACGTTTAATGCACGAGAAGAGTTCCGGCGCAGCCTCGTATTTGAAGAAGCAACGTCCGGTGGATGTATTGTAAAGAGATAGAAGCGATGGCCCTGTTAACGCAGCGACGATCCACGAGTCAGATCGCGCTTGGATCCAGCAAAGGTCTTGAATCCCCAATTTGGAATTGATATCTGTTTGGAGGAAAAGCAAAGGGCATGCTTTGAGACGAAGGTCGAGAAGGCAAATACGGCCTTGTCGGTCTCCGGCAGCAAGAAGAAGGTGGGAATGGGAAGAAGTAGGGTCATGGGAGAGAAGGTCTAGACGGAGCGTGGTAGGGCACCAACGTACGGAGGTGACAAAGGGGGACATTGAGGTGGAGGAAGAGGTGCTGATGGTGCCGGAGGTGGAAGCCGGAGGAGGAATGGGGAAGACGGAGACGAGTTGCATAGAACGAGTATCGAGGATAGGGACGGTGCTGCCGGCGGCATAGGCGAGGAGGCCGGTGGACACGAGGTCGGCGGATCCGCCATTGTTGCGTGAGGGTGGTCCCGGTAGCATGCAGTCCGACGAATTGGTCATTGACTGTTGAATCAACGACATTGTTATAGTTTTCAAAATCTCCGGTGAGTTGATTCCGGTGTCGTGATCGCCGATGGGGCATTCGTCAGTTACAAATCTGATACAAAGGTCGTTGTAGTAAAGAGTAGCATGAACTATTTTCCGTTTTCGTACTTCTAATTTAGATATTTTACATTTCAGTCCCTAAGCTTTTATAATATGGTTTGTTGTTAGATTAGTTGTAATTGCTTTCACAATGAAGGCACCCTATCATGTTTTAGGGACCGTCTGCTAAACACTTACCTGATAAACACTTATCGTAAGCGTCACCACTGAATATGGTGATTTTCCCTAAACCGGTGGGGAACCTGGTTCACCCGAGGATTCCCTACTAAACCGTGTATCGGGGTCGAGGATCCTTGCTATGTGAAAACCAGGGATGGGGCTGGAGCCGAATAACCTACTCCTCATCTGGTCCTGTGCATGTTATTATACTAATTAATATTATTAATTTAATATATTATATATGATATATTTAGTCTTGTTTCTTCAACCAAAAGTCAAAATATGATATATTCTCTCCTACATCTGGTCATCTTTCGATTATCTCATTTTCTTTTTAAGTTACTCGTGATGTTTTTTTGTTTTATACACATCTTTGTTTAAAGTTTTACTTTATGTATGACGTAAATACTTGCTAACCTTAAGTTAATCATTGTGCTAGTTGCCAACATAAGTATAGATCACAGAGATTTTGCCAACATAAATACTTGTGTGATATTCTTTTTGGTTTAAAGTTTACTGTTGTTTATACTTTATACATGGCTCTGTTGGGTCCAAGACCGGGTCGAGGAATGGGGCTGGACCATGGTTGGGGAATGGGGTTTAACCGGGGAGGGGATTTTATACCCCGTATCCAGACGAACTAAATAATGAGATTTGTGAGCTTCTTTCAATACCCTTTCACGGTTATCACCAAGACGGGGTATCCAAACTCTATTTTCAAAACACTTCAACCCTCGCTGTCTTCCACTAGAATAGGTGTGATACCAACAAGTTGTTCCCTCTTTAAAAATTTTTCCTATAAAGCTTCAATCTAATACTTCTTTAACTCCTCAAATATGCTCGGTATTAACTCAACTCGTGATGCTAACTGAAGAATGTAGAATTTATGTGTCTTCCTCATTGATTTACAGCCTATATATAACTAGAAATACAAAAGGAAATCCCGATAGTTATGGAAGCGATATCAGGGATAAATACAAATAATATATTTGCTATATTTCACTAATAGGCCCCTTCAGTTGGAGCTGGAGAAGGAAGAATGCTCAAACTGGATCTGAAGTCTATAAACATTTGTCGGGGAAGACCCTAATATTTAGTGGTCATGGCAAGATTCCAATTTTGGTCAAGAAGAGAGGCTTTAGGATTAGGGGAATCGGAGATATGGTATGTGTATGAAGAGAAAATAGGGGGTTGGGTTTGAATATGCCACTTTTAGAACGCATTTGCATAGGATGAAGAGGGATGGGAGGAGTCGTGGTGGGGGTGTCGTAAGCATGGAAAAGGTGGGGGGGGGGGGGGGGTTAGGTTATCGATTGGGAGAAGAAGGATGGGATTCGAATTGTGTAGGGTTGAGAGGATGGGATTCGAATCGGTGGTGTGAGATTATGTTGATGGGCTTGATACAGGATATATGGGACGGTTCAATGTCGGTAACAAAATCATAAGCTTGTTTACGAAAGGTAGAAAGATTGTTATACAGAAAAGTGTGTTCGTCTAAAGTGACATGACGAGAGATTATTGGTTGATTGGTATAAAGGGTGCGACATAGGTAACCCCGGTGGTTATCTAGGTAACCTAGGAAAACACAAGGTATTGATCTAGGAGCAAGTTTATGTCGAGTGGTAGAGCAAAGATTTGGGTAGCATAAACAACCAAAGGTACGAAGGTGGGAATACGTGGTGGTGAGGGCGAGAGCATAGTGCCAGAAAGATGGTAGAAAGGATGCTTGAATGAAACCAGTGTGAATGGTGTTGTTTATAATTCGGATGATCCGTTCGGCCTTACCATTTTGAGGAGAAGTGTATGAACATGAGAAACTAAATTGCATTATGCGTTTGGTGCAAAGATTATGAAAAAGTGTGTTATTGAATTCACAACCATTATCACATTAGAAAGTTTTAATCTTCTTGCCGAATTGTACTTGTATATACGTATGAAATTGCAAGAATATAGGAAAAACTTGAGACTTTGTTTTAAAGGAGAGGTCTAAAGAAAATGAGAGAAGTCATCAAGCAACACAAGGTAGTATTTGTGGCCCAATTTTGATGCAATAGGAGATGTCCATAAATCAACATGAATTATATCAATGATGAATAAGTAATAGACTGAAATGATGAAAAACTCAAACGCCAAGGTTTTCCTAACGAACATGCATTACAAGATGCATTGTTGTTCAATTTATTACTGGAAACAAAATTACTATTCTGAAGAAAATTGAAAACATAAATTCCTAGATTCGAAGACGATTGTGACAGTGCTTGGAGAAACGTTGTGGAGAGCGATAGGGGAAGGGTGAACGTTGTGGACTGGGGGGAGAGATATAGTTCACCGCAACTGTTGCATCTCGTGAATGTTTTCCAGGTTGTAAGATCCTTCATAGAAAAACCAAAGGTGTCAAAGTCGATTGAGACATTATTATCACGGGTGAATTTACGAACATATATTAGGTTTTTGATTATGTTGGGAACGTCGTGAACTTGTTTTAGTGTGTAGGGTCGATTTAGGTGAGAAATGTCGGTGGATTCGTTGATAAAGAGCCGCGTGGGTTAGCCACGCGAAGCAAACAGTACCCAAGGCTAGTTGTGAATGCTAGTTATAAGTGGCATGAGATTTGTGTAACTAGCTTCCAGCCTAACTCACTTGGAAACTAGCCTTAGACTATGTTTTGCTCATTTTTACTCCGATTTGACTCCGAAAAGGCATCGTTGGACTCCTTCTTTAATTCTCCAACCGAGATATAATATAAACAATTGAATTTAAGCCAAAAATCTCAGATTTATTCTATTCCTCTTGATGGGACGATTCCTGAACAAACTTGCAATAAACCGTTAGAAATACGCATCGTTTGCTTGGAAAACGGGCTAAACTACATGGAAAGTGGTATTATAATAGAGCCACAAATGGCGTTATCAGTAGGGTCGATTTAGGTGAGAAATGTCGGTGGATTCGTGACCAAAAATAGGAATGCTAGTGTCGTTTCCACTAAAAGTGAAAAAGTTTGCTTAAATAAAATAGATTGGAAGCTTTACCCGAATCATTGGTGAGATGCGAAAAAATTTGCGGGGGGGATATTCCACGATTGTGGCGACTCTAGGCTTTCTTATAATTTGGATATGCTATTTTGGGGTATTCATGTATTATTTAGTGGTTGAATATGCATTGTGTGGAATGCACCTTCCAATTCGATTGGAGTCGGGGAGTGGCCATGAGATGGGCTTGATGAGGCTGTTGTGAGGGTCGGTAAGCGGGTCGCGGACCGAGCAAGCCCTGATGAAGGTTTTGTGGAACCGTAGGATACGGACATAGCGGTGTACGTTCCACTGGTTTAGCCGATACCAGCCGGTGGGTGAATATTGATAATACGGCTGGAAGTTTGAACGATCGCGACCCCGTCCTCGACTACGATAGTTACCGCACCCGTGATGCCCCCCACTGTTGCTTCCACGACCGCCGCTGCCGTCACTGTCGGTTTCTCAGGCTGGCGGATCGGAAGTCGGATTTTGGTTGATGGTGCGTTCGGTAACAAGTGCCTGTGGTACTTGCAATTCTTGTTTCGACCGGAGGGAGCAGTTGAGATCGAGCTTTGGTGTAGCTCGGGAGCAGATCAGATTGTTGAATGAGGGTGGCGATGGTGTCATAGTCTCCTTCCGTGAGACCGAAAACAAGTTGGAGAACCATCTTGTTTTATGTGAGAGGATTACACACGTTAGCCAATTGATCGGCCAAGGTTTTGAGACGGGCACAGTAATCGGAAATGTTGGAGAATGAATCAAGACGGGTGTTGTTGAACTACTCTTCTACATATAGGGCCCGAGTTGCTTTGTTGTCTGAAAAGATTTCTTGAAGAAGATTCCAAAGTTGTTGAGCGGTGGCACTCGGTTTCATGATGATTTGGAGAAGATCTATAGAGGTGGTGTTGTAGATTCATTAGTTAACAATAGCATCAAGACTGGTCCAAGTACCCTTATTGATCTTAGTGAGAGAATTGGTTTTGGGATCAATGTGATCGAGCACATTGTAGGCACAAGCGTGGATGTAGAACAACTCGACTCATGAGGCGTAGTGTCCATCGTTTTGGTCTAGAAGGATGGGTATGGAATTCTTGATGTTGGTTATGCCAAAAGCCGGATGGAATGACGTTTTGACATCACTAGAGGTGGATGTTTCAAAAGTTTGTTATTGTCATCACAAGATGGAGACGCCGGCAAGCCGTGAGATTTTAGGGGTAGGATCAAGAGGCAGATTACAACTCTGATACCATAAAGAATGTAATATTTCTATGTCCGTCTCATTGATTTAAAACCTATATATAACCAGAAATACAAAAGGAAATCCTAATAATTATGGAAACGATATCAGGAATAAATACAAACATTTCCCCGAACCTTCACCTTAGGGGATAAACCTCCACTCCTTCACCATTTTTAGGAAAACCACCACTCCCAAGGCTTGAACCTGAGATCTTGAGGATGATGTAAAAACCCCGGTACCACTAATACTAACACCTTGATTGTTCCACTCTTCTTTTTCCGACTTAAAGCATTGGCAACCACGTTTGCTAACACTTTACTCTATAAAATATTATGGCTCATGATTTACAATGATTGTTAAATTATATTTTTTTGGTTTAAAGAAATATGACAATCTTATTTCCGGTTATCAAAAAAATGCAATACTTTATTTTCTAGAAAAGATTGCAAGACGAAGTAACTTTCTAGTAATCTTTATGATATACAACCCAAGTCACCATAATTTCACATATAATATTTGAATAAAGAAAAATACGATAAATACACATATATAATCGTTTTTTTTCAATAATTTTTTTATTTATTATTATCGTCCAATATTTGAAATATTTATTAAAAGTGTACATCGATTTACATGTTTGTATTTTGGAGTACAAAATATAACATCAAGAGTTGGATAGTATTCAGAAAAAAAATGATTATGATATAATATAAAACTAGTGTGTCACACGGTAAGTTTTATCCTTTCCAAACATTGTATATTGGGGTGTTTTTTATGTGAATTATTTTTTGGTTGCAAAATGATATAATACTGAAGTTTAATTTGTATAAAACTTGTTTGCCGCAAGTTTATGCTTAATATTATGCATTATGGTGGGTGGTAAAATTAAACTTTTCAACTTAACTTGTGACTACATTTTTATAACTTTTTAATAAATTCATGCATATATAGTCATCCGAGTAATTAGATGTGCAATCAATAAAATAAGTGATACTAAATTTATAATACGATTAAACAATTCGAAATAAAATAAAAATTATTTATTAATTGTTGAACAAAATGTAATATACTCTAATCATGAAGAAGTGTACAATGCAAGGCATATAAGCGATAGCATGTGTTATTTTAGAGACATGCCGGTTGTCGTACGTAACTGCTAATCATGGTTGGCCAAAAACCGAACAACTTCAAAGAATTTTTTTAATTGTATTCACTAAAAATAGAGTCATTATTTGTTTTAGTTTTGGTGACAAAACTTAGTTTTGTATGACGATGATTATGGTAAGCACCAAGAAAAATGATACACATATACCATTAGTTCATCCTCAACACACACATGAACTTTAGAAACACAATGGTACGTGAGTACATCAACCATATCACCATAAGTAAAAAATTACATGCCAAACATGAAGACTTCAAATCTTATGATCCAATAGATAAAACTATCACGGAATCAAAATCACATCTTGAACATACATAAAATTATCATGTGATCAAAATTACGATAAGAACATATTTAAAAATATAATGTAATCAAAATCATGATAAAAACATACATAACATTACAATACAATCTAAATCACAAAACAAACTTACATAAAATCATTACCTTAGATCATAACCAAAACTCCCAAGAACCAAACTTCAAAATTACAAATCTTCACGACTTAATTAATAAAAGTGATAGAATCCGAGTGCCTTCACGGCCTAATACATAATTGTTATAATGCAAACAAAATCATGATACAAACATATATAAAATTATAATGCGTTTAAAATCAGGAAACAAACGTATATAAAATTCGTACCTTATATATCAACAAAAAATTCACATACAATACTTATAGACTTTTTGAAATCTTCATGACCTAATACAAAAAACCATACTACGATCTAAATAACGATACGAACATACATAAAATTATGGGAGAAATGAAAAAAAAACTATGAAGACTATCAAAAGCAAAATAGAAGAGATGGAAGTTTTAATGACGTATATATAGGATAGAGAGAGAATTTGAGAGGTTGTGAGAGATGAAGGTGAAAAGGTAGGATGAAGATGAATAGATTGGAGAGTTACATGATATAGATAAAATTACTAAAAGATCCCCACACATAGTGAACCATAAATTTTTCATACAAAGACACAAAAGTCTTTAACAAAATAATTATTTTTTAAACTCAAAATTTTTAGAAAATTTCTAAAAGGAATCAAGCCCTCTCGTTATGCCACGTCATTGCATTAGGTTCTTCCTTTTATGTATATAAATGATTGATTCTTAAACTTCATATATTACGTAAAATACCAAGTCTCTACACCTTTTTATATGGTTTTAGTTATTTGTCCTAAAATCGTTTTTCTTATCCGTTTTAGTCGAGGGTAAAATGGTCTTTTTACCATTTTCTCTTTTATGGTTTTTTTCTGTTTTTTTTTTCTATAACTGGATGTTTAACTTCCTAAAAAAACAACAATTAAATGTTATAATCAAATACAAAACCCCAAAATTAACTCTCAGGATTCATCTAAAATCGTCTTTTAAATCTCCATTTCCATCTAATCATCAAACTACCTCCTTTTTGGTCCTAGGTTGTCGTTATTTGGAGCTTTAGCCACAACCATCGCACATACGATTCTTTGACTAGGCTAATAGCGTCGTTTGGTTTTTGGTTCGTTTGTCTCCAACCTAGATCTGATTTTGTCAAGAACCAAAAAGCTACCCTCTCATCTATGAAGATATGGTTTCATTGTCATATTCTCCATCCCAACTCTGGGTTTTGTTTTTCGTTTTCTTGTGGTTACCTAGATTTGGTTTTATGTAGGGGTTTTGTTGCCTATTTTTTTGATTTAAGATTTGTTTTAGAGTTCGATTCGAAATTTGGTTTAGGTTTGTTGTAACACCCCAAATCTGCAGCGGAAATGGATTTCCAAACAACATAATAAATAAGGCTAAAATTAAATCAAGCAACTTAATTCCAACACGAATTTAAGGTCTCAAAGATAAAAGTCAAATCTCAAGCAACATTAATTCCTAAAATATAAATCTAGTTCAACACTAAAATTAACTGCAAATAAACATCCTCGAAAGCAGGTGGTCATCTCTTCACAAATCCCCCAACATCCCCTAGCTAGACACATGTCGAAAATAACACACAGCGTGAGCCAAATGCCTAGTATGGATTATGATTACAACATAAACAAAGCATAATGAAATAAGACAAAAATCAATTTCAAACGAGATGGAGGCAAAAGTTTCAAATTTCATCCAACACATAATCACCACCAAACTTCTGACTAATCAAGAATTCTAGGCTGAAACAACAAGGAGTTAGTTCATAAATATCGAGCTTCCTACACAAAGCAAAATCATAAAACATGATATTCGAACAAATCATAATACACAGGATTTGCGAAGTGTATCCAAAATCAGTGGCATGTATGGCACTACATTACACACCGATAACAAAGCTCCAAAAGTCTTAGGGCCGACCCATACGCCTCCTGAATGTAATCACCCATCACATCATGGTCGACTCTCATCAAAGCACACAAAAATCGGAAATACACAGGATTTGCGACTCTAAGTGTATCCAAAATCAGTGGCATGTATGGCACTACATTACACACTGATAACAAAGTTCCAAAAGTCTTAGGGCCGACCCATACGCCTCCTGAAGGTAATCACCCATCACACCATGGCCGGCTCTCATCAAAGCACACAAAAATCGGAAGGAGACGCTGTGGACTAATCACACCGCCACAGATAGTGTCACGCCACTAACACCACAATGACATGCATGTCCCTGACAGGTGGTTAACTCAGTTTCCTATTCTCCAAACTATTTAACAAAAGGGTTCTATGTATGCATGGATGAATATAAAACCAACCTCAACTCCTGTTACATTCACCATGCATCAAGATCTTATTACATCAAAAAAATCAAAGACGTACTTCTCACATAAAATAAGCCAATAACGCAAATTGAAGTAAGGATCACAAATATCAAGGTTTTTAACAACAACGAATATTATTACGAAAATATTTTGAGGATCAAAATTTTGCAGTTAACAACCAACAAAGTAATTGAGACAAAGATTCACGACAATGTCACAAAATAATAAATATAATCAAATAGAGTTGTCGCTGAAAGAAGTACGAAAATCCGTACCTACCGCGATATCCGACAGTGATAAAAGCCGCTAAAATACCAGAATCTACTAAAATCCTTCACCAACGCCTAATATCCCAAGATTACACAAACATAATTATTTTAAAAACTAATACAATATAACACTAATTTCTTGTTGCTAAGATATAACTTAAACAAACATATGATTGGTCAACCTTTAAAATATTTAATTTTCCCAAATTAATCTTTTAGTACCTTTTGAATTATTAACCTCATTTATAAGAACATTTGGAACCAAAATATAAAGATTATTTACAATAAATGAATAAATAAATGAAGATTGGATATTTCTTTTGAAATTATTAAGATTAAAATGCAATAAAAATCCTTAAATCGAGATTGAGACTATTAAATCTTCATAATATAATTGTCCTAGACCATTTTGTAAAGTGTTTTCTAAAACAGGGGTCAAAACTATCAAAACAGGTTCTAAAATTAAAAAAAAGTTTAATAATAGGGAAAATCTGTAGTTAGTGAAAGGTGGGGGTATGAACTGTATTTATCAAAATTTCAGAATTCAAGGATTTCAAAATGAATTCCCTTTATGACATGAATTATATAAAACGTAGTATAACTAAAAACAGGGGGCATTGGTCAATAAAAAAAACAGGGGGCATAGTTATAAATAATTAAAAATAGGAGTCTGAAATAAAGATAAAATTTATATATATATATATGGGAGGTATCAATTGCAAACCCAATTATCTTTGCAAACTTTGCAACCCAAATCTCTATGGTCCATAATTGATTAATAATAAAATATTATTTAATAATATATATTAACCTATAAGGATAGAATCGTCATTTTATAATTAATTAAATTGAATAATTAAATGAATAGAATATTACGATTTGGTAAATACAAGATTATATAGATTGCATGAATAAAAAACAAGTATATTCCATATTTATCTCCAATATCAATTATCATCTATATTTATCATTCATATTCAAGATTTCTCCAAACCATGAACCCATATTTCAGTTCCAAACAATTCTCCAAACCATGAAGACTAACATGAATCAACCGTCCGCAGATGATGAAGATGAATACGGAAACATGAACCCAGATGTACGTCGGAAACATGAAGATGAAGATGAATACGGAAACATGAAGATGAATTCGTAAAAGATGAAGATGAAGATGAAGATGAATACGGAAACATGAAGATGAATTCGTAAAAGATGAAGATGAAGATGAAGATGAATACGGAAACATGAAGATGAATTCGTAAAAGATGAAGATGAAGATGAAGATGAATACGGAAACATGAAGATGAATTCGTAAAAGACGAAGATGAAGATGAAGATGAATACGGAAACATGAAGAATTAGGGTTTACATAATCTCATATTAAAACCAAAAGATTCTCACGAATAATTTGAATAATTCTACAACCCTCGTTTTCCTTCATCCAGAATTAAGGTTTACATAGTTGCATTCAGTTTGTTAACGAAGAATCAACAACATACTGAGATGTCGTCGTCCATGAATGAAGGAGACCACACAACATCATCATTCAATGAAGAACAAAGCAAAAAGAGTAATGAAAATGAAAATGAAAATGAACATGAATATGAATATGAATATGAAGATGAATATGAAGATGAAGATGAAGATGAAGATGATGAATATGAATATAGATGGCTATAAAAGATGATGAAGATGAATGTGATTTTTGGATACCGTCCTTATCGTCGCCGGAGAATTAGGGCACTAAATTATGAATGAATCGATTTAAGTTGGAGAAGATATAGATGGCAATTTTGATGATGAATGTTAATTGACGCTTATGTCCCGTTCGCTTCTTTTAATTAATTCCTAAATTATAAAGATTCTGAATATTACCAAAATTGCCACCGAGAATGCCTAACCGTTGGTCATTGTAACATGTGGTCAAGATGAGGGTTGTAAAATTTGCAAGAAATACCAAGGTTGCTCTTAACATATATACATATACATATATATATATATATAGGGGAATGATCATACGAGAACCACCCCTCTTTAAAGAAACAAAGGGACACATTGTGGACCACATATGATGTGGGTTCCATATAATATTAAATCATTTCGGATTTAATATTAAATCATATTAAAATCAGAAATGATTTAATATTATGTCGGACCCACAGATCATATGTGGTCCACAATGTGTCCCTTTATTCCCTTAAAAATCAAAAGTTCTCATTTGAACCTCTCCCTATATATATATATATATGTTGGTTCATTTACAAACTGAATGAATCGTACAAACTCGTACAAACCATATATATAAATAATTTTTTCATTATTTTTTTTAATCAAATGTTATGATTTAAGATGTTATTACATATATGTTTGTTTCATAATGTTAAAGTTTCACATGTATTTGTTTCATAATTACATGTATTTGTTTCATAATGTAAAAGTTTCACATGTATTTTTTTCATAAGGTGAAACACACATATGTGTAATAACATCGTAAATCATAGCATTTGATGAAAAAAATATGAAAAAAATTATTTTTATATATGGTTTGTACGAGTTTGTACGATTCATTCAGTTTGTATATTAACCAACCTATATATATATATATATATTGTACGAGTTTGTATGATTCATCCAGTTTGTAAATTAACCAACAGACACACACATATATATATATATATATGGACGGGTTCAAATGAGAACTCAAATTTGGTTGTAAACGTGAGAACAAATGAGAGCGTGACACGTGTCATATTCAGATTGGATAATCAAAGAAATATTCAGACTGAATATAGTATATGTTCAGTCTGAACAATGCTTATTCAACGGGTTCAAATGAGAACTCAAATTTGGTTGTAAACGTGAGAACAAATGAGAGCGTGACACGTGTCATATTCAGACTGGATAATCAAAGAAATATTCGGACTGAATATAGTATATATTCAGTCTGAATAATGCTTATTAAGACTGAGTAAGCATTGTTCAGACTGAACATATACTATATTCAGTGTGAATATTTCTTTGATTATTCAGTCTGAATAATTTAAATTCAAACACGTGTCGCGCTCTGATTTGTCCTCACGTCCACATGAATAAATACTTTAATTATTAAAGAAATTGTTACCGTCCTCGCATGAACCTGCCTCTATATATATATATATGTGTGTGTGTATGTATGTGTGTAGAAGACATCATCTTCTTCGTCTGCCTAAACCCAAACCCACTCTCTCTCGTTTTTTACCCGGTTCGGAACTACCCCCACATCAGTCTGGGTTTGATTTCTCTTAAAATAAAGTTGTTTGCATGATCTATATTTTTTATACACGATATATCCATTTTAATCAGAATGCAAAAACAAGATAATCCCCATTAATGGTCTTGAAAATAATAGTTTTTGTGCTCTTAAAACACAATAGATGTTGTCCAATCAATCTAAACTTAATCCTACAAAGCAATATGAGATTACCACATAAATTATGGTTGAGAAATACCTCAAAATCTTGAGCAAAACTTCAAACTCGAGCCACCCTCGAATTAGACTTTTGATTCTCTAGATGATGAAACTCCCGATTTCAAAAATTAATCTAAGAGTTGATCAGATCTAAAAAAACTATTTATATTAATAGGATAACTCTCAACTTGAAATAACTATAGAATAAAACCTCTAGCCTATCTAAAAGCTTTCCAATTTTTTTAATTCCATCACTACTCAAAATCCAAAACCAATAATTAAATAACTTATTAAAATTCTTAGATTCCAACTTAACAAAACAACCCCTGAATTTCCAAATTATTCACCCAATTCACACTTCTATTAACTATGGGCTATTACATTTATATCACATTTTTTTGAACGAGATTGTACTAGTTTTTGTTGACAATAAGGTTTAGTAGATTTTAGGTTGCATAGTTTGTTCAAAACGTTCATAAATAACGAACTAGGGATGAGACTAGATTTGGCATGGGAAAGGGGCGGGGACCCCAATTCTCGTTCCCGCCTCGATTCCAATCTTCATCTCTAATCCCTATCACCGTCTCCTTTATAATCCCTCAAATCAATTCTATTAAATTTCAATCATTAAATAAAGGACATTTATGTCCTTTCCTATTTTGTTTAATTTTCTATCAAAAAATCATTTGATATTTGATTAAAAAATAATAATAAAATATAACATTTAAGTATTTAATATTATTTTATTATATTTAATATTTAATATCCATATAATATATATACACACTATATTATAAAGCATTGTTAAAATGTTATTGTTAAAATGTACAAGATTTTAAAGCTAAACTAATATTAAAAATCAAATCATTTTATACTATACTTTGTACTCTTATTATGCTAAATGTACAAGACTTTAAAACAATATTGTTTTCACTAACCTCACGATCCCAAATAACATTAAAAATCAAATCACTTTAAAAAATTTAAAATTATAATTTATACTCTTTTAAAAGTATATTTTTACAAATTATATTATTATGATCATCACATCAATACATTTAAAATGAGTTCAATATTGAATATTGAATATTGAATATTTTATAATATAATAAAATATCATAACTTTGGTTTTTTATTTGAATTTAAAATAATATTTAATTTTGAGTTCATTCTTTAGATTTAAAATAACATTTACTTTTATATTCTATTGCTTTTATAAATGAAATTATATTTTAATTATAAGTTTTGGAGTGTACAACATAAACTCAATAGTCAACATCCTTGATTTAAAAAAAATGATGCATTTAACATAATAAGTTGTACCTCTTAATTTTTAACATGCTTTATAAAATAATTTATAAAATCCAGAGTAAAGTACGATTTTCGTCCCCGTGTTTTGATGTTTATAACTATTTTCGTCCACATGGTTTAAAAACTGCTTTTTTTCATCCTTGTGGTTTCCATTTTACTTCCATTTGCGTCCCTTCATTTAACGCCGTTAAGTTTGACCGTTAAAAAGTCCAAAAGCAGGTTTTAGAAATGACATATTAGGTTCTTGTGGTATATGAAACTTTAAATATTTATCTTAAATTTCATTTATTATATTAGTAGTTATAAAGTTGGCACTTATGTATTGTATTATTTTACTTTTTATTTTTTTATTATATTTTAATTCTACACAATATATATATATATATATATATAGAGGAAAGTTCAAATGTGGACCTATCTTTGATTGTGAACATGAGGATGAATCTCAGCCCTTCATCTAAGTCATATTCAAGCTAATCTTTAAACATGGCTTGAGGGGTAATTTTGGAAGTTTTTATCTGAATTAAATTTTTGAGTAAAAAACTCCAGTTCTCAATTGAATCTGGAAATCAAAATCCAAAATCGTAAGACAAAGACAAAATCCAAATCCAAAATCGTGTTCATCAATCGAAATTCATGGTCAAAGAAATTGAAATCCAGGCACGATGGAGGCACAAAGAAAAAAATAAGCAGAAAAGAAAAAAGTTGCAGGTGTGGGGGTTCTGCTTCTTACCTTTCTTATTTGACGAAATCTGAGGTTCGAAGGAGATGGTGTGAAGAAATTTGGGAAAGATGACGAATAAATTTGGGGAAGATGATGATGTCTGGTTTTGATTTGAACAAATATGAGGAAGAAGATAAAATTTGGGGAATATGATGATGTCTGGTTATGATTGAATCGTCATGTTGTATTTAGGTATTTGAATAATTGTAGCTTATATTCAGACTGAATATAAACTACAATTTGGGGTTTTTATACCTATAGCTTATATTCAGACTGAATATAAGCTACAATTTGGGGTTTGAATAATTGTAGCTTATATTCAGTCTGAATATAAGCTACAATAGCTTATATTCAGTCTGAATATAAACTACAATTTGGGGTTTGTATATTTGTAGCTTATATTCAGTCTGAATATAAGCTACAATTATTCAAACCCCAAATTGTAGCTTATATTCAGTCTGAATATAAGCTACAATTATTCAAACCCCAAATTGTAGCTTATATTTAGTCTGAATATAAGCTACAATGGAACCAAAGGTTTTGAAAAACAAGAATTCAAACAAATGTGTTTCAAAGACGCTTCCTCTGATAAAATGATGAACGATCATATTAAAGGGAAAAAACATTTGAATAACCTTCTTATACTTCATCAAGAAAAAGAATCTGGATCTGAAAATACTTGTGATTATAAGGAGGAACACAAAGCAAAAACAAACTTGTGCGAAAATTTATTTTGGGAAAGATGTTGAAGAAATTTGGAGACGGAAGTGAAATTTCTTTTGGGGAAGATGATGAAGAAATTTGGGGAAGATGATGATGCCTGGTTCTGATTTGAACAAATATGGTGAAGATGATGAAGAAATTTGGGGAAGATGATGATGTCTGGTTCTTATTTGAATCGTCAGGTTGTATTTATGATTTAAACCATGACCTGAGTTTTCCACTTATTTACAAAAATGCCACCGTGAATTTTATCCCTCATCTTTTGATCTGATTTAAAATGGATGGTTGTGATTCATCCTCATGTTCACAATCAAAGATAGGTTCACATTTGAACCCACCCCTATATATATATATATATATAATAACTTAAATATCAAACATTTATTCACTTATTTTATATTAGTAACTATAAAGTTAAAATCTCCTAAAATTTGATTAAATAAAAATTTACCAATTAAAATATTAATACATTTATTTATTTCATTAATTATATTATTTGTTTGAAGAATTATTATAACAATAATGATAAAAAAAATCAAATAATTTCAATAAAATTATCGATAAGTAATGATATTTTTCCACTAAAGATTTAGGTTGAAATTTCTTAAAATTAATAGTTTTTATTTACGCTGTGTTCTTGAAACTTGTGGTTCTTCAGGTGTATTATTAATCGAGCTCAAGGGCAATGCGTCTTCCCCATTGAGATTTTTATTTATTTAAATTTATCATATGAAAAAGTTTTATAAGATTCGAAAAAAAATTATTTTATACCAACTGGTTGTTTTTATTTAATGCATTTTACTCCACTATTCCAAATTTTATTTAAGCTTTATCTTTTAATTAATTAATCAAATTTGTTTGATATTTAGATTAATAAATATATTCATATATAAGATTAAAATATAATAAATAAATAAAAAAAAGTTCAAAATACAATTTTTATAAGTGCAAACTTTATAGTTTAATAATGTAATAAATAAAATTGAAGGATAAATAATTAAATATATAAACTCCATATACCACAAGGACTAAATATGTAATTTCTCAAACTCTTTAATGGTTAAATTTAATGGTGTTAGATGGAGGAACGAAAATGAAAGTAAAATGAAAACCACAGGGATGAAAAAAGTAGTTTTTAAACTACAGGAACGAAAATGGTTATAAGCATCAAACCATAGTGATGTAAACCATAATTTACTCTAAAATATAAAATATAATAGGATAATTTTAGATACTAAAATGTAATATATTATTATTATTTTGAATGAATTATTAAATAAGTTGTAATAGAAAATTTAATAAATAGAAAAAGCCATAAATACCCTTGATTTAATGGTTAAAATTTAATATAATTTGTTTAAGGGATGAAAAAGGAAAGAAAATGCAAACCATAAGGACGAAAAAAACAGTTTTTAAACCATAAGGATGAAAATCGTTATGAACACCAAACCATAGGGACGAAAATATTAGTTTACTCACTAAAAGTAAGCCAACTCAAAAAACTAATATAAGAAGAAAAGTAAAAATGTGATTTCTGAATCTAAAGAATGTTAAATCTAATTATTTATAAATAATATATATAATAATAGATATTTAATATACGGGGACAGGGCAAGGCAGGGACTACGTTACCCGGCCCCGTCCCTATCTCTGGTTTTTAACTTTCGGGGATCCACGTCCCCATCCCCGATCCTCGGTTTTGCAGGGATTCTCCGTCCCCGTCGGGACGGGTACATCAGATTCTCCAACGGGGCGGGTCTCATTCCCATGCCTAGACTACATGACCGTTTTTCTGAGCCGAACTGGGACCAAACCGAATCCGGACCGAACTGATACTGAATTTGTACATACGATTCGGTTTTCAATCCTTGTTTTTAGTCCCAAAAAGTTTCGGTATGAACCGGTCTGGTATCGATCTCATCCCTATTCTCCATAACCATTACCTTGATCAAAAAATCGGTATCACCATAAAAAAATCGACCATTTGATTGTTGAACTTTTGCCATTGATTTCGACATACATTTGAACTTTTGATTGTTGAACTTTTGAGAGTGGTTTGCGATTGGTTTAATTGTTTCTTTATTTACTTTCAATTTTCGGTCCTAAGTGGTTCTAGTACCGATTTTCTCGTCCCAAAACTAAAATGGAACCAATACCAAATTTGTATATACGGTTTGGTTTCCGGTCCTCGTTTTCAGTCCCAAAAAATATCGGTATCAACCGGTTCGATACCGACTCATCCCTATGAAAAAATATGAAACAAGTACTAACCAGTATTCAAATGTGTCTTAGCATTCGATTTCAGCCCGTCTCTTGATCAACTCGTTCACAACCTATCAAATAAGTTTATATAATGATTTCATGCAAACAGGAGCACAATTAAGCTAATGTCACCAAGAGAAAATATGAAAAGGGTATACAGGCGAATTATAGCAATTTCTCCATCATAGCAAGAATCTAACCTACCAAAGATTCTTGGTAAGTAAGTGATAATGTTGAATTTTACCCACTTTTGATTATTTTTGTTGTATAAGATACAATCTTCCATTTTGGATTTTGATTATATCTGGAACGGATTGGAGAGCAATTATGGATTTTCATTAATGGGATTCATGCTGATATTCACATGTAACTTCTAAGTTGTAAAAGTTATTTTTTATTTTATTTATTGTATGTTTCATGAACCTTCTTGGTTTACTGTATTTATGCAGTCAAGTTATTTGATGAAATATGTGAGTGAGAAATTTGAGTGTGATTAGTAATTTGAGCAAGTCAATTTACATGCATATTAGTTATTTAATGAATTATTTCGATGAATTTGTCTGAATCAAAGACAACAAATCTCATTTTGAAGCTCAAGAAGCAATTTGAGAATTAACGTTCAAGAACCCTAATCTATGTTGATTACAAGCAACCCAAATAAATAACAACCCTAAACAGGAAGAACCCTAAACAAGAATCCTAATCGATTAGGAAAAACGATTTGGGGGAATCGATTAAGAAGAACCCTGTCCCTAATCGAACCATTTGAAAAAACGATTTGGGAGAATCGATTTAGAAGATCAAGGGAGCGAGAAAGGGATAGACGTATCTGTTGATGCTATATTTATACTCTGTAGGAATGAAATCTGGAAAATGAATCGGAATTTAGAATGGAATGTTATCATATTCAACCAAATGTTTGGTTTGCAGTAATGAAACGTAAAAATTGAAATCTGACTGTTTGGTTTGCAACAGAACTGAATGAAATAATGAAAAATGATAAAAATACCCTTCCTTTTATATTTTTTTAATAAAAATTCAAGTATAAACAATAATAAAATTAACATTTTGATTTGAAAAAATGTAAAATTATCATTGTTTCATAAAGTTGTTTTTAATTTAGATAAGTGAATTATATTGAAAAAGAATTAATGAATTGTTTTACCAGATCATCTTTTTCTTATCCTTCTGTTTTCTGGATATGAGGTAACTGTCCCTTCCTCTCAAACTTACTTCATCCCCATCGCATCACCATACGAAACCTTTCTTCATCCCTGCAATTCGAAAACGAGAACTATAAACGATTGAGAAACAAGAACCCATAATAGATCTGATGTGGCTTCGAAGGAGAGAAGACGACGACGACCATGATAAAGATGAAACAAAAGTCGATCTATTAATTGCATATCTGAGTGATTTCGATGGAGAGGAGAAGACAACGGAGAGGAGAAGACAACGGAGAGAAGAAGACGACAACCACGGTGAAGATGAAACAAAAGTTGATCTGTTAGTTGCATATCTGAGTTATTTTGATGGAAAGAAGAAGACGACGACGGTGAAGACGCAAACATGTCCGATTTCAGTTCCATGTCTGGTTGATCTTGAAGATAATGAACGAAAAGTCGATCGTGAAGATGAACCAAAAGTTGGTGGAATGGATTTTAGTTCCATGTCTGGTTGATCTTGAAGATGAAGTAGGATATGTGGGTTTTATGATTCAATGAATGTATTTTTGTCATTTTTGACGACCCGGAACAAAAATGTCATATTTCTTGAAACCAAAATATGATTTAACAATCGTTATAAGTAAATCATGAGTCATAATAATATATTGAGTAAATTACAATTTTCACTTATTTGGTTTCTTGATAATTTCGTTATCCAATGGTTTAGAAATTGCGATTTTAGTTCCTGGTTTACAGCTTATTGTTATGTGCATCTTTGGACTAATTCCCATATTTAAGTAGAAGCAACCAAATAGTGAAGAATTGTAAACCAAAAGACCAAAACAATAATATAAATCATAAGAACCAAAATCGCAATTTCTAAACCATAGGGATTGAAATCACAATTTTTAACAAACCACATCGACGAAAAAACATGATTTACTCTATTATATAACTAGCATTTTCCTATACTAGTTGTGTACCCGTGCAATGCGGTGGCAACCGTAAATGTAAACGATTTTGAATCTTTGATGGTTTTGTTTGATGAGATTTTAACGATAATATGATTTACACTTAGGGGTCGTTTACCAAACACTTACGCGGTAAATGTTTACCGGTCTATCGCGTACCCAGTAAGATTTTTGCTATGATGGAGAAATTGCTATAATTCGCTTGTATACTTGTTTCATATTTTCTCTTGGTGACATTAGCTTAATTATGTTCCTCTTCTCATGAAACCATTATATAAACTTATTTGATAGAATGTGAACGAGTTGATCAAGAAACGGCTGAAATCGAATGCTAAGACACATTTGAATACTTGTTAGTACTTGTTTCATATTTTTTTTCATGGTGACATTAGCTTAATTATGCTCCTGTTCTCATGAAACCATTATATAAACTTATTTGATAGGTTGTGAATGAGTTGATCAAGAGACGGGCTGAAATCGAATGCTAAGACACATTTGAATACTAGTTAGTATTTTTGTTTCTTGCATCATTGTGAAAGAAGCATAATTGTTTCTATTAGAATAGGGGTGGCAATTCTCGACACGGAACATGACACGAACCCAACACGAAAATAAACGGGCCGGTTAGGGTTGAAGTTTCTGACCCGTCAACCCGCCAAATAAATGGTTCGTGTTCGGGTTAGCCTATACGGGTTGCGGGTTGACCCGTCAAAAATTAAGGGTGCGTTTAGTTAGCGAAAATTGTTTTCATTTTCCAAAAAAAACATTTTTAGAAAATGCAGTTGAGTTTTCATTATCAGTTTTCTCTGAAAAATTCAAAAAGTGCGTTTAGTTGAAATGATGGAGTTTTAATTTTTCATTTTTAGAAAATTAGAAAACGCGTTTGGTTGTGCATTTTCTACCACTTTTCATTTTTCATTTTCCATTTCGTTTCAAATTAGAAAGTGTGTGTGTCTGTGTTTGAGTGTGTGTGTGGGTGTGTGAAAGTGTAAGTGTGTGTGTGTGTGTGTGAAAGTGTAAGTGTGTGGGTGTATGTGTCTGTGTGTTTGTGTGAAAGTGTGTGTTTGTGTGTGAATGTATGAAAGTGTGTGTGTGAAAGTGTAAGTGTGTGTGTGATGTCTGTGAAAGTGTGTGTGTGTGTGTGTATGAAAGAGTGTGTGTGTGTGTGAAAGTGTAATTGTCTATGTGTTGTCTGTGAAAGTGTGCGTGAATGTGTGTGTGTGTGTGTGAATGTGTAAGTGTTTGTGAAAAATGAATGTGTGTGTGTGTGTGCGAATGTGTCTGTGAAAGTGTGTGTGTCTGTGTTTGAGTGTGTGTGTGTGTATGTGTCTGTGTGAAAGTGTGTGTGTGTGTGTGTATGAATGTATGAAAGTGTGTGTGAAAGTGTGTTTGTGTGTATGAAAGTGTGTGTGTGTGTGTGAAAGTGTGTGTGTGTGTGTGTGTGAAAGTGTGTGTGTGTGTGTGTGTGTGAAAGTGTGTGTGTGTGTGAATGTGTAAGTGTTTGTGAAAAATGAATGTGTGTGTGTATGTGCGAATGTGTTTGTGAAAGTAAGTGTGTGTGAACGTATATGTGAAAGTGTGTGTGAATGTGTGTGTGTGTGTGTGTGTGTGTGAAAGTTTGTGAAAGTGAGTGTGAGTGAGTGTGTGTGTGAAAGTTGAAAAGTTTTAGAAAACCAAAAATTGGAAAAGTGGTAAAAGTAGTTTTCTAAATTCAATATAATTTTAGAAAATGACAATTTTCGTTTGTTTTGAATTTTTTTTGAAAACTGAATGAATTAAACGCGTTCTCTAAATTTTTATTTTCTCTTGAAATTTTTCCTAGAAAACAGGAAATTTTTCTGTAACTAAACGCACCATAAGGGTGCGTTTAGCTGTTTTCATTTTCCAAGAAAACGTTTTCAGAAAATAGAGTTGAGTTTTCATTCTCAATTTTCTATGAAAATTTTATACAACGCATTTAGTTGAAATGATGAAGTTTTCATTTTTCATTTTTCATTTTTAGAAAATTAGAAAACGCGTTTGGTTGTGCATTTTCTACCACTTTTCATTTTCCATTTTTTTCAAATTAGAAAGTGTGTATGTGTGTGTGTGTGTGTGAAAGTGTGTTTGAATGTGTATGTGAAAATGAAAGTGTGTGTGTATGAAAATGAAAGTGTGTGTGTGTGTGTGTGTGTGTGTGTGTGTGTGTGTGTGTGTGTGTGTGTCTGTGTGATTGTATGTATGTGAAAATCGAAGTGTGTGTGTGTGCGTGTGTGTGTGAAAGTGTCTATGTGTAAATGTGGAAAAGCTTTTAGAAAAACAAAAAATTGGAGAAGTGGTAAAAGTGGTTTTCTAAATTCAATGTAATTTTAGAAAATGAGAATTTTATTTTCTTGGAAATTTTTTGAAAACTAAACAAACTAAACGCGTTTTCCAAATTTTCATTTTCTCTGGAAAAAATTCCTAGAAAACAAGAAATTTTTCTGTAACTAAACACAACCTAAATGTTTTAAAAAATATTTTATATTTTAAAATAAAAGTAATTGGTCTCCTAAATGGCTAACTTACTATCTCCTTTCTCATTGCGTTTGTATCTCACGATTTCTCTACACACAAAAGAAAACCCTACCTGCCTGAATCGTTGGTGTATCTCGACTCAAGTTTGCTCACAGGGTATTGACTACGCCCCTGTTCAATTGTTCCCTCATCCGTGATGTATCTCGACTCTCGAGTTTGCTCACAGCCACAAGTATCGACTCTCGAGAATGTTGAATAAATGTGTTTGTTTGTTTGTTTTCTTGTTCATTGTGTGTAAATAAAAATATAAAATCAGTTGGAAAAGGTGGAACCTCTTATTCTCTTTCTAAAAGAGCCTTTCCAGAGATAAACTACGTGGGACAAAAATTCTAATTTACCCTTACAAGTTACAATATTAATAGATTGATTTGACAACAAGGTTTGTATAGAGCTTAAGATGATTGTGGAGGTTTATGTTGTACTATCCGACCCCAACAAGGTTTGTATAGAACTTAAGTTCCACTTTAGATTTTTTTTAACTTTTATGTCAATTGTAACAAAGTTCTTTGCCCTTCGTACTCCTTAAGGGCGCGTTTGGTTTGTGGGAATGGAATGGATTTGGAGGGATTTGGATTTCAAATCCAGTCCATTTTTGTGTTTGGTTTGCCTGATGGTAAGGATTTAAAATCCCTGGATTCATTTAAAATCCCGTGAACAGTGGATTTGAGAATCCTTCCCAAAGCCTTGGTATTTCAAATCCAATCCTGAGGGATTCTCCCTACCCTGATTTTTAATCCAAATCCTTCAAACCAAACATGAATCGTAAGGAATTGATTTGAAATCCATTCTAAATCCTACAAACCAAACATAACGAAGGATTTCAAATCCAATCCAATCCCTCTAAATCCAATTCTCTTTGTAAAATCCAATTCCCTTGAAAACAATCTCACGAACCAAATGCATCCTAAGTATTCATGGTCAACAATTTAGGGATATGGTCAACGTATTCATGGTCAAACAATTTGGGGATATGGTCAACATAATACATAGTCATGGTCAAACAATTGGATATCTCCATTTTGTTTAGGTTTCTTTATGTTGCTAAAGTGCTCTATCAGGTTTTCCTACTTTTATTACATTTCCCCTCTTAACCATCATGAGAGTTTATCCGTTAAGAAGCTATCAAAACGGTATCGTATATAATAATTTATCTGATAAGCGCTTATTAGGTAAAAATCGTTATACGATGTAAGAAAAATGACATGGTAAATGAGTAAACAACCCCTTACTTTCAGATTATAGAGTAAACTATTATTTTCATCCCTATAGTTTGTTGTTTATAACTATTTTCGTCCTTGGCTTAAAAAATGTTTTTTTCATCTCTATGTTTTGCTGTTTATATATAAGCTATAACACAATAATATTATTTATTTGGAAAATGTTCAAAAAAATCCAATAAACGATTCCATTTTGAATGGTTAAGTCCTTCAAATATTTTTTTAAATGAAAAAATCGTTAAGTTTTCTCATTTTGAATGATTAAGTCCTTGAACTATTTTTTTGAATGAAAAAACCATTAAATTTTCTCATTTTGAATGATTAAGTCCCTAAACTATTTTTTTGAATGAAAAAACCATTAAACTTTGTCATTTTGAATGAAAAAACTATTAAACTTTCTTATTTTGAATGATTAAGTCCCTGTTTTTTCAAGAAATTAAATCATCGAATTTTTAAAAATTAGTTACATCTTTTTAACATAAATAAACTACCTTTAACCGGTTATCTTTTGATTCTATCTCTTATGATTGATAAAAAAATATATATGGAAAAGAGAAAGATTGATGACAGGGACCAACAACGTGTTAGCCGAAATGGAATGGGCAACGTTGGGGTAATGGGAAGTGACGAGGGGGAGCGACACTGTTGTTTGCTGGGGGTTTTAATTGCGTAGGGTTTTAGGAACGGCAAATTTGATATAAGTTTATTTTACTTCAAAACTTTTTTAGTGAGTTACACGTAACTTATTTAAAAAAGAAATATGTGGGTAACTAATTTTTAAAATATTGGTGGTTTATTTATTAAAAAAATGTTTAGGAACTTAATCATCCAAAATGAAAAGGTTTAGTGGTTTTTCATTCAAACCAATAGTCTAGGGACTTAATCATTCAAAATGAGAAAGTTTAATGATTTTTTCAATAAAAAAAATACTTTAAGGACTTAACCATTCAAAATGTGATAGTTTGTTTGTTTTTTTGAACTTTTTCCTATTTATTTAATAAAAGTTCAAGAAAATAAAATAATGAAAAGACAGGCGTGCCCTTCACTTAGACTTGCTTTTTTAAGTCCCCGGGACTAAGGCTATGTTTGGCAAACTAGTTGATTACTTATAAGCTAGCTGATTACTTAGGCTAGGTTTGGCAAACTAGCGGATAAGCTAGCTGGTAGCTGATAAGCTAGCGGATGACTGATAAGATAGTTGATAGCTTATAAGCTAGCTGGTAGCTGATAAGCTAGCTGATGAACAAATTATGTTTGACAAAAACTAGCTGACAAACATATAAAATGACCAAAAAGGACATCATAAAAAATAGTCAATTATATTATTTTATAATATAATTAAAACAAATACTTAATAATACAATATATTAATACAAACAAGATAATAAAGAAAAATTAAAATAACATATTAATTAAAAGAATTTTAAGTCGATTCTTTATTTTATAATTTTTTTATATTGGTTTATGATTTTAAACAACCGTTATATATAGTATGAATAAAATAAAATTGGTCAATCTTACATATCGTAATTAATTAATAACTTTAAAAAATTATAACTAATAATTAAATTAGATGTTTTTACTAAAATCATTTAAAACAATTTTATTATCTATAAAATAAAATCTGTATAACTTTTATTTTTATGTAACTTACATAAATATTGTTATAATTATTATATTTGTTTTCTGATAACTAAGGTCTTGTTTGGCAAAAATAAGCTAGCTTATAAGTTAGCTTATAAGCTATCTTATTTTTAGGCTATGTTTGGCAAACTAGCTGATAAGTTACCTTATGACTGATAAGCTAGCGTATGACTTATAAGGTAGCTGATGACTTATAAGCTAGCTGGTAGCTGATAAGCTAGCTGATGAATAAGTTGTGTCTGGCAAAAACTAGCTTATGAGCATGTGAAATGACCAAAAAGGACATGTTGAAAGTAAATAAATAATATTAGTTAGGGGTATAATTGGAAAAGGTGTCAAAAAGCTTCTCATAAGCTACTCCAAGTAGCTTATCGATAAGCTAGCTTATAAGCTGACTTATAAGCTAGCTTATGTGCATCCAAACGATTACTCAGAAAATAAGCTAGCTTATAAGTCAGCTTATAAGCTAGCTTATTTTTGCCAAACAATGCCTTAGTATACATGTTTGGTTGCACATAAGCTGACTTATAAGCTAGCTTATTGATAAGCTACTTTGAGTAGCTTATGAGAAGCTTTTTGTCATCTTTTCCGATTATACCCTCATTAATATTAATTATTATTTTTTCAAGATGTTTTTTTTAGTCATTTAAATGGTTATCAGCTAATTTTTGTCAAACATAATTTATTCATCAGCTAGCTTATCAGCTACCAGCTAGCTTATAAGTCATCAGCTAGCTTATAAGTCATCAGCTAGCTTATAAGTCATCAGCTAGCTTATCAGTTAGTTTGCCAAACATAGCCTAAATATATTGAATAATAATTAAAAAAACAAATATGAAAATAATTGGTCTTATTAATAATATTTCTAAATAGTTAATATTACTATGTTGTTTGAGATTTTTTTCATTTAAGGTGTATGTTATGATGTTATGTGGCATATTTATATGTCAATGATGTTTATTATTCAATATTGTGTTATGTTTTAGATAAGTTATCACAATCCCTATGGAATTAGGGATGCGACATTACATATGCGACATTACATAGTGGTAGCATGAACTTGTTTTTAACACCGTATTTTTTTATGGGTGTTACTTTTTGCATCACAGTCTATATCATATTCATCAATAGGATTAAGATATCCATGCTTACTTTGATCTTTTTTTAAATATTATTATATACATCATAGACTATGATTTACTATATGCAATTCCACTCATAAATATTATTATGGACTAGGATGTAAAGGAAAACCCTTCTTTTATAGTGTATACACAAACATACCTATATGCAATTCCACTCGTTAATGTGGTCGCACATGACTTAGGTTGTTACATAGAAATCAATAATTAAATAATTATTATAAACAAATCTATCATCATGAAACTGTAATCATAACATTTGTATTTTATGATGGCTTTTAAAACAATCGTTATATTTGCAAAATGAAGGACATAAAATAATATACTTAGACATTGTTTGATAAAAATAAATTATCTTAGAGTATCTTCAAAATAGAGTAATAGAGATTTTGAGTAATTTTTTGCTCCAACAGCATCTTTAAAACTTTTTTTAAAACGAAGAAATGATGAAATAGATTATAAAAATCTCTAAATTTGGAGACATCTTCAAAAATGATTACCATGAAAGAAAAACTTTTTTATTATTATATTCCTCTAATAAGAAAAATGGAAATTAAATGTTTAGATGAGATAAATAATATTTTATTACAAATATATAATATTTTAATAATATAATGAATTTTGTAATCTACAAAATAGAGATGATGTTGAAGTTGAATGTAATGTTTTTTTAAAGATTTTGATGTTAGATTCTTCATTTTAGAGAAAATTATAGAGATGCTCATATACGCTATCTTATTTTCAGAGTAATATTTTGGATATGCATAAGCTAACTTAAAAGTCAGCTTATGAGTTAAACTATTGATAAGTTACTTTGAGTAATTTATTAGAAGTTCTTTTTATATTTTTCTAAATACTAGAAAGATACTCGCGCAATGCAGCGAGATCCATCTTAATTTTAATGTTTTATTTTATTTTTTGTCTCTATCGATGTTATAATACGATTTTATTAGTTTTGAAAAAAGAGATTTTATTTTTTGTGTACTTTCTTTAATTCAGATTTTTTAAATTATAATCTAGGTAAAATAATAAAATAATATATTTTGATCTAATAATATAACTTTTTTACAAATATAATATTTAAGTAAATTGTTAGAGTTGAATGATTATTCTAATTATATGTTATATTTTTTATATTTAAAATTAGATGTTTATCTGTATAGTTAGTTACACGAATTCAAACATAAAGCTTTAATAAGTAGTACTAATGCATTAATAACTTGTATTTCTTAATTTTAAGTAATTATGCTTTAATCAGTTGTACCTATTGCATAATAATAAGTTTTTAAGAGTTTTTGTCAAATGCTTTATAATATAGTATAGATAACTCCAATTAATATTATTTATTGTTATTAGTTATTAATGATAGTATCTATAAATAAATATTAATTATTTATAAATGTTGACTATTAATTATACATAAATATTAGTTATTCATATTTAATATTAATTTATACTAAATTTAAAATTAAATTAAATTAAATTAAAAATTATTAATTAATTTTAATTATACATTATCAGTTAATTTTAATTTTATAGTGGATATCAAGGTTCAAAAAGGCGTGAGGCGTGACGTGGCGGCGAAGTCAAGCCTTTAAGCCTTACGCGCCACGATGAGGACGCGGCGTTTTTCAAGGCGTGACATAAGACGGCGAATTTATATGTCATATTACAATTACATATAAAGATATATGTTTTTTACATAATATATAATCAGATAATGATATTAAAAATGTACATTCATATTCGAATAAGAAAAATCATATAGATTATTATTATAAAAATAGTTTTTTGATTAAATATTTAAAATATAACTTAAATATATAACTTTACGATTACATATAAAGATATATGTTTTTTACATAATATATAATCAGAAAATGATATTAAAAATGTACATTCATATTCGAATAAGAAAAATCATATAAATTATTATTATAAAAATAGTTTTTTGATTAAATATTTAAAATATAACTTAAATATATAACTTTACGACTTCATTTTAATCGTGAGACAATAATGTTTATAAATTCGTGAAATTGTGAGTGATGTGATTAGATAAATCTATAAAAGTGTAAAATTTAAAGTTAAAAGTGTAAACATACAAAAGATAAAAATAAATAAAAAACTAAAAAAATTAAATTTTTTGAAAAAAATACATGCCATACAAAAAAACGAATGTCGTGGCGCGCCTCAAGCCGGCATATCATGAGCCACGCCTTACGGAAACATTATGGGCTGTTTCGTAACGACGGAGACGCGTCTTACGCCATATCACGCCACGACGCACGCTATGGCACGCCTTTTTGAACACTGGTGGATATTGATAATGCCTAGTAACTATTTATTAATATTATTAACTGTATCAATTATTTTTAATTTATTATTCAATAAATTTAGATATCAAGAAACAAAAACAACAATTCTAAAAATGGTGTGATCATTGTAACATCCGGGATTTTGGTATATATATTAATGTACATGTGGTGTGATCATTGTAACATCCGGGATTTTGGTATATATATATATATATATACATATATATAGTGGCGGGTTCAATGAAAACTCAAATTTGGTTGTGAATGTGAGGACAAATGAGAGTGTGACACGTATCTCATTCAAAGAAATATTCAAACTGAATATAGTATTTATTCAGTTTGAATATACAAATAAATATTCAGACTGAATATAGTATTTATTCAGTCTAAATATTTCTTTGAAATATTCAGTCTGAATAATTTATATTCAGACACGTGTCGTGCTCTCATCACGTTCATAACTAAATTTGAGTTCGCATTTGAACTTTCCTCTATAGTCTCTCTCTCTCTCTCTCTATATATATATATATATATATATAGAAAGAGGTTCATGCGAGAACGGTACCAATTTATGAGAATGCGAGGACAATCTTCAGCCAATCATTTTGTACATGAAATTTCATGTACAAAATCACATATGATTCATGTACAAAATCACACATGATTCACGTACAAAATCACATACACGTACAAAATCATATATGATTAGTCGCGACTTTTCCGCGACTTAGCCCACGGGAAAAGTCGCGCATGTCATTTTTATGCTAGTACAAAATCACATATGATTTTGTACATGAAAAAAATTTCATGTACAAAATGATTAGCTGAGGATTGTCTTTGCATTCTCGTAAATTGTTACCGTCCTTACATGAACCTGTCCTATATATATGTATATATATATATATATTTTGGAAAGGCTATCTTAGTTATTTGCTATATATATATATATAGTATCGAGTCTTGTTGAATTTAGTACGTCTATAGTTAGATATATATAATTATCGGTGTGTATATATATGTGTAATATGCATATAGGGTTAGGTTCAAATGTGAACTCAATTTTGGCTGTGAACGTGAGGACGAATCTCAGCCACACATCTTCGGTTATGGTGGACGCGATCACGGAGGATTGACGCGATTCATGGGAGGGTGGAGATTATTAAAGGAGGGGAACCAGGTCAAAGCCGTCTTTATTGACCGGATAAGTGGCTGAGATTCGTCCTCACGTTCACAACCAAAAATGAGTTCACATTTGAACTTTCCTCTATGCATATATATATATATATATGTATATGTGTGTGAGTGTCTATGTATGTATGGGTGTGTATACCATGGAGTAATGAAGTGTTAGAGAAATATATTATGAATGCTTACCGTATTTTCCATATTGATGAGGGGGTATAGGTGATGCCTTGAATTAGAATTTTGGAGTATTAATGATGGTGGATCCCACATTACTCTTTTATTGGAGGAAAGCAACAAGTTGACCATGATGTTGGGCTAGGTGTCGAGTGAAGCTGATCAAATGTCTTTTATACCTTCATAACTCCACGTGACTAGGGGTGTTCAAAATACCGACCAACCTAGCCAACTCAACTTGAAAAAATCTATAAAAATCTCAATCCGAGGTAAAACTGTATCTATTGGGTTGGATCGGGTTGGGATATATTAAACTCAACCCAACCCGATGAACCCGATGCCTTTATATATTACGGATTCATTACGATCGTTAAGTCTTTGATTAATGTATGTACATTAAACCAACTCTAATTAGGTATATTCAAAATTATATTACAATTTCAATCATAATTTAGTTTATTTTCATGAATTTTCAACTTTTTTATAGTTTGTTAGATTTCTTTATAGTTTGTTAGACTTTTTTTTATCTATTCTCATTTTAATTTTATTTCCTTTAAACAAAACCTTAGTAATATCGTAAAACGATGTACCAAAGTTTCAAACCGACCAATCCACACGATTTGGGTTGGGTTGGGTTGTAATTTTGATTGAGTTGGATTGGGTTGAGATTTTTCAAACCGCAAACATTGAGTTGGATTGTTCAAATGACCTCAGCCCGGTTAACCCAACCCATGAGCAGCCCTACACATGACTTCTCTTCATTTTGACTTTCAAGTTTCAAGTCATTTAACTTTTAATGGCATCTCTCTCGCCCCATAACTCTCGGTTACACATCTCTCTCTCTCTCTCTCTTTCTTTCTATCTATCGAAATATCTTTCTTTCTATCTATCGAAATATCTTTCTTTCATTTATTTCTCAATCAAGAACTCCATTAATCATACATATTGTTGAAGATTCAAGGTTTTAGGGGTGCTCAAAATACCGACCAACCCGACGAACCCGGTCAACCCAACCCGAAAAAACCAAAAAAAACTCAAACCGAGGTAACCCGACAGATGGTTGATACAAAAATAGGTCAAACCGCATCTATTGGGTTGGAAACGGGTTGAGATAATTTGAAACCAACCCAACCCGATGAACCCGATGACTTTATATATTACGGATTTATTACGAATATTAAGTCTTTGAATAATATATGTACGTTAAACCAACACGTACTTATGTATATTTAAAATTATATTACAATTTCAACCGTAATTTACTTTCTTATTATATGTTCTCATTTTAATTATATTTCGTTTATACAAAACGCTTAGTAAGATCGTAAAATGATGTACCAAAGTGTCAACCCGATCAACCCGACCAACCCGGCCAACCTGTACGGTTTGGGTTGGGTTGTAGTTTTGTTTGGATTGGGTTGGGTTGAGATTTTTTCAAACCGCAAACATTGGGTTGGGTTGCTCAAGTGCTTTCAACCCGGCCAACCCAACCCATGAGCACCCCTACAAGGTTCTATCTAGCGTCCTTATTTCTTGGAGCTAAAGGCTTAATGATCAAGGCATCTCATCTCCAACTCCATTTTCTAGAGTTTTTAAAGTCTTTAGGGTTTCTCTAAAATCCTAGCATTGTAAGTTAATTGTTCTTTTTCTAAATTAGATACATGTAAAAAGATGTATTTTACACCCTCTAAGGTTATTTTGCTAGAAATTACATGTTTAGATGAGTTTGATTTTCTAAGTCAAAAATGATAGATTTGAGGTTTTGGGTTATGGATCTAATATGGCTTTCCTTTTGTGTATCTTGGATTATTTGTGTTCAAGATGAAGTTTCTAGTGTTGGATTTGGAAGATCTAAAGACTACTTTAATGGAAGCTCAAGTTTGGGGTAAACCTAAATCTAGCCATATAGCAAGGTGATTTCAAGTTTGCTTTGTAAAAATATGTACATGCCAAAATGTGTATTTTAAATGATTATTGAACTTTATTTAATATTTATCAAATGTGTTGGGTATTTGATAATTTTACGTATTTGGTATTTTAGATTTATCATAACTTGAAAATACCTATTTTGGAGATCTCTAATTTATAGGTTAAATAAATTATGAGTTGGAGCTCTTTAAACGATTTATCTCATAAATATATATATATATAGAGGAAAGTTCAAATGTGAACTCATTTTTGGTTGTGAACGTGAGGACGAATCTCAACCACTTATCCGGTCAATAAAGGCGGCTTTGACCTGGTTCCCCTCCTTTAATAATCTCCACCCTCCCATGAATCGCGTCAATCCTCCGTGATCGCATCCACCATAACCGAAGATGTGTCTGAGATTCGTCCTCACGTTCACAACCAAAAATGAGTTCACATTTGAACCTAACCCTATATATATATATAGGTATATAGGGGCCTAATCAAATAAGAACTGATTAATTTGTAAAAACTATAAGAACTATTGTGGAACAACCATTTTAAATAGCATAACGGATAAATTGATAAAATTGGGTATCACAATGGGTGACACAATGAGTATCACAATGGTTATCACAATGCATCTTATATGTATTGTGTATCACACTAAGGGTATCATAATGGTATCACAATGTGTATCACATAATTGTATCACAGTGGATTGTGGATGGAGAGAGAAAAGAAGAGAGTTTAAAATACCCAAAATGCCCTTTCATTAAAAATCTAATCAAAATTATCAATATAAGTTTCCTAATTTAGCCATTGATTTGTGGTTAAGCATGATTCTTACAGTTTCCACAAACTAATCAGTTCTTCCTTGAATTGCCCCATATATATATATATATATATATTATTTGACGTAGTTAACATTATAAATCATTTGGGGAAATGCATAGGAATGTTTATGATTGGAGAATGGTTTGTCTCAACTGAAAACAGACTTTGAGCAAATCTTGTTTTTAGAACATATGTCGCATAAACACGGATTAAATATGTTTATCGACTTTCGTTGACTTTTAATTATTAGTCATTTGACTTGTTGAACCTTTAGCTCGGTTTTTGACTTAAATAAGTATTGGGGACACTTGTCGGATTTTAAATTACTCTACGTTGAGCTTTAAAGTTATATGCAGTTATGAAATATTTATTTGTGATATTACACATTTTAGTCGTAGACTAGATACTGAATAAGTTGATGTACACAATGGGCTAGATACCGAATAAGTTGACGTCGCTCTGTTTGACTAGATACTGAATAAGTTGAGGTCATTGTTAATTGACTGGATACTGAATAAGTTGAGGTCGCAACTAATTCACTAGATACTGAATAAGTTGAGGCCACTGTTAATTGACTAGATACTGAATAAGTTGAGGTCACTGTTAATTGACTAGATAGTGAAAAAGTTGAGGTCACAATTAATTGACTAGATATTGAATAAGTTGAGGTCATTGTTATTTGGCTAGATATTGAATAAGTTGAGATCACTGTTATTTGACTAGATACTAAATAAGTTGATGTCAATGTTCACCTAATTGTAAGTGGTTCTTGTTTAACCTTATTCACGTTTAGAGTGAGTATTAGGTGTTGAATTCATGTTTGAATGAATATTTCCAATCTAAAGCTTTCACCACTAATAGTATTCCGATTTAAAGATTTTATCACGAAAATGGTAGTTTTGGGAAAGATATTGCTTTTATGATGAAATCATTCCTTTTGAGAAATTATTATTTAATGAGCAATATTTCGATTTCTACCATTTGTAAATATGATATAAAATCTTGAACTCACTAGGCAACGCCTAACATTTTTCCTTTGTCGGCATGTGCATCAGGTATTTCTCAATGGGGTTCGTACTAGTGTCATGTGTTGACTTGAGAGCTAGGGTGTGGCACAATAAGAATCTAGCTATTTGGTGACGTATTCCGCATTTGGAGTTTGTGACTCTTATTGAGTTTAGTAAGACCTGACCATATTTATGTCTTAGTATAAGACTTGGCTTATTTTTGTCGAGGTTTATATAAAATTGTCATTTGAGGAATTCAAGTATTGATTATAGGAAATGATTTGTCTTTCAATTGATGTAATATTGAAAAATTTAAATTAGTCGCTCTTTCCAAATTTGTGGGTGTTACAACCATAATGTATCAAGGGAGTTGTGTGGACAATGTGTATTCACATTGTGATTGTCTGCAACAATCATGTACATTGTGTATATCTAATAGCTATATGTTGATGCCAAAAATTGGTTTAATAAAATCAACTTAAGGTTAGTGTGGAACTTATCCGACTAAAGGAAAGAATCAAACGACAAACACAATAAGGAAGTAAATGAACAAAAGACAAAGGTATTTGGTGATGCGGAAAACCCTTGGTCGAGAGAAAAAACCGCGTACGATAGTCGATATCGTCGATGCACTAGTGAGAAATGACGTCAATAAGGGACGTCGTCCTTTATAATACAATGATTGTGTGTAAACTAAAGAAAAACAATGATAAAAGCTTGAATATGCTCTATACTGCGAGTACCGTGTACTTCATGTGTGTCTCTCGAGTCTCGATGCTCTTCTTATTTATACCAGACGAATCTGCAACGGTTAGGCCAGTAACGAAGGCTTTAATTGCATCCGTTATCTTCAATGATAATGATCCTGTAATTAATAATACAATAAAAACATACGTTACATCGTTAGTTAAGCGAGCAATCAATAACTCATTAGATGGTCGAAAGATAAATGCGATGACGCTGAATCATGTCATCGGTTGGCCCTTCGTATCTTCCGTCGTATGATAGGAGTTTGGTCGTACGACATAATCACCGGTAGACTCGATGCTTTTTTGTTATGTCACGAGTCGTTAATTCTTTATACCATAGTACCAACGGTCGCATAGTTTCATTCGATTGTCGCTAGTCGAAGATTTTGGTCCAACACCTATGCATATTGTGTATACATTTATATGCACATCGGGTATACACAATATGTTATATGCTTCCATGCATGCGTTTTTGTATTTGACATTGTATATACATGATATATGTTATATGTTTCCCGTTTATCAATAGCTTCTTTTGTATTACTTATGCAATCCAAATCTAAGTATTTTCCAAATGGATTAATGGGTTTATTTTTCATGTTTTCGTAAGGCTTATAGTTTTCTTCTTTTCTTATTGTAGTCATCATAAGTGCACATCCTTGAGTGGGTCTATTAAATTCTCTTTTTATGGATATTTTTCTATTAGTGTTGGGAATGTCATTTACATTAGGTATTCAATTTTCTTGCCTTATTTCTGGTTTTATATTCTCTTGTTTTATTTCTGAATTTAGATTTACAAAATTATATTTAATTTCCATATCTCCTATTTGGGTTATTATATTATCTATATATGACCGTATCTCACTTTCTATGTCGGAATCTGAATTCATCAATTTTAATTTTCACAGTATCCTTTTGGTATTTTCATGTTAAGAAATTATTATATCATTTGGTCTTTATTAGAGTAATTTATTTCTCTATTTTAATACTTGTTTTTATCAAAAGTTTTTAATTTTCCAAGTTTGCAATTGTAAAGTTACATGAATTCTTAGAAAAGATTTTAACTTTTATTAGATAAATATCTTTTTTTAAAGATAATTAAGGAATCATTATAAGATGATTTTGGTATACTGGGAGTAAAAGTTACAAAATTACTAATTTAATCGTAAATTAGTCAATTACTAGATTGTCCTTTAACTTTTTAAAATTGGTTGATTATAACCGTATTAAAAAAAAGTAATAGATATGATTGGACCTCATAATTATAACAATATAAGAGGTCTTTGTATCGTTATCTCTCTCTCTCTATGTATATATATTATATATATATAGAGAGAGAGAGTGAGTGAGTGTATGCGTGAGGTTCAGGGATCTCATCTTTCTATGAATTGAAAGTTTCCCATCTATATGTAAAGTACCTTGGACTAGTTGAGTTACAAGGTCATTTCTAAACAAATAGTTGTGAAAGGAATGTAACAAACCCGTCATAGTGCTCAACACGTTTATTATTGCACCTCTTCTCTTTTAATCAATGTTGTCGTTAAAACCACCTAAGCCAATCATTTTCAACAACTTGAACCAAATAACATTGACATGTGTACGTTTGTCGCTACCAAATCGGAAGTAAGCCAAAATATGGTGAAACAATGAGACTCACAAAAGAAAGTGCCTTAGAGATACGGATGGAAACGGGGCAGGTAACGCATCCCTTGTCCCCGACCCTCCCTTCTCCCCCCCCCCCCCCCCCCCCCCCCGCCCTGACTAATCCCCGACGGGTTTGGGGAACCCGTTGGGTACCCGTTTAGGAAAAAAGACGTATTTTAAAATTAAAATTATAAAAAAAACCGTTACTATATTAATCAACAATATTGAAAAACAAATATATTTGCTATTTAATAATAAATAAATAAATATATACATGTTTATTTATTTATCACACACTATATACATATATTAAATAAAATTAAAAAATTAATCGAGTATATTAGGGGTGGGTAATGCCATCCCCGACACCGTCCCGACCTCGTTTCGGGTATGAAAATAAATCCCCGTCCCCCGCACCATTACCCGTTAAACCGAGGAATCCCGCCCTGTTAGGGTCGGGTACCCGTCCCAACGGGTAAAATTTCCATCAATAGTTAGAGATGCTTCATGCTTAGATGTTTATTTTATTTTCTACCAAGTCTTGTCTAAATTAAGTTGTTTGTGGTAATCAAACTATATGTATGGATTCAGTTAAGTTTTTTTTTTTAAATTCGAATATACATTATGAAAAACAAAAAGAATCATTTTAATCTGGCTGTAAATTAAATGATTGTTTGATAAATATATTGAATGCAGATTATGAATGATAACACAATATCAATTTCACATAACAATACATATTCAAATATAT
The DNA here is from genome assembly GCA_036898165.1 of Silybum marianum. NCBI lineage: Eukaryota > Viridiplantae > Streptophyta > Magnoliopsida > Asterales > Asteraceae > Silybum > Silybum marianum. Next base: position 48,922,280 of record CM072528.1, on the reverse strand, counting down.
TATCACAAAAAAAAAAATGCAGGATACAATTAATACTTTTTTTGGGAAGAAAAGGATACAATTAATACTTGAAAATCATAGTTAGGATATAATTCTTAAGTTTAGGAGTAAATTACAAATTTAGTCCTTGTGGTTACATGAAATTTTGGATTGAGTCCCTCAAATGAAATAATTACAAGCAGGATAATTGTGGTTTCAATTTTGTTTTGGATTGGGTCCTTGCCTCTAACTCCATTAACTTAGTTTTGTTAAGTCAAGGGCTTTTTGGTCATTTTATATTTACTTTTAAAAATATTAAAAACAATATAATTAGTTTTACCTTAAGGAATTGACATCAAGTTCCTTCTTCTTCACAAGGTGCAAGAGAATTAACCGGTGGTCAACAAATGTTGTTGTCTTTTTTGCCATAGAAGGTAAAAGCAACCATTAAAGGCATCTTTTATTATCTGTTTGCTTTGTTCATTCCACCAATTGAACAAAAATTACTCACACCATCACAATGGCTTGTCCTTCAACCACTTGATCTCTGAAAAGTGATAAAGCCATTTACCGTCACAAATGAATGGGTTTTTTCTTTTGTTTTTTTCTTCGCTATCACAACAGGTTATGTATCTTCACTGTAGGGGGGAAGACGAAGGATTGTGGGAGATTGTGGTACCGTAGCGGAGAGGAAAAGACAGGGAGATTGTAGAAAGAGACGGTGACATGGTGGAAGGGAGATCGAAGATCACCTAAGGGTTGGTTGGCCGGCGGCAAATGGTTGGACGGCGGAGGAACGAGGGATTCGAACGTGTATGCTTTTGTGTATAATATAGGATATGCTTTTTAATTTTTTAAAAGTAAATATAAAATGACCAAAAGACCCTTTGACTTAACAGAACTAAGTTAATCCAGTTAGAGGTAGGGACTCAATCCAAAACAAAATTGAAACCACAGTGACCATATTTGTAATTTTTCATTTGAGGGAATGAAACCACATGGACAAAATTTGTAATTTACTCTAAATTTAGGCATTTGATATTGGTCCATCGATTTTTGTATAACATAGAAAATATGGAAGCATAATCAATGTAAAAAAGATAGACCAACATACATTAGAGGGAAAAAAAAAGATCATAATTCCACAAGTTGTTTTACTGAGGATTTGAGATAAAAGAAAATAACGGATCAAATCAAAGAAATAAAAGAAAATAACGGATCAAATCAAGCTTATAGTACAAATTTGTAAATGTAAATCCATGACCAAACAAAAGAATTTTTATAAATCCAAAAGAGTTTAACCATATACACGATACGGAAAACAAATAAAAGAATATATCTATAAAATCTCAATAAGAAGCAAAGCACATCTCAAATCCTCAGTAAAACCACGAAAACAAAATTATGTTTCTAATTATGAGTGTTGCATTTCCATCCAACTATGCCACAAATAAAATCAAACAATTTTTTTTGACTAAATCGATAATTAGGAGCCTTGTTTAAAGTGATAAAGAGCAATCATGTGGAAGTTAGATCAATGTAAGAGAGATATGCGAGATATGCCTATTTTGACTTTTTTTTAGTGTTAATACATACACCATAGAGTAGGGTGTATTCATAGAGTAGGGTGTAAAAGGAAAACCCCAAAGTTGATAAGAAAAAAGGTGACAAAAAGAAAGAAAGATGTGTACTTGTCTTAGGTTTTACGAATGAAAGATGGATGTATATCCATCAACAACGGGTTTTTGCACAACAAAATCATGAGCGCAAGAGCGCAATAATGACAAGGGGGTATAATTGGAAAAACATAAGAAAATATCGTTGAATCCTTAGTAGCAGGGAAGGTTGTCTTCGTAAAGCAAACAAAAAAGACAAAAAAATGTGGTTGAATCGACAAAGCTAGGAGCGAAAGGCCGAAGTCATAAAGACAAATGACTTGACTGCTTTATGATGAAGCCACAAAGAAACATCCGGATATGCATGAGCAAATAAGTCTTCTTACCATCAATCTCATTAAACAACAAACAAACAACCCCTTAAACAATATGAGTACACATCTAACTTAGGTTGTGTAACAAACATCTCCTAAATCAAATCAATCACTTGGGTTGTGGCTTACTGCATGCTAAGCCTCATAGAGATGTAGTGAAAATTCCATCTACCCTGAGTTCGAATCTAGACACTGTCAAACCCCTTGTGACCATGGAGATTCACCTATGATGACTCCAGACCATTCATTGTCGTCTGATGATTAGTCGATACACATAAGTTAACCTAAAAACCAACAATTACCCAAATAAAAAGATCTGATAAATCTATTCAGTTACTTAAAGTTCATTAGAGATAATACCAAGACGATCTAACCTCAACGAGTAGACGATTTGCTGTCATTTTCTATTTCCTAATAAAAGATTAGGCCTATTTTCGTAATCTCAAATAAAAAAGAATACCGTTGGAATTGTACTAAATTAAAAGACCCATGTGGTTCCACCACGATCAACCTATTCAAGCATGTCTAGCTTTTGTCTAGTAAAACGTTTGCATCACTTTTATCTTCAAGTTCACAGTTTTAACTTCGAAAAGATAAAAGATTTCATCTTATCCATAACAACAAACAAAAGCTCCCAAATTTAACACCCAACTCAACCAAGAAAAAAAAGGGTAAAAATGTAAAATCATCACACTCAACAACAACGTAGGACCAATGATTGCATCGAAATAGACTTTATGTTCCTCATTTCCACACAACAACATACATGCCGCTTCATTATTCAAAATAACGGCTTTAAAGCTTCACGTTGAGTATAGGAATAATATTATCGCTTTTATAACATCATTTATTAATTTATTCATAAGAGTTACATCAAAATCATACCTTAAATAAATATTTCCTTACTTTACTTTACTTTACTTCCATGCCTTGTTCTTACTTCAAGAACACACAAAACACTCATAATTTCTTGTTTATTCTTGTCAGGTTTTGCTCTTGAAAATTGGAACTACAAAAAACAATAGAAAGAACTTCCGGTTGGTCATATTAGATATTGATCAAACATAACAACATTTATCATCCCTTCAATCGTTAAGCCTTTTTCCAAGACTCCGAACCACATAATTTATCTCTCAATTAAAATTTGATACCAAACTTAAAATATAAGTCCATATCTTTCCCTTAATGACACTCTAGTACCTAGACTTGTTTCTTTCGTTACTACAACTTTAGTCACTCATTTAGAATGCCCTTTATATCTAAGTCCAAAAGTGGGGTGTTACATATCTAGACTTAGGGTTTAGGGATTGTTTACAAAAGGTTTATCGAGTAAGCGCCTACCTGGTCACTTACCTTATTAGACGAGCATGAGAAGGACCGAAAATCTTAACCGGAAGAGGTAAAATAATGACTAACATTTTCCGGTAAGTAGGGTAATGACTCTTGACCGGTTAGCGCTTACCCAGTATAAGATGATTACCAACAATTTTATTATTATGTCATTTTAATGACTAAGAATCTTATCTTGTAAGGTAAGTGAGGTTAGTGAATTTTACCAGTAAGCGCTTACCCAATAAAAGTTTGGTAAATCGACCCCTTAAAGAATGTCTAAGTTGTTTGACAATGTTTTCATTTAAGGTTTAGGTCAAGATATTATATGGCATATTTATATTTCATGATGTTTATTATTCAATATTGTGTTACATTTCAGATAAGATATCACAATCCCTATGGAATTAGGGATGTGACATTACATAGTGGTAGCATGAACTTATTTTTAACACCATAATTTTTTTTTAGGGTTTTTTCTTTTTCTCTTTTTTTTTATAGTGTATACACAAACATACCTTGTGTGATATGCAAGTCCACTCATACATGTGCTAGCACATGACTTACGTTGTTACACATAAATCAATAATTAAATAATCATTATAGACAAATCTATCATCATCAAACTTTTAATCATAACATTTGTCCTTTATGATGGCTTTTAAAACAATCATTATATTCATAAAATGAAGGATGGAATATAATATACCGAATAAATTTGTACAAAAAATTATTTTATCCTTAACTTTGCTTAAACTTTGATTTTCTCTGTTTATAGTATGTTTGGTAAAATTATATCAATTTAAAACATTTCATACTAATTGCAAGTTTTATGAAAAAGAAAATTCATACCAAAACCAAAAAATTTGTACAAAAATTAAAACTTTATTGTATTATTATCAAATGTCATGTTGGTAATGTTTTAAAGAAATATCATATTATTAATTAAGTATCGCTATAGGGACAAATTTGGGTTTTGATTTTCCTATATCCTCTCTTCAAACTTGAATCCCTAAAATATCTTAATTACTTAAACAAAAATCTCACTTCTCTCTCTCTCTCTCTCTCTCTCCCTCTCCCTCCCTCCCTCCCTCCCTCCCTCCAAAATTCATTCGATAACAATGGCGGACGAGTTACATCTGAATTACATTCATTTCAAAAATTCAAAAACACCATGAAGCTTTAATAACTTGGATGATATAAGGTGATGTGCACATTGTGAAGCGTTATGCACAACATATATATAGACTTGTATTCACAATGTGTAGTGTGAGTATATGCACAATGTATCAAGGGAGTTGTGTGGACAATGTGATTGTCTCCAACAATCATGTACATTGTGTATACATAATGGCTATGCATATTGAGTACACCTTTATATGCACATTGGGTATATGCTTCCATGTATGCCCTTTTGTATTTGACATTGTATATGCATAATATGTTATATGCTTCCAAGTTTGCAATTGTAAAGTTACTTGAATTCTTGGAAAATATTTTAACTTTTATTAGATAACTATCTTTTTTTTAAAGATAATTAAGGAATTAATATAAGATACTTTTGGTAAACTTTCGGAGTAAAGGTTACAAGATTACTAATTTAACCGTAAATTAGTCAATTACTAGATTGCCCTTTAACTATGATTTAGGATATGTTTATTATAACTGTATTAAAAAAACAAGTAACAAATAAGATTGGACCTCATAGTTATCACAATATATGAGAGGGTTGGGTTCACGTGACTGTGAGACCAACCTGTTTTCGTAAGACCCTTGAGACTATTTTTACACTTGAAAATTCACAGCAAAACACTATATGAGGTAAAAAAATCCGAACCTTCACAAGAAAAACACTGTGAAGGTTACCTTCACAATGTTTTGTTCTGAAGTTTCAAGTATAAAAAAGTGGTTTCATTGGACTCACGAAAACAAGGATCTCATCTTTATATATATATATATATAGAGGAAAGTTCAAATGTGAACTCATTTTTGGTTGTGAACGTGAGGACGAATCTCAGCCACTTATCCAGTCAATAAAGGCGGCTTTGACCTGGTTCCCCTCCTTTAATAATCTCCACCCTCCCATGAATCGCGTCAATCCTCCGTGATCGCGTCCACCATAATCGAAGATGTGTGGCTGAGATTCGTCCTCACGTTCACAGCCAAAATTGAGTTCACATTTGAACCTAACCCTATATATATATATATATATATATATATATATATATATATATATATATAAGAAGAGAGAGTGTACGTGAGGTTCAAGGATCTCATCTTTCTATGAATCGGAAGTTCTCCATCTACATGTAAAGTACCTTGGACCAGTTGAGTTACAAGGTCATTTCTAAACAAATACTTAGTGAAAGGAATGTATCACAACCGTCATAGTGCCCAACAAGTTTATTATTGCACCTCTTCTCTTTTAATCAATGTTGTCTTTAAAACCACTTAAGCCAATCATTTTCGACAACTTCAACCAAATAATATTGACATGTGTACGCTTGTCGCTACCAAACCGGAAGAAAGCCAAAATATGGTGAAACAATGAGACCCACAAAAGAAAGTGCGTTAGAGATGCTTATATAGATGTTTATTTTATTTTCTATCATGTCTTGTATGAATTAAGTTGTTTGTGGTAATCAAACTATATGTATGGATTCAGTTAGGTTTTGTTTTTTTTATGTTGAATATATAGTCTGAATAACAATAGGAATCCTTTTACCCTCGATGTAAATTAAATAATTGTTTCATAAATATGTTGAATGCAGGTTATGAATGTTAACATAATATCAATTTAACATAAGAATACATATTCAATTATATTATCACAACAACAAATTTAGGATACAATTAATACTTGAAAATTATAGTCAGGATATCTATACTATATTATAAAGCATTTGACAAAAACTCTTAAAAACCATTTTTTATGCATGCAGTACTGTTTACTGATGCATATTACTTAAAGTTCAATATTACAAGTACTTATGCATAGGTACAACTTATTAAAGCTTCATTGCCGAATTCGTGTAACTAACTATGGATAAACATATTCAAATACAGAATAAACATCTTATTTTAAATATAAAAAATCTAGAATATAATTATGATAATCATTGAGTTTTAACAGAATACTTAATTATTATTTTTATAAAAAGTTATATTATTAAAACAAAAATAAATTACTTCATTATTAAACCTAAATTAAAATATAATAAAAAAAAACTGAACTAAAAAAATTACAAAAAAAAAACTTTTAAATGAATAATTAAAAATCGCTTTCTCAAAACCACATAAAACCATTATAACATCGATAGAAACAAAAAATAAAATGAAACGTTAAAATTGAGATGTATCTCGCAGCATTGCGCGGACACCATTCTAGTAATTCTTAAATTTAGGCATTTGATATGGTCGATGGATTTTTGTATAACATAAATATGGAAGCATAATCAACGTCAAAAAACTAACCAACATACATTACAGGAAAAAAAAATCATAAATCCACAACTAAAGAAATAAGAGAAAATAACAATACATATCAAATCAAGATCATTATACAAATATGTAAATGTTGAACAAGAATATTAATAATATGTTTTTAAGAGTTTTTGCCAAATGCTTTATAATATAGTATATATATATATATAAAATCTCAATAAGAAGCACGCACATCTCAATTTCTCACTAAAACCAAGAAAACAAAATTATCTTTCTAATTATGAGTGTTACATTTACATCTAACCATGCCATAAATAAAATCAAACAAAAAAATTACTACAACGATAATTAGGAACTTTATTTAAAGTAAGAAAGAGAGATCATGTCGAAGTTGGATCAATGTAAAACAAGATGAGTGTAAAAGTTGATAACAAAAAAGGTGAGTAGGTGACAAAAAGAAAGAAAGATGTGTACCTGTCTTAGGTTTTACAAAGGAAAGATAGATGTATATCCATCCAGGGGTGTAAATGATGTGAGTCGAACTCGAGTATCACTATACTCAACTCAAACTCGAAACCCAATTTCCAGACTTGAACTCGCTTCGAAAACTCGCGAGTAGTAAAAATCCAAGCTCGACTTGAACTCGATAACTATTTCTCAAGTTCGAACTGCGAATCAGGATCGAGCTCAAATCCAACTCGAACTCGTTTAAAGCATAACATGTTAGAAGTTCGAAATAAATTTAAAATACCAACAAAATACATCCGGAAAATTAAGAGTTAACAACCAAATACAAAAGAGTTTACAACCAAATTAAAACTAAGTGCATTACAAATCTATCAATAAAGCAAAACCCGATCTCATTTCATTCAATTTCCAGGTTCAGTGGACGACACTTGAATGAAGATTTCCTTTGGTTGGTCTTCGTTCTCCTTCAATTAAAAAAATAATATACTTGTTAAGAGTAAAGATAAACAATTAAGCATATTTAGGCATTTACCTTATTCTTCCTTTTCACTCCATGGAGTGATATACACCAATCACCCGTGCACATCGACATTTGTACCGTTTCCAGAGCAAGAGAGGTTCTATAAGGATCTATTACACAACCACCGACACTAGAAGTCGCCTCTGAAGCCACAGTAGTGATAGGAACAGACAAGATATTTGCAGTCATTCTTGATAAAATTCAGAACTTGCTTAATTGTTCCTTCCACCAAGCTAAGACATTAAATTTGTAGTCTTGACTAAAGAAACATCCCTCTTCTAGATACATATCAAACTCAGATTTCACACGAGTTACTATGTCTCTCCACTAAAAAGTAAAAACATCTAACAGAAGTTCAAGTAAACCACCAGATCCATCATTTGCTTCATGAGTATTTGATCCAAATTCACATTCTCCACTTTCATCCCCAACAGAAGAAGAATACATTCTCACATATTCATCAAAAAACTCATATATCACCTCTTTGACTTTACTAATATTATCTCGAGCTAGATATGAAGGAAACATTTTAGACCATGCAATCTCTATAGCCTTCATTTTCAATCTGGGGTCTAACATGGTTCCTATTGACATTAGCATGTTACGTTTCCCATAACATTTATCAAATCTCTCTTTCATGTGGTCTACCATACTTTTAACAAAATCATCTTTCGACTGAGATTGTTTATCCAACATAACTTTAATCCTTTGTACTTTAGCAAGAAACAAGTTAGAAGTTGGATATTCAAAACCCGATATCAAGTTAGTAGCAATTTTAAATACTTTCAATATATCAAGCAATTTTGCAGTTTTACCCCACTCCACTTCGTTAGGACAAGAAGTATAATTACGGTCATGCAAAACACATGTCGTATGTTGAATTCCAACGTGTCTTGCATTCAAGAACTAACTTTCGATGAATTCCAACGTGTATTGGCTTACTGCTAATTTGAGATGTGCTTTGCTTCTTATTGAGATTTTATAGATATGAATCATCGAAACCCCTTATGACCATGGAGGCTTATGTGGCGATGACTCCAAACAATTTATTGTCGCATGATTGGTCAGCATACATAAACTAATTAGCTTAACAACCCACAATTACCCATAACTTTTTTAGATAAATCTACTTCAGTTACTTAAAATTCATCAGAGATAATACCAAGACGTAATCACAAATCAAAAAAGACTACTGTTGGAATTGTACTAAATTAAAAGACCCATGGTGGTTCCACCACGATAAACCTATTCAAGCATGTCTAGCTTTTGTCTAGTGAAACGTATACATCACTTTTATCACGAATTTGACAGTTTTAACTTCAAAAAGCAAAAAAAGATTTCATCATATCCATAACAACAAACAAAAGCTCCAAAATTCAACACCCAACTCAATCAAGAAAAAAAAAACATAGGACCAATGATTGTACCATTAAAACAAAAATCAATCAAAAAGATACTTACATTTCGTACCAAATAGACATCTTTCTTCGTCATAACCAAGAAAAAAGAAAAATTAAAGTTCAAACAAACAAAAGATAAGATCTTATGAAAAAGATAAAAGAAAAGAAAAGAAAAGAAAAAAGATTCCATTGTTAAAATCTTGAAACCATAATCAAAAAGCTGTCTTTGATAGTGTCCTCTTTATGCCTGACAATTCTTAACCCACCTCACATACAAATTATACAATTCAAAAGACATAGAAATTTGGTTGGTAGTGAAATTGAAAACAAACATCATTATCAATGGCTTCTTTGTGGCCCCTTCTTGACCTTTTCTTACATTTTCCTTTTTTTGTGTTTGTGAGGGTGGGGAGGTTTCTTCTCATTTCTCTCTCCACTCCACTCCTTTTAAATGTGTTAAGAAAAAGGGAATCATAGCAGTTGCTGGTTTCAATGTTTCTTTTTCCTTTTTTTTTAATTTAGGGTAACTGACAATCTATTGGAATTTTTCAAGAACCCATGTAGAGAATCTGCTTGTTTTTCACTTGGGATTTCTCGATTTTTTACTGGAATTTGTGTGGGTTTTGTGTTGATTGTGGAAGATGCCAAGACCTGGGCCAAGACCATATGAATGCGTGAGGAGATCTTGGCATAGTGATCGTCATCAACCCATTAGAGGTTCAATTATTCAGCAGATTTTTAGGTAATTTGAGTTTTGTTTTTTGGTAATTGTGAAATTTTTGTACTTGATTGGATATTTGGATGATGAATTTATGATTATTTGGTGTTGGTTTTGAGATCTTTGAATGGTTTTTTGAAATAATGCACACCATGTGTTTGATCAGAGTCGTACATGAAAATCATACTAGTGTTACTAAGAAAAACAGAGAATGGCAAGAGAAGTTGCCACTGGTTGTGTTGAAATCAGAAGAAATCATGTACTCCAAAGCCATTTCTGAGGTACCCATCTTATATATATATATATAAATATATATTATATATGTGTATATATATATATATATAGTTTATCAATTATTTAAGTAGAAATTGTTTTTGAAATGTGATTCATTCTCTAATGTTTGTTCTTGATCTGGAAAACTGTAATGAAAATCAGGCTGAATATGTGGACCCAGAAACACTATGGGACCGAGTAAATGATGCCATTAACACCATAATTAGGAAAGATGAAAGCTTGGAAACTGGTGAATTCTTGCCTCCTTGTGTTGAAGGTACACATTTTCTTGTTGATTTTTTTACTTTCACATTCTTGAAAACCGATCCTTATTCGATAAAAATTAATTTCTATTTTGATGGATATTCGGTTTAAAACTCAAAACTCTAGTTTACATTATATAATTATTTGTTCCCAAAAAAAATTGAAATTCCGTTGAAGTCCAAGATCAGCTAGACTTGGAGCATTTCTAATCGTATATGTTGGTATCTTCTTTCTTAACCTAACTGGGTTCCATATTCTCGTATGGTATCAGAGTTAGGGTCTACTAGTCTAAAGACTCTGACACTGTATGATATCAGAGTTAGGGTCTACCAGTCTAAAGACTCTAAAGACTTTGACACTTTGGGACAATCTGTGTCTCTGTCTAGGCTCTAGCTAGTCCCAGGTCGGCTAGATTTGACCATTTAACCCCAAGGGTTGTGGTGCAGTGGTCGAGGCCCTGGGGCTATGGTGAAATATCTCATCTGCTCAATGTTTGATTCCAGACATACACAACAATTGTGACCACTGAGTTTATCAGAGCTGATTTTTTGCTGTCATAATTTGCCGGGATTATACACATTTCCAAAAAAAAAAAAATTCCCCTCAAGAGGGGATTTTTTGGAGAGTAATTTAATGGGGGTTTCACATATTCTCACGAAATCTCTATCGGGTGTTTTCAGCTGCACTTAATCTAGGATGTGTTCCTGTAAAAACATCAAGAAGTCAAAGAAACAGTAACACCCGAAGCTACCTAAATCCAAGAAACCAAGATCCCATTGCCACAAACCCTCGAAACCTCAACTTACCAAATCGTGAAAGACCGAATGCCGTGAATCAAACACATACGTTTTCCGAAACTAATAGGAATTTAAGACAAAATTACCCTCCACCTGGTCCCTCTTTTTATCATCCTCCATCCATCGAGAATTTCCCTAAAAAAACCATCTCCATTGAAAATAAACCTCCTTTAGCTGCATCTTCGGTTTATCCATTATACTATGGTGTCAATTTTCAACCTCAAAATCAAAACCCTAGATCAAGATTTCAAACAACCCATCAGAATTCAAACACGATAATCGTTGGCACGCCAGTTTTCCAAACGGTTCACGACCCTTTGCCACCGAGTTTATCAGAAACGACATTTTTGTTTAATAGAGATGATAAGAAAATCGTTCACCAAGAACCAGAACCAGAACTAGAACCAGTAGAATGTGATTTATCGTTAAGGTTGGGGAATTCAAGCGATTCGTGGGGTAGGCCAAAAAAATGTAAGGAGTTTTCTTTTTTTCCTTTGAATTCGGAGGGTGAACAAGTTGGGAATTTGGTGGCGGATTTTGGGAAGCGGAAGGCAGCGGTGGCACCTGTTAATAATAACGACAATGTTGTAGATGGTGGGCAGCGGCGGTTGTTGCAATTAGAGCCCGATTTCAACCAGAAAAGAAGAGGTCTTTAGGAGGTATATTTTGGGTTTATTCTTATTATTGCATTTTGCCAATTTTTGAAAAGAATAGATCAGTAAAAATCTTGATTGCCTCAGTAAATTGTGTTTTCAAGTGTTCTAATTTGGGCTCTTTGATGAGTTTACACTGTTATGTACATACCCAATAGTTTTCTTGCTTAGTACCAGGTAAAATTGTAAAAGTAGCAGATTCACACACATATATATATATATAGAGAGAGAGAGAGAGACGTTCATACAGGAACAATTTAAGAGAATAAGAAAAAGGTCGAATCACATGTGATTCATGCGACTTTGTCCGCGAGATCGGGGGGCCATGTGGCTAGCACACCTTATGTTGACCTTTAGTATAAAATCACATGTGATTTTGTAGTTGATTTGATCGTTTTCGTGTTCTCTTGTTTAGTTACTCCACCTCCACCTCTCTCTTTCTCTCTCTCTCTCTATATATATATATGTGTATATATATATATGTGTATGTAATCGTGGTATTCTGAATTTCAGTTTCTGTCATTTTTAGTAGATGTCGGATCTATGTACATCCCACAGACCCTATTTTCGAGTAAGATTTACTGGATTGGTTTGGTTGTGGTGGGTGTTCCCCCATTCATCGTCTTTCTTCCAAACACATATTGCTTGCACGGTCCAACCACATGCATTATTATGTTGTACCAATGTGCTGGAAGTCAAAAACTGTTCCCATTTCTTATGCATGATGCGGCCCAAAACAAGCAAACTTATATATATATATATATACACACACATATATATATATATATATAGAGAGAGAGAGAGAGAGAAAGAGAGGGAGGTTCAAGGGAAAATGTTAAAAAAAAAGAAAACTGAAGAACATCTTGGAAGCCTACTAAGGAAGTATGATTTGGGGATGAGATGTACGTAGAATTTTAATCTATTGAAAAAGGGTCAAGGAGTTGTTTATGTTGTTACCGGGAAGACAGTTAAATTAGGTAAGTTGGAAAAATTAATGATACAGTAAATTTATACCTTTTTTATTAAAAAGTTGTACCATGATTTGTGCTTTATAAAGGTTGTAACTGATCATGATTTGGTTGGATAACACCATTCATGCTTCAAATCTTGCTTGCTATGCATTATCAACTTGTACTTAATGCATTAAAAGACCAAAGGGTTGGTACTCTGTGTATCGGTGTATTTTGCTCTAAAGTTGATTTTATTTTTTATTATTTATTTGTCCTAAATTATAAATTTGTATTCAATCATCTGCCCTAAATGGATTTGTAATGAAGTTGATATCAATTATTTATAGATATAAACAAAATATAAATAATTATAAAAATAGTTACATTACCAAACACACCAAATGTTTCTACCACCATATAAAACATTTTTATAAACAATTAAAAATATTTATAAAATTTTACATGCAACGTCAATTACATTCTCCTACAAAATAAATAATGGGCATATTTGTGAAAAATGACATCTTTCGTTTTCTTTCTATACTGCTCAAAAACATAAATATTTATTTTCCTTTCATCCCTTTCCTTTCCTTTCCTTTCATTCTCAATAACATAAATAAAAAATGCTTTCATTTTCTTTTCTCTTTTTTCTTTTAAAGCTATGTTTGGCAAAAATAAGCTAGCTTATTTTCAGTGTATATGTTTGGCAAACCATAAGCTAGCTTATTGAAACGCAACTTGGAGTAGCGTTTTGGAGCTTATTGTCATTTTTTTCCAATTATAACCATCATTAATATTAATTATTAATTTTTATTTTTATTTTTCAATATGCTCTTTTTGGTCATTTTAGATTCTTATACGCTAGTTTTGTCAAACATAATCTTTTCATCAGTTAGTTTATCAACTACCCACTAGCTTATCAGCTAGTTTGTCAAACATAATCTAAGACTTATGAACAGTTAATTGAAGAATAAAAGTTGGAGCAAAGACCTATTATCGTTGATAAGCTATATTAAAAAGTCTTGATTTAATCTTTTCGGTTTTAAAATAGTTAAAACGCCCTTTTAATTTTCGCTTCAAAATATTAATTAAAAACACCTTTCTATTTTCAAAAGACTAAAATATCCCTTAGTAGTTTAACAATATGATCCGACTCTAAACACTAGGGTCTAATCACTCATGCAAGTGTATCAAATTAAGGCTAAAAACACAAAATTTTATGAAGTCAAAGCCTTGTTTTGCAATTTCCAGAAAATATATGATTTAAAATGAAAAATTAGATTTGAGTCCATATAAATAGCGAATAATTCTTCTTGTCTTTTATGTCGATTTACTTCAATAACTTCCTTTTTAAATCATATATGTAACAATTAATTCATTTTAAAAAATCGTATATGTAACGATTAATTTAATTTAAATCCACCATAATCACATTAATATTCTTTAAATTACCATTAATTTTCTTCAACTTTTACTTTCCCTATAAATATTTTATCCAAAATGCAATCTCCAATACCATCAAACAAGTGTTTTCAGGTTTTTCTTTGAACCAGTACAAAAACATGTCGAAAGTAAAGATGAATTTGCTTATAGTTATGGGCATGGTGGTTGCAACTATGGAGTTCCATAGCTCGATGGCGCAAACCACACATATCGTTGGTGATGATTTTGGTTGGGACATGCCAGAAAGCGATGATTTCTATGTCACATGGGCGTTACATCAGAAGTTCAATGTTAACGATGTGCTCTTTTTTAACTTTACCACTGGACTTCATACAGTCGCAGAAGTGACAAAGGAGGCGTACAACGACTGTGATGGGCGGAACCCTATATCGTTAGCTACCACGGGCCCCACTAATGTGACCATAAACACTGTCGGGGACCATTTTTATATATGTACCATAGACCCACACTGCGGTTTCTTAATGAAATTAGCGATTAGGGTTCCTGACAAGACTACCATTCCACTTCTTTGAATTTGTATAAACGTAGGATGGACATAAGGAATTATTAGGGTCATGAAGAAATTGGAATGGTTAATTTCTAGATTAAATTTAATTTTAGTGTTTGGTTTACATAAGTAATGGAATTGAATTCTATACATTTCACAATACGTAAGTTATATTATGTAAATCATTAAACCAACATATCTTAATTCATTTGACAGATTAATATTTATTTTCTTTTCAACCAATACGTAAGTTATATTATGTAAATCATTAAACCAACATATCTCAATTCATTTGACATATTAATATTTATTTTCTTTTCAACCAAATATTTGGTCAAACGTGATAACATTCTATTCAAATTCTAATTCTTATGATATATTTCAATCATTTAGAAAACATTTTGCAAACCAAACGCTGGTTCAATGTTTTCAGCAACATTTTCTTTGTCACTTTAATCATGCATTAACGTTGTTTTTTCGAATTTGGGGAAAAAGAATGTAAAATATTGAAAATAAAAAATGAAAGGAATTTTTTTTAATGTGTGTTCTTGAGTGGGAAGGAAAGGAAAAAAATCATGTTTTTGAACAACAGAAAAGGTAAATAAAATATATCATTTTTACAAATATACCTTAAATAAGGTTAAAGATTTTAAAGTTCTGAAAGATATTGCAACGGCCACCAGAGAAACAGAAGGGATCAAAAATGGCGGCATTCAAATCCAGTATGCTTGTTTTTATTGCCACGATGGTTGTATCCACGGAGCTCCATTGCTTGGCGGCAATGAATACTCAACATGTGGTGAGAAACGCCTCCGGCTAGAGGTTGTCGATTTTTACACTGATTGGGCATCCCACCGGATTTTCAAAGTCAGTGATAGTCTAAATTTTGATCGGAATGCATAACGTGGTAAAGATCATCAAGTTGACTATCGCTCTGCACCATTGCCAGTTTTAACAATTAATGTCTCCATGGTAGCAATGCACCTACTAATTCAAACTCAACGGTTCAATTAAAGAAGTCAAATGTGGTTTATGGAAATGGGTTAGGTTCCTGCAAGGAGAGTTAAGGTGAAAATCGTAAGAAGAAATATCCATCCTTAAGTGCACATTACTATGAGATGCACCAGATCAATCCCCGTATCAAACACAATTCATGGGTGGGTTTGAGATTAAAGGTGGTCAAGGGTCCAAATCTCTTCTTACACTTCTCAACTTTAACTTTCCTTCTCAGACGATCCTTCGCCTTCTGGAGATTTGGTTGTGATTTTATGAGCATGTGGAAGATTGTAGTTGTCTAATTATTTTGCTTTCAAGTTGTTTTGTTTTTAAAACTATAAACAAGTAGTTATGCTTTCACTATTTTGTGTCAAAAACCTAGGTTAATAATTTTCTTTAACAACTTCTGAAAGTATTTACAGAGTCACTTTACCTTATCGAATGAACATGATAAAAATTGATAATCTTACCTAACAAAAGCTACGAAGACTCTTACTTGTAAGTGCTTAAATGCAAGTAACAAATAGTTTTCAAAACAACCAGTTAAAAGAACAGAAACCTATTTGAAAAAAAGAAGTTAAAAAAGGAACCATATTTTCTTTTGGAAGGGTGTCCAGGGCATAGCCCTGGACTAATTCTGTCGAATTATACTGCAAGACCTCAACCCTGATAAATTCAACGGCCATAGTTGTTGTATACATCTGGATTCGAACCTTGGACAGATGGGATATTCCACCACATCCCCCAAGGCCTCAACCACTTCACCACAAACCCTTAGGGGGCGTTTGGTTTGCAGGAATCCGATGGAATTGGAAGGAATTGGAATGATCAATTCAATTGACCAAATTCCATTCAGTCGTTTGGTTTACCTATGGAATGGAATTGAATTTCACACATTCCACCATCCATGGATTTGGTCATTCCACCACAATTGAGAAGGAATTCAATTCCATTCCATCCCATATTCTCAAAAAGACAAAATTATCCCCATCTTCCCTACTTGATCTGAACCACTACCGGTAACGAACGTCGACCATCGTCGGTCTGAACCACCGTCGACCACTGCCAGTTTGAACCACCGCCGACCACCGTCGACCACCGGCGGTCTGAACCGCCGTCGACCGTCGTCGCGGACCACCGACGGTCTGAACATGTTATGATAAATTAAAGATGCAATAAAGAAAACATGGGAATGTAAAGGATCACTTATTACATGATAATGTTACAAGTATGATATCTGCAACCTACAATTCCCCTAAATGCAGCACCAACAACAACAACAAACAACAAAAGAAAAGGTTATGATCCTATGACCGATAGATGTAATGACAACACGATAAGTCACAACGACCCCTAACACTATGCCAACGAGATTATACATACATTCATACATACATACATACACAAATATCTTTTTGTATCAACTGTAAAAATTAAGCATTTAACCACAACATTTCATACCCACAGACCATTCTTCTACATGTCAACCTGCAACCAACTTCACAATGCCGCCTCCTATATCAAGAGATGTTTTCGTGTTACCCTATCTTTTTTACCATGGCTCCGCCGCCACACGACAACCATTCTCAACTGTCGCTTCCACCTGCTTGTTAGTTTCTTGCTCTTTATCCCCAAAATTACCCTTTTGTCCCTCTGTGGTGACAGTGGCAGTGGCAGTGATGGTGGTGGTGGTGGTGCCGCCATCATTCTCCGCCTTATTTTGATCATTTGCATCTGGGATTTCTTCCTTTGCCCCTTCGGCAATACCACTGCCACCATCAATCTCGACCTTATCTTGATCTTGTGCAACCGCAGTGGTTTCTCCTTTGCCGGCTTCATTCACATCAGCAACTACTTCTTTGTTGAGTTCATTTACAGGCTTAGCTTCTTCCTCAGACAGGGGCATTTTTGGAATTTCACACGTGCCTTCAACTTCAACCTCTTTAGCAGGCTTATCTTCTGGGGCTTCATCCTTCTTCTCAGCTTTTTCCTCAGGGACAATTTTGTCCTTTTCGCTATCTTCCAGTATAGTTTTTACAGGAGCTTCTTCTTTTTGTTTCTCATTGGAGGTTTTTTCTGCTTCCTGCATATCAACATCTTCTCCTGGAGCAGCAGCTTTTTCAGGGTTGTTTTCTTTCTCTGGAGTTTCTTCTTCTTCGGGTTTCTGTTTCTTATCCTTTTTTGCAGACCTTTTAGCCCGTTTGGGAACGGGCTCAGTATCTGGTGATGGTGGGCTAACTTTTACCTTCTCGCTGATTCTTGCAGACCTTCTTGGAGTTTCACCGCTTCCCCAGTCAAACTCTGAGATTTTGGGCCCACCAGGGTGTGCTTTCAGGTACTGATCCAGCTGCTTCCGGGTGGTGATCTCTTCACCGGTTGGCGCAGTGAACACGATCTCATTTTTCTTTGGTGTACCTCCTTTCTTTGGCAAGAACTACATGTAAACCCGTGGATTAAAAAGGAGGGAGAATGACATAGTAACATTTATAACAAATTTAAAAATAAACAAAAGAACATAAAATAAACCAAATCAAATAAAGCCAGTATATTTCACTCGATAGCAGGGACTGGGAAGGGTGAGATGTATGCAGACTTGACCTCTACCCTAAAGGGTAGAGTGACTGTTTCCATGAAGACCCCTGGCTTGTGCAAAAAGTATGAGCAAATAAGAAAGAAAAGGGCAAGAATGAATAACCAAGAGTAGCACATAGTAAGCAGCAAAAAAAGATGAAAAAAATAGGTCACAAGGATCTATACTATATATTATATAATAATTTCACACTCCTATTTAAAGCCAACTCCTTTAGTATAATTTCACTCACAAAGATCTCTCTTTGCTATTTTTGCATTGTCATTGTTGACTAACTCCTACCTCTCTCCTAACAACCACTTTTAGCCATATATCTATCTTAGGGTTCACATTTCTGCTACACTTGTGTCCATGTATTTTCATCAAATTGAGTACGATTGTATGTGTGATAGCAGGTATAAATGACTCCAATTATTGCAGATGCTGAAGCTATCATCTTTCTCATAGTTCAAGATCTCTCTTAATAACAGGAATCAAATAATTAGTAGTAGACATGTTCCACCCAAAAATGGTAATGGGATTGGAGTATAAATATATATATCTATAGTCTATAATCCGAGAGAAATAATATCGATACCTCACATTCTTTCTCACTCACCCATCATACATAATTTGTTCACATTCGAAATTAACCAAACTAACTCACAATGGGAGATTTCTTCTATTTAGGATCCCACCATGTTACTTTCCTCAATACACCATCATATGCTTTTTTCTAGATCAATGAACACCACATGTAAATTCTTTTTGTTCTTCCTACACATCACTCCATGAGATCTAATCATGAAAATAACCTCTGTTGATTTCCCTAGCATAAAATAAATTTGACTTTTTTCTAACACCTAAAGTCTACCTATCTTCACTAAACTCTCTATAAGGTTCAACAAAGAAACAAGGCCGTTTCCACTAACAGTGACAAGTAAAGCTGGACTAAAAATCATTGCCTAGTTTAAAGCGTGATTCCATTGCTCGTGGGTAATAAAGACATACCCAAATTGAAGATGTCATCTTAGTCATTATAGGACCTCAAATGTATTCGATTAAAAGTACATAATGCTGTCAGCATGCTATTTCTTAACCAAAAATGTAATATCATATTTCCACTTCGAGAAAAAACCACAAATACAGGTCTAACACAGCTTATCTCAAATAAAATATTCCATAAGAATCTCTTTTACCATCTTGCAAATATGCTCAACTTCAAAATTTCCCACTTCACAATGATTTATCTTCATAGACAACAATATTCCAGCTTAGATTGCAAAATAGAGCTACCTCGAAAATACATCGAAATCATGCAATTGACACATTCTAAAGCCTTGTGTTCCAAGCAAAACATGTATGTCTATTAATTGTAGCTTTTAGAATAAACCCTCTGCTTCAATCAATACCTATTAGATTCTCACACTGCAAGCATTTCTTCAGTCCTTAAACTTCACTGGTACTCACCAAACCAAAAATAACTAAAACAGAATAGATCAACTAAAAATCTCATAGATAACACAAAAAATAAATGCTCCAAAACTGATCCAAATACAACTCTTAAGGTTTCATGAAACCATAAGAATCCATTTACTGTCTTGTAAATATGCTCTACTTCAAATTTTACTCATTTATCGTATACATCACCATCAGTATCATAAACTTATCTCACTTCACAATGATTCATCTTCAAATATAGCAATAATCCTGCTTATATAGAAAACTACAGCTACCTTAAAAATACTCGCAATTCATGCAGTTGACACACTCTAGCGCCTTTTGTTCCAAAATAAAACATATGTATCTACTAATGGGAGCTTTTAGACTAAACTATCTGCTTCAATCAATACCTATTAGACTCTTTCAAAGTGTAGCATTTTTTTCAGTCTTTGAACTTTACTGGTACTCATCAAACCAAACAATAACCAATACAGAATAGATCAACTAAAAATCTCATAAATAACAAAAAATAAATATTCCAAATTGATCCAAATACAACTCTTCAGGCTTATAACGATGCCATAAGAATCCCATTTACCATCTGGCAAATATGCTCAACTTTAAATTTTCCCAATTTAATATACCCATCAATAGCTTGACCTCAACTCACGTCACAATGATTTGTCATCATAGACAACAATATTCCAGCTTAGATAGAAAAATAGAGGTACCCCTGAAAATACTCCCAAATCATGCAATTGACACATTCTAATGCCTTGTTTTCCAAACAAAACATGTGTGTCTACTAATAGTAGCTTTTAGACTAAACCTTTTGCTTCAATCAATACCTATTAGATTCATTCCAAGTGCAGCATTTCTTCAGTCCTTAAACTTCACTGGTACTCATCAAACCAATCAATAACTAAAAGAGAATAGATCAACTAAAAGAGCTCATATATAACACGAAAAAAAAATTACACCAAATTGATCCAAATACAACTCTTATTAAGGTTTCATGAAGATGCCATAAGAATCCCATTTACCATCTTGCAAATATGCTCAACTTCCAATTTTTCTCATTTACCATACCCATTAATATCTTAACCTCAAGTCACTTCACAATGATTCGTCTTCATAGATAGCAATATTCCAGCTTCTATAGAAAAATTGAGCTACCCTGAAAATACTCCCAATTCATGCAATTGACACATTCTAAAACCTTGTGTTCCAAACAATCCACATGTGTCTACTAATAGTAGCTTTTATACTAAACCCTCTGCTTCAATCAGTACCTATTAGATTCTTTCAAAGTGCAGCATTTTTCAGTCCTTAAACTTCGCTGATACTCATCAAACCAAACAATAATCCAAAGATAATAGATCGACAAAAAAACCTCATAAATAACACAAAAAAATACTCCAAATTGATCCAAATACAGCTCTTAGGTTTCATGAAGATGCTTAAACGTAAGTTGTCATGTATGTCTCCAATCCTGTGAACTATTAACAAGCCAGCAGCAAATTATCCATTAAAGACCCACCATACTAGATCCTTCAATTCCTTTACCCTCCTATGTTTAACTAAAGAGTCTCTTTCAAAGGGCAATAATTGCGAGACCTCTGCCATACAATTAATGCAAATTATTTTACGTAATTAACTTGCTTCTTTCTGCTTGGACTGTCATATAGGCATTTGCCTCTTTGGCGAGTTTTGAAGCTAGGGAAATGAAATAAGTTGAACTGATTCTTCAGCATATGTAGTCAACAGCAATGTATAAAGCCATATACTTGAAACCACACATGGATAAAATATTTAAAGTTATGATTGTAATCAACAAGAAAGGACCACATATATCTTTTAAACAACAAATAAGCATGAATGTTGTCCATATGCCATAAAACAGAAGAGATGAATAACATGTAATAATAAAGAAGTAGCAAGCAAGCCAAGCATGTGTCAACTATGAAACAAAGCATACAAGGCTAACTTCAGGGAGATTTGTTTCAATGTAACCTCACTTTTCAGTTATTACCTTAACTTACGTCATATTAACTCTTTCCCTCCTCATAAAGCTTCAGCCTTCACAAATTGTCTTTAGGAAGTCATAAGAACACGTCTCTCAGACATGAAGCTTTGGCCTTAGTCAGAGCATTATGGAAAACTTTACTGTAACGCGAATATATGCAAAATTTGTAAAGCAAAAGGTGATTTCAGTAGCATAAGTCATGATATGATGCATGAATCTTCCCATACTTAAATCTTCATAAAAAATGCATAAAAGCACGTTTCATTTCAAGGACAAACTTGACACCTCAGTGAAGATTGTCATTATCTAGAATTAGATGATGAAGAGAACCACCACAGCACCTCAAATTCAAGGTCCAGTAATTACCTTTTGAGCTATTTATTGACCTTTTTGTTGTGTAATTTTGATATAAATTAGGATCCCCAAGGCATCTAGGTAATGTAAGACTGATTTTTATTACTCTCTCCATCCCTGAAACGAACTGATTTTTACTGAGTATCAAATGAGTTGATTTCTATTCAAAATTGATTAGAGAAATGATTTGTTTAAAAGAAAAAATTAAATATACATTTTTGAGTTATATAAATCTACAAAAAGTTTGGGTCAATATTGTATTTTTGAAGCAATATAATGAATTTCAGAAATCAAACGTGGACACTTTCGGTGGGATGGAGAGTGTACTTAACAAGAAAATATCCGCTTTCATTTATTATTTTGTTCCTCAGGTCCAATTAAGCAATTAGGGTTTCCATCTCTATAAGATAGTGGTGTCATCCCCACGGTCCATTAGTATATTGAAGTGTACTGAAAGATTCAATGTTACAATTTCATAAAGGCCTGACTACCAAAATGATCATGTACTTTCGGCATACACAGTGTAAAACAACTAAATGTTATGCTTTGTTTATCAATTCAACATTGTGGTCGGTTAAAGAAGCGGTTTAGGGATTAGGATTTAGGATCCAGAACAATCACATGCCTTGCCGCATGGATAAATAAATGTTCTTTTCATGCATATCAACATGGCTATGGAAAAAGAATTCAGAACTTGGATTAAAAAAGTTCAAAAATGCATTTAAAAAATCTGAACATATGGACATTTCCAGGCCAATAAGTTTGATCAAGATGTTAAGCTTGTGAACAGAAAAATACGTTTGAACCGGTTAATCAATACACTGTTGAATTGCAGAAAGAGTGATGATCTTTTCAGTCATTAGCCCTTCTATAAAATGCCTTTAATTAAGTGAAAAATCCACCAAGGAGTGCAGCGAATTATTATCTTGGGTTCAGAGCGTAGGAGAACCAATGATTTCTTTCTTGATAAGAAGGCTATAGACCTCTTTCACCTTTCCATTAAACTTGATGCATCTGCAACTCTCAAAATCTATGATGTATTTTAAGATAAAATGCCTTCGTTCCAATTAAACTGCAAGCAAACTAATGTTTTTTTGTGGTACATCATATCTATATACCGGGTATTGCTGGGGCAATGACCCTTTGGTAAGCAAACTCATGTCAACAGCATGCATCAAAGAACATCAATGAAATAAAAGGTAGCATTCCATTTGTGTTATTGAGAAACTTCTTAAAATCCTTCACAATATATATAATTGTAATAACCAACACAAAGAGACACCCTTGTAAAGAATTATATGGAACAACTATTGTTAAGCAGAAGATAATGTGTGGCCTAACAAAAAATATATACGATAAAGCATTGGGAAGAATAAGAAGTTATCACACGTTCAATATTTTTAGAACCTCAACACCACTACCTAGAATTCTGGACACTGCATATCTACTAGTGTACCTGGTTTTGTAGAAGGTACTAAATGAAGCCATAACACCTTTTATCAAAAGATGGCCTCATATAAAATCTAATATGAACAACTTAATGGTGCAAGCAGAGGAGACCTTACAACCCAGATATGTTTATTATTTTCAGATTGCAATGCTGATACTACCAAAAATTAACAATATCTGTTAACATTATCATTTCTAGTGCTCTCTATTACTTACATGATACGCTCCACTAGGTCACATTGTAGCCACACCAATCTTAAGGAATGTTCCCTCCATATAGCATTTTGATTTGTAAAGCATACATGATCAATATCCTATAAACCTTATATTTTTTAAACCAATTAAACAATACTCCTCATGCATGTCAAGACCTCATCCTCAATTATCATAGTCAAATACTAATATCCTCAATATTTTTTCATAATATACTAATGTTGATTCAATCATCATTATGTATGTCTCAAGCACCCAATAAGAAGAAAAAATACAAGGAAGAAAGAAACACACTTCCATTCCCAACCGTTTTTGCTAGGTCAAAGCCTACATTTACTTATGTTTGTGTTAGTGATTCTAAAACCCTTTCGTTCAAAATACTCCACGGATCCAACTAACTATAACATCTTCCTTTGTCTCATTGTATCAGCAGAATGCATGCAACAGTCAACTTCTAGAATACGTATATCTGTAATTCTTTCATCTAAGATAATTATAGTTTAAGAAGCCCAAACACATGTCATGCTTCTTTTGACGAACATATTTCAAGTAGGAACCTTCTTCAACTAGATAAGGTGTCTACTTGAACAGAATGAGATCCTTTCAGTCTTTATCTTCCAAGATGTTGTCAATATAAGATTGGCCTTGGATCAATCACTCTGGTACTGAACAAATTTACTTTTCTAATACAACAAGCGCTAATCATAGCTATTTTCCATAAACCTTGCCACCACCAATAACTTGATGATTAATTCATAAGATAGTCCCCTAATAAATTAGTATGATTGGCATTTCCATCTCCGTTCTTATACACATACATGCTGAACTCTTTCACTTACCAGATATCTGCTTAGTCCTAAAAACACCCAGAAAGCAAACTAGAGGTATATACTACTTGGACATCAACACACCATCGGACAACAATATGTTTCCAATCCGCAAATCTAAAGCAGACATTACATACAAATCTTCCATCATCAAAACCAATCATTATAAGCGCTAAATCTGTTAGGTTTACACAAGGAAAGCAACTAAGCTCCTAAAAGTTTGATCCAGTTTTATGTAACTTGACGCAAAAGAAAATCATGAACCACAGCTTCTTAATGGTAAAACTATTATATTACTTTACAACTGATTAGTTCATATAATCCACTAAAAGGAGTTAAAAAGATCAATTATAATCTTCTCTAGAGTACTACTTCATAAACATCGTATAGCTGATTAGCTGCAGTACAACCAATTAAAACTAAAACCGAAAGCTAAATAACATAAGCCACACCAAATATACGCTTGTATATAACATCTAGAGAATAAGGTGGCAGCTAATAGCAACTAAAAAAATAAAACAGAACAACAAAACAACCAAAAGTTTTTTAACGACAAAAAGTATGCCACAAGACGGACATAGTTGTGCTGGTGCACAAATGAAGCACAACCAATTTGCCAGCTAAATTATTAATTGTGAAAGAAAAAGGTGGCATTTGGATTTATTATCTAATTTATCTCTGGCACTGAAGATAAAAAAATGTCTTTCTTTATACCAAGTGATTCTCACTTCACCAATTTCCATTGATTAGTTGTAACTAGTTCAGGAAAGAAACAATGAAGGCCATTTCCCCAGATCCCCTATATTAAAAAAGAGTGTTTTTTCCTGCATGAGAGGCGATATGGAAAAGCAAATCTAAAAAGCCCGTGCAAAGAGCAACAGTTTTCAAAAGAATATAAAACTGGGGAAAGAACTTCCTATTATTTTTCAGAAATATATGACCAACAAAACCTCAATTTCGCTAAAATCAAAGAAAACATTCTTCAGAGAACCTCATTGAAAACCCACCATAAACCAACTAAAAAAAATCCGAAATTTGATGATAAAAAGAAAAGTGAACTATACCTATAACCCACTTCACAAATTTAAACAAAACCGTACGAAAACCATAAAAAATTCGCAGTTACCAGAATAAAACCTAAATTTCCCCAAAATCAACAAAAACAGGTTCAAAAACCCTAATTTTGAAATCTCACCAATTCAACCGAAATTCTCCCAATAAAACTCAAATTCCAGCTATATTAAGCTACAAACAAAACACAATTCACATAATCGAACAACAATGCAAGCAGAAAATCCGACAACAATTCACATAAACCGAACTAGCATACATATGCATACAGAAGATAAAAACAAAAAATAAAAATCTAAAGAGAGGAGAGAGAGAACCATCTTCTTCCAGCCAGAAGGTGCAGGGAGCTCCAAGGAAACAACTTCATCGTTCGGACCCAAGCTCGCCATTTTTGAAACAAAAACCTATAAAGTTACCAAGAAGAAAACCAACTCAATGACTCTTAATTACATGTGAATATACATGTACAATCAACAAAATTGGCCATATAGCTGCCAAAATTTCTAAAACTGTAATAAAGAGTCGAATGATTCTTGAAGTTTGATAGAACTATGATCTTACCTTGGTGGTGTTTTCTCTCTCTTCGACTTGGATTTCGTTTTGCGAAAATCTATCTGGGCGTCTGGAAACTGAAGTCTCTATTCTAACTAAATACAGACAAAGATACAATTTTTACCCTTTTACAATAAACAAATTGACCCTTTGGTCCCTACACTATGATTTTTATCTCTTTCAATCCTCTTAATATATTTCAATTTATAGATGTTTAATATTAATTCTACTTTGCTTCAAAATTTATTACTTCTATTTTACTTATAATCAAAAGTTTAAGAAAAAGCTAACTATCTATTTTAGGTAATTGTGTAAAGTTCTGGATAGATTCTATAAATTTCTAATTCAGTTTTGAAGCTTGATAGTTAACTTCAAATATCAATCTATTGATCAAGACTACAAAAGGTGGAAAAACAAATAAATAATGATTTTTATTTTATTTTCTCTTATTGTTATTTCTGTTTTTTACAAGGTTGTTCAAACTTTATTGTCTTTAGCGTGTTTTTTTCATACAATAATTATGTAATATTTAAAGTTATATTTGCTAGCATCTTATTGGCCTTTTCTATTGACATCTCAATATTATTTGATATATAGAATAGTTTTTTTTTATCATTACAAGTAGAGTGAATTACATCGTTATCCCTCATATATGATTTCTTTCTGGTTTTGATCATTAAAAACGAATTAGGAGGTCGTTTACCAAAACTTACCCGGGTAAGTGCTTATCGGCAAAATTCAACACTATCATTTACTTATCGAGTAAGATTTTAGTCTACAAAAATGATATTGTATGCAACAATTTACTCAGTAAGCTTTTACCATGGTAAGAGTCGTCATTATCGCTTACCGAGTAAGACTCTCGGTCATTGTCTTTGCTCTTATCGGTCTTACCGGATAAGATTTTTGGTCTTTGTCATATTCATCCGGTAAGGTAATAACACTTGATAAACACTTACCCAAATAAGCGTTTGGTAAACGATCCTAAGTCATTGATGGTCTTTATTTTTGTGTTTTGCGTAACGAGTTAATCATTACACTTAACATTGTTGACATTGTCTATGTGAGGGACCAAAACCAAAAAAAGTTTTACGTTAACAAATAATAGTAAAAAGGGTCATAATGACTATAAGATAAAAAAGAGGGACCAGGAATATAAGTTACAAAAATTTGAGGGGCTTGATTCTGCACTTTATATTTTTTTGGATGAGAAAATGGAACCTTCCCCCCGGATAAAACACTTGTCACCTTTATGATCAAAGACGCAACGCTTTAGGTCGGATTATTAATTGTTTTAAAATACTTAATATTTGTTTCAAAATCATGGAATGGGCTTCCTGGCCTCTGATATCCATATAAAGGACACGACGAGCATAAATACCCTTTTTAACTTCTATTCTGACGGACTGAATATCTTTTA
This sequence comes from Silybum marianum, assembly GCA_036898165.1. NCBI lineage: Eukaryota > Viridiplantae > Streptophyta > Magnoliopsida > Asterales > Asteraceae > Silybum > Silybum marianum. Next base: position 48,894,624 of record CM072528.1, on the reverse strand, counting down.
TAAGAAATCGGAGGAAGACCCGACGATTTTTTCCAGGAAATCCCCACCGAAAGATACACACTATTCCGTCTTTTCTATCAAATCGATCATAACCACTACCTACATTCCACGAAATTGTGCACCACAAATAGGAGCTAATAAAAAGACCCGCGATCCCATAGAAAGACATCACAATAACTTGTGGAAAAAAAAACTATTTCCTGAGACGGAAATAAAGATATCAAATTTCTACCAAGATAACTGGAGGTTCCAACCAACAAGAATCCTAATGAACCTAAAAAAAGGATAACAAATTTCAGCAGAAATTACTTGTTTTTCGAGCCCCCGTTATAGGTTCTATCCATATATGTTCTGATCGACAACTCATACTTGATCCGGTTGCTTTTTTTGGAATTGAGAGAATACCCCAAATGAATTTGACTTTAGTCCTTTTGTTTCCGAAGTAACTCGCATCAACTAGCACTAGTTTGATGTGAACCTTTAGGAGTAATTCATTAAATTGGTTAGATCTAAACTAATAACATACCCTTCGTATGATCTCACTAAAGATAGCCACATACATATAGATAGACCAACTTTACAGTTCAGCCATCCGTCAATTTGGGTCTATTTGAAAATAGCTAGAATACATTTACCCCTATACCATTTTCTGCAGACATAAGAGTTTTTCGGCGGAAGCCGCTTATACCATATTTTGCTAAATGGATATCTGCCTAAAAAGTCATTTATTAAAACAAGTTAAAATATAAAACTTAATCAATCAATTTTAATATTTTGTAATAGTTATTAATATCGAATAACTACTTAAAAAAGGAAATGATTGTTTCTTTTATTTAGTAATTTGATAAAGTATTTTCAACGTATTTATTATAATTTTTTAAATTAATAATTACAAGTTAAATTTTTATAAAAAATACATTGATATCTAACACATGTCAACATTAATCATATTACTATATAATATAATTTTATTTAAATTGTATTTTCTTTAGAACATACAAAATAATAGCAATTCAATTTTTTTTTGATAGAAATGAATAAAAAAATCATTTATCTCTTTTCACATCAAGTTTAAATATCTACACTCAAATTTTATTATTTTGGAGAACAATATCAAATTTAATTATATCAATTTAAAGAAGTCAAACGTTCATAAAACCCAACAAACTATCCAATCTTGAATTTCTGAACTATCATTTTTAATGAAAAAACTTGAACTTTCTTATTTTAAGTGATTAAATTATTGAACTATTTTTTAATACAAAAATCATTAAACTTTCTTATTTTAAATGATTAAGTTTCTGACATTTTTTTCAATAAGTTAAATCATAGACTTTAGAAATTGGTTACTTATATAATTTTAACTCAAAAAAGCTAATTGTAACCGGTTATCTTTCGAAATTGGTTACTTATATTATTTTATTCAAAAAGAGGGAGACCAATTGCAAGTGTTAACATCGTGTTAGGCGATATGGGGACAGATAACATTGGTGCAACAGGGAGTGGTAAAGGACAGCAACATTGTTGTTTGCGAGGGGTTTTAATGACGCAGAGTTTGGTCTCGATAAAAATGGTTTAGGTTTGTTTTTACTTTAAAATATTTCTAGTCTGGTACAGGTAATTTTTTAAAAGAAGTAGGTAACCAATTTTTAGAAATTCGATGATTTATTTATTTAAAAACGTGTTTGAAGATTTAATTATTCAAAATAAGAAAGTTTAATATTTTTTATTTTAAAAATAATGCAACGACTTAATCATTAAAACAGTTCGTTGAGTTTTTCTGAATTTTTCCATTAAAAAAACAAAATCTTTATTTTATTTATTTAAAAAATATGTTAAAAACAAAAAAAAACCATTTGAAGCCCATGAAAGAATATGGGCTTCCGTCAACTCTAAATTGGTTAATATCTTTCTTACACTTGGAACGGTTCAAGTTGAACCCAATGCTTAAATGATAATATTACTTTGATTTTCAAAATGGAAATTTTTGAAAAAGAAAAAACAAATACATGTAGGTAAACTGTTTTCTAAAAATAGAAATTATCAGTTGCACATAGAGATGGTGATTTGCCCCGCCTCGTTGGGGAACCCGGTTCACCCGCCCCGACCGGGGCCGGGGATTCCCCGTTAAAACGGGTACCGGGGCCGGGGCCGGGGATCCCCTAGATGTTGAAAACCGGGGCCGGGGGCGGGGCCGGGTAATGTATTCCCCAACCCGCCCCGTCCCCGTATGTATATATTAACTAAAAAATAAATATTTTTAATGTAATTTTTACCCTTTTTTCAAAAAATTATTGTTTAACCGGGGATTGACCGGGGATAAACCGGGGATTGACCGGGGATGAGCAAAAAAATACCGGGGATGAGATTGGATTCCCCGTATCCGCCGGGGACCGGGGCCGGGGCCGGGGCCGAGATAGCGAAACCGGGGCCGGGGATTGTATTCCCCAATGCTTCTTTTATGCCTCGGGTATTAGCTACAGCTCGTATTCATTCAGTAATTCTACGATTTCTGGTTCCCCTTCGATTTTCAACTTCGCAGTCCGCTACTATTAGAGGCAATCCCCGCCCCGTTGCCATCCCTAGTTGCACAAAAGAACGATTTAACAAATTTAAAATTTATAATATATATATATATATATATATAGTAAATTACATATTTGGTCCCTGTGGTTATATTAACTTTATGGATTGAGTCCCTCAAACGCGTTAATTATAAATATCATCATCATGGTTTCAATTTTATTGCAGATTGGATCCCTTATTCTAACTCAGTTAGTTTTTAATTTTTTAACTCATGGGCAGGCCAGTCAATTTAACTTTTTTCCTAGCTTTCTTAACTAATAAATAAATATATCATTTGTTACTTACAAATACACCCATCGACCACCGCTTCTCAAACTGAAACAAAGAGACCACCGTCCAACCATCCCGTGTTACCTCCATTTCTGGTGTTACTATAATTTGCCCCCTCCTCCACAACCTCTCCTCCATCCGTTGTTAGAAAACCACATTTTTCTGTCCATGTGATAAACCACGATCCTTCTCTGCTGTGATCAAGGGACATTGTGATGCTGATGAATTTTTTTATGGTTTCCAATTGTCAATAAAGATAAGACATGGGTTTAGGATGGTGCAAAGTCAAGTCAAAATCATTCTTTTATTGGTTTTATGTCTGTGTGATTGGATTGGATGAGCTTATGTTGATAGTTTAAGCAACTCCATGGATGTAGAAGTTGTTGCATTTAGTTACTTGCTTGTATCATGAGTAGTTGTTCCTTGATCATTTACTCTCCATTCATATTTTAGAATAGAATCCCATTGCAACAACTCCATGGATGTTGTATGTAGATGGGTTTATTTGGAGGTAAAAAAACATGAACTTTGAATAAAAGAAACCATTTAAGAGACGAAAATGAAGGCACAAAACATGTGTCGGTGGTCCTTTGGATAAGACAAGTTATGGATCAGTTTCGTGTTTAACTCAAGGAGCTTTACTTTTGTCGGGGTATTTGATAGAATGAATCTCAACCCTAGCCCCATGTCTGAAGAACTCTCCCCTTCCCCCTATCCCCACTATTGCACCACCAGATCTGAATAGTAACCAGAGAACAAAACAACATGTTAATATAAACCAAACTGTGGGCGGAATCAAATATGTGACCGCATCTATAAATCAAATACGTCAACGAATGTATGGACTTTCACTTCAATTTCAAATGATTTTGAATACACATTGATCATCAAATACTGAAAAGAAATTAGGAATTAAAATCATCTTTAGCAACCACTATCGTCCATCTTCATATTTGGTTTTGGTCCTTCAATTTTCATTCATATGATCTTCGTTCTGGAGTTGAGTTCTAGATTTGATCTTCGACTCTTCATCCTCTGGTCTTCGTTCTGGAGATGAGTTCCAAAATCATCAAAACTCAAAGACTCCAGATCGATGGTTTCTAGATCGGGCAAGATGATGGAGTTCTTCTTCCATATGCATTTTGGTTCAATCTTCGAAGACACTGGTCTTCTTCCTCTTTATGCTCCACATATACGAAGAAGATGGAGTTCTTCGATTTGTTATGGCTGATGAGTATATTTTAGAAATGACCAAAATAAAACTATAAAAAAATGATATTACCCTTGGCTTAATGGAGTTATGGCAAGGGACCCAATCCATAACAAAAGTGAAACCATGATGACCATACAAGTAATTACTTTGTTTGAGGAATCCAATCCAAAATTTCCAATAACCACATAGACAACATTTGTAATTTACTATAATATACATAATCAATTTGGAATTCTTTGAATTATCATATTATATTATTTAATTTTTCTTTACTATCTTGTTTGTATTAATTAATATATTATGGTACGTATAATGATTTTATTTTAATTTTAATATTGAATGCTTAAATTGACTAATTTTCCAAGATGTTCTTTTTGGTTACTTTTTTCATTTTTCATCTAGTGTATCAACTAATTTTTGTCAAATGTGTCAAACGTGATTTGTTCATCATCTAATTTATCAGTCATCAGTTAACAACTATCTTATTATCTTAGTATAAGGTATTGTTTGGTAAACATAAGCTAGATTATTTTTTGAGTACATGTTTAAATGGACATACACTAATTTATTGAAACGCTAGTTGAAGTAAGATTTTAGAAGTTTATTGCCATTTTTTTTTCAATTATAATACTGATTAAAATTAACGGTTATTTATTTATTATATTTATTAATAAATTATAAATTATAATTTATTAATTAATATTAATTTTCAATTTATTAGTTATTTTTAATTATCAATTGATATTAATTTCAAACTAGTAAATTAATTTTAATTGGAAATTATTCACTAGTACTATTTATTGATTATTTAGAATTATTATTAATTTTATCAATTATTTTTATATTACTACCATTCAATATATTTAATAGTAAAAAATATAACAATTTTAAAAATATTTCTGTAAATTATATAATAATTAAAGTTAAATAATCTTTTTTGTTTCATAAATAGTAAAACCTTGAGAAATACTTTGATAAAATATTTTATTTGTTTTGAAAAATTATTAAGATATGTAAGTTTGACCGACTTTACTTTTATTTATATTATGTATAATAATTATTTAAAATCATCATTTAATTTAGATATTTTTTAAAATTTGTACTTAGCTATTCAAATACAATTTTTCAATAGTATATGTATATATAAAATAATTATAATAATAAATTAAATTAAAATCTATTAATTAACATATTCTATTATTTAATTTTCTTTACCATGTGGTTTGTATTAATTAACATATATTATTATTATTATTATTATTATTATTTATTTGTGAATCCTTTTAAATATGTTATAAATTGTTAAAATATGTTAAATTTTAAACATTGCCAAATCATAACTCTCATTTTGAGCGTTATTTACATGGCATTTGTGTGAGTTTTTCTTCCATTTTAGTTGTGTTTCACATTATGTGTACATGTTTCTTCCTTTTACTTATTTATTTTTATTTAAAGTTATTGAAAATAAAAGTTTGTGTTTTTGATGGTTAGACGCTTCATTTTTGGTTAAATGTTGGACTGGAGATGTGTCCACTATGGGCAACAACGAACTTCTTTTTAGACAAAACCGTGTTTTTCTATTATCTGGTCACTAGGAGCAGTGATTTGATGATTTCTTAAAAATCTCGAGATGGCAAAAGATATATGAAGGTTTCTAGAGGATGGGTTGAATAGTGATCACTTTTTGTACTAAAAGATTAAACATTGTTTTCATCCATGAGGCAAAGACCAACACTCTTTCACTAATAAATAAGAGGTCTTGGTGAAGCATTAGAGGAGAGCTTCGACAATGTAGAAGTTCCAACACTTTATTTTTACATTTTATAGTTGTAGTTGTAATTTAATTTCAAGTATTTAATTTTCAGCAGGTTGCCCACTATGGGCATTGTTTGTATTTTATTGTTAATGCAAGTAACTTTTAAGTATTTTCGAGGGGGAAAACAAAATTCCAAAGAATACAAAAAATTGACAAATTGGCTCTATATCTAACGAATGAAACTTTCCAGGTATGAAAAAAAGTATTTTGTTTTGGTTCAACCTATGCTCTTTATTTACTTATTAGCTAATCACCTCTTTGGATGTGGCCCACGACCCGACACGACACGTTTAATAAACGGGTCAGAAAATCTCAACCTGAACACGACCTGATTTTACCCGCTTAACCCGACACCACACGATTAACCTGTTTATCTTCTTAACCCACTAAACCCGCTAACCCGTTTAACCCATTTAACCCGCTAACCCGTTTAACCCATTTAACCCGCTAACCCGTTTAACTATGGTTGTAAACGAACCAAGCGCACATGAACAAAGCCACGTTCATGTTCATTAGTTTACCTTAACCAAGCGAACAACACAAACACAAACACTAATTAACGAACAAAAAAATTGGTGTTCGCATTCACTCGTTTAGAAAATAGAGATGTTTGTTTTTTGTCCATGTTTGTTCAATAAAGGTTAAATAAACATAACAAAAAATTTAAAAAAACTTGACATAGGCTCAAGCCAAAAAGCAAAAGACATTGGATGGTAAAAGTAATGAGGGGAAATGCCTATATATAGTGGAGTTCAAAAGCATTGTGTTCTATTTCCCACCAATGTGGGATTGAGTTGTGCTCACACTTTGCTTGCATCTAAAAAAGAGTTAAAACTTGATAAAGATGGGATTTCATCCCACATGGAAAATTTTAAAAATATAAAAGCAAATAAGCCTTTATATAAGGGAAATGACGACAATGTTTATATTGTTAGTTTTTATTATAATTAATTTTTTATAATATTAGTTTTTATTGCATATTATTTTCAAAAAACTAATTTCATAATGTTTTATAATATCAGTTTTTATTTTATATTATTTTTAAAAATTAATTTCTTAAATTTTTATGATATCAATTTTCATTATATATTGTTATAATTATTATAATACTTAAACGGGTTACTCGGATCATTTTCGAGTTGAAATTTTAGACCCTAACCTTACCCGTTTAATTTTCGTGTCGTGCCGTGTCAACCCCTTTACTTAAACGGGTTGAAATGTTTTACCCAAACCCGTTTAATTCGTGTCGGGTTCGTGTCGGGTTAGCGTGTCGTGTCAGTTTTTGCCAGGTCTAGATGTGGGTGTGGGTGTGGGTCAAACTTAAAGCTAGTAGGCAACACTTGGGTGTTGTCATCGTTGCTAATTTCTTAAGTTTGGTCACTTGAGTCAGAACTTAAACTCAATGCGGATGGGTGGATTCGAAATACAAAGCGGATTCGAAATACGAGCTTAAGTGATGCACAAAAATTTGAGACTCTTTAATAATCACGTAGAGATACGACTTTTGTATGATTTGCTAAGCTTCAAACCTTGGTCGAGATTTATATCACAAAGAGATTTGGGTATTAATCTTCACACCAATCGAACTTGATCTTTTTATCAACTTAGACAAATCGGCAAAATTAAGAATTGGCAGTAGTGGTGACTTTATAGACACTTTGTGGGCACGATCTATAGAGATTCACTTTTAAGAGATCAGGATCTTTATAGACATTTTTGTGATTAAGTTTTTAACCATTTTGTTACTACAATTGTCTTAAGTAAAACTTACACTCATACCCATCTTTAGTTACTTATTAAGATTTCATTGTTAAAGGTACCAAACTCGCTCAAATATCTCTAATTGAAATCGGTATATTCTTGAGTCTTGACTTAGGGGTCGTTTACCCAAATGCACCCGGTAAGCGCCTATCATAGGAGTCAAGCCTATAAATTATTTTACTAGGTAAGATTTTAGTACATCAAAATGGTATCGTATGCAACAATTTACCCGGTAAACATTTAGCCAGGTAAGAGTAATCACCCTCACTTACTGGGTAAGACTCTCCACCCTTATCATTGCTTTTACCGGGTAAGATTCCCGGCTCTTGCCACATTCATTCGGTAAGGAAAATTACCCGATAAGCACTTACTAGGTAAGCGTTTAGTAAAGGACACCTTACTACTTGAAACTTTGAAGTCCATTCACGATCTCGATATTTTTACCACTTTATTACTTGAAAGCGAGCTCAATATTTGGTGTACACCTGCATCATTATTGTACCACATTTACGTGTATGTATTTTTGCTATCACCAAGCATAGCATGGCCTAATTAAACTTTTTTGTCAACATACAATTTTAAAAGCCACTTCTTCCAAATTTTTAGGTTTCTTCTAACTTTTTTAATCATATTTATTTTTCATATTTGTGGTACAATTTTGTTGTAGCCTCCATTGAAAAATGTTTAATAAATAATTTTTTTCACATTTGTCATATTATTTGCATTAACAAATTGAAAAAGACAAACAAATTTCAGATGGAGTTTGGGTTCCAGGGCCCTGAGAGGATGTTCTTACAACAGTGATTGAAAAAGGGCATCCCAGGGATATTAGGGAAGAAAAAAAGTAAAAGTTGAACCCTAGTAGATACTGATTGGAAGCAAAAGAAAATTCAATTTGATGTCGAGTGTATGGAGAAACAAAAGTTACTTGATGTTAGTATAAGGAGAAACAAAAGTACTTGATGCCCATTTTGATAAGAAGAAAAGGACAATACTTGCAGATATTGAGGAGCAGAATAAGTTACTTGATGCTAAGTATGAAATGTTCAATAAAATGGCGTACAAGAACGATGGTATAAATGGTGGAAGCCCAAGCATTGGGATGAGGAAGAGTAGTTTTAGCTTAGTGCCTTGTTTAGAAGAATTTGGCAGCGTATAGGTACTTGATACATACACACTTACATATATTGTTACATACTTAAATATATTTATTCGCGCCATACATACACACACACACATATATATATATATAGAGAGAGAGGCGGGTTCATGCGAGGACAATCTTTAGCCAATCATTTTGTACATGAATTTTTTTCATGTACAAAATCATATGTGATTTGTACTAGCATCAAAAATGACACGCGCGACTTTTTCCATGGAAAATATCATATATGATTTTGTACATGAATCATATGTGATTTTGTACATGAAAATTTCATGTACAAAATGATTGGCTGAGGATTGTCCTCGCATGCTCGTAAATTGTTACCGACCTCGCATGAACCTCTTTCTATATATATATATATATATATGTGTATACTTACATACTTATTTGTTTGTAGTTACCCACCCCTTGCCAATTGGTAGTAGTACGTGGTGATAAAAGTTGCCTTGTGTGAAAATGGGTAGTACATTCTATAGGGAATGGGTTGTGTCATTTTGTTCCTATAAAGCTGGATTTCGTAAAGGTGCACATAGACCAGGTCCTAAAGGATTTTGAGATGTATCCCCTTTCGGTGCCAAATGAATAATGGACAAACCTTGGCAAGCACGAGCCAACTTTATCCAATGGCCACGTGACGCGGTTGTTTTCACTCAGGTTTATTTTACATTAGTCTTCACTTTCTCAAGTATATATTGTAGCGATATATGTTGATTACTTACGTTTTGTCTTAAAGCATACGAGGAAAAAATTGACTCCTAAAAAGCAAACCTTGCCCGTGAAAAGTGCAATTTTGGTGCAAGTTTTGAGTAAGAGGCCGAAAGAGTTGCAATCACTTTACAAGTGTTGGGAGTGCCTCCCGAATCCAAGAGGGGTTCATATTCGTGTTGATCCGGGGGTCTTTGGATAAAAAAATATTTGACTTTATGATTTTCCGTGACGATGTACATCGTTTAGTGAATAATGAATGGCTTAATCACATCATTATAATTTGGTTCTAGATGTAAGTCATTCCCAATGTTAATATATATGTGTGTGTGCGTGTGTATATATATATATATAGGCATAATCATTTGTTAACCAAGTAAACAGTATTAACTTTGTTAACCAATGTAAGCCTTTCATTTTGTTGATCGACGGTTGTGATTAAATGAGAGGTTATAATATGTTGAAAAAGAAAACATATTAAATGTTATTAAATTGGAGGACATTTTTGGAATAAATTATTTTTATTTGTGGAAGATATGATATTTTATTTTTGGAGATATTATATTTTATTTTTGGAACAAATTGTTCGTGTTGTTTCATTTATGAACTTTGTTTGATCCGATTTTTTTACCAAAGTTCACAAGTGAAACAAAGTTTTTTGTTTAATATTGTTCATAAGTGAAATACTATTTTTTGTTTAAAGGTCACTGGTGAAACCGAAAAGTGAATGTGATAATTAAGAAAGTTAATTAAACAAGTTCATAGATGAAACCAGAAAGTTCATAGGTGAAACAATTAAGTGAAAGAAATAATTAAGAAATGTGATAATTAAGTGAATAAGATAATTAAGTAATGTGTTATTAATATTTGAAAAGAACGAAAATACCCGGGTTATAAAGTTAATACTATTTATATGGTTAACAAAAAAAAGGGGACTATATATATATATGTATGTATGTATTGTATATATATTATTTTATCATATTTTTCTGTTTTTAGGTATTTACATGACATTATGCAAACAAAGGAGAATAACCAATGTGGTCTCCTTTACCCCGCCTCAATTTATATCAAAGAATGCAAATCAGATGGTGATTCCGTTATAAGTAATAAGGCTAGTGCAATGTCTCACAATAAAAAAAAATGTGATTTTTCATTGCACCATACCTACAACAGTATCATATGCATATTATCATCTCCATTGTTATAGGACTTATGCTTTATATCTCCATTGTTTACACTAATAATTTTAAACATTACTAGCAACCGTTGGACCATGCTTTTGATTTTTCCTCGCCATCACATTGTTTATGTTTTCGATTCATTGATGAGCAAAGAAAAGGCCGAGGACACTTACGTGATTAAACCACACGTGGAAGCGTAAGCAATTCTTAAATTGTTATCATTGATCTATCTTTCTATTATTTTTAACACTAGTATTGTTTATGTTTTGTTGTAGGGCTATTACAAGATATCAAGAAAAAGGAGGGCCATATGATACTGATAAATCGAAGCCATTTAAATGGGAGCTTGTACGTGTAATTCATCTATTTATATATCCACAACTTATTTATTTGCTTAATTTGTCTATTACACATTTTTTTCTAATTTAGTGCAATCAACAAAGAGCTGGCTGAGAACGTGGGTATTATGTTTTGCACTTTATGTTTAACTTTGTGATGGATCAACAACTACTATTCCCACATAAAGTACGTAGTTGTTATATTTGTTTTCATTAATTATGTCTATCGCTAGGGGTGAGCACGGTTCGGTTCGGTTCGGTTCCGTTTTTGTCCAAAACCGAACCGAAAACGAGCCGTTCGGTTTTTGAAAATCCAAACCATTTGGTTTTCAGTTTTTTGTCGGTTCGGCTTTTATTCGGTTTGCTTCGGTTTTAAAACCGAATGGTTTAAAATGTTTTGCTTTTCGTTTTTGGTTTTCGGTTCGATTTTTGGAAAAAAATACAAACATTTGTTTAAAATTAAAATTAGGTATATATATAAAATAAAAAATTAAAAACATTTCATAGTATTATTTATATATATATATAATAAAAATTAAAAATAATTATATTTTTCGGTTTCGGTTCGGTTTTTAGAGAAACCGAGGATGTTCGGTTCGGTTTGGTTTTTTCGGTCGGTATGGGAACCAAAACCGAAACCGAACCACTTGGATTTTCGGTTGGTTTTTTTGTGGTTTTCATTTTTTTCCCGTTTCAGTTCGGTTTTTGCTCACCCTTATCTATCGCACTCTCCTTTACAGTCAAATTACAAGTTTGGTTTTAATTTTCATCTAGATACAATGACATGATACAACTCCTCTTACCGAAAGGATGTTAAAGGAGATTGTTGGGACATGGACTACTCGATTTTCAAGTGCTTATCTAAAGCATTTGAAGAACTAATATTGGTTAGTTGCTTGTAACTCAATTTTTGTAGCTTTAGTTGACATTTGAGAACTTAACTACTTCCTCTCATAAAACGCATCATTCTTCTAATTACTTCCTCTCATAAAACGCATCATTCTTCTAATTAATACATGTATGTGGCGGCATGTTCTATGTAATTGTTGCACCACATTAAAATAATTAATTAGCTAGTTACATGAAACTACATATACTTGATGAATATTAAATAAATAGATTAGAATGCATCACCTTTGAACTCTTAATTTATAGTCCATTTATTTATTTTTGATTTTATAGTTTATTTATCTGTTGATATCTTCATAATTAAATTGATTCTTATGTTTGTCATGTTCCAGGGACGTGATGCATAGGCCTGGTGAACACGGTAAACAGTTTCATGTTTGTAGACCTTTAATCTTGAGGTTGCTACTCGAGGTTCTAGCTTTGTTCTATCAATCTTGCAAACGTTATATCTAGGCATTATATATGCACAGATGCAATGACATGTGTATCGGATTTGCTTTTGGAGATATGCAACTACTATTTTTGGTTTTTTGACTAGTGTTCTCTGAAGTTGGATATGTTGAAATACTGTTGTTTTTTGTTTATAGAAACAAAATTTGTATATATACTATTGTTTCTTAGTAGCTACTGTTTTTTGTCCATTGATCTAGTGTTCTCCAAATATGAATTCAATTTTATATAATTGTAAATCAAAATTTGTTGGTTAGGTACAATATATTATAAACATATTTTTCATACCAAAAACATTAATATAATCCAGTTGATTGAAGAACGTGAGTAAAAATTGTCAGTTGTTCGTATCTTATTGTACCAGGTTTGTTATTATGAACCGGGTAGCATTACCAAATCTTACCCGGTTGTTTAACCGGGTACCATTAGACATGCAAATATACCCTTCTCACATAGTATCGGGTTTGTACACCGAGTACCATTTGGTTATTTAACCTAGTAGCATTAGTAAGTCTGTAGTAGTGCCTCTGGATATGATCTCAACATTTTTACCACTTTATTAACCTAGCTACTCTTTTTTGTCCATTGATCTAGTGTTCTCCAAATATGAATTCAATTTTATATAATTTGTAAATCAAAATTTGTTGGTTAGGTACAATATATTATAAACAGATTTTTCATACCAAAAACATTAATATAATCCGGTTGATTGAAGAACGTGGGTAAAATTTTTCAGTTGTTCGTATCTTATTGTACCAGGTTTGTTATTATGAACCGGGTAGCATTAACCAAATCTTACCCGGTTGTTTAACCGGGTACCATTAGACATGCAAATATACCTTTCTCAAATAGTATTGGGTTTGTACACCGAGTACCATTTGGTTATTTAACCTAGTAGCATTAGTAAGTCTGTAGTAGTGCCTCTGGATACGATCTCAACATTTTTACCACTTTATTACTTGAAAACGATTTCAATATTTGGTGTATACTTGCATCATTATTGTGCCACATTTACGTGTATGCATTTTTGCTATCACCAAGCATAGCCTAATTAACTTTTTTTTTGTCACTATACAGTTTTAGAAGCCACTTCTTCCAAAAAATTTGGTTTCTTCTAACTATTTTAGTCATATTTTATTTTTCATATTTGTGGTACAGTTTTGTTGTAGCCTCCATTGGTATTTATCTACTCGTCAGACTACTTTTAGCGGTGATCTTAGACAATAATATAGTGAATAAGACAAAAGTAGAAATCAAATCGTGATCAAACAATTAATAGCTACTGTTTTTGTTTATAAATTATGGATAGCTCGCTACTTTCATTATTTCTAATCATAACTCATTTCCAATCACCAATCTTTTAACTAGCTTTATATAAACAAATCCACATCATCGGTCACATCATTAAATAGAGTTGAGGTGTCAAGTCATAAATCATGTCAGAATGGTAACTAATTAATGTTTAAGTCGGTAACTCAGTTACTTAATTATTCATGATTTCACATCTCCGTTACCAAAATAAATATTTTAAAAATATGTTACTCAAAATAGAAATCAAGATAAGGTATGTTATATTTTCATATAATTTATCATTTTAAAAAGTTTAATTTGATTAAATTAAAAAAAAACTTGAAAAATCTACATGTGTTGGAGATTGGTTTGGCCAATTCTTTTCTAATGTATCAAAGTTTGTTTTATGTCACAATATTAGGTATCAAGTGGTTTAGTCATGTTAGTGTAATCATGGTTAAAGTTTTATTTTTGTAATTAATGATCACATTTAATGTAGTTTCAATCAATTAAAATTCTATTTCTCTATATAAATTGGATGTTTCTATATGCATTCTTATTTATTTCAGATTTAGATCAAATTATACATTGAAAATGTAAAATACAAGTTTTGATGTCAACATGTATTAAGTATGGTTACTTTAACTCCATAAATCTTTTAATTAGAATAAATAATTGCATTTGTGTTTTTTTTAATCAATGATTAGATTAATTTGTGTTTGGGTTGTTTTGTAGTTTTTTTTAAGGCTAGTATTATATTTAAAACATACCATATCCCCGGGTTTAATATTATAGAAATAAAAAACATTGATGCAACATAATACATTCATAATCTTGATGTGATGAAAACTTTAACAACCCCATTCATGGGGCTTAGATGTGCAAATTATAGTCTAGGACTAGTTATGCCAAGTGGGGAAAGTCTAAGGACCAAAGAGGTTAAGGACTCGATCAAGATAGATCAAATGCGGATAACCCACGTTTCCAATGAAGTCGGCCAATTAGTTTTGAAGTGTTGAGAAAACCAACTCAATCAAGTTTATCTAATTGTAGAGAGGATATCTCATCCGAGATGTTGTACATTCGAAACCATAAGAGTAGCAAGTAATCATGGAGAATGAGAAAGCAAAATTTTGAAGTGTTCTTGAGTCAAGAACAATTGTAGAAAACTAGAAGAAAAATAAAAAGAAGGAAACCCTCGATTTTGGTAAGTAATTATTCCCCTAAATTTGTTTGAGAGTAGCGATTCGACATGTTGAGTATAATTTGGTAGGAGTGATGGTTAAAGGGAATCCAAACCATCATCAAATTGATGATTAATCGCATAAGGTTGTGAGTTTTGTATGAGATTGAAAAAGTATGCAAAAATGCAATCTTTATGTTGTTGTGAGCAAGATTAGAAACTTTCATATTGGTTGTATAATTCATAACATATCGCTTGATTATCGAAATAATGCGTGCAATACCTTTCTTGAAAGGTTGAGGTTAAGATTTGATTTACAAGTCTCTATCACACAAGTATAACCTGATATTGACCCTAACTAGTCAAAATCTGGAGTTCTAGAAATTGGTCGGATACTTGGCAGAAATAGTGCATTGAATCATAAGAGATTTACCTAAAAGTTTTGTTTAGATATTGTTTTTAGGGGTGTACGTAGGTTGGGTTGGGCAGTTTTTGACATTTTTACAACCCAACCAAATTATGACGGTTTGAAAAAATCTCAACCAACCCAACTCATTTAAAAGTACAACCCAACCCAACCCTTGTGGTTTGTGGCAGGTTGGGCGGGTTAGCAGTTTGGTAGTATATATAAAATTGACGAATGAAATATGATAAATACTAGTTAAAATATACAAAGATTTTCGTTAGAGGGTTTCTATGCTTTTGTCGTATATATCAATTGTTGTCAGACCTCTTCACATTTTTCAAGAAGAAAATTATAAAGAATCATAGCGTAAAACTAGATGAAACCATTTACTTATTGCTAAAATATTTATATGTATGTGTATATATACATGTGATTTTGTTATATTGTGATATCATTAAAAAACATTATTTAATATATTGACATTGATTTCTGATGTTACGTGATTAAATTTAGATGACAATTTGATAGAAGTTGTATTCATATAAATGAATGAAATATATACATAACAATATATATATACCAATTATTTCATATTCGCATCCATTGATCCGACCAATTGACTTCAAATTTATATGGATTTATCGTGTTTATTTGTAAATATTGATATAAGTCATAACTTAAAAATCGACCTTACTTAGAGCTCAATTGTTAAACTCTAATCTTCAATCATAAACTAACGTTTATCCAAGAACACATTCTCACTTACTTGGATTAAGTTTTGGCTTTGTTCTCTAAATTGATCTAATAATATATGTATTTATTTTTTTGGTATATAAATTGGAATAAAATATATACATATTTTTGGGTATTATGGTCCAAATATTACTTTATGAATGTTACTATTCATGATTTCCATCATGAATGTACAAGATTGTACAATTTACAATCTTGATTAATTTTTAACAATTATAGATATTAAATATATTTAAATAAATATAAGATCAAGATAAACATGAAATATCTTTAAATAAATATAAGATCAAAAGAAATATAAGAAACCAAACTCTGTATCATATATGATTTTATACAAATGTTAATATAAAATCATATATGATTTCACATATGACTTTAGTATCATATATGATTTTGTACAAATGTTAATGTAAAATCAGATGTGATTTTGTACAAATGTAAATGTAAAATCATATATGATTTTGTACAAATGATACTTACACATGATTACAATGTCAAGTATGTCAACAAAACCACATATGATTTCAGTATCATATATGATTTTGTACAAATGTTAATGTAAATCATATGTGATTTTGTACAAATATAAATGTAAAATCATATATGATATAATATAATATAATATATTATCAATTGATTTTACAAATTTATATATTCATAATATATTATAAATGAATAATATATTAGAATAGTATATTAGAATAGAATTTACCCTTGGTGGAAAGTATATTTCAACATCCATTAATTACTTGAATATCATCTAATATAATATCAATTGATTTTACAAAATTTGTGGCTTAGAAACCATTCTTTTGTTTCTTTAAAAATAGTGTGTTCTCGTATGAACCCTCTCCTAATGTTGTAAATATTATATATATATATATATATATATATATATATAATTTTAACGAAATAATATATATTAGCGACGGATAAATGGTTTGGGTTGGGTTGAGTTTTGCTAACCCAATATCAATCTCCTAATTAGCGGGTTGGCGGATTGGGTTTAATCGTGTTGTTAGCAGGTTGGGTTGGGCGGTTTTCACGAGTCGACTATTTTTTATACACCCTAATTATATTCAGAAACCTCTTGTAGGTATGAGATATATTTGACTTTTGTAACATGTTTAGTGATGGAATATTTTTGCTCCAGTTTATTTGATAATGGACACGCCATGGTGCTCGGTCTGTTACAAGCACATATATGGCAACCCGTTTCACACTCACTCGAAAATCCAGGTGAGTTTTCATAACACGTTTTCCTAAGGGGAGGACATACGACAGGTATGTTCCAATTGTCTAGTATTTTTATGCACGCTTTAGTTATACAATTAATTACATGACTTCAGTTGTACATATTTATATGATTTACCTTACATACTTTAGATTGTTTAATCGAGTAGCTTGTGATTATAAATGGTGTTATATGATCCGCCTTATGCAGGTAGGTTCAGTTTAGTACGTGTATGTTTGAACACACAACATTAATAGTATAATGTTAGGAATGGTTCCATTGTAGAAAACCATCATTGAGAAGTCTAACACAGTAGTTGCATAGAGATGCACCAGAGTTAGTGATAGTAGTAGACATTACTTGTCAATATCCGTTTCTTCATTGTCATGAATCAGTTATCAATTACTAGTGTAGTATTTGAGTTACATAGTGATCACTAGTAGCTTATTAGTTGGTGATAATCAGTATAGGACTTATAGGATAGTTATATCAGTTGAGTAGTGCATCAAGATGCACTAAATTCAAAACATCGTCGTGTGTTGATGTAGTTTATTTCTCAGTTTTGTTCAATAACAATTATGAAGTACTTAGTTTAGTGTTTATAGAACTAACCATGAACTCACATAGCTCTGTAACTAACCCGTATTGTATATATTAGGAGGCACTCGTACCAGATTTAGAAAGGGGAAGGAATCAACTTAGCTACATTTACATTATGTGTTTTATTAAGTTGTAATAACTAGTTCAATATGGGACGAGTTAGTTTGCTTAGATCTTCCTTTCACTTGTAAGCCTTCTGCTTTAAAGATTTTTTGGATGTAATGAATGAAAATTTGAAGTTCATTCGTTTACCTTGGTTTTGCGACTATTAGTGATTTTATCCTAATGCCCTCAAACGGTCTAAGGAGGGTCTTATAGAAACATTCACCATTACAACATAAACATTAACGCAACATACATGAACACACATAAGACACTTGTAGAGAAACTTCTACGAATATGGTGGTTTGCATAAACACAACATACATAACACATATAAACATACATAAACACTCAAAGACTTCAACTTCGGACTTGGGTACCTGATGCGTTTCTTAGTCGTAGGTGGGGTCTGCTTCAATAACATGTTCGATGCAACGTTATCACCATAATCAGGTTCGGATCTAAAATTTGGATGATAGTAATCGTCAAAATTTGACCATCAAAATTATGATCTAAATCGTCATCTCCGGGGATTGTTGACTCAACCGATTGTTGTTGAAACTCTTTAGCGTTCACAGGCTGATCATCATGATGTTTAACATATAACTTTTAATAACAAATTACAAAATCTAATAATGACAAATAAATACTTAAAATATGTATCTTCATGGCATCAATTTTTATTTTTACCTGCTTTTGATGTCTTTAATGTGCATTTCAGCGACTAGCCTATCCACGCAGCCGTTTTAACAAGTCCATTTACTTCCTCAATACGGGGTTCATTTGTTCAAATAACCAATCATGTCAACAGACAATCTAGCGGTGACTGAGGTCTGTGTGCAACCCACTAAAAAAACGACTGTCCTTCCACCAGGAAGACTCCAGCTCCGCATCTATAGGTGTCAGCCTAATCCAAGGGTGCAAGTCCTTCTAGATATATTATTTATTTCAGTATTTAATTATCTTTAATAAATAAAATTACTCAAGATAAATTGATCAAACCCACATCATCGATCTCATCGACTTGTATGTACTTCAAACAAATAGGACGTGATAACGCCTTTGTCCGTTGTCAACTGCATGTTTAGGAATCAAATTACTTGTTTGTAAGTCGTAAGAAGACGAAGTGTGTGGAAACATTTCCAATATCCAAATCTACACGATTAATTTAAAATAACAATTAATAAACAATTTAATTTAAAATTAAAACAGTTAACGAAAAATTTAATTTAAAATTAAAACAGTTAATAAACAATTAATTTAAAATTAAAACAGTTAATAAACAATTTATTTAAAATAACAGTCAGTGAAAAATTTACTTTAAAACGTACATTGAATAAATATATGAATCCATGTATTGTATACTTCATTGTTTTTTTGGGTCAACTAACGTTTTTTCTTGTTAGTTTTTTCACGTTTAACTAAAACTTTACTTAATTGTTTGTATAGGGGTATCCATACATGACTACCCCATGGATACCTGTCTCATAACAAAGTTAAAAATATTCAGTACTTCAATCTATGTAATACAATGTTATTGATAATGAATGAAAAATGCATGTTCTGTATATCCAAATCATCGACTAACCGTAACAATTCATCAAAAACTATAATGTTTTCCTGGTGGTCAATAAACCAAACCTCCATCAGAAGCATTATATATAAATGTATCAGATCAGTGTCTGATGTTTTATTTTGATTTAGATATAGTGAGGGTTGGATTAAGATCACTCCCCTGTACCACATGATCTCCATCATGTCCGAAACCCTTTTTGAAGGATTGCTCTAATGGCTCCGATAACATAGGTTCCGGCCAAATCGCATACCGCTAATGAGATATAATTCTTCTTGCCGAAAACAAAAATTGTATCCTCCAATATTAAAATACATAGCATTTTACGAGTCTTCCTCGGGAAATACCTGCATTTGTAACATCAAATGCGCACGAGCATCGGGTCTCTAGTGTTGACAAGTCAACGACCGAAACAATTATTCATAAACATTTGTAGTCTGTCGTGGATACCCGCTATGTTGTCAAAATTGTATTTGCAATTTATATCATTGATTTTATTGTCATAGTTGCGTTGTAGTAATCTCTAGTATATATACAAGAGTTACAAAAAATAGCATATAAATTTAAATTATCGTGTAACGAAAATGTGTTATTCGTTTAATATAAGAAAGGTTTCCAAGATGAAAATCGGACAAATGACTGGCAACGATGGTCAACGTCGATAAACAGGGGTCAAAAGCGATCAATGCTGGTCAAAAGAGGTAGATGACAGTGAATAGTGGTGAACGGTGATGGAGGGTAGTCAAGGTGGATGAATATTATAAATTGGGTGTTTGTGTTGTGTTGTTTTGATTGTAACATGTCTCTGTTATCTGATTGTACTTACATATATAGGAAAAAAATAAAAATGTGTTTAATAAAGATTATGGGGAAGGAGCAAAATCAGAAAATTCATGGGAAATGAGCAAAAAATGAGAAGTCAAGTGGGTGGGGGACGTGGTGGGCCAATTTGCACTCGTCATTAGTCGTTTTCACACCATCGGACCATCAACCAGTGTTTCATTTGTGAATACAAATCATACTAATAATTTTATTGACAGAAGGTCAAAGATTTAATTAAAAAATATAATTTAAATTATTTAGTAAACTATTGGTGATTCGTCGATGATCATCAACGGAATACCGACCACCTTTTTTATAGTTACATTTATATTTTTAAATTACTATTTACATGTATTAATGTTATCGATAAAAATCACAGACGTTTTACAAATAGAAAACCATGTCATCGGCAAGCTCACTTTTCCATTGTTAATCCATTATAGAATCACCAACAAATTTGTGTCGTCGATTTTTGTCGATGATACCATATTTTTTGGTATTTTCCTCTATGATGCTTAGATATTATATAGAGTAAATTACGGATTTGGACCCTATTGTTTGGTGGTTTTTTACAAAAATGGTCCCTACACTTCATTTATTATAGAAGGGGACTCGTGATATGTTGTTTTATAATGAGTTGGTCCCTCACTCTAATGACCATGCAAAACATGCGTTAACTGTAAGGGTATTTCTCTCATTTTCCTTTTTCTTAATTTTAAAGTTAGTTTTTCGATTTTTTTTCTTTTTGTAGAACCCCCCAAACTTTAGGGACCACTCTGTATTTAATCTCTCTCTCTTTATCTCTTTCACAAGCCGATGTGAACCCACCCCCTCTTTGGTACCACTTTACCCTCCAACGTGACCTCCACCTAGCTCCAACAAACCCCACCATCATTTTTCACCACCCCTTCTCCCTACATGGATCATCACCAGCCTCTACATCATTTGTTGGACCCCTCCGACGAACCCCCTTCTTTGTCTTCTCCCTCGTCTATTAAACCTCATACGACGAAGCCCCTTCTTGGCTTTCTCCCTCTTTTATTGAAATCGCTCCACCTAGATTTGTTTTTTAATCTTTCAAAGTTTTTTATTACTTTCTTTCTCTCTCTATGTGTGTGTGTGTGTCTATAACTGTGTATGCATTTAACAATATGGGTGTGTGTGTGTGTGTGTCTATAACTGTGTATGCATTTAACAATATGGGTGTGTGTGTGTGTTTAAGAGTGGCTATGTGTTTATATCTCTTTATGTGTGTGTAACTTATATATGTGGTTTCAAAGGAGAAAGTTGCAGAGGGATGGACGATGTTGGAGAAGGGTTGGGGATGTAGGTTGCCAGTGGATGTTGATGGTCGGTGGAGGTGGCCAAGGTGGCTCCTGGTAGAGGGAGGGTTGAAGACGATGTGTTATCTATAAAGTATAATATATTAAAGAGTAAATTACAATTTTGGTCCTTTATCTATGCTCACTTTTTGGTTTTGGTCCCTCCAAAGGTAAAAGTACATTCTTGGTCCCTCAAACGAGTTTTTGATAACACCCTTGGTCCCTCCGGCTAACGCCGTCCAAAATCTGTCATTAGCCATCCCATGTGCCCCTCACGTAAGGGGCATTTTCGTCTTTTTGGTCTTTTGTTTATATAGGTACAAGTATTTAAAGCTAGAGGTACAAGTGTTTAAAAATTAAAAAAGAAAAAAAAATCAAAATTAAAAACCCATTGTATCAATCCAAAATTGAAAACCAAAATTAAAAAGCCATCACCACCTAACCCAACAACCTGTTCATCCTCATCCATATAACCTAATATCTACAAAAAAAAAACCCACTTCTTTTTAAGGAATTAGAAAACTTTACAGATCCATTCATCAGCCCCACCCCAAGTCCTTTCACTTCCAGATCCATTCATCAGCCTTCCCCTTCCCTCTTTTCCGGCCACATCACATCACGACTTCCATCTCCTTTCTCTGGCGAAAAGTCTTTCCCATTTCTCCGATGACCACCGTTGATCGTCGACCGCCGCCTAACCCATGATATGAAGCAACCGTTTCATTTTCCCTTCTACTCTTTCAGATCTGTTTTCAAGAGGGTTTGATTCAAAGATTTCAGATCGTTTTCCCATTTCTCCGACGACCGCCGTTCGTCAACCGCCGATGACTGCCGTCAACCGCCGATGACCGCCGTCGATCGTCGTTGACATCCGCGTAAGGCGTAACCCAGAATATGAAGCAACTTTTTCATTTTCCCTTCTACTCTTTCAGATCTGTTTTCAAGAGGGTTTGATTCGAAGATTTCAGATCGTTTTCAAGAGGGTTTGGTTCAAAGATTTTGGTTGAAAGATTTCGATTCAAAAGTTTATGTTCTGAGTTTTTGTATGTTCTTTTAGTTTTTTTTTAGTTTGTTTGTATGAATAAGAACCAAAACAAGAAAATGTATAGAGAATTTGTAGGTGTTTATTTGTAATCTTTTTTTTGTATGTATAAATATGAAGTTTTGTTTAAGTTTTGAGTTTGAGTTTGAATTTGATTTAAGATTTTTGTATTGAGTTTGAATCTGATTTGGTATATGTGTAATGGGTTTGAATCTGATTTAGTACATATGTTTTTGTATTTGAATCTATAATTTTGTTTGAATCTTGGTGGTGACCTGGTGGTGATGGTGGTTTATTTGAATCTGATTCAATATTCATGTTTTGGGTTTGAATATGATTTAGAATTTATGTTTTAAGTTTTGAACATGATTTAGGTTCTGTGGTTGAATCTTGATGATGATGGTGGTGGTTTTTATTTTTATTTAAAAAAATATTAAATATGTAAATGACTGATTTGCTGGTGGAGGTGGTGGTTTATTTTTTAATAGAAAAATAAAAAAAACAGTAAAAAGACGAAAATGCCCCTCACGTGAGGGGCACATGGGATGGCTAACGGCAGATTTTGGATGGCGTTAGCCGGAGGGACCAAGGGTGTTATCAAAAACTCGTTTGGGGGACCAAGAATGTACTTTTACCTTTGGAGGGACCAAACCCAAAAAGCGAGCATAGCTAAAGGACCAAAATTGTAATTTACTCTATATTAAATATGATATTAATATATAGAAATAATAAATTGAGAAAAGACAAAAGCATAAAGTGACAAAGTTGTTTAAAAAGAGAGAAAAAAGAAAAATGACAAAAATGTTCTTGTAGTTAGCGAGTGTTTTGGATGGTCGTTAGAAAGCAACACACCAAGAGTCCTCTTCTATAATAAATAAAGTTTATGGACATTTTTGTTAAAACCACCAAACTACAGGGACCAAATCTGTAATTAACTTATTTTACAATTAAAGATTAAAGGATAACAAGTTTAGAAAATTAGAAAAGACAAGATAAATATTTAACTTTTGACATGTTAATTAAAAGAGTATAGATTTAAGATAGAATCAAACCGTCAGGAGTGTATATAACTAGGGATAACTATGGGTCAGATTGGATTGATTTCGGGTTTAACTCATTTTATTAAGCAGGTCGGAAATCTTAATCCAATCCAACTCATTTAGAGCATCTCCAATGTTAAAAAAAGAAGACTTGACCAATTACATGATAAGGGGTTGAAGAAAAGCTTTGCCATTGGACTAAGGGGTTAAGGAATAGGTTAAAGGCAATGACTCGAGGAACATAAGTCTTTGAAGATTTGATTGTGTGTGGTGTAATTTATGTATATTTATTAAAAATATAAAAAAAATAACTTTTTGTTAGTGTAATCCTATGTGGCAAAATGGTCAGTCTTTGTAAAAGGTTGACCATTGGAGATGCTCTTAGTTAAATAGGTTGAGATTTTTCAACCCACCCCAACATGCTACTTAAATGGGTTGATCGACCCATTTATAATTTTTTTCAACCCAACCTGTAAATAAATGGGTTGAACCCAGTGACCCATTTAATTTTAAAATTAAAAAAAATTGATTATTTAATTTTGTGAATAAAACACAATCACAAACACAAATAAAATGAAATTCTCAAATTTTGAATAAACCGCAACAAATGCAATAAATTGTCCAAATATTTAAGCATTTACTTAAGTAACTTTAATTTTCGTTGGAGCTTTGGAGACGGACGACGGGAAACCAGAGAGCCGAGAGGGAGATTTGGAGGCGAGTTAGATATTATTTTATTACACTTAAAAAAACTGAGAGCGTTTGAAATTTTAAATGTTTCATAGATAAAATTAGACATTATAATTAATAATAAAATAAAAATGTATGATATTTTAAATGAGTTAAAAACGGGTTGAAAAAGGTCGAAAATTTCAACTCGACCCAACCAATTTATTTAAATGGGTTACAGGTTGACTTATTTAACTTAAATGGGTTGAAAATCTCAACCCATCTGCTAATTATGGGTTGGGTTCGGGTTGAGTCGCTTTTTGGCACCCCTATACATAACTAGGATTCTTCTGAGATATATAAAAATATCATGGAATTTTTACAAAATTAATTCACTACTACATGGATCAATTAATTAGAAACTATAATACCTGATTTATGAATTTAGGCAAAAAGTTGATTACCTTCAACTTTAATTAGTTCCATACAGAATCTGCTTACGTTTAGAAGGATACCAATGTGCGGTTGAGACTAGCGAAAGTCTGGATAATACGTGATTTATAAAAGTTAAATCATTTTTATTTTATTTATTTATTAATTTGTATGAGTATATTTTGATTTAGATTTTTCAAAAACTAACATAGAATAGTTGTTTATTTCTTAAAATTAGTACATGTTAATTGATTATGGTAAACCTACTTATTGAGTGCCTTATTGGCAATTTTAATTATATAAACTTAGTTGGATTTTATAAATGTTAAGTATTCATTAACTATATCATTTTAAAGAATATAACAATTATCATATATTATTATGCATATATATATATAGGGACGGGTTCAAATGAGAACTCAAATTTGGTTGTGAATATTTTTTTGATTGGGACACGTGTAGCGCTCTCATTTGTCCTCACGTTCACAACCAAATTTGTGTTCTCATTTGAACCCGCCCCTATATATAGGCATCTTCAAATATAAATCAGTCAAATGTTACGAACTATACAAACTCGTATAAATTAATATAAAAAATAAAAAGTTTCATGATTTTTTTTCATCAAATGCTATGATTTAAGATATTAATTCACATATGTTTGTTTCACCTTGGGTTCAAATAAGAACTCAAATTTGGTTGTGAACGTGAGAACAAATGAGAGCGCGACACATGTCATATTCAGACTGAATAATAAAGGAAATATTCAGACCGAATAATAGTATTATTCAGTCTGAATAATACTACATTCAGACACGTGTCACGTTCTCATTCGTCCTCACATTCACAACCAAATTTGAGTTCGCATTTGAACTTTTTTTTCCTCTCTCTCTATATGTATATATATATATACATATATATAGGGACGGGTTCAAATGAGAACTAAAATTTGATTGTGAACACGAGGACAAATGAGAGTGTGACAGGTATCCTATTTAAAGAAATATTCAGACTGAATAGAGTATTTATTCAGTCTTAATAATTCTTTGTATATTTAGTCTGAATAAAGATTATTCAGACACGTGTCGCCCTCTCATTTGTCCTCACGTTCAGAACCAAATTTGAGTTCGCATTTGAACTTTCTTCCCCCCCCCCCTCTCTCTCTCGCTTTATATATATATATATAATTCACAATAAAATAGGTAAAATGAAAAACATGAAAGTTTGGTCTTTACTTTGCGTTTGAGCAATGACTATTGTATTCACAATTAAGAAAAAGACATTCTATTATGTTCAATCGTGACAAAAAAGATGCTAGATTACTCATACGTCAATTGAAAAACATCATCAAATTTGCCTACACATTCTATTTGACTTGCCAAGAGATCAATATAGAAGACCGTTTATACAAAAAGATTAACTAAAACCATGATAAAACATTTCACATCAATAGAGTAAGAGTTCTAAAATATAAACTTTAAATTATGGGTCATTAATAACTTCTATGATTTTAAATTGGTATATATGACATAGCTTGTTACTTTGTTTGTAGCTTTAGAAATTTCATCTGAGGAGTAGCCCGACCTTCAAGGTGTAGTGAGTTAAACTCATACATCTCGTTGGATATTGATTCTTGGTGCGTTGCCTTAACAAGAACATCAGAGTGATGGAATAAATGGTAAAGTCCAGCTTACCGGTAGGTCAAGAGGTCAAAGTTGAGTAGTGTGCGTGAGTATTGACCATATAAAAATATTATATACTTACAAAAATAAAATTAGAAACCTAAGTTAATTAAGGAGTTTGTGCAGATAACTCATATCATATTGATAGAGAGTATGAAATTTCAAGCATCTAATAGGTTTGAAGTTATGGGCGGCTAATCAAATATAATTTCTATAATAATTCTAAGTTGATTTAAAAGTTACTGTGAGTTTACTCTTAGGTATTAAAAAGGAAGCCAAGCATCTAGCCTAATACCAAATTCAAGGAAAATGTTATTTTCAAAAAGAAAACATATATCAATGTGAAGTTCAACACACACAAAATCTGTTTTACAATAAAACAAAAACATCAAAATTTGGAAACAAGACATTAAGATGCCCTTATTAAAGAAATTAGGATAAGGATTTTTATTTGAAGTATGAATTTTGGGTTTTTATGTTTCTTGAAGTAGGAGTAATTAGAGTTAATTAGCATCAAATCCAGACATTATTCTTGTAGAACACCTAAATTTAGTTTGCTTAATTATTTTCCAATCAATGTTGGGCAATAATTTCAAATTATATATTTTTCCCCTTTCAAGATTTCATTTAATGTCAATGAAGTAAAGAGATGAAAATAACTTCTCTCCTTTGGCATGCTATGTGTGGGTTCCACTTATTTCATCATAATGGTGAGTTGTTACAATCATCATAATATTTGCTACTAACTTTAAAATGAAAATAACACCACCTCCATGGACAAATTGAAGAAAAACCCTAATCCCCTTTTGGCTTATTATCATATCCCTAGCTAACCTAGCCTTAGTTGTGTAAGCTCATCAAGAGTAACTAACTTGTTGATCGACATGTGAGATTTAATTACTTCTAAAGAATGGATGATTATTTTTGTACATATTCATGTTAATTTATTACCCGATACAACGTATACCGATATTATGTTATCACACCTTGTGTCATTTCGAGTTACATGTTGTTTCGTTCGATCAATTCTAACTTCAAGAGCATGTACTTATAAGACTATAGAAAACACAACGGAACATGTGGTGGTCAGAGTGATAGGGTAAATGAATTCTTGACGTGTTTGGTTAGTGTGGGCCGAGTGTGTGGAGTAGGGCGCGCAGACACTAATCGGACATACCATTGGATCCGATCCCTTCTTATCTATCTCATATATAAACAAAACATAAAAACACACACACACACACACACACACATATATATATATATATGTATTTGGATGTCTACCTTTTTATCTTTTCGTTCATCTATAAATATAAAGAGGAGATAAAGAAATACTGTAGTGATATGTGTAGTCCAACTTGAGCACAAGCAAAAAACACACACAGTGGGTGAGAGATGTCAAACACCAGCTGTTGCATAGAAGTAGCAACATCACCTGAGCAGCTTTGTTACATCCCTTGCAGCTTTTGCAATATCGTTCTTGCGGTATTCTCTCTATCTCTCTCGATCTCTTTGTCATCGTCTCTCTCTCTCTCTACCCTCCACCCCCTTGTATATTTGTGTGTTTTTCAAAGGGAGAGAGAGAGAGAGAAAGATGTATTTGTGTTTGGAGGGTTCTTAAATGATAAAGGCAACAACTTAATTTTTGGGTTTGATCTTGAGATAAGATTTTGGTGTTATTATGGTGGAAGCAATCAACATCATTTAAACTTTCTTGAATCTTTTCTCTTTCACAACATACTCTCTCTTCATAGTTCATTTCTCTTTCACATAAAATCAATGAATTTAAGCCCTATTTTTCAGGGAGATTTTTGCAATACAAATTCACAAAATTAAATAACAAAAATAGAGAGTATGTAACACACCCAATCACGGGCAAGTAGCATTTTGAGTACATAAAAACCAAAATCTAGGGTTTTGTTTCTCCTATACTAATAAGATCACTAGATGAAGACACAAAGAGATTTCAATTTCAAGGAATTTTATTTCCCTCCCTATAAGAAAATCTATGATTCGAGGATATTTACATCTCTACACAATCTTAATTTTAACTTTAATATCATAGATCGGGTTCAATCTTGATCATACATTAATTTGTAAATCTGAAACCCTAATTGTCTTATATTAATTCAATATATGCACATGGAGTGGAATATTGCATGATGGATCTCATGTGTTTTTAGTTGATTTTTCTCAAATGGGTTTGTAATTTTGATTTGGAGTTGATATCTGGGTTCAGGTGAGTGTACCATGCAACAACTTGTTTGATATGGTAACTGTGAGATGTGGACACTGCACCAATTTGTTGTCTGTGAATGTGGGCATGGCTGCTGGATTGAATCAGTCTCACTCCAATTCTACCTCCCAAGATGATTCTTCTTCTTCTCATCATCATCATCACCAGGTGTTCTTCTTTCAGAAGTTCTAATTTAATTATTTACACCAAGTGTTATTTAAACCATAGTGAGTGTTTACAAAATGATATCAAGTATAATGGTTGCTTCATGCATTTAATTTTTCATTATTTGAAAAAGGTATAATGTTTTCTTTTCTATTACATTTTCACAAGATGATTTGGTTCAACAAAACACTCGAACAAATTGGTATGTGATAACATTCATGACTGTTTTAATGCAATAGTATATATTTAATTAATTAGAATTTAAGTTTATAGCACTAACAAAGACAGGTTTTATAGAAAGATGGTACAAGTTGTTAGGAAAAGGTTAACTAACTAGTTAAAAAATGTTATTCTTATGAAACAATAATTTATTAAAACAAAGTTTAACAACAATTAATAAACTTAATAGCTCAATTAATCCTTTTATATAACACTTAATAAAAAGTGTTGTGTGAAAGTGTTATGTAAAACCAGTTGTAGAGTCAAACCTAGTAGGATTTATGATGTCAATTATTAATTTATTATTTTCTGTAAAGAAAATATAAATATAAATATACGTATGATTATTTAAAATAATAGGTTTGTTAATATAAAATGCATAATTATTTAATAAGCAAAATTAAGAAAACCTTAGAACTATAATAATTCCGTTGATACATAATTCAATCAGTTTCTAATACATCAAATTCATATTTATATTTCACTTTAACAAAATCTGGTTATTAAGAAGTTAAAAAAATGACTGTCATAGTAGATTGCTTTTATTGAACTTCATTTTATCCAAATAATAAAAAATATACTCTAAAAATATTACAATAAGTGATAACGTTTATATGTGTCTTGGCAGGTTTTTAGGCCATTTAAAAATAAAGTCTTATTAACTATTTTATATGACACTTTTAACACTTCTCCTATAAATACGTATTTTTATAAATCATTTCTTAGATTGTCCTATAAACATATATTTTTTAGAAGGCGCTTGTATTTATATGACACTTAATTAGCTAATACGATACTTTAGTTTCAAAAATTTTGCTTAGAACCTTGTTAAGACGCGTAAAAACATCTTATAAAGTCATTATAACACTTTTAAAATGAAATATTATTGTTTGATATAAAACTTAAACCTCATATTTTTAACAATATATTAAAACACTTAGTCATGTTTGACGTTTTTCAAACCCGATTTTGTTTCTTACTTTCGTAAAATTGATAGAAATAGTCAATTTCACTTTTCATGTTATTTTTTAGCCATTCCAAATCAATAGGTTTCTACAAATAGCCAAAATTTGTGTTGTTTTTTTTTTTTTTTTTTGCATAAACTGTGAATTAAGCCAAAAAAAAGTTTAAAAAAAGATTATGCGTAAACTTACCACATATCCAGCAATGTATAGGCCACGTAATAAGGAAAGTTTACGGATAATGGTTTACACAAAACCCTTTCTATGTAAACTTTTATTTTTTTAATTTTTTTGATTTTCCAAGAAAATAAATTTTATTTTAATTTTTTTCTAAAGTTTACGCAGAACCATTTTATACATAAACTTTTATTTTTTATAAATTATCTAAAAGTTTACTCAGAAACGTAATTTAACATTTCAAATATATATTTTCAAAAAGCAAGAGAAGCTAAAAAGGTGCTAAAAGGTGGCTTTAAACAGCCGTTAATTATATTTTGGAATGTTAAATTTACGTTTGTATATCATTACTAAGCAAAATATTTTTGTTTACAGAATTTTTCCTGAGAAATCTGTGGCTAAAGGGTGATTTCTTACAAAACCATCACAAAAATTGGTGGAATTCAAATCCGTGACAAATTACCCAGGGATTCTCTGGATGATCCGTTGGTATTTTCTCAAAAAAGAAAACATCGAACCATTGTTATTTTCTGAGTGGGTAATCACCAACGGAAATTTCCCTGGGTAAAAAGTCATTTATTCTGTAGTGTATACACAAGTTAAATAAACCAATAAAATATATATTATATACATAAATATATGATACAAGTAGTTAAGAGGTTGTTTCAAATACAAACCAGTTAAATGTTATAAACTATACAAACTCGTACAAATCAATATAAAAAAATTCATAATTTTTTTTCATCAAATGCTATGATTTAAGATATTATTATACATATGTTTGTTTCACCTTATGAAAAAATCATATGTGAAACTTTTATATTATGAAACAAATAAATGTGAAATTTTTGCATAGAAGAACATATGAGAAACTTTCAACTTACGAAAACAAATACATGTAAACCTTTTACATTATGAAACAAACATATGTGTAATAATATTTTAAATCATAACATTTGATGAAAAAAATTATGAATTTTTTTATTTTTATATTAATTTATACGACTTTATATAGTTTATAATATTTAATTGGTTTGTATTTGAACATTTCTCGGTAGTTAATTTATGCAACAAAAGATGATCATGTATATAACAATTTACATGCACTTGTGTAATTTCTAATGACTTTATTCTATTTTAATTACTATGAGCGACAAAGTAAATGAATATAATTGTGTTGGTCATGCATGCATTTAACTTGGATTGATGATGTAAATTATATATTTACCACAATATCACTACATATAGATTGTAAAATAGAGAGCGATGTATACATTTAGTTCTAATTATGACTCGATAATTATACCGCATTAATTGCCTTAGCATTTCTTGTAACTTAATTGAAGAGATCAAAATAGTTTTAGAAGTACTTTCCATAATTTTCGATTTATATTTGTTATTTACTAAATCCAGTATCAAATGATTCCAAAACTAAAAAACACAAATCAATTTACAAGAGAATCATATAACTTACTGTTTCATTATTGCCAGTGATATTAAAATCCCATGAAATCAATGGATGGTTAATAAAAGCTGGTATTTTGGAATTGTCATCTCAAGAGTGTAGTCTTCTTCTTTCTTTTAACTTTTGCAATTGAATTATAACTGATTCAGTCATATCAATGTCCTCAGTTTGGTTGCTTTCTCATTTAATAATTAACCTAAATTTCTAAATAGATATGCCACAGTTTTCACTTTTCACCACGATATTTTCTCCTTCTTGTTAAGAGATTTGTTTTTTACTTTTATCTTTGAGAATTATTTTATTATTTGATTAAAAAATTATATTGTTTTATTGATCATGCATGTATGTTAAATGTTGTATTTACTTTCTAAGAAAAAAATAGAAAATAATGAGCCTTGAAATGATACAAGTCTTAATTTATAAATTTCCTACTTACAAATATAAATTCCAATGTGACACTGACTATATATTAACTAGAATCATTATCTCTAAATACTCATTGATACTGACTGTATATTATCTCTAAATACTCATTGATACCCATTGTATATACATCATGATACCATAGATACACGATAGGATACCGCTTGTACACACGTTATGATTACAACTTCTAAACCGTTGTGAACACAAGATAACATACTGTTCTCGTAAGAGACAAAATGATACAAAAAAAACATATCATATTTTGCTACCGATCGGCCATTCACTAAAAAACAAATGACTTTCACCCACAAAAATTACTCAGAGAAATTTTCGTCGCTGATTACCCACGGATCACCTAGAAAATACCAATGGTTTGGTAAAATTCGATGTTTTTCGAGAAAATACCAACGAATCACCCATAGAATCCCTGAATAATCTGTCACTGATTTGAATTACCCACCAGCAATTTACCCACCAACTTTTGTGACGATTTTGTGAGAAAACCCCTTTAGCGACAGATTTCTCATAGATAAGTCTGTAGACAAAAGTCTTTCGTTAGTTGTGATTGTTAATAAAAGAGACATGAGAAACTTGCTCTGATACCAACTGACGCAGTAGGAAAATGCACAACAGATCGACAAACGTCTAAATCCAAATGGATAACAAGTCCACAATCGTAAAATCCGGAAATTAAGAGAAAAACTCTTAACGAGAGATAAAACTCTAAAATAATTGTATTGATCAATAATCTGAATAATAATAAAAACATTAAACTCTATTTATAATCTAAATTAGATCAAAGATAACTATGAAAATCTAAATTGAAACTAATCCTAATTTTAAACCAACTATGAAACTAAATAATTAACTAAAGTAACTAATAATAATTCTAATCTAATCATAAAGTTGATAAATAATAACTAAACTAAATAATTATCTTAAAATAATTAACAAATAAAATAGTCAAATAAATAGAATCCTTTCAGGACTGTTCAAAACTCGTGCATGACCAGGCACACTACCCAGATCGCGGGATAAGTCGCGCAAGGAACTGTTTTTCAGTTTCCGATGCATATTTACGAGCTTCTTTCGAGCCCGTTTCTTCTTTTCCAATGAT
Source organism: Silybum marianum (assembly GCA_036898165.1). Taxonomy (NCBI): domain Eukaryota; kingdom Viridiplantae; phylum Streptophyta; class Magnoliopsida; order Asterales; family Asteraceae; genus Silybum; species Silybum marianum. The sequence goes on along the minus strand of CM072528.1, from coordinate 48,861,313 downwards.
TAGTGAAAAGCCTCATTAACTCGTAAATTTTCCCTACATCAGACACCCTTACTTGAAAAGAACTTGACCTCCAGTTCACTTGAAAAATAGTTTTACCCGATTCGTAAAATATTATTTTCTTCAAAACGTTTGGATCCACAACCCGACCTTCAAAACTCGAAAAGGTTTCAAGTTCCAAAGGATATTGTCTGGATCGCCTCCATACAAGCGACACTTCATCAAACTCGAAAGGGTATGTGGCTAAATGAACTTTGTCGGGAACTGTTTTGATTTGATCCGGACCCTTAGGAGCTGGAATAATGGAAGCATCATCTTCGGGATCAACTTTCTTGTATTCTTGCACCATCGATTTCAATTGCTTTGGGGTGTCCTCCACTGCTTCGCTCGTGGTTTCTTTGACAGTTGGTCTGAGATCTGGTTCGGACACTTGGATCTCAGTAAAGATTTTATGTTGTGGCTCGGTCACTATGACGATGGGTTTACCTTTGACCTCATCAGGCAAGGCATCATCTTTTTCTAGTGCCTTATTACAAACGGGAGGTTGCTTGAGTTGTAAAGGATTTGAGTGAATAACACGGTGGTCATGGTTGCCTTTGTGCGAAATGCTAACTTGGTTGTTTCTTCTGTCTCTTCGTCGATGGTTGTCGTTGTTGTTGAAGGAGTTTGTGACAATCGCTATCAGATTACCAAGTGTTGTGGTAACAACCGCAGTCATCTCTGCCATATCTGCTTTGGTAGCAGGTCGATCGGTCATTTTAATAAAAGAGACAAGAGAAGCCCGCTCGATACCAATTGATGCAGTAGGAAAACGCGAAACGGATCGACAAACGTCTAAATCCAAAAGGACAACAAGTTCACAATCGTAAAACCCGAAAATTGAGAGAAAAACTCTTAAACTAGAGATAAAACTCTAAAATAACTTTATTGATCAATAAACTGAATAATAATGAAAACATTAAACCCTATTTATAATCTAAACTAGATCTAGATAACTATGAAATCTAAATTCAAATTTATTCTCATTTTAAACCAACTATGAAACTAATAAAATAATTAATAATAATCCTAATCTAATTATAAAGCTGATAAATAATAACTAAACTAAATAACAAATAAAAATAGTCAAGGAACTACTTTTCAGTGTCAGATGTTGCAGATTTAAGAGCTTATTTCGAGGCAGTTTTCTTCTTTTCCAATGATTAGTGAAAAACCTCATTAACTCTTAAATTCTCCTTACATCAAAATATATAGTAGGTCGTTCATGTGTGTCTATATATGTTTATAATTTTAATGACGCTTTTATCTATTTAATCGATTAATTTTTTTTTGTCGATTCAGCAAGATCCTAACCACACTCCTCCAAGTTCTACGCATGATTTTGGTACATCTGCAAGATGCATGCCCACAAATGATCAAATAACCATCAATCGTCGTAAGTAATCAGATTTTGCAATGGATTCTCTCATTTTATTGTTTTATTACGATATGCAACAATAATGTAATAATTATCTTCATTGTATCATGTCTTCTTTAACTTTTCGTAGCTCCAGAAAAAAGACAACGTGTTCCATCCGCTTATAACCAGTTCATTAAGTAACGTGACCGACTCCCTCTCATTTTTATTAATAATTTGCAACGTACACAAATTATTTATTTATCTTTGAATTAATTAGACAGGAGATTCAGAGGATTAAGGCTAATGATCCAAATATAAGTCACAGAGAAGCATTCAGTACTGCTGCAAAAAATGTAAGTATCAATGATATTTTTTATTAATTTTTTTTAGGATAGCTTAGATTAAAATGGAACATATTTTGTCTCATTTCATATATATTTTGAGAAACCTACTCAAAAACTTTTTTTTCGACAAGTCAACTCAACATAAAGTTTTTCTAAAGCAAAATAATAACTTATTTACAAGTTTTTTAACATGTTTGTTTAAGGAGGAGGTTAATGGCACCTTTAAGGTGTGCTTATGGCATATCTAAAAGTGAATGTCATCCTCATACAAATGCATTAAATTTCGTACATACACCTATAAAATGCATTATATTTCGTGTCCCCTCTATATTAAGGATGCCATTAGCACTTCCTTGTTTAATTGGATCAAATATCTACTATCTTTTCAACGGTCACATCAAAGATGTTGTCTTCTCCCCCCAATATGTTTTTAAACATAAATTTTCTAAGTATATATGAAAACAGAATCCATTATATTTTATGTGTTATTTATTTTAATAACACATATTCTTTGTATTTTAACTTTTGTTATTAAATTTTGAAAAGATTGACTGTGTGATATTACTACAGTGGGCACATTTTCCTCATATTCATTTTGGGTTGATGTTGGAGGGCAACAATCATCAATCAAAACCTAATGAGGTGAGATCATCCATGAATATTTTCTAGTTTTAATTAACTAATTTATTTATTTTAATATCTTGTATTATCAGTTTATTTTATAAAAACGTGTGTTTTATAATATAATAGATATTAACACTTATTTATTTGATTGGTTTTAGTTAGAAGACTTTTATTATAAGAAAACCAGTTTTAACTAAACACTTATATGCAGGGGCGGAACACAATAGAGGTCTAGGGGGCCATGGCCCCTGCGTTTTATCCCTTACATACTAGATATTAGAAATATTATCAATAAATTACGCTTAGATCAGGTGATTATGTGTATATGGCCCCTGTATATGTGGTCATAGGTTCTATTCTATTGTCACAAAATTTTTTTATAATGAATTGAGCTTATCAATGAAGATGTTTTGTTGAGTTCGACCCCCTTAATTAGAAGGCTTGTGTTCCGCCCCTGCTCATATGACAATTTTGAAAAGAAATGACTTATTAATTAGTCCTTTTACATAACATTCTTTTGAAAAAAAAAATATATCTTACAAAAACAAGTGTACTATAAAAAAATATGTTCAATATATAGAACATTTCTAAAATTATCTATTTAAAAAAATTCACAGGACATTTTATTTCAAAAATGTCTTAAAAACTTGTTAGAATATCTGAATATTTTCTATCAATTTATCGTAACACTTTTACATAAAAATACAATTTTATAATCATATAAAACAGTTTATTAGGATATTTAGATATATTTAGAGTTTTATAAAACCAATTTTATTATAATGTTTTAAAAGAAAAAAATAATATATTTACAACAAGTATAAAACAAAGGAACTTCACTAATGGATTTTTCCAATGGAAATTGTCGAAGAATTTGTGGTGGATCACTGATTACTGACATATACGACAGTCGTCTCGTCGGTAAATCACGATCACCGGCTTTCAAATCCGCTGATCTGACGGTGATGGTTTTTTCTGACAAATTTTTTCGATCATAAATCCCTGATAAATTATAGGCTTCGTTTGGTAACAATTACGTTTGCCCGTATTTCTTGTAATTTAAATGGGAATTTTTGGGTTTCAAAAATTATATGTGAATCTTTATGGTAAATATCCATATTTGAAATGTCTGAAAACTTGTTGATTTATCTTGATCATAGAATTAAAATGTGATTAGTAATATTATTTTGTTTTTCATAAAGACGTAATACAATAATAAAATTGGTTTTTAACAATATTCAATTGTTCTATTAAAGTAGTTAATAGAACTTTTAAGTTTATAGAATCAACATTATACGTCTTATATGAATATATTAAAAATATTGTTAGGACAAAATTGAGTGAAATAATAATCACATCCTTATGAAACAGTAAGTTATTGATTAGGTCTAAGTTATGTAATTTAATAAAACTCAATGGTAGATCTCTTTCTTTTAGCATTATGTCTGACATTTCCTAAAAAATATTTTAAGAAAGCGCCATAAAAACGTCTCATAAAACTCTTTTTAGTTGTTGATTAGGTCTAAGTTATGTAATTTAATAAAGTGATTTATGTACATCATGAATTATATTAAGTTATGTATTTAACTTCTTCTTAGTTGTTTATTGTTTCATAAGTATAGAACTTATTAAGTCTTCAAAAATTCGTCCTACAACTTAATATATACACTTTTTCTAATAAGGTACATATTTTTTGGTTTTGTAAACTTAAAATCATTAAAATACTATATTTTAGGACAAACTCATTTTATTGCAGTAGAAACTACATGCATGTGTTATCTTGAAAAATTATGGATCTCACAATAATGAAATACTAATAATCATAAACATCAGATTTTTAACAGCCATATGTTTTCTATTTCAGTGAATAATTTAATCATAAACATCATATATTGGTCTAAATTAGAAGTTCAATAATGTATTCTTTTAATAATCTCTTTTAACTAAATGCAGCTAAGTTATGAGCAAGGATCTAAGAAGCGATTAAAGGCAACGACAGAATCATATAAGAATTAATTAAATATTTATATTTGGAAAAAAAAAACATTTCATCAATTCTACCATGTCATTTTCTCGTATTTTAAATTCTATCAAATAGAGCATTTTCATTTCTTATATGAAATAAATTCTTGCTTACATAGGTTCACTTGTATATAATTTCAGGTCATTACACCCGAAGATTAACTGATACACGTATATTGGTGTATACGGTTACCAAGAAGAGTATGTCTACCATTTTCTCTTTCCGATTAAACAATTAGTTTTTGCAAAGAAACAAATATATGAAAATAAAAAATGTTCATACGAGAACGGTAACAATTTACGAGAATGTAAGGATAATCCTCAATCAGTCATCTTGTACATGAAACTTTTCATGTACAAAATTACATATGATTCATATACAAAATTACATATGATTCACATACAAAATCATATACGATTAGCCGAGACTTTTCCCACAGCAAAAGTCGCGTGTGTCATTTTTGATGCTAGTACAAAATCACATATGATTTTGTACATAAAAAAAATTCATGTACAAAATGATTGGCTGAAGATTGTCTTCGCATTCTTGTAAATTGTTACCGTTCTCGCATGAACCCACCTCTATGAAAATAATCCACATATATATACATATAGATATATATGTTAAATTATTGTCTCGTTTAAACAATATGTATTCTATATATTATAAGTGAATATGAAATTAATATGGTTCAAGAGTATGTAATATCCGTGGTGTGTTATATATAGGTCAAAATAAGTTAATCTCAAACAAAGTTTGGTTTAGTTAACGACCTAACGGAGATTTTTTTTTATCAATTAATATAACAAAGTTCAAAGTTTTATATGTTGTACTTAATTACTTTGACATTTAAACAACTGATCTTGTAAATTTTGATTATTTGAATACCCGTTTACGAAATGGTTATGTCGAATAAAACGATAAACTTGCATATCATCAAATATTACTATACCAACATGCTTTACCGGTCAGAATTAACATAAAATATAAACCTTTAAAACTTTGTTATATTGATTAATTAAGAGTAAAAATTGTTCAATAAATAAAAACTAAAACTCTTTTTTAATTTCAATGCATTTTGCCTTATTATGTGTTATTGTTTATTTATCACTGCTTATATAAATGCACATGATACAGATCATGTGTGATAAGTACACATATCCATATATAGTGACGAGTTTGACTTAGAAACGTAAGAAGAAATCTCTACTTTTAGATCAATCCTAATTAAATGTCAACATTAATAAGGTGCATCAGATCAATTTCCTTTTAAAACGTAATTTATGGGTGAGCATTAGGTTAAAAGTGATTAAGGATATGATTCAGATCTTTTCTTACGCTTCTCAATTTAATTATTCTTCTCATACGAGAAATGAAGTTAACGTGAGAAGTGTAAGAAGGGATCTTAACCCTTGATTACTTTTAATCTCAAACTCACACATGAATTGCGTTTGATACAAGGATTGATCCGGTGTATCTCGGTGTATGTCATCTTCGTGCATCTCATCCTAATCAGGGAGAATTTCGAAACAACATGAGCATCGACATATCTATATTATATTACAAAGCATTTGACAAAAAAAAAACTCTTAAAAACCAAGTTTTATGCATCAGATATTGTTTATTGTTGCATATTACTTAAAATTCAACATTATAAGTAATTGTGCATAAGCACAACTTATTAAATCTTCATTTTTGAATTCGTGTAACTAATTGTAGATAAAGATAGTCAGATATAAGATAAAAATCTCATTTTAAATATTAAGTATTGTCTTTATATAAAATTATTTTTAGTAAACAAAAAATATATTACTTCATTATTAAACCTAAATCAAAAATTAAAGAACTTACACAAAAAACGAGAACTTTTCAGTAATTAATTTGATACGAATATATTTTAAATTTTTATGACATCTTTAAATTTATATTTTATTCAAACATAAAATATTATCGTTTTCTCAAAACCACATAAATACGTATTATAACATCGTCTGGGACGGATAATAAAATGAAACCAAAAAAATCGAAATACATCGAGTTGCATTACATAAGTATCCTTATAATATAAATAAAATATTAATATTTAATGTTAATGTTGTTAAAAATAACTAAAATATTAGACATGAGAAAGGAAACAATGAAGATGTATTAATTAAGTGCATGGGTAAACGAATTTTGGGTCTGCATTAATTTTTCTTTTGAGGGGAAGCACATGCCCCTTGTGGTTATTACATGGCTCCATCAGTGATCCTAATATGTATCTAAATGTGGAGATCTTTCTTTATCCTTTTTACCATTATTTCACTCCTTATAGGAACCCAATCCCACACACAGACACGCATATATATAGGGGTGGTATCCGTTGCAAACTATTCAATATTTGCAAACTTGCAAACTCACCATTATCTGATAGAAATAAGCCACGTGGATTATATTGTTTTAATATTTTATTGATTTTATTAATAGTTTATTAATTCATTGAGGGTATCATCATCGTTTTATAATTTAACCATTTTTAAATTAATATTTACTAATTTCCTATCATGAACACACTTTTGGACTACTTCGTCTTCTCTGGCGAGTTTTCCGGCAAGTTTTCTCATTCATGAATATACTTTTGCCATTCGTGAATACACTTTCACCATTCGTGAACACTTTCAACATTCATGAATATCCAATTGGTGCTTTATCATTGAGTTTGCACAGTTTGCAACGGATATCACCCCTATATATATATATATATATATATATGGAAGGAGGTTCAAACGAAAACGCTAAATATTTAAGAAAACAAGAAAACTTTTTTCCATGTACAAAATCACATATGATTTTGTACTAACATAAAAAAATGGACATGGGTGACTTTTGTCGCGGGTTAAGTCGCGTCTAATCATATATGATTTTGTATGTGAATCGTATATGATTTTGTACATAAAAAAAGTTTTCTTGTTTTCTTAAATAGTTAGCGTTCTCGTTTGAACCTGCCCCTATATATATGTACATATATATATATATATATATATGGTCCCTGTCATTTGTTAGCCGCATAGTTAGTGTTACTATACAAACCAATTTGGTCTTTAATTTTTGAAATCAACAGATTATAAGGACCGGTGGTAATTTTTGTAATAGACATTAAAGTAACACGAGTGAACATAAGTAAATAAGGGTAAGATGGTAAAGTTTCAATTAATCATTGATTAGGAAACTATTCATTTCCCTGAATCTCTCAACTCTCTTAAAATCTCACTTCGTTGAACTCTCCCACTTCCTTGATTTAGATGCAGACTATATGAAAATAACAAGTTCGTATATGAAATAATAAGTTCATCCAATTTTCATGTATGAAAATAACAAGTTCATATATGAAATAATAAGTTCATTCAATTTTCATATATGAACAGTTTCATCAATGAACATCCATGATAATGTAATCAATGTTTCACCTATGAAAATCCATGATAATCTATGTTAAATGTAAATTGTAAATTGTTTTACTAATGAACACCATCGTAAGTTAATGAACATGTACAAAATTTGATTGTTCAGTGGAGGTTAACAAAGTTAACACTAATTTCTTGGTTAACAAAGCTTTGTACTCTCTCTCTCTATTTATATATATACATATATACACATATAGATGCAGGATCAAACGAGAACGATATTTATTTAAAAGAACACGAGAACAGACAAATCATATGTGATTTTACACTAACATCACGTACAAAATCGCATATGATTCAGCCGACCTTTTCCTCGCGGCCTGAAGACGTAGCCACAAGTTGCCCGCACACTTTGTTTGACTGTTAACGGAAAATCATATGATTTTGCACGTGATTGTCCGTTCTCATGTTCTTTTATATAGATATCGTTCTCATTTGATCATCTCTCTCTCTCTATATATATATATATATATATATATAGTCAAAACTTATTTTGAGAAGTGATAAATATTTGAAAAATAAAGAAGAGATCATAACCCTTCATATGTTCTAGATCGGATTTGACTGTTTAATAATTGCGGCTTTGACTGGTTAAACATCGTGGCTATGTGAAAAATAGAGGGGGTAGTTTTGTAACTTTTACAAATAACTACCTGAAAAACGGATTCATATATGAACCTATGCGATTCACATATGAATTAATTAATTGATTCATATATAAACTATTCTAATTAACATATAAACTATTTTAACTGATTTATCATGCATTGTATATTAACCAACTATTTGATAAAACTTAACTAGTACCAATGTGTTTTGGTTGGTACATGTTGATACTACACTACAACAAAATTGATCTTATAAGATGCCTAAAATGAAAAAAAAAAACGTCATAAAAGAATACTTTATATGAGACAAGTTTATAGGACCAAACCAAAAAACGTCTTATCTAAAAGTGTCACAATAATTGTATAAGACATTTTTTGGCGTTTTAACAATTTTTTTACGACGCTTTTAAAATAAAGTGTCGTATTAACTCTTTTATATGACACTATTTGAAAAAATGTCATATAAAAAGATGGCCGGGCTATAAGCTTCTCAAACATGTTCTATAAAATAGTTAATAGGACACCTTATTTCAAAAGCGTCGTAAAAAACATGTTAAAACGCCTAAAAACATCCTATAAACCTATTTTAACGCTTTTAGATAGGACGTTTTATGGTTTGGTCCTATAAACATAAGTTCTATAAAGTATTCTATTAGGACGCTTAGAAAATTTAGGCTCCCTATAAAACCAAATGTGTTGTAGAACTAGTAATATGTCAACTTTAAGTTACATATATAAAAATTTATCAGAAATTTTTAGTGACATTGGAAGTTTTCAAGTAACGCTTGATTTTATGGGTTTTCAATTAGAATGAATAAAACTAGTAAAAATTAAAAAAAATCAAACAAAATAGTTAAGTTATAATGTTTCTAATATTAAATAATTAAATACATAAAAGAAACATAAAAATTAATAAATAATTAAATGAGTCACTACAATAAAATTGGTTTTATAGCTAGGATGTCTAGATTTTCTAAACGTTGTAATAGAATACTTCATAGAACTTAGCTTTATAGGACCAAATCATAAATCATCCTATCTCAAAACATTATAATAGGTTTATAGGACGCCTAGATTTTCTAAAGGTCCTAATAGGATACTTTATAGAACTTAGGTTTATAGGACCAAACCATAAATCGTCCTATCTAAAAGCGTTAGAATAGGTTTATAAGACGCTTTTACGTTTATAACAAGTTTTTTATGATGTTTTTAAAATAAAGTGTTCTATTAGCTATTTTATTAGACAATTTTGAGAAATATATTACAAACCCATTTTACAGGACACTTTTGTTTATAGGACATTTTTCAATAGTGTCGCATAAAATAGTTTATACGACACGTTATTTTAAAAACGTCGTAAAAAACTTGTTAAAACATGTAAAAGTGTCCTATAAACTTATTGTAACAATTTTATATAAGACGATTTTTGGTTTGTTCCTAGAAACTTGTGTTCTATAAATATTCTTTTACTATGTCTTTTCATTTTAGGCGTCCTATAAAATCAATTTTGGTTTCATATTTGATATGTCACTACCAATCAACTGTAATTGATATCAATGAAGTTGGTAACAATTTAATAAATACGATTGATACACGTGTTGGTCGATTTGGAACAAAATTATCAACCCTAGTTGCGAACCCTACTTGTTGTCAACAACAAGACATCTCAGACAAAATATTAATAATCTTTTTAACAAAAGATTATTTGTTTATGTCTTGTGAAGTTATAAAAATTTACTTTTAAATAAACTATTTTTTAATTATTATATATATATATATATCAAATATTTTTAATAAAAACGTAATAAACTAATATTGTAGAATCATATCAATACCGGTAATGTTCTCGTCCTTGATACCTACTATTATGACGTGATGTAAAGTTTAACGAAAGGCAATTACATTGACATCTCTATGCACCAAATTTGTTGTATTTATGTAGCATTAGGAATGTAAAAAAAAAGTTTTTGACACTACAAAAAAAACACCCCTTTTCCGTTGGAAAAGGCCGTTTCCGTCGGAAACGTTCCGTCGGAAATGGGATGGTCGGTAAAGCCTTTTCCGACGGATTTCCGACGGACATTTCTGACGGATTTCCAATGGAAGCCTTTTCCGACGGATTTCCGACGGAATATACTTTTTCGTCGGTTAAGGGTTTCCGACGGATACCTTTTGCGACGGATAACATTTGCGATAGTTTTCCGATGGATTTCCGACGGATTTTTTATGACGGATTTAGAAACCTTTTCCGACGGTTGGCTTTTCCGACGGATTTTGTACATTTCCGACGGATTTTTTGTGACCATTTTCGACGGATATTCCGTCGGAAATCCATTGGAAATGATGTTTTCCAAAAAAAAAGATTAAAAAATCAAATTTGTTGTACATTTGGAATCCAGAATTTAAAAAATCAAATTACCACACAATTTGATAACAAACGAAACAATTTAAAACAAAGCTGTTTTATAACAAACGAAACAATTTTAAATCTATAAAATTACGTAATTGTATCTATTATTCTAAAACTACGAAGAAGGGTTAGGAAGGTTTTGGTTCTGATTCTGGAACTGCTGCATTAAGGCTTGCATCTGGTCCGGGATCTGGAATTGCGCCATGAAGTCCTCAAACGCTTTTCTCGTGGCCTCTTGTTGGCGAATTTGATCTTCGTACCTCTGCCACCGCTCCGCTTCTTCCGCCCGCTCTTTCCGTCTCTGCTCCGCTTCTCTCTCCCGCTCTAACCGTATATGTTCCCGCTCAGCCTCCAACGTTGCTCTCAAAGACTCCAACTGAAATGAATTCACATTTAACAAGCAACAATGTTAAGCGCTAATTAATAAAAACATAACTAATACATGAATGTATTACAACCATATTACACATACCTCCGAAGCGGTTCCGGAACAACTATGACGGCCTTGACCGGTCAAATTTAAGAAATTCGTCACGTTATTGAACCCGAGAACACGATTCTTTTTTCGACCCCCGACAGCCTTTTCCCACAATTGATCCTGTATCTCCGGACTAAGGGTTGTCGGATCTACATCTGGGTATTCCCCCTGTCTCCTTTGGTGGAACGACGTCTACAAACACCAAATGTGTTAACTAATAAAAACTTATAGACATTTCGGCAGCATAACTGTTGTAATTGGAACATATCCATTAAGTAGTTTACACCTATCGTCTGCCCAACAACGGCAACCCAAACTAATTACTACAACTTTATGCTATAAAACAAGTCAATCCTAAAAACAAATTAAATTTTGTGCCAAAACAAAACTTACCGCCCTATGCTCGTGAGTCTGATCAAGATAAATTGGAGGATCTGTGGGCGTCCCGGTCGCACCCGGAACTAGCTGTCGGTTCGTGCAGTGAACCCGGTCAAATACCTCACTGATGAGGGGCTCGCGGTTCCATGCTTCTCTCTACATGCAATATATATATATATATACATATATATTCGATGTCAGTTGTTAGTAGACAACAAATTCATGATAAATTATATAAATTTAAAATATATAATAGATGAATGAATGAATACCATCCGTGACCGATGCACAGCCGTGCTAACTGAGCCTCCAGTATGCCTAGGGGCCGTTGACCGCAAACGATTGGCCCTATTGGCCACGGATTGACGCTGAAATACCTCACCAGTCCAGACCTGTTAAAACATAAAAGATAAAATTCAACATACAAATTGAAACGAACCTGTAACAATAAAAAATCCTACATACCTGGTCTATCATTTGGTTCCAGAAGGTCCCGTCGAGCCAGTCTGGATAGAATGGCCTCAGCCGCTCATAGTCTTGGCGATCCCACTCTATCCCATCGACGGCCTTTGCCCGCTTCGCTGACCATAAACGAAGTTCTCTCATCTTGTCAGCATAATGGGATTGCAAGGTATCCGTAAAGGCTCGGAACACGTCTTCATCTCGCTCTTCTGGCCACTGGTACCGAGTCTGCATATTGATCATTGTTTGTAAGTTATAAAATTACATCAAATGGTTTATATAGATTTTTCTACTAACCCGAAACTCCCCGAACATGTCAACGAGAGCTTTACAACTCCTAACGACCAACAATGGATCCTGATGGGCTTTACAACTCCTAACGACCAACAATGGGTCCTGATGGGCTTTAACAACTCCTAACGATCAACAATGGCCCTAATGGGCTTTAACAACTTCTAACGGCCAAAAATGGGCCTTGATGGGCTTTACAACTCCTAACGGCCTACAATGGGCCCTGATGGGTTTTAACCACTTCTAACGACTAACAATGGGCCTTGATGGGCTTTAACAACTCTTAATGAACTACAATGGGCCCTGATGGGCTTTAACAACTCCTAACGCTCTACAATGGGCCCTGATGGGCTTTACAAGTCCTAACAGTCTACAATGGGCCCTGATGAGCTTTAACAACTCCTAACGCTCTACAATGGGCCCTGATGGGCTTTAACAACTTCTAACGACCAACAATGGGCCTTGATGGGTCTTAATGAACTACAATTCATTTGAATGGGTCTTGATGGACTTTAACAACTCTTAAGGAACTACAATGGGCTTGATGGACTTTAACGACTCCTTGTAAACAACAATGGGCCCTGATGGGCTTTACAAGTCCTAACAGTCTACAATGGGCCCTGATGGGCTTTAACAACTCCTAACGCTCTACAATGGGTCTGATGGGCTTTAACAACTACTAACGCTCTACAATGGGCCCTGATGGGCTTTAACAACTTCTAACGACCAACAATGGGCCTTGATGGGTCTTAATGAACTACAATTCATTTGGATGGGTCTTAATGGACTTTAACAACTCTTAAGAAACTACAATGGGCTTGATGGACTTTAACGACTCCTAGTAAACAACAATGGACCTTGTTGGGCTTTAACGACTCTTAATGAACTACAATGGGTCTTAATGGGCTTTGTTGGCCCTTAATGACTCTTAATTAACTAAAATGGAACTTGATGAGATTTAACGAACCTAATTGGGCTTTGATGGGTCGTATAGTACACATATACATACATATAGACACATACATACATACATACATTTCCGACGGATTTAGATCCGTCGGAAATTTCCGGCGGTTTTTTTTATTTTATTTTTTTAATTAGAAAAATCCGTCGGAAATTTCTGAGGGATTTGAATCCGTCGGAAAATTCCGACAGATTTCCGAGGGATTTCCGACGGAAATTTTAATTTTGATTTTTTAATTTTTTTTAATCGTATCCGTTGGAAAAACATTAAATATCCGTCGGAAATTCCCGACGGATTTTTTCCGTTTCTCCTTATATACATCAATATCACACTACTACAAAAAATGGCATTTCCGACGGATTTTTTCCGTCGAAAAAACCGTCGAAAATGCCAATTTTTTGTAGTAGTGTGATATTGATGTATATAAGGAGAAACTCATTTTATAAAAATGTCATTAACATCCCGTAAACGGAAGAAGTTGAGCACTTTCGTCATTTACCATCAACAAGCATATTAAATGTATACAACATGTCATTGGCGTTTGTTGGCCTAGATAGATCCCTTTGGTTATTATCCTTAATTAACAAATATATAAATAATAATTATGAATTTAGATTATTACTTTTTTTTGAACGGCAAGTTAGAAGTTAGTAGTTAGTGATTCGAACCCACAACGACATCCATATGGGCAGTATGCGGGACCCGAACCTTCGCCTTAGGGGATAAACCTCCACTCCACCACCATTTTTAGGATAACCACCACTCCCAAGCCTCGAACCCAAGACCTTGAGAATGTTATAAAAATCCCGATATCGCTAGTCCAGAGGCCCTTTGGTATTTAGATTATTACTTGCATGATCTTTTCTAAATAACTTATAAAAATATTTTTTAATAGAATGAATCACATGCATGATGATTATGTGGTCTTTTCAAGAGTACTTTTGTTGAAAGAATCATGTTAAATGGTGATTAATTCCAAAATGGGAAATCGGAGTCCTACACATTGTTTTCCTTTCTTGATTTCATTCACAACTTTTTCTCTTTGTTACGTATTTTCACGTAGACAAAAGTGAAAAATTTATTGATGTACCATGTTTTGTATTTTAGTGACGATTAAAGAAAAATTTAATGCCGGTCGGATTGTCGTATTGAATAATGAACAATACAAAATCAATAATTTTAATTCACAAAAATTATTTAGATAAATTTTCAATCGATGATTACCTATGGCTTTTATCCAGAAAATTTCAATGGTTCCAGTAAAATTCGATGTTTTCGAAAAAATACCAACGGATCATGTAAGAAATGTCTGGATAATCCGTCATTGATTTAAGTTTCATACCAACAATAACCTACCAACTTTTGTTAATGTTTTGTGTTGAATGACCCCTTTAACGATGGATTTCCCATAAAAAATCGTAGATAAAAGTCTTCCATTTAATAATGACGAATCAAGATGAGTTCGGTGAAACGAGTAAATTTTAGAGTTATCAAACGGGATGATTAAATGGGTGGTGGATTGATCTCTAAAAACCCCTCTTGTCTATTTTTTTTCATAAATAATAACACTAATGTTGTTGTCTTATGTTGCGGTTATTGTTTGAAGGAACTTACTTTATGTTGCGGTTATTGTTTGAAGGAACTTACTTTCATAAATGAGTAAAATATGTTGGATTTGGTTCTTGTGTTTTTGTTCATTTTAATGATTCCCCTCCCTTAACTTCATTGATTTCACGGATACTGACAGTAAGTTTGATTAACTAAGGAGGTCTCAAGTTCGAATCCAAAGAAGAATAAAAAATTCATTTGTGACAACAGAGGTTCAAATGTGGTGACTTCATGCTATCCGCGAGGTGGGTGGTCGCCCTGGGATTAGTCGGCTAATATAGCGAGTTGGATATTCATGTTAATAAAAAAATTTGACTAACCATAAGTTTCTCCAACGGTCATTACCGTAAAATACTTATCGTCATTCCTTTGACAAAATTTCTAATAACTAGTTTGGTCTGTTAAATGTAACTCTGAATGACCGTGCACCAAGCTGTCATAATGCACTCAAACCGCAGTTGGTTGTCTTCGAGATCTCTCTATCTCCCTTTTTGGCACCAAAAACCTATATGTGTTGCCAAACAGACATGTACATTGATGTGCACATCCACATATACCAAATAATTGTTATCCATTGTTGCCCACTAAGTCGCCATCTACCTTACAAATGAAACAAATATGTTATGGCCGACACGTACACCTCCTAACTAAATTCTCCATCACAATATGGCTAACTATCATCAGAGCCCAAATCAAAAGAAGACGTAGTGAACTGATCACACCGCAACAGAGGGTGTCATAACATTGGTGCAACAATGACAGGCCTTTGGTACCAGCATAGGTGGTTACTACCTTAGTATACCCTAATGTGCGACTAATAAATGTGTCACAACAAATACGATCACATTTGAGATGGATAACAAATAATATGGATTATCAAAACGAGTCAAAAAGCATTTTAGAAGACAATAACGTTGGCCTTCAATCATAGAAACTTAACATTTTTATAACGCAATTGAAATCATATTTTTGATAAATTTGGGTCAATCATTTATGATCCTACGAGATTTAAGACGCTGTTAGCCAGAATTGTTGTAAGAAGCTGGTCTGGACACTGGAGTAGCAAATGTGGGATCCCTAAACTATGAATGTGAAGGTAACCTTCACAATTACTTTTGATGTGAAGGTTCTGATTCTTTTTATCTTCACAATATTTTGTTGTGAAGTTTCAAATGTAAAAATGTGGTCTCACGAGCCTCAACCCCCTCCCCCCCCCCCGCGCCGAGTATCTCACATATTGATAAATGTATGACTTCAATTCTCTTTGTTAATAAATATGTAACCTTAATTCTATCTTGATATGTGTGAGTTTAATTACTTGTTAACAAAAGTAAATACTAAATTCCTTATTTATTAATTACACATAATGAAATAATTTTAAGACTATTAATGAGGATTGGATTCACATGAGATCAGTCCGTTCTTGTGGCACCATGTTTTTTACACTTGAATTTTTACGGCAAAACATTATGAAGGTTAAAAAAACAGCAAAAACACTTTGAAAATTACCTTCACGGTGTTTCGTTATAAAGTTTCAAGTGTAAAAATATAGTCTCACGAAACAATCTGGTATCACATGATCCCGAATCTTAATAATGTTGTTTAATATTTACTAAATATGTACTACATATGTATAAATATTCTTATTTATTTTTAGTTTCCATCTCAGGGCTTACGCCTCTCCGCCTTGAGCCTTTCAACTTGGGGCGTGAATGGAAAACTTCTCAAGGCCCGATTCCGCTTTTTAAAACCTTAGACCTTAGTGTCCCCACCCCTAACAATGCACCCTCAAAAACCATTTCGGGCCTCAGAGGATTTGATTAAGTCCAAACGATCCTAGTCTTTTTAGCCCATCATCACCATAACCAGCAAGTAAAGTAAATAATTCATTACAAGAAACTTCAATCAAATACCAAAGAATTAAGAGAGGAAAAAAAACCAACACTTGTTGGACTCCTACAAACAAAAAAAGGTTCAATTGACAAAAATGGCATCATTTCCTATGGAACCGAAAGACACCCTCTTCTTTTTATCTGACCCACACTTGAACTTAAGATCCAACTCACCACTGTCATCAATAGGAGGAGAAGCATTGCTTGTAGAAGGGAAACTAAAAACAACCCGCTCATTGTTAGATTTCATCGTACCAAAACTGTAAGTCGGTAATTCCTTTGACTGAGTTGGTAGAAAAGACAGCATAATGGATGGTGTAGGTGGTTCAGTTGTTGAGCTGGAAGTGGCGGAGAATGGGAAGGTAAATCCATGGCCATTATCGGCTGATGATATAACCTGTTGTGGGTCCGGCCTCTTGAAGAAAATAGGTTTCAGGATTGGTTGAGATGGCCTCTTCTTAGCGGTATCCATGCCGTTCATTTGGTTGTCCACTGACCATGGCTGGCTTTTCTCTTTTTTCCTTAGAGTTCTGTTTTGACCCAAAAAACTATTAGAACAAGTTCTACTATAAACAACAAATTTCGAGTTTTTATTAAAAGTAGCGGAGTCAATTAGATTCCTAGCAGATGCCATTGTATATTCACTCGACCCTTCCATAGTCCATTGCCATCTATCCCTAACATCAAATAGGATCACCGTATTAAGGATTCTATTAAGAGATTCCATCTGAGCCGCCTCTACCCTGCCTTTCGGGAACTGATATATAGTGAGATTTCACTATATTAAGCACCTATTTAGTAGGCTTAGGTATTATACTTTACACATTATATCCCAATTTGAGTCATTTTGTTATCTTATTTTCCACTTTTCATATTTGGAGCTAAGTTGGTGATTTTACTTGTCTTTCACGTTTGGTAGTAGCTTAGTTGAAAATCTTAGTGCATGTCTGTGGATGCTACAGCAGTTGGCAGTTCTGGAATGAAGTGATGTTGGCAAACTCTCGGCTCAATCAAGCAAGCAAGGACAATTGGAAGCAAACTAGTAGTTAACTTTTTATTTAAGTATTTTCAGCTTAAAAAACAATATGATTACAATGCATCTTTATGTTTGGGAATCTTTTGAATAGTTGTACTATGTTGTAAAAAGTAGATGTCTTGTGTCTTTGGGAAATGACCTATGGACCCTTGTTCCATAGTTTTGGATTTTTGTGACATTTCCTTGTATAAAAGGAAGTGTTAGGGTCATTGTATTCCCCATGTTCCATCAGTGAAAAACTGATTTAATCTAAGCAATCTTTAGTATTCATCTTGTGTTCTTCAATATCTTCTTATTGTTCTTCATCTTCATCATAATCTGCATATAGCTTACTGTTACATTCCTGCAGCATTGCATTATGTTATTATTGTCTTTTATATTATTGCATTTTACATTCTTGCTATTTAAATTCAAGTTATTTACTTACAAGTCATTTATTTTCTTGCACTTCTTTTTATTGTCATTTATATTTCAGTCATATAGATATACATATATAAATATATATATATATATATATATATATATAGAAAGAGGTTCAAACGAAAACGCTAAATATTTAAGAAAACAAGAAAACCTTTTTTCATGTACAAAATCACAGATGATTTTGTACTAACATGAAAAAATGGATACGGTGACTTTTGCCGCAAGCTAAGTCACGGAAAAAGTCGCTGCTAATCATATACGATTTTATATGTGAATCATATATGATTTTGTACATGAAAAAAGTTTTCTTGTTTTCTTAAATAGGTAACGTTTTCGTTTGAACTTACCCCTATGTATATATATTTATATATAGCAATTCACGATTATGTCTTTACTTCTAGTCATTTATATTTATATCATTATTATGAGTAGCTAATTTTTATTAGCTAGGGTACAACTGAAATGGTAAGGTTTTAAACTACAATGGGCATTATTCTTTAATAATAATATTTCATTATTTCATCTAAAGTTTTATAAATCCAAACGACACTTCTTGACGGGTTGATCACTTTGATAGTGTTAAAGTGTCGTGAACTTAGGAATAAGTCACGATATGCACGTCAATCCGAAGGATATGAGAAGTATACTTGGAAAAGTTATCTTTTATGTTTTTCTCATTGATTATTGTTGACAAGACAGTCACTTATCAAAGTGTTAAAGTGCCATGGACTTAGGAATAAGCCATTGAATGCACACCAACTTGGATGATATAGAATCACATCGGAAGGGGGATTAATTAGACAAAAGAATTTGCTAAGCCATCTATTTTGAGAATACCAGTTGCTATCACTAGTCTTGATACTACATAGGAATATGAGTTGATAGCTAACCATTAGTATGCTGGTATAAGTCCGGAAGGAATACTCAAAATAGGCAGTGGAACGAATTATTATAGAATAAAATGATGTAGCATTCCTACAGCATTGCACACTGGAATTTATGTTTAAACCTTACCATAGATCTTATACCCATGCTATTTGCTTTATTCTGTTATAAATCTGTTAACGTGACTCACAAATCAAACAACAATTTGAAATCTTCCAAATTACCATCTGAATTCATTTCTTTCATCAGACTTTTATACTAACTTTTATTCCGATCCCTGTGGACGATAGTCGGTACTTAGTACCACTTATTACGTGAAAGGACGATATTAGGGATAAAAGTATACTTTCTTTTAGTCGTACTTATCACGTATCGAAAGGTATACAAAACGCCTATCAGGAACCTACGCAGAAAAGAGTTGCAATCGTTCAACCGCATTCGATCTTTGACCAATGCCGTCTTATCGACATCAAGAGCATATATTATCGGTATTGAGATTTGAGGGAGATCTCTCCTAGCCAGATCTCCTCCCAGAACATAGTTGAACTTCCATCTCCTACATTTTTCTTACAAAGTGTTAGCAGATTGATCCCTTTTCTCCGCCAATTAATTAACCTCCTTCAGGATGCCAACCCATGTGGAATTGGCCTCCTTGTTGATTATCTGGGAACCGATCATACGATTATGTCCATAGATGGATTTTATCACATTTATCCACATCGCATTTCTGTCCTCCCAAAACCACCAAATACATTTAAATAGAAGTGCCTTATTGAGTGCGAAAATGCTTCCGGTTCCAATGCCCCCATCTTTTCGACTCGCGAGACACTTTTTCCATTTTATCCATGTCATTTTCCTTTCCTCGCCGTCTCCTCCGGTGAAAAACTGATTATAGAGGGATTCCAATATCTTTTCAACCGAGCAAGGAATTTTAAAGATTGACATAAAGTAGGTGGGTAGACTTCTAAGCACCAATTTAATTAATGTGGTCCTTCCTCCAACCGAAAGAGTCTGGGCTTTCCACTTAGAGAGTTTGGCGATGAGTTTTTCTATAATACCTTTCCATCCATCAGCTTTGGCCATATTCCATCCCACGGGCAACCCTAGATACGTGAAAAGCCTTTTACCGTACCCACATCCTAGTACACTTGCCATTGTCCCGAGATCCCCTTCATCTACCCCTATCCCGAACAACTTGCTTTTCTGAATATTTACTTTAAGCCCAGATACCATGAAAAAAACATTGTAGGATCCTTACAAAGTTTCTAGCGTTCTCCTGACACCATTCCCCGATAAAAATGGTGTCATCCACATAAAAAAGATTAGAGACTAAAAAGTTTCCTTTCCCAATTCTGGCCCCTTTCAAGATGCTTTTATCTACCATTTCTTTAAGAACAACGTGAAGACCCTCCATAGCAAGAAAGAAGAGGTACGGGGACAAAGGATCTCCCTATCTGAGGCCACGTTTAATTTTAAATTCCATGGTCGGTGAGGCGTTGACGAGAACCGACGCAGTGGAATTTTCAAGGCATCC
The DNA here is from genome assembly GCA_036898165.1 of Silybum marianum. Taxonomy (NCBI): domain Eukaryota; kingdom Viridiplantae; phylum Streptophyta; class Magnoliopsida; order Asterales; family Asteraceae; genus Silybum; species Silybum marianum. Next base: position 48,840,514 of record CM072528.1, on the reverse strand, counting down.
ATTAATCCAGTTTCTCCAAATCGACCCAAAACCTAGTTTATCCAACATTAAGTCTAGGAAATCCCATCGTAACGAGTCATACGCTTTCTCAAAATCGACTTTGAATATCATAAGTTTTTTCTTACGCCTCTGGTACCAATCCATCACCTCATTTAAGATAATGGGCCCATCCAGAATCTGCCTCCCCTTAATGAAGGTTGTTTGCTCCATGCTAACACAATCACTTGTGATTGGGCAAAGAAGATTTGCTAATAACTTGTTGATGATCTTATATTTACACCATATTAGACTGCTCGGCCTAAATTCGTTTACGAGTTTAGGGTCTTGATTCTTGGGGATCAGAGCAATAAAGGAAGGATTGCACCCTTTGGGGATACGACTAGACGTAGTAAATTCACGGAACATTTTTACCACCTCATGCTCCACTAAATTCTAGAATTTCTTGAGGAAGCCGAACGTGAAGCCGTTAGGGCCTCAGCCGCGATCATCTTCGCAATCCCATACTGCCCTTTTGATTCCCTCACTTGAAAAAACGTCTTCCAAGGTCGAGGCTTTCTCCAACGAAAGGGTCTTAGGCATGGTAACGTCCAATTCCGGAGGGGGGAGATTAACCTCGTCGAAGATAGAACTGAAGTGGTCGAGGAACAACTTTTTGACCAAGGTTGGATCCTCGTTCCACGAGCCTTCACTCATGATCCATCGAATTGCTAGCTGCCTTCTTTTCTTGTTAATAATCCCATGGAAGAACTTGGAATTTTCGTCACCTTCAACCCCCCCATTTAACCTTAGCCTTCTGCATTAGGTCTGACTTTTCCATCTGATCTAAATCCCCCATGTCTTTCAGGGCCCGTATTCTACTTTCCATATCCTCCTTGGAGGTTTGGCCTACGTCCATCTTATGATCGATCTCCGATATAATCATTTGAAGTTCACTTTTGCTCCTTTTTCTCACGAGCCATGGTTTCCCCAATCCATATCTTCAGGACTTTTTCAAATTTTGGAGTTTCTTTTTTAAGGCGACCATTCCATTAGGGTCATAGGGGCATAGTTGATCCAAGTGTCCTTAACCAGATGCTGAAAATATTCCCTCTCAAACCACGAGTAGGATAACCTGAATGGCTTAGGCCCATAATCCACTTCCAAAGATTTGAGTAAGATAGGTCTATGATCTGAAAACCGTCGATCTAAAACCAATCCTAACAGATTTGGCATGATCGCGCCAAGGCCGTTTGAGATCAAGAACCCATCCAATTTGCTCATCTTGGAGGCCCATCTATTGGACCAGGTGAAATGGAATCCCCCAAGAGGGACGTCAATGAGATCCTCCTCGCGAATGAAAGAGTTGAACATATCCGATGAACGAGCAAGGTCTCCTATTATCATCACTTCTCCATTCCACCTTCCGATTAATCCTCTAAGAGACTGCCAAATATTACATTTGTCCCCGGGCTTTGGGGAGCATACAGCGTAATGATTAGGATAGGCAGGTTTTTAGGAGTCCACGTGTCTTCAACGACCACAAAGGCATCCGTCGAAAAGGCTTTGCTCTTCTTGAAAGTAGCATTGTCCCAAATGCAGAGAAGCCCCCCCCCCCCTCGACCGGCCTCTGGCCGAACTACAGGCAAAATCAAACGAAGTTCCCCCACATCTTTCTAATCGCAAAGATATCCAATCTAGACATCTTAGTTACTTGCAGAGAGACGAAAGTAATGTTGTTCCCCATGCACAACTCCTTGATCCATTTCTTTTTGTTTCCATCGCCTAGACCTTGGATATTCAACGAGAGCACATTCATTTTAAACCGTTATTAACTCCCATCCCCTTGCTGAACTCGGCCAAGTCTTTCTCACTTCCTTACATATTAAACCCTAGGGATTTCCCTATCCCAATGGTTTGAGACATCTCTTCAATAATAGAAAACTCGCTATGCTCCTGTTTAGTTTCATAGAATTTACTCGTACCTGAACCTGAGCATCGAGAAATTGGCAAACGACAGGACGCTTCAAGATCTTTAAGCTCTTCTACCTCCTTAGGGAACGGCGTAGTCCCTTAGTCTACTTCTTCTACCACTTCCATCTTAGAGATATCGACCTGGCGATTGTTCAAAGACTCCCCTGACTTGACCTTTGCATGGGGATTCACCTCTGGAGGCGTAAAACCTGGGGGGAAGGTGGGGGTGTTGCTCTCCTCTGCTGATTTCTCCTTCCCATTTTGGCCCATCTGATCTTTTAGAAGACGATTAAGGTCAAAAGGGTCATCGGATTCCCCCTCCTCTTCTACTGTCTCTTCTACCAGACTCTCCACATGTTCCTTCTTCTTGTCCCCGGCCTTGACGAACGTGTCAGAAATTACCTCTAGGTCTTCAAAGTCCTCAACCCCTTTGACAGACCCCTGGTCCCCCTTCTTATCACTTGCCTCCCCTTCTTCTTCCTCAGAGTCTTCATAATCTTCCAAGAAATTCGGGATCCATCCACAGATTATATTAGAATTTAATTTGTATTTTTAAATGACTATAATATAGTTGGGGAGGTGTACTATTATTAATTTCCACTACCACCAAAGAAAATACGTGAGGGGTAAAAGGGTAATTGTAGTAGAGTTAAATCATAAATGTAGCATCGGAGAAAGTATAATCCTAAACGTCTTTTCATATATGTCTATCATTTTTTATTTCTCTTGGTCGCATAAAAAAAACAAACTATTATTTTAATTTACTAAAATTTAGAAAAAAATATTGTGTTGTATATAAATAAAAATATTATATAATTTTTATTCAGGGAAGTATTTCCTTTTCAACATTTAATTTACATCTAGAATGACAGGGAAGGACTTAAAAATTCTTTTAGACGATATCATTTAATTATAAGAAATAAATACAAAGTTATTTTTTATAAAATCATCGTAAGTCTGTTGGTTAGTTTATTGTTTTTTGATGTGTGAGGTCTTGTGTTCAAATCTTTTATTGCATTTTTTTTAGAAACATCATAAATTTAAAATTAAAAGTTAAAAACTAAGAAAATAACACTAATGAGATTCGAACTTGAGAAACTCGTGTCCTCATTATAGTTCTAAAATATATATGGTGACAAATAATAAATATATAAGATGACACTTTTCACAACCCTATAATTTTTTACATTACAATGGAAAATGAAACAATGGCACGTGCCACCACTAAAACAACTTGGATCCATCCATGTTCAATGACTTTAAAAGACTTTGGGTTGTCTATTAAATGTTTACCGTGTTACTTATTTTACCTGGTAAGAGGCAAATCAACAATTGAGGTTCTTATCTTGGTAACTTTGGAAGAAAATTCCTACCCAGTAAAAGGCGTGACAACAACAAAGGTTCTTACTCTGGTAAGCGAGAGAGAAATTTCTTCTCGGGTTAGCACTTCCTGGGTAAGCGCGCTTACAAACAATCTATTTTGATAGCCAAAAATGTCTCCCAACAAGGTAAGTAAATGTTATGACTATTGTTAGTACGACCTCAACCAGTAAGCATTTAGTAAAGACACATTTTTCCAAATGCCACATTTATTGCAATATTACTCTAATGGTGAAATAAAAACCTTCCAAAAGCTTTTAGAGAGGCAAAACATTACGAAGATAAAAGAAACAACAAAAACAACTATGAAGAATACCTTCACAGTGTTTTGTTGTGAAGTTTCAAGTGTAAAAATATGGTCTCACGAAAACAATCTGGTATCACATGATCCAAATCTTAACAGTCTGTTATCACATAATCCCAAATCTTAATAACAGTTTTAAATATGTACTACATATGTATAAATATTTTTATTTATTTTTAGTTTCCACCTCAGTGCTTACGCCTCACCGCCTTAGTTAAGACTTTCACCTTGGGGCGTGAATGGAAAACTTCTCAAGGCCCGGTTCCGCTTTTTAAAACCTTACCCGCTAACAATGCACCCTCGAAAACCATTTCAGGCCTCAGAGGATTTGGTTAAGTCCAACCGATCCTAGTCTTTTTAGCCCATCATCACCATAAACAGCAAGTAAAGTAAATAATTCATCACAAGAAACTTCAATCAAATACCAAAGAATTAAGAGAGGAAAAAGAAAACCAACACTTGGTAGACTCCTAAAAACAAAAACAAAAAGTTCAATTGATAAAAATGGCATCACTTCCTATGGAACCAAAAGACACCCTTTTCTTCTTATCTGACCCAAACTTGAACTTAAGATCCAACTCACCACCATCATCAATAGTACGAGCAGCATTGCTCGTAGATGGGAAACTGAAAACAACCCGCTCACTGTTGGATTTCATCGTACCAAAACTGTAACTCGGTAATAATTCCTTTGACTGAGTTGGTGGAAAAGACGGCATAATGGATGGTGTAGGTGGTTCAGCTGCTGAGCTGGAAGTGGCGGAGAATGGGAAGGTAAATCCACGGCCATTATCGGCTGATGATATAACCTGTTGTGGGTCCGGCCTCTTGAAGAAAATAGGCTTCAGGATTGGTTGAGATGGCCTCTTCTTAGCGGTATCCATGCCGTTCATTTGGTTGTCCACTGACCATGGCTGACTTTTTTCTTTTTCCTTAGAGTTCTGTTTTGACCCAAAAACTATTAGAACAAGTTCTATAAACAACAAATTTCGAGTTTCTATTTAATGTATAACAAAGAATTTACTTTTTTACACTCGATGTAACAAATTTTCTTATCTTTTACCTATTTTGACCAATGACATGCTGATTTTGTAACATTTTATGACGTGGATGCCAAGTTCTACTGTAACCAACTACTCAGAGTGTGCAAAAACTGTGTTGTTTGAAAATTAAAAATTCTATAGCTTAAACGAACACGTGCTATGCCCATGGAATCCGTCACTCTTTAACCATCAATATTTGGTAATTCCGTTTGTCATATAGTTTTAATTTAGTGATCATTCTCTTATCCAATATTAAAACACCCTGTTGATTTAGAAGTTGAAAAGTAGATCATTTATATATATAGGGTTAGGTTCAAATGTGAACTCAATTTTGGCTGTGAACGTGAGGACGAATCTCAGCCACACATCTTCGGTTATGGTGGACGCGATCACGGAGGATTGACGTGATTCATGGGAGGGTGGAGATTATTAAAGGAGGGGAACCAGGTCAAAGCCGCCTTTATTGACCGGATAAGTGGCTGAGATTCGTCCTGACGTTCACAACCAAAAATGAGTTCACATTTGAACTTTCCTCTATATATATATATATATATAATATCAAACCGTTTACCTGATCGTGAGGATAAAATAGGTTTGATGTTCTTAGAACTACAAAAGTTATTCAAAATTTACCTGATCCTGATGATTGACATTATACCGAGTTAGTGACATGTGGAATGTCATTGCCAATGACATAACATCACCATGTAGGTGTGATATCCTATGGTGTCTCCCTATTGTTTAATTTTGTGCTAAGTTGACGAGCTTTATGAATTGAGATATGTGATATCGTATGAACATTTTGAGGGTGTGGGTCCGCCCTAGTATTTTGTTTTTTGTTCTGTGGTTGCAGTTATAGAGCCATAGACACCTCATTTAGGATACACATCAAGGCATGCATCCAACATATTATTTTTATAAAATGTGGTTTTATAATCATGTGAGTGGTGCACATTATTAATACTCTTATAATTGATATAAATTTACCTATCCCCTCGTGGCTTCAGCTTTATATACTCTTTGGTTACTCTAGAGTTTGGTTGTATTTTCACTTAGTTATACGTTTAAATCTTCTTTTTGTACAATGGAAAGTGCCACCGGTTTATCTCTCCACTATTGCTCCTTTTTTTATTTAGTAGTATTTACTATAAGATAAGTAAGCCTCTCCAGACCATACAAGTGCGCGTCGAGCCTATGCGAAGGGTTTGGTTAAGATATGCCAAATTCCACCAAGTAACTTCAATCAAATAAGAATAGTTTCTTTTGTTGGTAGACTATTCCAGCTCAGAGGATTAGAGCACGTGGCTACTCATTCTTAAAACCAGCGTTCCTTGGAATTCATAAGGAATTTACTTGTCTATGTACTGTTCCATTCGATCTTTTAGGTCAAAATTTGGACTTAATTAATTCATTTGTTAAAATGGGCGGACTTAAAAAGCCACCTACAGACGCTTGAGAAAAACTTCAACATGTTTACTTTTAACTCGTATGAAATGGCATTTTAAAAATGTTATGTCCTTAATCATTTAGAATTTGGATATATTTGACATTATTTACTTACAGTTTATAGCTACGAATTTACAGTTTTTGGTTTAAGCAGAGTGTGGACATTCCTTTGGAGATACGTTAGTAATTTGTTCAGTTGTTTGATATTGGATGTGACCTCCCTTTCAAACTGCGGGAAGGGTGTTACAATTTAACTAGAATGTGGACTCTTCTCTAGGATGGTGGGACACTTTGAGCATTAATTCGACTATTCTAGAGCCTATTATTCTAACTCCACAATATAAATCAGTCGTAATCAAAATTGTGAAATATATGATGAATTAGACAGTGAATATATATATATATATATATATGAAGAAAGAAACAATACCTCATCTGCCCCACCCATATTTTTGAAACCAAATGAAGGTCCTTCACCAGCATCATCAACTGTGCTAGATGTTTTAGTTGCTGCATTTGAAGTTTTCGTTGGATCTGACATTCCTTTGAAACTCACTCCACCATTGGTTCCTTTGAAAGAAGTTCTATTGTCACTTGAAACACCACTTATTATCGGCAGATCAGGCTCTGTAAAAGTTGCTAAAATGGTACTTTCCTTGGGCATCAAAGTAGCATCTTGAGAAGGTGATCTTTTCCATTCAGTTGCTAGCTTCAGTTCAGCTGCCTTCTCTTTAGGGGTGGGTTTGTGTCTGTCCAGCTGCTCTAATATTTTTCTAACCGTCTCATTAGATGGTCCAGCAGGAGTTGCCTCCCCTTTAAACGTGTCAACTGTATTGACGTTTGAAGTGCCACTAGTTCCAGAAGTTTCTGGATTCTTTTGAAATACGGGCATGAAGCTTCTTGAAGCACCGGAGGAAGAAGGAACTTGAGCAGAAAAAAGGCTACTAGGTCCTTCCGATCCAGGTTCAGAGGCAATTCTTTTCCGTACATGACGAATAGGTCCTACTGATCCATAGCCACGGTCCATGACATCACCACTTGACTTCATCTGTGTTGGGCAGAAAATAAGATTACATGGTCAATGCACATTCTATAAAATGACAGTAAGGGCCTGTTTGTTAGCAGCATATTAACTTAATTGGACTTGCAGCTTATTCGGTCAGCTATACAGACTATTTGGTAGTAGCTTAATGATATAGAAAGTGGCTTATCCAGTAAGCTTATAGGGGGAAGCTTTATGCAGAAAGTCAAGTTTTTTTCCAAACTTGCCCCTCCCGATTAAAAAACATGCTCCTTACATCTATATGAAAAGCCTCTCCCTAACAAAAATCTTCCCAATCTATACAGACAGATTAATCAACACAGACAGCTTTATCCATACAGGAATTTGCCAGGATTAGCATGGGACACCCTTCCAAAAAGAATCTACTCGAAAAACCTTGTTCGGTAACACATTGATTTTCATTATCTCTTGTTTTACTATATGTACCACCTCCATCCCAACACTATAGTGTACTTTTGATTTTTAATTATTTAGTGTACCGATTATGAAGATAATTTTTTTCTTTTATATCTTCGATTTTGGACTCATTACACTTGTGTGTGTATGCACCTGCATATCCTTAACTTTCTACAACTATTGATCCGGGTATCCATGCATCTCAGATCCATATCCTTGGAAAATAGCAGTATCCAAAAAAAAATAAAGATGTGTTAAAGTGAATCTTCTCGAGTAAGAAGCTAGTGACGAAGATCTAGACCATTTACATACACATATTAACTGTTTTCTTGTTCTCGAATTAGAGCGGAAGGGAATGAAAGCTCACAATTTCACAAATATACCCTTAATGCGTAAAATAGATAAGTTTAAGTCAGGGGTAGTTATTATTCAAAACACTATAGAACAATAACTAATATCAAGGGAGACAAATACGAAGCAGCTAGCACAGGAAGTACCTGATGATAATTAGGAGTCCTCGTCTGTTGGAATGTGGTTTGACCAATATTAGAAGACCTGTTATCAGCTTGTAACTGGTTCAGCTGAAAATAAAAAGACAGATAAATTAAATATTACAAAGTCCAATCGATCTTTATTTAAGGTTAGAAACACTATGGAGACATACTTTCGGCTTGGTCCTTGAATAGACCGTTCTTGAATATGGTGTTCGTGGGAAATTATGAAGCCCATATCTGCCTCTTTGACTCTGTGGGGTTAGATAACCACGCTGGTCTTGTACCATGGCACCCGGCCAACAAGTAGATGACTTTGAGGAAGGTGTGAGTATGTGTGGCTTTGAAGAAAACAGATTGCTAGGTTGTTGTTCCCTTCCATCTTTTGATATGGTACTGTAAGTGTTAAAGCCTAGTTCTGGTGTTCGACTTCCCATATAAGCTCTAGCAATATCTATTGGTGAAGCAGCAACTTCCTCTCGCATCTGCAATGAAGAAAAATTATTACACTTAATCCAACAAAAGGATTAATTTCACATGCTTCACCAGTGCCACCATTGTCTATATTTCTTTCAAACGTATTATGGTAAATAAAGTAATTAAAGCAGACGGGAAAAAAGTCAGCAACATAAATTAAAATGAGAAAATATGGAGAACCAAAAAGAAGACCATGAACCCAACACAAGACCACAGGGTTAACACCAACATGAAAATCATATATTTAAACAACTTTCACAGACTTGGGTATGCGTGTTCGTATAATCAGGGATACACAAAACATTCTAGAGATCCTCGTGTTCTATAATAAACGAGATGACTTTCATTAAAACATCCAGATGGTATGTGAACCACAAACAAGATTTTGAGCTTCACCAAAAAGCAAACAAATTTAGTAATTACCTAACAGTAAGTCACATGGGGTAATATTTATGTACAGCTTGAAGTATGATTTATAATTTAAACATAAAAGTCAGCTAAAGACAATTTCGGCTTTGTTTGTGTCTTGCACATCCAAACAGGCCTAAAAAAAGGAGATGAAACAAGTTTATGTAAACAACCTGAGGTCAGCTCCAGCCAGAACCCACGTACAAGAGAAATGAATGCAAAAATTAAAAACAGAAATTTCATCCAAATATACATCAACACATATTTTGATTGTTAAGATGCAAAAAACTGTTGAATTGGACCTTTTATCTTCTGCTGCATTCTTTTTCATGTTTCCATCTATTCGACGCAAAAAACAGCTACTATTTGTTCATGATTTCTTGTAGGAAATGGAATTAATCCATAAGTATTTCCTAATGAATCACCAAATTCTACAGCAAGCTAACATAAATATCTGACGCCCTGCAAAGATGGTCAGGGAGGTGCATATCAGCTAGCTAGATTCAGAATCTTTTGCATAGGCTGATATGCAGAACAACTGAACAAGTCAGTGCAGACCTTTGTGGGTCCGACCTAGTTGAAGAAAGAGTAGTAGAGGTACCACCTGAAGATAAAGAAAAACCACCCACAGAAAACAGTCAATAGTAACATTTGTGCTCACATTTGATTGCAAACGATGCCTTGGGGTTTCTAAAACAGCTCTCTCCAAATCATATTGCTTCCCCATGGTTAACGTAGATGGGATTTCACCATCCAGCATTCCCTCTTTAGCTTGCCCCTGAGAAATCACATCTGGTGCCTTCTTCTCCCCTTCAGGACTAGAAACATCAACCAATCTAGACTTCAATATCTCCATCAGACGATTGCTTTCATCCCTGCATTATAATTCAACATTTAGGGGCTGTTTGGCAGTTGCTGAATGGTTTGGTGCAGAATGATTAAGTGGTCAGAATGATTAAGAGGCTCTTATGATATAGTGCAAAATGAAATATAATTGTTTGGTAATTGTTCAGGATGTAATCAGGGCTCTTAATGGTTAAGGGAGGTCCAGGATACAAAATGATTAAGAGGGTTTTGGAACCATTAAAAGGCAGACTTATTTTTTGCCAAACAGGATTCACCTCTTAGCGATTCAGATGCTGCCTCTTAATGGAACTGTTGAGAGGTAAACAAAAAGCCCCTTAGAAAATAAAGTTCATACAAAAAAATCCTGCGGAGTTAGAAACTCTGTACAGAAAGTCAACATAACACTTTACCGAGAAAATTGTTTCCCTTTCAGCATGTTCTCAATTTTATCTAAACCAAAATCACCAATTGAGTTCTTCGATTTATCTAGTCTGGCATCATTATGTTCTGAGCTCCCCTTCAGTTTATTCATTTCATTACTAGGACCTGCATCTCCACTCCACCTGGATACTCCTACCTGCATAAGCATAATAGCATACACTTGTGTTCAGAGGTAATGGTAAACAACCACCCATGCATATAAACATACAACCATCATTCAATAAAAATTTAACCCAAAGTGCGCTTGACTTCCTTCCAAGAAACACCTTTTATGTATTTACCTTCTAATATGTATAAACATGGTGAAACGTAAAAATGAATAAAGTTCATACAGTAAATAAATTAACAAAGATGGTGAAAACTACGTTAATGTCATACATATGTAAGCTTCTGTCAAGAATCAGGTGAAAACTGTTGATTGTGGTAATCGTTGACTATGTTAATGTCATATATATGTATATTGGTAATAGTTGTTTGTATATTGGCTAATCAGTATCTTGTATGGCCCTACTTTAGTGCACATATGAATCCTCAATAATGTAGAGCCAACTAAAATCTAGCGAGCGCTTACAGGGCAAGAAAATATAAGCATTTTTTTCATTTTTCCCAGGGAGGATCGAATTCCCCTTGAAAGTTCTAGGGATGTCTCATTTCTCGCAAAGTATTTCAAGACTCTCTTTGTACCTTTATCCTTCTAAAATACTCTTTATACTTGAGTGTGGTTTTCGGTTTTGTAGAAGAAGCTAGAACATTATTGGGACTAGAATGTCTCTTAAAGAGGTGAAGCCTACTAGAATGTCTCTAGAACATTCCAGGAAGGACGCAAGGCTTGTTCAACGGCATGAAAAATTAAAATAGAGTAAAAGAAAAGCCGTCTAGAGCATCCAGAAACTCCTTTCTGTTCTAGATTCTGACATTTGAATTTTTTTGTCATTCTATATAGTCCAAACAACCAAATCATATATATGAAATTAGTACTAGCATTCTTATTCGTTTTTACAAAAATATTCAAACAATGGTCAAGAAGAAAATGATAGACCTTGCAATTTAATAGGAATTGGACGATAATTGTAGGAGAGTGGGTGGGTAGCGAACAAGGAAAAATGACATAACAGAAAGAACCCACAATGTTGCTACTCCCTTTTGTGCCATAAGAATTGCAATATTGCCTTTTTGAGATGACCCATAGGAAATGCAGCATTTCCTCTTTTCGAAAATATATCAAGTTAAAAATACCTCCTTTACCCCGTTGTCATCATGATAAAGTAGTTAGTAATCCATTTTGATCCACAAGCTTTACTGTAATTTGTGTTTAGAAAGATATTTTGCAAGAGCGAGGCAACCTCTTCTATCAACTGTATCTAACTGTCTATGGTCAAATATTACAGTTATTGGACAGAGGTTGCAAATACAAGGGTAAGAGTGCAAAAATATCCAAGAAAGCACATATGACAAGGTTCAGTAGAATATCCGTAAATCTTTACTTTGCACTGATTTAGAAAAATATTGTAAATTTAGGAACCATAACACATCTATTTATCTAGGACTAAGGATGCTAATTCAGGGACATTGAATTTATTACATTTTATAAAGTTAGAGATGTTCCACATGAATGTTTACATTGTAGATGACCCAACACAAACAGAAAATAGAACTTGCCTCCAAAGTATGTTTAGCATCACTGCATGCATTTACAGTTGCATCTATATCTTGAGTATCTGTCCAATAAAAAAAACTGCATGCATTAGCAAATGGCAAATAAAAAATATAATTAAGAGGAATCAAGAACATGCATCGCTGTTCTTTTCAGTTGACATATTAATGATAAATGGCTTATGCAAAATGACCCAGTTTTCAAATTTTAAAATATACCCAGTCCAATTCAGTTGCATTGCCAATACGTTCTTAAGAAGTTGAATAGAAGAGCTTTTCAATGTTCGTACACGTCCCATTCTCACAAAGTTACTTTCATTAGAGGCCATCCCATTCTTTATTCTTGTGTTTTTTAAAACTTGTATCTCAGTAAGCAAAAAAATTCATAGATATACCTTCTTGGTTTTTCTAGAACCTCAAAGAATTTTCAACTTTATTGTATCCTCATAACCTAAGTAAAAAGTGCTCCCTGTATTTATATATGCTCCTACAAGTTCTTAAAACTCGTATTATACAAAGTTAACTGACATTTTACTTAACTATCCAAACTTATACTTATCCTCCATGGTAGAAATCCGAACATGAATTCCTTTTTGTATTCATCAAGAATTCAAGAAAAAGACCATGCCTTTTCTTCTCTAGTTCTACAGCATATGTCTCGGCCAAGTTTTTCCTTTACCTCCATCGAGTGATAGCTTCACTCTTCAGAAGCTTTAATTTGTTTACACCATATAATGACCAAATCAACTCAGGTGTTCCTCTCATATTATTTGCTTTGATAGTAACCTCCTAACCGTTGACCATCAGGTCTTTCGCTTTAATGGTATGCAGCCTATCCCTAAGTGACAAGTTGGTAATCAGCTAAAAGTCTTGGTTTGAACTTTGAAGTTCCTGTTCCTTGGCTGAATAAGGAAAAACAAAAGATAGCAACTTCCGTTGTCTTATAATGGACCCAATATCTAGTCAATCGATGTTTCTAGTTTCACCCGCGCATACTTCTTATCACTCAATCCAAAACCCCAAATATGTTAATATCAATTGTACTCTAAGAAAAACTGGTGGATAGACCCTATGAAATGAAGGTCCATTAAATTTAGTAGTAACCAAGAGGAGTTTTTCCCAATGGAACCTCTAGGACCCTAAGGTTGTGAGTTTGGGTCTCTTTGAAGAGATGAGTATGTGAGTTCCTTGTCTGTCTGTCCAAAGGAAGAAGTTGAACTACATTTTCTAATCCTCCAAAAAGTTCACTATGTTACCCAACCATACGCACACCAGCCATAGTACAGTATGAAATCAATCATTCATTAGGTGTCCATACTTCTTACACAGTTGTGCTCCACTTATTAATTAGAATTTGCTTATACAGATCCTTCATTAAGAAGCTTATGTCACATTAACGGTGATGATAACCTCGTCTATTGAACAATGTAATCCAATAATATATTAAGCCATCCCAACCTTGTTCTGTGTATGCTGGTTGATGCATCGATGGCTTAAACTATCAGGTATAAAAACAGAACAGTCCATCACTGTCGTTAATACACATCAAAATTCAGGCCTCCAAATTCCAACTATTCACTTGAGATTCTGAATCCATTCACAATTCTATGTATCTCTTATTCTTATAATATTGATAAGTAAATGAGAATCCTTCACCCCCTCCATCTTGTACTAGCTTGTTTCTTGTATGATCTTCAATTGGTGATTTCCAACCTAGCTTTCTATCTTTCCTTCATGTATAAGACTTCATGCATTCCTTTTTTAACATATTTCATATGGTCCTCAATCCACCCTTTGTTTACCATAAATTAACGAAATTATAATCCCCCATTTCCCTTCCAATATCTTCTTGACACTAAGACAACCATGAACAAGCTTGATAAAGAGCAAACAGAATTTTTTTTTTCCCTCAAGCAAAGGACATGCATCAGTTACACATGACAATAGGTTAAATCACAGAATTGAGAGTATTCTCTGATTCTACAACGCATAAAACAAATTGATTGATACAAAATAAGTAAAGTATTTAAATTCATTCATACACCGGTTGCTATCTATGGATTTCATTAAAATAACTTGCTATAAAATCATGCCACCTCATTATAACTTACAAACGTATTCTAAATGGTATTGTATTTATCAAGAAGAAACAAAACCCTAATTCACTACAAAAGCTAAACTTTTTCAATAATGTGTGTGCGTGGCATCTTCTCTGTGACTCACCTTGATCACCAGGCGGATCGTCCTCATATTCATCAGCGGAGGAAGAATCTGATTTGGAGAAAAACGATGGAAGTATTCTGGTGGCACCACCAATAATGAGACGACGAGCAGGATTGACAACAAGCTTCGATAACCAACCACCGCCATCGCCACCGTCCGATTGATTATTAGCAGTAGTGAGTGATGGACGGTCGTAAGGAGTAGACGGCCGTCTCCTTGAAACAGGAGGCTTCCTGAATTTCCCGCCGGCGCCTCCAGAGTACGGCGGCGGCACCGAAGACGACGGCTTAGCGCTCTCCATATCTCGACTCTCCCCTTACGTGTTGTTCTTTTTTTTTGTTTCTTCTATTTTAATTGGTTTGGGAACCCTTTTTACTTCACTGTCACGTGCCAACATCCTCCCTCCCATTTTGTGTTGCTTTTCGTTTATTGATTTTATATTAATTTTTGGATATTTTGAAAGTTGATTTTATTTTTTTATTTTTTTTTAATTAACCTAAATATCCAACCCCCGCTATGCGAGCCGATTAAATCCAGGACACCTGCATTTGAACATCTGTGGCCACAAAGGGATTTTTTTTACCTCTTCCTAGATTTAAACCTTGAACCTCCTGGTACGAGTGACCTATGGAGATCAAACCATTGAGGCACCATCCTTGTGGTTAAAAGTTGATTTTATTTATAGTTATCTATTATACATATTATATATCTATTTATATTATCAAGCATTTGGCCAAAAACTCTTAAAAACAACTTTTTAAGCGTTAGGTACTGCTAATTAATGTTAATTCCTTAATTTTCAACATTACAAGTAGATGATGCGTAAGTACAACTTATTAAAACTACAAATCTGAATTCGTGTAACTAACTACAGATAATTATGATCAAATACATCTAATTTTAAATATAAAAAATTTAAAATATAATTAAGATATTATCAAGTTTAATTATTGTCTTTATCAAAAGTTATATTACTTCGTTATTAAACCCAAATAAAGTATGATAAAAAATTGAATTAAAGAAATTACATAAAAAATGGAACTTTTAAATGAAGCATTAAAATCGTTTTCTTAAAACCACATAAAACCATTATAATATCGATAGAGACAAAAATTAAAATGAAACCTAAAATCCAGATTTATCTCGCTGCATTGCGCGAGTACCCCAGTATATTATAAATCATTTGGTAAAAACTCTTAAAAATCGTTTTTTATGCAGACAATACTCTTTATTGATGCGTATTACTTAAAATTCAAGATTACAAGTAAATTATGCGTAAGTACAACTTATTAAAGCTTCATTCCTGAATTCGTATAACTAACAACAGATAAACATAATCAAATAAGGATAAACATCTCATTTTAAATATAAAAAATCTATAATATAATTAGTATAATCACTAACTTCTAACAGAATAATTAATTATTATTTTAATAAATAATTATATTATTAAACCAAAAATAAATTAGTTTGTTATTAAATTAAAATTAAAATATAAGAAAAAACGGAATTAAAGAAATTTTTATAATAAAGAGCTTTTAAATGAAACATTAAAATCACTTTTTTCAAAACCACATAAAACCATTATAACATTACAAAAAAAATATAACTAAAGCATTAAAATCGATATGTTTTGAAGTACAAACTAGTCTCTTTCAATAAACACACTGATGGATCCAGAAACTTAGGTGATTGGAGTTCTTAAAGTATAAAAAATATCTAAAATTGAATTATGTATTTGAATGAAAAATTATGTATTTGTGTTTTATTTACATCCAAATAAATTGTTGTTTATATGTTTTTAATTCAAAATAAAGTTTCAATATTGGTATCAATTTAAATGAATTAGTAAAATAATTTAAATAGAGTAATTTGTTAAAACTAATAAGAAAAAAAAGATAAAATTGTGTAGTATAATGATATTTCTAGCTTTTTATAATGGTAAAAGATTTAATAAATTGTGTAGTACAATGATGTAATGGTAAATAACTATGAAAATCGAATTTCTAGCTTTTTATAATAGTAAAAGATTTATCAAAAGGAATTGAAAAATACAATATACGTCTTGATATTTTTGCCTTTATTTATCCCAAAATTTCTTAAATATTCACGTAATCTCATTTACGCAATTCAAAATTTGAATTTATATTGTTTTGTATTTTTTCTGAATAAAGATCTTGAATAAAGGTTTTAACTAAAAAATGATAATAAATAATGTAAATGAAAAAAAAATGATGTATAAAAATCGTTTAATTAAAATGAAAATTAATAAAAATTTAGATATATAAAACAAATATGCAATATAAAAATAAAGAAAAGAAAATGGTGTAATTAAAATTTATTTAAAAAGTTAAGGAGTTGAAGTTGTAAAGGTGTTTAACCTTTTGGATTGAAATTTGTTTAAAAAGTTAAGGGGTTGAAGTTGTAAAGATGTTTAACATTAGAACATCCATATTTTTACAAAACAAATTAAAACTACCCTATTTTTACAAAGCACTTGTAAAACCACCCTATTTTTGCAAAAACAAACTCATTTTTATCAATTATAAATATGTAATAAACTTTTGAGCTCAATAGGCGTTAAACCTAACTTTTTTTTCCTTTGTCGGCATGTGCATCAGGTATTCTCGTTGGGTTGGTACTAGTGCCTAGGGGTGGCAACAGGGTCGTGTTCGGGTTGGCGGGTTGGCGTGTCAGGGAGGGTCAATCCGGACACGACCCGTTTAGCTAATCGTGTCGAGATATGCAACCCTAACTCGCACACGCTCTAGTTGGCGGTTGTAAACGGGTTGGCAGGTCGTAAACGGGTTGGCGGGTCATAAACAGGTTGGCAGGTCACCTAATAATACAACCAAAATCAAACATCAAAATTCAAACAAAAAGTCCAAACACAAGTTTCAAACAAATAAAAAGTCCAAACACATGCAAATTCACCTAATAATACAACCAAATTCA
This sequence comes from Silybum marianum, assembly GCA_036898165.1. Lineage (NCBI taxonomy): Eukaryota > Viridiplantae > Streptophyta > Magnoliopsida > Asterales > Asteraceae > Silybum > Silybum marianum. The sequence continues at coordinate 48,823,438 of CM072528.1, read as the reverse complement.
AACATCCAAGTTTCAAACAAATAAAAAGTCCAAACACAATCAAATTCAAACAAATAAAAAGTTTAAACACAACCAAATTCAAACAAATTCATTTTGACTATTTGAGACTTTTAAGTAAAATACAAAAAAATGGCGGGTTGGCGGGTCAACCCGAACACGACCCGTTTATTTGGCGGGTTGGCGGGTCAGAAACTTCAACCCTAACCCGTTTATTTTCGTGTCATGTCGAGAATTGCCACCCCTACTAGTGTCACGTGTTGACTTGAGAGCTAGGGTGTGGCACGATAAGAATCTAGCTATTTGGTGACCTCTTCCGCATTTGGAGATAGCGATTCTTATTGGGTTTAGTAACACCCGACCGTATTTATGTCTTGTATAAGACCTGATTTATCTTTTGTCGAGGTTTAAACAGAATGATTATTAGAAACAATACAAGTTTTGATTTATAAGAAAATGATTTACTCCTTATTTATTTTATTGATAAAAAAATTAAATTAGTCGCTCTTTAAAGTGGATTGATAAGAATTCATGCATACATGTGACATACCAAAATAATAATAAGCAAAATCACAGGCAACGACGAACCCATACAATTCTCTAAGTGGGTGCATCTTTAAAGTGAACCAAGGACCTGCAAAGTTGCAGCTTGGCCTAGGGGAAGTCAATGCGACACAGTTTGACCTAGAAAAAATCAATTATGTCGATTTGGTGAATAAAATACATTTTTTCATATGTAATCGGCCTTGGCATTTAAAATAAATATATGTTGCATTGAAATGAGATAAAAAAAATGATGATCAAAAATGTAAGATGAATTGGCAATGGGAAGAAAAATGGGATAAAATATAACAAAAAGCTTCCTTCATGTAGTTGTAATTATCTCTATAATTATATTTGAGATTGTGAGTTCCATGTTTGTAGCTATATCTTTGCAGTTAATATTTATTAACATCATTGTAGACCCTGAGTTAATTCCTCTCGGGCTTTGATGCCCTAGGCCGGCCCTAGGGAGCTGAAATTAAAAAAATTGATTTTTTTAAAATTTTCGTTATAAATGAGAATCAAACTCACTATAAAATTGGTTTCAAAATATTTCAGGACACCTTGAAAATTCAACAGGTAAACCTTTCAGACATCTAAAAGATTTCTATTTCAATAATAGAGCGTGCAGTTGCACAAGACCCCCTTGGTCCTTAAAGTTGGAAGTAAAGAAATTAGTAAAAGATGCACTCGAAGTTGTAGAACCAAATCAACAAATTTGAGATACAATTCAAATGGAAAAATCACGTTTTTAAGTATATGATATCTATATACGTTATACCACAAACAAAACAAATAAACTCACACACTCTCCTCACATTTTGGTGAGAGTTGAACCTCTAACCTCCTAATAGCCAAATGTTCACATACCGCTAGGCCTAAGGCCATTTGGTTTATATGCATGTTATTTGGATGCTAGATTTGATTTCACAAATTATAATCATGATTAGTTGTGGGATGGCATCCCCTTGTCATAGACTCATAGTTATAGGATATTGTTTAACTTCGACAAATATCATTGAATCTAAACGTGAATTTCAGTCTCCTTCTACTTAAGCAATTTAAGTTTTTGTACAAATATTATTGTCAAAATAAACACAACAATTATGTATTATTTTACCTGCCTTTGATATTTGTAAGGACCCAACATTTGTAAATACTAGAATACTCATAAATCAACCACAATCAAAGTATAAGTTTATAATATATTACATCTCAATGTTTTGCAGCGGGCATTAAACATCCACAACTGAGAATTATCCAACTACTTAGAGTACTAAGTCTTTGATCATGTTCAAGTTACCATCTCAAAGTTTCCCCTTACCCTTAGAAGAGCTCTCAACATAAGTCTTACCTGAAAATGGTTTTGGTTTTTGAAAAGCAAGGTTAGACCAAAAGGTCTAGTGAATTCCCAACAAGTCACAATTATAAAAATAACTGTCTTCTCAATGATCTCAGAGTTCTTGGACGAGTTTATGATAATGAAGAAGTTCTCTGCAAGTTCATGGATTGTCTCCCAGACTTCTGGGAAACTATCTGTACTTGCATCAAGCAAACCAAGGACTTAGAAATAATGCCTTTAACTGCTCTCTATGGAACTCTTCTTCACTATGAACAAACTAAGAACCAGAGAAAATCTCTTATAAAAGATATCAAATCCTCTTCTGTTGCTTTGATAGGTGATTCAAAATCTTCTTCTTGTATTCCTAGAATCACCTATCCTTCTTCTGAATCTGAAAAAGATATTAAGGAAGACTCTTCTCATCTGTCAAATGCATACTATAGTGCTGCTGATGATGAAGGAGAAGAATCAGCCATTGACATACTTTCTGATAGTATGGCAATGCTTGCTGGAAACCTTAAGAATAAAAGATTTTCTTCAAACCGCTCCAAATTTAATAGAAAACCTTTTTCTCAAAAATCCTCTTCTGATAAAGCAAATGAAGTATGCTTCAATTGTGGAAAGAAAGGTCATTTTGCTTCTGAGTGCAGATCAAAAGTTTCCTCTTCTCTCAAACCTTCTTCTTCTTATGGCCATGACTTCTCAAAATCAGCTTCTAGGAAGCATGAAGAGAGAAATAGCCAATCCTCTAAAGAAAATTCTGAATCAAAAGAAACCTCCAGGTATAAGAAGTACAAAGCCAAATACAAGAGGGAAAAAGAAAGAAACCAAAGTAAAAATAAAACTTTGGTTGTTGAGGCTCATTGCTGGGAGGATGAGCAAACCTCTGAGAGTGAGAGTGAGTATGTCACTAAATGCCTCATGGCCAAAATCGGTGAGCTGGAAGACATGGAAAAGTCACTCTACACTACCCTTGTATCTGCTGAGGGATCCACTTCAGGAACAAAGCCTCGGGTACATCCTTTTACCTTCCTCTCTGATGATCAAAAGGCTGATGCATTTGATTCTTTAACTGTTGACTTCTGTGACTTAAAGATTCAAAAGAAAAAGGCTGATATGCATATAAAATGTCTAAATGATCAACTCCTCTCCTGCTTTTTCAAACTAAAAGATTTTGATAAAATGAAAGCTGATCTAGAAAATCTAAGGTATTTAAACGACAGTCTTTCTGAGGAAAAATCAAAAATATCTTCCACTCTTGAAAAGGAACAAGAGGTTCTGTCTAAATGGACTAAATCCTCTAAGAATCTTGAAAGGATCCTTCAAGATCAAATCACCAGCAAGGATAAGTCTGGTCTTGGTTATGGAAAAGATGTTCCTCTACCTTTCGACCTTCCACTTCCTCTTTCTGAGTGTCAAGGTTTTCCTGCTGGTTTTCTTTCCGATGACGATGATGATCTCTTCGGTTACTCATCTGAGGACTCTATCTCCGTTCACTCTATAGATCTACTTGACATGCTCAAAGTAGAATCTAGTTCTAAGAAGTTTGGAGTCTTTGTTAAAGCTAAAGAAATCTCTTCTGAATCTTCAAAAGTTTCAACTCTTCCAAGCTCTTCTTCTTCTCCCAAACTTATCCAAAGACTTTTAAACTCTTTAAGTCTGCATGAGTCAAGGTACTCCCAGGAGCAGCCATCTGGTGTTGCTGAGTATCCCTCTCCAAAAAGATTTTCTCCTCAAAAGAAAAAATTTTCTAAATCAAATTTTTCATCTAAAAGGAAATCTCAAATAGTTACTGATTTTATTCCTCGGTCAGTGAACTTGAAGAAATCAAGAAATCCTGGTAAAGGTATTCTTAGACCAAGACCAGGTGTCGGTCTCCCCTCTTCTTCTCAGTCGTCAACCTCTGTCCAAAGTTTTGATAATAGGGATTTTAAAAAGGCCTTTTCTTTAAAGAAATGCTATAATTGTGGCAACACTCTTCATCTTGCTAAAAATTGCCCAAAAGATTTGGATCCTTGCAAAACTAAAATGCCTTCTAATCCCAAAGGACCCACCTCAAAATGGGTACCAAAAGTCTAAATTTATTTATGGGTGCAGGTACCAAATAAAGATCACATATGGTACATGGACAGTGGGTGTTCAAGACACATGACCGGAAACAAACTTCTTCTCTCTAACTTCTCAAAAGAAAAGGGACCCACTGTTTCCTTTGGAGGAAATGGAAAAGGGGTCACCAAAGGATATGGTACCATTTCAAATGGAACCATCACTTTCTCCATAGTAGCTCATGTTGAAGGGCTAATGTATAATCTTCTAAGCATCAGCCAAATATGTGATTTGGGCTATAAGGTCATGTTCCAGCTATGTGTGTGCTTGGTCTTTGATGTACAGAACAAGATTGTACTAGCAGGAACCCGACTGAATGACGTATACATAATCAACATGAAGGAAAGTGCAATAGGAGAAGCTGTGTGTCTCCTCTCTCAAGAACTAGCCAAACAAAGTTGGCTGTGGCATAAAAGGTTCTCTTATCTAAACTTTAAAACCTTGAACAAACTCTCCAACAAGGAGCTGGTTGTTGGAATGCCAAAAATAGTTTTTGAAAAAGAAAAGTTGTGTGGAGCATGTGAAAAAGGAAAACTCACCAGAACTTCCTTTAAATCAAAACAATGCTCTTCTATCTCTCAACCTCTTCAAATGCTTCACATGGATCTGTGCGGTCCAGTAAGCACACCCAGTCTGGGTGGTAAAAAGTATATGCTAGTAATCGTCGATGAATTCTCTAGATATACTTGGGTGTTCTTTCTGAAACACAAGAGTGATGCTGTTGAATAAATCATCAGGTTTACAAGAAAGATTGAAAATTTGAGTGGTAAACTGGTGAAGTCCTTCAGAAGTGATAATGGCACAGAATTCAAGAATGATGCTCTGGAAGATTTCTTTGACCTAAAAAGAATTTCTCAGAACTTTTCTGCTGTACGTACTCCTCAGCAAAATGGTGTTGTTGAAAGAAAGAATAGAACACTGTGTGAAGCTGCAAGGTCAATGCTGAGTGAATCCAAGTTGCCAACCTATTTTTGGGCAGAAGCAGTTAACACTGCATGCTTTACTCAAAATAGGTCTATCATAGTCAAAAGGCATGACAAGACTCCTTATGAAGTTTTCCATGGTAGAAAACCTGCAGTTGACTTCTTCCATGTGTTTGGCTGTGCTTGTCACATGCTAAATGACAGGGAACAACTTGGAAAATTTGATCCGAAGTCTGATGATGGAATTTTCATGGGCTATTCTCTCTCCTCAAGAGCCTTCAGAATTTTCAACCTAAGAAGACAATGCATAGATCAATCCATGCATGTGAAGTTTGATGAGTTTGAAACTTCTTCATTATCTTGTGATGAAGAAGAATTAAATCTATGGATAAACTCATGTGTTGGTGAAATTCCATCTTCCTCTCAAACCAATCCTCCAGTTAGCAACCCTTCTCAGCCTCCCATAAACACCACCTTACCTTCAGAACCCTCTCTTTCTTCTCCACCTCCTGAAACTATCTCTATAGAAGACCTTACCCACCAAAACACCATATCTCCCACAAACCTACCTTCACCATCTCAAATTCCCACCTCATCCTCTTCTCTACCTCCTACCTTACCTCCTGCACTAAAGTGGATCATGGATCATCCAATAGATCAAATCATAGGTGATCCACAAGTTGGTGTAAAAACAAGAAGAGGTATAAGAAATCTGTGCTTATATGTCAACTTTGTTTCTATTGTTGAGCCAAAGCTGATAAATGAAGCCCTAGCTGATCCTAGCTGGGTAATTGCCATGCAAGAAGAACTCTCAAAATTTGAGAGAAACAAAGTCTGGAAGTTAGTTCCTCGTCCATCCAACAAAACTATTATTGGAACAAAATAGGTGTTTCGAAACAAGATGGACGAAGAAGAAACTGTCATAAGGAACAAAGCAAGGCTGGTTGCTCAAGGATATCGGCAAGAGGAAGGAATTGATTATGATGAAACTTTTGCTCCTGTTGCCAGATTGGAAGCTATCCGAATATTTCTTGCCCATGCAGCTTACAAGAATTTTCGGGTATTCCAAATGGATGTCAAAAGTGCCTTCCTGAATGGTGAATTAGCTGAAGAAGTATATGTGAAGCAACCTCCTGGGTTTGAAGATCCAGTCCATCCATATCATGTGTATAGTGGATAAAGCTCGTATGGATCGAAGCAAGCTCCTCGTGCCTGGTATGACACTCTCTCAGAATATCTACTTAGAAATAAGTATATACGAGGCAAGGTTGACAACACTCTCTTCTTCAAGAAATCACAAGGTAATATCATTCTTGTTCAAATCTATGTTGATGATATTATTTTTGGAGCCACCGATGAATCCTTGTGTGATGAGTTTAGCTCCCTCATGCAAAAAGAGTATGAAATGAGCATGATGGGGGAGTTAACTTTCTTTCTTGGTTTGCAAGTAAAACAGTCTCCGGAAGGTATTTTCATAAATCAAAGTAAATACATTAAAGATCTTCTGAAAAAGTTTCAATTTAATACTTGCTCTACCATGAAAACTCCTATGGCTCCTCCTCTTAGACTCTTTTCTGATCCTGATGGTATTTCTGTTAATATTACAAATTATAGAGCTATGATAGGATCCCTTCTTTATCTAACTGCAAGTAGACCTGACATTATGTTTGCTACTTGTCTGTGTGCCCGATACCAAGCAAATCCTAACGAATCACATCTGGCTGCTGTGAAAAGGATTTTTCGGTATCTGAAAGGTACTATAAATCTGGGTCTTTGGTATCCCAAAGACTTAGGTTTCGATCTCATCGGGTACTCTGATTCTGATTTTGCAGGCTCAAAAATAGACAGAAAAAGTACAACCGGAAGTTGCCAGTTACTTGGTGGAAAGCTTGTGAGCTGGTCAAGTAAGAAACAACATTCGGTGTCTACATCTACTGCTTGAAGCGAGTACGTAGGTCTTTGGAAGTTGTTGTGCACAGATATTGTGGATGAAAATCAGTTGTGTGATTATAATCAGATTTTCTCAAAAATCCCAATAATGTGTGACAACTCAAGTGCAATAGCCATTGCCAACAACCCTGTGCTTCATTCAAAATCTAAGCACATTGATATCAGGTATCACTTTATAAGAGATCATGTCTCTAAAGTTGATGTGGAACTTCATTTCATTCCCACTGATTATCAATTAGCTGATTTGTTCACAAAGCCCCTTGATGAAGCAAGGTTCAAGTTCCTCATCAGTGAATTAGGTATGATAAATATAGACTAATATATATTTTATAAATTTTATATAAATATATGTTTTATATATATATATATATTCTATATATATATATTATATACATTTATATAATTTATAACTTATATATTATATATGTTATATATATATATAAATAATAATGAAAAAAATAAATAATAATAATAATAAATAAATAAATAATATATATATAAACATAATGTCGGTGACTTAGTCACCGACGCAGTTCTCTCTCTCTCCTCTCTATATTCTCTCAAAACCCTAACCCTATTCACTACCACCATCCATCACCACCGTGACCCACAAAGTTAAACCACCGAGAAATCCACCCACCGACACCAACACCACCAAAATCCACCGAAGGCGACTCCCATTACCACTCACCGACGTTTACCAATGCCACCAGCCACCGAGATCAATCATTGAGCCACCGACGGTCGCCGTCCAAACACCGACGTCAACCACCGAATTCCACCATCTAGCCGTCGACACTTCGCTTTCCGACGAGCCCCCATCCTCCGACGATTGTCTTCACTCACCGACGGTCATCTTCTATCCATCAAGAGCCACCCACCGACGCTGACGTCATCTTTCCCCACCGCTGACGTCACTTTCCGACGTTTACCCTTATCTTTAGCCACCGACGTCTCTCTCATGCAAGCCGCCGACGTTGTCTCACATCCTTTCTAGCCACCGACGTTTACTCTCTCTCTCTCTCTCTGACCATCCACCGATGTTGTACAAGTCACCGAGGTAACCGTTATAACCCTTCATATTCTTAACCCCTTAAAGATAACTCTTGACTTACCACCCTTGATAAGTAAGATTCTTTGTTCTTATCCCTAATGACATCATCAATGTCAGTACATGCGCCGAATTCAACCCTAAAACCCTTTGTATTCTGACCTTTCAATCACCAAAAGTAATCATTATTTTTGAAAATTGAAATTTCCCTCTCACATATAACCTCTTCCCCCACTACCTCACCACCTTTCTCGCACCCACTCTCCCTCACCTTCAAAAGCAAAAACCTGCAACTTTCTTCATCTTCTTCAATGGCTTATCCCTCAAAAACTTCTGAAGAACAGACCATGACCTTTGGATCCCTCTCTTTTCCTTCATGCAATTACTTTAGACGCATTGGAGTTGATAATGCTCATCCAGAGTACAATGATGTTTGCTGGTTTCTTCAGAGATGCCCTCTACAATATGCAATCACAGCTAAACCCTAAATGAGTAAGTTTCTTCTTGGAAACTTTTGGTTAACTTGCACATTTGATGCTTCATCGGATCAAATTCTTGCATCTGTTCTAAGTAATGATGAACATGATGTGATCTTCAATGTGGAAGATGTTAGAAGCATTCTTAAGCTTCCTGCTTATGATACCTATGAACCTTTTCCTCTTGGTAATGAACACCAAATGGTGGTTGATGTGTTGAACTATTTGGAAGAGAAGAAGGGCTCAAAGTCAAAGGGTCCTGGTACTTTACTGCGCAAGAATATGGGAAACATGTGGAACTTTCTTTTTGCTCATCTTATTCTGTGCCTGAGCAAGAAGATAGGTGGTCCTGATCAGTCACCTTCCCAAGTGACTGAATTAGCACATGCTCTAATATTTCAAAGAAGGATAGACTTTGCGAGCTACTTCTTCAATGAAATGATCTCCTCATTCTCTACCCTCCGACGTCCTCAGGTACCTTTTCAACGCCTTTTCTCCCTTATCATTAATGCAAAGTTGGCAGATAAACTGGAGAAAAGAGATGACATCATATATGATCTCCCTCTTCATCAAGTGGGAAATCAGATTATGAAAAAGGCTGTCTTAGCATCAGACAACCCTCTCCGACCATCTATGGTTGAGTTTGCAAGGAATGCAACTCTATCTTGGGGAGAAAATAAGCCCCGTCTGCAAAGGACCTCAGGTATGTCTTCTACTCCTTCTGCACCTAGAGTAACTGATGTGCCCAAATCTCGTAAGAGATCCAAAGCGTCGGGCGCATCTACCTCTGCACCCACCGATGCGACGAAGCCAAAAGAACTTTTGGCTTCTACCCAAGCATCTAAGTCCCAAAAGCGGAGACACTCCAAAAGCCCCCCAAAGACTTCCTCAAAGAAGTCTAAGGGTACCCAAAGGGTCTCACCTCACAAGCCACCTACTAACTCCCAAAAGTTAGTAAGTGTTGAAAAGATTCCTACCCGACCCAAGGACCAGTTAACCCAACCTAGCTCCTCCATGCCCTCCCAAAAGGACATGGTTGTAAAAAGGGACATCCCTATTATTCCTTCATCAACTTTCTCTTTAGTTGATGAAGAAGACTTGGAATCTCCCATCCAAGCTGCCTCTTCTCCACCCCGTGAGCTCTCACAACTCCATTTCCTTACTCCACATGAGAGTGCATCACAACCAGATGCATTTGATGGAGCATCCCAATTTACTGATTTTCTATTTTCTGACACTACACCTTGGACACATACGTCTCCCGTACGTACCAAGGTTGTGAAAGAACCCATTACTGAGGAATCCCCTCATAGACACTCTCCTAAACGTGTCTCCCCCACATCTCCAAAATCCCCCCCAAGAAAACCTACAGGTTTGGTGGATTATTCTTCCAGTGATGATGATGCTGATCAACCACCACAGCCTCAACCTTCTGCTCCCATGTCTTCCAAACAAGGAGATGATCTTCTCCAAGCTTTCACCAGCTTTACCCGTGACACTATACGTCGGGTGGAAACTTTGGAAGACCAAGCAGCCAAAGACTTGGAAAGACTGGCTTCTCTTTCTACTACTCAAGAGAACATTATGGAGTCTCTTGCCACTATTCTCACCAAAATTGACAAGATTCCAATTTCTTCTCCAACTATTGAGCTTGATGTGGATGGATCCTTCTTTCAGGAACAAGACAGATTTGTTCTTCAAAGAATTGAAAGAAAAATAAATACCATGGCTTCTGAAATAGAAAAGATCAAGACTTTTCTCTCTTCAGTGGGTTTCAAGGGTTCAACCACTGAGGGGGAGAAAAATAAGAAGACCGATGCTACCACCTCCACAGCCGCCGACAAAACAGCAGCCACCGACGCTGCCTTGCCAGCCACCGATGTCACCATCATCCCAGCCACCGACGTGGCAGCCACCGACGTGGCTCTTACAGCCACCGATGGTGGTGTGGTCACAGAGGTGGTCTCTGTTCCTTTGGTCACCAAGTTACCCGAAGTAGCTGTTGAGGAGGAGAGTATCAGTGCTCAACCCCTTGAAACTGAAGAAGAAAAGAAGAGAAAAGAGAAGGGCAAAGGAAAGAAGCCTGCTTCCTTTGAAGATCAACAGGAAGAGAAAAAGAGGAAGAAAAGAATGAGAAGTCCTCAAGCAGATACTCTCAGACTTGACTTTGCCCCCCTCGCACCGACCGATCCTCTTGGGGTAATCTTATCTGAAGCTGAAAAAGAAGAAGCCATTAGAGCACAACTTGAGTATGATCAGACAAATGTACTCAAGTTGGCTCAAGATGAAGCCACTCATGCAATGGTAAAGGATGCAGTTCAAGCTCAAAAAGATGAGCTTGAAAATATTAAGAAGAAATCTGAAGCTGCAAGGATGCTTGATGAAGCCAAGAAGGCAAAGGAAGTAGAGTGGTTCAAAAGGAGACTAAAGAACAGGAAGGATGATTCCAAGATTATCAGTGCCACCATCCAACCTCCAACCAAAAATTCTCCAAAGTTACTTGTCACCCTTAAGAGAGCTGACACTCTCTCAAAGGTATATGAAGCTGAATGGTTGGAAGTTCTTGGGATGACTGAGTGGATGGAAGTTGGTAAATGCATCTCCAAGAGCAAAAGCAAGTACAAGGAGCTGGTACTTAATATTCTCAGAAAACTCTTCATCAAGATGCTCAACATCCAAAAAGAGAATGATATTCTTGTAACATATCTTGAAGCACAACAAATGTACTTCATACAACAGGGTCTTAAAGGAGAGGTCATCACAGCTCCTAAAAACAAGAAGAAGGGACACTTTGTTATGCTTCATGAAAGAGGCATCCAGATAAATGCTTCGGGTATAGATCTTTCCATTGCTACTCCTATTGCTTACCCGGAGCAAACCATGCTGACTACTCCTGAGCTTGGAGTTTTCTTTGAAGATATCTTTGGAAACATCGGTTTCTTCAGGGCTTCTGATATCCCAAGGGCTCACAGCTCCTTCCTCTCTGCCATTCTAGGAGTACCTCCGGTTGAAGACCATGGAATTACTAGGCTTATCTTGGATGAGCTAAAAAGAAGAGAACCCACTCCTTGAATATTCTTCATATAGTGTGAACTTTATTTTTCAAAGCTGTGTGTTGATTAATAAAAGTTCATACTCTTCTTCCTTCAAAATTCTTGTTAATATTTTTATTTTTTCTTGCACATACTTATACTTATATTTATTCTTATACTTATACTGTACATACTCAGTTAAAAAAAAACAAAAAAAAATCAAAAAAAAATCTGAGTCAAAAGAACCCAAAAGAAAAATAGAAAGGGTCAAAAAGAATTCTTTTTTAACTTACAGGTATCATCATCAAATAGGGGGAGATTGTTGGGTCACCGATGATTTGGTGATGAACCACCTTCCTTTTGTATGAATGAATTTTTTACAGGTTCTTTTGAAGGTCTGAAATATGCTTCAAGTATTGAAGAGTCAAAAACTATTCAATTAAGGGTTGTACATCATAAAGTGGAATTTTGATGTATCAACTAACTTCAATATTCAGATCATTTTTCCAAAGTCAAGATTGGGTCACCAATATAGTGGGTCACCGATGGTACACTCAAAAGTCATCAAAAGTACTAAGGACATCAAATAAGATGAGGTCATCAAGTTTGATGTCATGGTCACCGACACTATAATCTTGGTCACCGAAATTGCAGGTATATTTTCTAAGGCTGTGATATCAAGTCACAAGTTCAAGGGTGTACACTTTTGGCATTTAGTGAAGGATGAAGTTTATCAAGCAAAGTGTACACTTATCAATTCCAGCCTTACAAGGTATCCACCGATGTGATACATAGTGTGATGTATCACTTAGAAATTTCAAAGAGATAAGTTCTTGACTCACATCAATTGCAAGACACGTGAGCCAGCAAGAACTTGGGCATCAAGCCTTAAATAAAGACATTCTCTTTTATTCTTATAAAATGAATATTTGTCTTTTAGCTAAAAGGTTTGATGAGACTTCACAGAGCATGAAGAAAAGAAGATAAAGTTATCTGACATTACGTGATACAAGGAATGGTTCATCCATTATTCTAGTACAAAGGAAGTAGTCTCTTCCTTTGTCCAGCAGATAAACTTCCAGCTAATGAAACCTTGACAGCTGTCCACATGCATCCCATGCATGGGCACTATAAAAGGAGATGAAGTCCTTCCCAGAAATCTCACGTTTTCAACAAATCTTCAGAGTGATTATTTGTGTGACTGTGGCAAAGCTGTGTGCTATAGCAGTATTGTTTTAAGTTCCTTAGTGTATAAGTTAAAAACTGTTATCTGTGTGTTTAGTTTGATAGAATAGTGTGCCTGTTCTTTTCCGCATCAAACTATCTGTGTGTAAATTTTTATTATTTATATTAAAAAATTTAAAAAGAGTATATTCTGTGTGTTTTATATTCAACCCCCCCCCCCCTTCTACAAAACCCTCTCTTAGTTAGTCATCTCTCCTTGGGGACTAACAATAACAATTAATCAAAAGGGAGTCAAGTAACCACAAATTGATCATGCACTATATTCATAAACCCCAACACTTGTCGCACAATTCCCCATGCGACTAAGCTTTGTGTTTCACACAATTCCCTATGTGAAACTAATAGAAGGCCCAAAGTGGTGCCTATCCAATGTACCCATGAAACGAATTAGAGGTACATGGAATACAACTCCCAAGAGATTTTCACTATCTCAAAGTACCCTACTACTATTGTACACATCCAAAACCAAACATATATCATGATATAATCCAACAACTTAACCAAGCATTTTATAAAACACATGAATATGAAATATGACATGCTTTCAAGTTCAAAGTACCATAATCAATGTATTTTAGAAATCCAATGACAAGTATAAATTTTATAAAGTCAAGGGAACTCACCTGTGATATGACACACCGCTTTTTATGCTAAAACGGCTACTTGATCGAATTGTAAAAACGACTCACCCGAATTATACGTCATAAACATGGTGTTAAAACCACCTTAAACATTCTTAAAACTGGTGTTAAAACCACCTTAAACATCCCTAAAACTATCCCTTATAATTCCTAAGACAAACCCCTAAATCGTGCCTCACATGTAGCCCCTAACGACGAAAGAAGCAAAAACTGAAATTTCCAAAATAGAGGGAAGGGAGACTTTTCAAGCGGCTTTAATTGTTTGGAAACCTGCATCCCAGCTGTTAACAATGGGAATACGACTTCAAGCAACTTAGGCTGCTTGAAACCCGCATTCCTGGCTGTTTGGGTCTGCACGACTTCTGTAGAAAAATCTTTGATCCTACACTGAATCCAACCTCATATACACTGATTTTAGGGTCTAAAAACCTTAGAATTGAAGGAATTGATTACCCAATCCATACATAACATCGAACCCCAAACAAGAATGGATTAAATCCATCTCATCTATCCCAAGAATGCCCAAAAATATAAACCCTAACTTGAGATCTTTGATTACTAAATGAAATCACCATGAATGAAAAATTTCTTGATATAACTTATTGATTGAGTCCATCAAAAGCATTTTCAACCACAAACCCCATCATTCCTTCTATTCTAGAATACACAATAGAAATAGAAATTCCAAAATCCAGCCAAATACTCCATTAATAGAGGAAGTAAACAATGGAGAAGAATGTATACCTTAGTGACGATGCTTCTTCAAGTTTTCCTCCAATTTCTTTCAAGATTAGCTGAAAATCCTTCCTTTCTCTCCAAGGTTATTCTCTCTAAGTTTTTCCCAAAACTGTTCAATGCACAATGAGGAGAGTCTCAAGGGTTTACTCCCTTTATTCATCTAATTACACAGTTAGTCCTTACAATAGAGGGATGTTTGCACTCAATACCCCAACTTAAGAATTTATTATAACTCGGGTGAGTGTTATTACAATGTTTATCTTGTTTATACATACCAAAACCTATATTAAGATTTGAGTGAATTACACTATTGGTTCTATATTTGCTTAAAATTTTGATTTGTTTCTTTAAACAATTATCTATATTGATTGTCCCTAACTTTTTAATTTCATAACACTTAACCATGGAGTTAACAACACTGGTTAGCACCTATTATGAGGGACACATAAATTTTTGTGGACCATCAGGGATGCAAACAAAATTTCAGGCAAATTATAGGAACCAAAAATGTAATTCACTCTAAATTAATTGTGACTAATTATTTTTTAAATTTTAATTAAAAATAATTTATGTATCCAATCAGTTTAAAAAAAATTAAAGTTCATATTAAATAAACAATTATGTTTATTTAAAATTTATTAAATTGACAAAATGACTTTTACCATTTTACGTCAGAAAATCTCAAACTTAAAAAAATAAATAAAATCAAGAGAAGCTTAAATATCTTTTAGGTTAAAAATTGAATATGAAAGCAAAATATTGAAAGTTAATGACGGTTAACATGAGACAATTATATATTTAAATTTGTCGTCCAACTATACAGAAAATTTTAGTTGTTCAAAAATACAGAAAGTTGCAATATATTAACTTTTCCTTTTATTTCAAGAAGCTGATGAAATTCTTCAAACTATTATGTCCTTAATAATATTTTGATTATTATTATATCAATTTAACTATTATAGCCTATTCACATCTATTTGGTAATTCAATTTAATAATGTCTCAAAATATTTTAACGCTTAACAATGATTTTCTTTTTCATAACATAAACTTTACTTAATTATCCTAATGAACAAATTTTTATGTACAAGTATCACACATTAACCATAGTTAACTTCCAAATACTTTGCTGACATATTTCAATGTCCAACCCAAATAATATGTTAAACCTCTCTTGATTTTCTTTGTTTTTTTAAACTTGGGATTTTCTAACGCAAAAATCATTTCGTCAACTTAATAGATTTCAAAATATGTATACAGATTTTTATTAATACGTACTTTAATTTAAGAAATTTGATCTGTAACCGGATATGTAAAGTATTTTTGATAAATAAGCTTAAAAAGATGTAAGTCACATCTAGTTTTAGAGTGAGTTAGGTGGCGTTTGTTTTTTAAGAGGTGCTCAAGTCTGAAGTCTGATACCACCTCTGAACTTTAAGAGGTGGTCTTTGAAGTACCGAAATACGAATCAAAAAAATTTGTTTGTTTTTGTAAACTGACAAACATCTGAAATCTAAGTCAATATGACTGTTTTTATATGACTATATATAAACATTAATTTTTAACATCCCTCAATGCCCATTCTAAACAACATAAACATCAATGGATCTTTTCCGGATTAAATCAAGAATTTCCGCACCAATCAACCCTTACTTCTTCATACACAAACTTGTTTTTTCACAGCAACAAACACCACCTTTTATTAACAAAAAGGGGGTTCCAAAACCACCATACAACTACCAATAAGAGACACTGTGACAAAGAATCAACAAACAAGACAACAAAAAGAACCAAATCACGTAACCCTAACCGCACAACTAAACCAAACGACGAGAGATCGAGAGCTTGAGCTTGAAATCGAGCAGCAGGAAGAGATCGAGAGATGCAGATCGAGCAGCAGGAAGAGATCGAGAGATGCAGATCGAGCAGCAGGAAGAGAGATCGAGCAGCAGGAAGAGAGATCGAGCAGCAGGAAGAGATCGAGAGATGCAGATCGAGCAGCAGGAAGAGAGATCGAGCAGCAGGAAGAGATCGAGAGATGCAGATCGAGCAGCAGGAAGAGAGATCGAGAGCTTGAGGTTGAAATCGATTGCTTATGTGGTAGATTTAGCGAGAGATGGGAGGTTGAAATCGATTTCTTTTGTGGTAGATCGAGAGATGGGAGGTTGAAATCGATAGCAGATCGAAAATGAAACCTGGAAATCGGGATCTGCTTAGAGATCGAGAGATGAGAGAAGATTTGGAGATCGTTGTTAGAGATGCAGATGAGATGAATTAAAGAGCTGCTGAGAGATAGTTCAAACGAGAGTTTTGAGAAGTCTGAAAAGTTTTAAGACATAAGTTTACCTCTTAAAGTTTCAGAGGAAACATTGATCTTTTAAGCTCTTATTTGGCAGAAAAAACAAACGGTCTGAAAACGAAAAACGTCTGACCGAATCAGACTTCAGACGTTGACGTTTTCAGATCTGAATTTGAAAAAACAAACACCCCCTTACACTCTTGATCCCTTATAGGTTGCCTAAACTCGAGTTTTCGTACCTTATCGCCCGTAAAAAATTGATTTGTCTCTCATAATGATTGCTAACAGATGATGTTAAGTACAGGGACTCTGAGTGTTATGAAATTGAAAAGTTAAGGATCAACAATGTAGATACTATTTTAGAGATCAAATCAAATTTTTAAGCAAACCACATGGGCTAGGAGTGTAATTCACTCTTAAGACTTTAAATGTATGCACAAATTTAGTTTCTAATATTATATTTTATCAAGTTAAAATAAATATATAAACACAATACACAATTCATATATATTGGTATGTATTTGTTGTCCAAATATATCATGTTATTATACTCAATAAGTCACATCGTGATTCTGTCGTATTAACAAATGAATATAACAAAAATACAAACACACATAACACTAATAATTTTTTTTGTTATCTTATATAAACAAAGTGTTATGTAAGTAATGACACAACTGGCTATGTTTTATTTAGACTGGTTTTTCCACATGTATATTGATTTCAATATTAATAAAAAACCTTTGACTTCTCTCTTTGTTGTCCGTTCTCATGTTTTATTGATAGTACTCTTGGAATATGATGTGTAACAAATACTTTTGAACTTAATTTGGTGGATCATATGAGAATAGGTGTTTGAAATGATTGGTCATCTCTCTATATAATGACCGATTGACTGATTTTACTTTAATATTTATCCATTAGGTTTTTGCTTTTATTCTTAATCCTCGATTTAACAAGATATCATACGAAAGTTAACAAATTTTATGAATTTAACCAACTAGATACGAGCACAACTCTGCTATTAGATAAACGATTCATATTTAGTTCATCGACATAAAGAATATTGGTAAAATATGAGTTTCGTGATATATCAATCAAACCAAGACTGGACATATTTTTGGAGTGCCTGTAAGACAATTCCCAGAAAGTAATATTCCTCCCCACTAATGCATTGGGGTTCACAAAATCTATTTTGGGACAATCTAAAATCGCATTCTTTGTTCTTATGCAAAAACATGGGTGAAACATCAATATTTCATTGTGTTTTATATCATCGAATTGAAAGTTGCAACTGAAAAATTATCTCTTATAAATATGCATTGACGATATTTACTTTGTTGGTTGGTTACCAGACAGTTACTAGCAATCAAACATTTTATGGGTGAGCCTTTCAGATTAATATCAGTGAGGACACTCAACCAATCAATATCAACACGATAGTTCATTGATCGCCGTCAGTGATCCAACACGCTTACTAAAGGCAAGCACTGAAGTTGGATGTACTGAAAGTAAGCATTGAAACTGAAAACACTGAAGGTAAGCATTAAAATTAAAGGCAAATTTTATATGACGGTTTATATGTCAAATTAACGAGAAAGATATGATTGTTTTTTCCGTGTAAGTTGTTTCATTCGAATTTTGATTATGTTTCGTATTTTTTCGATTCAAAAGATCCGGGTAAATTTAAAATAAAAATAAAAATAAAATCGTAAACATCTTTTTAATCACATCAATTAACCTAACATTGATGAAGTGATTTTTGATTTTTGATTTATTTAACTTTTTCCCAAACCTCCCTCTCTATATATAATTTGTTCCTAATTAATTAAAACATTTTAAATATTAATATCTTGCTATATTTAATCTGAATAATAAATTATCATTAAATTAAAAATAATCATGAAAACGAAACTACCATCTCTAAATACTTTAGACTTATCAAAAAAAAAGTTGACTTATCATTTTATAATAATACGCCAATAACTATTGACTCTATGTACATCCTATTTACTATTTAGTATATTTTTATTATTTCTTAGAAAAGGTCGATGGCTACCGTTCATCTATCTATGGACTAAAATGTTCATTTTGTAATAGTTGGAGGACTATCCAGTAATTTTCTCAAACAAATCCCGTGGTCCAGTATCCACGTCATTGTCAAGGTTCTACCAGCTTCCTCCAGCTAAGCAAGGATTAATTTAGTAATTTTTTATTGCGTAATATACGTTAATTTGGTAATTGTTTGGATGACCATAAGTTAACTTATAAAGTATTTGTATCTTATTGAGAAGTTAATAAAATTAAGGTTTTGATAAACTATCTTATAAGTCACAAGGTACCTTATAAATTACTTTTCCAAACATAACCTTAGCCATTCGTTTTTAAGAGCCGTAATTATTCAATTAAGAAATGCTAATTTTAAAAAGAACATGTACTTTTTGCATAACATGTTGTACATTGCTATTATGTGTTTTAGAGAATAACATCCAAAGACTCTATGTTAAAAACATCTTCAATAATTATGTTAAAATAAAATAAAAAAAGATTTTAATAATTTTTTGTTCAAATAATTATGCTATTATAAATGCTGAAATAGAAAGAAAATAAAAATCTTAAAATTTAGAAAAATCTCTAAAACCCGCTTTTTAAGAAAAAGAAATAATATTTTAATTGTTCCACCAATAAAAGACATTGGATTATTGTTTAAGATAGGGATATAAATTTTTTATTAATATATTGATTATCTATACTATATTATAAAGCATTTAGTCAAAAACTCTTAAAAACAACTTTTTAAGCCTTAGGTACTGCTATTTAATACTAATTACTTAATTTTCAAGATTACAAATAAATTGTCCGTAAGTACAACTTATTAAAGCTTCAATTCTGAATACGTGTAACTAACTACAGATAAGTATGATCAAATACAAGATAAACATCTAATTTTAAATATAAAAAATCAAAAATATAATTAAGATAATCATTGAGTTCTAACAGAATAATACTTAAATCTAAATTTAATTATTATAAAATTTTTGAATTAGAGAAATTACATAAAAAAAAGAACTTTTAAATGAAACATTAAAATCGTTTTCTTAAAACCACATAAAACCATTAGAACATCGATAAAGACAAAAATTAAAATGAAACTTACAAGTGAGATGTATCTCGCTGCATTGCGCGAGTACCCTTCTAGTTTCAATAATATAAAAAATACTACAATTTTTAAAATAAAATAGCGGTTGGTGTTGGAAGTATTTTTTTTATAGATATTTTGAGTTTCTTTATTTTATTTTAGAAAAAAAATATAACATACCACTTAGAGATACTCTAAGAAGTTAAGAACATGATTTCTTTTGAGTTTTTTTTTATAAAATCCTTGATTTTTATTTTGAAAATGGTGTAAAAAGGTAATTTACAAGGAATAGTTATTGATGCTGAAAGATAGAGATATAAAAAGATTCTTATAAGAACTACCATTATGAATTATTAATTAAGCATTTTCAAGAATTATGTTATAATTTTAAAAAA
The DNA here is from genome assembly GCA_036898165.1 of Silybum marianum. Classification (NCBI taxonomy): domain Eukaryota; kingdom Viridiplantae; phylum Streptophyta; class Magnoliopsida; order Asterales; family Asteraceae; genus Silybum; species Silybum marianum. The sequence goes on along the minus strand of CM072528.1, from coordinate 48,803,562 downwards.
TAAAGTATCAAAATTAAAAATCTTTAAAAAAATTGCATTTAACTCTACTAGTTACTCTATTTTAGATTTTTAATAATTATATCATTAACTATATTATTAAAATATTTAGTACATTTAATAAAATATTATTTCTTCTTTCTAAACACTTAATTTCAATGTATGTTGGTAGTGAGAATTAATTTCTTAAATATGGAATTTTAAAGAGGTATTCAAATTTGAAGATTTTCTATCATATCTTTTTCTCTATTTTAACATATGATATAATATAGTTGTTGGAGTAAAAATATATCAAAAATCTCTAAAATCTTTATTATAGTACAATTAATGGAGACGATTCAATGGTATTTAATTTGATGTATAGAAAGGATGTCAGAAAAAAAAAAAACAGATTCTTGTACGATGGAGATGATGAGTATCTGCAACAAATATGTTAAAATAGTATTTTTTGTGGCTTTAGAGATTTTTTTACTCCAACATATATGTTATTTTGTATGTTAAAATGGAGAAAATAAGAGATAGAAAATAAAAATCTTTAAAACCCACTATTTAAGGAACATAAATTCCAAAACAAATGTCTACAATTGAAATCACACACAGCTTTAAACATGTATAACTTTTTTTTTGAAAACCAAAACCATTTTATTACCCAATGGAAACCAATCCACCGTATACATTCATCACATGAACACAAAGAACACAACAAACTTACCAGTTTGCAAGGAGCAAACCAACTTACAAGCAACGATTTACACACGCAGTTTTAAACATGCATAATTATTACACTTTTGGTTAACAAAATAACATCTTTATTCTTATTTAGTTTCTCTTTTTCCACAACTCTTAAATATTTGTGCATTATTTAAGAAACAGAAAGACTCCATCTTTCCCAAAACATGTGTCCACGATTGAAATGACACAATTTTGAACATACACAATTATTACAATTTTTTGATTAAACATTAGACATCTTTTCCCTTTTTAAATTAATTATCATGTTTGCTTCATCTTTTAAATTAATTACATTTTTGGTCATTATGGTTATCATTTTTTTCAATTTTAGCCCCTTTGACTAATTTTAATTAAAAGTGTTAGTTGACTTAGGGATATTTTAGTCATTTTATCTTTTCTTTTTCATTTTATTAAATTATATAGTAATATAAATTTTAGTCCCTATAGCTTGTCTTTATTCTTTTTTGTCTTTCCCATTTTTTTTCAATTTATATCTCTATTATTTTAATTAATAATAATTTTAACTAACGATATATTAAAAATATGTATTTTATTTTGTAAATTACATCATTAAAAAATCTTGCTTAAACTTTTAAAATAAGTTAAGTATTGAATCTTTTTTAAGCAATTTATTTAATATATATATATACACATGCAAATCTTTCTATACTAATATTTTTTTAAATTCTAAGTAAGAGTGCTAAAAAAACCGATCAACCCGATTAATCAAACCTAATGCAAAATAGTTTTACCTGAAGTTAATCTAGTTGTAAAATCTTCATACATTGGCATTTCATTTCAGATCAAACAAAACAATAAAAGCTAGTTTTTGAGAGATTTGAATTTTGTGTACAGATTTAGAATTGGAAATGTTTGAAATTTTTTGACGTATTTGTTTTGTAGCTTGGAATAGAACTAAATACCATTCCTTGTGAATAATTTATAAAACAAATTATAAAAACAACTAAATTTTAGGAAATGCTAAGTAACTCCGTTAAAAACATAACAAGTCCTTAGAGTTCGATGATTTTTGTGAAAAACATAAAAGAACAAAAAAGAATTGCAAAAAGAGATTTTAATTTTTGTATTGCATAATTAAGAAAAAATGATAAATTTTTTAAACCCAACTTAAAATAGATTTTTTTTGAATTAGTGTAGAGTTTAAAGGTATAGATAAATTTTTTATAATGATGTAATTTACAAAATAAAATAGGTATCTTTAATGTATTGCTACTTAAAATTTTCATTAACTAACTAATATATAAAATAGAAGGTAGGAAAAAGAAAAAAGGAAAAAAAAAAGAGAAACCACAAGAACCAAAGCTTTAATTTACTACATAATCTAATAAAACAAAAAAAAAATACAAAGAAAAGATAAAAACACTAAAATACTTTTAAATAGGCCAAATTGCACCAAAAAACAACGTACTTTGATATTATTTCTATTTTGGGTAACATACTTTCAAAAGTTTAATTTTGGTATCTGAAATACAAAATCTCAAACTTTAAGGTACCTGGTTTATTTAATGACCTACAAATGCTGACTTGGATCAAGTTTTTATTGACATGGCATTATTTATTTATTTATTAAGTGCCAACTAAGAAAAAAAATTACACGTCATTATTTTTTTATTAACAGATTTTTTTATAAATTCCACGTCATCAATTTTTATAAAAATCTTAATCAAAACAAATTTTTAAAAAAAATCCACGTCATCAAGATTTGAAGTTTTTTAATAAACTGTCAAATTTGTAATAGTATTTTTTAAAGCAAAAAAAAAATCAAATTCACGTAATATTTTGGTAAATTTTATAATAAAACAAGATAAGAAGATATAAATTAATATTTTTTTCTACCAAACAAGAAAAATGTCATCACCCTCATTCTAAAATACGACTGCTGTTAATGCATTTTTATTAACAGATAAACGTGAACAAAATTATCAATTACTTACGACCATTGGTAAAATTTCAAAAAATACGAGCAATAGTTAAATACGGGTTATAAACAGAATTCCGGGCAATAGTTAAACTCTTTACAAAAATACCCTAGCATGGCTATATCTTCCATAAGCAAAAAAAAGAACAATAGCATGATGATGTTTCAGATGTCCAAAAATGCCCCGATACATCCTTAATGCCCGATCAAAATTAAATGCCCTCGTCAATGCTCGATGAATGTTATATTTGGCATGCTCGATTTGGTCCTCTTAAATGGAGCTTCTTCCATTTCTCTTGATTCGACTTCAAATAAAAAGAAAAAAAACTACGTTAATCACCTCATGACTTTTTGAATAGCAATTCAAGCAAATGTAATAAAAAAACATATAGAATCACCAAATTTACTTACCACAACCGGTGGAATTGGACTGACCCCTTCCTTTTGAATTAGTGTCTCTTGAATCCTTCCTTGAACTTTTGCCTCTTGAAACCTTACTTGAACTACTGCCTCTAGGCCTACCAACCGGATTTATTTGCTTAGATGGTGGATCCTTTTTCTGGTTTTTACAACCTCTTGAATTATGTCCAACCTCCCAACAATTTTTGCAAGTCATTTGCCTCCCTTTTCTTCGTACTTCATCATGTCCAAAGTTATTAGTCCTACTTCTACTACCACCTTCACATGCATCCTTCCGTCTGGATATTGAAGGTCTACCGGGCATTCTTCTAATTTTTGGTCCTAGCACATTGTCGATGTTCAGCCAATGGGAAGATTTCTTTCTTGCTTCAATAAGCCCCTACAATGTATAAGTAGATAATTAATTAGTAGATAACAAAATAATTAAAACAAGTAATAGAAGTAGGTTACCTTGTGTTGATCCGACATTAATGTCACCCCCAATCCATCTATCAATCCAGTGTCTTGCATCAAATATTCCAAGAACCACTTCCAACTATCTTTACATTCAACTTCAACTACGGCCCATGCAAGTGGGTAGATTTGATTATTTGCATCTCTGCCTACCGCACTTAATAATTCTCCTATGCAATGGGTTTTCAAAAAACATCCATCCAGTCCAATGAATTTTCTACGACCTGCTAACCATCCATCTTTCACACCTTTGAAACAAACGTAAAATCTCTTAAAGTAATTTTTCTCATCCGGTCCTACCTCCACACTCATTTTAACAGTTGACCCTGGGTTGCTCCTTTTGATTTCTTCTCCATAGTCCCACAATCTTCCATAATGATCAACTAGGGCCTCTTCCACCCCCCCCCCCAAAGCCTTTGCTTTGGCCCTACTACATTGACTTATCTCAACTATGCACTTGTATTTTTTTAAAATCGATTCTTTTAATTCAACTAACTTTATAGAAGGATTTTGTCTAATCTTCCTACCATACACCTTTGCGATCCAATTAGAGTTCACAAGTGAACCTAATTCGTAACTTCTTCCACATCTATGCTCATCATGCAATGACTTTACTTGAAATGATCTTTCCGTTGACATCCAACTAGCCCACAACCTCCAAGAACAACAATTATCAGATTTCGATCCACACACAACAAGTAACTTGTCCTTGCAATTTTTTTTGTACCTAAATTGATGGCAATGTGTCAGCTAACATAGACAATGCATGTATTTAAAGAACATAAAGAACATACCTAAGTTGAAGCCCGTTTGCAAGAGCATAATTAGTTAAACATGTCTTTAGTTCGGAAGCAGAAGCATATCTTTCACCGGGGTGGGGCTTCATTACGTTCCAAGGAACATTGGGATCATGTATAGGAAATTCATTTGACTTCGCCTGGATAGCCTCATTTTCATAATCAACTTCTTCTTCCACAAATGCATCTCTATCATACCCCTCACATGTCTCGGTCAAAAAATCATCATGTTGGTAAGATTGTGTATACACATCCTCCTCCACTTCTAGACTATTTTCTACGTCGACGGTCACATTTTGATTACCATCTTCAATATCTTCCACAATTATGTTCTTCTCTTTACTATCTTTGTTCATCATCTTCAATCGAATCTCCCTAATTTCATCATCTCCGTCAGATAGATTATCTAAACTAGCCACATCATCTTGATCGTCATCGGAAAACCTATCATTGAACCAGTCTTCATTCAAGTCTATTGGACCTCCAAGATTATCATCACTGCTAACTTCCACTTCCTCATGCTCCCTGCCAGTTATAAAAAAAATTCTAATATAAAAACATAAACCATAATCAACTGGAAAAATAAAAGGTTCTAATGTAAAAGTAAAAACATAAAATTGATAAACGTCAAACAGAGCACTGTGGTACACATGAAATTGATAAGCAAAAATCTCCACTAATAAGATTTTGAAAGAAGCAAAAAACATATAAAAAAAAATACATATCGAGACGAGAGCATTCTTCCAAATAAAGCATCTCCACTAGTGGTATACAAGAAATTAACAAATGAATATATTATAATAATCCCCTTAGTGCACATCTCCATATATTGCATGTCTCCATAGGATCAAAAAATGTAAATCGTGAATCCAATTTTTTTATAGACGAGTTGTCATGAACCCAAAAAAACACAGAAATTATTCAAATAATAAGTTAGAAAACTAACCTGGTATTCATTTGCATTCCAAAAGAGCAGCTTCTAAGTCTCAAAACTCACAACTCTAAAAAATAAAAAAGAACGGAGATCAAAAAAAGCCCTAAAATTGAAGGCTCGAATGATGATGCATAAGAGATTCACAATTTCACATACCTAAAACCACAAAACATTGATGTCGAATGTAAGGCGGTGAAGACGAAGATGCGATTAGGGTTTTGGGGTGGGAGGAAGAAAGCGGAGATGATGAGTCGTGATTTGAATTTTGGGGTGGGAGAATTAATTTGGCCTAATTTCAATGTATGTTGGTAGTGAGAATTAATTTCTTAAATATGGAATTTTAAAGAGGTATTCAAATTTGAAGATTTTCTATCATATCTTTTTCTCTATTTTAACATATGATATAATATAGTTGTTGGAGTAAAAATATATCATAAATCTCTAAAATCTTTATTATAGTACAATTAATGGAGACGATTCAATGGTATTTAATTTGATGTATAGAAAGGATGTCAGAAAAAAAAAAAAAAAACAGATTCTTATACGATGGAGATGATGAGTATCTGCAACAAATATGTTAAAATAGTATTTTTTGTGGCTTTAGAGATTTTTTTGCTCCAACATATATGTTATTTTGTATGTTAAAATGGAGAAAATAAGAGATAGAAAATAAAAATCTTTAAAACCCACTATTTAAGGAACATAAATTCCAAAACAAATGTCTACAATTGAAATCACACACAGCTTTAAACATGTATAATTTTTTTTTTGAAAAACAAAACCATTTTATTACCCAATGGAAACCAATCCACCGTATACATTCATCACATGAACACAAAGAACACAACAAACTTACCAATTTGCAAGGAGCAAACCAACTTACAAGCAACGATTTACACACGCAGTTTTAAACATGCATAATTATTACACTTTTGGTTAACAAAATAACATCTTTATTCTTATTTAGTTTCTCTTTTTCCACAACTCTTAAATATTTGTGCATTATTTAAGAAACAGAAAGACTCCATCTTTCCCAAAACATGTGTCCACGATTGAAATGACACAATTTTGAACATACACAATTATTACAATTTTTTGATTAAACATTAGGCATCTTTTCCCTTTTTAAATTAATTATCATGTTTGCTTCATCTTTTAAATTAATTACATTTTTGGTCATTATGGTTATCATTTTTTTCAATTTTAGCCCCTTTGACTAATTTTAATTAAAAGTGTTAGTTGACTTAGGGATATTTTAGTCATTTTATCTTTTCTTTTTCATTTTATTAAATTATATAGTAATATAAATTTTAGTCCCTATACCTTGTCTTTATTCTTTTTTGTCTTTCCCATTTTTTTTCAATTTATATCTCTATTATTTTAATTAATAATAATTTTAACTAACGATATATTAAAAATACGTATTTCATTTTGTAAATTACATCATTAAAAAATCTTGCTTAAACTTTTAAAATAAGTTAAGTATTGAATCTTTTTTAAGCAATTTATTTAATATATATATACACATGCAAATCTTTCTATACTAATATTTTTTTAAATTCTAAGTAAGAGTGCTAAAAAAACCGATCAACCCGATTAATCAAACCTAATGCAAAATAGTTTTACCTGAAGTTAATCTAGTTGTAAAATCTTCATACATTGGCATTTCATTTCAGATCAAACAAAACAATAAAACCTCGTTTTTGAAAGATTTGAATTTTGTGTACAGATTTAGAATTGAAATGTTTGAAATTTTTTGACGTATTTGTTTTGTAGCTTGGAATAGAACTAAATACCATTCCTTGTGAATAATTTATAAAACAAATTATAAAAACAACTAAATTTTAGGAAATGCTAAGTAACTCCGTTAAAAACATAACAAGTCCTTAGAGTTCGATGATTTTTGTGAAAAACACAAAAGAACAAAAAAGAATTGCAAAAAGAGATTTTAATTTTTGTATTGCATAATTAAGAAAAAATGATAAATTTTTTAAACCCAACTTAAAATAGATTTTTTTGAATTAGTGTAGAGTTTAAAGGTATAGATAAATTTTTTCTAATGATGTAATTTACAAAATAAAATAGGTATCTTTAATGTATTGCTACTTAAAATTTTCATTAACTAACTAATATATAAAATAGAAGGTAGGAAAAAGAAAAAAGGAAAAAAAAGAGAAACCACAAGAACCAAAGCTTTAATTTACTACATAATCTAATAAAACAAAAAAAATACAAAGAAAAGATAAAAACACTAAAATACTTTTAAATAGGCCAAATTGCACCAAAAAACAACGTACTTTGATATTATTTCTATTTTGGGTAACGTACTTTCAAAAGTTTAATTTTGATACCTGAAATACAAAATCTCAAACTTTAAGGTACCTGGTTTATTTAATGACCTACAAATGCTGACTTGGATCAAGTTTTTATTGACATGGCATTATTTATTTATTTATTAAGTGCCAACTAAGAAAAAAAATTACACGTCATTATTTTTTTATTATGATTTTTTATAAATTCCACGTCATCAATTTTTATAAAAATCTTAATCAAAACAAATTTTTAAAAAAAATCCACGTCATCAAGATTTGAAGTTTTTTAATAAACTGTCAAATTTGTAATAGTATTTTTTAAAGCAAAAAAAAAATCAAATTCACGTAATATTTTGGTAAATTTTATAATAAAACAAGATAAGAAGATATAAATTAATATTTTTTTCTACCAAACAAGAAAAATGTCATCACCCTCATTCTAAAATACGACTGCTGTTAATGCATTTTTATTAACAGATAAACGTGAACAAAATTATCAATTACTTACGACCATTGGTAAAATTTCAAAAAATACGAGCAATAGTTAAATACGGGTTATAAACAGAATTCCGGGCAATAGTTAAACTCTTTACAAAAATACCCTAGCATGGCTATACCTTCCATAAGCAAAAAAAAGAACAATAGCATGATGATGTTTCAGATGTCCAAAAATGCCCCGATACATCCTTAATGCCCGATCAAAATTAAATGCCCTCGTCAATGCTCGATGAATGTTATATTTGGCATGCTCGATTTGGTCCTCTTAAATGGAGCTTCTTCCATTTCTCTTGATTCGACTTCAAATAAAAAGAAAAAAAACTACGTTAATCACCTCATGACTTTTTGAATAGCAATTCAAGCAAATGTAATAAAAAAACATATAGAATCACCAAATTTACTTACCACAACCGGTGGAATTGGACTGACCCCTTCCTTTTGAATTAGTGTCTCTTGAATCCTTCCTTGAACTTTTGCCTCTTGAAACCTTACTTGAACTACTGCCTCTAGGCCTACCAACCGGATTTATTTGCTTAGATGGTGGATCCTTTTTCTGGTTTTTACAACCTCTTGAATTATGTCCAACCTCCCAACAATTTTTGCAAGTCATTTGCCTCCCTTTTCTTCGTACTTCATCATGTCCAAAGTTATTAGTCCTACTTCTACTACCACCTTCACATGCATCCTTCCGTCTGGATATTGAAGGTCTACCGGGCATTCTTCTAATTTTTGGTCCTAGCACATTGTCGATGTTCAGCCAATGGGAAGATTTCTTTTACTGCTTCAATAAGCCCCTACAATGTATAAGTAGATAATTAATTAGTAGATAACAAAATAATTAAAACAAGTAATAGAAGTAGGTTACCTTGTGTTGATCCGACATTAATGTCACCCCCAATCCATCTATCAATCCAGTGTCTTGCATCAAATATTCCAAGAACCACTTCCAACTATCTTTACATTCAACTTCAACTACGGCCCATGCAAGTGGGTAGATTTGATTATTTGCATCTCTGCCTACCGCACTTAATAATTCTCCTATGCAATGGGTTTTCAAAAAACATCCATCCAGTCCAATGAATTTTCTACGACCTGCTAACCATCCATCTTTCACACCTTTGAAACAAACGTAAAATCTCTTAAAGTAATTTTTCTCATCCGGTCCTACCTCCACACTCATTTTAACAGTTGACCCTGGGTTGCTCCTTTTGATTTCTTCTCCATAGTCCCACAATCTTCCATAATGATCAACTAGGGCCTCTTCCACCCCCCCCCCCAAAGCCTTTGCTTTGGCCCTACTACATTGACTTATCTCAACTATGCACTTGTATTTTATTTAAATCGATTCTTTTAATTCAACTAACTTTATAGAAGGATTTTGTCTAATCTTCCTACCATACACCTTTGCGATCCAATTAGAGTTCACAAGTGAACCTAATTCGTAACTTCTTCCACATCTATGCTCATCATGCAATGACTTTACTTGAAATGATCTTTCCGTTGACATCCAACTAGCCCACAACCTCCAAGAACAACAATTATCAGATTTCGATCCACACACAACAAGTAACTTGTCCTTGCAATTTTTTTTGTACCTAAATTGATGGCAATGTGTCAGCTAACATAGACAATGCATGTATTTAAAGAACATAAAGAACATACCTAAGTTGAAGCCCGTTTGCAAGAGCATAATTAGTTAAACATGTCTTTAGTTCGGAAGCAGAAGCATATCTTTCACCGGGGTGGGGCTTCATTACGTTCCAAGGAACATTGGGATCATGTATAGGAAATTCATTTGACTTCGCCTGGATAGCCTCATTTTCATAATCAACTTCTTCTTCCACAAATGCATCTCTATCATACCCCTCACATGTCTCGGTCAAAAAATCATCATGTTGGTAAGATTGTGTATACACATCCTCCTCCACTTCTAGACTATTTTCTACGTCGACGGTCACATTTTGATTACCATCTTCAATATCTTCCACAATTATGTTCTTCTCTTTACTATCTTTGTTCATCATCTTCAATCGAATCTCCCTAATTTCATCATCTCCGTCAGATAGATTATCTAAACTAGCCACATCATCTTGATCGTCATCGGAAAACCTATCATTGAACCAGTCTTCATTCAAGTCTATTGGACCTCCAAGATTATCATCACTGCTAACTTCCACTTCCTCATGCTCCCTGCCAGTTATAAAAAAAATTCTAATATAAAAACATAAACCATAATCAACTGGAAAAATAAAAGGTTCTAATGTAAAAGTAAAAACATAAAATTGATAAACGTCAAACAGAGCACTGTGGTACACATGAAATTGATAAGCAAAAATCTCCACTAATAAGATTTTGAAAGAAGCAAAAAACATATAAAAAAAAATACATATCGAGACGAGAGCATTCTTCCAAATAAAGCATCTCCACTAGTGGTATACAAGAAATTAACAAATGAATATATTATAATAATCCCCTTAGTGCACATCTCCATATATTGCATGTCTCCATAGGATCAAAAAATGTAAATCGTGAATCCAATTTTTTTATAGACGAGTTGTCATGAACCCAAAAAAACACAGAAATTATTCAAATAATAAGTTAGAAAACTAACCTGGTATTCATTTGCATTCCAAAAGAGCAGCTTCTAAGTCTCAAAACTCACAACTCTAAAAAATAAAAAAGAACGGAGATCAAAAAAAGCCCTAAAATTGAAGGCTCGAATGATGATGCATAAGAGATTCACAATTTCACATACCTAAAACCACAAAACATTGATGTCGAATGTAAGGCGGTGAAGACGAAGATGCGATTAGGGTTTTGGGGTGGGAGGAAGAAAGCGGAGATGATGAGTCGTGATTTGAATTTTGGGGTGGGAGAATTAATTTGGCCTAATTTCAATGTATGTTGGTAGTGAGAATTAATTTCTTAAATATGGAATTTTAAAGAGGTATTCAAATTTGAAGATTTTCTATCATATCTTTTTCTCTATTTTAACATATGATATAATATAGTTGTTGGAGTAAAAATATATCATAAATCTCTAAAATCTTTATTATAGTACAATTAATGGAGACGATTCAATGGTATTTAATTTGATGTATAGAAAGGATGTCAGAAAAAAAAAAAAACAGATTCTTATACGATGGAGATGATGAGTATCTGCAACAAATATGTTAAAATAGTATTTTTTGTGGCTTTAGAGATTTTTTTGCTCCAACATATATGTTATTTTGTATGTTAAAATGGAGAAAATAAGAGATAGAAAATAAAAATCTTTAAAACCCACTATTTAAGGAACATAAATTCCAAAACAAATGTCTACAATTGAAATCACACACAGCTTTAAACATGTATAATTTTTTTTTTGAAAAACAAAACCATTTTATTACCCAATGGAAACCAATCCACCGTATACATTCATCACATGAACACAAAGAACACAACAAACTTACCAGTTTGCAAGGAGCAAACCAACTTACAAGCAACGATGACACACAATTTTAAACATGCATAATTATTACACTTTTGGTTAACAAAATAACATCTTTATTCTTATTTAGTTTCTCTTTTTCCACAACTCTTAAATATTTGTGCATTATTTAAGAAACAGAAAGACTCCATCTTTCCCAAAACATGTGTCCACGATTGAAATGACACAATTTTGAACATACACAATTATTACAATTTTTTGATTAAACATTAGGCATCTTTTCCCTTTTTAAATTAATTATCATGTTTGCTTCATCTTTTAAATTAATTACATTTTTGGTCATTATGGTTATCATTTTTTTCAATTTTAGCCCCTTTGACTAATTTTAATTAAAAGTGTTAGTTGACTTAGGGATATTTTAGTCATTTTATCTTTTCTTTTTCATTTTATTAAATTATATAGTAATATAAATTTTAGTCCCTATACCTTGTCTTTATTCTTTTTTGTCTTTCCCATTTTTTTTCAATTTATATCTCTATTATTTTAATTAATAATAATTTTAACTAACGATATATTAAAAATACGTATTTCATTTTGTAAATTACATCATTAAAAAATCTTGCTTAAACTTTTAAAATAAGTTAAGTATTGAATCTTTTTTAAGCAATTTATTTAATATATATATACACATGCAAATCTTTCTATACTAATATTTTTTTAAATTCTAAGTAAGAGTGCTAAAAAAACCGATCAACCCGATTAATCAAACCTAATGCAAAATAGTTTTACCTGAAGTTAATCTAGTTGTAAAATCTTCATACATTGGCATTTCATTTCAGATCAAACAAAACAATAAAACCTCGTTTTTGAAAGATTTGAATTTTGTGTACAGATTTAGAATTGAAATGTTTGAAATTTTTTGACGTATTTGTTTTGTAGCTTGGAATAGAACTAAATACCATTCCTTGTGAATAATTTATAAAACAAATTATAAAAACAACTAAATTTTAGGAAATGCTAAGTAACTCCGTTAAAAACATAACAAGTCCTTAGAGTTCGATGATTTTTGTGAAAAACATAAAAGAACAAAAAAGAATTGCAAAAAGAGATTTTAATTTTTGTATTGCATAATTAAGAAAAAATGATAAATTTTTTAAACCCAACTTAAAATAGATTTTTTTGAATTAGTGTAGAGTTTAAAGGTATAGATAAATTTTTTTCTAATGATGTAATTTACAAAATAAAATAGGTATCTTTAATGTATTGCTACTTAAAATTTTCATTAACTAACTAATATATAAAATAGAAGGTAGGAAAAAGAAAAAAGGAAAAAAAAAGAGAAACCACAAGAACCAAAGCTTTAATTTACTACATAATCTAATAAAACAAAAAAAAATACAAAGAAAAGATAAAAACACTAAAATACTTTTAAATAGGCCAAATTGCACCAAAAAACAACGTACTTTGATATTATTCCTATTTTGGGTAACGTACTTTCAAAAGTTTAATTTTGATACCTGAAATACAAAATCTCAAACTTTAAGGTACCTGGTTTATTTAATGACCTACAAATGCTGACTTGGATCAAGTTTTTATTGACATGGCATTATTTATTTATTTATTAAGTGCCAACTAAGAAAAAAAATTACACGTCATTATTTTTTTATTAACAGATTTTTTTATAAATTCCACGTCATCAATTTTTATAAAAATCTTAATCAAAACAAATTTTTAAAAAAAATCCACGTCATCAAGATTTGAAGTTTTTTAATAAACTGTCAAATTTGTAATAGTATTTTTTAAAGCAAAAAAAAAATCAAATTCACGTAATATTTTGGTAAATTTTATAATAAAACAAGATAAGAAGATATAAATTAATATTTTTTTCTACCAAACAAGAAAAATGTCATCACCCTCATTCTAAAATACGACTGCTGTTAATGCATTTTTATTAACAGATAAACGTGAACAAAATTATCAATTACTTACGACCATTGGTAAAATTTCAAAAAATACGAGCAATAGTTAAATACGGGTTATAAACAGAATTCCGGGCAATAGTTAAACTCTTTACAAAAATACCCTAGCATGGCTATATCTTCCATAAGCAAAAAAAAGAACAATAGCATGATGATGTTTCAGATGTCCAAAAATGCCCCGATACATCCTTAATGCCCGATCAAAATTAAATGCCCTCGTCAATGCTCGATGAATGTTATATTTGGCATGCTCGATTTGGTCCTCTTAAATGGAGCTTCTTCCATTTCTCTTGATTCGACTTCAAATAAAAAGAAAAAAAACTACGTTAATCACCTCATGACTTTTTGAATAGCAATTCAAGCAAATGTAATAAAAAAACATATAGAATCACCAAATTTACTTACCACAACTGGTGGAATTGGACTGACCCCTTCCTTTTGAATTAGTGTCTCTTGAATCCTTCCTTGAACTTTTGCCTCTTGAAACCTTACTTGAACTACTGCCTCTAGGCCTACCAACCGGATTTATTTGCTTAGATGGTGGATCCTTTTTCTGGTTTTTACAACCTCTTGAATTATGTCCATCCTCCCAACAATTTTTGAAGTCATTTGCCTCCCTTTTCTTCGTACTTCATCATGTCCAAAGTTATTAGTCCTACTTCTACTACCACCTTCACATGCATCCTTCCGTCTAGATATTGAAGGTCTACCGGGCATTCTTCTAATTTTTGGTCCTAGCACATTGTCGATGTTCAGCCAATGGGAAGATTTCTTTTACTGCTTCAATAAGCCCCTACAATGTATAAGTAGATAATTAATTAGTAGATAACAAAATAATTAAAACAAGTAATAGAAGTAGGTTACCTTGTGTTGATCCGACATTAATGTCACCCCCAATCCATCTATCAATCCAATGTCTTGCATCAAATATTCCAAGAACCACTTCCAACTATCTTTACATTCAACTTCAACTACGGCCCATGCAAGTGGGTAGATTTGATTATTTGCATCTCTGCCTACCGCACTTAATAATTCTCCTTTGCAATGGGTTTTCAAAAAACATCCATCCAGTCCAATGAATTTTCTACAACCTGCTAACCATCCATCTTTCACACCTTTGAAACAAACGTAAAATCTCTTAAAGTAATTTTTCTCATCCGGTCCTACCTCCACACTCATTTTAACAGTTGACCCTGGGTTGCTCCTTTTGATTTCTTCTCCATAGTCCCACAATCTTCCATAATGATCAACTAGGGCCTCTTCCAACCCCCCCAAAGCCTTTGCTTTGGCCCTACTACATTGACTTATCTCAACTATGCACTTGTATTTTTTTTAAATCGATTCTTTTAATTCAACTAACTTTATAGAAGGATTTTGTCTAATCTTCCTACCATACACCTTTGCGATCCAATTAGAGTTCACAAGTGAACCTAATTCGTAACTTCTTCCACATCTATGCTCATCATGCAATGACTTTACTTGAAATGATCTTTCCGTTGACATCCAACTAGCCCACAACCTCCAAGAACAACAATTATCAGATTTCAATCCACACACAACAAGTAACTTGTCCTTGCAATTTTTTTTGTACCTAAATTGATGGCAATGTGTCAGCTAACATAGACAATGCATGTATTTAAAGAACATAAAGAACATACCTAAGTTGAAGCCCGTTTGCAAGAGCATAATTAGTTAAACATGTCTTTAGTTCGGAAGCAGAAGCATATCTTTCACCGGGGTGGGGCTTCATTACGTTCCAAGGAACATTGGAATCATGTATAGGAAATTCATTTGACTTCGCCTGGATAGCCTCATTTTCATAATCAACTTCTTCTTCCACAAATGCATCTCTATCATACCCCTCACATGTCTCGGTCAAAAAATCATCATGTTGGTAAGATTGTGTATACACATCCTCCTCCACTTCTAGACTATTTTCTACGTCGACGGTCACATTTTGATTACCATCTTCAATATCTTCCACAATTATGTTCTTCTCTTTACTATCTTTGTTCATCATCTTCAATCGAATCTCCCTAATTTCATCATCTCCGTCAGATAGATTATCTAAACTAGCCACATCATCTTGATCGTCATCGGAAAACCTATCATTGAACCAGTCTTCATTCAAGTCTATTGGACCTCCAAGATTATCATCACTGCTAACTTCCACTTCCTCATGCTCCCTGCCAGTTATAAAAAAAATTCTAATATAAAAACATAAACCATAATCAACTGGAAAAATAAAAGGTTCTAATGTAAAAGTAAAAACATAAAATTGATAAACGTCAAACAGAGCACTGTGGTACACATGAAATTGATAAGCAAAAATCTCCACTAATAAGATTTTGAAAGAAGCAAAAAACATATAAAAAAAATACATATCGAGACGAGAGCATTCTTCCAAATAAAGCATCTCCACTAGTGGTATACAAGAAATTAACAAATGAATATATTATAATAATCCCTTTAGTGCACATCTCCATATATTGCATGTCTCCATAGGATCAAAAAATGTAAATCGTGAATCCAATTTTTTTATAGACGAGTTGTCATGAACCCAAAAAAACACAGAAATTATTCAAATAATAAGTTAGAAAACTAACCTGGTATTCATTTGCATTCCAAAAGAGCAGCTTCTAAGTCTCAAAACTCACAACTCTAAAAAATAAAAAAGAACGGAGATCAAAAAAAGCCCTAAAATTGAAGGCTCGAATGATGATGCATAAGAGATTCACAATTTCACATACCTAAAACCACAAAACATTGATGTCGAATGTAAGGCGGTGAAGACGAAGATGCGATTAGGGTTTTGGGGTGGGAGGAAGAAAGCGGAGATGATGAGTCGTGATTTGAATTTTGGGGTGGGAGAATTAATTTGGCCTAATTTCAATGTATGTTGGTAGTGAGAATTAATTTCTTAAATATGGAATTTTAAAGAGGTATTCAAATTTGAAGATTTTCTATCATATCTTTTTCTCTATTTTAACATATGATATAATATAGTTGTTGGAGTAAAAATATATCATAAATCTCTAAAATCTTTATTATAGTACAATTAATGGAGACGATTCAATGGTATTTAATTTGATGTATAGAAAGGATGTCAGAAAAAAAAAAAACAGATTCTTATACGATGGAGATGATGAGTATCTGCAACAAATATGTTAAAATAGTATTTTTTGTGGCTTTAGAGATTTTTTTGCTCCAACATATATGTTATTTTGTATGTTAAAATGGAGAAAATAAGAGATAGAAAATAAAAATCTTTAAAACCCACTATTTAAGGAACATAAATTCCAAAACAAATGTCTACAATTGAAATCACACACAGCTTTAAACATGTATAATTTTTTTTTTGAAAAACAAAACCATTTTATTACCCAATGGAAACCAATCCACCGTATACATTCATCACATGAACACAAAGAACACAACAAACTTACCAGTTTGCAAGGAGCAAACCAACTTACAAGCAACGATGACACACAGTTTTAAACATGCATAATTATTACACTTTTGGTTAACAAAATAACATCTTTATTCTTATTTAGTTTCTCTTTTTCCACAACTCTTAAATATTTGTGCATTATTTAAGAAACAGAAAGACTCCATCTTTCCCAAAACATGTGTCCACGATTGAAATGACACAATTTTGAACATACACAATTATTACAATTTTTTGATTAAACATTAGGCATCTTTTCCCTTTTTAAATTAATTATCATGTTTGCTTCATCTTTTAAATTAATTACATTTTTGGTCATTATGGTTATCATTTTTTTCAATTTTAGCCCCTTTGACTAATTTTAATTAAAAGTGTTAGTTGACTTAGGGATATTTTAGTCATTTTATCTTTTCTTTTTCATTTTATTAAATTATATAGTAATATAAATTTTAGTCCCTATAGCTTGTCTTTATTCTTTTTTGTCTTTCCCATTTTTTTTCAATTTATATCTCTATTATTTTAATTAATAATAATTTTAACTAACGATATATTAAAAATACGTATTTCATTTTGTAAATTACATCATTAAAAAATCTTGCTTAAACTTTTAAAATAAGTTAAGTATTGAATCTTTTTTAAGCAATTTATTTAATATATATATATACACGTGCAAATCTTTCTATACTAATATTTTTTTAAATTCTAAGTAAGAGTGCTAAAAAAACCGATCAACCCGATTAATCAAACCTAATGCAAAATAGTTTTACCTGAAGTTAATCTAGTTGTAAAATCTTCATACATTGGCATTTCATTTCAGATCAAACAAAACAATAAAAGCTCGTTTTTGAGATATTTGAATTTTGTGTACAGATTTAGAATTGGAAATGTTTGAAATTTTTTGACGTATTTGTTTTGTAGCTTGGAATAGAACTAAATACCATTCCTTGTGAATAATTTATAAAACAAATTATAAAAACAACTAAATTTTAGGAAATGCTAAGTAACTCCGTTAAAAACATAACAAGTCCTTAAAGTTGGATGATTTTTGTGAAAAACATAAAAGAACAAAAAAGAATTGCAAAAAGAGATTTTAATTTTTGTATTGCATAATTAAGAAAAAATGATAAATTTTTTAAACCCAACTTAAAATAGATTTTTTTTGAATTAGTGTAGAGTTTAAAGGTATAGATAAATTTTTTCTAATGATGTAATTTACAAAATAAAATAGGTATCTTTTTAATGTATTGCTACTTAAAATTTTCATTAACTAACTAATATATAAAATAGAAGGTAGGAAAAAGAAAAAAGGAAAAAAAAAGAGAAACCACAAGAACCAAAGCTTTAATTTACTACATAATCTAATAAAACAAAAAAAAAAAATACAAAGAAAAGATAAAAACACTAAAATACTTTTAAATATACTAAACTTTTAAATTAGGATTAGTTAGAGAGACTGAAAGTAAAATAAAATAAAATAAATAAAATGACAACCATAATAATTAAAACTGTAATTAATTAGAAAGAAGGACCACATATGACAATGAATGATAACTACAAAGATCTTTATTACTCTTATTTTAATAATATAACGATACTATAATCTTCAAAATATAATACCCGTTAAAGTTTTAATTTTTTTATATAGATTTTAAACTTTATCTTTCCGAAAAGCTGATGGCTCTTTTATTTTCCAATTTTAGCTAATCGTCCCACATTTCCTCTCCTTATATCTATTTCCACGCGCTGTTCCGACTCAGTTTGTGTACTCGCTGGAGTTCTCGACGATCCATCCCCGTTATCTCCGCCGTATCTCCGCCGTATCTCCGGTGACATCGATTCTTCTTCTTGTTCCATTGTAAGTGGCTGTTGAAGAATTCGTTCAATTCGGTCGCATTGACTTTTATAGTATGTGCGTAGTCAAATTCTCTTTGTGTGTTTACATATATATATATATATAATTTGGAGCTTGTTGCGTGTGGTTTTGATTTGTGTAATCCTAGAAATTGAAATATACTTTTGATTTGTGTATTTGCCTAATGATAAGATTATGTTATGCCTTTTTGGGTTAAATTTGCGTTATCTAGTTTGATTGTATGCGGATGAATGAGCTCGAAATGGAAACCTTAAGTGCTGTTTGATGTGCTTGAAAGGATCCATCAGTTAGGTTTAGATTTTGATACGTCACAAGGATTAAAAATGTGTGGTGCTTACTGCTTTGTGCATGTTACTATAGAACTGTTTGGTTGTACGGGATTAGAGTCACCTTTGAATGGAATTCACTTTTTGAATTTCATTTTTGGTAATTATACAAAACAATAGTAGCTGTACTTGTTGGGTGTCTTTATGTTCTTTCTTTGTTTTCAGTCAGTGGTAAGAGAAATTGTGGATGTTCAATGTTCTTTGAGCTTTGAGAAATGATGAAGAGAGTGACAAAGAAGGTCGGGAAATATGAGATTGGGCGAACACTTGGTGAAGGCACATTTGCAAAGGTCAAGTTTGCGAAAAACACAGAGACTGGTGAGGCTGTTGCTGTTAAAGTTTTGGCTAAAAGCACAATACTGAAGCATAAAATGGTGGAACAGGTTTGGCTTTCACTTACAATTGTTCTCTCCAACATAAAACCTCACATACTGTATTCGTGGATTCGTGAAATGCCTATGATAGATATATTGGATATTAGTTGCACTTGTTTCTCATAGATAGTTCAAATTACCCCTTTTCTGTATTTGCAACTGTATTTTTATGATGAATTAAGACCTTTTCGCTTGTCTGAAAGTTTTGATCAGCACCATAACTCGGATCAGGGATGCAAACTAGTGCAACTGCTCTAAAGAGGGTGAAGAAATGAAACACATGATTCAAACATGCAAGTGAAACAAAAATTTATGCAACAAATGCTTTTAGGTTTGATGAATAAGAAACAAGATTGTGAGGCCTAAGAAAGGTGCATAAGATGGCTATTATTAGTATTGTACGGCTGCTATGAAGCCACCAAGAATGTACTAGCAAGCATTACAATTAAGTAGGCAGTGAATTAATGTCCTCTTACTGTCTTCGGAAAATTTATAATACTTCCTTTGATGGATACATCTGATTATATACACAAACCATCTTATAATTCAGCTGGATGCTGACTTGTGTTATTCTACATTTCCTTGCATCTATTTATGTCACACCTATTGATCTGAGCTTGTTGAAGCCTTCGTTATTAATCCTAATCAACTGCAATCTACCAGAGTTTTGACTAAAATGTTGTTTCCTTAATTCTGTGCTTTATTTCTATTTGCCAAATCAAAGAGCAGATCGTATCTCTGAGAAATAAAATCTGAGTGTACATGTAGAATTGTTGGAACTGTAGAAGCCAGCTTCACGGAATCATGCTTTGTACTCTTGCCTTTCCAAGAGTGCAACTTTGTAAAGTAGTTTAGAAATTATTAAGTCTTTGCAGTTGCGGTTATGGCATATTGAGATTACGTTGCAGGTTTGCAGCTACAAGTCTCTTAGTTTTCCTTGTTAATTGAAGCATCTTGTAGTGTTCTTATCACTTGATTTCTATTTCAATTGTTCAATCGATTTGGTTCATAACACCACCCTGCCAAGTTGGAGGTATTCGGTTCAACTCTTGTGAAGGGGGATCCAAGTCCTTTTGGGTCAAACAAGGAAAAATAGCTGAAAACACATCCAATTATCTAGAAAAGGACCATATATTGACATCATACAGACTCTTAGTTATTTCAAATATGATGCTTCTTATTTTCTTTCCTAGTTATTTCAAGTTATGCTAGTAATTTATCTCTTCTTCAAGTTGATTTGCAGATTAAAAGAGAGATCTCCATTATGAAGATAGTGAGACATCCTAATATTGTGAGACTGCATGAGGTATAATTGAAATCTATGATATATGTTTGATTCCAAAATTTTCATTTATGTGCTTACTTCTGTGATATCTCAGCAGATGCATATTTGATGTGAGCACAAAAATATTTTTCAATGATGTATGCCTTTCCTTCTGTTAGGTTTTATCGAGCCAAACAAAGATATATATAATACTGGAATTCGTCACCGGAGGAGAACTTTTTGACAGAATTGTAAGTTCTACTTTTGATAGAACAGTGATACACATTTTCACTTACATTATTTTAAAAATACTCTTTTGAGATGTGATCATCTATTTCATTGAAAACCATTTCTTCCTTCCTTCCACACTAAGTCCCCCCTTGTTGGTCATGCTTCATTTGGATGTCGTTGTAGAGTTTTAGAGAAAATATTTACTTAATTCATATCAAGTGATGTGTATGAATTCAAATGATGGGCGTTATGTTTATATTTGTAACGGCATAGGATAGTACAGAAAAGTAAGTTACTCCATGAAATCTAATCATTCCCTTGCTAGCTATTAAATGACAAGCAGTTAGATTAAACTTTTTGTACCTAAGAACTACCAATATTGTTAATAAGATACTTATTTAATTTTGTTAATTTCCTGATGACCTACTTAATCTTATAATATGTAACAAATGCCAGATTATTTCCTACTGAATAATTGAAGGCAATGTTCTTGTAACTATCTTAAACTACTTCCTACTGATAGAAGTACTATTTGATATATAATCCTATTTTGTTTGTATTCACTACTAGTTTGGGATATTTAGCTTCGTATTGTTCCCATGATTCCCTTCTTGCCATCCCCATCAATGGTGCAAACCTGAATATGGAACAAATAATTTGCATAAGAACATATAAATAAAACAGAGAGCCTAAAATGTCATAACATACCACACGTACCTAAAACTTGGAGAGTGTATGCAATTAAATTATATTTGAACTTGTTATTATACATGTATGATATCCCAACATCTTTTACCACATTGTTATCCCAACATCTTTTGCCCATCATTAGCTTTTTCAGTTTGATGAATCCTAATGTGCTTAAGATATCCCAACATCTTTTACCACATTGTTATTAATTTCCATCCTGATAATTCAATTTTATGAGTTCGACTTTAAAGTCTATATCTTTAAAAATGGGTTCAAAAAAGGAAGGTGTTTTTCGAGGAGGACCAAAAGGATATTCCATATGCAAATGTTTCCTTTCCCCATTTCTTTTATTGCAATGAATAAAGAGTCTCATTAACTTATGCAATATAGCTAGGAAAAACAAAATGATGCAGCAAAACTGAACTACCCTCTTACCCCTTTCACTTGTTGACGACAGGTTCACAAACGAAAGCTCTCAGAGAAAGAAGCTAGAGGATACTTTCAACAGCTTATTGATGCAGTTGCCCATTGTCATTCCAAGGGTGTCTACCATAGGGATTTAAAGGTGAGAAAGGAAGCTTTAAGTGTGGGTTTTGGAGTAAAGGAATCGAATGATAGTAAAATAGGGTTGTTTGGTTTGTGGGTTTGGCTATCTAAAGTTGGAATTATTTCCAATTCTTCGGGAATCACTCAAACCTATGGAGGGGGTTGGGTTTCACATCCGTTCCCGTATTTTCCCACTTTTATTATTATTATATTTAACAATAGTAATGCTAATACTAATATATTATATATTATTATTAATAAATTTAATTAATATTGTTATTATTATCAGTAGTATTAGTAGTAATAATAATATAAATACTTATAATTACTATTTAACAAAGTATGATTATTTTTTTTAATGTTACTCGTATTAATATTATTATTATTTATATATTATCGTTAGTAGTAGTTATATTAGTAATAGATAAAATTTGTTATTATCATTACTATTATTTTTATTAGTAGTCTTATTAATGCACTATTTAACATATTATGATTATTTTTGTTAATGTTACCAGTATTAATATTATTATTATTTATATCTTATCATTAGTAATAGTATATTAGTAATAAATAAATTATTGTTATTACTACTATTATTTTTATTAGTAGTCTTATTAATGCACCATCAATTTTATTATTATTGGTATTAATATTTCACTATTCTTATTGTTAATAATATTTTACTATTATTATTATTTATAATATTATTACCCTGATGATAAAAATAGAAATATATTGTGTTCATATACCCAAAGATTAGCAAACCAAATACCATGTGGAAATAATACCTAAACCCAACTCATAAACCAAACAACTTTGGAATGGTCATACTTTTTCCCGTTTCCATCCTATTATCAAACCTTCCCATAGTGACTCCAAGCAGCAAACAAAATGGCACCTTAAGATATGATTGGATCATTTAAAGTGGAATTTGGTCTTCTAACCATATTCTTCTAATATATAGCCTGAAAATCTCCTTCTTGATTCCAAAGAAAGACTGAAGGTTTCTGATTTTGGACTCAGTGCACTGCCACAAGAAGTAAGCATGATCATCTTCACTATTATCTTTTCACTTTCTTTATATTTATTGCTTCTCTTGGTGCTGTTGTTTCTAAGTTAAACTCCTTTTACAGGGTGTTGAACTTCTATATACAACTTGTGGAACCCCAAATTACATTGCACCAGAGGTACAACCAACTTCAAAAAATCTCAATTAACCATTTGATGGGAAAATGACCCCTCTATTTTCTTTAGTTCAACTTCTACAATAAATACTAAACGGAGATGAATTATGCACATGAAGTCAATTCAGTCAGATATCATTAGTTGTGCATCATCATCATTGTTAAATTCTACGTAAGTTTATGGATGAATTTGTTATCACTGTTTGCCTTCAGGTTTTAAGCAAGCGTGGATATGATGGTGCTGCTGCTGATATCTGGTCATGTGGAGTCATTCTCTATGTTCTATTAACTGGATATCTTCCATTTGAGGAGTCAAATCTGCCAACTTTGTATAAAAAGGTTAACTGCCATGACTTCTGTTTTTATGTATATTAAATGATTATTTATTTGATACAATTAAGACTCATTTTGTAAATTGGATATTGAAGTATGAACACAATATGAGCATGCAAAACATCATTATTGTCAAATATGATATGTTTATTTGATGGGTAAATGAAATTGTTGGATCCATTCTGAATATTAAATTTTGTGATTTGTTTTTAGTTGTTAAGATCTGCCACTACTCACTTTTTAGTCTATTCTGACTTAATGAAACAGGTTAGTGCGGCCGAGTTTTCATATCCGTTTTGGTTCCCTTCTGGTGCAAAGTCATTAATAGACAAGATACTGGATCCCAACCCTGAAACTGTGAGTATCTGTTTTAAATTGTCAAGTTTCAGATATAGTTACCAAGATTTGATGATGCGTTACTAAATGGAAAATAAATCAAACTTACAAAATTGGAAGCCCTGTTCCCAAGGGGGCGAACAAATTTTTAATTGGAATTATGGGATCTTTTTTGTTGGATGCTTGAACTGTCGCCTTCATTTTAATGCTATGTGATTTTTTTAATCAGCTTTTCAACTCTTGTGGAATAATAAAATTGATTCGACTATTACTGTAAGGGGTCAAATCTTGCCAAAATTGGGCAGTGTCATGCTGGATTGCTAACTTGATGATTCTTTCATGCAGCGTTTACGAATTGATGGGATACAGGAGCATCCATGGTTCAAAATGAACTACGAATCAATCAGCCAGGGAGAAGATGGTGATGTGAGTTTAGACGATGTCCATGCAGTTTTTGATGACATTGAGGTTGGACCTTTTATTTATTTATTTAATTTCCTTCCCTATCTTTATTAACAGGGATTCAAATAAATAGATTGCAGGCTCATTTCATTGGTGTGCCTTTTTATATTATGATCTGAAACTATTTGGCAGTTGACATTTATTTGTTGGTGGTCATGAATTTGTAGGATCAATATGTAACGGAACAATCTGAGGAGAAAATTAGCCCTTTAACAATGAATGCATTTGAGATGATTACCCTCTCTCAAGGACTGAATCTTTCTGCCTTATTCGATAGACGTCAGGTATCTTTATACTTTCTACTTGAATATATTTGCGGTAAATATATTTGGCTCACATGAATGATGTAACTAACTTTCATATACAATTGATATATATATATATAGAGGAAAGTTCAAATGTGAACTCATTTTTGGTTGTGAACGTGAGGACGAATCTCAGCCACTTATCCGGTCAATAAAGGCGGCTTTGACCTGGTTCCCTCCTTTAATAATCTCCACCCTCCCATGAATCGCGTCAATCCTCCGTGATCGCGTCCACCATAACCGAAGATGTGTGGCTGAGATTCGTCCTCACGTTCACAACCAAAAATGAGTTCACATTTGAACCTACCCCTATATATATATATATTATGGTTCTCACATCAGAAACGCTGTTAGCCTATACATTTCAAACCTCTTTGATTATTTGTCATTAGTATGATCAGTGATCGTGTGTCGTCTTTTGTTCATTTTCTCAAAGTGAACTTTTATTTTATCTACTTTTTTAGTTGGTAAATGTAAATGAAAATTTCGGTCATTTCCTGTTACAGGATCATGTGAAGCGACAAACTCGTTTTGTTTCTCGCAAACCTGCTAGAGATATACTTTCAGCCATTACATCTGTTGCAGAATTATTGGGTTTCAAGGTCCATAGACGTGGCTATAAGGTACATCTAAACTCCTACATATATGAGATTATTCATTTGTTTTTCAACCTTATTCTGGTTAAATCCCTACACCCCCCTTTGTAGTAGATACCAGTCCTTAAAAAAAAACCGCTTTCTAGCCCACAAAAATTCATTATTAAGTTATGTTTTTACAGACCAGACTCGAGGGACCATCCGTGAATCATGCTGGACAATTTGCTGTTGTTTTGGAGGTAAATTTCTAAATTCTGCATCTCTTGGTAAATTTGCGTGATTGTTGATCCTAACACGGTTGAACTTGTTGATCAAGGTCTTTGAAGTCGTGCCATCACTTTTCATGATCGATGTTCGAAAGGCCGCCGGAGATACTCTCGAATACCATAAGGCAAGAAACTTGATCACTTTTTTAATTTGAGCACTCTTTACACAAGTGACATATATATATATATATATATATATATATAGAGAGAGAGAGAGAGAGGGAGGCTCAAGGGAAAACACTAAAAAAAAGAAAATTGAAGAACACCCTGGGAGCCGTCCATCCGGACGGACGGACGGTATGCACAAATGCACACAAGCGATTGAAGCTGTTTTTTCCCTTATGCACTACTGCTTCTATAATTACATATGCATTAGTGCATATGCACAAATGCGTGTTACAAATTATTAATATGCATTTGTGCATAGTGTCCAGAGATGGAAGGCTTCCATGGTGTTCTTCAGTTTTCTCTTTTTTAGCGTTTTCCCAAAAAACCTGACCCTATATATATATAATCTTTTTGGACAATTTTTTATATATATATAATATATATATTATATGTTTTATTGTTGGTGACAGTTCTACAAGGATTTTTGTGCTAAACTGGATCACATCATATGGAAACCGAAAGAGGGCCTGCCGAACTCTACTCTGTACAGAACAATGACGTGCTGACCCGAGTATGGGAGGGAGATGATTGCAGTTACTCGTGTTCAGGTGTATCCCTTGATTGTACAGCAGGCTAAGGCTAAGGCTAAGATATATACGTACATGTAGATATACATATATATATATATACACTACTAGGTTTTAAAGTGAGTGAGATTCATCTACTACTATGTCATCTTGCTAATAAAGGTTAAACAAACAAACATGAGATGAAGATGTGATAAATAGAAAGTATACTTATCATTAATAATAAATTCGAGTGTGGAAAACTATTGTTTTTGGCCAAATTTTGTATCTTTTAGTTGTACTTAAAGCTTGTTCAAGTTTAATCAGCCTTGTATAAAATCAGAAAATTAAAATGTTATATAAGTAGAAAGTTGAAAAGCCTTTAATTTAAGAATAGTTCAAACATTATGTCCTATTGTTTGACTAGTGATTATTGTATTTCATGTGAATAATTTTTAATAGACGTCCATGAAAAGATCACCATCCAATTCTACATGGAAGAATTTATCACTTGGTGTTGTATTTTTGAGTGTTTGCATCAAGAATTATGTTGTCAAACACAAGGCTTGTGACGTACTGGTTAAGGCTTGTGAGGGATGAGGCTAGATAACTCATCTACCTCAGGTTCGAATCCAGACGCAAACAACTTGTGGCCACTGGGGAATTATCTCAGGGCTGCATGCTTTAGCAGTATTAAATTTGCCAGGGATTATTAGTCTAGGCAAATGCCTAGGATACCCTTTTCAAATAAAAAAAGAATTATGTTGTCGGATTAGTTTTTTTTTCTTTTTTGAGATTGCTTGTGAATGCAAGACAAATTTTAGAAAATTTTAGAAAACGCGTTTAGTTGAAATGGTGGAGTTTTCGTTTTTTATTTTTAGAAAATTTGAAACGCGTTTGTTTGTGCATTTTCTACCACTTTTCATTTTCTATTTTCCATTTTTTAAAATTAAAAAGTGTGTGTGAATGTGTGTGTCTATGAAAGTGTGTGTGTGTGAAAGTGAAAGTGTGTGTAAAAATGAAAATGTGTGAAAGTGAAAGTGTCTGTGTGTGTATGAAAATGAAAGTGTGTGAAAGTGTGTGTGAATGTATGAAAGTGAAAGTGTGTGTGAATGTATGAAAGTGAATGTGTGTGTGTGTATGTTTGAAAGTGAAAGTGTATGAAAATGTGTGTGTGTGTGTGAAAGTGAAAGTGTGTGAAAATGTGTGTGTGTGTATGAAAGTGAAAGTGTGAATGTGTGTGTGTGTTTGTGTTTGTGTCTGTGAACGTGTGTGTGCGCGAATGTGTGTCTTTGAAAGTGTGTGAAAATGTGTGTGTGTGTATGAAAGTGAAAGTGTGAATGTGTGTGTGTGTTTGTGTTTGTGTCTGTGAACGTGTGTGTGCGCGAATGTGTGTCTTTGAAAGTGTGTGTGTGCATGTGTGAAAGTATGTGTGTGTTTGAAAATGTGTATGTGAATGTGGAAAAGTTTTTAGAAAACAAAAAATTAAAAAAGTGGTAAAAAGTAGTTTTCTAAATTCAATGTAATTTTAGAAAATGATAACTTTCGTTTTCTTGGAAAAATTTTGAAAATTCGACGAACTAAACGCGTTCTCCAAATTCTCATTTTCTCTGAATTTTTTTCCTAGAAAACAGGAAAATTTTCTATAACTAAACGTAACCTTAAAATCTTTAATATTGTAGAAATAAAATAATAGCTTTTAATGAAAATTTGTTCACACAATAAAATTAACTTGTTAGCATGTTTATAATCGTTTTAATTTATATGACCAAACAATTATATATTTTATATAAAAGGGTCTTTGTAATAACTCTTTTGACCTCTTAAAAGGTCAAGAGTTTAAGTTTTATTAAATATGAGAAGAATGTGTAAAATTAACTATTTAAAAATAATAATGTGTCATACAAAATATTAGAGTAAACTCAAATCCTAAACAAAAAAATCAAAATAAAATATTTAATATTGCATTCGCCTAAATTTGTAGTTTACTCAACAGTACATTGTTAAAACAAACGTGAATAATTTAATAGAAGTTGAGAATGAACACTCATAATTAATATGGGCGGAATTACCTTGGATCGATTTAGAGAACCAAATAATTATAATAATATTAAAATATTGTAATCATTTAATAAAATATTATTTCTATTTATTTATATGTATTTTTAAAAAAAATCATTGGTAGTTTAATGTGGTAATCATTAATGGAGTAATCTTCATATTTGGAGAAAATAATCTTCTCTCTCCTCATTTCTTCATTTTGGAAATAGTTTTGGGGAATTTGTTGGAACAAGATTTTGGCTCAAAATCCCAATTTTCATTATTTTTTCAAATTTAGGGAAGCTCTTGGAGATAATGGTTCCACCTCCAAAGAATTCTCCATCACCAAAGGAGTCCGTCAAGGTGATCCGCTATCTCCTTTTCTTTTTATTATAGCGATGGAAGGGCTTAATATATATGGCAATGAAATCCGCGTGTCAAAAATCTCTTTTTCAAGGTGTCACTCTCCCCCACTAGGGGACTTCGATCTCTCATTTTTTTTACGCGGATGACGTTTTATTTGTGAACAACTGGGATAGTGATAACTTCTTTAACTTGGCGAGAATTTTAAGATGTTTCCACGTGTCCTCCGGTCTCAAAGTAAATTTTTCCAAATCAAGAGTCTTCGGCATTGGTGCTTCTGAGAACGAGGTATCCGCATGTGCTCGTATTTTTGGCTGTGCAACGGCGTCGTTTCCGTTTACGTATCTTGGAGTGCCGGTCGGGGCAAATATGTGCCGAAAAAAAAAAATTGGCTGCCCATTTTCGATAAGATCAAAAAGAAACTCTCTTCTCGGTACCGATTTACTATCTTTCTATTTTCAAAGCGCCATTATCGAAGGGATCGAAAAAACAAGAAGAAAATTCTTATGGGGCGGTGACGAAAGGAAAAACAAAATTCATTGGGTCTCTTCGGATGTGATTCTTGGTCCTAAGGAAAACGGGGGGCTCGGCGTAGGGTCTATCACAGCTTTGAATCTTTCGCTTTTATGCAAATGGCTTTGGCGATTCAATATTGATAAGGAAGCTCTTTGGAGACACGTTATTTGTAGTATCCACAAATGTCACAAGAAACCGATGGAAAAATGGGCTTTAAAATCAATTCCCGGGGTTTGGGGTAACATAGTGAAAATGACCTCCTATCTTGCCGACATTGGTATCGATATCTCAAATATCTTCAATTCGCATGTCTGTAACGGTCACAAGACTCTGTTTTGGTGGGATAATTGGACCGGTAACGGGCCTTTGGCCTGTCAATTTTCCACTCTCTTTGAGATCGATAGAAAGAAGAGTTGTTATTTTTCCGAGCGGGTTGTTGATGGCAGTTTTTGTGGTGTTTGGAAGAGGCAGCCTAGATCCACTCAAGAGGTCTCGGACCTGGATAACCTAATTCGATACGATTAATGCAGTCCAACAGCATGACGGTGCGGATACTTGGAGGTCAAATCTGTCCGATGATGGGATCTTTTACGTGCATGATTTAAGGTTATTAATTTATGGTAAAATTACGGTGGCAATTGTAAATCCAACGGTTTGGATTAAGTTAATTCCTTTAAAATGTATCGGTTTAGTGTGGAGAGCCTGTATGATCGTATACCTACGGCTACGGCTCTGGCAAATAGAGGTGTCCCCATCAATTCTACTTCTTGCCCTATGCGTCTTAGCGGAAATGAAAACCCCGATCACCTGCTTATGAACTGTGCTTTCGCTCGAGACTGTCTTACCCGGATTAGGCATGGTGTGATATTCCGCTTCAACAATTTCTCACCGTCTCTGAGTTCGTTAACTTTGCTGCAAATTGGGGAAATTGTCCCCGGAAACAAAAAATTATCGTTACCATCTTTCACGGTTTCCTTTGGTGTGTGTGTGGAAGGCTCGCAATGAGAAAGTGTTTAACAAGGTGCATATCCCTCATCAAAAAAAAACTTGCAGATAACATCATTACGCTTGTTTTTGGCTGGATAAAATTTATGGGTGACTTTCAGAATTGTAGCTGGTCGTCTTGGTGTTGTTCTCCTTTCAATATTATGTAATTTCTGTCCTTTTTATTTTGGCCCTACTTTGCTTTTTTAAGCAGTGGTTCAATAATATTCCGCCGTTTCCAAAAAGAAGACTCATAATTAATGAATAAATAACCATCGATGGAATGATATTAATATTTTTTGAGATTGTGGTTTGTCTTCAAAAACCACAAGTGTTTTTTCGTCAATTTTTATGCAACCGTTAGTATCGGTAACCGGTAGCATAAAACACGTGGCCAAATGTCTTGACTCCACGTAGCTATATGACATGCCTTTCTTGTTTCTCGGTCAAACATTGAACTCGGTATAGTTTCATTGAACACCCTATACTTATTTTCTGTTTTCAAATTACCCCCCACAAAAGAAAAGTCCCTTCACAAATGATATTTGTAGATTTCAATCCGAATGTGAATAAACTCAAGATTTAGTACTTCAAAACCAAAATGGAATTCCTTTATAACACAAATGTAATGTTCTTTTTATTGTAGCAATGCTTGTGTTATTACGTGTTGATAATATATTTAACAATGATATTATGTTAGTATTTAAGCAAGTTTTTTTTAATAGTTACGGCTTTTAAATTTTAGTTTCTGAAGGTAGACGAAAAAAAATCTAAACATATATGATCACGAAAACAAAAAGATAAGTTTTAGAAGACGAAAGTGGTAAAAGATTAAACTATAGGGGGGTTTATTTGAATTTGTCGACTATCATTAGAAAGAGCAACAAAATCGCAGTGACACTAGAGGTTCCGTCCTCTTTCCCCAAAAATCGTAGTGACCACTGTCCTTATGCTCTGCTTCAGGTGTAAATGAGGCAAAGCTTTTTGTCTGAATGAATGAATGCATCCATATCTGATCGTGCAATCTGTAATCAATCTACGTAAGGAGAAAACAAAGCGGTTGATAATCTTTAACAAAACTAGGTTTGTTCGTTGTTATTCATTCTCGATTGATTTATTTTGTTATGGAATCAAGAAATTGGAATTTGATGTTGTTTTATTGTATAATGCTATTAGTTCGAATGTTGTTGTTTTTTTTTTTCCATTTTTTCGTTTCTAATTTGGTTCATTTTTGTTTTACCGATTTATGATGCATATTCTGAATTTGTAAATAATAAATCTTGAATTTTGGTTGTTTAATGATGAAATCATGTTTTTTTAGGTTGTAACATTTGAATATGTTGTTATGTGGCATGCAATGTGTGCAATGTTATTTGAGTTCGTTTACGTGTTATTTCATGAAGAAGATCTTTTACGTCGATCTCTAATTTTCAAATCTCTTATTTTTTCCGCATGTTTGTTCGATTTATGTTCTTTTTCTTTCTAATTAATTCGTATTTTTTATGTTTTACCGATTCATGATGTGTATATGTGGCATGCAATATTTATTTGTTATTTGGATTCGTTTATGTTGCTAAAAGAGCATTTGGTATGAAACATAAGTAAGTAAAATTTATACTTCTCCTGGTAATAGGTTCATGTATATATGTATTGAATTCTGAATATAGCATTTTGTGTCAATCCACCTTTACATGTTATTTGGATTGGTTACAATGCTTAAATAAAACATTGTTGTGAGAAAGTGTCTAAATTTTTACCCCATCGTCTCTATTATTTCAATTTGTTTAATATTCATGTTATTTTGGTTTGTCTATGGTGCTTAAAAAAGGATCTTTGGATACGAAATGGTGATATAAACCTTTGTCAATTGTTACATATATATATATATATAGAGAGAGAGAGAGAGGGGGAGGTTCAAGGAAAACACTAAAAAAAGAGAAAACTGAAAAACACCCTGTACTACTAAAATGTAAGGCTTTCACTTAAGAACAATTCCCTAGGAAATCCGTCGCTAAAGGGTGATCCGTCACGAAACCGTCATAAAAATTGGTTGCTAAATTGTTGGTGGGTAAATCAAATCAGTGACAGATTACCCAGGAAATTCCAAGGAAATCCGTTGGTATTTTCTTGAAAACATCGAATTTTGTCGGAACCATTAGTATTTTGAATTTTCTAGGTGATCCATGGTAATCACACACGGAAATTTCCCTGAGTGTTTCTTTGTGGGTGAAAGTCATTTTTTTTTGCAATGCTGGGAGCCTTCCATCCGGATGGTATGCAGTAATGCATACAAGCGTTTTTTGTTCCTATGCACCAACACTTCTATCATTACATATGCATCGATGAATATTCACAAATACATGTTACAAATTACCGGTATGCATTAGTGCATACCGTCCAATGAAAAGCTCCTAGAATGTTCTTCAGTTTTCTTTTTTTGACGTTTTCCCTTGAACCTGGCCTATATATATATATATATCTCACTTATTTGCATAATATGGCTATATGTTGTTGAAATATCAAAAAGTTTTACTGTTTGTTAGACCAGTTGGTTTTTGAAATCTTGTTGGTTAAAGATTAAAGTTTGTTTTATCAGGAGTTGATCTTGGTTAAAAAAACAAAGAACACAAAATTTGTTTGAAAAATGGCATGGTTAAGAGCCGGATCTCGGTTGGCAAAGCTTGCAATTCGTAGAACTCTACCACAAGGCGGATCGTACGTTACAAGAACCCGTCTCCTTCCATCCGAAACTCGCTCTTTTCACACTACACTTTTCAAATCAAAACCCGTCCCTAGATCCGTTCCACTTTCTAGATTATCCGACAGCTTTCTAGATGGAACCAGTAGTGTCTACTTAGAAGAGCTCCAAAGATCTTGGGAAACCGACCCAAATAGTGTCGATGAATCATGGGACAATTTCTTCCGAAACTTCATCGGCCAAGCAGCAGCAACTTCCGCCGGAGTATCCGGTCAGACCATTCAAGAAAGCATGCGTTTATTATTGCTCGTTAGAGCTTATCAAGTTCACGGCCACATGAAAGCCAAACTGGACCCATTAGGTCTTGAGCAGAGAGAGATACCTGATGATTTAAACCCGGGTTTCTACGGATTCACTGAATCCGATCTAGATCGCGAATTCTTCTTAGGTGTATGGAGAATGTCCGGATTTTTATCCGAAAACCGACCAGTTCAAACCCTTCGAGCCATCTTAACTAGACTCGAACAAGCTTATTGTGGAAGTATCGGTTACGAATACATGCACATCCCGAATCGCGAACAATGTAACTGGTTACGAGAAAGGATCGAAACCCCATCTCCGATCGAATACAACACCCAACGACGTGAAGTCATCCTCGATCGACTCATTTGGAGTTCGCAATTCGAAAACTTCTTAGCCACCAAATGGACCGCGGCTAAAAGGTTCGGACTCGAAGGTGGCGAGACTCTAATACCCGGAATGAAAGAAATGTTCGATAGATCCGCAAATCTCGGCGTCGAAAGCATCGTTATCGGGATGTCTCATAGAGGACGATTAAACGTTTTAGGTAACGTTGTTCGTAAGCCATTACGTCAAATTTTTAGCGAATTTAGCGGCGGTACGAAGCCCATTGATGACGTTGGACTTTATACCGGAACCGGTGACGTTAAGTATCATTTAGGAACTTCTTACGATCGGCCGATGAGAGGTGGAAAAAGGATACATTTATCTTTAGTTGCAAACCCTAGCCATTTGGAGGCTGTAGATCCAGTTGTAATTGGGAAAACTAGAGGAAAACAATATTATTCAAATGATATAAATAGAACAAAGAATATGGGTATTTTGATCCATGGAGATGGGAGTTTTGCTGGCCAAGGTG
Source organism: Silybum marianum (assembly GCA_036898165.1). Lineage (NCBI taxonomy): Eukaryota > Viridiplantae > Streptophyta > Magnoliopsida > Asterales > Asteraceae > Silybum > Silybum marianum. Next base: position 48,769,400 of record CM072528.1, on the reverse strand, counting down.
TTGTTTATGAGACTTTGCATTTAAGTGCTCTTCCAAATTATACAACTGGTGGTACTATACATATTGTGGTTAATAATCAAGTGGCTTTTACTACTGATCCGAAATCCGGAAGATCTTCACAGTATTGTACGGACGTTGCTAAAGCTTTAGATGCTCCTATTTTCCATGTTAATGGTGATGATGTAGAAGCGGTTGTTCATACTTGTGAGCTTGCGGCTGAATGGCGTCAGACGTTTCATTCAGACGTTGTGGTTGACATCACTTGTTATCGTCGATTTGGTCATAACGAAATCGATGAACCGTCTTTTACTCAGCCTAAAATGTATAAGGTCATGCTCATTCTTCTCTTTCTAGATTCATATTGTTTAGCTCTTAACGGTTCCATATTAAGAGGCATCCTCTGAATTGCTAAGAGGTTAATACTGTTTGACAAAAAAAATAAGTCATGCCTCTTAATGGTTTTCAAAACCCTCTGAATCATTTTGTATCTTGGACGTCGCTTAACCATTAAGAGCCCTGATTACGTCTTGAACAATAACCAAAAAATTAAATTTCATTTTTTGCTCTATATCATAAGAGCCACTTAATCATTCTGCACCAAACCAATCAGTAACTGCCAAACAACCCCTTAGCTTTTTTGTTATTGGTTGCTACAGATTATCCGTAATCACCCTACTGCACTCGAAATATACCAAAAGAAGCTTCTAGAAACCGGTGAAACCACGAAAGAAGACATTGACAGAATGCAAAATAAGGTTACATCGATCTTGAATGAAGAATTTGGTGCTAGTAAAGATTATATTCAGCAAAGAAGGGATTGGCTTTCGGCTTATTGGTCTGGATTTAAGTCCCCTGAACAACTTTCACGTATTCGTAAAACTGGGTAAGTTACTTATATGTTTTTTTTACACCAATGTTATCATAGAGGGCAGTTTAAGGAAAAACGCTAAAAAAAAGCTAAAAAAAAGAGGAAACTGAATAACACCTTGGAAGCCCTCCATCCGGACGTGCGGTATACACAAATGCATACAAGTGATTGAAGCTGTTTTTTTCTATGCATCAGTGCAATATATATATATATATATAGGGAGGTTCATGCGATGACGGTATCTTTTTACGAGAACTCGATGATCTTTTTTATGTGATTTTGTACCAACATAAAAAAATCACATGTGATTTTGTACTAACGTCAAAATCACATATGATTTTGTATGTAAATCAAAATCACTACATGAATCATGTATGATTTTGTACATGAAAAAAATCTTCTCGCATTCTCGTAAAAAGTTATGTTCTCGTATGCACCTGTCCTTATATATACACACACACACATTAGTGCATATGCACATATGCATGTTACAAATTACCCGTACTCATTTGTGCACACCGTCCAAATGTAAGACTCCTATGGTGATCTTCATTTTTTTTTTTTTTTTTTTTTTTTTTTTTTTTTTTTTGACGTTTCCTCTTTAACCTTACCCTGTTATCATATATGTTAAAAAGATGTTTATTATGGTTCCGTTGCTTCTTCTTCAGGGTTCAACCTGAGATCTTGAAGAACGTTGGGAAGACAATAACAACACTTCCGGAAAACTTCAAGCCACATAGAGCAGTTAAAAAGATATTTGCTGATCGTTTAAAGATGATCGAAACAGGTGAAGGTGTAGATTGGGCAGTAGCAGAAGCCCTTGCTTTTGCAACATTGCTGGTGGAAGGGAATCATGTCAGATTAAGTGGTCAGGATGTCGAAAGAGGTACTTTCAGTCACAGACATTCTGTTATCCACGATCAAGAAACTGGGGAGCGATATTGTCCGTTGGATCATGTTATGATGAATCAGAATGAAGAAATGTTCACCGTTAGCAATAGGTAAGTTATTATGATATCTATAATTAAGAAAATCTCTTTATCATTTTCTTTTGATTTTGATAAAATATTTTGAATATATATATATATATATGTATATATACAGCTCTCTTTCAGAGTTTGGTGTGCTAGGATTTGAATTGGGTTATTCAATGGAAAACCCGAATTCGTTGGTGTTATGGGAAGCCCAATTTGGTGATTTTTCTAATGGAGCTCAAGTCATGTTTGATCAATTCTTGAGTAGTGGAGAGGCTAAGTGGCTACGTCAAACTGGCTTAGTTGTGTTGTTGCCTCATGGTTATGATGGTCAAGGTCCTGAACACTCTAGTGCAAGGCTCGAACGTTTCCTTCAGGTATATATATATATATATCTATATCTATATCTCTCTCTCTATATATATCCCTCTTAACATTAAGACATTTATTTTCTCATGTACCAATATGTGGTTAAAGACAATACATCCTGTATTATTATGTATACATACACACACATATATATATATATAAATATATATAAAGGTTCAAAATGAGAAGTGGTAAATATTTTAGAAGTAAATAAGTGATCATGGCCCTTTATCTGGTCAACATTTAAGGCTTTGATCGTAAAACACTGGATAATTCCTCGCATGGATATGCGAAAGATAGAGGGGTAGTTTCGTAACTTTTACAAATAGGCGTTAAACGGGTTCATATATGAACCTATGTGATTCACATATGAACTATATATTCATATGTGAACCCTTTAATTGATTCATATATAAACCCACATGTTCATATATGAATCGGTTAATTAATTCATATGTGAATCGGTTAATTAGTTCATATGTTAATTACACAAGTTCATACATGTGAATCATATAGGTTCATATATGAACCCATTTGCCGTCTGTATCTAAAAATTACAAAACTATATTCTCTATTTTATCCATAGCCGTAATCTTCGACCAGTCAAATCCAATTTTGACCATATGCATGTCTAGGATCACTTCTTTACTTCTTAAATATTTACCAATTCTTAAAATAACCTTTAGCTATATATATATATATATGTTGGTTATTTTAAGTAGTTTTATAACTCGTTCGACTTGTAAAATGTGATGGCAGATGAGTGACGATAATCCGTTTGTTATACCCGAGATGGAACCAACACTACGTAAGCAGATCCAAATATCCAATTGGCAGGTTGTCAACGTTACCACCCCAGCAAATTATTTCCACGTATTGCGTCGCCAGGTAATTAAACTTATCGAATAATATAACACACGCACACATACACACACACATATCAACAGTTTTATTGGATTCATAATTCCCTCATACATTTTATTGGTATATATATTATTAGCTACATAGGGAATTCCGCAAGCCGCTTATTGTGATGTCTCCAAAGAATCTTCTTCGCCATAAAGATTGCAAATCAAATCTATCAGAGTTCGATGATGCAAAAGGTCACCCGGGTTACGATAAACAAGGGACGAGATTCAAACGTCTTATTAAGGATCAGAATGGTCATTCAGATCTTGAAAAGGGGATTAGACGTTTAGTTCTTTGCTCTGGAAAGGTTTCTAAAAATATTTAGAGTTATTACTTTTTAAACGTATTTCCATTCGATCTAATTTCGGTGTTTTGTAACAACTTTATATTAATTTTGTAGGTTTATTATGAACTTGATGAGCAAAGGAAGTCAGTGAATGGCAAAGACATTGCAATTTGTCGGGTTGAACAACTTTGTCCATTCCCATATGACCTTATTCAACGTGAACTAAAGCGTTACCCAAGTAAGCAGTTGAATAATATTCACATGTGAATATGGTCATATTAATGCATATACCTCTGATGAATCTATTTGTTTTTACTTTGATGTTGCTTAAACAGTATCCATAACTACAATTCAAATCTTCCCATTATATATATAGTGTCAGGTTTAGGGGAAAACGTAAAAAATGAAAAGCTGAAAAACACCCTGATAATTGTTCATATGGATGGTATACACATGTGCATACAACATAGACTCGTAAACAATTTGTTTGCTATGCACATGTGCATAGCCTGTGCACATGCATAAAAACCAACAAACATCCTCAATTACTTGTATGCACATGTGAATACCATCTAGATGAAATCAGTTTTTAATTTTTTTGGGGGGTTTTCCCCCTGAACGTCCCTCCCTCCTCTCTCTCTCTCTATATATTTTATCTTAATTATCGTATATTAATCATGGATTAGGTAATAGAGATGATTAAAGTGTTGTTTATGTGTGTGATTCAGATGCGGAGATCGTTTGGTGCCAGGAGGAGCCAATGAATATGGGGGCCTATGCTTACATTGCTCCTCGTCTTGCTACCGCCATGAAGGAGTTGGGAAGAGGTAACATAGACGACATCAAATACGTGGGTCGTGCTCCATCTGCTGCTACTGCAACCGGATTCTACGGAGTTCATGGCAAAGAACAATCCGAGTTAGTCCAGCAAGCCATGCAACCCGATCCCATCGCCAACCCCTCCCTTGCTTAATTAATTACTACAAAATCATAATTGCCAAACTTAATAACAAGGGTAATTGATGAATGATACAATATTAATTATCATGTATGCAATGTCATGTAGAATAAGTTTTGTTGTTCGTTTTCACATACTTATTCAAACGGACGTTATATAACAAGGAATCGATGCGAAATTGGACGATTTTATATACATTTGTATATATATATATATATAATATTTAGAGGAAAGTTCAAATGAGAACTCAAATTTGGTTGTGAACGTGAGAACAAATGAAAGCGCGACACGTGTTTGAGTGTAGTATTATTCAGACCGAATAATGAAGGAAATATTCAGACTGAATAATAGAATTATTCAGTCTGAATAATAGAATTATTCAGTCTGAATAATACTACATTAAGTATTATTCAGACTGAATAATACTACATTTAGTCTGAATGTAGTATTATTCAGACTGAATATTTCCTTCATTATCCGGTTTGAATAATACTACACTCAGACACGTGTCGCGCTATCATTTGTCCTTACGTTCACAACCAAATTTAAGTTCTCATTTGAACCCTCCCCTATATATATATTGAATTTTTGGGATGCTATATTGGCTGAGATGTGTGAAAACTGGTTCAGACACCCATAAACCTTGTGGAGTTAGCTCAATTGGCAATATGGTTTAGGCCTTTGGGGATTTTTCTCAAAGGTCATTGCTGAGGATTTTCCTGACCATTCGTCAAGACCCTTGAAATTAACCAAGCTACACGTAAAGTCGTAAACTGACCCATACACCCACACTTCAACAGAAAGGAAAAAAAAGTACACAAAGTTAAATAAATATGATAGAGACTTGTTTTGAACCTTATCTTACTCCATTTTAGGTAGTGAAATTTTCAAAAAGGTTGCAACTTGGGGGTAGGTATTTAGGTATATGGCCATTTGGAATCTTTTTCTATTATGGCTCTTCAACAACAAAATGGTCATTATCATTCAACCATTTTCATATCATATTGTATATGATAATGAGTGTAATAATTAAACATCACAACTACTCTCCTGCCTAAAAAAATAATGTATTCAATTATTCATAATCTGTCATGTTGTTCTTTAGTATGTCATTCTCCGTGACGCATACTCTTATTTTAAAAATTGTTATTTAAGTTTTTAATGATGGATGCATATACACATGTGTATTTAAATTTTATTAGTTGTTTGTTTGTAAAATTACCGATATTTGTTAATAAAAAAAAATTCAAAATTTATGTTAGAGCAAAATTAAAATTACAAATTATATACATTTTGTACATAAATGATTAAATATGCCATATTGTTTTTAAAACAAGGATCTCCTTAAAGGAAATTGGACTATGCAAGTGAAAAATTATTATTCTAGACATAACTCGCCTTTTAGATTTTATAACAAAATAATACGAAGGAAAAAGATTGTGAGATTGTGTAAGATTCACTTTCATTATTTTGTATTTAGACCCTTATTTGTCTGGGTATCACGAAATATACTCAAGGATGATCACAGAGTTTTTGTAATTGTTATGGTAAGACCGTTTTATTTTAAACTTAGAGAATCATGACCACCTTGTCCCCTGCCATATGACACAATCCAGACGATCTCTGGTTTTAGTTATCTTATATGAGTGTACACTCCACACCTTTTAGTCTATGCTATAACTTAACTAACAACTCATTCTATCGTAGATTCAATTACATAAAATGAACCGATGCTATCACTAAAATCACCAACAAATACTCAGACAAATCATAATTGCTATTACATTTGATGATTTACGGTTAATGTTTTATTCATAAAATATAAAACTCTTACCTACAATATAATAAATTTTTTAGGTAAATGATCTATAATATAATAGTATTTTTTAGGTAAATGTTATATTTCCAATTGAATTAATATATACTTTTTGGGGTATAAAAAAAGGAAGATAGGGTAGTTATTTGTCCAAGTTGAGGGACAAAACACAAGAAGGGACCACTAGGCACTAACCAATCAAAAGTCAGTTTTTATTATAGATCTTGAAAATGATGTCAATTGAAAACTACATTTTGCATTTTCCTACCTCCTTTGCTTACCATAAACGCAATATTTATTGTTAATTATTTATCTTAAAAACAAAATCTTGTGTAAATTTTGCTTATTTGGTTATTAACCAATTATCTTTTGTTTTATAATTGCCATTTGGTTAAAAATATTAAATAGTAATCGATAAGAATAAAAATAAAAATAAATTGTTTAATTTTATATAATACTAGAAGGGTACTCGTGCAATGCAACGAGATATATCTCGATTTTAAATTTCATTTTAATTTTTGTTTCTATCGATGTTCTAATAGTTTTATGTGGTTTTGAGAAAAAGATTTTAGTATTTCAATTAAAAGTTATCTTTTATCATTTAATTTCTTTAATTCAATTTTTTTTATCATAATTTAATTTAGGTTTAATAACCAAATAATTTATTTTTGATTTAATAATATAATTATTATATTTGTCAGAATTCAATGATTATCTTAATCATATTTTAGATTTTTTATATTTAAATTAGATGTTTATCCTATAATTGATATAGTTATCTGTAGTTAGTTACACGTATTTTGAGATAAAGCTTTAAAAGATTGTAGTTACGCACAATTTACTTGTAATCTTAAAAATTAAGTAATTAACATTAAATAACAGTAACTAAAACTTAAAAAGTTGTTTTTAAGAATTTTTGACCAGATGATTTATAATATAACTAGAAAGGTACTCGCGCAATGCAGCGAGATACATCTTGATTTTAGGTTTTATTTTAATTTTTGTCTCTATCGATATTTTAATGGTTTTACGTGGTTTTGAGAAAACGATCTTAATGTTCATTTAAAGGTTCTCTTTTTTATGTAATTTCTTTAATTTAATTTTTTTTAATCATAATATAATTATGTTTAATAACAAAATAATTTATTTTTGATTTAATAATATAACTTTTTATAATGATAATAATTAAGTTTTCTGTTAGAACAATGATTATTTTAATTATATGTTAGATTTTTTATATTTAAAATAGATGTTTATCATGTATCTTGGATGATGGTTATCTGCAGTTAGTTACACGAATTCTGAAATAAAGCTTTAATAAGTTGTACTTATGCACAATTTACTTGTAATCTTGAAAATTAAGTAATTAGCATTAAATAGCAGTACCTAAGGCTTAAAATGTTATTTTTAAGAGTTTTTGGTCAAATGCTTTATAATATAGTATAGATATAGATAATGAGTTTATTTTTTCAAAAACTCAAATTTTCATTAGAGCATCTATAATGGTAAAAAATAGCAAAGCCTTTGAAGACATTAAAAATATATAAAAGTAAATCATGATCCTACCATATATATATATATATACCTTTTTCTCTTTTTTTTGCGTCTCAAATCATTTTCTTTAAAGACTTGATAAACCTCAAGTCTTTGATAGATCAGGTCATTTTCAACTCTTTCACTCCAATGCTCATGTCATCTTCAACCTATGTTCAACTCTTCTTCAAACAAGCATTGAAGATGCTCTTACAAGTTAAACTTTTGGAGGAATGAAAATTCATTCTCATTTTCTTTATCATTTTCATTCTCCAACCTAAAGCAAACAACCCGTTACTTTTTTCATAACATAATAATATCTTTTATATTTTCCAAGAATAAATGCAATATTTTTTGAATAAGATAGGGATTCAAATGTATCTCTATGCATACTAGTATGTCTGAATATTTGTCAATGTCTTTATTAAGACATCGAAAGTAGGCAGGGCGGAACACGCCCGTTGTAGCCTAAGGAGTCGAAATATAATGTTATAAAAATTCAGAGATCCAACTATATGTGCATAACTTTTTTTTTTGTTATGATCTATTATTAAATTTTAGAAAAAAAATTGGTTAATGTAAAACTAAAACTTTCAAACTGTTAACCGAAAAATTGGTATAGGACTTCAAAAAAAAATTAAACGTCTCAATAGACCATTTTATAAGACTTAATTTATAGAAGCAAAAAGTAAAACATCTTATCTAAAGACACCGTAATAAGTTTATAAGATGTTTTTGGACGTCTTAACAAAAATTTTAAGACACTTTTAATACAAAAATGTCATATAAAAGCAAGTGTCGTATAAAAAGATAAGTTATAGGAGACTAAAAAAAGTGTCCTATAAAATTGCTAATGTGACACTTTGTATTAAAAGTGTCCTAAAAAAGCTTTTTAGGACATCCCAAAACGTACCATAAATTTATTATAACATCTTTAGATATAATACTTTGTTTTTTGGTTATATAAACTAGGTTTTATAAAATAGTTTATTAAAATCCTTAGAAATTGGTAATGTTTTATAAACTCAATTTTATTATTTTGTTTTTGGACTATTACAAATTAATAGATAAAAAAACTTTTAGGTTAGTAATATAACATTATATAGCAACTTAAACATTATTTCTTTAGGGGTGGGTTCAAATGTGAACCTATCTTTGATTGTGAACATGAGGATGAATCACAATCATCCATTTTAGATCAGATCAAAAGATGAGGGATAAAATTCACGGTGGCATTTTTGTAAATAAGTGAAAAACTCAGGTCATGGGTTTGTATACTTGTAGCTTATAGTCAGACTGAATATATTCCATAAATAGGTGTTTGAATAATTGTAGCTTATATTCAGACTGAATATAAGCTACAATTTGGGGTTTGAATAATTGTAGCTTATATTCAGTCTGAAGATAAGCTACAATTTGGGGTTTGAATAATTGTAGCTTATATTCAGTCTGAATATAAGCTACAATTTAGGGTTTGAATAATTGTAGCTTATATTCAGACTGAATATAAGCTACAATTTGGGGTTTGAATAATTGTAGCTTATATTCAGACTGAATATAAGCTACAATTTGGGGTTTGAAAATTGTAGCTTATATTCATACTGAATATAAGCTACAATTTGGGGTTTGAATAATTGTAGCTTATATTCATATTGAATATAAGCTACAATTTGGGGTTTGAATAATTATAGCTTATATTCAGACTGAATATAAGCTACAATTTGGGGTTTGAATAATTGTAGCTTATATTCAGACTGAATATAAGCTACAATTTGGGGTTTGAATAATTGTAGCTTATATTCAGACTGAATATAAGCTACAATTTGGGGTTTGAAAATTGTAGCTTATATTCATACTGAATATAAGCTACAATTTGGGGTTTGAATAATTGTAGCTTATATTCATATTGAATATAAGCTACAATTTGGGGTTTGAATAATTATAGCTTATATTCAGACTGAATATAAGCTATTGTAGCTTATATTCAAATTGAATATAAGCTACAATTATTCAAACCTCAAATTGTAGCTTATATTCAGACTGAATATAAGCTACAATTTGGGGTTTGAAAATTGTAGCTTATATTCAGACTGAATATAAGCTACTATTTGGGGTTTGAATAATTGTAGCTTATATTCAGTCTGAATATAAGCTACAATTTGGGGTTTGAATAATTGTAGCTTATATTCAGTCTGAATATAAGCTACATTTTGAGGTTTGTATACTTGTAGCTTATATTCAGTTTGAATATAAGCTACATTTTGATTTGTATACTTGTAGCTATACAAACCCCAAATTGTAGCTTATATTCAGACTGAATATAAGCTACAATTATTCAAACCCTAAATTGTAGCTTATATTCAGACTGAATATAAGCTACAATTATACAAACCCCAAATTGTAGTTTATATTCAGTCTGAATATAAGCTACAATTATACAAATTCCTAAATACAATCTGACGATTCAAATCAGAACCAGACATCATCATCTTCCCCAAATTTCATCATCATCTTCCTCATATTTGTTCAAATCAGAACCAGGCATCATCATCTTCCCCGAATTTATTCATCATCTTCCCCAAATTTATTCACACCATCTCCTTCGAACCTCAGATTTCGTCAACTCAGACAAAGAAGAAATGTAAGAAGGAGAACCCCCACACCTGCAACTTTTTTCTTTTCTGCTTATTTTCTTTTGTGTGCCTTCATCGTGCCTAGATTTCAATTTCTTTGACCATGAATTTCGATTGATGAACACGATTTTGGATTTCGATTTTGTCTTTGTCTTACGATTTTGGATTTTGATTTCCAGATTCGATTGAGAACTGGAGATTTTTACTCAAAAATTTAATTCAGATAAAAACTTCCAAAATTACCCCTCAAGCCATGTTTAAAGATTAGCTTGAATATGGCTTAGATGAAGGGTTGCGATTCATCCTCATGTTCACGATCAAAGATAGGTTCACATTTGAACTTTCCTCTATTTCTTTATATTATTAAAAAAACTAATTCTTATATATTCACTACTACAGAAATGCCCTTTTTACACGCCCATTTTTATACGGTTTAACAAAAAACCGTGTAAAAAGGTACCCGTATTTTTTAAAGAGTTTTTACACGGTTTTTTTGATAAGGAAACCGTGTAAAAAGACTTTCAACTTTTTTCCACGGTTGTTTCCAAAACCGTGTAAAAACGTGTATGCATTTTACACGGTTTTTAAAGAAGAAACCGTTTGAAAAAGGCTATAGACATTTTTACACGCTTTTTAAAAATAACCGTGTAAAAAACATATAAAGTTTTACACGGTTATGAAGAGGAACTGTGTAAAAAAGTTGAAAATCTTTTTACACGGTTTTTAAAACCGTATAAAAAAGTTGTCAGTCTTTTTACATGGTTATTTTCAAGAACCATGTAAAAATCACTATTTTAATGGTTATATACATTTTATATGGTTTTGTATCTTTTTATAGGTTTTATATTTATTTAAATGCATCCTATATATATATACTATTTAATTATGTATTGGATAAAAGGTATGTTTAATGGTATAAAATGTTTTCCATATAATGACATATATATATATGTACATATATATATCGGGTACGAATTATAGTAATTTTCAAAGAGTATGGTTATCTTTTTTTTAAGGAGTGTATATATCTTGATAATTTTCTTAAAGAGGATTAATTATATGATTATCTTTTAAATAAAAAGTATGTATGATTATCTTTAAGATGATTTAAAAATAAGTACAATAAGATATGTATAATATATGAAGTAAAAAGAAAAAAAATAATTTCCATTCCAATGGATATATATATATATATGGTATAGAGTATATCATTATCTTTAATTGTATGTGAATATGCATATCCATGTATATACACACGAATATGTATGTGTATATATATCTACACAATTGGGTCAAAATATTGTTAATCATAATTGGCTTAATTTTTTTTATAGAGAGCGTATACTTTGATCAAGCAAAAAATTTACATAAAGACGTACAATTACGTTAAATTTTTCATTGGTTGATCGATTTGCAGAATTTTTTTATAAGGTACGTACGTTATTTTGACTTTTAGTTTTTGGTTGTAATTAATTGAGAAGATATACTTTTCGGTCATGTTAATTAGTTACATGTTTTTGGTTTTTAATTTTATAACATCTAAGTGCAAATACAATTATAGTAACATCAGGGGCGGCTCTGGGGGTTTGCCGGTGGTGCCGCCGCACGGAGCCTCTGATCGTTGAGGGCTTCCGATTTTTTTCATATGTTGTATATATAGTATATAAGTTTACGAATGTAGAACACAACTATTAGGTGAGTTGGTAAGGGCGTTGCTTCATAACCAAAACGTCACTGGTTCAATTCTCCAACAAAGCTTCTAATTTTTTAAATTGCACTTTATTAATCATCTTAATTAAAGTCTCATTTAGTTTTCAAATAATTAATTACCTTAATTAAAGTTCCATTTAGATTTTCAAAATTTATATCTAATTTCCATGCTAGTAATTATTTTAATTAAAGTACCAACTAGGCTTGAATTTCGGGTTTGGGCCGGAGCTTCTTTAAAAAAATATTGATAATAATGTGTTGAAGAATCGAACCCTTGACCTACGCTCCACACATGCACACATCTTCCACTGCGCTGTAGCTTCATTTCTGAAAATAAATTCGCATTTATTTAATTTATTGTAGTCTTCCAGCTTTTATACTCCAACTTTAACGCCGGTTTTAACTCAGATGCAGCCCGAATCTGCAGAAACTCAAAACTTAAAATTTGTAGATCTGTTTGTATTCTTTTTAGATCAACTTGAATCACTTAAATCCGAGTTTGGACGAGTGAGATATGATCGAAATACCATAGTCTCGCAAATCTGTCAATATCTCTTTTTTACTCTCTTTTTTGCTCCAAAATGCTCCAAACCTACTAAAACGTAAAAACACATCAATGTTGTTCAGTTTTACCATTTTAGTGCACTAAAAAGGGATGTTTGACGAGAAAATAAACTAGAATTAAGCGACCAGTCATGCATGCATTTGATTAATAATTTGTTTTTTTATCTACAGATGGATCGTAATACCTGGATGTATGAAATACCACGTGCTACGAAAGAATTTTTGGCCGGACTGGATGAATTTATAGAAACTGCTGAGAATTATCGTTTGAAAAGTGGAGAAAGTAAAATTTGGTGTCCTTGTCGAGATTGTACAAATTTTTCCAAATACAATGATCTTGATGTAGTTAAAGGACATCTAATTTTACGTGGGTTTATGAAACAGTATACTTGTTGGATACGACATGGAGAGGATTTTGATGAGTGTAACCACACGATTGAGCATGATTTTGCTGACAATAAAGAAAACTATGATTCAGACAATGCCACACGTGATAATTTAGATGAAATGTTAAACGATGTGGAAGATGATATTGCAGATAAACATTATGAAAAGTTTGAACAACTATTTATTGACTCTGAAAAGCCATTATATGTTGGGTGTGCAAAGTTTACCAAGCTTTCAGCTGTATTAAGACTATTTAACTTAAAAGCAAGCAATAGTTGGAGTGATAAAAGTTTCACAAGCTTATTAGAGATATTGCATGAAATGCTTCCAGAAGATAATGAATTACCAATTTCATTATATCAAGCGAAAAAACTGATGTGTCCAATGGGATTAGAAATAGAAAGAATACATGCATGCCCAAATGATTGTATGTTGTATATAAATGAAGATGCTGATCTAAATGAGTGTCGTATATGTGGTACGCCAAGATACAAGAGAAACCAAACGGAAAAAAACAGTGGCGTGAAACGAAACAATGGTCCTCCTGCCAAAATGTTGTGGTATCTGCCTATTGTACCAAGATTGAAACGACTATTCGCAAATGCCAAAGATGCAAGGTTGTTGCGTTGGCATGCCGAAGAACGTAAAATAGATGGGAAAATTAGACACGTTGCTGATTCTCCGCAATGGAGGAATATCGACCGGGTTTTTGAAGAATTTGGTAAGGAAAACAGAAATATTCGGTTGGGGCTTAGTTCAGATGGAATCAATCCATTCAGAAACATGAGCAGTCGGCATAGCACTTGGCCTGTTCTTCTTTCTATTTATAATCTTCCACCATGGCTATGCATGAAACGCAAGTACATCATGATGTCATTGCTAATTCAGGGTCCCAAACAAGCCGGGAATGATATCGATGTGTATTTGGCTCCGTTAATTGAAGATTTAAATAAATTGTGGAGTCCAGGCGTTGAAGTATATGATGCGTACGGGAAGGAACGTTTCCTACTACGTGCCCATTTTCTGTGAAATAAGGGATAGAGAGCATAATTTAATTCCGAAGGTCTTTCCCCCCTTTTTTTCAGGATTCTGTCGAAGTGAAACATTCTTTCTTTTCGTTCGGCAAGCAGGAAGAGTGAAAGTCAAGTTTAGAGGTATTAGCTACAGCTCGTATTCATTCAGTAATTGACTTTCCGGCTTACGAGAATTTGTCGAGATACAGTACAAAGGGAGAAAAAGCATGCCCAGTGTGTGAAGATGACACACATTCTTTGCGATTGAGAAATTGTGGGAAACATGTGTTTATGGGCCATCGAAGGTATCTTCCAAAGAACCACCCGTATCGCAAGCTAAAGTCAGTGTTTGACGGAAACACTGAGCATCGAGTAGCACCACAATCGTTAAATGGAAGAGCTGTATATTCTCGTGTTAAAGATCTAGACATTGTTCTCGGAAAAGGTCGTCCGACTCCTCCTAAAAATATTTGGAAGAAGAAATCTATATTTTGGGATCTACCATATTGGGAGCATTTGAATGTTCGACATTGTCTTGATGTTATGCATATTGAGAAAAATGTTTGTGACAGCTTGATTGGGTTATTGTTGAACATTCCAGGGAAAACAAAAGACGGGATCAAAGTTCGAAAGGATATGATGGAAATGGGGATTCGATCAGAGCTTGCTCCTGTAGAAAACGGAAAACGCACGTATCTACCACCAGCTTGCTATACCTTGTCGAAGGTTGAGAAGACAAGATTTTGTCAATGTTTACATGGTATCAAGGTTCCATCTGGCTATTCTGCTAATATTAAGAAGTTAGTGTCGCTGAAAGACTTGAAGTTGATTGGTATGAAGTCCCATGATTGTCATGTGCTATTGACACATATGATTCCCATTGCAATTCGTGGAATTTTGCCAGACCAAATTCGACACACAATTACAAAGCTTTGCTTGTTTTTTAGCATGATTCATTCGAAAGTACTCGATCCCGAGGTGTTGGATTCATGGGAATATGATATTATCATAACTCTTTGCCAACTAGAGATGTACTTCCCACCTTCTTTTTTCGATGTGATGGTACATTTGATATCTCATATTGTTAGAGAAATAAAATTTTGTGGTCCTGTCTTCCTACGCTACATGTATCCATTCGAGAGGTATATGGGTTTCTTAAAGGGGTATGTGAGGAACCGATCTCGTCCTGAAGGCAGTATTGTTGAAGGATATGCTTCTGAAGAGGTGATTGAGGACTTTTGGCATCCTGCAATCTCGACATGAAGGTAGACTTGGAGGAGTTGGGACAATCGGAATGAAATTTATCACTCCATCTTATGATGAATTACAGAAAGCACATTTTTTCGTCTTACAGAACATGACGGCAGTTGCTCCCTACATACATGAGCACATGGCAATGTTGCACCAAATGAATCGATCAAAGAGTGACAAATGGTTGACTACTGAGCATAATAAAACATTTGCAGGTTGGTTGAAAGAAAGAGTCCGCCCAGACTATGAGGGAGAAAAGGTTGTTCAAGTAGTGGAACATTTGGCATATGGGCCTATATCTGTTGTGTCGACATACCAGGGATACGATATTAACGGTTACACATTTTACACAAAAAGACAGGATGAAAAAAGTACATTGCAAAACAGCGGAGTAACTTTAATAGCCACCACCCCAGAGTTCTCTAAATCTAATAATGAATCTAGGACAAGAATCGCCAAAGATTCATATTATGGCGTAATTCAAGAAATCTGGGAGCTTGATTATAGTTTCTTCAAGATACCCATGTTAAAGTGTAAATGGATAGAAAATCAACGTGGTGTGAAAGTCGACAATGACGGTTTCACATTAGTCGATATTTCGAGGGAGGGTTATGTATCTGAACCATTCATTTTGGCCAAACAAGCCTCGCAAGTATTCTTTGTTGCAGATCCAAAAGACTCTAAGTGGCACATCGTCCTCCATGGTAAAAGACACATTGTTGGTGTGGAAAATGTTGTGGATGAGGAAGAATACGATCAATTTGACGAGCTACCTCCATTTTCTGTTGGCATTCCCTCCTCAGATATGCGAAGTAATGATTCTACTTATTTGAGAACCGACCACACTGAAGGATTTTGGGTATGAAACTCATAGTACATAATAAAACGAGATATGCAGGTATTCACAATTAAATTTGTGTAAATGTTATAGATACTTCATTCATATAATGATGGATAGTAAAACCATGCAACTCATTTTTTTCTCAGCGTTCGATTGTTGAATCCACAGACAAACATATGATCAATCCATAAGACAATTATGTGGTGTTTGTTTTTGTAAAAAGTGCTAAAGTATGAAATCTTATTTCACTAATGATTGATAGGAAGTGGTTCTGAAGTATGAAAGTAAAATTATATTGACCGATTTATTTCAAATTACCATAATTATTAATTTGTTCGATTTTAAAATATTCAAAGATTTATATACTTGGTCTTTACCACATTTATCCGATAAGGTAATGAGACTTGATAAACATTTGGTAAACGTTCCTGAATAATAATAATAATAATAATAATAATAATATAGTAGTAGTAATAATAAAAATAATAATGATAATAATAATAATAATATAGTAGTAATAATAATAATAATAATAATAATAACAATAACAATAACAATAACAATAACAATAACGGTAATATAGTTAATAATAATAATAATAGTAATAATAAATCATATCACATTTATCCGTAATATAGTTATTGATGATAATAATAATAATAATAATAATAATAATAATAACTAGTTAATTAAGAAAATATCAATAATAATAGTAGATTTCTTAAAGGGCCGGGTAAAAAGGCATGAATTGGGTTTCTTACTTTACCATTACCATATGTACAACCTAGGGTTTATTTACCTTTTTTGTTTTCAATTTCACCATCTCCCTCCATATTCTCCCTCCATCGATTCCCTCGCATTCTCATAACCACCAGTGTCCATCACTCCGCCGGCAAAGCATCCCAAACGTGCGACAACCACTGTCCACCTCTCTTTTCGTCGTTGTCGTGACCCAACAACACCAGATTCAGTAGCCTTCCAGCACCTCCATCTCCATTCTTTGTTCATCTGCGACGACTGACAGAGGTATATATATATATATAGGCTTTCTCTGCTTCTATAAAATATATTGGGACAAAATATTGTTCTTCATATTGCTGTAAAAATATTAGGTGGGATTGCATATGATACATATCGCAATTTGATATATCCAAATCTCTTCTTGTCATTATAAACATCGTTATTAGATTTTAAATAATAATTTGATAAAGATTGAGAGACACCATTTAAGTATTCAACTTAAGGGCTACTGTTATTGCTTGTGAGATGACATTTTCAATTTGTGAGTTGTGGATCATTGTTGAATTTATGTTATATATATGATATTTCAACTTTAAAAAATATATATGTGATGCAAATGCTGGTTTAAAATGCTAAAAAATGTCATCTGCTTAATTGTATTTATATAAAGTTAAAGTATTTCTAATTTTGTTATTTTTATCATGTCAAAGGCATTAAGCAAAATAAACAGAGCGCATGCGAAAGAGAACAATAACCCACACCACTTAGGATCACGAGGGTACCAAGGGAAATATGGCGTGTGGGACAAGGAGGATGAACAAGGTGCAATGCCCGAGATATTCGGCATGAGGCATAAACGCTCGCGAAATTGGATATTGGCAAGGATGGTTAAAGGAGCCGATGAAAATTACATGTTAGATGAGCGTACTGTAGCCGTGGCGAAAGAGATTGTAAGCTATAGACATGTCTTTATTTTACATTTGTTTAATAAATCCTTATTACTTACTTTTATCTTGTTTAACATGACAGATACAAAAAGACGCACAGTTCTCTCAAGGAGATTGGGACCCTAAATTGGGAATTGATCCTTTGGTAGCAGTATTGGGACCTGAACACCCAGGACGCACCAGGGGTGTCGGACACAACGTGGGTTGGCGTGTCGGCCTAGGCATTGATAATAGTAAGAGGAAAAATAAAGATAACTCAGACCTAAAGGTGGAGATTCGTGATTTGCGTGCACAAATTCAACAACAGAAAAGAGAATTCGATGAGCGTACAGAGTTGGAGAGGAAAGAAATGGAGGACCGTTCAAAGCGGGAGAAAAGAGAATGACAGGAGCGTGCAGAGGTGGAGAGAAGAGAATGGCAAGAGCGTATACAACTTATGGAGCAGATGGTTTTTGCGAGGAAGGATGCCACCCTAGTTGAAAGGCCGGGGTTGCCCAAAAGTAATGTTGGCTCATCTGCTTGCACTCCACATCTATTATCCATTAAGGTAACTCTTCATCTATATATGCTTACTTATTGGAGTTTGGATCAAGCCATTGTATAAATAATAATGTTTCCATGTTCTCTTTATAGCATGCTACCCCGTGCGAGTTACTCTTCGGGTTCAAGAAAGCTAAAGCTATAGTTGCTAAGGGTTTTGTCTTTCCTTTAGAGAATAACATTGTTCATGGTGTTCCACTTAAGGAAGGGTTCATCAAAGTTTCTGTTGAGCTAGTAATGGATGGATGTGAGGGGTTTCCACTACCTGTGCCGTTGCCGAATGATAATATTATTAAGCTAGGTGGCGCTCTTAACACATGCATTCAATGGGATCAAGAATTTTTGGTCTTGCAACCGGTATAATATATGTTTAACTTTCAAGTTAAATTCTAGTAAGATTTTTTTTGATGCCCATCATGTTCACGGATGTAATTATTTTTTCTTAATAGGAGCTTACTACCACCAATAAACCTGCAACGCCGGCCCCGACCCCGACCCCGACCCGTGACTTTACCCATATTCCCCCTTTGATCACCTCAACCAAAGTGTCACCAAAGAGTGCACCTATTCCCCCTAAGGTATTTTCTCGACTCTTGAATATATATATATATATATATATGTGTGTGTGTGTGTGTGTGTGCATTAGTATTCCACTATTTGTATAAGATAATTAGTGAAATGAATTGTTAATGTAGGTACAAAAAGACCAAGAGGCTCATTCTAAGAGATTGGCCCTTGCATCTGAGCCCCAAAGAAAACCACAAACAGTTAAAAATTTGAGGCCCTTGTCTAAAGAAGATAGCATGATGGGTCTACGTAGCCGCTTACATTCTAATAAAGGATTGGTGAAAAATGGGGTAATGGCTCAGGTTGAGGTGGCGGTTTTTGGTTCTACTGATTTTCATATAGCTGTAAAGTATAGTGATTTGGAAGATCTCATGACAAATGGATGGCTCGACCAAAATGTCCTCACTTGGTTTTTGGTGTAAGTCAATTTTTTATATATGTCTTGTCATTTATTGTATCTGTACTAACAATATTCAATTTTATCACATTATAATGTTTTAGGCATACACATAAGCTATTATCCAAATACCCAAAGAACCGATGTGCATTTATAGCTCCCGCGGCAATTAATGCAGATGAGATTCGACGGGATGCTCCTACTATCACAAAGACAATCTTGAACACGATGATCCACCACAAAGCTATGAATTTTTTTTTTGGCACCGTATTGGCAGGGGTAAGATACACACATATTAGTATATCTATATATACACAATTTACACTTAAGTTTTACTAACATTATTATTTTAAACATTTGATGAATCACTGGTCGCTGTTGATCATCCGACCTAGACATCGCATGGTTTATATCTTAGATTCGATGATGTCACCCGCAAAGACAGCTACAACTTATGACATCAAATAGTATATAGACAGGTAAGTAATGTATTATTGGTAAGTAGTTGGTGTTTTTTATACAGTTTATCGATTATTATAACAAATGTATTTCAATATTCCTTTTAGGGCTATTAGAGAATTTAATAATATCGTAGAGTCTTGTCAAGCCGATATTGCAGCTCAAGTTACATGGAAGCTAATTAAGGTATGTTTAATATATCCGACAATGCAATGTACTTTGTACTTTTAGGTGTCTAATTATTACTTTTAATTACAATTTAGTGTAATCAGCAAAAAGAGGGATGGGAGTGCGGTTACTACGTAATCAAACAACTATTAAATTTTGTGATGAAATGGCAACATGCTTTTCCAAACAAGGTACATATTTGTTAAAGGTTGATTACATTATCTCTATATTGTACAAAACATGTTAGTTTGTTAAATAACGTGGTCTATTTTAAATTTATATATATACAGGACATATGGACGACTGAAACTCCTTTTGAATTGCACCAGCTAGAGGAGATGGCTTGCCTTGTGGCTAACTCATTCACTTTGAAGCGCATGACGGAGTGTAAAATGTGGTAGTGATAGGTGTGTGCTAGCTGGTACCAATATATGGACTTGGTAAGTTGAACCTATGGTTTAGATCATAACTTAGCTTTTCCTCAACTTATTATTAGGTATATAGTTTTATAAGCTTACTTTTTATGCAAGATTAATAGTATTTGAGATATTTTTTGTTGGTTGTGGAACCTTTTCTTCATGGATTTTTATGCTAGTTATGGATGTTGATTAGTTTGGAGAAAGATGTTACGTGATGAGTTTTTTAAATTAATATATGTTTTGCATCTTAATTTAATTAATTCATTGTTTATTGTCAACCGCTTATTAAGTTTTGAGATAAATACACGTGGAAAGCCCAGGTTTTTAGGTACTCTTCTTTGATATTAGATGGGGGTGGGGTAGGTAACTCCGCCATGTCACCACATGACATTGCCGGTCCCAAGCCCGGATAAAGGAGGAGGGCCAATCCTAGCCATCTATCTATGCATTTTTCTTATTTGTTGCTATTGTTAGTGCAATCTTAATTAGATGTTATTTGTATTTTATTATGGATATGTATATTGGTATATTTGATCTTGTTTAGAAAACTAATTTTTTACATGGTTGTTAGACAGAACCGTGTAAAAAGATAGGACTGTTAGATCCCAAACTAGCAACAATTGAGAAAACTCCATAAAATATAGAGAAGAGATAGAGAATTAAAGAACATTAATCACAAAATCATCAACTCAAATTCATGTATTAATCATTATGGAGGGGAATTGTGAAGAACACCACATATTAGAATGAACCGACTCTCATAAGTCTGTATGTGTGCAAAGTGTATTTTCTCCCAAAACTCACTTACAAATGAAGCTAAGACACCATATTTATAGGTGCCTAATACATGTGTTAAGCCCAAGCCCATAAAAATCTAAAAAGCCCAAAATACAATTCTTTATAAAACTTTCTATCTAATTGGGGCTAATTAGATCTAACAATCTCCCCCTAAAGTTTTATAAAGAAAGCATCATCAAATAAACTCCCCCTTGCTTTCTTTATAAGCTTTTATGTGCCATTCTTCAAGTCTTCAAGGCTTTACAAGCTCCCCCTCAAATGTAGGTTCATATTCTTGAAAAACCGAGACATTTTACACGTTCTGTCCAGCTTTCATGACTCAATTTTACCGCTGTTTTTGACCATTAAGGAGACTTATTGAGAGAAAACATAAAACATGCACATTGAACTTCAGCCTCTTAGCTTATCAACAAGCTTTGATTCAACCAATTTGGATGAAAATTGAGTGAGTTGTACAAGTTTTCCCTCAGCTGCGCAAAACAGTCATTAAAACAAATAATTTGACGCTTTAGACCTCGTTGAGTTGAATTCAGCTCCGAGCTTTAGAATGAAAAATAGAGGAGATTGTGACAATAAATATGTCACACATGTAATTTGAATCCATGAAGAACGGACATGCGAACATCCATCGGAATTCGGAAGGAGTATGAGTGAAAATCATTGCTTTCGTTCCCGATTAGTCGACGGACTTTGACAGTGAATAAGACGTGTCGGCTCACCGTATTTGAGAAAATTCAAAACTTCAAAGTCGTGCATATGTGTGTTATCGTTCCAACGCAACTAGATTCATGTAGATTGGATCTTTGAGTGAAACGTTGTGCGCGTGTTTCTGAAACAGCGCAATGCTGTCAGAAAACCGAAAAATAATCAGGTTACGGGCTTTGGTTCGTTGTGAGTTCTGGACCAACATATTTTGAATTTGATGCTCTGGACTACCTCTAGTCCTTCTCTGGTCTATCGTGGATTTTGGTCTCTTGGAGGTCTGGGTTGGGAGTTTTGATCGTGTCGGATACCATCATTCAGAGCATCTGCATAGTGTATACAGAGATTCTGATCCATCTTAGTTTATTCAGCTTATACAACGCCTTCTAAATTATCTGGTTAAAGCACTGCATGTGATCACTTCTGGATGACTTTCTCCAGATGGCTCCTTCTGGACATCACCTTCTGGATTAAGCTCTTAGTGCACATTTGATAAAGCTTCTGATAGAGATTTTTGGACAGGTTCTGAATAAGCTTTGGTTAAGCTCTGAACTGACAGGAACTTAAATAAGCTCGAAACTTCTGATTAAACTCTGCAGCTTCTGGTCCATTTAAGATTTGAGCTCTATAGCTTCTGGATGACTTCGGGCCGACACGAAATATTGTATCTTATGATCAGGTTTATCTTAAAAAGAACTTTTGGACAACAAGCTCCGGACAACATTTTCGCCGGACGAAGCACACAGAGGCTTCTGGACAGCTCTGGAATGTCATGCAACACAGCTTCTGCAACACCTTCTGGTTCATCAAAACTTCTGGATTTTCGTAATTACCGAACAGCTACGTCTTTTGATCCTCTGAACTTCTGATCTGAATTTCTGAACAAAACCTCTGATTAAGCTCCTGATTAAGCTGATAGCTGCCTGGATATAGCTCTGATCGAAAAATACTTCTGATTAAGCTGTGATTGAGCTTCTGGTTAAGCTGCTGATTGCATCTTCTGATAGCTTCTGGATCGAAGTTTCTGAAAAACAACTTCTGCATGTTTACCATCAGAAACTAATACTTTCTGAATAAGCTAATACCTTCTGGATTAAGCTTTGCAGAACTTTCTGAACAACAGCCTACAGAGGATCTGCACAAACAACCTTTGCATTTATCTGTTCTATGGTTCAAATCCGCGCCTTCCTGAACCTCTGATATATCACATCATCATATAAGCTGTATTAAAAAAAACACATGGCAAAGATCACATATTGTGTTAAGCTTTCATCCAGATCTCTGTATGAAAGTCAGCTCTTCTCTTCCAGATCATCCACCCAATAGCACAATCTGATGGATATTTTAGCCAAACATCGGACTCGTTGAAAAGCAACGACAACATATGAATAAGCACCACAGCTGAATGGATCTCTTCCCAAGTCTGTCACTCCAGATGCAGCTAAGTCACATACTGCAGATGATAATCTGTTGCATAATTAGGACAGCTGAATCACCAGATCTTTTGGAAAAAAAGAATTGAGCAACATGGAGGATAAAGACAAGAACGCTGATTTTAGATTGCAACTCAGCAGATAATCTCAACATCAGAAAGAACATCAGAAATAAAACTATTCTGACAGCTTGATGCAACCAGTAGCTGCATAGCAGCAACTTTGTGCGTCTGAATCATTAATCCATTGTGAGAATTACAGCAGCCGCACCGTCACTCGTCTAGACACACACAACCACCTGCGTTCAGCCATCTATAGTTTTATACAGCCGAAATCTTCGCTCTTTCTTCTGAAATATGGCTTCTTCTTGATTAAGCTGTCTCATTAAGCTCTTCTGGATCTGATTGATAAACAAAGAGAAATTTTCTGGATAGCTTCTGGATAGAGTTTAACTTCTAATTGAGCTTTGAAACTTCTGGATGTCCAAGCTTCTGATCTCAGACAAAAAGAAAAGCTTCTGCTGATTGAAAACTGCTTCTGGATAATCTTCTTCACCATCTTTGAAAGGATAAGCAACGTCTTTAAAAGCTTTAGAGCTTAATGAAATCGCCACTTCATAACCACTAGCTACTTTCAAGATTCATTCGTTCTTCTCATTAAGATTCAATCTAGCACCAATAGCAGCTTCACGGGATTTAAAAAGAACCTGATAAGCTTTGCTTTGTGTAGCATTTGAAACAATGAGAAAAGTTCTAGCAACATTTGCACAGTAGTTGCAATTCATATATTCTTGATTCAGATCAGAACCATTTTCACTTCTGTATTACAACATTAGCAACAGCAATATCTTCTGATTCAGCTACAAATGAAGCTTCTATTAGAAACTTCTGAAGAATACAGCTTCTGAATACAAACAAGATCCATACTTGCTTTACATTGTCGCTTGCTTCTGGTTCAACAGATTGATCAGAATTACTTTCTGTTGCATTAAAAAAATCGATCAGTGAGGTAGTACTAGGTATTATGCATCATTGTTGAGAGACCAAGTATGGATCTTTTATCACATGGCTTCCAATACGTGGCTTTTGATAATGGATATTCTCAGAAATAAAGTGGCTCCTTGACACGAGGGCACTCAAATGTAATGCCATAATTTTGGATTGCTCCAACAGTTAGCCATTCAACTCCATATTAAATCAATTGAATATACGTTCAAGCATACGGGCTAGACTTTGTAGAACCAAAAATAAATTGCTCTGGTCGATTATGATTAGCTCTGGTCCACTATGACCAGAGCTCTGGCTTACTCTTTTGTACCGTCCCCTCTGCATACGAGCACCCTGAAATGTGGCACTCTTCTAAATAGTAAAAAAGATCAGCTTCTGCTCGAATATCCCTGGATTCTTCTCAACTATCCCTGCATTTAATACAACATCACATGTCATCCAACAAATTCAAGACGGATGTTTGTGTCCCATTCTCTTGACCCATCTGTTCTGGCGGATTGGACACTAGTTTGACAACCTCGTTCGATGGCTGTATTGGGTCAAATTATACAGGTCGACATGTGCTCAAATATCTGAACTGTGAAATACTGAAAAGAACATCATCAACAGATTTCAATAATGCTCGAGGGAAAGAGAAGTTTGTTGGCAATATGACTTTTGACAGTTCAGCTACACCACCCTCTTTTGCAATTCATTAGGCCAAGTCAGTGCAATGTTAACAACAACCTTTACAACTCTTTGCTTTCTTTTTTATAACAACAGCTTCAAATTCTTTCGAATTTGGAATATGAACAACTGAGATTGAGAAATTGGGCAACCTTGAACCTAAAACTCTTTGTTTTGAACAACAAATAAGAACATCTCCCTTATCCCTCCAATTTTGAACAAAATTAGAGTTATTGATTCGTTGAAATATAAACCCAAATGAAATAAAAGAGTCTAATCTCGGATTAATATAAGGCCAGATCAAAGATCAATAGCCCTACTACCGAGTTGCTTACAGAGAAGCTATGGACTCAAGCACACAACAAGATGGGATCGAAGATCAACCATCTACTTTGTGCAAAAAAAATTGACCACTAAGGGAGGAAGATCAAATTTAATCAAGAGCACATACACACATGTATTAGAACTGATCAGATCTAATTTATTGAAACTAAATCTTCACAGACACATTTCATCAAACATGTGGTGTGCAGAATCAAATTGGGTTTAGAATCAATAAAATTCTTCTATGAATGATCATCCAAATCTCATCTAGATAAAATATTGGATCTCAAATACGCTCAAAACAGAAAATCATATCATAGAGGTGATATTTGGGTTTAGGCTCATGTGATTGAAACAATCGAAGCACCAAAACACCAAAATCAAAAACCAATTTCTACAATCGTTGCCATAGATGACCGAATTGAAGAAAAGTTTCTTCAATAGGCTCTGATACCAAATGTTAGATCCCAAACTAGCAACAATTGAGAAAACTCCATAAAATATAGAGAAGAGATAGAGAATTAAAGAACATTAATCACAAAATCATCAACTCAAATTCATGTATTAATCATTATGGAGGGGAATTGTGAAGAACACCACATATTAGAATGAACCGACTCTCATAAGTCTGTATGTGTGCAAAGTGTATTTTCTCCCAAAACTCACTTACAAATGAAGCTAAGACACCATATTTATAGGTGCCTAATACATGTGTTAAGCCCAAGCCCATAAAAATCTAAAAAGCCCAAAATACAATTCTTTATAAAACTTTCTATCTAATTGGGGCTAATTAGATCTAACAAGGACATTTCTACACGGTTTTTATTAGCAACCGTGTAAAATTGAGTCATTTTTACACGGTTTTTCTAACCTTTTTACACCGTTACAAGATCGTGTAAAAAAGGGAAGACATTTTTATACGGTTCTTCTCAACTTTTTACACGGTTCTTCTCACCATTTTACACGGTTTTCTCACCTTTTTACACGGTTACAAAAACGTGTAAAAAAGGAGAGACATTTTTACACGGTTCTTCTCACCTTTTACACGATTTTTCTCAACTTTTTACACGGTTTTTCTCACCTTTTTACACGGTTACAAAAGCGTGTAAAAAAGGGGAGACATTTTTACACGGTTCTGGAACCGTGTAAAAAGGTCAAACACTTTTTTACACGGTTGTAAAACCGTGTAAAAATTCTTTTTCAACCGTGTAAAAAGGGCATTTCTGTAGTACTGATTAATGGAAATTAATAATTTGATACAAGTAGATGGTAAGGAGAAAAAACCACAAGGTAAAAGATTTGAACGCTTGACTAGGGGAGAGAGGCCAGGAGATGATAATCAATCAAGCTACCTATTACATCTGTTCTTAACACATCATATATGATATTTATGTATAAAAGCGGTGTTCTGCCCTGGATGTAGGAACTACATTAAAAACGAAAATTACATTAAAATAAAACTAACTTTTACCTGATTCCTATTTTAATAAACAAAGTTTACATAACCTAACAATCACGACTCATGCCCAATACCAACTAAACATGTCATATCTAAAATTTAACTAAACAATTGTAAAATCATACATAACCATTTTTTTAATTGACGACTAAAATTTGTCATTTTACAAAATAAGAAAAATACTAATTCATTTAGCCTTAAAAAAATATATTTGTTCTTTGTCACATATTTTTAATTAGACAAAAATATTTTTCACTCAAAAAAGTTCTTTTTAATATACAAGTCTTTAAAGACAAAGCATAAATACCTCTTTTCCCAAATTGTTGTACACTCAAAAAAGACTCCGGCGACTTTGTAAGTCATCCTTACACCTCTTGGTCGGCCTCTTTCTTCATGGATAAATACCTCTTTTCCCAAATTTCCACATTTCCATATTTCATTGTTGTACGCCAATCACATGAAGAAAGGATATGAACTTAAATAAAATAAATTTAAAATATATAAATATATGTTAATTTCATTGGTGAGACAAAGTTGAAATATGTGTTTTTGGAACATAAGATTTTTTTTCCTTTTTCATCAATCCAAAGAAGAAACTCATATCTATATATAGTGGTGGATCCAGGAACTTAGAGGACTAGGGTCCTTAGGGTATAAAAAAATTCGAAATCGAATAACTCAACAGAACGAAAACGGTTTCGGGTTATTTGATTTGCAAGTTAACCAGTTCGGTTAACTAAATAAGGTAAATTTTGACTCCGATTATTTTTTTACCATATTGGTTAACCGAATCGCAAAGTATAATATTAACTAATTTATATAATTTTCTTCTAGATGAATTGATTTGAGCATATATAAAACTAAAAAGAACAAGAAATTGAGATATATTTAACAACGTCACCAACCAACGTTATCATTGTAGCATGATTGCAAGAACTAGCGGTAACAATATACGGAGAGAACGACTATCAAATAAGAGAGTGAGGGTTTCATTAAAACTGACTAGGCCACTGGGGGGGTCGTAAAAAATAACTGGTAGGAACTAAATGTAACACCCAAAAATTTATATGTAAAATAATGAATTTCGCTTCCTAATTTTATGATTTTGGTAGCTAGATGAAGTGTTTCAAGGGTCTAGTACTGGGTTGCGATGAATTGGAAGATAGGAACGAAAAACGAAACCGAATTTAGTTTCGGTACCTCCTAGGCGATCATGACAGGCTATCTTGTCATGTCATGATCGCATGGCATGATAGCAGGATCACCATTTGGCAAGAAAATCAGCCAAACTCGCGGTACATGATATGCGATCATGGCAGGCGATCATGCCTTGTCATGATCGCATGGGCATCATCGCTCGGACACAACAGAAGACCAACTTTCAGCTCCAAAACCCTCGGTACATGTCTAGCGATCATGACAGACGATCATGCCTTATCATGATCGCAGGGCATCATCGCCTGGTTTGTCCAGATGGGTGTTTAAGTGCGATTTTCAGCTCCAACTTCATTTTATCAAATCAAACTTGTTTCCAGAGCTCTGCATTGAAAGCGATTTTAGGGCTCTTAACTCCTTCCACCTACCTCATCTCAACACACTTATTGCTTTATATAGTTGGAGTTTCAAGTTAGCTCAAGGGTTCAAGCTTCAATAGTGGTGTTCTTCATCACTCTCACCAAGTTCCATCATCTTCTTCATCTTTAGAGACTTTTCTAGGGTTTTGCCAAGCTCTAGCTTGTGAGTTCATTCTTACATTTCTAAAACTTTATACATGTCAAAATGATGTATTTTACCTCCTATATGATGTTTAAACAAGTATTTCTATACTTGGTGGACCTTGGAAAACTAGGTCAAAATGTGTCATCTAGGGTTTCTCTTTGAAATATTGAAATGAGTATAAGGAACGATTTTAAAACACTTGTATATGTATAACTTCAAGAAAAATGTTATTTGGGAACTAGATACTATTTTAACCTAATCTTGGAAAGAAGATTTTTGGAACGAGGAACTTATCATACAAGGATTTGGTGTGAGAAATGGTTAGTACGTCAGCATTGACGTATTAAAATATCTTAGACTAGTGTAATGGATACATAGGCATAATAGTCAGTTTTATATTGGGGATGGGGCAAGTAATAAATCCTTATTGCGATTGAACTTGCTCAGTTGGGTATTGAGTAATAAATCCACGTTTGGGGTTGAACTCTTTATCCGTAAGCCGAAGATTTCTAACCGGTCGAGCTTACTTATTTACTGATTTCTATGTGTACGACTAGTGGGTCGCTCCCGTATGTTTCCCTCAATTGCGTATCTTTTAGGTGTAAATCGCGCGCAAAAGAAAAAGGATAAATGGAAAGGCTTTTGGTTAAATGTTTATTTACCGCTTTCAACGATTTACTGGTTTTCCATATTTGAACTGTTTGTTCTCACTAGGCTTTAAGCCTAATACTTTTTCTTAAAATGACATGTATATCAGGTGATCGTGCTGGTGGGGCACCAAAGGGTTGAGTGGAGCTAGATGCCAGTAGAGGCATCATTTTTTGAGTACACCTTCGTGTGTACAATTGGAGTTACCTAGAAGTATACATTTTAAGAATTTAGAGACACCCGAATTTAATTTGTACCTTATAACTGTATAGATTAGTAGGTTGTCATCTAGTATCCATTTGATGTTGTAAACTCTCTTACTCCTGCCCATCTTTATGGGTGAAGTTTAATTATTAAGGGGATGTTTACTTGCGGCTTAATGAGCTTACCGGCTAAATTGGCTTATTCGCGTAGCTCTTTTACGCTGTTTACTTACGACTTATTCGCACAGAACATGGCTTAATCGCACAAATGATTATGTTGTGTTGTCCCCATTCAGCCGAAAAAAAGACGCCCCGTACCCTTCAATACAAAACACGCCTCCCTTCCTTCCATATTCAAAATCTGCTTCCTCCTTCCTTCCTTCCAGATTCAAAACTTTAGTTCTTTCTCTCTGTCAATTTTTGATCGTTGCTTCTCACAGTCGTTGTTTTTCCCCGTCACTTTATGGTTGTTTCTTCTCTCAGTCGTTATTTCTCTCATTGTTGCTTCTTCTGACGTTGCTTCCTCATCGTTGTTTCTCCCCAAAATATTTTACCCCTGGGTTTTTACTTCCTCGTCGTTGTTTCTCCCCAAAATATTTTACCCCTGGGTTTTTACTTCCTCGTCGTTACCATCGCTGCACCTGTACACTCTCTACAAGTTCTTTTGATGAGTAATCGGTTTCCATCATCGTCTCCACAACTCCACCACCAAAAACATGGGTTCATATTATTAGGTTTTTAAATAATATGTTATTTGAATAAATGTTAAAAGTTTAGGTGAATTTTATTACGTTTTTAAGTAATATGCTTTTGAATAAATTTTAAAAGTTTGGGTAAATTTGATTAGGTTTATAAATAATCTGTTGGCCGAATAAATTTCAAAAATTGTGTAAATTGGCATCTTGCAAATTGAAATATCAAATAATATTTAAGTAGTTTTTTTTTTTGTCATTTAGAACTATCAAATAATATTTATTTTATATTGAGGTGTAAAATAGTCATTTTTGTAATTCAGACAGTTGATTCAGGATAAAAAGTAAACACCAACACATTTTTATCCAGAAAGACAAATTTATCTATACAGGACTTAATTGAAAATTTGGTAAACAGCCCCAAAGTCTTATTCCGCATTTTTATTTGGTTTAAAATAACTCCCAATTTTAGGGGTGTTACATTAAACATAAGAGGAAAAAAAAACAAAATTTTACCTAGTAAATTATTAAAAATTTACATTTGAGTGAGGGCCTTCCCCCCCTCCTATATCAAGCTAAGTCTGCCCTTGTGTATACGTTATCAAAATCTTAGTTTTAGTTGATTTGAAACGTTTAGGTTATACGATTTGTTTTACTAAGAAGATGAAGATAAAAAATTTGGACATGAGTAACTAATTTTTTTTGGTGTTTTGATGATATGCATATTATTTCTGGCATGTACACCGTTTTCATAAACCAATTTGAACTCATCTTGCTAGATTTAAGCTAAATCTAGGTTTTACCCCAAAAGCTTTATTTAAAAAAAAGTCCAAATCTGCAAGCACCCTTCACTAGAAGTCATCTCTAGTTCATAAACAACCTAAAATATATCAATAATAACTCTCAAAAATCAGATCTATAAAACCTTAGTCAAAAACCTCAAATCTTACAAAAATGGTCAAAACTCTAAAATACTGAAAATGCTTCAAGAACAAATTTCTAGGCTGGGGCGGAACACGACCATTATAGTATCGGGGGCCGGAAATGTATTATTACAAAAAATTTAGAGATCCAAATGATACGAACGTACCATTTTTTTCCTATGATCTAATATTAAATTGTAGAGAAAAATTGTTAATGAAATATTAAAGAGTCATTTATCAAACGCTTATCCAATAAGCGTTTATCAAGTCATATTACCTTACTCGATAGACATGACAAGTACTGAGAATCTTACTCAGTAAGAACGATGGTAATGATCAAAAGTCATACCTTGTAAGTAAAGGTGACGACTTTGCTCGGTTAGAGTTTACCGGGTAAAATTGTTGCATATGATGCCATTTTAATGGAGGAAAAATCTTACCCTACAAGGTAAGTGATAGTATAAAATTATACTGATAAGCACTTACCGAGTAAGTATTTGTGTAAGGAGCCTCTAAAACCAAAACCTTTAAACTATTAACTGGAAAATAGTAGTATAAACTTGTTATATTTTTTGTACTATATGAACTAATAAAAACAAAACCTTTAGGTTATTAATATAACACCATATACCAACTTAAACATTACTTTTTTATATTTTTGAAAAACTAATTTATATATAATTGATATTAATATTAAATAAATAAAAATGTAGTGCATAAAAGAAAAAATAGAATTTTTTTGAAATCAATATTAAATAAACAAAAATGCAGTGCAGAAAAGGAAAATAGAAATTTAAAAATGGTGCTTATCGGTTTTGATCTCAAGACTTCAAGATCATGGCTACAATGCCTTTGCCACTGGCACAGTCTAACTGTTTGTATCTCTATATGACATACATAATATTTAAGTGAAAATAGCGGGGAGGCCATGGCCACCAAATGCCTCTATGGGGTTCCGCCTATGATTCTAGGAAACCAAAAAGAAAGGTTTGGACAAGAAATAAAGTCTAAAAAAGTTGGAATAACTCACAAATGCGATTAGGAGAAAAACCTCAAAGTTTGGTCAACAATGGTAGAAGAAAGTTGGAGAAGATGAAATGGTGAGTTATTGTGCAAAAAGTAGAGAGAATATGGTTTAGAACCCTTAGGTTATTGTGCGATTTGGGAGAAAATATGGGGGAGGGTTTGAGTGAAAAACGAGAATAAAAAGAGGGGGAAAGAATTTTGGTCGACATTCCATTAAAAGAAGCTCAGTGTGCGAAAAATTGAACCCCCGCGACCTGGGTCGCACGCCAAGTCGCGCGGGTACATATTTCGGCCCAGTGACCTTTTATTTATATAGCATTAGATGTTCTAACTTCTCCATTACCAAATGAATTCTAACCTCCAAACTCATAAATTCCCACTTAACTTCTCCAAAAACATAAGAATTTAATAACTATCATATAACCTATTAAATAAAGGTCTTTTACCATTCTGAGATTTTTAAAATTTTTGGATGTTACATTAACAAATTAATTTTTTTTTATATATATCTTAAAATAATGATTTTAAAAACATTTAAATGAAAGTTGGTTCTATATTAAAAAAAAATTAATTTAGAAAATAAAAAAAGGTAATATTATAGGGAGTATTAATGACGTAATAGAGCATGTGTCATTCACGTGGTTGGCAATGTCACCCCACTCCCAAAACATGGCCACCCAGGTGGATGTGTTCTGGACTCCATGTGTTTCTTAATTTAATTTTAATTAATTTTCTCCAATTTTAATGGACTATGCCATGTTTTATCTTTAAATTTCTTATTTATATATTATCCAATATATACTATTATTTAATAATTAAAGACACTGTTTCAAATCACTTAAAAAGTTAAAACATTGATCAAATAGAGTTGAATGATACGTTGCTGCATGCAAGTTTTAGCTTATGTTTGGCAAAAATAAGTTAGCTTATAAGCTGATTTATAAGCTAGCTTATTTTCAGTGTACATGTTTGACAAACCATAAGCTAGCTTATAAGTTAACTTATAAGCTAGCTTATTGAAACGCTACTTGAAGTAGCGTTTTAGGAGCTTATTATCACATTTTCCAGTTATAACTCTCATTGATATTAATTATTATTCTTTAATATACCATTTTTGGTCATTTTACATTCTTATACACTAGTTTTGCTAAAAATGATTTTTTTCATCAACTAGCTTATTAGCTATTAGTTAGCTTATCAGTCATTCAGCTAGCTTATCAGCTACCAGCTAACTTAAGGATTTATTCGGTTGTTCTTATGGATTAGAGTAAATTGTTGTTTGATTATAAACATTTAAAATGATATAATTATCATTTTATTTCTTGTCAATATTAAACATTGAATAAATAATTGTCTTATAAATATGTTTATCGGTTATTTTTGAAAAAAAATTAATTTAAGGATCTTTTAAATTTAATACAACTTGATCCAAAGTTATACAATTCAATGACAAAAACTCAAATTAGATATCGGTGCATGTTGTTATTAATTCAAAAATCTTGTTATACTTTTGTTCTAACAATTTCAACATCTATTATTCAAAGATGGGTTCTACTCTATTGTTTGTCTAATGATATTATAAATTTTTTATTAAAAAAGTTCAATTGCAAAAAGTTTATCCAACAAGTTCTAGCAAGAGTTTTACAAATAAATTCAAATAATTGTTTTGTTTAGTAAAATTCAGTAGAGATATCTGTCAGGTAAATATGTTTTTCAATAGATATCTCTTTACGTATCTAATATTCAACCCACACCCAAATAAGTTATGTCTTCTAGATAACTGTCATTGAATTTAATTTTTGAACCCTATAATTTATTTATTTATTTTTGAACCATAGAATTTATTTTGCATCTGCTTCCACATTAGGATCATCTTCTTGATTTTCCAATAATGGTAACATTGTTGACCCTATCAATCGCAGAATCAGTTATGTCGTGTCATACTCAAGTACAACTCTCCTCTCTCCTTTTGATCTATCTTTATTGATTGTTCGGATCGATGGAGTACAAGGAAGTGGGACGAGGTAGGGGCATGGTGAGTAGGGATGGAGGTGAGCAGGGAGGAAAAATCCGAAAATGCAAACAACGTTTTTCTTCAAGGGTAGCGATAAAGAAATGTTTGACTGAATGTATACGAGTATATGACGCTTATCGAGCTAAGCAAATAAGATGTTTTATGATTCATTAAGCTACCTTTGAACACACACATATATATGTCAATAAGCCATACATGTCATGCAACCTATTAAGTTGTTGTCGCCCCTAAGACAAATATAAAAAACCTTTATATTCTAAAGCGATGAAATATATCAATGATTTCTTTTAATTATATTATGTAATGTTATAATTAAATAGTTTTTAACGTGTTATTTTTGGTCATTTATATTTATCGACTAACATATCAACTAGTTTTTATCGGACGTTATTAATTTATCAGTCAACTATTTGCTTTACTAGTTTTTTCAGCAAAAAACTAGCTTATAAGTTAATTTGCCAAACACAATATTAATGATTTGTAAATATTGTACTTCTGAAATTTAATTTTTTGAATCTAATCAACCTGTAAGTGTACGATTGGTATAACTTTGTATTAACATATGTAAATATAGATAATATTTTTTGATTTTATCTTTTTAGAGTATCTCCAACAGCTATGCTATAATAGAAAAAAGAGTGATTTTAACATATTTGTTGCTCCAACAGCTATGCTATTCCATATGCTAAAATAGAGAATTGAGGAGAAAGATGAAAAAAAATCTCTAAATTTAGAGAAAACTCTAAAATCATATAGAAGAGAGAGAAATAATAATTTAATTATATGCAACCAATTAGAACAATTGAAATCACAAGTGTAAGAGAGAGAAATAATATTTCAATAAATTTATTGAATATTTTATTAATATAACTTAGTTAGAATTGCTAAAATAGAATAGCTGTTGGAGTTGGATGCAATTTTTTTTAAAGATTTTCACTTTTCGTATTGTATTATAGAAAAAATTTAACATAGCTGTTGGAGATGCTGTTATAAGCTCTAAACGAGATAAGCTCTAAACGAGATGTTGAAAAAAGGCACTCGGTAAGTACGATTTTTTTCTCATATAAACCGTCAATTTGTTATCAAAACATCCTATGATATATTTTTGGTGTATATAATGACATCATTTGTGATCAAAGTGTTAATTCTTCTGATTTCCAAGTAATATTATGTAAATCAATATAAATAAGATTGGTTTTCCATGTCATCTCATGTTAATGTTTTTAACGTCATTTTGAACTTTTATACTATATTTTCTTTACAAATTTTTTGGGAAAAAATAAAATCTACGAAAATCCGAAGCGAAATACTACTACCCTCAAAGCAAAATTACAAAAGTACCCTTTATAATTTCTTTCAAATTGTACAAAAGGGTACCACAGCCATTAACATCAGTTGCAAAAGAAAGAAAACAAAAAAAAAAGTCGTCCCAACAAAAAAAACCAAAAAGAAGAAGGGTGCATTTTGCAGTCCACAAAAATAAGAAGGGTCAAACTGTAAAACATTCAAAAAATAAGGAACTAATATATAAAATGTAAGTCGGAGTTAACAAGAACAAGCAACACGATGAACACCACGATCTCTGAGAATTCCAGAGTAGAGAGCCATCCTATTTGCAGGAAGACCCTTAAAATTTCTTGATAATTTCTTTTGACCCCCTTCATCTTTGAATAATGACAAATAATTCCTGTTTTTATGAAGATTCTTACTTTTAACAAGCCTTCTCCTAAACTCATCTCCATTTCCAGTTGGTTCCATCACATCCTCTGCAAACTTCACCCTTTTGTTCTTATTCTTCTTCTTCTTCTTCCCATCTGCATCATAATCCAAAACCCCATAAAGAAAATCTCAATTTTGACTCAAAAATGTCAATTTTTTTTATTAAAAAAAATGGAGGAACCTGAAGAGATGCAGGGTCTTGGAGGGTGGACGACGACGACGGCGGTGGTGGTGGGTGGTTGCTTCTGGAGGCAGATGGCAAGGAAAATTGCAGTTCCGGCAGCCATGGCGGTGGCTAGAACCACCCCATTGGAGGGCAACATGATGAAAAATTAGCAATCTTTTGGGGTGATTGTTGTAGATCAGAGAAATGGATATGAGATTGAGTTTGAGAGAGATCGAACAAGTTGGAGAGAGAGATGAAATTGAGATGAAGTCATGGAGAAAGTTGAAGTCAATGTGTGTGTGTGTGTTTTTTTTTGTGGGTGTAAAGTATTTTTATATATTAATGGAGGAATGCGATTGAAGAAATGGGAGTTTTTATAGTTTGATATGGGGTAACTTTTGGTTGAGAGAGGGAGGGATGAACGTGATGCTTTTCCTTTTTGTTATCTTTTTAAATAGTAAGGGGTCCTTTGGTTCGTGGAATTCAATGGAATTTAATGGAATTGGAATGACAAATTCCTTTGACCAAATTCCTTAATGATTTTTGGTTCGCGGAATGAATTGATTGCAATCCATCAGATTCCACCGAATTCCATGATTGAGGGAATTGATCATTCCTTAGCATATGTGAATGATTTTGAATTCCATTTCGTGGCAAATGTAAGATAATCTATAATTTTCATTTAGGAAAAAACAAAAATAAATTTAACCGCCACCCTCTCCTCGTCCGCACCACCCTCATCGGCAACATATCCACCACCACCACCATCGCTACCCCACCCACCGCTACCGCCACCCCACCCCCATCCTCCATCACCACCACGCGACTATGTTTTACCGTTGTAGTCGCCACCCGCCCCCCACCCCCACCCGCACCCTCCATCACCACTACGCCACTATGTTTTACCGTTGTAGT
The DNA here is from genome assembly GCA_036898165.1 of Silybum marianum. Classification (NCBI taxonomy): domain Eukaryota; kingdom Viridiplantae; phylum Streptophyta; class Magnoliopsida; order Asterales; family Asteraceae; genus Silybum; species Silybum marianum. The sequence continues at coordinate 48,732,615 of CM072528.1, read as the reverse complement.
TGCCACCCACCCCCACCCCCATCCCCACCCCCACCCACCCCCTACCCCATCCCACCTACCCACCACCACACCACTAATGTCGTTGTCACAATTGTCACCCCACCCTCGATAAATGCATATTTATTTTGTTTTACGAGATTCCATTCCAATTCCTATCAACCAAACGCGTGGTCAAATTCTATCAAATTCCTTTCCAATTCCTTCAAAGTCAAATTCTTTTGATGGATTCCAATTCCATCGAATTCCATTCTGCGAACCAAACACCTCCTAAGAGTGAATTACACTCAAGTCCCTCCGGTTTGTTTAAATTTTAAACTTTAAAATTTGGATTTGATCTTTTAGGGCTTCGCTTACCAAACGCTTATTAGAGTAAGCGTTTTCCAAGTCATATTATTTTAGCATATAAATATGGCAAGAATCAAAAATCTTACTCAGTAAAATCAAAGACAATGGCCGAGAGTCTTACCCGGTTAGTGAGGGCGACGACTGTTACCACGGCTAGCACTTACCAGGTAAATTGTTACACACGATATCATTTTGATAGACTAAAATCGTACCTGGTAAGTAAGTGGTAATATAGAATTTTGTCGGTAATCACTTATTCGGGTAAGTTTTGGTAAACAACCCTTTAGATATATTTATCAGTTGGTGTTGCTTAATTTTTTTATTTTTACTAACATTTCTAACATATATATATATCTTTCCAAACACGATTATCAACTCTTCTACAAATCAACATCGGAGGTGAATCCTTCACACCCCCACTCCCGTTCTCTGAGGATGAAGCCTATTGACTAAAAAAGAAGTTCCCTCCTGATCTGCTTGCACCCACCTTCTTTTCTGACAGTGCACACTAACCTTCTTCTCTGGCGTAATATACTTACCATCTTTGCACATTTGGGTTTGGTATCAACAACACTTGGACACCACTTCCAATTTGTTTTGGATTTAGAAATTCTTTTAATTGATTTAGGGTTGTATGTTTAAATATAGGGGTCTTGATTCAAGGTTTTCTTGATTTTATTGGTTTTATTGGTAAAGAAGATGAAGATTTATAATAAATTACCTTGAGGGACTTAAAGACATATGAAGAAGATGAACATTTATCAAACTGGATCTTGACAAAACATCCCTCACATGAGGGCTACGTGGGGTGGCTAACACCTAACGGATCTCAAGTTAACGATGTTAACTTGAAGGACCACCAATGTAATGAAAATGAAAAGTTACAGACCTTTGGTATATATAGTGCTCAAAGGACCATAGCCAAAATTTGAGTAAACTACAAGGACCTTCCGTGTAATTCACTCAGAAAGTTATATATATATATATATATATATATAGAGAGAGAGAGAGGGACCCCTTCAAGTGTTAACTCATTTATTTGTGTTAACTTTGTTAACCAATCTGGACCATTAATTTATTTGATCAACGGATGAAACATGGTTGTGGCAATTTTGTAATCAAACTATGTAAAATTGGGTTTGAAAAAAGATGAACATCAGTGAACAAGGGTAATAAGGTAAAAAGATATTACAATTCAAAATTGGAAACAATCATCTTTCCTAAATTATCTCCATCACCATTGAATAAGTCAATCAACTCCTATTTTGATGGGATGATTGTTGGTGTATAAAAATTTCTGGAAATTCAATTATAGTTTGAATCGAACAAAAAAATAATTGAACAAAAAAAATCCGATTATGTAAAAAAAAAGAAATTTTATTGTTCTCTAGTGAACGAGTTTGATAAAATACACTAGTCTAATTAATACTATTTACATATGCATATGCAATTTGATTGTTCAATAGTGAACGAGTTTGATAAAATGCAGTAGTCTAATTATGACTATTTACATTGCGCCTGCAATTTGATTGTTCACTAGTGAACGAGCTCTTTGAATCCGTAGTTTATTTGATCACTACTGAACATATTATTAGTTCATCACTGAACATTTAGTCTAACTTGACTTATTTATATATGCTTCTAAAATTTAATTGTTCACTAGTGAATGGTAGCAAATTTGAATATGTAATTTATTTGATCATTACTGAACGTATTGATAGTTCATTACCGGTTCGCTTATGAACTCAGTTCACTTATGAACCAAATTTTACAAGTTTCATAATATTTCATAAACGTAAGAGGACTTTTCTGGAGGGTCTTATAACTGAACAAGTTTCATAATATTTCATAAACGTAAAAAAAATCTATGAATATTAAATTGATAAATGAACAACTTGATAATTCACAGACTTATAAGAAAATTAATTACTAAACTGTTCATAACTGAAAAGTAAGAATGTTTTATTAATACTTAGAGTTTATGTATGATACGTTTCTGCATTTGTGAACAAGTATAATGTTCAGTTGTGAACATGATATTCACAAGTAAACACTATTGACCATTAACAGTTTCTCTGCATTTCTTTCAGAAGCTGAAATTTGTGTTCTTGGCTTTCATCATCATCATCGTTAAATTGCTCTTCTGTGCATCCATTGACAGGTTTCTGAACATCACCGACTACTTCGGAAACATATATTTCGTTGGACGACGGAAACGTATAACAAACTTCTTCATCTTGGCTTTGTTGATTAGGAAGATCGTTAATGTTGTGGACCATTATGTCAAAATCCTTATTCGTTCATGAATCCTGCAGAAATCGAAAATTTTAATAGAATGATTTTGTCAGTAAAGATAATTAGAGATATGTTTCCATACTTAACTATGCTAAATTTAAGGAATGTATTAATTATATAATAAATTAATTAAATTATATATACAAATTACTAAAATACAAAATTACCCCTGCTAAATATAATTAATTTATTTAATTCCATAATTAATGGAATTTTCCTATTGGTTGATTTTGGTTAACATGGTTAACACAAAATTTTGGGTTAACACAAGAAGGTGGCTATATATATATACATATATATATATATATATATTGATTGCAAATTTTAAAATTATGTTGGGTGAACTGTTGATAAGTTGTCGGTTGGCTGATAATTAAATTGCAAGATGAAAATAAATCTAACTATAAGCTATTAGCTAATAAACTAGTCATATCTATAAAAAATAGTTGATAAGGTAAATGACAATGTAAAAATATCTTAATGAAAAATATAAGAGTCTTAATTAAAATATAAGAGACATATAGAAAAAAAGAACCCCAATTGTGTTACTTTAAATAACCTTCAAAAACAGGGAGGTGAGCGGAGTGAGTGCAAGCCCTCGTGAAATGAGTTGTATGATTTTTAGACAGGAGGTGTATTGTCGACCGACTTGAGAAGGAAAACCATCGTTAACCTGGAGGTCGACTAAATATTAGTGAACGGTTCTTAACCCCACCCAAAAAGGGGGAGAGAGAGTAGCTCTCAACTTCCCAACCCTTTGGGGCCCCCAACCTAAAAGCTTCATTCAGAGGTGAGTCTTTTAACCGCTTACTTTTTTGAAATGTAGCTTATAGCTTATCAAACATAACTTTTTAATAAGTTTGGAAAATAAATATATCAAACATCCATACATCTTTCAAGAGGTTTTTACTAATTGTACAACTAAAATTGATAAATTTGTTTTCATTATTAGTACAAAGAAATTGATATACAAGATTTATTTTTAATTTTGGTAAATGTTTACTATACCATTAAATATTTTTTTTAGTCTCAACCAAGTAAAGATGATGTTTTGACATGACATAAGACATATACAAATACATAAAAATTTTAAAATATAAAAAGAAGCACCAGATTTTTTTTATATGCCGGCACATTCCCATTTGGTTAGTGAATCCGCCAATGTCTACAAATCTACAACATAAGGTTCGTTAATTTTTTTTTGCAGGAATATACTTTTTTTTTTTGTAGGATTTTAAAGGTTTTTATACAACATAATAATACAATATTTATTATAAAATTATTCGGTAATTTAAATGTTTGTCACTTAGAACATTTCTAACACATTTATAAATATATAGCTTGTGAAACGTACATACAATACTTGGAAACCCACAATTACCCAAAAAAGGGGCAGAAATAAATATATAGGTTATTAAACGTACGTACAATACAAGAGAAAGACCTCTATTCCCTTCTATGTATGCCTTACTACCATTAAATAAGTGTTAAAAATGCGTTGCGAACCATATAAAGTTGTATATTCAATAAAGCTTTACCACAAAGTGTTAAGATATAATATCAAAGCAAAAACCCGGATTGTATTCAACATATTCTTGACCCAACACAAGCATGTATTCAGTCTAACTTCTAAGCAAGAACTTCATTTGTATTTAAGCATGATCACAACATATTGCTTTGAAGGTTGGAAACTATTAGTTCAAGCAAGAATAAAATAAACCTGATCGATGGCGGAAGCAAAAAACATAGTCAAGTTATGTTATGAAGAATACCTTGTTTTTTATAAGAAAAATTCAAAACAATAATAAAAGAGAATGACCGTTCATCGTTATTATGTTTTTGAATTACATTTAAAGAATACGTAAGCTTATCTGTTTGATAGAGAACAAATCTGTAAGCATACGTTTGAAGTTTCAAACATTTTTGTTGTGGGTTTATACTTTATAATACCCAAATGACAACTTAAAAATTTGGTGGTATAAATTGAATGATTTGTGAAGAGAGGTGGATAATAACAGAATCAAAAATATAGGAGGGGTATTTTATGCAAGTATATTAGAAGATGGAGGGGGTATAGAGAAATTATAATAAGAAAGGAGATAGATATTAGATAATGGTATTGTCTGCTTTTGCCGGTGAACGGCACGGCAAGACAAAACAAGTTTTCTGTTGATGTCTATTGATTCGGTTGGCATCTCTCATATATATGCGGATAAAACTCGATACAAATTTATATATAAAAAAATTATATAGCGGATTACTATGGAAGAAAAGAAAACCGAAAACTATAATTATATTTTAATTATAATATATGATGATTTTCTGATGATTTTTTACTCATTTTCAACTAGAAAAATAGAGGATGGGATTTTTATTTTAAACAAATGGTTACAACCTCATTTTTTATCATACCATCTCAATTTAACATTTGGATGAATTTTACTATTTTTTTTTGTTTTTTGAGGGATTTCTCTAGATCATTTCATATATATATGACGGATTTGTCAATGGCGTGTAGCTCAGTTGGTTAAGGAGCGAGAAGATTTTTGCTCCAATAGGCCGTTGGTCTTGGGTTCGATCCCAGGCCTCCTTGCAATCGCCTTGCCACTGAGTGAGTCAGGTATGCCCCTCACATTGGAAATTGGCAGCCTGTGTGGGCCGGTTTGCGTGTCCAGAAAATACACGTTTTTGCTCCAATATATGACGAATTTCTTTGGGAGAAATTTTAGCAAGCTCGATAGGTTTTTAGTATCTCAGAAACTTTCCCATCGTTGGGACAGTCTTTCGGTGGTTGCATTGGTGCGGAAACTAATCTGATCACTACCCGATCCTATTTCATGACAAGTCAGTGGACTTGGTCCTAAAAAGTTTCAAGTCTTTAACTTCTGGTTTTATTTCTCATTGGATTCGAATCTGAGACCTCCAGGTATTTATGATCTTCCGAGTTCAAACTCAAACCAATAGGACATCATCCTTGGTTTATAAAATTAATTAAAAACTAATAAAAGTAACATGGCTTAATTCTACAGTTCTTTTAAAGTAAAAGGTTTTTTAAATGAAAAGTAATTTGGCATATTAAAGTAACAAAGAATCATTAAGATATATTGATATCCTATAGTATGGGCCGTTACAACTTACACACCAACATAATCCATTTCATATTTTTCTGTTCACGTTCATTTTAAAACAGCCGGTTCTACTTTTTCTTTCGCCCCATGTTGATTATGCCATTGTTATCTCATTGAACCTGCAACCAATGACCTGCTCAAAAAGGAAAATAACATACATGAAGATGATGATGGTTATTTTGACACCTGCAGAAGTGGGAAAACAGGCGCCATTCGATAAAATTAATTCAACAAATATATACATATATGAGGGATATTTTTTGCAATTATATATAAGATGGAGGGGTATAGTTTAATAAGAAAAGGGATAAGTAATACTAATAGGTATCATCTGTCTGTTTATGGCAAGAAAAGAGAAGTTTCATTTCGATGTTTCTGGATTCGGCTGGCATCTACTGTAAGCAGATAAAAATTGGATATCATAGAACCCATCTTTTATAAAAATAAAATATTAAATTAATCATTTTAAAAGTAGATATTAAATTATTATTTATCGACGTGTAGTTTTTTAAATGTTATATCTAATTATCTATAAGTAAAATTTGCATTTATATAAGTTTACAAAGCTTTAAAATTTATAAAATTAACAAAAAATTAATAAAGAAAAACATTTACGATGTGTTCTCGATTTTAGAGAGAAAAAAAAACTGGATGCATTTGTTTTTATTTATGTTCTCAAAAATAAAATAAAAGAAAGAAAATAAAAATAAAAAAATAATAATTTTAATGCTATTTAAGAAGAGAGAAAGAAAACCAAAAGAGAAATTAATTATTTTAACCATTTTAAAAAACAATGTTACCAAAATGACCATTTTTTCTTCATAATTATCAAAATGACCAAAATTCAACCGAACTCCTCTACGAATATATTTAATTCCTCCGCCAAATTTTGCCGGGAGGGTACAATTTGTTAAACTTTATATTTATATTTTACATTTTCTACCCTTAGAGTTAGTTAATAAATTACTTTAGGTACTTTACTTTTTAATTTTTCGTTTTACACCTTTATCACATTAACACACATACTCGTATAACAATTAAAATACGTCTAAAAAATACGTTTTTATTTTAACAAGTTACACCATTATAATCGTCTCGACAATACCTTCGAAATGAGCCCAATATTAAATATTTTTCGATTTAATTATATACTTTTAAAACCAATTATCCTCTTGATCGAATTTTGTGAAAAATATTCATATTTTTCTTTTTCTTTTTGTCTTAATTTTTTTAAGAATACGAGTTTTTTCTACTTTCCGTCGCTTTTCCTTTCTTTCGTAAAATGAGTTTCGTAAATATCATTAAGTCTTACTAATACGACATGAAATTTTTTTATTATCTTTATTAAAGTTTACACAATTATTAAAACTAAAATAAATTACAGGCTTGTTAAAAAATTTAAATATATAAATTGAAAAAAGATTATATTAAACAAATTATTCAAGAAAATGAGAATTTTATAACTTTTAATGTCACACAAGTATTAATACTTTTTTCTAATTCTTTTAATTGATCTTCAAATTAACAATACATGTTTAACAATTTTTTCAAAATTTTATTTTGCTTGAACATATATTTTAATTTTTAATGATAAGTTGCATTAATTTTAATTCTCGATTTACAATAAAATGTGCCACTACATGGCATGAATACACAAATAGGGAACAAGATGGCCCTAATGGTAATCAATCTCTTTTAATGCACACTCGCCTTGATTGAGGGTAACGATTATATTTACTACAAGGTTTCTCACTCTATCTTTGTCCCATTCCACTTTTTGATATTGCAAGCTTTGTTTTCTTGAAATCACTAGCCGATGCATCCTACTTCCAAAATTACCGGTTCTTCTTTCTTTCAGTGATCTCAATTGCATCAACTGTCGACTGAAACATCATGTGATTCGTTGTCGTCACTAGTTCTCTAATAAAGGCCCTCAATCCCTAAATGTACCTATCCACTCCTCTTCAAGTTGTTGCACTACCGCTCTTGAACAAAACTTCTCATTTAAAACTTCCAAGAACTTTTCCTAATTTAAATCATGACAAACCAACCATTTGCATTACCAACAGTACAAATTCAATTGGTTGGTAATATTGTACCAACTTCATAAACTTGGTTGGTACGTGGTATTGAAAATCGTCCCATGATAATACCGTACTGTATCGACTTTATATATATATACATATATATTAGTTTTTAAATAAAAAATCAATTAAGTGAATTATATTTAATTATTAATGGATCTAGTTGTCTTTTTAGAGGAATTTAATCATTTATAAACGTAACATTTTATTGTTTATTGTTTAGTTTAACCTTGGTACATTACTTACTAGGTTATGGACTTACTACTCAGGAGTTAACGATTTCTCAAGTCCTCATAGAAGCCCTAAGTCTCTAATTCATTAATCAGTAACCTTGTCTCCTCTCTTCTCAATGCACGCATCCACTCCAAAGTCCAACCTCCTTAGTCCACGCTTCCAATCTTTCATCATTCGAAGGCCACATGACCATACAGTCCACACCTCTACACGACCTGCGAATTTGCAACTTTTGAGATGTTGATAGAAAACCGTACCAACATGTACCAACCGAAAAAATTTGGTACCAAGAAAAGTTGCTTGGTACATGGTATTGAGAAAAAAAAAACATGGTACCGTACCATGTTCACCCCTAATTTCGGCACATCCCACCAAAATAAAGCACTTGAATTAAGCATGGTTAACTCAAGTACTACTCGATCCTCCTCCGCACATTTCGAAAACCCCCACGATTTCACGAACCCATCAGAATGCTATAACCGGATCTCGCTCACCACAAAAGTTGGGTGGTTTAACATCTTATTGTTGCAACCCTTAGTGATCGGAATCGGTCTATCACCATAATAGGGGCTATCCTAAACTGACTCCCCAATTCAGCGATAGGAAAACTCATCTCCTCCGACATGTCATAATCTTAATCATCTTTAGTATTCCTCACTTCAATCGATTGCTTTTGATCCAACAAGGTATATAATGTAGCTTGCAGTTTACCAATCAAGGCTGTCACGTCTTCCCGAGTCACAAAGATCTAGTTTTGCACTCGACCACGACGAGTTCGTGGATTATGTAACCCGAAAATCACAAATGGAATACCGTACAAGTATACATGCTAAATCACTATCATTTGAACATAATAAAGTGGTACAAAGTAACGAATATAGTTCCCACAAAGGCAATTAAAACACAAATTAATCCCAAGTGAAGCTTAAAAAATGATTTCCAATGGTGAATTTGAAGGAGTGATCTTTGAGTGAGTTCATAGTAATTGAATATTTAACGTTAATTTGAAGGAATGATCTTTGAATGAATTAACAATAATATATTTATGAAAGATGATTAAAGTTCATTAATTATGATCAAGACTTTATATTAAGAAGCAATCAATATATTTATGAGACCAAATATTTATTAGATTAAATGGACAATTGAGATACTACGACACTGAAGAATAAAGTACCAAAAAATTCAAAATTAATATTAATTTTTTTTGTCTCTTTTATTTAATAAATTTTTGACCACCACAAAAAAAAATTATTTAAAAAGAAATTGGGTCCCTAAGCATGCGTCCGGCTAGGGTCGACCCTGAATGTTAATATTCACATGTAAATGAATAAAAATAATAGGAAGCATGTGGTTAGAGGTAGGGGTGTTCATCCAAACCGTTAAACCGTATAAAACGTCCATACTGCACCATACCGTATCGCAAAACACGGTTTAGAACTTTCATGATGCGGTTTGCATTTTTACCAAACCGCATTATGCGGTGCGGTTTGCGGTTTTGAGCTATCAAACCGCGGTTCAAACTGCACCGCACCACATGTTTTATATATAACAAATACACACACACACACACATATATATATATATATAGAACAATTTATTATTATGTAATATTTTTGGACTTTGTGTTTTAAGCTTTTAGTTTGATTTAATATGACAATTGATAATATTAATAAATTAATTGGTCACGTCATAAATCACACTTCCAATCTAGTTGGGAATTTATTTATTTTACTTTTTAGAATATTTTTTGTTATGCAATATGTATTTGGGAATCATATATATTGAAACTCTTTATCTTTTTGAACTACGCTCACTTTATCGTTCATATTGTAATGTATTTTTAAACTTATAAATATTGGATTGTTGACATAAAGTGCGATAGGTTCAAACCGCATAAACTGTACCACATTTTGCGGTGCGGTTTGAGGTTCATGCGGTGCGGTTTGCGGTTTTGTCTCAAACCGCACCGCAAACACTCCTAGTTAGAAGTATTAAGCAGTAGTTAATGAGAATAAAAATAAAAGAAACTATTTGGTTTTGAATGATATAACGAGTGGGACAAAACCAAATACGAAGTAACGAATAACTTGAGTTCCCGAAGAAATAAACAATTAAAACCGACACTTTTCTAAATTAAACAACTTTAACCTTATAGAAAAGAAATTAACCAAAAAGGAGCCTATCCATGACCAAAAAAGTGTATGCATTATGCATATACGGCCATGCAGAAACACACCAACTCCCCCCTTGCACACTTTCTTTATTCATTACTATATTTCATTCTTACAACATTTAAAATTGAATATAGAGATAGGATAAAAAAGAAATCTACTTGATGATAACACCATATCCAAACAATGGATTCTTGTTTCAATTTTATTATTAATTCCATTTCTAAAGTCTTCCCTCTTTATTATCTTCAAGAAACCAATAATTCCAAACCAACCCCTGATTTTATTACTTTTTATTTAAATATAGACCATAGATATGTCATCATTTATTTATGAATTATATAATCCAATTTTACACTCAATCGTTTGCTTCAATCAACACATCCTAATCTTTATTTCTTAACCTTCTACAAATTCGTTTCAAAGAAACTCCCCAATTTCCAAATAACCCATCTGAAAAAGATTGAAGTTTCTGCGTTAAAAAGATCAAGAAAATGGTGGTGACGGCGGCGGGGACGGCGGCGGTGGTGGTGGCGGAGGAAAGGTCAAACCCTAAAAAGAGGGGTAATTCCGGTGGGTTTGTGGATGAGATGAGATCGGTGGCTATGAAATTGCATACTAGAGATCAAGCAAGGGAAGGAGAAAAAGAAACTAAAGGAAAATCATGGCTAAAATGGGAACCCACCATTGATGGGTATTTGAAGTTCTTGGTGGATAGTAAGATGGTTTATGATACCATTGATATCATTCTTCATAAGGCTGATTTCCCTGAATGTCAGTTTTTTTTTTTTTGCATCTTTTTTGTTAATTTCTTACTTAATTTTACTATAACTTGATCATGGGAAATTGACTCAAATGATCAAAGTAGACGGCCAAATTGGGACATTAGATTCACCCCAGGTTCAGGTTTGCAATTGCGACGATCAGGTCCGTAATTGTGACAATACCACTTGCTAGACCGTTGATTTTTCTTTTTGTCTTTTATCTCGGTCAGCAACTTATTTTATATATATAGATATATATATATATATATATATTATATCTAAACCGGTTTAGACTTGCGGACATAGTGGTATTTGGGTAAATCAGGGATAGCAGACCAATTTTACTGTCCACTTTAGTCATTTGAGTCAATTTTCCTTTCATCATCTTCAAACACTAAGTTTGCATGAGATATCAGAAGATATCAGAAGTTGTTATTGCCCTTTTTAAATAAGTTTTTAGGATCTTTACGTACATACATATATATATATATAATCATATATGATTTTCAATGGTGGGCCCATTAAATCAGATATGATTTTTTATTGGTAGGACCCACATTATATATGGTCTCATATATGTGGTCCCATTAAATCATATGTGGTCTCAAATGAGTCCATTAGGATGTTCTCGTTTGAACCCTCCCCTATGTGTGTGTGTATATATATATATAATCATAACATAGGCCGATGGACCATACAGAAATTCATTTGGGTTCGAATCCTACTAAGAGATTGGTTATTTATATATTTTTTTGAAGGGTGTGACTGGCATAGCCTAGAGTCCTAGGCTAATATACCAATTCCGGTAAATTGTGAACTTAAGAAGTCAATCATGATAAACTCAATGGCCAAAATTGCTCAGTTGCTCTGTACGCCTGTGATTCAACCCGTGCAAATGGATATTCCATCCTATCCCCTGGGTCTCAATCATACCCCACAACCCTTTTGGTTTTCTTTTTGGAACGGTGTCCACCAGAAATCAGCATTACTGATAAACTCAGTGACCACAATTACCACAATTACTGTGTACACCTGGATTTAAATCCTAAACAGATGAGATATTCCCACCAAACCCTTTTGGTAACAAGATCTTTCTTTTCTCATGCTATCGATATATATATATATATATATATATATATATATATATATATAGGGGAGAGATCAAATGAGAACCATCCCTTCTTAAAGGAACAAAGGAACAATTTGTGGACCACATATGATGTGGTTCCCACGTAATATTAAATCATAAATGATTTAATATTATGTGGGACCCACATCATATGTGATCCACAAGTGTTCCTTTGTTCCTTTAAAAATGTAAAGTTCTCATTTGAACCTTCCTCTCTCTCTCTCTATATATATATATATATATAAATGGTCAATCCATTCTAGATAATGGGATGGGAAAAAGACATGCGAAAATGAGATAGGTGCATTATAGAATTGTCGAAGATTTTAGGAAGTTTAATTTGACATAGATAATTTTAGTAATTTATCAAAAAAATTTGGAAAAGGTATCTTAGGCATTTGCCTAGACTAATCCCTGCTAAAGCATACAGCCCTAAGATAATTCCCCATTGGCCACAAGTTGTTTGCACCTGGATTCGAACCTGGGGTAGCTGCGTTATCTAGCCTCATCCCCCACAAGCCTTAACCAGTACGCCACCAGCCTTGTGGTTTAATTTATTTATCAATTTTATCATGTATATTTTTGCATCTATTTTAATTTCACCCCTCTACCTTGCTCTCACAGTCCAAACCTCTCCGGTTCTGTCTGCATACCAAACGCACCTTTATCAGAGATCTCGATCTCTCTTCTTTCTTCATGTCATTTGACAATTTTTATGGTGCAACAGATGCCGAGTTTAGAAACACAGGGTTAGAAAGGGCTGAAAATTTGGCAAAAGATTTGGAATGGTTAAAAGAGCAAGGCCATTCCGTTCCTGAACCTTCAACACCTGGGGTCGACTACTCTCTTTATATCGAACAATTATCAAAGGAAGACCCACAATCGTTCATTTGCCATTTCTATAATACGTACTTTGCACACACTGCAGGCGGTCGGATGATTGGAAAAAAGGTAAAAGATAATAACATTTAAATAAATAGGTTCAAAAATCAAAGGGAATTTTGTTCAACATTTATAACCATTTGTTGTCTATATTTAAATTCAGGTTTCTGCAAAGATCTTGAATAACAAAGAACTGGAGTTTTACAAATGGGATGGTGATCTTTCACAACTCCTGCAGAATGTTAGAGAAAAGTTGAATGGAGTTTCTGAGGTAAATTTTCAAGTCAAAATGAATGATTTTCAACTTATAAATTCACATCAAATGCTGCATATTTTTGTTCAACTTTGAGGTCTGCTAATGAAAGTTGTACAAATTATTTCAAAATGAAAACTATAGATGTTAATTTCATAAAGATTTGATGTTGATTTCGAATACGAAAGATATAAAGTTTGACCTTTAAAAAGTCAAAAGTGTGTTTCTAACGTCATCTAATATACACTTTTTATGCTTTTTTTTATATATCAGAATTGGACCAGAGACGAGAAGAACCATTGTCTTGAAGAAACTGAGAAATCGTTCAAATTCAATAGCGAAATCCTTCATTTGATGTTGAAATGATTACAAAAGAAGCCTTAAAAAAAACTTGCTGCTTTTGATGATCTTTAATTCCTTTTGTAAAAAAGAATGCTACTTGAATGTTTCTTTGTACATAATCTTTATTTTCTTGTATGAAAAAAACTCAAGTGACTGAAATCTGTACGCTTTTTTTAACTTATAATATATACTAAAAGAACCCAAATAACCAGAAACACAAAGTTTCACCAGAATATGTTTTTTTTTTGGCTGAAATGGTCAAAAATCAAGAAACCAAAAGCATTCATATGGAACAAAACTGTTTTTAATGAGAACCATTGTGGCTGATTCAGATGATTAAAACAACTAAAGATTTTGTTTTTGTTTGAAACTCTATAACAAGGATAAGGAGACACACTATTTATTTATTCTTCGAATGAGCTCATGAACCCGCCTCTAAAACCGGCTCCATTGCAGCCACCACAAAGGATCTCCTTCTTACCCCTGTATAAATGTAAGCAGTACTGAAATTATCGAAAAAATTAAAAAAAGATCAAATTTTGGGAAGTAAGTTGGGAAAAAAGATGGGTTTTTCTAGAACCCAATTGCATAATCTACAAGAATATGAAATCTGATGAAATGGGATAGGGATCTTTTTCCAGAGCAGTAATGGTTTAACCCAGAGCAAGGTAAAACTCCATAAGCATGGAGTACTGGTTGATATGGAGCAATTGCTCTGGATTTGGTTGTTTCTGCTCTGGAAAAAGATTTACCTTAAGCCCGACTTGAGGAATTATATTATAGAGGGAGGTTCAGAGGAAAATCTATAAATAAAAAAAACACCCTGGGAGTCCTTCATCCGGACGGTATGCATTTGTGCATAGACGGTATGCACAAATGCATCCAAGCGTTTTTTTTTCTATGCACGAGTGCATATGCACAAATGCATGTTACAAATTACCAGTATGCATTTGTACATAGAGTCCAGAAGGAGGGCTCTCAGGGTGTTCTTCAGCTTTATCTTTTTTTGAGATTTTCCCCTAATCCTGACCCTTATATTATATACCTGCAGAGCCAACACAAGCCACCAGCCTTAAATTGTCCATTGAAGTGATCTTGAGAGTTGACTCCCCTGCCTTTACATTGTGTACATTGTATAGCACCTGATTTTGCAAATCAAGGATAAATCTTGAATCTTGAAAGTTAACCCCCCCCCAAAAAAAAGAAACTTAAACTAGTTTCTTACGTTAATACATCATAAGAAAGAATTGGTTTGACTAAATGTAAAAAGTTAAACCACATCTTCTTCCTAAAACGGTTTTTTTTTTCCGATCATAAGCTTACCATTTCCATCACAATCGGCACACACTATGCTATTTGTTTTGGTGCCGCTTTTTGTGCCACTTTTTGTATCATCAGTAGCCTGCAAAACCATGAGGAGAATCCGTTCTAAAAGACCAAAAAAAGCTCAACCGAAAGAACTCAAAATGTAAGATGAAGCTTCAAACTTTTTAATTGATTCAAAACCCCTTTTTTTGTTGTTAAAAGGCTACATTGGATCCACATTATGAATCAATCAAAAGAAATCTGTGAAGATGATGAAACCATTTGGCAATACATTGTGTTATATGTCTTCAAGTTCCAAGAAATCTTTAAAAACCCTTGCATTTTTCCTGTAATTTTTGGATAATATGAACATTTCTTTATTGTTATTTGCTAATTGTCGTTCCTTTTGACTTTGAAAGGTCAAACCTAGTGGCTTCCATATTCAAAATTGACATAGATTTTTTTAGTTTCTTATCTCCTGAATGATTCTATTCAGACACTTTTCATATACCTTAATGCAATAATCAGTTTTTCTGCTTGAATCAAACTAATTATTCATTCAATTTTGAAAAGAAAAAGCAAATTATTTGACCACCAAAATGGTCAAATGCCAAGTACATTTTGATATGAGGGGGTATTAATCAACAAACAATCCATTTAGTTCTTGATGAACATAATGATTTTTTATAACTTCTATCAATTCTTTAGGGTCCTGCTGATATGATATTAATCAAATACCTAAAATACCCTTATGATAAATAAGATTTTTTTATTGATCATTATACTATTCAAACCACATTTTGCCCACTAAATTTTCAAGACAAAAATCAAGTTATTGAATTAAATTAGCAAGGATCAGAGGGTCATAACATTCAAATTTCTTTTTGTTTGAAATGGGTTAATATTAATATGGCTAGGACTAGGGGTAAAATGGGACATAAAAACTATGATGATCAAACATCTTTAGGGTATTGAGAAACAATGGATAAACATATAATTTAGTATTGAAATCTTGAAGAATTGTTAAGTAATTGTGCATATAAATCAAAGGGAAATGTGAGCATGATTTGATTCAAATTAAAAGAAGTCTGACCTTAGCTTCCAAACCTTTAAATCTTTCAAATTTCACATTCTGATTGGTGGTCACCCAAATAACCTTTGGAGAAGAACTAGGGTTTCCACTAATTACTCCTAATATTTTAATATAAATTCATTAGTACCAAAACTACAAACAATCATTGAAGATGAACATGAACATAAAGGGAGAAGAAGAGAAAGTGAAAGAATACCTGGCTTGCTTGGGGGCTTGAAGGAAGAAAGAGGTGCAAAACACAAAGAATTAGTCATATTTTTGAAGGGATTTTGGGGTTAAATTATGTGGATATTTTCAAGATTTTGATGGGTATATGAGAAAAGAAAAAAAGATAGAATCTTTGGGGTCTGCAAACTAGAATTAGAACCAGTGGTGTGTGATAGATTCTTTAGGGACCCTTCTTTTTCCTACAACAAGATAAGCCCTCTCTCTAGAGGGATATTTTTTTTAGTTGTCTGCCAAAATTGCCCCTTAAAAAGTCCTTATCTTGGGTATGGGATTGGGGGAAGTAGTAGACGCTAGATTCATGGTCACGGATGGCGTTTCTGTCATTTGACATCTAAACCCATTTCCGGAGGTTCTTTTTAAGGTTTTTTTTTGTTATGGTTTCTACAAGAATCTCTACCGTAAGATACATATTTTTGTTCAGTCACATGTCTCTGTAGTGCTCGGGTTCTTGCAAAAATTATTTTTTTATTATTTATTATTTTATTGTTTTCTTAATCAATTTATAAAATTAAAATTAAGGAAAATGAGGCTTTTATAAGAACCTCTATTGTAAAGCTTTATGGAGGTTTTTGTTTTGTTGAGGTGACAATAATGTGACAAGAATAAATATGACAAGTGAGATTCTTGGAGATCCACACTCTGGATGCTCTAAGTGTTTAACCCGTCATTCCTCACAAATTTCGGCCATATGAATAAGTTTCGTTGTTTATTATACAACATATCTTATTTTCATAATTATTGTCTAATGGATTTATAAATAGCTTAATCGTTTTTGATATAAAATGTTGATTTTAATTAATTAATTTTAAATATATTTTATAAATACTTAAACTATAATAAATAAACTTTTATTATTTTCATCAATATCTTTATTGGTTGGTTTGTATTGGTTGTACAAATTAGATAAGTTGTATTTGAAACATTTTATTAATAAATATCATCATAAATAAAAATATAAATATGATTCAAATATATTAAATAAAAATCTTGCATATTCTACATATCCTCAAAAAGTATCAAGACCAAGTTCTTGTCATTTTAAAGACTTGAATATTTTAAGATAATTTATAGTAGTTATCCTTTCAATAGTTTGAGACAATCTACCTCCCTCTAGCCTCTTTGAACTCGGAGTCTTATATTAACTAGATTTTTAACACTTTCATATGTTGAAACCTTTGATAACTTTTTTGTAAAGTAATAAATATTGTTTTACATATTCTTACATTGAAGAAACATATTTCAAAATCTTTATTCTAACCGTTTTATTTATATTTTTATTTTGAAGAATCAAAATGGACTCGGTTTTGGTTTTATTTTAACTAACATGAATTTGATCATTAATTCTATTAAATTAAAAATAATGAAGATTTTAATAGTTGACTATCCCCTCGTCCTTCCCCTCCCCTTCTCTTTCTAGTCCTTTTCTTCTATCCCTTAGAATTTGTTTACTTCTTCATATCACTTTATTGGTTACATATTTAAAAAAGTTATCTAATGAAAACGATGAAGAATTGTGAAACTTATGAACAAGTTCTAGTTACTAGTTTTGGACACTTGACGAATAATATATATTTTACAATCGAATATATTTAAAACAACAAATAATAAGATAGATGTGGATGTGGTGGGATCGACATCTGTTCCATGGAGGGTTTAGCTATCTCATATTTGTCGATCTTTCTTTACTTGCTCATATGTGAGTAGCGTTTTTTAATGGTCACTGGTATGCTTGAACTACTATCAGTAAAAACTATGTTACCATTTGCAATTTTACGTATTTTCCATCATCTGAAAAATGCTATAACCTGGAGTTACCTTCATTCTCTAATCACCACTTATGTATGATTCGTTTAAACGTTTCATAACTGTTTCAGAACTGAAATAAGACTTCAGACTTCAGCACCTCTTAAAAAACAAACGTCATCTAAGACTTCTATTGTTCATTAATCATTAACCTGAGTTCTTTTTCTGTGTTTTTAGTCATCATTTCAGCAGAGATAAATAAATGTGAGTCATGTTAGACCTTTAAAGGGCATACTCCAACAAAATTTAACATAGCTGTTTGAACAAACTTTTTTCAAATCTCTAAAATTTCTAAAATAAACTCAACTATGATTCATTCGTATAAATATTCGATACAATCTTTCAATCTACTTCTAAAATCAAACACAACTCTCCACTCCATTTCATACTTTTAAATTAATTACTAACATTTTACAATAAACCCAACATCATACAAAGATCAAACTCTGAATCCCGACCTCGATCATCTCTCCACAACCATCGTAGAAAGATATCGAATGACTTTCCCGCCCCAAATGAATCAATGCAATCAACAACTAATCTTCGGTTTCTCGGAGGGTAAAATTGTCATTTATCGGTGTTTTTATAACGAGATACGTTATTTAGTACAATGAGCATCGGTACCTTGTAGCACACAGTGTGTATAACCGAGGCCATGAAGGAATTTCCGAATCTCTTTTGAAGTGGTGTTGCTGGCTTGTAAAAGTCTTTCGTCTTCCTCATAAATCAAATACGGAGCTTCACCTTTGTTTCTCGATAGCAATTTTTTCGCACCTTTTAGAACGTGATACTCCCAACCTTGTACATCTATTTTCAAAAGCAACACGGGTTCGTTATCCGGGATCACTTTATCGAGCGGAATGGATCGTACTTGAAGTTCGATTTCTTCATTCGATTTGAAAGCTAATTTTGCACCAGTGGCGGAAACTGCACTGTTATCTAGCCGTCCTACCAACTGGTAAAAAAACGAAAAAAAACCAACGTTAACAAGGGACAACAATTTTAACATATTGTAAAACCCTTAAAATGTCTTTAAAATCTGTTAGAAAGTCGTGCATTTAAAAATAGTTGTCAAAAGATTATTCTACTAAATAACACGTGGGCGTAACAACTGGGCTGTTTGTTTACCTCTTAACAGTTCCATTAAGAGGCAGCTCTGAAGCACTAAGAGGTGAATCCTGTTTGACAAAAAATTAGTCTTTAACGGTTTCAAAACCTTATGAAACATTTTGTATCATGGATGTTCCTTAACCATTCAGAGCAACAATTACCAAACAATTATATTTCATTTTGCACTATATCATTAAAGCCTCTTAATCATTCTGACCACTTAAATCATTTTACACCAAATCCTCCTGCAACTGTCAAACAGCCCCTTACCAAACTCTTACCCGGTAAGCACTCACTGCCTATTGGCATTTACCTTATCCTGTGACCATTTACCTTGTAGTTTATTAGCATTTTCATTATTCTAAGAACATTAAAAGGGAAGCCATTAAAGATCACTTTAGCTTTCTTAGAAAATCACACATACCCATGAAGGATCATAGATGCATTTTAGTTACTGTAATCAAATCAGCGATCTTGGGTTTCAGAGTAAAGATTCAAATAAACAAGAAAATATAATGAATCATCAAGAAACAAAAATACCTTGTGAAATGTAATGTTTCCAACCCGATCAGAAGTAGCAGCTTCAAAAACAGTAACCAAATCGCTGACCCGATTGAAATAAATCCCATTACAAATACTCTGTAAATTCTCAAGAACCGGTTCGAATGCAAAAACCCGAAACCCCATAACTGCAGCTGCGAAGGTAGCCATCCCTACATTTGCACCGACGTCAACGAAAATACCCATTTTGCCCTCACCCTTCATCTTCTCCAGGAGCTCCTGAACCGTTACAGAGATGTCGGGTCGCCTGAATAACTTCCCTTTGAGGATCCGAACAATGTTCTTATGGGGCTTATCAGGAAGTGTTCCGAAATCCGATAGAGAGTAGAGAAATGGGTGTTTGACACCTTCAACGAGATTTGCGATAATTGGATGAGATTGGGGTGATTTGTAGCAATCGAATGGTTGGATTAACGAATTGGGGAGATTTATTAGGGTTTTAAAATTAGGGTTAGGGTTAGGGTTAGGGTTTGATGAGGTGGTGAGGTAGAAGAAGGTGAGGAGGAGGAGGAGAGAGGAGGAGAAAAGGAGGAAGAGGGTTTTTGGGGTGGCAATTTTAATGGATCGATCTTTCTTCCAAGCATTTGCCATGGAAGTTTGAAGGTTGAATTTCAAGAATTCAATGGGGGGGAAGAAGAAGAAGATGGAAAGATTGGATCTTGAGAGTGAGAGTGAGAGTGAAGTTGAGATCGATGAATGTTACCCTGGAAAGTACAATAACTCTCACATGAACACCCTAACCAATGAACAAAAAGTCTTGGAGTTGGAGGGTTAAAAATTAAAATAAGGAATGCAATTATACAAAGGGAAATTGAGTCGAATGGCAATTTCTCATATCAAGATTGGTCTACCAACTATTTCTTTTTGATGTTACTACTTTTATAGTAAGCTCACTATTCTAGATCCAAATAATTAATATGTTAAAATTGTATAAAATCGTAAGAGCATCTCTGACAACATTACTAAAATAAAAAAAAAATGAGTTTTTTTCCTTTAAAATGCTCCAATAATATTGCTAGTTTGTTTGGCATATATGCCCCCTGTCTTCCAAACAGTATGGGAGCCTGCTGAATCCATGGGCAGGTAAACTGAAACTTCGGAGAAAAGCGACAAGTACCACTAGACAAGCAAATCACTTTAGGAATCACCTTTAAGGATCTTGTTACGGTGAAATGCCGCCAAAAATACGGGGTTTATTTAACTTGTGAAGATTCAACACCAGCTCTACGAGTGTCCATTCATCGACTCCCCCAAATACGGACACGCTATCTTGTTTTATATTTCAGATAATTAAGAAGAAAACTCTAAAAATAGAGAATTCTCTAAAATCTCTAAATTAGGATAGAGAAACAATATTTTAAACATATCAACCAATCAAACCTATTGAAGTTAAATATGCTGCAAATCCAGAGTTTGTATGCCCTAATACCCAAATTAATCTAAAAAACTACTCTAAAACCTAAAGAGAACACCTCTAAATGTTAAAATGTACAATGGAGGCTTAAACCCTAAAAGTGAGCATCAAAAGCCTTAAATATCCAGCCGAAATGACCAAAATGCCCTAGAAAAAGTTATAAATTCGGGTACATCAACGTCGCTCGCGGGCGCACCCTTTAAAACCTCACGACCGCGAGCAGTGTAAATTTACAAAACTTCAGAATTTCTCTTGCTCGCGACCACATAACTGAATCACTCGCGAGCGTGAGCAACTTCCGACTTCTTTTCTCCATCTTGTCCGCTTCCGACACCGTTTGCATTTCCTACCTTCTTCTCTTTCTCGAGTCCACACACACCTGCACACTGCAAATACTCGCAAAAACGTGAATATACATGTGATATAGTAATAGGCATCGAAAAGAGAAAAACTGTGCAAAAAGGTAAGAAAAATGCACGAGACACACTAGGGACGGACACAAAAAAATGATGCAACTTATGCTATAATATGAGAACAAAGCGTGCGAAACAAAATACCTATAAGCTAAACCTTCCTTGTCCCTAAGAAAGAATCTAAACTAGTTAGCAAAAGGAAAGGGAAAAAAAATAAACAACGACCCTCTACGATCATCAAAACGAGTTAACGCACGACCTCAATAAACATAACCCAATGTTTTGGCTTTCCCATGTAAAAATGCAACTCATTACCATGTGCTCGGATTAAAAATAGCAAAAGAAACACATATTTACCAAAGTGCCAACCAACACAACACCAAGCCAAACATATTAAAAAAAGGCACCAAATAAGACTTCGCTTATATTACCGTAATCGCTAAGGGAGGGGAGAGTGATCTACAAGGATGGAGACTCACGGTTTCACTCAATTCACTCAAATGTATTTTTGGGATGTGTATACGTTGAATGCCTTCCCAATCGAGAAATATGAAATGCACTTTTGACGTGTTTGAAACAATTCTCAAGTCTAAAGATTTTTTATAAAACTACATAAGTTGAGGACTTTCGGGTAAGGCTAAGGATGAAGGGTTAGGATTGTTGATCGGGTTAAGAGGATTTATTATTGGGTTTAAGGGGTTTGTTTTTGTGCACAAGTTGATTCTTCCCTAATGCTCTCGATGGATTTACGACTTATTTTGCATCTATAAGCAAGAACTAAGTGCAACTGTTTTTTTTGTTTTTTTTTTGTTTTTTTTTTTGCAAAAGGTTTTGCGAACCCACAAGCTATGCTTGTTTTGGGGATTCAACAAGCCACTCACAAACTATTCTTGTGTCTATTTCTAGGCTAATATGTCTAAATCCATGTCATTTTGGGAAGTTTAACCTTAGAGTGCATTTTTGGTGGTTTTATGGGTATTCAAATGAAAGGCTAAAGTGTAGGCTCAAGATGGTTGCAAAGGGAGATATTTTGTGCTTTTTTTTTCTTTTCAGGATTAAGGGTTTATTAGGAAAAAGATGGTCTCTATGCAATTTCACAATCATCCTAGACGAGAATCTTGTCAAACACCTAAAGATACACCTCGATGGGAGGTAACACACAAGAAATAAGAGAATGGGATTGATTATGTATGTGTCAATCCAATACGGCCCAAATCTCACATGGTGTAATCCATCCAAGTAGTCACGGGTATAGTGTAGGGGGACTACGGTAAGAAAGATAATCCTAGAGGCGACGTGTAGCAATATACAGGGTGGTTCATGTTAGTGACAAATTAAAGCAATACAATGTTTCTTAAAAAAAAAACCCTTCACAACATGATTATGTGCCGTAAAATACACTAGTACACCTAACAGTTGGATCATGTTAAGAGATAGGTGCTTACTACGAGCTCTAATGCCGTGGAAAGGCGTCTAAAATCTTTTTGGATTTTTTTTAGAGAGGTGGGGGGAAGGATATACAAACACTAAGTACAAAATAGACTAAAAACTAGGGAACTGACTAAAGAAGAGAAAAAGAACAAAATAAAACGCCTACCCACAAGCAAAAGAGGAGCATTGTCCTTAATGCTAAAAAAAGGATGCATGCATGAGATGCAACTAACTAAATGCACCCTATATGCAAAAAGGAAACGACAAAACAAATAAAGGAAAAGAAAACACCCACCCACAAGAAGCCACAAGCAATAATATGAGAATTCAAGTCAGAAGCATGTCAATCCATAAGCAAGCAAAATCAAGGGACCAAAGGGATTAGGGCTCCCAAGATTTCAAACCAAAAACTATTAACTAAAATCATTATTCTAAAAATAAAATAAGAGTAAGATATTCTAAAGATTAAAGAACTAACAGAAATCAAAGAGATCAAACACACAAGTAACAAGATAAGCTAAAAAAAAGGAATGTACCAAAAGCTAAGCTTAGAGCATCCTTAACGTCATCTTATGTGCAAAAAAGGAAGAAGTAAACAAGAAAAACGATTCCTAAATGAAGAATCCAAGGTTTAGAGAGATGGGTTAGGGTTTATGGGTTTAGAAGAGATGGGATTTCAAGTTTTAGGGTTTTGAAGAAGAGAAACCTAGAGGAAGGGGAAGAAGACGAGAAATAGGAGAGGGAAAAGAGGTAATCGGCTGCAATGGTGGTGAGGGATCGAGATTTCATGGAGGGTTGGATGATGATCGATGATGATGGGGGAAATGATCGAGAGTGAGGAAGAGAGGAAGAAAGAAATGAGTCGCACAAAAGAAAAAGAAACGGGCTAGGGTTTTTTTTTATTAAAAAATTGGGCTTTTATATATAAGTCACGACGCTCGCGCCCGCACCCTTTATTTCCTCGCGCTCGCGAGCGGACCTTAAAAATGAGGCAGAATTTTTTTCTTATCAGCTCGCGTTCGCGCTTTATGTTTCCTCGTGCTCGCGAGAAAGGCTCTAAAACATGGCAGAAAGTATTTTTTTTCAAAACTCGTGCCCGCGCTTTATTTTTCCTCGCGCTCGCAAGAAAGACTCTAAAACATGACAGAAAGTTTGTTTTCTTATTTTTCTAAAATTTGACGCAACCGCTTGGTTTATTTGAACATAAAATCTATC
This sequence comes from Silybum marianum, assembly GCA_036898165.1. NCBI lineage: Eukaryota > Viridiplantae > Streptophyta > Magnoliopsida > Asterales > Asteraceae > Silybum > Silybum marianum. The sequence goes on along the minus strand of CM072528.1, from coordinate 48,708,412 downwards.
TTAAGACGAAAAGATAAGAATAAAAGAAGAATTAAACAAGGGGGAGGATGGCTCATTTAGCGTCACGAGCTTGACGAAGAATTGAGCGAAAGGGATAAGAGACTTTGCAAGACGGTGAAAGTCAAAGGACTGAGTTTATGAGCCACCGCTTTGCGAGGGTTTAGGTAAAGGAATGGATAAGGGGGGCTGATGGTCGGTGTGCCGGCTCTGTAATGCTTGAGTTGCTGCCCGTTAACTTTGAATGCACGAGACTCACTCGATACCTCTACATCTCTATAGGGGAAACACGAATGACGGTAAACGCACCCGACCAACGAGAACGGAGTTTTCCGGGGAAAAGCTTCAACCGGGAATTGAAAAGCAACACCAAATACCCTTCTCGAAATTTTTGACGTATAATACGTTGGCTATGCCCTTTTTTTGTCTTTTCTTTAAAAATTCGCGTATTTTCATACGCATCGAGGCGTATCTCATCAAGCTCATTAAGCTGTAAGAGGCGTCACTCTCCCACATCCTTGCTTTTTTCAACTTTCATATTATTTCCACGTTTAGCCTCCTTGCAGTAGCTTCTATCTCGGGATCGAATAGTAGGTTCGTTGCCACTTGTGATCTCCTATGCATAAAACTCAAAGCAACTGAGATCACGACATTGACACGTTGTTAGACACATGAGGGATGATGCAATGCAAAGAATAAAAAAAATGAAACAACTTGAGACAGAAAGGTGCTCGCGGTCGCACGCCTTTTTTCTCCCGCCCGCAAGGAAAACCCAAAATCTGGACATAATTTTTTTTTCTCGCGCCCACGTGGCTTAAAAGCTCACGCTCGCGAGAAAAACAGAATTTCAGAGTTGACAACATTTTTTTTTCATTCTAGAATACGAAACATCGATTATTCAAACCAAAAATAAAATGCAGAAAAGGTAGGGAAACGCATCATTGTATACCACAAGCTATATTCTATGTTACTCTAATTGCCGCCCTGGCAGCGGCACCACAAACTTGTTTGAGATGTTTTATAAATCAATTTTTAACCGCAAGCGTACGGTGTTGTAGCATACAGGTCGAACACGGGGAGAGAAAGGAATAAGCACAAATTTACTCACGGTACTAGCTAGTTGTGCGTAATCAAAATTTAGAGATTGAGCTAATACTACAAATCAAATTACTCAATTAACCAATTAAGCTACACTAAACGTAACGAAATTAAGAACTCAACTAAACTAAGTAAATATAGAAGCTAGATTAACAACTAAAACGAGAATCAAAAGACAATCTAATCAACTCTAACAACTCGAATTGAACAACATTTAAATCCTACACTAAAGCTATCTAAAGTGGTGATTATCTGTTTGGACTTTTCAAAGCAGAGTTTTGGCAAATTCAAATACCATTTTTATCCCTCTCCCAAGGTGACAAAACTCTTCTTAATTGAAAGACGATTATTTCCATATCGTTGATTCTAAAAAGAAGCATTAAGCGAGGCAAAATATCCTCAAATAATCAAAACATCTATTTTCATGATGTGAGGAAAATCACCAATTGGTTAACCAAAATCAAAACCAAATTTCCATTTAGATTTCAACCGTTAAATTCAACAATAACCGATTAGTGATCGTTTAACAACCCCTAACTTTCGTTAGTCGACAATCAAACAACCGTCTTACCGGGAAATCGTTTACTTAAAAACAACTAATTGATACAAATCAAATCCTTACCAATATTTACCTTAACCTATGAAACTAACAAACATAAATCAAAATAACATGAAATTACTATGAATCAAACCCAAATAAATCGAGAAAACAAGATATTAAACCAAGACTAAACAAGAACTAATCTATGAAGAAAGAAATTTAGACAAGATAAAACACATAAACCCTAGATCTAGAATTCCAAGAACATCAACTCAACCCTAAAATCTAATTTAGCAAACATGAAATTCATCCCAAATCTAAAAAAGAACAAAGCTATAAAGTTACTTTAACAATTTAAGAAAATGAACAATGATAAAACCAAGAAGAAAGTAAAAATCAAGAAATTGCTTGAATAATCTAAATCTAAGAACCAAATAGTTGCAGGAAATTGAAATCAACAATCAAAATTTAAATATCTAACCTATAAACACAAATTAAGAGATAAAATAAAGTGTAAAAGGGAGAAGGAGATACAATTACTCTCTAATTCATATATTCATTCCCAAAATCGGATTCAATCCATGGCCATAGCTGCAAATCCAGAGTTTTATGCCCCAATATCCAAATTAATCTAAAAAACTACTCTAAAACCTAAAGAGAACACCTCTAAATGGTAAAATGTACAATGGAGGCTTAAACCCTAAAAGTGAGCATCAAAAGCCTTAAATATCCAGCCGAAATGACCAAAATGCCCTAGCAAAAGTTATAAATTCGGGTACATCAACGTCGCTCGCGGGCGCACCCTTTAAAACCTCGCGACCGCGAGCAGTGTAAATTTACAAAACTTCAGAATTTCTCTTGCTCGCGACCACATAACTGAATCACTCGCGAGCGTGAGCAACTTTTGACTTCTTTTCTCCATCTTGTCCGCTTCCGACACCGCTTGCATTTCCTACCTTCTTCTCTTTCTTGAGTCCACACACACCTTCACACTGCAAATACTCGCAAAAACATGAATATACCTACGATATAGTAATAGGCATCGAAAAGAGAAAAATCGAGCAAAAAGGTAAGAAAAATGCATGAGACACACTAGGGACGGACACAAAAACGATGCAATTTATGCTATAATATGAGAATAAAACGTGCGAAACATATACGGTTTCTTTTACCTCCCTCAAGTTGGAGCATGCAAATCTTGAATGCCCAACTTGACAAGTAAAAAACGAAGGTGTTCTGCTCCCAACGCTTTGGTGGATATGTCGGCTATTTGTAGGTTTGTGTCAATGTCGTAAGTCTGAATTTCTTTAGAATCAATCCTCTTGTGAATGAAGTAACAATCCATTTCAACGTGTTTCGTACGTTCATGAAAAACGGGGTTGTTTGCAATTTGCCTAGCCGCTTGATTATTGCAAAAGAGAGGTGTAAGACCAATTGGGGCTACATCTAAATCACGAAGCAGCCAGCGCATCCAGAGAACTTCACTGACGATAGTTGGCATGGCTCGATATTCTTCTGCGGCCAAGGAACACGAGACTACTGATTGTTTCTTTGTCTTCCACGAGACGGGTGCTCCCCCTAAGAGAAGCAAGTATCCGGTTCTAGATATTCTAGTGTAAGTGTAATCTAGCCAATCTGCATCACAGTAGGTGACGAGGTTCATTCCGCCTGCTTTTACAAAGAAGATGCCTTGACCTAGCGTGGATTTTAGGTAACGAAGCACTTTGGTGGCTGCCTCCATGTGCTTTTGGCGTGGATCGGAAACAAATTGGCTCAACATATTAACTGAGTATGCAATATTTGGCCTGGGTGCTTGAAGATAGAGGAGTCTTCCAACAAGGCGTCGGTATCAATTTGCAAAGATGTGTGGGCTTTCATTACATTGATCCAGCTTCAGATTTTGTTCCATAGAAAGAGAACTCAGTCTACATCCTTGTAAGCCACTATTCTCCTGAATATCCAAAGTGTACTTTCTTTGACTTAAGACAACACCGTCTGGAGTTCGAGCCACTTCAATCCCCAAAAAATACTTCAACGGGTCCATGTCTTTGATACTGAACTTGCGGTCTAGATGGGTTTTAGTCCCTTGAATTTTGGCCATGTCATTTCCGACGATAATCACGTCATCAACATATATGAGGGCTGCCACGTATCTAGTGCTTCTTTTGTATATGAATAGTGAATGATCTGCCTTGGACTGTTTGAAACCAAGGTCTAGCAAAGCCATCCTGAATTTCTGGTACCAATTTCGTGAGGCTTGTTGAATCCCATAGAGCGATTTTCTCAATCTGCAAACTCTGGTCTCTTCCTTCTTCGAGAATCCTTGTGGGATTTTCATGTAAACCTCTCCATGCAAATCTCCATGTAGGAATGCATTGTTTTTACATCGAGTTGATGGACGATCCAATCTTTTGTTGGTTGCTACGGCGAGTAAGCTACGTAATGTAACTAGTTTTACCACCAGTACGAACGTGTCATGATAATCGACTCCTTCCGTTTGTGTGAACCCCTTTGCAACGATACGTGCTTTGTATATCTCCATCTCTCCATTGGGTTTGTACTTAATCTTGTAAACCTATTTAGAGTCGATAGCACGTTTACCTTTCGGCAGATTTTCAAGAGTCCATGTTCCATTTTCTTCAAGAGCTCGTATCTCATTTTTCATGGCTTCCCTCCATTTAGCATCTTTTATCGCCTGATTGAAGTGTTTTGGCTCATCATTCGAGCTGATGGCCGATAAAAAGGCTTTATATGAATCAGAAAATTTCTCATAAGAAATAAAGTGAGCAAAAGAGTGTACCGTCGAAGAACTTTGATTGGATCCGGGTTGTGCAAGGTCTATCGATGGTGGCAGCTTTACGACAAAATCGTTTAATCGCTTTGGATGTGATCTGTTTCTTCTTTCTCTATGAACTGCAGTCGGTTGTTCTTCATTGACAGTCACGTTCGTTGGCTCACTTTGAACTATATTTTCTGTTTGTTGCATGGATTCTTCTGTCATCAAGTTTGGATTAGGCTCATCCGAATTGCTGGAAGATTCCGGTTCATTCGAATTTGGTGGATCATGTGGGGTTTCTCGGTCTGTTCCACCATTTCTCTACTCAAAATATTCATATCACTTTGATTTCCTTGGATGTTGACTTTGGCGAATGGAAATTCTTGTTCTACGAATCTAACATCCCTTAAGACAATCATCTTGTTGTCGTCTATGTCGTAAATGCGATATCCTTTCTTCCCTTGTGGGTATCCCAAGAAAACGCCCGACCTCCCCCTCACTTAAAACTTATCTCCCTTTGTCTAGGTGTTTCTAACGTATACCAAGCATCCGAAAAACCTCATGTGAGTGTAATCAAGTTTTCTTTTGAATAGTATTTCAAAGGGGTTTTTATGATTTATCGTCTCTTCAAATATTGAAATGGGTCATAATTAGTGAAAAAGTTTTTCGTTTTTATAAACTATACGGTTTGGATTATTTTAGAGTATTATTTATATCTGGAATAAAGTATTGAAAATCTAACTTACTAGTTACTACCATTTGGAAATGAAGATTGAGAATAAAATTCAAAACAAGTTCTACTTACGAACCATTTAAATTACCATTTTGTTGTATGTTGAGAGAACTATTTTCATGCACCTCTAACAAGACAAAAACTTTAACGTCTGTTTGGTTTGTAAGATTGGATTTAGAAACCCCACGAGGATAGTTGGTATTTTACATGATTTCATATGATTTGTTTGTGTGTTAAATATGCTAAAAATATTTGTTTTCTAAAATTTAATTAATAACGAAATTCGATTTTATTTAAAATTCTACAAACCAAAGATTCCAAATCTTTCCACAAAATCCAAATTATTTAAAAACAATTCATCAAATCAATAGATTTTAAAATGTGCTACTTTGTTCTTTTTAAATTAGGATTCTACTTAAATTTTATAAAAATAAAGGATGACGATTTATAAGTTTATATAAGTTTATATTTTAAATTCTGTTGTATTGCATAGGATACCTCTACTAGTTATTCATGTGAAAATCCATCTTCCCCACCGCCAGGGGCGGATCCAGCCCTTTAAAGGGAGGGGGGGTCCCAAGACCCCAGTCAATCTTAAAAAAAAAATATAGGCTAAAAATTCTCAAAAATACTATATTTAGTCTTAGTTCCCTCCAGTGAATTTTTTTAAAGGACCCCATCTTGCTTGCAATTGACAAAAACACTAAAGAAGTCTCTTAAAATCAATATAAAAACCTAAAAAATATTTCGAAATCCACAAAAACACTAAGAAAACCCTTTAAAATCGACAAAAACACTAAGAAAATCCCTTGAAATCAACTAAAAAACTTATAAAAAAATTCGAAACACGTCGGGTGACTTTACGCGCCTTTAGTCTACCTTAATGGGACCCCCCAGTGGACAAAATTCCTGGATCCGCCACTGCCCACCGCCTCAATTATTGTATATATAATAAACGTGTATAATGAATAATAACTAATACACTGTATCAAAAATTGTATATAGCTTCTCCTTCTAGTTATACAAGGTTTCTCCGCCACACATATATGATATATCATCTAAAGTGTTGTATAACTAGTTAAAAAGCTTTGAAGATCGATTTGGGAATGCAAAAATGGAAGTGATGAAGAACAAGTTCATTACCATAACAACAAATATAGAAAGCACACTTCAAGAATCCATGTTTGAGATGAAAACTGAAACACTTCCTCCACTTGAATCGTTTGATGTTATCGTCAAATGTTTATATATCTCTATTGACCCTTACCAGATAAACCGCATGAAGCCCCAAAGTTCATCACACACTTCTGTTACAACCGCATCCAAAATCACCCCTGGAATGGTAATGTTTCATTTCTTTCTGCACAGTACTACCTTAGAACTGAAGAGAAAAGTTCATTTGAAAAGTGGTAAGTATCTAAGAAGTAAAGAAGTGATTCAAACTCTTTATCTGGTCAATATTTGTCGCTTTTACTATGAAGCATCGATAATTTCATGCATGGTTATACGCAGGGGCGGATCTATGTAGAAGGGAGTGGTAGCATGTGCAACCACAAAATTTTGGGGGTTAAGTGTAATTTTTTTTAAGGTTCTTTCATGTGAAACCATAAGATTTTGGGGGTGAAACCATAAGATTTTTGGGATGAAACCACAAACATTAAATATTTTAAGGGTTTTGAATGAAAGTTTAACAAATAAAACTCCATCATTCTAGTAAGTTGAGGAAGGTGGTTGATGATAAATTACGATTCACACCCTTCAAAGACTTTAATGTATTCAATTTACTTCCTTTCCTATTTCTTTTTTCGTTTTATACCCAAACTATATTAATTAATTATTAGTTAAAATACATTGAAAAAATACGTTTTTCTGTTGCAAATTATACCGTTAAAAGGGTCTTGTCGATACCTTCGAAAGGAGTACAATATTGAATATTTTTAATTTTAACACAAATAAAATATATATAATGCATGTGTGACAAATACGATAACTAATTATCTTTAATACAATTTAATGTGATTACAAATTTTTATTAGCATCTTTTTAGTTAAGGTTAAGTTGTTCATAGTGACGTAACAATGTTAACATAATAGAATGTTTACTATGCTGGATTATTCGTGTCCAGTTAAGCCTCTCTATAGACTAGAGTTATTTGTTTAGAGTTAGGGGTCATTACCAAACGCTTATCTAGTAAGTGCTTGCGAGGTAATATTGTTCACCGGATAACATGACAGTCGAGAATCTTAACCGGTAAGAATGATGATAAGAATGGAGGGTCTTACTCGGTAAGCGAGAGTGACGGCTCTTACCTAGGCAAGAGCTTACCAGACAAATAGTTTATATTACGATAATTATTTTGTGCAACCACTGCCAAAAAATTCTGGATCCGCCTCTGGTTATACGAAAATTAAAGGGCAGTTCCGTAACTTTTACAAATAGCTAGCAAGCAAATATGTCAGATGTTTAATGTTTAAAATTTCGAATTTGAATTCATTGATGATATTTTACGTATGTCAGGCAATAAATAGTGGCGGGGTGGGAAGAGTTATAGCTTCCAAAAATGATGGTTACGAGAAAGATGATATTGTATATGGATCACTGAACTGGGCAGAATATAGTATTGTTAAAAACGGAAACACGTTAAGAAAATTGGAGACCATGGAATTTCCATTATCTTACCATCTCTGGATTTTCGGTAAATTAATTCAATCCCATATTTATCTGTTAATTAAATTCGATCCCATAACATATTTATTAAAATTTTGGGTAAATTTGTGAATTATATATAGGGACTAGTGGGCTAACAGCATATGGAGGGTTCTTCCATGTTTGTAAACCAAAGAAAGGAGATAGAGTTTTTGTTTCAGCAGCTGCTGGATCTGTTGGCAATTTGGTTGGACAATATGCAAAGTTGTTTGGTTGCTATGTTGTTGGCTGTGCAGGCACCAAACAAAAGGTTGTACAATTTCTTTTTCTAACTTTTTTATAACGATAATAATTAAGTTTTCTGAAGTAAATAATTATCTTAATTATACTTTAGATTATTTATATTTAAAATTAAATGTTTATCCTGTATCTAGGATGATGGTTATCTGCGGTTAGTTACACGAATTCAGAAATAAAGGTTTAATAAGTTGTACTTATGCACAATTTACTTGTAATCTTAAAAATTAAGTAATTAGCATTAAATAGTAGTACCTAAGGCTTAAATTTTTGTTTTTAAGAGTTTTTGGTCAAATGCTTTATAATATAGTATAGATTTGATTAGTGAGGTTTGAATTTTGACCACCTAAATTACGTTATGCTTTGAACTCGGATATTTAGGCAATAAGTTGATTACCAATAACCCAACTTGTTCCACACTGAATCCACCTTAAGAACACTAATGTGAGGGGGTATTTTTTGACTTAGGGGCCGTTTACCAAAACTTACACAGGTAAGTGCTTACCGGCAAAATTCAACTCTAGCACTGGGTAAAATTTTAGTCTATCAAAATGATATCATATGCAACAATTTATCCGGTAAGCGCTAATCATGGCAAAAGTCCACGCATTTACTTACCGGGTAAGACTCTCGGTTATTGCCTTTGGTCTTACTGAGTAAGATTCTTGGTCCTTGTTGTAGTCATCCGGTAAGATAGTATGACCGGGTAAACACTTACCCGAGTGAGCATTTGGTAAACGACCCCTTACTTGATGGCTGGGGCTAGCGTTAAAGCCAAGAGTTGACATTCGAATGTAATATAAAGCTTAATTAATATGTTGTTGGTTGTTTGATTTAGGTAGAGTTGCTCAAAGAGAAGCTTGGGTTTGATGATGCATTCAATTACAAAGAAGAAACCGAACTAAGCTCTACTCTCCAAAGGTTAGAACAAGTGTAAATGGAGCCCTTTCAATCTCTGTTATAGATTGAAGGGTCTTTATAAAGAAAGGTTTCTTATTACAGGTTTATTGATTCATATCTAATCAATTTATATGTGATTTAATATATTGTATTACATGATTTAAGTTTATGAAATGAAATAATTGTTCGTTGTATATAAAAGTGTTAAAATAATTTTACAGAATATTTTTGTGTGTTTTAATATTTTTTTTTCAAAAAAATACATTTTAAAAGATTCAATTAATTTAATTTTGATATTTTCTGAAAAGTGTCTTACATATTTGTAGAATTCTTCTACAAATTGTATAAAAAACTATTATGACACTAATTTATTTAAAAAGTGTTATTTGTTAAGGCGTCAAAAAACGTCCTATAAACTTATTGTAATATTTTGCGTATAATGCATGGTTGTTTTGTCCTATATACTTAAGTATTATAAAATATTTTATCACAAAAATTATACAAAATCGTTGATTGTGTATTAATCTTGATGTAAATTAATGTTTTCGAACAGGTATTTTCCTGATGGGATAGACATATACTTTGACAATGTGGGAGGAGAGATGCTAGAGGCCGTGGTTGCTAATATGAACCCATTCGCAAGAGTTGCTGCTTGTGGAGCGATTTCGCACTACACGAATTCACGAAAACAAGTTGCACCAAACCTGATAGATGTCTACAAACGAATCAGGATTCAAGGGTTTTTGGTTACGGATTTTTACACGGATGATTTCAAGGATTTTATGTCAGTGACAACTGATTATGTTCGTGCGGGAAAAATTTGTGTGCTTGAAGACGTTTCTCATGGCATTGAGAGCATTCCATCTGCTCTTCTAGGCTTATTCCAAGGTGAAAATGTCGGGAAGAAAATTGTTCAAATCTCTCAAGAATGAAGCGATGATATCATGATTGAAACACCCAAACTCTATGCATACTTGCTTACCACCAAATGATCATAATATGAAAGATTATTGGAATAACTAGCTAGAATTTTCAGAATAAAAAGTTTATTAAAGCTGGATGTTGTATTTTGAGCAATTTTAATTCTTGTTTATCTATCCTAAACGAATTACAGAAGTAAACTACAAATTTCATTCTTATATGGTTTGTCAAATGTTTCTATTCTATGCATTGTCATTGTGGTTCACGTTTTTCTTCATTTTTTCATCCCCGGCCACCCACCCACCAACCAAAAGCCAAAGTAAAACAAACACCCATTTACCTATTTTATCGTATTGTTTTATTAAATTATATATAAATTTTGTCCTTATGGTTGGGTGGAAATTATGTATCATGTCCATCAAACGAAATAATTACAAACATATTTAGATAGTCATTGCGACTTCAGTTTTATTATAGATTAGGTCGCCACCTCTAATTCTTTTAGCCTTAGTTTCGTTAAATACGAGCATTTTGGTTATTTACTTATTTTCACAATCTCTCATTTACTTCTAAAAATAATAATTGTAGTACTTTATATTTATAGAGAAATATTTAAATCACAAGTGATAAATATTTGAGAAGTAAGAAGTGATCTTAGCCCTTCATCTAGTCAACATTTACCGCTTTGATCGTGAATCATCGGATAATTTCTCACATAAGTATGCGAAACATAGAGGGATAGTTTCGTAACTTTTACAAATATTCATCAAACGGGTTTATATATGAACCCATAGGTTCATATGTGAATCAGTTAATTAGTTTATATGTGAATCGGTTAAAATAGTTAATACGGATTGAATGGTTACTAAGAATTGAATGCAGTCTCTAAGTTTGAAGAAAGACCGGGGAGGTAGATTGTTTAGAAACGGTCATCTACACAGCTCTGTGGTCAATATGGAATTTCCGTAAAGGGACGCTTTTTGGTGCAACGAAACCTAAAAATACAGTGTTGTGGGATACTATAGTTAAACATTCGTTCCTATGGGGGCAAAATAGAAGTGGAAAGTGGAACATTAATTGGGTAGGGTGCAAAACCTTTTGTTGGCTATTTTTGTAATGTAATTGTTTCTATCATCTTGCTAGTTTTAATAAAATTGTTTTCGTTCAAAAAAAAGTTAATATGTTAATCACACAGATTCATATATGAACATATAGTTCATGTGTGACTCACATAGGTTCATAGATTGAAACTCATTTTCCGCCTATTTGTAGAAGTTACAAAACTACCCCCTCTATTTTTCCATAGCCGTAATCTTAACAGTCGAAACCGCAATTATGGACTAGTCAAATCTGATCTTAATTGTATGAATTGTTATGATCACTTCTTTACTTGTCAAATATTTACCACTTTTCATTTGAAGCTATGATAATATTGATATAATTATATATTAATATAATTTGTATGTATATATATTTACACACAAGATAGATTTTCACATAAGAATTCACCCTGAACTATATTACCTTATTTATCTGTACACCATATATTCATTGTTGTACATTATAGATTCTCATTCTCTTTTTGGAATAATCTCTAATTTGGAAACCATCAATATAACACCAAAATACTACTAGTAATATTGATTTACAAAGACACCATTAATGGTAGCAGGAAGATATGGCAATTTCAACAATTATATATGTTGTTCTTGGTTAAAGATTTAGAAGAACATGTCTGATGTTTCATACTAGAAGTTAGGAACAAACATCAAATTAGAAAAAGGAGAATCGCAAGTGACTAGATAGAAGTAAATAATTCATAACAACGACCGATTAGTATAATATCCACGACAATAATATCACCGACGTTCAACCGTACATCCATGATAGTCGACTATTTTGATTAACGATGGCAACCATATGTTTTATATTTACTAAAAGTACTACTTATAACTAAATCACTACAAAAAATGACTTTCACCTACAAAAAACACCCATGGAAATTTCCGTGGGTTTTTGGTCCACCAAACCCTGCAACTGATGAAAAGACCCTATGGTATAACAAATCTATTCAACAAGCAAAAAAGGAGAGAGAGGGATTGATTACCACAGATCATTCAGGAAATACTAATGGTTCCGACGAAATTCGATGTTTTCAAGAAAATACCAACAGATTACCCTGCAATTTCCTGGGTAATCTGTCACTGATTTGATTTACCCACCAATAATTTAGCAACCAATTTCTGTGACGATTTTGTGACGGATCACCCTTTAATGACGGATTTTCCAAGGAATTGTCCGTAGGTGAAAGACTTACATTTTAGTAGTGAATATTTTAAATTAATTACAAGATCTACACATCAAAGGTAATCGTTTACTGATTTCAGGACCATCAAAGATGCATAATCCACCCTTGTATTATGGACATTAACGCAGCGGTTACAAACACAAGATTATAAATATTAAAATCAAGTCATTCCAAAGGATACCAAATGTTCTCTGCTCTCATTTCCTCTCCGAAGAATACACAAGCCACGTACCTAATTCATATTCTTTACACGCGGTTACTTAGGATTAAAGTTATTATCGATGTTCTGTAAATAGCGAAAACAATTATTAAGGACGACTTCTCGTATTGACATCCATAGTGTATTGACGATAACCACGATCGTTCGCGGTTTTTACCCTTGAGGGGGTTTTCTGCGTCACCAAAAAGATCTATTTCCTTTTATTTTGTTCATTGTCTCGAAGATTCAAGCCATAGTTGATAAGATTCACGATCCAACCTTAAGTTGCATTGTGTAATTTTTGGCATAAACAATTTGACACCCACTCTGATGCCTAACTAAAGATTACTTTTGAAACAAAAAAAAATGCTACTAACGTATCTTTTTGCATATATATTTGTTTTGTCGATATGTCGATCGCATATTTTGAACAAAATATAATGTCTAGGATGCAAGAAGAATTGGAAACTGCTTGTCGACATATATATTGCTTAGTTAAATTAGCAAAATTCTAAAGAAAATCAAGAACTATCAACCATTCAAACTTTAGCTCCAAACTCTCTGAATATGCTATCCTTTGGTGGACTTCCTTTTCTTGATACGGTTTCTTCTACCATACGGTCACAAGTATTATTTCCACCATTGCCTCTTCCCTCTCATTGAACCTTTTTTCTCGATCCTCCACCACCACTAAAATGAAAGACTTTCACCTACGTATATACATTTTCCTGGGAAATCCATTGCTAATGTGTGATTCGTCACAAAACCATCACAAAAGTTGATGGTTAATTTGTTGGTGAGTAAATAAAATCAGTGACAGACGTTTTTTCTTGAAAACATCGGATTTTACCGGAACCGGAACTCTTGGTAATCACCCAAGGAAATTTCCATAGGTGATTTTTTATGGATGAAAGTCATTTTTCTTGTAATGACACCTATATCATCGATTCTTGTATCTTCAATTTCCTTTCACCCGATATTCTGTGACAGGAATACCTGGTGTCCATGATGAAATTGTATCTTCACACAGGAATGGTATCATGCGACCAATGGACTCAATACACAAAACTTTGATAACACTCCTAGGGGTGTTCAAAAACACTGTTGGACCGTTCAAACCGGTCGAACCAAGTCAAATCGGACCCTTTTTGGCGGTTTGAGCGGTTTGACAGTCCGGTCAGGGATCTAGGAAATAGCCACACCGCCTGGTCTGCAGTTTGAACATTTTTTGAGCGGTCTGGACGAACCGACCGCCAAAAAACTATATTAATTATATTCATTTTTCATGTTGTAAATTTTACTTTTATGGTGCGGTTATAAAAAATTCGTCAAAGATGTTATGTTTTTTTAGTTTTAATTTTTAAATTGAATTTTTTTTGAAATCCTTTGAAAATCAAATTCAAAATTGAAGTTCACCTTGCTCAATGTCCGTCCAAAATTTCTACTATTGCTGGTGGATTTGTTTAACTTTTTTTCATTTGTTCATTGTCTTTTTGGTAATTTTAGAGATAGACGTTTTTCTATAATTCCGTATACGATTTTCTAATAGTGCTATAGGGATAGATTTTCCATTTTAGATATAGCTATCATTTTTTTAGTTTAAAACCCATAAGAGGATCAAACCGCCTAAACCGGTCAGACAAGGTCGCCTTTTCGTGGTCCGGTTTGGTCACTTGCTTCCAGCGCCGCCATGGCGGTTTGGTTTGTGGTTTGAAGGGTTAAACCGTCCAAACCAGACCGCGAACACCCCTAACTCCTTCTATCATGTCAATCCCATTGCCTACCTTCGTACGACCTAAAAACGAACCCGTGACCCATCGCCTGAACTACGTAAAGAACATAATGAAAAAAGTTATGTTATTATTATCCAAGTTACCTAGAGTAGTGTCGAAACCCAACTAGATTTCATACGTCATCTTTTTCTGACCATATTGCTTTGGTTGACGTTCCACTAAATAAAATGTTGGTCTCAACCATCGGATTTGATAAAAATATGAATAGCATTTGATCACAAACTTAAAAAGGAAAGTTCTAGTTTTTCTCCTGTTACAAGAAACATATCCGAACCTCCTTCATCGGATAATATCTCATTTTGGTATCATTCGAACCTTGTTATTTTAGGTTTTAGATTTATCAATCATCAGATCCTTGGTATAAGTTAAATGCTTGTCAAAACTATCATCCGATCATGAAAATCTTATTGGTTTTACTGAAAGGATGATATAGCTTAAAATGTTCTAAATTATACCAAGTTATCCTCTACATCCGATAACGCATGTTCATAAAGTTTGTATAACGGGAAATCCGATATATAGCTTGTGTTTCAAATATAGAAAGAGATAGGATTTTTACTTGTAAAAGTCTTATAACTATCTGTAGGGATCAAAGAGCAAAATGTCTTTAACAAAATCGAAGACTAGTTGAAGCGATGTCAAAATCATCACCAAAGCGTATTGGTTTGTCATCTATCCAAAATGAAGATCAACACAAGATAAAATCAACTAGTAGTCTGACTAAGACTACCACCAGCAAGCCGAATCTTGAAGTACACACTTGCCCAACAAATTTGGCTCACTAACTCTCTAACTCCCCTCCTGGTATGAGAACATGTACAACAAGTCAGCCAAACAAAGTACAAAAACATTATTTGACTGATGTCATACTTATTTTACTGTTACCTCAACATACAGAAAAATGGGATAAGTTAACAAAGTATCTACATCAAATTCGAAGGCTGAAATGAAGAGTATTAGGATGGATGGATCAACTAATAATCAAAAGAAAACGCGCATTAAAGTTGGATAGTATGCATTTAATGTAATGTTGGCTATAAAAGGTCACCTTTTTCATTCAGTTCAACGCACCTGTTTTGAGAGAACATATTTGTAAGTGTTTCTTAAACAAAATCGACGTCTCTGAAGAACTTCCTTTCTTCTTCGGATCTAAAGGAGTACTTGTTTCCCCCGATTCTTTCAGTTTTTGCAAATTTGTCACAATCAGATTGTTTAGGATCACAAATCTTACCTTCATAGTTTCCGCAAAAAAATCTGTAGTTCTTTGTTTTATACAAAATAAAGAATTCATAATTAAAAAGTGAAAATCTTCTATGTTTTTATTCAACCTCCCCTCCCCTTCTATAAACACTTCATGTGTAAGTCATCACTTCCAGGACCAACATACAATATCCTCTCTTTTACACCAAACTACTTAAGTATCACCGATCCTAGCTAATAAGCATCTTTCTCAATATAAACAATTAATGAAGCCTACATACATTCCTCAATATTACCAAGAGGTTTGCATGTACAAAAACTTTTGTGAGACCTTAACTAGTGATGCACTTCAGTGGCTAATTAATTTGAAACCTAAGTCTATAAATTGCACTTCAGTGGCTAATCAATTTGAAACCTAAGTCTATAAATTGCACTTCTGTGGCTAATCAATTTGAAACCTAAGTCTATAAATTCTTTTGTTGACCTAGTCAACCAATTTTTTCAACATTTTGCTAGTAGTAGAAAAAATGGAAAAACAAACTAGTGATATTTATTATGTCACAAAACCTCGTGGATCCGTGCATAACCATCTTAATCATTTAAATTTTGAAAATATTAGTATCTATAAATCCGACATAAGGTTGACAATTTCAACTATAAAAGGGGATTGTAGAAAGAGTCACGGTTATATTTCGATTTGACCAAGTATCCTGTTGAAACATTTGAAGATGTCAGAGGCAGAACACTTGCTCGTATGCGAGTGCAAGAAGACATTATTGATGATTTTGGTGTCACCGACCATTTAGGTGTAATTGGAAGTAACACGAGTACCGCAATGGGATTTCAAACTGTGTTCTAATACAAGTATGGAGGTGCGAAGTGCACACTTGTATATAAGGCGAGTTTGATCCTGTACACGACGAAATGGCGGGGTAGGGGGTCGTGCCCCTTTGCGGGGTCCAAGAAGCAGAGGCCCTGGCGGTGGTCAGACTCGATATTATTCAGAGTTAGACCAGAGCTCTGGTTGGTCTACAAACTATCTCTGATTGATAGGACTAGAGCTCTAATTGGTATAAGTTGGTTTACCAGAGGTTTTGGTTTATCGTACCTCTAGTCGGGACTATCTATGGTCTTATAAAAGAGGTACCAGAGGCTCTAGTTGGTCAGACTAGAGGGTCTGGTTGGATGCTTCTGAGCTTGGGTGACCAAAGCTCTATATTTGCACATTCAGAACTCTAAACCAGTTATTGTGCAGTTATTACCAACCCATGATCTAGCTAAAACGATTGTAACCGTCCATTACTGCTAATAATTAGCCATGATTGTCATTTCAATTATTTTTCTTATTGAGCTAGTATATATGCCCTATATACTCATGGTTTTGGACTCACCATTTAGAACAACCTTCAAATACTTTCTTGTATTTTTGCTCTCGATTTTATGCCTAATATCGATAGTGTTTCTTGAGTCTTATCCCATATTGAATTTCGTGAAACCCATGCATAGGGTCGAAATATCAATTCAGAAAGTGACCTCACACGATACTCAAGAAATCCGGTCACCTGATCGTTACCCTATTAATGTTCTGACAGACATTGTGTTTCGTAAGAAACATTCCCATGATAATAGACCTCTTAGTGTCTAGAGACCATAATTCAAACCTAAGAGCAATCCTCAATAGATTTTGAATGTCAAGTTTGACAAAAAAGAAAGAACTTCCCCAATATCCAAAGATCTCGGAATATGGATTAAGGGAACTAATAAAGATCTGGTCAAAGACCTAAAGGAGATGAAAGCAACAGTAAGATGGCCTAAAAAGAACGATAAACCGGATGCCCAAAAGGGTAAATTATAACTACAGAATGTTCTTGTGAATTATGGCCAATACCGGGTATATAAGCAGTGATTTCAAATCCAGAGGTTAATCGTACTCTGGCAACTTTACGTAAGGCAGAGTTTGGTTTTGGTGTGATTTCCATCATGATCATGGTGATTTGACTGATGATTGTGTTGTTGTACGAAGAGAGGTTACATGTCTTGTCCCTAAAGGGTATCCGAGAGATATCTTAACCAACGAGATCCCCACTAAAACCAATGATCAATGACCCCCTTCTCCCATTCACACTAAGGTAATTTATTGTATAATTGGTGGATCTGATAGTACGTTGCGGACTAACTTATTTTATTGCTAAAGGATATGTTGGTCACGCACCAGACAAGTCGTCTATTTTTAGGGTAAACATGTCTCAATCAGAGATGGCACTAGAAGCGATGCTCATATCATTTGACCAAGAAGATATATGCGACCCTTAGCAAAAACACCAAAATAAACTATTTGTCCAATTAAGCATTGGAAATTGCTCCACAAAAAGGATCCTAACTGATGGAGGAAGTTTAGTGGATGTAATGTTCGTTAAAACCCTCCAAAATATGGGCATCGTCGATAGTAAGATCACCCTATGATCAACGAGACTCGTCAGATTTAACGGTGACGTTGTCAGAACCATCTGATAGATCACCGTTACTGTCTCCGCTAAAGGCATCAACAAGCCCATCAAATTCAATGTTATTGATTGTTCTTCAGCGTATAATGTTGTAACACCCTCAAATTTGGAAAGAACGATTGAATTAAAACTTTTATCAATACAATAAATAAAGAATAAAATCCTTTTCTTATAAATCGAAATCCGAATTTCCTCAATAAATATTCTAATAAAACCTTAACAAATTTAAACCAAGTCTTATACAAAGACCTACATATGGTCGGGTGTTACTAAACCCAAAATAGTCGCTATCTCCGATGCGGAAAAACGTCACCAAAGCTAGATCTTTAACGTGCTACTACCTAGCACTTAAGTCCACACGTGTTGCTAGTACCAACCCCAACAAGAACCTGATGCACATGTCGATAAAGAAAAAGGGTTAGGCTTAATGCTTACTTAGCTCAAGAGTTTATAATATATTTGTAATCGTTTGAAATTGAAAGATTTCTTGATGAAAGCAACATCTTTCCCAAAAAATTTATTTCCATAACAAAAGTTTTAAATCAAGCACCGTAGAAATGAAAGCTTTAAAATACAAATACTCATTCAAACTCGAACTCTACACTTTTACTCGCTCAAAACGGGAATATGTTTAAATGCTTCAAGTACCAAAATATGGTTAAGTTCCTATGATACGATTTTATAAATTGTGGATAAAACTCCATACTCCAAATACGTCATCGGAAATAAAGATAAGACTTTATACAAAGCAACTTCAACTTTCTGTGACGGGGGAGACCCGTTTGCATTAAGTTCAAACAAATTAGATTTTTAGTTTAATGTGTAATTACGCTCAATTCTAAATTAAGTCTTTGCTTACGGGTAACAAGTTCAAACAAATTAGATCTATCACTTGATATTTATAACCCAAACAAGTTCAACCAAATTAGATCTATCACTTGATATTTATAACCCAAACAAGTTCAACCAAATTAGATCTATCATTTGCTATATTGCTCTTGGTAGAACACGAATTTAAGGATAACGGAGGAGACCCGATATTGTACTAAGATCAACCAAATTAGGTCTTTAGTTCAGTGCGTAGTTAAGCTCAACCAATTAGATCTGTTGCTTACGGGTAATGAGTTCAACCAAATTAGATTTATACCTCGATACTTATAACCCAAACAAGTTCAACCAAATTAGATCTATCACTTGTTATATTTCTCTTGGGAGAACATGAATTTAAGGGTAATGGGGGGAGACCCGATACTGAGTACTTTAGACCGGACAAGTATACTTGTAGATCCCAGATTATGCAACCACAATGATTATGAAGTATAAAGCGATAAGAACACCCAGAATAACGAAGCTTCGTAGTAGTATATCTCACTTGTACGATTACAATGTTAATATGACAGTATTTCAGCTCTATGGTAATCGACTTCTTTCACACAGTTTAATGAATAGCCTAAGACTCCTATTTATATGAATAGGAAATACGGTATAAGGAAATAGTAGAATAAGACATTATACACTTGTCTTTTCTTACAAAACAATACTTTCCTTATTTTAAACATTAAATCTTTCCTAATTAAAGACTTTGCTAACTTTTCACTTTAGCCCTTCACGTCTTCAATAGTTGTCATCTCGGATACAATATTTTCAGACCTAACAATACTCAAGACGTATTTTAATCAAAACCGAGCAACCGACTATTTTATAAAACTCATCAAAAACAATAAAACGTATTTAACTGACGTTTATGCAAATACATGTTCCCAAAGACATGCTTAACTCAAAACCTTCCATTAGTTGGAACAAATCATTTTCCAAACAACTATATCGTTTATATTTCCAAAATATCCCATAACTCAATAATATGTATTTTTCAACCAATTACACTACAATGCATTTAACACCAAACAATCTTCATTTAAAAGATAATTCATCAAAAGAACCCATACGTATGATTTATTTACCCAAAATGTCCAAAAACCAAAATATAAACATTTTCAAGAGGTATTAACTAAAGAACACCATGTATGTAAATTTCGTCAAATACTCAACACATTTGATAACAAGTAAGTAAACATGATAATACTTCAAAATGGACGTTTTTGGCATGTACATAGTTTTCACAAAGTAACTTGAACTCACCTTGCTAGATTTAGGCTAAATCTAGGTTTTTACTCCAAAACCCTCCTTGGAAGAAAAATTCAGATATGCAACCATCTTTCACTAGAAACCATCTTTAGGTCACAAACAACCTAAGATACATCAATAATAGCTCCAAAAAATCAGATCTTATATAAACCCTAAAAATCCAAAATCTTCCAAAAAATGGTCAAAACTCTAAAATACCGAAATTTCGTCAAGAACAAGGTTCTAGGAACCAAAAAGGAAGGTTTTAACAAGAAATATAATCTAAATGGATAGAGTAACTTACAAATCTTGATTTGGAGAAAAACCCCAAAAATCGCCATCAATGGAGAAAGGAGTGTTGGAGAAGATGAAGGTGAAGACTTGAAGATTTGAACCTTATACTTTGATGATACTCCAAGACTTTTGGGTGGATGGGAATGAGGAATAAACCCTCCAAAAATCAGCTCCAAAGAAGAGAGAAGAAGAGAAAACGAGTTGGGGGGGAAGAAATGGTGAGAAAGCTTGGTCAAAAACCTAATTTCAAGAGGCATCAGCTCCCAAAATCGACCCGGGCTACTTCCCAGGCGCCCTAAGCCACCCCAACAGGTCTCCCGGCCTGTGGAAACCGCCTAACAGCAGCGGGTAGGCGGGTAGGGGTGAGCAATTGACCCATAAGAATCGGCCTGAACCGGAACCGAACCGGGACCGGGACCGGAACCAGCACCGATATTGCCCAATCGGTCCGGTTTTCGGTTCTCCAAATCCTCCATTTTCGGTTCCGGTTCCAAACCGATTTCGGTGCCGGTTTTTCGGGTAATTAACCGGGACTGGCTCGGAAGTTTAAGTGACCAATTAATTTTGTTATAATTTAAGGTAATTACTACTTCTTTTTTTACTCTTTTATAATTTGTTTATAAATTAATGTCATTATAATTTAATTCTTTTTTTGTTAAACATATTGGCGATACAAACTTCAACCATCACGTCCGAGTCCGCGTTTAGCATTTGTGGTAGAGTTTTAAATGAGTATCGAGCTACTTTGTCAATGTTGATAGTTGAAGCTTTGCTGTGCACCCAAGATTGGGTTAGAAACTTTAGAAAGTCAATAATATACGACAACTACGATATCTTGAAAAACGATGAATAACTTTGGGTATATTTTGTTTTCAGTTTTTGTTTTTTTAAACAGGTATTACTTTTTATGAAATACGAACAATCTTTTCGGCTTTGTGTTTATATAGAGATTTCACAAACTTTAAACAGAGTAAATGACAAAGCAATGGGGGAAGAAGACAATGGAAAATTATAGTATGATTTTTGTTGGTTGATTTGTTATTAAACTATGAATATTTTGGGATTACTACACACAGTGATGCCATTAATTAAAAGTGTTCACGGATTAATGCACAATAATACTATGGATTAACATAAATTTTGTTTAAAAGTGACGTTATATATTAATGTTAAAAAAGTTGTCAAACAATAAAAGGGATTGCATGAATTATATAGCGATGCTATTGATTAAAAAAGAAAAAAATACTAAATTCAAGAAAAGCAAATGCATTAACAATCGGTTCCAACCGGGGTTTTGACCGGAAAACCGGGACCGGGACCGGGACCGGCACCGAACCGGCACCGGTATTGCCTATACGGTCCGGTTTTCGGTCCTTACAATCTCTTATTTCCGGTTCTGGTTCCAAACCGGTTCGGTGCCGGTGCGGTCCGGTTCGGGCCTAATGCTCACTCCTAGTGAGAAAGCTTGGTCAAAAACCTAATTTCAAGAGGCATCAGCTCCCAAAATCGACCTGGGCTACTTCCCAGGCGCCCTAAGCCACCCCAACAGGTCTCCCGGCCTGTGGAAACCGCCTAACAGCAGCGGGTAGGGCGGGTGACTTTGCGGGTTAACCCGCTTTAACACCCGCATGAACGGAAAAGTCACCCGAAATCGTCTTCGACACCGTTTTCTCCTTGGATGAAACTTGATTTAGAAAAAAAATCTCAAAACACTAAGATTGTAGGTCTGCCTCTTGGCTTTCCGAAGCATCTTGAATCATCTGAATCGGATATTCCATGAGTGAGATATGATCCAAACTGTACGGCCTCGCAAATCTGCTAAATACTCATTTTTGGCTATTTTTCGCCCCGAAGAGATCCACACCAAAAATCCGGGTGTTACAAATGTTATCCATAGATGACCTTGGATTCACGATGTGAGGGTTGTGCCATTGACATATCATCCAACAATCAAATTCCCTACTCCTTGGGGTGTCCATAAAATTAAGAGTAAATGCAAGACCGCTTGAGAGTGTTATAAAACAACGATAAAACCCATGAAAAGTACCATCTAGCAATTCAACAACATGAATATCAGGATAACGCAGTGACTTGCAATTGAAATGAGTCGTCTTAGATCCTGGTAAACTTGACCAGACTATGCTAGTTAGGGCATCGTCTAACGCGGCTATCAAAGACGAAAGGTAGAGGTATTAAGTAGTAATCAATATAATTAAAAATAATAGAACTGTTTGATATTATATAATAGGGAAAATTGCATTAAAATGAAACCAACTTTTACCTAGTTCTTATTTTGAGAAGCAAACTATCATTTTAAGGTTTGAACAAAACTTTATATTTATTTAAGGGTCTCAATTACCTATTCTATAGGTAACTGGTTATTAAAATACGACAGGGCAATGATATAACATTAATTTAATTTTTTATGTAATTTATTTTGTATCCACTACATGTGTTTATTCTTCATGACTCCTCTATCTTTTTCTAATAAAACAAATCTTACAACCTAAATCAATATAAAAGAAACTTTCCAATCTAAATTCGCTAGGGATAGTGACTGATCCATGTGACCAAATCTAAACAAGATTGCATTGCAACAACATTTTAGGTTTTAGGCCTTTGTTTTTGGGTTTTGTTTTTGATAGTTAAGGTAAAGAAGATGAAGATTTATAGATACAAAAAATAAATTTAAAATAAAGAATATTAATAAAACAAATAGTTCTTTGGATTGATGAATAAGAAGGTAATGAAGGAGGGGATGATGGAGGTTAATGAATGGCAGTGTTTTGGAAGATTGGGGTGATAATAGATGAGATATATCAGGGATGAAGATACTTGAATGGCAGTGTTTTGGAAGTTGGTGCTTTGTTTTTATTTTTAACTTGTATGTTAAAAACGAAATTTTTAAGTGTAAAAATAATTTTGTTTAATTAAAAATTTGGGATGAAAATACTTTAATTAAAAATATGTGAAAAATACTTTTGTTTTAATTTTTTAGACCAAACGAATAAAAAAGTTATATTTATATTTTATAATTATTGACACCTAGTTATTTAAATTTTAATATGACATGGAATATTAGTTGGCGTTGATCTGAACTAACAGGACACAGGTTATCAGATAAACCACACCCTTAATCTGTTAAATAGATGTAAAGGTGATCAAATATCCATGTTCCTTCTTACGATTCTCACACGATTATGTATATTTAGAATATATATGGCGTAAGATCGTGTGAGAAGAAGAATTAAGTCGAGAAACGTAATAAGGGATCTGGACCATTGATCACCTTTAATCTCAAACCAACTTATGAATCGTGTTTCATACGGAGATTGATTCGGTGTATCTCATCCTAGTGTAAATCCAAGAGTGGAGATTTCTTTTTACGCTTTTCACTTCTTACCAGAACCCAGCCCATTAGATTGAACCCATCATGCATATCTACAACGACGGAACCAAGAATTGCTATGAGGGGGAGCACCAAAGAAAATAAATGTTATTTTTTTGAAAATAGCAAAAACAACGTTATTATTGTAATGAAATACAAATTTTTATAGACTCAATGATGAATTGATTTGCATACGACTTGTGTTTACAAGTATCAAAATTATTTTTATCCGGTAACAATGACGGGTCACCGGTTGTTTTCGTCTTTAATAGATACTTATCTATGGATATTAAATGTTACACCAATTAATATAAAACAAACAAAAATATGCACTTATCAAATAACAATTATGAAGTAACAATAATATAAGCGGACAACCCTAAAACCAAATCACGTAAAATTATAGACCAAAGTCGCTAAACAACTTAAAAATGAAATGAAATCAACATTAAATCTTTTAATTTACATCATAAAGATTACATTTCTTTTTTCTTTTTTTTTTGCTTTAAAATCAACAACTTATAAAATTTAAATACATCGAAAACAATACATGTCAATCTAGCAATAATCAACTAAATCGAATATCAAAAACACAACTTAAAAACTAAGAATAGAACATTATCAAACTTGGTGCCGATATACGATTGCCTTATTCGGAATTGGAAACTCTAGCATAAAACTAAAAGTATGAACTAGAGATTCAGAGGTTTAAACTAATAAACTATTAGGCCTATTAAATTATTATATATATAGTCATATTTTTTTTTGTGACGAAATTTTTTAATGAAATAAATACTTTAATATGTAAAACTGGAGTAAATATTTAAACTGTAATATTTGGTTTTCAGAAAGCAAAGTCATTTCTAAAGTTGATGAAATTTGGAGGATCTAAATTGTACATTTGGCTTATATCATCACTTTACTTATTCATTTCGTGGGAGTCCATCTTCCCCACCGCCTCATATTGTGTATACAAATAGTAACTATATATATATATATCATCAAAAGTGTTGTATAAAGGTTTGAAGATCGATTAAAGATGGAAGTGATGAAGAACAAGTTGATCACCATAACAAGAAATATAGAAGGCACACCTCAAGAATCCATGTTTGAGATGAAAACTGAAACACTTCCTCCACTTGAATCAAATGATGTTATGGTCAAATGTTTATATATCTCTGTTGACCCTGCCCAGATAAACCGCATGAAGCACCAAAGTTCATCACACACATCTGTTATAAACGCATCCAAAATCACCCCTGGAATGGTAATGTTTCATTTCTTTCTGCACACTACCTTAGAACTGAAGAGAAAGGTTCCTTTTGAAAAGTGGTAAGCATTTAAAAAGTAAAGAAGTGATTGAAACCCTTTATCTGGTCAACATTTCTTGCTTTTACTGTGAAGCATGGATAATTTCATGCATAGGTATGCGAAAATTAAAGGGTAGTTTCGTAACTTTTACAAATAGCTAGCAAGTAAATATGTCAGATGTTTAATGTTTAAAATATCAAATTTGAATTCATTGATGATGTTTTATATATATATATATATATATAGATGAAAGTTCAAATGTGAATCTATCTTTGATTGTGAACATGAGGATGAATCTCAGCCCTTCATCTAAGTCATATTCAAGTTAATCTTTAAACATGGCTTGAGGGGTAATTTTGGAAGTTTTTATCTGAATTAAATTTTTGAGTAAAAATCTCCGGTTCTCAATCGAAACTGGAAATCAAAATCCAAAATCGTAAGACAAAGACAAAATTGAAATCCAAAATCGTGTTCATCAATCGAAATTCATGGTCAAAGAGATTGAAATCCAGGCACGATGGAGGCACAAAAAAGAAAATAAGCAGAAAAGAAAAAAGTTGCAGGTGTGGGGGTTCTCCTTCTTACCTTTCTTCTTTGTCTGAGTTGACGAAATCTGAGGTTCGAAGGAGATGGTGTGAATAAATTTGGGGAAGATGATGATGTCTAGTTCTGATTTAAACAAATATGAGGAAGATGATGATGAAATTTGGGGAAGATGATGATGTCTGGTTCTGATTTGAATCGTCAGGTTGTATTTAGGTATTTGAATAATTGTAGCTTATATTCAGACTTAATATAAACTACAATTTGGGGTTTGTATACCTATAGCTTATATTCACACTGAATATAAGCTACAATTTGGGGTTTGAATAATTGTAGCTTATATTCAGTCTGAATACAAGCTACAATTTGGGATTTGAATAATTGTAGCTTATATTCAGACTGAATACAAGCTACAATTTGGGGT
Source organism: Silybum marianum (assembly GCA_036898165.1). Lineage (NCBI taxonomy): Eukaryota > Viridiplantae > Streptophyta > Magnoliopsida > Asterales > Asteraceae > Silybum > Silybum marianum. Next base: position 48,682,415 of record CM072528.1, on the reverse strand, counting down.
TTGAATAATTGTAGCTTATATTCAGACTGAATATAAACTAGAAGTATACAAACCCCAAAATGTAGTTTATATTCAGACTGAATATAAGCTACAAATATACAAACCCCAAATTGTAGCTTATATTCAAACTGAATATAAACTACAATTATTCAAACCCCAAATTGTAGCGTATATTCAGTCTGAATATAAGCTACAATTATTCAAACCCCAAATTGTAGCTTATATTCAGACTGAATATAAACTACAATTATTCAAACCCCAAATTGTAGCTTATATTCAGTCTGAATATAAGCTACAAGTATACAAACCCCAAATTGTAGCTTATATCCAGTCTGAATATAAGCTACAATAGCTTATATTCAGTCTGAATATAAGCTACAATAGCTTATATTCAGTCTGAATATAAGCTACAAGTATACAAACCCCAAATTGTAGCTTATATTCAGTCTGAATATAAGCTACAATAGCTTATATTCAGTCTGAATATAAGCTACAATAGCTTATATTCAGTCTGAATATAAGCTACAATAGCTTATATTCAGTCTGAATATAAGCTACAACTTGGGGTTTGTAAACTTGTAATTTGAATAACCTTCTTATACTTCATCAAAAAAAAGAATTTGGATCTGAAAAGACTTGTGATTCTAAGGAGGAACACAAAGCAAAAACAAACTTGTGCGAAAATTTATTTTGGGAAAAATGATGAAGAAATTTGGAGACGGAAGTGAAATTTCTTTTGGGGAAGATGATGAAGAAATATCGGGAAGATGATGAAGAAATATGGGGAAGATGATGAAGAAATTTGGGGAAGATGATGATGTCTGGTTCTGATTTGAATCGTCAGGTTGTATTTATGATTTAAGCCATGACCTGAGTTTTCCACTTATTTACAAAAATACCACCGTGAATTTTATCCCTCGTCTTTTGATCTGATCTAAAATGGATGGTTGTGATTCATCCTCATGTTCACAATCAAAGATAGGTTCACATTTGAACCCACCCCTATATATATATATATATATGTCAGGCAATAAATAGTGGCGGGGTGGGAAGAGTTATAGCTTCCAAAAATGATGGTTACGAGAAAGATGATATTGTATATGGATCACTGAACTGGGCAGAATATAGTATTGTTAAAAACGGAAACACGTTAAGAAAATTGGAGACCATGGAATTTCCATTATCTTACCATCTCGGGATTTTCGGTAAATTAATTCAATCCCATATTTATCTGTTAATTAAATTCGATCCCATAACATATTTATTAAAATTTTGGGTAAATTTGTGAATTATATATAGGGACTAGTGGGCTAACAGCATATGGAGGGTTCTTCCATGTTTGTAAACCAAAGAAAGGAGATAGAGTTTTTGTTTCAGCAGCTGCTGGATCTGTTGGCAATTTGGTTGGACAATATGCAAAGTTGTTTGGTTGCTATGTTGTTGGCTGTGCAGGCACCAAACAAAAGGTTGTACAATTTCTTTTTGGAACTTTATAATATTTATATACAAGCACATGTTTTTCATCTTTATTCAGGTTTAAATTCTGACCTCCTAAATTACCTTATCTTTTGAACTCCGATATTTAGGCCATAAGTTGATTACCAACAACCAGAGGCGGAACACAATAGGGGCCTAGGGGGTCATCTGGGTTTTATCCCTTAAATACTAGATATTAGAAATATTATCAATGAATTGTGCTTAACTCGGGTGGTTATGTGTATATGGCCCCTGTGTATGTGGTCATAGGTTCTATTCTCCTGTCATACAGTTTTTTTTATAATGAACTGAGCTTATCAATGAAGATGTTTTGTTGGGTTCCGCCCCCTTAATTAGAAGGTTTGTGTTCCGCCCCTGCCAACAACCCAACTAGTTCCACACAGAATCCACCTTAAGAACACTGATGTGAAGGGGTATTTTTTTGACTTAAGGGTCGTTTACCAAAATTTAGCCGGATAAGTGCTTACCGGTAAAATTCAACTCTAGCACTTGCTTACCGGGTAAGATGTTAATCTATCAAAATGATATCATATGCAAAAATTTATCTGGCAAGCGTTGACCGTGGTAAGAGTCGTCGGATTCGTTTACCGGGTAAGTTCTCGGCCATTGCCTTTGGCCTTACCGGGTAAGATTCTTGGTCCTTGTTGTATTTATCAGGTAAGGTAATATAACTTGATAAACACTTATCCGGATAAGCGTTTGGTAAAACAGCCCCTAGCGTTAAAGCCAACAGTTGACATTTGGAAGTAATATAAAGCTTAATTAATATGTTGGTTGTTTGATTTTAGGTAGAGCTGCTCAAAGAGAAGCTTGGGTTTGATGATGCATTCAATTACAAAGAAGAAACCGAACTAAGCTCTCCTCTCCAAAGGTTAGAACAAGTGTAAATTAATGGAACCCTTTCAATCTCTGTTATAAACTAAAGGGTCTTTATAAAGAAAGGTTTCTTATTATAGGTTTGTTGATTCATATATCTAATCAATTTATAAGTGGTTTAATATATTGTTTTACATGATTTAAGTTTATGAAATAAAACAATTGTTCGTTGTATATAAAAGTGTTAAAATAATTTTGCATAACATTTTTGTGTGTTTTAAGAAATTTTTTCAAAAAAATAAACACTACACCAATATTGATTTTATAGGACGCCTAAAATGAAAAGGCGTCCCAAAAGAATACTTTATAGGACACTAATTTATAGGACCAAACCAAAAAGTGTCTTATCTAAAAGCGTTACAATAAATTTATATGACGGTTTTCGACGTCTTAACAAGTTTTTTTACGACGCTTTAAAATAAAATGTCATATTAACTATTTTATAAGACACTTTTCAAAAGTGTCCTATAAAATATGGGTTTATAGAACGCTTTCAAAAGTGTCCTATAAAATATGGGTTTATAGGACACTTTTCAAAAGTGTTCTAAAAAATAGTTAATAGGACATTTTATTTTAAAAGCGTCGTAAAAACTTGTTAAGATGCCCAAAACTGTCATATTAAACTTATTGTAACGTTTTTAGATAGGACACTTTTTGGTTTGGTCCTATAAATTAGTGTCCTATAAAATAATCTTTTAAGAAGCTTTTTCATTTTAGAAGTTCTATAAAATCACTTTTGTTGTAGTGAAAGTTTAAAAGGTTCAATTAATTTAAGAGTAAAGTTCACTTTTGGTCCCTATGTGATGTTGATTTCAACACTTTTTGTCCCTAAAGTTCATTTTTTCAAATTTAACCCTTACGTACAACACTTTCCTCCAATTTCAGTCCTTCCCCCTAACGGCTGTTAACTTTTTATGTTAAATGAGGGGTATTTTAGTCATTTAACTTGTTTTCTTAATTTTCTATTAAAAATTGTATTTTGTAATCCACAGGGACCAAGAATGTAATTATTCTTTTTTTTTTGAAGAAAAACATTAATATCCATATACATATATATATATATATATATCCATGTCTATATATATATATATATATCGCTGGACCTGTTACGTAACCAGCCGCCGCTGCCGCCACCACCACCATCGCCGCAACCACCACCACCACCACCATCACCACCTAAATCAAACCGATATTAAAAACCCTAAATCTAACCTAACTTAAAGAAGAAGAAGAAGAGAGAGAGAGAGAGAGAGAGAGAGAGAGAGAGAGATCTGATAGAGATAGAGATCGAGAGAAGAGAACCCTGAATAATCAGGGGCCGGAGAAAACGACCTCGCCGGAGAAGACGACATCGCCGGAGAAGAAGATGTCGTCGGAGAAGAATATTTGGATAGGTGTTTGGGGTCGATTTCTTGATTCCAAACATTGTTTGGGTTTTATTTTCTTCCCTTAATCCTTTCTATAACTTCAATCTATTTGTTTAATCCAATTTTAGGCTCCGATTTTGGGTTTTCCCGAAAAATCATGATTTTGGGTCTTATATTGCGATTTTCAGATCTGCAGGTTTTGAGGCTCTTTTGGCTCAATCTTAAGGCTTTGTGGTGGTCGATTTCACTCTCTTTACAAGCCTGAAGCTTCGTTTTGATTTGTATTCGAGGTTTGGGGTGCCAATTTTGAGTTTTTGGATCTAAAAGTTATGTTTTCTGAAAACTTTCTCAGATCTCTCTCCTCTTTTAATCTAGGTTTGATTTAGGGTTTTTAATCTAGATGGTGATGGAGGTGGTGATGGTGATGGAGGTGGTGGTGATGGTGGTGGCGGTGGTGGTGGTCGTGGTGGTGGTGGCGCTGGTGGTGGTGGTCGTGGTAGTGACAGAGGTGGTGCTGGCGGTGGCGGTGGCGGCAAGGATGGTGGTGATGGGGGTGGTGGTATGTGTATGTATAGGGGAGGAATCATACGAGAACCACCCATTTTTAAAGGAATTAAGGAACACTTTGTGGACCACATATGATGTGGGTCCCACATAATATTAAATCATTTCTGATTTAATATTAAATCAGAAATGATTTAATTTTATGTGGGACCCACATCATATGTGGTCCACAAGGTGTTCATTTATTCCTTTAAATTTATAAAGTTCTCATTTGAACCTTCCTCTATATATATATATATATATTCTAGCTAATTACATAACAGGTCCTTGAGGTTTGATTTTTTGTAAAAATGCGAAAATTAAGAAAACAAGCAAAATGACTAAAATACCCCTCATTTAACAGAAAAAGTTAACAGCCGTTAGGGGGAGGGACTAAAATTGGGGGAAAGTGTTGTACGTGAGGGTTAAATTTGAGAAAATGAACTTTAGGGACGAAAAGTGTTGAAATCGACATCACGTAGGGACCAAAAGTGAACTTTACTCTTAATTTAATTATGATATTTTCTGAAAAGTGTGTTACAAAGAGATGTATTTGTAGAATTCTTCTACAAATTGTATTAAAAAAGCTATTATCACATTAATTTATTTTAAAAGTGCTACAAAAATTGTTAAGGCGTCCAAAAACGTCCCATAAACTTATTGTAATATTTTTATATATGATGCATAGTTGTTTTATCTTATATACTTAAGTATCATAAAATATTTTGTCACAAAAATTATACAAAATCATTGATTGTGTATTAATCTTGATGTAATAAATTAATATTTTCAAACAGGTATTTTCCCAATGGGATAGACATATACTTTGACAATGTCGGAGGAGAGATGTTGGAGGCCGTAGTTGCTAATATGAACCCATTCGGAAGAGTTGCTGCTTGTGGAGCAATTTCGCACTACACGAGTTCACGAAAACAAGTTGCACCAAACCTGATAGATGTCATCTACAAACGAATCATGATTCAAGGGTTTTTGGTTACGGATTTTTACACGGATGATTTCAAGGATTTTATGTCAGTGACAACTGATTATGTTCGTGCCGGAAAATTATGTGTGCTTGAAGACATTTTTCATGGCATTGAGAGCATTCCGTCTGCTCTTCTAGGCTTGTTCCAAGGTGAGAATGTCGGGAAGAAAATTATTCAAATCGCTCAAGAATAAAGCGATGATATCATGATTGAAACACCCAAACTTTCGCATACTTTCTTACCACCAAACACTCATAATATGAAAGATTGTAAGAATAACGAGCTAGAACTTTTAAAATAAAATTTTCGTTAAAGCTGAATTATATTTTAAGCAATTCTAATTCTTGTTTTTCTGTTTTAAATAAATTATAAAGTAAACTACAACTTTCGTCCGTATGGTTTCCTAAAGGTTTTTCGTCTCTCGAATTTTAGAATTATGTTTATTGTCATTGTGGTTTACATTTTTTTTTTCATTTTCCTATGGGACACATGGCGTTACTGGAGTATTTATTGTTTTATTAAATTGTATATTTCGTATCTATCGTTAGATGAAAATCATAGACAAGTCCATCAAACGAAATGATTATAAAAATAGAAGTTGTTTGATTTGCGGAATTCAATAGAATTTAATGAAATTGACATGACAAATTCTTTTGATTAAATTCCGTAATGATATTTGGTTCGCGAAATGAATTAATTGGATTCCATCGGATTCCATCGAATTCTATGATTGAGGGATTTGATAATTCCTTAGCATATATGAAGGATTTTAAATTCCATTTCATGACAAATGTAAGATAATTTATAATTTTCATTTAGAAAGACAAAAATAAATTTAACCATCACCCTCTCCTCGCACCATCCTCGTCGGCAACATATCCGCCACCATCACTGCTACCAACCCACTGCTACGTCACCCCCACCCACCATCACCACCACGCCACTATGTTTTGCCGTCATAGTCGCCACCCACCCGGCCACCCCCACACCTACCCCCCACCCACCATCACCACCATGTCATTATGTTCTGCGGTCATACTCGCCACCCACCCCCACACCTTACCCCACCCCACCTACCCACCACCACACCACTATTTCATTTCAATTCCTTCAAAGTTAAATTTTTTGTTGAATTCCAATTTCATCGAATTCCATTATGCGAACCAAACACCTTCTCATTATGTTTTCAATTTTATTATAGATTAGGTCTTTACTTCTTTTAGCCTTAGCTTCTTTAATTAGTGGTATTTTGGTTATTTTCACAACATCTCATTTACTTTTAAAAATAAATAAGGGGACTATTAATTAAAGCGTGACATGTATATATTATATATTACTTTTGTTATTATATATTATTATTATTAAATATATATAACATATGTATATATTATGAGAGCGTGACATGTGTCTGAATATAAATTATTCAGATTGAATAATCAAAGAAATATTCAGACTGAATAAAACTGAATATAGTATTTATTCCGTTTGAATAATGTTTATTCAGACTGAATAAATACTATATTTAGTTTTATTCAGTCTGAATATTTCTTGATTAATCGGTATGAATATGACACGTGTCACATTCTCATTTGTCCTCATGTTTACAACCAAATTTGAGTTCTCATTTGAACATGTCCTTATATATATACACACACACACACATATATATATACACACTATATTAAAAACATTTTTTATGTATGTAGCAATGTTTATTAATACTACAGATAAACATAATCAAATACATGATAAACATCTTATTTTAAATATAAAAAATTTAGAACATAATTAAGATAATCACTAAGTTATAACAGAATACTTAATTATTATTTTTATAAGAAGTTGTATTATTAAACCAAAAATAAATTACTTTGCTATTAAACCTTAATTAAATATAATAAAAAACTGAAATAAATATATTACGTAGAAAAGAGTTTTTAAATGAAGCATTAAAAACCGTTTTCTCAAAACCACGTAAAACCATTATAACATTGATACAGACATAAAAAAATGAAACATTAAAATCGAGATATATTTATTTGCATTATGCGAGTAACTTCTAGTATATAATAATGTACTATTTTCTATATTATTATGATTCTTATATTTATTTATTATTTTGTTATAAATTAAGAAAATATTTATGTATTATTTTATTATAATATAAGAATTAAATATTTATTTATAGAAATATATTTCATTTAAAATTGAAAAAAAGGTATAGACGAGAAAATGGGGAAAAATTAACTAATAATTTAAATTTATTAAAAATAATAAACGAGAAAATTAGAAAAAAATATTAATTAAAAGTGATTAAAAAGATAGAGATAAAAAAATTAATTAATAATTTATATAAATGTGAATATAATATAATATAAATATTTAACTAACAAAAATAATAAAAGAAAATACAACAAAAAAGACAAAAAACAAAAAAAAATCTAAAGATTAATCTAGTCTTAGGGGTGTCCTTAGCAAGTGACAGGGGTGCCATTAGCCTCCCCATAAATAATTGTAGTACTTTTATATAATATATTATATCAATATGATTTGTAGAGTGAGGTTCAAATGAGAACTTTGTAAATTTAAAGGTACACCTTGTGGACCACATATGATGTGGGTCCCACACATTAAAAATCAAATCTGATTCAATGATGGGTCACATTGAATCAAATATGATTTTTTAATGTGTGGGACTCACATCATACGTGGTCCACAAAATGTTTCTTTGTTCTTTTAAATATGGGGTGTTCTTGTATGATCCCTCCCCATGATTTATATGTTTTTATATATATATATATATAGGGGTGGGTTCAAATGTGAACCTATCTTTGATTGTGAACATGAGGATGAATCACAACCATCTATTTTAAATCAGATCAAAATATAAGGGATAAAATTTGCGGTGGCATTTTTGTAAATAAGTGGAAAACTCAGGTCATGGCTTAAATCATAAATACAACCTGACGATTTAAATAAGAACCAGGCATCATCTTCTTCCCCAAATTTATTTATCATCTTACTCAAATTTCTTCATGATCTTCACCAAATTTCTTCATCATCTTGCCCAAATTTCTTCATCATCTTCCCCAAAAGAAATTTCACTTCCGCCCCCAAATTTCTTCATCTTCCCCAAAATAAATTTTCGCACAAGTTTGTTTTTGCTTTGTGTTCATCCTTTGAATCACAAGTCTTTTCAGATCCAGATTTTTTTTCTTGATAAAGTGTAAGAAGGTTATTCAAATGTTTTTTTCCCTTTAATATGATTGTTCATCGTTTTATCACAAGAAGCTTCTGTGAAACACATTTGCTTGAATTCTTGCTTTTCAAAACCTTTGGTTCCATTGTAGCTTATATTCAGACTGAATATAAGCTATAATTTGGGGTTTGTATACTTGTAGCTTATATTCAGACTGAATATAGTCTAGAATTATGTGTTTGAATAATTGTAGTTTATATTCAGTCTGAATATAAGCTACAATTATGGGTTTGTATAATTGTAGCTTATATTCAGTCTGAATATAAGCTAAAATTATGTGTTTGAATAGTTGTAGTATATATATTCAGTCTGAATATAAGCATGACATTGTGATATCATAATGTCATGTTTATATTCAGTCTGAATATAAGCTATGATTTCGGGTTTGTATATTTGTAGCTTATATTCAGTCTGAATATAAGCTACGATTATACAAAGTTCAAATTTTAGCTTATATTCAGACTGAATATAAGCACTAAAAGTCTTACTGCTTATATTCAGACTGAATATAAGTTATAATTATAAAAACACCTAATTGTAGTTCATATTCAGTCTGAATATAAGCTACGATTTTACAAACTCAAAATTTAGCTTATATTCAGTCTGAATATAAGCTACGATTATACAAACTTCAAATTTTAGCTTATATTCAGACTGAATATATACTACAATCTGGTGTTTTTATAATTTATGTTTATATATTCAGTCTGAATATAAGTTACAGATCGACGCATCTTTAACATTAGAACAAATTCTCGATCTGTATTCTCGAAATATTTAACATAATCGCAATCAGTGAACAAATCACATGTTTGATCAACAAAAAGAGTAGAATTTTCAACTGGATCACAATCGATTCAATTTTCTGATGAAAAAACAGAGTCTATTGAAAAGAGGAAATCAACAATTTAATTTCAAAAATCGCAAATCCAATTAATAAAGTTCTTCACAGCAATGAATCTGATTAACAGAAAAGAAGACGATTAACAGAGAAGAAGATGATTAACAGAGAAGGAAGAAATAAGCGGGAGTGATATCAATGAGCAGCTTGAATAAAAATTGCCAGAATTACCCCTCAAGCCACAATTAAAGAGCAGCTTGATATGACTTAGATCAAGGGCTGAGATCTGTCTTCATGTTCACAATCAAAAATAGGTTCACATTTGAACTTTCCTATATATATATATATATATACCACAATATAGAGTCTCATATAAGAATTCACTCAGAACTAAATTAATTAATTATTTGTGCACCATACATCATTGTTGTACATTGTAGATTATCATTCTCTTTTTCGATTAACCTCTAATTTGGGGACCTTGAAGAGAACACCAAAATACTAGTAGTAATATTGATTTATAGACACTCCCATTAATGGTGGTAATAGGAAGAGAAGACAATTTCAACAATTATGTTGTTCTTGGTTAAAGATTTAGAAGAACAAGTCTGATGTTTCATACTAGAAGTTGCGAACAAACATCTAATGCAATACCCTTAAACTTTGAAAAACGACTAATTTAAAATTTTCAATATTACATCAATGATGGATAAACCCCTTCATGGCTTCCTATAAATCAATACTTGAAATTCTTCGAATAACAATTTCATATACACCTCGACAAAAGATAGGTCAAGTCTTATACTAAGACATAATTATGGTCGCGGACGCAAGCAAAATAGGGGTGCGACCGCGAACAATGTAAATTTCGACCAAAAGATGATTTTTGACAAATGTGATAACCAACTCAACCAATATCTACGATACTTCTAAATGACTACAATAAGATCGAAAATATATGAAACTTGAAATTACGGATATTAAAAATTCGGGTGTTACATCTAATTACCCAAAAGAGAAACGAAAGTGACAAATTGTACTATTTATACTAAAGTGGAAGACTAAAGAATAAAAAAAAGTACAAAGGGACATGTTGTTTAACGGTTAATACCCGGTATAAAGTCAACAACTATATTACATAGCTTAGTATACTTGTAACTTGTAAGACATATCTTTCGAGGAGAATCAACTTCCATCAGCAAAACATATTTTTCTTCTTCAACTTAAATAAAGAATCTCTGTAACAAAACACTTATAACTCAACCGAACCACTAACCGGTGTGGTTGCAATTGTTGTAGCAATACTTATTTTTGTTAATATTTTATCCATAATAACAACAAATAAAACTAATTTCTACAACCTACTCCATACTCAATAAAAGAAAATTAAAAATAAAAAGACTCAATTTGTGAATGATATACTAAAAATAAGATAAATTAAAATCCTAAGAAATATTTAAAGTGGACCAAAAGTGGATATGAATATATACACATCAATAACATTATTGGCTCTATAAATTTAAGGGTTCAATATTGTTTTCGAGGAATTTAGATTTTATGGAGGGATTTTGATTGAAATGAATTTAAAATCATTGATGTATTTGCTTTATAGGATTTGAAATAGAATTGGATTCCGTCATTTATAAATAATTTATGATAAAAAAATTAACTTTTTTATTAATTGATCATTACAAAACAAATATTTTTAAAATTTAAAAAATCTTATTTTATATATTATCAATATATACTTTATGGAATTGGATTCCGTTATTTATAATCAAAAAATAAATTTTTTATTAATTGATCATTATAAAACAAATATTTTTAATATTTTAAAAAATCTTATTTCATATATCGTCAATATATACTTTGGTAGCCTCAGAAATCACTTTATAGGTGGGCAAATAATGTGATAAAGTATTGTTATTTTTAAGTTTTAACCACCATGAAAAATTCGTTTGAAAGTGAGGATATTATCGCAAAAGGTATCAAATTTTTGGTAACATACTTTTGATAATTTATTGCACATTATACCGGTCAAATAGATGGTAATTAATCTTATCGATTTTCGTTATTGCTGCTGGATTGGCTGTAAGGCTTGCTTCTATTGGACCTGGTAGACTTGTAGTCCAATACTTTTCATGTCGATAAATCTTCTGTGAAGCGTTTAAATCACTACATTTTCATTTGTTTGGTATATTTTTTATACTTGTTTTACAAAATTAAAATAAAACATTGTTGAGACACCAAATAACTATTATATCATGTTATTTTATGAACATGAAACAACAAATAGAACGGATTTGATGTGATTGATGGTATTGGTCTAAACACAATGTATTTGACGTGAGACAAAACTAAAACTATCATTTACAATTACAATATAGTTGATGTGTTCAATTAAATAACAACCAGATATTTATGACGTGACATTAACATTTTTATTTTATTTTTGGAACTTTGACATAACTTTGGGCAATAGTTATGGCCTTGTGGTACAAGTTAATACTTGAATTGTCAAATACTATGTTTACATTATGGTTTTACTACCTTCTTCTTATATCCTACCAAAATTACTTATGTATTTAGCACCCTTTAACTTAACCATTTTGCTCCATCTTTCTACCATATTTACCTAAGTGATCTCCTTGTTCATAGGTGTCTCTATCTCTCTCTCTCTCTCTCTATCTCTCTCTCTCTCTATCTCTCTCTCTCTCTCTCTCTCTCTCTCTCTCTCTCTCTTTCTCTCTCTCCATACAAAATATTTTATATATATACACACACACCACATATATATTTGTGTGTTTCTCATGTGTTAATGAAGTTTAATAGTGATTTACAGGATATGTTTCCATTAATGTTGATTCTTGGTTTGGTTGCTATTACCATTGCTTGGCCGATCGATTATTTTGATGTCTTTGATTATGGAGCTACTGGTTTTGGAGAAGTCGATGATTCTCACGTATGGTTTATGGTTAAATGTTAAGAGTTGTTGACTTTCAAATTCTTTTTATTTCACTTTGCATCGTAAATAAAGCATGTTTTCTAGAAACTACAAACAATTGCCACATTTTACAAGAATAAGTGATTTTAGCCAAAAATGGCTAGTAAGGATGTCTTTTTGCAAACAATTTGCTGAAGACTAGTTGTATTGGCAACTTGTACGTGTTTGTTACGGTATTTTCGCAAAACAATGGCTGGTTTATTATGAAAAACCAAATAATAAGTTCATTTTATTTTAGGGTAATCAACTTTCTAAACCACTTTAATGTAGTTTTGACCCCATTTTTACGAGGAAAAAAAATGTACATAAAGCATACTTTACATGTTTTTTTAATACATTAATTCAAATATAACAAAAAAAATGCCCGAATATTTGACCAAAAAGCAAGTACGATGTTTTTTTTAAAGTTTGTGCTACTCTTCGAACTGTCCTTACATTACTAGTCCCAGAACTATCATGGAAGAAGTAATTAATTGCAGCGTCTTAAAACACGGTAGGTGGGACCGGATTGAAACCTGAAGCGAAAATTCGATGAAAATTTTATTTTATCTTTTGTTTTAATAAATGAAAGGTGGTGTTTTTCAGGCATTTGTGAAGGCATGGAAAGATGTATGTAATGGAGAAACAAAAGATGAAGTAGGGGTGATTGTTCCTAAAGTGGGGACTTTCTTGTTGAATCCTATCATCTTTTATGGACCATGCAACCCTCAAATCATTCATTTCATAGTAAGCAAACAACTTTCTTTTAACTTCTCTTCATCTTTCTAATTATTTTCCTGAAAGATATATTCCAATTTAAGAAAATATTATATAAAATATTTAATAGAACTTCATCTTAATAATTTGTTTCCAACTTCTCTCTAATAACTAACTATAACATATTTATATAAGACGTGTTGTTGTTGTTGATTCTGAAAACTTAAAGGTCTTATTAAATATTGTATTCCAATGGTTATGAAATTTCTAAAATGCCAATTTTGTAGTGATGATAAATAAAATTTTGATATTTGTTTAATAATAAAATAAAAAATGTGTTTGACTAGGTATGGTAATGAGACATGTCCATTGGGGAACTTGGTCTACCCGCTCCTACGGGACTGTGGATTCCCCATTAACCGAAGATGGGACAGGATCCTCAAAAGTTAAAAATCGAGGAAGAGGATGGGGCTGGGGAACGTGATCACTGGCCCATCTCGTCTCGTATATTAAATATTTATTATTTAATATATCGTGCATTTATTGTTAGATATATTACTTAAAAAACTAAATCTAGTATCTTTAAGATTTAGAAATCATTTTTTGACCTTTTTTCTTTATTTATATTTTTTTCTGGCTTGTGTTACTCATTTTACAGATAAAAGAACATGGAACATCGAAAACGTTTGATCAAACAATTATGTATAATGTTATGATTTTATTAATATATAAATATTTGATACTTCATAAAACAAAATTTTTCATTAGGAACGGAATGGAGATCGAAGATCAAGGACGAGGATGGGAATTAGGGTCCCATTCTCATGCCTATCAATACTTCTATTTATTTTATTAAAATAAAATTATAATATCAAATTAAAAACTGCATTTTAAAATGTTTGAAAGTTCAATTTCATATATCAAAGTCGAGTTTTTTTTAATAAAAAATATGGTACTTTTTAAAATGTTTTGTAAAAGTAGGGTGATTCCAATTTGTTTTGTAAATTAGGGTTAAACACCTTAAATGTTAAATACTTTTACAACTTCAACTCCTTCATTTTTTAAACAAATTTTAATTAGACCATTTTCTTATCTTTATTTTTATATTACATCTTTGTTGTATTTTTTATATAAATCTGAATTTTTGATACTTTTATTTTCAATTATACAATTTTTATATACATAATTTTCTTTTTAATTACATCTTTTGTGTTATTTTTTTCAATTAAACCTTTATTCAAGTCTTTTATTTTCTTTATTACATCATTTTCTTTTCAATTACACAATTTTAAAAAGGTATTTTTTATTATTTTTAATAACTTACTTTATAAAAAATATTTTAGCAATTTTCTTAAATTGATACCAATATTAAATATGATTATTATTATTTTATTTATTGATCTATTAAACACAATATTTTAGTATTTTTTTTTTTTCATATTTATTATTCTATTTTATAAGTTATACCTTTATTTATATTCCAAATAATAGATAATTAAGAAAATAAAACATAGTACGACAAAAAAAAAAGTATATATAATTATGTATAAGTTATATATATATATATATATTCACAATTTCCTTTGTTGATTTGATTTTATACAACTTTTAACTTCTTATATTGATCTCACTTGATATAATTTTTAGTATGTTGATTTGATCTTACATTTTTTAAATTTTATGTTCATTTTGATTTTATATAATTTTAAATATTTTCAACTTAAGTGATATTGCACATTTTTAACAAATAAAATCATGTTGATTTGATTACACAAAATATTTTCTTTGTTTATTTTATTTTACACGATTTTTGAATTTTTTACTGTGATTTGATTTTGTACCAATCTTGAACTTTTTACGTTGATTTGATTTTACACAGTTTTAAACATTTTGAACTGCATTGATTTTAGACATTTTAAACATCTTAGCTAAATTGATTTTACACATAAATAAATATAGAAATAATATAAATACAAAAAATATTCAATATTATATCAACTATATATTTACAAGAATTAAACTTATACATAAAATATAATAAAAATGTAATATAAAATATAAAGAAAATAAAGGGGTGTCATTAAAACTACTGATAAGATATTTTTAATAAATAAACTTGTTAAATATAAATAAATTAATTTTAGTTATATATTCACAATAATTAAATTTATATATAACATATAATGAGAGTATAATATAATATAATAACTAAAATGAATGTAAGGGTGTTATTGAAATTTGCTATCAGATCAAAAGAGTTGAATTCAAAATAGTTTTGGGTCCAACATCCTACTTTTGCAAAACAAATTTAAACTACCCTATATTTACAAAACATCTTATAAACAACCCTATTTTTGCAAAAAAAAATCATTAAAGTCAAATAGTCAAAGTCGGGTAAACCATTATCAAAGTCAAATTTACGACATATGACAACCATGTAACATATAATTTATAAAACCGCTTTTGCTTTTCTAATAGTAAATCATTCGTCGTACACTTTTTTTTTATCTGGTTTCTAAAAAACTTAAATATGTAAACAAAAAACAAAAACTATGTCAATCGAGGCATAAATATGGATTTAAAATAAATAATCACGTTAATATTTCGAAAGTCCTTTAACAAATTTTTGTATACATAACTTCATTTTCCAGATTTTAGGTACAATCATCGCTCCTAGTTCACCTACATCATGGACCGGTCTCGATTTAAGCAAATGGATAGCGTTTAAAAATGTTACAGGTCTTAACGTGTATGGATCAGGCCTTATAAACGGACAGGGAATGCGTTGGTGGGACCAATCATGTCGATACCATCCAAAGAAGGTACGTTAAATAAATACCAAATCAAATGTTGTGTAGCAAAACTGCAAGTCCGAAAGTTTCCCGAGCCCAAATGACATTAATGTTTTTCATGTTTCTAGGACGGTTGCACCAAACTAGCACCAACAGTAAGTATAGTCGTTTTTATAATACAATTAACAAATAAGAATGTGGAGTTAGGATCATTTGAGAACAATATTGTTTGGTGAGAACTAGAGGCTTACAATTATGTTTGGTGAGAACTATGAGAATGCCTCTTATTCTTTGGATGAGCTTTTTTAAATTATGGTTCATAAAAGCACGGTGGCATTTTTTTATAAATAAATGGAACTCCAATGAACGTATCCGACCTCCATCTTCATCTATTTTCACATACTTACAATAACCTCTGAGGAAGACGAAAAAAAAAAGACAGAAAGTAACCCCCCCCCCCCCCTTTACAAAAACACACACGATCAGCTCCATCCATTTAAAAGATATCAAATGACTCTGAGGTGTTCTCACCATTCTCACCCAAAAAAAAGTTCTCACCAAAACCAGCCCTATGAATATATGACACAAGGGCCTAATATTGTTGCAGGTACTCAATTTCTTATCATGCAAGGAGGGCACATTGAGTAACCTTCAAATTGTGAATAGCCCACAAACTCATGTGCTAATTATCGATTCTAAAGGGTTTAATGTGGATAATGTGATGATCCAATCTCCCCAAAATGCCCCCAATACTGATGGCATTCACATTCACTCTTCTCATTTTGTCAAAATCACCAACTCCATAATTGGCTCAGGTATGCAATCAAACCAAACAAACTCGGTATATTTCATCTGACTGTAGGGTCAGAGGGTAAGAAGTACAAACCTTATCTTTGTTCCAAGAAATAGAAATGTTGTTTCTAAGAAAATTGATACAAACCTTACCTCGGTTCCAAGAAATAGAAATGTTGTTTACGAGAAAATTGCAGTCATCATAGCAATCAAATCAACTATGACATAATTTTAGTGAAAATATATGTCTGGGACAAGTGAATTGACAGGTTTTCCCCTACCACCTACGGATGAGCATCGAAACCGGGTACCCGCCTTTAAAACCAGAACCGTTTAGAAACTGTCGGTTCCGGAACTGGAACCGATGTGATTGGTTCTGGTTCCCGTTCCTAAAATACAGAACCGATCAGAATCGGTTCCGGTTCCGGTTCCGGTTCTCATTTTTTTGGAACCGTTACACGCTCGGTATCCGTTACCCGCCACTTTTAAATAAAAAATATTTTATATAATTATAAATAATAAATAAAAACTCAAACTTTCTAGTTTGTTTATGTAATAGTTAGTTTTTATCAGATTAGTTTTGACCAATTGTTGTATTTATTACTTTAAGTGTGTATTTTGTAGTTTATAATTACATTTTTATCGTATGCAATGTAAAAAAATAAATTAAAAAAAAAAAGTTGAAACCGGGTACCCGGTACCGAAACCGGTTCCCATCAGTTTCGGTTCCGGTTCCAAAATATAAGGAACCGGTGTTAGCGGTTCCGATTCCAGTTCCGGATTTCCAGGAACTGCCGGTTCCGGTTCCATGGAAAATGTCCGGGTACCCAATTATGCTCACCCCTACTACTACCAACGGATGGTAGCAATCAAATCAACTATGACGTAATTTTAACGAAAATACATGTACGGGATGAATTGACAAGTTTACCCCTACGACCAACAGGTGACGACTGCATTTCAATAGGAGACTTTACATCAAACATCGATATATCCCATATAAAATGTGGTCCTGGGCATGGTATAAGGTGAGCAATCCCCTCCCACACTCTTAACCACCACCAAGGGTAAAAAAGGCAAGCAAAATGTTGATAAAATTCCATTTTATGTGGTTTGTTTGTTAATAGCATTGGGAGCTTAGGGAAGGATGGAAACATTGTGCAAGTCGAAAACATACACATAACTGATTCATCGTTCAAACAAACCACAAATGGAGCTCGAATCAAGACTTGGCAGATCGGTCAAGGGAACATCCGACACGTTATTTTTGAGAATCTCGTATTTGATGATGTCGAAAACCCAATAATTATCGACCAATACTACTGTAATGTTCGTGGCATGTGCAAAGAAGAGGTAATAAATAACTAATAACCATCCGGGTTCTTGAATATATATATATATATTGATTACACAAAATCATGCTTAAAATTTTCATATTTTTTAGAAAACTGGCGTCAAAATAAGCGATGTGGTTTACAAGAATCTTTACGGAACATCTTCTAGCAGCATTGCTATCAATTTAAACTGTAGTAGATCCGTACCTTGCTCTGGGATTTCAATGAAAAATATAAACTTGGTGTCGACTCAGCCTGGGAAGCCGGTGACATCTAGTTGCACAAATGTCATTGGAACGGAAGTTGGAGTGAATCCATCTTGTTTCAGGAACTAAAAATCTCATCCAAATCGTAATCATGAGATTATTGCATATTCTGAACTAATATCTATATAAATTTGAGATCTTTATAGTAATATATATTCCAAGAAAAAAACTTATCTTGGATAACATACATCAGTAGTAATGAAATACTATTTTCTTGGTGCTTATAAGTTACAAGTTATCAACCACCATTTTCTCCATTTCTTAGATTCCCAAAGTTGAATCTCGTTTCTAGATAACCACGAAACGAAACTAGAAATGGAGGGAAATGGGATATAACCAACTTCAGGAAACAGGCGTACCGAAATTATCAGATACAATGCTTCGCATGGAAATCTTTGTCAGATAGCATACCGCCGATGAGGGTCTTAATCCTTTCAGCTCCAGGGCCTGGTTTCAGTTGAGTTGCATTCTTGACTATACTTTCGGCAATAGTTTTATTTGCATCACTTCTATCCAACCAATTGCCTGTATATTTACAGAAAGAATAAATAAACAGGATATATATATATAGAGAGAGAGAGAGAGAGGAAAGTTCAAATGCGAACTCAAATTTGGTTGTGAACGCGAGGACAAATGAGAGTGCGACATTTGTCTGAATGTAGACTATTCAGACTGAATAATCATAAAAATATTCACACTGAATATTCTGATTGAATATAGTTATTCAGTCTGAAAACTGTTTATCCAGACTGAATAAAAATTCTTTGATTATTCAGTCTGAATATGACACGTGTCGCGCTCTCATTTGTCCTGAGAGTTCACAACCAAATTTAAGTTCTCATTTGGACCCGTTCCTATATATGTATATATATTTATTTTATTTGTTTGTATATATATATTACTAAAAAGGTACAAATTAGATATAAATTCTTCAATTTAAAGAAATCTTGCAACAAAATAACAATTATAAATAAAGAAAAACAGTTGAGAGAATGGGATTACTTGTGACAAACCCATCGGGTTCACGTCCTAAAAGTTGTAAATCAATTTTGTCGAGCAATTCCTTATCTTCACCAAATTTTCTAGCAAATGGTGCATGGCTTTCCACCATTCTTTCATAATCATCAATGGAAAGAAAATGGGGGTGTTGTTTAGGGGGATTATCCCAAGAAATAAAATGAAGGTCATGATTTACAGTCGTATTTTTGAACTCATCCGCATTGCATATTACTGTGTGAAAATACCCTTCTGGAGATGAAAGAAAGTTGGCATAATACATAAGTACGATTCTTGGAAGATTATCCCAACCCCATAAACAATATTCTATAAAGGGCCGAGAAAGCATCATCCAAGCAGAACCTGCAAAAGATCATTGAAAAAAAAAATGAGTTCTATAACAATAGGTGTCGAAAAAGGTCAAGAATTATTTAAAAAAATTAAGAAATTAGAAGTTGGAAATTGGAACAACATAAAAATAAGCAAATTTAGTATCATATACGAAATATTTGTACTTGTATGCATAATATTGAAACAAATATTACCTGTGAAGAGTTTGTAAGCAGTAGGCACACTTCTTTTCTGGGAGACCCAAAATACGTCTGATTTTTTAAGACTATACAGCCCTGGATCAATTATAACAGGCTTGGCTCTTTGGTATCTAGAAGACACCAAAAAAGAGAAGATAAAAGAACAATTTTTTTGCAGCAATTATATGAAGTATGTGGATTTTTACTGGAAAAATATGTAAGAGTACTTTAATTATAAATAGGGTAGATAATGCACATACTCTTTCCAGCCAATGTCACTAGTATGCTCGATAAAATTTAGGTCTCGAGGAACAGTTGAAAATGTGTGAAGTAGATCTGTCAAATATATAAAAACGAGCATTGGGTGAGACGATGAGGATGGAACCATGAATAATCTAAATATATATATATATATGTATATGTGTGCACATTTCTTTATTCACAGGGATCGTAGAAAGATAATAATAGCTTTGTAATATAGGTTAAACGGACTTGTTTGAAGAAAAGCATTACAGAATTCTCTCTGTTTTTGAGCTAAATATGAAAAACAGAAGTATATTGGTATTAGATGTAACAAAATCAATCTCAATCTTTTTGGAATTTTGAATACATTTATGTTTGATCTTGGCAGTCAAAAACGCGCTTAAACCTGTATCTTAAGAAGTCAATTTATCTTTGAGAGCTAAAATACCAATCAAGTTTCTTTGGATGATACTGATTTAGACATCACTTAAATAACTTCGGATGCTTTGTATAATATTGACCTATATTTATTAAGCTCATCCAGCTTTTAAATAAACCAATAAGGTAAACAAACAATTCCTTCTAGAACCCTCACAAAGCCGAGCAATCTTGGTGCACCAGGACCAACTAGCGGCTTTCCGGCATGGGTTTTTTTTAGCCGTAAAGTTCAAAGGGTATATAATCAGTGCACAAAAGATGTAATAACTAATGCAGGTTCAGAAAATGAGGACCAAAAGGGGCAAAATTAACCTATTAGCTATGCATTCATTCTTCATACTGGATGTTTTCTAGTTGATTCAATGGTCAATGAACCCATAAATTGAAGCTCTCCAAAATCCATTCAAGTCAAACAAGAATCACAAGAAAATTTCATCCCTACCCATTTTAGGCATTGATTCTATTGACCCTTTTAAAGATGAATATTTTTCTCTAATTAACGTGACAACACAAAGTTAGGCAATTGCATACATTTAGCCATACAAAACCATGCGGCCCAACTGTTCGACAAAATTCCTAAATGGAAAAAAAATACTCAAATCATCGAACACGTACCATCTTGGGTGACTAAAGGGTAATCAGAGGCACTCAAATTGATAAACCAATCCCAATCACCACCTTCTTTCAATAGAATCGCAGCGGCATGAAGCGTATTCGTGACCATTGTAGGTCCTCTATAAGTTACCAAATTAGACCTAGTTACCACCCTAACATTACCCACTTCCTGAAATACAGCCTCGTTCTTCACAAAATCAACAAGCTCCAATCTTTCTTCAGCCGGTGACTCAAGGTCCAGATGCACCACATACTGATTCAGCGGATGGTATAACGCCTTAAGGGTCCTCTTCAATGACTCAACATCGCCACTTGAACCAGAGATCAAGTAAGCAAGTTTTGGAATAGATGAAGCAGGTTTAGTGGGCGAGATGTACAGTTTCGATTCAACAAAAACTGGGTTTTGATGGGTTTTGGATTTTAATGTGGATTGATGAAAAGGGTTTGAAGATGAAGTGAAGAACAGAGAGAAGATGATGAGGATTGTGGAGGTGAGCAGAGATAAGATTAGAGGAAGAAACCATGCTTTCTTTTTCAATGGTTTGATGGTCGTCTCCATTGATGGAAACATCAAGAGTTATGGATCAAATTTGTGCATTTGAAGACGAAGAATTTGAGGGTTTTTCTTGAAATCTGTTTTTTGTTGAAAAGGATTAAATGCGATTAGGGATTTGGGAAAGTGAAAAATGGGGAAAAAGGTGATCTCCTGTGATATGTATGGAAGAGAAAAGAATCTATGGAGTTAGTGCTTGTGAAGTTGATTATTGCAAGAAAATGGGCGCATTGTGGCCTTCGCTCAAAATAGTGAAGGAGTGTGTGTGGGGGAAGATTAAAGATAGTGTTCTTTATGGGGGTCAAGGTCAAACCCTCTTTAACTTAATTTCAAATTAATATATAATTATAAAATCAATTCCATTATGGTCATCAAGTTTGGTATTTCTTGGTCTAGTAGTTCATAAGTCAAACAATATTTTTCTTATATTCTCAAAGATAATTTAATTTAATGGGTAAATGATGAAAATAACTGATATAACCTGTCGATGGATAGTGTTACTTTGGAAAATTTCAATTGTAGAGATGATAATGGTATTTATAAGTGTAGCCTTTAAAGATAATCAGGTCTGAAAGTAAGAAAAAGGAAAGCGTTAAGAAGGAAATGTGTTGACTTTGAAGATTATGAGTTGCATTCAAGATGTAGTTTGTGTTATTAGCGAACGTAATATTGTACAACATAAGAATAACGACGTATTGGAGAATTTTGTTAACAAACGGGGTAATCTATGATGAATTGGAGCTTATAGTGTGGGACACTGTGGTGTAACTACTCCTTAATATTATTTGTTGAAAAATCTAGAAAATGTATGGGAAGTATTTGGTTTTCCTGTTTGAATGTAATCATACATAGTAGCAAAATGATGGGTACAAGTGATCGAACGTCTCTTATTTTGTGTTAAGAATTCTGGATTTTTACGTTTAATGTGGCAAACTTTTTTGTATTGGCAATTTTAGGTCAATTATGAGATTTTTTTTTGTCTAATTACAAGATGTGGAATATTTTTTAATCTAATTATCTAAGGTTATAATTATTTGAGGGTAGAATTGTACAACTATTGGTTTTCTTTCATTTACTATTTTACAAAAGAAAAGAAAATGTTAACATCAGGCTTTCCTATTCTTTCTATCTTGAAACCGTTGCGTAACTTTGGATGAGAGGCTCAAATCTGCAAGTTTGAGATCGAACAAAAGATCCACTGCAACAACTGCCAAATTATGGGATGAGTTTCACCCATTGGTTGGTAAACCATAACCTGTGATTAGAAATGTTAAATGCAAAACTATAATCTTGATATATTTTTTGATAACTCTGGTGTCGATCTCATATGTCATGTATCTTTGGGTCGTGAAGTAAAATTAAAATGAAACAGATTAATAGAAACAAGGATCAAAAGTAACAAGTTTATTAATCATTATCATCCAATTGAGCAACTTCAAAGTTAAACTTCCCTTTATATGGACAGTATAATAATCAGGTTTAATAATAAAGTTTGGGGTGATTTGTATTTTTAGAAGAAGGCTTGAAGTGATGGAAATATGAATATATGCATCTTTCTTTTCTTAACGAAGAAGAAAGAAAAAAATGGATTTTGGTCGCTGAGTGATTTTGAGCAGAAGAAGACGAAGAAAGGTTGGATTTTTGGTCATGTTATTTATTTATATATATATATACACACGTATGTATGTATATATGTATATAGAGACAGGATCGAACAAGAACGATATCTATTTAAAAGAACACGAAAACAAACAAGTCACATGCAAAACCACATATGATTTTTCATTAACGGTTAAAAAAAGTGTGGGGCGGCTTGTGGTTGGGTCTTCAGGTCAGGGGGTAAAGATCGACTGAATCACATGTGATTTTGCACGTGATGTTAGTGTAAATCACATACGATTTTCCATTCTCGTGTTCTTTTAAATATATACCGTTCTCATTTAATCATGTTTCTATATATGTATATATTACATATATATATATATATATATATGTATGGTTTAGAGATAGATTGGGTCTACCTTTGGATTGTGACCCGTGACTATATGGGGGTAGATTCACATGTTTAATATCTCAACTTGTTTCCAGTTAATAGGTTACCGTCTGATTGGGATCAATGAGAGTTTTTGTTATAACCATTTTCGATCTGGAATGCATATATTTTTAAATGGTTATTATTTCGATTTTAATCGATTTGGTATAGTTGGATTATTATTGTTATTTGCGATACGGGGTTCAAATACGAGTTGTTGGAAAAATTAACACATATGGGTTATATTTGAGGAATTGTTGTAAAATGATTTACTTGTAAAAGAATGTGTTATCTTATGAGGTAAATGTGAGATTTCTTTCAAAAGCTTAATCGAACATACTTTTAATAAGAAACAGGTTGGGTTGGGTTTTGGATTCGAGTTGTTGATATAATTATTTGATATGTGTTAGCATAAACAAGTTGTTGATATAACTATTTGCTATGTGTTAGCATAAATGGGTTGTTGATCTAATATCTAGGATGGTATTATGTGGGTCACTATTATTGAAATTATCAACAAGAAATTTAGTTGGTAAAAAGAGACTAGGAATTTGGGTATACCTAAAGTGTTATATGCAATTTGTTGGCATAAAGAGGGGTTTATAATTGTACCAAATATGATAATGATACCGTATTACCCGATATTGGTAGGAGACGTGTAAATGATTGTGGGTGGCATAATCGACAGCAAAGGTATAAATAATTATGAGTGGCATAACTAGGAGAAGTGTAAATGATTGTGGGTGGCAAAATCTAAAGTTATCACACGTGATGGGGCAACAGGTTTGGGTTCGAGTTGTCTCATCCTTGAGATGAGACATTCATAGTTGTCTTATCCTTGAGACGAGACATTCAAAGTCCTTGCATCGATGTGATGCGACATTTTTTGCCACAAAGATATCTGGAATTTTTTTAACTATGTCATGTGATGTCCTGGTTGAAAAGAGTTTTTATACGAAATAAGGGAAAGTCGTATGAGTCGGGTTATGAGACGAGAAATGATTAGTATGTTTCGATTTGAAAATATACTATTTTAAATTATATGAAGTTTCAGTTGACTTCTAAATCTATTTTGAAGATTTGAGTCAAGATATGCTAACGAGGATTCACGTACTAGACCGTATGGTCTAATCCTCATTTTGTTTTAAAAAATATGCATTTCATGGTAACAGCTGACGGTGTTATTTACGGGTTAAAAGTGTGAAGCATGTCGAGAGAATTTGTGGAGTTTAATTTTAATCTTCTTTATTACTTGATCGTTGATATGAAGATTATTAGCGGAAAATTATAGTTGGTGTTTGGTGATTGTTGAATTTTATATAATAAGACCCAAATTGTAGCCCCAATGTGGCGTCATGTGTGTCAAATATGTGGTATTTGTTATATAAGAATACAGGTTGTTAAAGACAGAGAGAGGGGAAAATGGAAAGGACATAATTAAAATATACTTAAACTCGAATTAAAAATTCATGTTGTTTCACTTGTAATAACACGTGAGAATTACTGAAATTACATTAACATTTACAGGTTATTAGGCCGCTAAAATTTCAAATTGTTTACAAAGTTTGCATCTAGGACTTAAGATAGAAGTTTTGATTGAATCTCTAAAGTTCGGATGAACCCAAAATAGGTTAATTTGATAATTTCATTATTATATAACTTGTCTTGATATAGAAATCGACACACTCTAGTTGAATCTTTAAAAATGTTTGAAATACCAAAAGATTTTTGGTCTAACAGTATTCAAGTTACCAGTAGAACCCAACCTTTTAGAAAGTCAAGACTTTAAACCTTACCATATATGTAAAAAAGATATGTCAAGTTTATTTATTGTATTACCATATGAATATTATATACTTAAAAAAATCAAAACTTCTTAAAACTAAAATCATTTTAAGTAAAAACATTCATGAACAACCATAAATGTGAGTAGAGAGATCCACAAATAACAAATTGACCAACATTCGAGATTGGTCCTAAAACACTTCATCCCTTGTGGGCCGATTCCAAACCCAATTAAAAATAATGGTTTCATTTTAGTGTTATTTAAAAATAATAAAAACTCGTTGATTTAGATTTATTTATGTTTTATAAAATCTGAACCAACTATAAATCAAGTTCGAAACTACTTAAGAATATACCTGATTTCAATTATGCTCGATTCCTAGATCAATTACTATAACATTTAAGGGATTTTTAATTTCTTTTTTATATTTTCCAAATAAGAAGAACATTTTGAAATATTATAAATTAATACATATTAAAATTGTTGATTAATCCAAAATATGTTAGCCAAATATTATTAAGATAATATCCAAATAAATTTAAGAAATATTTATTACACAATAAACCAAAAGGTTGAATATTATACCAAAAATGTTAGGAACAAAATTAAACATTATCCCAAGGTAATCACTAAAAATTAATAAATAGTTATTAAACATGATAGCAAAATGTTAAATATAATACCAAAAACGTTAACCAAATATAATAAAGATTACCTTTCATTCAAATAGTAAATACATATATATTGACCCCAAAATAATATATATATATATATATATATATAAAAAGCAGGATCATTTCACAGTCCACGTGTCATCTAAGACAGCAACCTTTGACAATCTACGTGTCATCTCCTCTCCTTACCTTCAGAATTGGTTTTTTAGGTTTTTTTCCCTAATCACGCTCCTTCATTTGACTGTTACACTTCCATCTCTCAATCAACAATTTCGTTCTTGCGGTTTCAATCTTCATTTTTTCACATATATTTAAGTTTGCGTCAGTCTCTCTCGATCAACAATCTCGATTTTGCGGTTTCAATCTTGATTGTTTCACATAATTTTAAATTGGTTTTCAAAGTTTCTGTTGTAGGGTTGATGTGGTGGCGACTGAAGTTCCCATGAAGATGACCTAGATCTGTTCTTCACTCCTTAAAGCTTTCAGGTTTGTACTTCACTCCTTAAACTTGCAGATTTTTTTTACATCATAATTCACAGTGATCTACTTGTCCACGGGATTATTTCTTTGATTTTGATTTGTATGATGCTGTTGCAGTTGCCAAGTATAGGGATCAAGTTGCCAAGTATAAGATCATTTCACATTCCACGTGTCATCTAAGGCATATTCCAATCAAAAACTTTATTTTATTAAAAGGATTAAATCCTCTACCTTTCAATGACAATCTATATATATATATATATAGATATATATATATATATATATATATATATATAAAGCAGGATCATTTCACAGTCCACGTGTCATCTAAGGCAGCAACATTTGACAATCTACGTGTCATCTCCTCTCCTTACCTTCAGAATTGGTTTTTAGGTTTTTTTCCCTAAAAGGTACAATTTATTCTCTGTTAGGCCATGGCTGAATGCTGATGGTTGTGAATATAATTTGGTTGGTCTTTCATTTTGCCTTTTCTATTAAATGTGGCTTATCCTCTCATAAACGACTTGCCCTTGTATCTGTTTTTATGCTTTGGTGCAACTTGGTATCTACTGAACTATGGTTCTTACACTTGGATTATCTTGTTGTACTGGCATGCTTGCATGTTCTGTTTTGCTAAACACAGAACCTGGAAAACATTTTCTGGCAATTATTTGAAAACTTTGGAATATACTATATCTATATCTTTATATCTATATCTTTATATCTATATATATATAAAGCATGATCATTTCACAGTCCACGTGTCATCTAAGGCAGCAACCTTTGACAATCTACGTGTCATCTCCTCTTCTTACCTTCAGAATTGGTTTTTAGGTTTTTTTTCCCTAATCACGCTCCTTCATTCGACTGTTACACTTCCATCTCTCAATCAACAATTTCGTTCTTGCGGTTTCAATCTTGATTTTTTCACATAATTTTAAGTTTGCGTCAGTCTCTCTCGATCAACAATCTCGATTTTGCGGTTTCAATCTTGATTGTTTCACATAATTTTAAATTGGTTTTCAAAGTTTCTGTTGTAGGGTTGATGTGGTGGCGACTGAAGTTCCCATGAAGATGACCTAGATCTGTTCTTCACTCCTTAAAGCTTGCAGGTTTGTACTTCACTCCTTAAACTTGCAGATTTTTTTTACATCTTTTTCGAACTTAATTTAGGGGATTTTTTAATTATGTATATATATAAAGCAGATTTCACTTCCATCAAAAAAACAGAAGAAAGTATTGTAAGCATCCCGAAAAATGGCTTCCAATTTATTTCAGCGGGGTTAGTACATTCGCGTGTCAATGATGACACGTTTTATCAGGTATTATAAACCCTTTGCACGTTCAAATTTATTATTAAAGTCATGGTTATAGATTAAACTTTCATTCATTAAATTTTTTAATATATTATTGATGATATTGGATGTATATGTGTTGTTGGCGACATCAAAACTGCTGGGTACATCCATCAAGAACATCAAATTATGCCACATATTTATGCTTAAATGGACCAACATTTGTGTCATGAAAATAGTCACTAATGAATGATACAGAAAGCACATTCGAGGACATCATAGACGCTTATCTCGCATATTTTCAAGTAAGTTCTATTACTCTAGATACTCAAGCTCAAAAACAAATGCTCTTGTTTTCTTGTTTATTTGATTTGTGGGAATTTTGTATAGTTACTTGACCATTTAAATCACACTTAAATGACAAAATGCACATTTTTCTTATAACCACAAACATGATTAATGACACCTTAAAGTTCATTAAAGTTCATCAATAGGCTAGATGAATAGTTTCTCAACTACTTTGTAACCGCAACTAAAATTAATTACGGCTTTTAATCTTCATCATTATATGGTTTTCCAACTTTGTAACCACAACTAAAATTAATGCTTTTAAAACATTAGATTCCATGTTCTCAATATAAATAATTGTTTGTTTACTTTCTAATTATCACTTGCAATTTTTTATTTTTGGAAGCCAACAATCAGTTAAGATTAATGGAGTTCACTCATCTCAAAAATCTCAAAAATGATAGTGGTAATTTCATTATTAGGATAAGAATTTGTAGGATGTGGGAATCTATGAATACCAAAACAAGTGAATTAATTAGCCTTGATATGATTCTGATCGACGAAGAGGTAATTGGGAGTATTGTCAAATTTTTTCTTCTACATATTTACACTTGACATATATTTAACATATATTTCATTCTTTTATTGATCGTAGGAAAATCTGATTCATGCTACCATTTGGAGCAACCTTGTTCCAAAATTTAAGAACCTGTTGCATGAAGGCTCTTTATACGAAGTTAAGAATTTCAAAGTTGTTCAAAGTGTTGGGAATTTCAGGCCTCTTGCAAATGATATCAAGATCATTTTTCAGAAATTCACTTTCATTAAAAAAAATAGAAGAAAGTATTGTAAGCATCCCGAAAAATGGCTTCCAATTTATTTCCGCCGAGTTAGTACATTCGCGTGTCAATGATGACACGGTTTTATCAGGTATTCTAAACCCTTTGCACGTTCAGATTTATTAATAAAATCATGTTTATAGTTTAAACTTTCATTCATTAAAATTTTTAATATATTATAGATGTTATTGGATGTATACGTGTTGTTGGTGACATCGAAACTGTTGGAGCGGGCTGGAAGAAAAGGGATGTCGAAATCATCACTGATTCGTAAGTATTTAAATACTTAATACAATGAATAGTAGGTCATAATTATTGTTCACTACTTGATAATTATTTTTATTTTACTGTTTAATATCATTATATTCAGCTCAATTGCAACAAGAGTTACTTTGTGGGGTAAATTAGGCGAGGATTTTGATGCTACCACTGTGAAAACCAAAGATGCTGGACCTGTCATTCTTATAGTGACGTGTGCAAGAGTGAAAACTTTCCAAGGTATGGTTTTCTACATTTAAATTTACAACCATATATATTGTTAATGTTTATGTTCTAACGATGTTTGCTTACATTTTCACAATGATAGGTGTTGTATATTTGCTACCACAAGCGCAAGCAAAATATTCATAAATTTAAAAATAAGTTGCGTTTCTTCTTTGATTGAAAGATTCACGACCGTTGCAACTCGAATCAATTTTATTGAAAACTCGGATGAGAAAAAGCATCGCGATGAAGATATGCTTTTAGAAAGGATGACAATTAATGACCTATTATGTGCTAATTGGGATAAAGACATGAAGGTACTATTTTAATATGTTCGGCATTCCATAACTTCTCCTTTTTCTCATCCATTTATAAATTGTATTGATAATTACATCTTCTTTAATAATATTTGGACTTCAGGTTTTGTTCATAACTGTTAGAGGGACAATCACTAGCATACTTTCCTCATTGGGATGGTTTTACAAGGGATGCAAAGCTTGCTACAAACAACTAACTACCACAGATGGTGGTTATTATTGTGGAAATTGCAAGGCAGAATCTGAATTCCCTCTTGTGTTGTAAGTCGATTTTTCTCTTTTTACGTCCTTTTGTGAATGTTAATTAACCATCTAAATGATTTCATAGCCATTAATCCGTATCAATGTATAACATTCTTTAGGTATAAAATACACATAAGAATCAAGGACACAACCGGAGAAACGAATTGTGTGTTGTTTAATAAGGTTACCGAAAGAGTGCTTGACACTTCGGCACACAAATTGCTCAACAAACAACCACCAGACAGTCTCGACGTTCCAACAGAGGTTCAAACACTAATCGGAAAAGAGTATGTGTTTAAACTAAAATTAAATGAGTATAATACTATGCATGGACGTGAAAATTTTACGGTCACTAGCCTATGGATTTCTGATGAGAAACTAGAAAAAGATGGTGAAGCTGAAAATGCTGCAAAGGTTGGTTATTATTCATATTCATGTAACAATCTCAAACATTGCAATGTGCATTACTAATTTCTTTTTTCATGGCTTTATTAGGGAAAACAAGTTTTTTCCAAACTTGAAAGCAGTAAACAAAAGGTAGAGAAGACAACTGCAAAGGTATATATGTTTTGTAAATGACAATTGTTGTTTCAAATATTCTAAATTACTTGTAATTTTGCAAAATTATATTAGTTCCTTGTATAAATATCTTGCAGGATTTAGAAGTTACTTCTACGAAGGATGCCATAACAAATGATAATGAGACACCTTCACCAACTAAGAAGAAAAAAAGAGTTGTTGAGAATGATGAGGAAGGTTTTGGCAACTGAAAATTAGTTGCTTTTGTGTCTAATAAAAAAGATCATTTGTATCTTTGCTTGCGTGCAGTTTTTTTATAGTCACTTCATTTTCTTAACTTTCTTTGTTGGTTCCAATTTTTAGTCTGTTTTTTGAGTTTGATGAACAAGTTCCAAATAAGATTTATGATTCATTAGTTCATCTTGATCTGGTCAATGTTAGGGATTATATTCATTCATTTTACCAACTTAAACCTTGATTATGGACATGTTCATATTCTAATATTAATATATATTCAAAATAATTAGGAACCACATTATTATATAATAAGGTATTATAATATCGTACCAATTTATCATAATCAACCCTCTTGAATTATTAGCTTATGTAGCATGGTAGCACCAAGTCTCCTTTTTCAATTTATTATAATCAACCATTATCTCAAGTCTCCTTTCCTAATTTATTATAATCAACCATTATCTACTTTTAACCTCCCAAGCACTACCTAAACTAATAACCGTCAAGATTGCATAACATGTATACTTTAACAATTGTCACTTATTATATATTTAAAACATTATTATTATCATTTATTATATATTTAAAGTATAATTATTGTGTGTGTGTTACATTAATAATACATTGAGCAAATAACTATCATTTATTATGTATTTAAACCATATTATTATCATTTATTGTATTGTTAAAACAAATAATTACCATTAACTATATATTGTGGTTAATCAATTAGTCTTTCCATGTAATCTTTTTCAATCACCTACAATTTCTTACAATACGATAGGTTTTATAGACGTTTTGCAACTCAACAATTGTGCTGTGTAAGGAAAACATACAATTCTCACAACGGCATCTTTCTAATACTCAGGTAAACTTCTAACTAAATGATATTGTTTCTTCCATTTTTATTCCATCTTTTATTATATATGTTTTGTTTTTTATATTCAATTCCTACCTTTCTCTTTAAGTCCTAAAAGCCTCCATTCTCAACAATTCTTACATAGCATGTTTTAAAATATAATGATAAATTTTATTTGGACATGGACTTATATGGTTTTCATCTTTCCTTTGCTTTCAAATCGAGAACACCTAAAACCTTCAAAGTCTTCCAACTCATTATTGAGAGTTTTGAGCGTTATCTTTAATTCTTCTTTCAGTATGTTCCATCCTTCCAAATGATAGTTGTTTTAACTTTTAAGGTGTCATTTAGCAAAGTATTTGTTTTTGGTTTTATATTTACGGTTTTTAAGCTTGGTAACCTGGATAAAAACGGCATTTGTTAACTGCTTGCATTTATGCAAAACAAAACTCGGTTAGAATTTTTCTTCACCGGCATTATGAAAAAGAACAGTAGTGCTTATTTGCTTTGATGCGGGTGAGGTTTCAATTTTACAAATGTTAAAGCATTACTCTAAAGGTAAAAAGTAAGAGCATCTCTAAAAGATTCTCCAAAATTTCTTCAAAATGGAGAAACAAAAACTAAAATCTCCAAAAAAAAACACAACCATCTCCAACAAATTCCCCATTTTGGAGAACCAAACATTAATAATAATATTAAAATATTGCAATAATTTATTAAAATATTATTGTTATTTCTTTATATTTATTTTCAAAGATTTTCATTGGTGGTTTCATGGGGTAATCATTTTTGGAGTAATCTCCATATTTGTAGAAAATCATCTTCTCTCTCCTACTTTCTCCATTTTGGGGAATTTGTTGGAGCAAAATTTGGCTCAAAATCTCCATTTTCACTATTTTCCCCAATTTGGGGAGGCTCTTGGAGATGCTCTAAGTCCATTACGAATATATATATATATATATATATATGCATTTTTAAATAATGCCAATGTTTACGTGGTTGTGATTCCATTTGGACCTTTTTTAACATTAAGTCCTAACTTCATGGATGTTCATACTCTTTCATATAAACTTACTTTCATTATTGTAAATATACCTATTCAAGATTTTTCATTCTTTCTTTGAGTTATAACATAAACGCCTTGATATAAACTAGAGACCAGTGAACGAACATTTCTTCTTCCAGGTTATCTTCAATCTATACATGCATTTGACCACAAACATGATTGCCTTTCAAATCTCCTTTCATTGATTAAGTGTACCATACATTTTTTACTTAGATTAAAAGGGGTCAATGATGTCTTATAAATTGACGCTTGAATTCTTTTGCAACAAAAACAATAATGGTTTGAATAACTTTTAAGTTTATGTTTGGAAAAAAATATAATTCCCACGCAAGAGAAATAATATTTATATTTATAATGGTTCGAATAATAAGTTTGTGTTTGAAAAAAATAATATAAAACTTCTAAGTTCAAGTATGACATGACATGGTCAAAACCAAAAACATTTTTATTGTTTTCATCAAAATGACTCGATATTTGCCATTTATTTTGTTAGTCAAACATTCCCACATATTGTAACTATAATTGTTATTCAACTATCATGGGAATATATTAGTTTTTCATCTAACCATGGAAGCTCTAATCTAATGTACATTTTTTAATCCAAAACTCTTCTTCAAAGTGTACCTGCCATAAAATGGAATTATTTGACGCGTTAACTGAAGATACTGTACACTTAAGGGAGTCTCAAGAGCATGTCGACAACCTTAAAAAGTTGTACACATGTATGTGTCGTTGTCATGAGAAGCATATCCGACAACTGGAAAATTACCAATCGAGCTCTTCCAATGGAATGACGGACAACAACTTACGATTTGTTAGAGCCAGAATTACAAAGCATGCACGACTGAAACGCAAGCTAATCCGTATTCATAACAAGTATAACCATCGTGCTTTACAAAGAACTCTGAAGAGTCTTTCAAAAACATTGATTTTTTTAGAAATTCAACCGCCTTCACCGACATCAAATATGTCACTCTAGGATCTCAAATGCAAGGTATGAATTGAACCAATTAATTTATATCTTAACCGTTTATCGCTTTACTTATGTATTAACTATATAAATGTGAAAAAAAAATCCAGCTCATCAAACAAAAATACAAGGAATGTTTCTCTCTTGCATCAGTGACACTAACGGCACGACCAATGCTTGCAACGTCGTTGATAACCCAGGTAAACTATGTATTTCATTCATAAGTAAACTTTCAAATATACCACATTTTCAATTTTCATAACTTTGTTTTTTTCATATAGGAAATGGCCATAGTACTGAGAACTCTTCAAACACCCTAATTAGCAAGTCTAATAACGTACAAACCAGACATGCACACGGTAAATATTATTACTTACAAAAATTAGTTAGACTTTTTGGTTTCATATTACTATATGATGCGTACTTTCTTATTTTCAAAATTTATCACAGTTAATTGGACAAAACCATGGTATTTTGGACCTCCTACATACACTTGTCATCATTGTGGTGCAATGCTATGGTATGAGGAACGGAACACCAGAACCCGGAACGTATCGCAACCAAAATTTTCATTCTATTGCATGGAGGGGCATGTGCAAGTGCCATTATTGAGAGAACCACCCGAATACATGTTATATCTCATGAGCGATGCTTCTGGGCAAAAAGGAGTTCAATTTCAAAAACATATCAGAACGTATAATTCCATGTTTGCGTTCACGTCAATGGGTGGTCATATTGATTCATCTATTAATAACTCACAGGGTCCATATGTGTTCCGTATTAGTGGCCAAAATTATCATCGTATTGGATCTCTGTTGCCAGAGAGTGGGCGTAAACCACAATTTGCACAACTTTATATATATGATACTGACAATGAGATTGGTAACAGAATCAACAAATTTCAGGACAATGGTCAATCATCTGCGTTGGACCATGAAATTGTGCATGGCTTATCTCAAATGTTGGATTCTCATAACATTCTTGCAAGAACTTTTCGAATGGCAAGAGATAGGTTCAAATCATCTCCACACACTTCATTTCGATTGTGCCTCAAGGGAACCCGAACAACAGATGGCCGTCAATATAATATGCCAACTGTTTCAGAAGTTGCAGGTTTAATAGTCGGTGATTTTACAGAGTCAAATTGCCATCGTGACATAATTGTTGAGCATCAAAGTACAGGTCTTCAAAGAATCACAGATTTGCATCCAAGTTTCATGTCAATGACATACCCATTAATACACCCATATGGTGAAGATGGTTATAGAACTGACATTCCTTTAAGAAACTTGTCAAACAGTGAATCAAAAAGACAAAAGTTGACGATGAGACAATATTATTGTTTTCGTCTTCAGCAAAGATTATATGAAGGGAGAAGTCTTCTTCAAGGAGGTAGATTGCTTCAACAATATATCGTTGATTCTTACATGGCAATTGAAGAGGAACGTTTTCGATGGATAAGAAATAACCAAACAAAACTCAGAGCGGATCTTTATTCCGGATTAATGGATGCCGTTCACCGTGGTGATTCAGATTGTTCGACGGTTGGAAAGTCAATTATCTTACCATCGTCACACACTGGAGGACCACGCTATAAAGCACAAAATTATCAAGATGCAATGGCGATTTGCAAATGGGCTGGATATCCGGATTTGTTTCTAACTTTCACATGCAATCCTAAATGGCCTGAAATCAACGACATGCTCCAGAAAATCGGTCAAAAGGATCATGAAAATCGTGCTGATATTGTGTGTCGTGTGTTTGAGATAAAACTCTTCCGACTAATGCAAGACCTAAAAAATGAACAACCATTTGGAGAAATAATCGCATGTAAGTCAATACCATACCAACACATATTCTACATTTATTTACTTCTTGAAAATATGCTCGGAGTTATCTTATCATCATTCTCAATTATATAATCTTTATATTTATTATATTTTATAGGTTTGTACACAATTGAATTTCAAAAAAGAGGATTGCCTCATGCACATATCTTGCTTTTCTTACATCGGACGATGAAAAATCTTTCTGTTGACCATATCGACAATATAATAACAGCGGAAATTCCTGATCCACATGTTGATGTTGATGGCTACAATGCTGTCAAGAAATTTATGATGCATGGGCCATGTGGGAGTTCTAATCCGAAATGTCCATGTATGGTAAAAGGCAGATGTTCAAAGCAGTATCCAAAACCGTTTACTGACAAAACCACTACCGATGCCGAGGGGTTTCCAGTATACAGAAGAAGGCAAACAAATGTAAGTGTTTGTAAGAAAAATATCGTCTTGGATAATCGTTCAGTGGTAGCGTACAACAGAAACTTGTTGGTTAAATTTGATGCACATCTCAATGTGGAACTCTGTAATTTCTAAAGAGCTATAAAGTATCTATTCAAGTATCTTCATAAAGGATCAGATAGAGCTGTTGCAACAGTTCAATCCTCAGACGGAGATGAACGAAACGATGAAATCAAAACTTACTTGGACTGTAGGTATATATCCGCTGCTGAGGCTTGTTGGAGGATCTTTCAATTCGACATACATTACAGACACCCCTCAGTTGAAAGATTACCATTTCATTTGCCTGGTGATCACATCGTCATTTTTCGTGAAAACAACCGTGTCGAAAACGTTCTCTCTATGCCTGGCGTCGAGAAAACAAAGTTTACAGAATGGTTTGAAGCAAATAAGAAATATGAGGAGGCAAGAAAATTAAGTTATACAGATTTTCCGACGAAGTGGGTTTGGAATTCAACCGACAAAGTTTGGACGCAAAGAAAGAAAGGCATAACAATCGGCAGAATATTTTTTGCCTCACCTTCAAGCGGAGAGCGTTTTTACATGAGGATGTTGCTTAATTATGTCAAAGGGTGTACTTCGTTTGAGAGTATCCGAACTGTCAACAATGTCACATATTCTTCTTTCCAAGATGCATGTTATGCATTAGGATTATTGGATGATGATAAAGAATGGATTGATTGTTTGACAGAAGCTGCACTTTGGGCAACTGGCAATGAATTGTGTCATCTATTAGTCACAATGCTCATTCATTGCCAAGTCTCAAATGCATCACAACTTTGGAAGTCCCACTATAATACGTTGTCCGAAGATATTCCTTATCTACAACGTCAAAAGTATAGGGATCCAAACATGCACTTAAATGAAAAACAAGTTGAAGCATATACCTTGGTTGAAATTGAAACAATAATGTTGAAGATGGGAAGAAGTTTGAAAGATATAGTTGGAATGCCATTGCCGAATTCTGCATTATTGCGAGAATCAAAAAATCGGTTGATTGATGAAGAACTTGATTATGATCGTCATCAATTGAAGATATTGCATGACCAGTCATTTGACACTCTAAATTCTTGTCAGAAAAAGGCATATGAAGCAATTGTTTGTTCTGTACAATCTCAAAAGGGAGAACTATTTTTCATTCATGGTCATGGTGGTACTGGGAAAACCTTTCTGTGGAATACAATTATTGCTAAGTTCAGATCACAAGCAGAAATTGTTTTG
Organism: Silybum marianum; assembly: GCA_036898165.1. NCBI lineage: Eukaryota > Viridiplantae > Streptophyta > Magnoliopsida > Asterales > Asteraceae > Silybum > Silybum marianum. Next base: position 48,645,175 of record CM072528.1, on the reverse strand, counting down.
CCCGTTGCAACTTCGGGGATTGCAGCTTTATTATTGCCTAATGGAAGAACGGCACATTCTCGATTTCATATCCCGATCAATGTCACATCAGAATCAACTTGTGAAATTCGACATGGTACACAGTTGGCAGAGCTTCTCATGAAAACCTCTTTGATCATTTGGGATGAAGCACCAATGGCACATAAATGTTGTTTTGAAGCTTTGGATAAAAGTTTGCGCGATATTTTTACAACAAGATTTCCCAACAGCAAAGAAAAACCTTTTGGTGGACTTACTGTGGTTTGTGGTGGGGATTTTTGCCAAATTTTTCCTGTTGTTCCGAAAGGAACTAGAGGTGACATCGTTGATGCTTCTCTCAATTCATCTTACTTATGGTCGTATTTTAAAGTTCTTGAGCTTAACCAAAATATGAGGTTATACGTTGGAGATATATCGAAATCTGAAGCTTCTAAAATAGATTCTTTTGACAAGTGGTTATTGCAGCTAGGGAACGGTTCTATGTACGATGACATTCCAGAAGAGTTGATCAGACTTCCATATGATATCGCCCTAAATCAATGGGATGACCCAATGCAATGTATGATTCAAGCTGTGTATCCATCTCTGTTGGATAATTTTGACAAGCGGACATATCTGAAAGAAAGAGCGATTTTGACGCCAAAAAATGAAATGGTTAATGATTTGAACAACACGATTATGAACATGCTACCAGGAGAAGGTGTCACTTACCTCAGTTCAGACAACGTGTGCAAAGCAAGTGTGCAAACTAATGAAGAGGATCTTTTGTACCCATCAGAGTTCTTGCATAGTTTAAAATTCAATGGAGTCCCAAACCATGACATTCAACTGAAAGAAGGAGCTCCAGTAATGCTTCTTAGAAATCTAAATCAATCAGAAGGGTTATGTAATGGCACAAGATTGATTGTTACAAAGTTGGGAAAATGGTCCATTAGAGCAGATATTATTTCTGGAACACAGGTTGGCAAAAATGTCACGATTCCAAGAATAATCATGTCCCCTAATGAAACAAAATGGCCATTCAAGCTCAACAGGCGTCAGCTTCCTTTAGCAACATGTTTTGCCATGACAATAAATAAAAGTCAAGGACAATCGCTACGACATGTTGGCTTGTATCTCCCTAACCAAGTCTTTACCCATGGCCAGTTGTATGTTGCTGTATCACGAGTTACATCACGTGAAGGATTGGTCATACTAAATGCCGACAATGAGATTGAAGATCGAAACTTCATTAAAAATATTGTTTTCAAGGAAGTCTTCCAAACTATTCCTTCAACGACATATGATCTCCAGGTATAACATCCTCAAAATCTATATAGTAACTAACAAATTTTGATTACCTATAACACTAACACAATACATAAACTAATACTTTTCGTCTAATTACTTCTTTTATAGGAAAACGAGATGGCCACTTAGAGATGTATTTTCAACCATGACACAATTTTATTGAAATGTACTTCATATAAAGTAGTATTAAACTCTTCCACCTAATAATGTACTTTTTTTTTGTTTTATCAAGTCCTCCATCATATTGCAAACTGTATAATCAAATTTATAATTAGGATGGAAGCTACATTTTTTTTGGTTTATTTTATGTTTTTATGTGAGTTATGTGTTGTTATTGATGTGTTTTGTGTTTTTCTTTGCATAATTATTTTATGCTAGATACCTTTGTTTTGCATTCATAAAATCCATGTAAGAATTATTGCATATATATATATAAAAAGTAGAAACATTGGGAGTCCACGTGGAGAAGCATTGGGAGTCCACGTCGCGCCTCCTCCGATTTTCTTGATTTTTTTTCTTTTCTTTTAGTTTGTACATTTAATCTAGATTGAAATCTTTCGGTTTTCGATTTTCTCATATTAATTTATATATTATACTATTACGTTTCACCACCATTTGACAATCTAAAAGTGAGTCATAATTGTGGTGATAATTTTACAATTCATATTCAATTCAAACTTATTGATGGTAGTCATATCAATAAACATCATTGCATTTAGTTGTATTCGTATGATTTGTGACTAACCGTCTCAATTTTTTTGGCAGAGAGATTAAAGGGTTGGAGTTCTTGAGGGTGTAAGATTTGGTGGCCGAAGGCGCACTTCAATTGCTTATGATTAAAATCAAAATTTTAAGTTCATGGTGCTAAATACTTTGTTATTTATAGTTTGCACTAAATCTTATATTTAATGGGATGTTGCCACCAAAATGATGGAAAAACACATGATGCAAGATTTTTTCTTAAACAATGCATTGGTTTTTTTTAACCTTGAATTAACAATTTATATAAATTTGGATATATGTTCTATACTATATTTTTATATATCCCTATTTTCTTGATTTATCCCTATATGTTTCTTATTGCTTTTATAAAATCTTTTCATTATTCCATTGATACTCATAAAAATCACCGCGCGCAATGCGCGGTTGAAAACACTAGTATATATAAAGGAAGATAAAAAATAGAGGACTAACGAGAGACATCCATCCTTATTTATCTTTTTTCTTAGAATTTAGATTTAATTTTTAATTAAAACTTCTCATTTAATGCATCAACTTTTCATTTTCCTCATTGTTTTAATTATTTTAAATATACAATAATTATTTTATTTAAAACTCATATGTTTAACAATCAATATAATTTTTATGGTTTTTTTAAAATTCTGATGTAAGTTTATTTATTTATCATTTAATTAGTTAGTTTGATTTATAATCATTTTTATTTTGTATTTTTGAATTTTTGTGGTTAGTTATTTTTAATAGTAAAGTAATAATCAATATATATATAAAGGAAGATAAAAAATAGAGGACTAACGAGAGACATCCATCCTTATTTATCTTTTTTCTTAGAATTTAGATTTAATTTTTAATTAAAACTTCTCATTTAATGCATCAACTTTTCATTTTCCTCATTGTTTTAATTATTTTAAATATACAATAATTATTTTATTTAAATGACTTTTATAATTTGTATAAAGGAAAATAATATGTGTAAAAAAGTTTATAAATTTTATGATCATTTAATAATAATTAAAAAAATGTATATATATATATATTATATAATCAAAATCAATATATATACAATTTCGAAAATTTATACAGTCAACATTTGAGAAAATATGTTTATTAAAGTTAATCTAATATTATATTTATTTATATGTATAAATAGACAAAAAGTTATTCTATAAATAGGAAATAATAAAAAAGTCACTACAGCTATTAGTTAATATATATCTAATAATAATATTTTCTTTTTAATTTACAATAAAATCAAACTATATACGTAAATTAAATAGAAAATTAGAAACAATCTTTTATTTTTAATAGAAAATTAGTTAATGAAACATATTAAATATTGATAATTTCAAGAATCAAAGTCACTCATAAGTTTTAAAAACTATCATCTTTTCTAATTATGAATCACTAATATACTTAAATGAATATTTATTATTATCAACTATTTATATGTTTAAGGACACAAGAAATTGTGTTGTCATATTTTATTGTTTGATATATGAGTTCTTTTAATCAAACCTCCATATTTCATAAATTTCTAAATGACAATTGAAAGGAATAATTTTCATTACTTTTTAGTTTTTACAAGTATTTTGTACACCTTTTGTCTTTTTATGGAAAATATGTTTCAATATAATTTGGGTGTTCTATTAGAAGTTTACTTGCAAAACTATATATGTTTAACATCAAACTATCTAACTTTCTTCATTTCTTATAAATCTTTCTCTTTAATTATTCATTTTTTTTTTTTTTCAGGTTTACTGTTTTGGAATCGAATGTTTGTTTTCTTTTTCTCGAACTCTACTTATCTTGAAAGTGTTTTGATGACAACGACTTGAACGAGGATTCGTTGAAAATCCATAGAAATTATTTTATTGCCATTTTTAATTTCTATTTTTATTGTTTTATTGTTTATATTTGATTGGTTGTGTAATATGTAATTGTGTATATTGCTAAATCTGCTGTTGTTTTCCAAGTAAGGAAATCATCAGTGATGTAGGATAAAAGAATTGTTCACTTGGTTCAAAAGAAATGAATTTTAACACATGAACCATTGTAAGTGGGGCTACAAAGACCGTTGTTATATACAAAAAAGACTGTTTGTTTCTTTCTCTCTCCATCTCGTAATTTTGATTCTCTATTAGGTATTATTTTTTATGTTCATGATGGATTTTTACTTCTGTTGGGATCATAGCACGTTATCTATTGGTTGCTCAAAAATTCACAATTGATTAACGATAAGACAATATTGTTTGAATAAATATTTCTCTTTCGATTTTCAAACAATTAATATTCAAACATTTTTCATTTTTGTTATGCGTCTGATGAACTAAATTTAAAAGAATTATATATTTTAATTATTTTATGTTTCTTTTTTTGTCAAGTTAAACTCAATTGTTATGAAGTTTGTCTATACTACATTACCTCCATCTTCATCATCAACATGTACCTAAAATTCTTCGTCCACATTTTTCATAAGATTTTTTTTATATTGGACATTTTTGGAATTCTACCATCTCGATTTATATTAATTTGATCTAGGTTGAACTAGACTTTGAATAATGAGATTTGTTATATTTGATATGCTTTTTGATTTTTAATACTTGATTCTTCTTATTTTCTTTTTTGATTAGAAGCATTTGACAATCTCAAGGCATTGTTGCCTAATTTTCGTCGTTTTATTCCATGATTATATTTATATCAACAACCACATTTGTAAGCAACATAGATGATACAATCTCAACTAAAAGTGGTATTTAATTCAAAAAAATCAAGTCATTTAAATGTGATACATCTATTTGGCATCCACTTAATTGGATCGACTTATTATGTTAATAAATTACATAGTAAAACAAATTTTTATAAGTTTTGAGAAGATTAATTTTGCATAGACTTAGCATAATGTTTAATATTACTTACCATTTTTGGAAACTTTAACTTCAACATAATAACATTATTATTGTAATAATAATATAAAAATATATGAAAGCCTGTTTGTTAATCAAAACAATATATATAGACTGAATTTGTGAACAAGAAATAATTCGTATTAAAAAAGTGTTTTTTCTTGACTTTGTTACATATTATGTAACAAAACATATTTCATCACCGCGCAACGCGCGGTCCAATATACTAGTTAAAAGATATGTAATGATCTCCAACCCTTTTATTTAGAGTAAATTACAATTTTTTCGTTTATATGGTTTGTTAAAAATTACGATTTTAGTCTTTGTGGGTTAGATATTACAGTTTTCGCCTCTATACTTTGTAAATTATTGTTTTTTGTTCTTATGATTTATAATTTATTGTTATTTTCGTTCTTATAGTTAATAATTTTTTACTATTTTGGTCCCTTTTACTTAAAAAGGTAAAAAATAGTTTAGGGATGAAAATAGCAATAAATTACAAATCACAAGGACAAAAATAACAATTTTTAAACCACAGAAATGAAAAACAAGTAAAATTTCCGATTAGGACCAGATGAACTCAATTGATTCATATTTCTAGAAGGCTCTTTCGAGCCTTCTAAGGACTACAGATATTGAAATCATACGATTTTCCCTTTAATATACTCATCTTTTACTTGAATGTTATCTTTACTTTATTGTGTGTAACCGGTAACTTTTGAATTGGTTAATATAGTCACGTCCCAATATTATAATATGAGATACGTTATCTATGGTTAGGTGGCTAACTTAAATATCTAGTTCTCATACTGAACTGTCATACTCAAGTATTTGACTTTTTTTTCGCAAGTTTATTATTTTGAAACTAACTATCAAGACACCTCGCTTCATTGTTAAACCAACCAAATAGAAATCCTTCAAAATATTCTTCATGAATAATGGTTCTTAAAGCTAAACTATATATCTATTCTAGAGGTGAAAGATAATCATTTGCATACATCCGTTGGGCTTGGGCCAGACCAAACCCAATTTATTATTATTATAGCAAACTCATACCCTTTTTATGGGTCTGATAATTTACCCTTACCCGTTCTATAAACACGTTGGGTTTGTCCACAGGGTAACAAAATAAAAAACTTTTAATTTTTTAAGAAAACAAAATTGTATATAAAATCACAAGTTATGTCAAAATATATAGTAATATTTACGGTTTAAAATAACACATACAAATATAACAACATACATATTCTAAGAAAGATAAGTACTTTTATAAAAATATTAAATGTGGACAACTGAAATATTTGAAGGAATTAGAAAATCAATGAGCAATTGGGATTAGGATTTGGGAAGTTGGAGGAAGTAAATGATGATTGATGAATTAAGGTTATTATGATTTAGAACTATAGTTTCTCAAATAGTCATCATAATTAAGTGGGAAGCATCACATTTTTAAATTTTATTTACAAATTTTGGTTATTTACAAATTATTAATGGTGGGAAAGGCTTAGGGACTGTTTACTAGCTTCTGACCGGACTGACTCAGTCAGTAAATCTGACTCGGTCAGCGGTTAGTCCGTTTACCAAATCACGGATCTGACCGAGATCTGACTAAAATGCTGACCGAGATCTTATCGAGCCAGTGCCAGAATAATGCTTACCCGAGTCAGATTTCGTTTTTCCAATCCACACCCCTGTCTTGTGATTAGGTTTTCACCCCAAGAATTGCTCCAACTCTTTCACCTTCTTGGCACTGCCGAACCTCACCATCGGCGCCCTCATCATCCCGTCTCTCAGCAGTATACACATGGCCGCCGGAACCCTACCGGAATCTGAACGTATCCCACCGGAATCTGAACATATCCCACCGACATCTTACAACACTGTCCTGAAATCGAATCGTAATCGAACCCAAGAGGCAGCCCGAATAAATAGTTTACGACGATCCACTCAGGGGTCTCCCGTCGTCTCAAGAGCCTCCCATCGTACTGCCGGCGCCTTCTTTTACAGTCTCGAGTTTTGGCTCCGGTGCGTAGGATGGACGAGCCATTTTCACGATCTTCTACATTGACGTGTGCTCTATTGTGGGTGCTGGTTTCAAGGAGAAACTTTATTAAAATAATAATGGTAATTAGGGAAATAATTTATCTTTCAATTACAAAATTCAAACTATTCATTTTGGTTGATAAAATGGCGTGGAGTCCGTGAATTCTAGTAAACTGATAACATGCATAAAATAGATATCTATTTTTGGTAAATAATATATATTTTTGGTAAAATCAATTCATTTAAAAATTGATTATTTATTTATTAAAAGTAAAGATATATATGATTTCCTTTTATAATGGGGGTATAATAGTCATTTTATAGTTGGTAAGCACTTACGAACAACATTTAGTAAACACTCTTATTCCGAAAAGACTTATCAGGAATAGCACTTACTCGGCTCACCACTCTTACCCGGATAGAACTTACTCGGTTAGAGTTGGTAAACGGGCCATTAAAACAGTTTCCTTTAATGTATTACTCTTTTTCTGTCTATTAACTTTAACCAATTAGTACAACTCGTCCATTTTTTTGAAAACGTTCAAGTCTGCGTTTTTAGCGGACCAGGTCTAGCGAGTAGCCTCACATGTGAACAACTATTCTATTTATAAGGCTAATCCTGTAATATAGATTTTCAATTATGTCAGTATATTCGTAAAAGTATCCTTCATCTTCAAGTCTATTTCTTATTCTTAAGAGTAAGTTATGTTTTTCGTTTCTGTGATTTGTTAAAAATTACGGATTCCGTTCTTGTAGTTTTAAAATTTTAATTTTCATCCTTATAGTTTTATAATTCATTTCTATTTTCGCCCCTAAGGTAAAAACATTATTTTTAAGTATGAAGGACTAAAATAGAAATGAATAGTAAACCATAGGGACGAAAAAAGCAATAAATGTTAAATTATAAGAATGAAAAAAGTAATGAATTATAATCATAGCGATGAAAATATTAAGTTGAAAACCATAAGAACGAAAATAGAAATTTTTAACAAACCATATAGACTAAAAACACAATATACTCTGTTTTTAATTTATATAAACTTTCAGTCATATCCTTATATTTATTAGTTATTTACAAATTCAGCCCATAATTTTTTTTTGTTATTGTGGCTTTATTATCATGCCCTTGTAACCAAAATAAGTTATTTCTACGTAATTAATTCGAATTAAATATCATTTTATAAAAGAATGTTACATTATAAAATACAACTAAACAATACACACGAATTTTAAGTATTAGAATAGTTTTCCTATAAATAATCAACTAAGATATTTTATGGAACGAAATGAACATTTTTTTTCTCTAATTTATTAATATAAAACACGAAATTCTTGGATTGATTATTATTATCATCATCCATTTTGGATATGCACCATCAATTAGGTAATAACTCATATTATTTTTATCTTAAATGATATAAGGAGCGATTGTTTATCGTTTTATTTGTTCGTATCGTAATATATATGTTTATTGTTATGTTTTACTTTAAATATGTAATTGTGTTTTTGTTAAACTTTTAAGTAAGTTTGAAACATATTATATATCATAAATTAATATAATTTATAATATAATATTAACAAATATTGTAACCAATATATCATTTATGAATTATAATTAAATTAAGTAAGACTACATAAATATCAAACCTGAAGGACCATATTGTTAGTAAACCAATACAACACAATAATATTTTTGCAAAAATAATTGATTGTACCAATAATAGTCTCAACCAATATGGAACTAAATGTTAAAAGTTATAAACGGCCATGAAAGCATAGAAGAAGGTAAAGTGTCTTTTTATAAAAGCAAGTATATTGATAAAAATTGTCCCATTTTTTTAGCATCACAAAACTTAGAAGACTAATCATGTTTCTTTGAAATTCTCAACCGGAATCCCCATGTTTACCTTAACCAAACATTGGTTTTGAATTAATACTATGACTAAGATGATGATGAAGAAACTTAACAATCATGAAATGGAATTAATAAGTGATGTAAATCACATGTCACATGGCAATTAGGGTGGTGGTGCCTGGAGTCAAACCTCAAACCTCTTCCTAGACCATTAGGCAAATATACTTATCTCCTTAACCACTAGGCTAAAGACATCAATTTCCTTTATGAAAAATTGGCATATAACCCATACCAAGATATATATGATAGCACCAAGAGGCTCAAGCTTGACTAAGGTGTTGTTTATCAAATGCTTACTGGCAAGAGTATCACTTTGTTTTACCTTGTTGGGTAACATAATCGGCCCTCAATATGGATTGTTTGTAATTGTCTCTTACCCGGTAAGTGCTAAATGGGTGGAAGTCTTCCCCCTCTCTTACTGGGTGAGATTCCTACCAGGTAAGATTTTTGGTTCTTACTATGTTGACCCGGCAAGGTAAGTGACCCAGTTAGTGTTTACCATGTAAACGTTTGATAAACGATACTGACTCTCCGATTTAGAGCGGAAGTGGAAGTACTAAGTTGTTCGGTTAAGTTGGTCATCAAATCACCTCATTCTTTGGTTAAAATCACATACATATTCCTATGAAAAATATTGTTCATCAAAGAATATCCTTCATAGACCGAACATGAGCCAAAGACAAACCAACACACGCATCAAAGTCATGTCACTTAAAACAAATTTGATTGATTTATTGCATCATCAACAGTAAAATGTTAGGAGAGGGAATAAAACTCATCAAATAAGCCCAAATAGCTAATATTTCTTATTAAACATACAATTACACATACCTTATAGAGCTTCTTGATCGGACTCAAAATGCACCTTATTTCCTGAAGCCCAAACCAAGTTATATGAACCAAATCAAACCAAAGCAAGTACCAGCGGCTAATTAAAGGCTCCTATATGCAATGGATCGAGGGTGTGCTAAAGTTCTTTAATTTCCAAACCCACACATACAAACCTCATATCAACTACCAGACTCGTTCTTCCTTATTGCATTATCGGATTTGCTATCATCCAACAACCTTCCACTCTCATTATCCGGCTTCCTTTCCGCTTCTTTAGCCTTTAGTGCTTGTAACTTGGCATGATTATAATAAGCAACACCCAAGAAAGCAATCCCATAACCGAACAGATTAATCGGAGTGACTGTATCCTTAATCACAGACCACGAAAACGCAATCAACAACCAATCTTTGACAACCCCAGCCACATTCATAGTCAAAGCAGAAGTCTTTCCAACAAGCAAAAACACCGCAAGATTTAGTGCAAAAGCACAAAAAGAATTGGTACCAAACACCACGTAATCGAAATGGAAACTCGAAGCCTCGCTTAACAACGGGTATTCGACAATCATCCATGGAACAGACAAGAAAACCAAACAACAAGGTGAAACATAGTAAAGAGAAGTGATGGGATTGAAAGTAATACCCTTTGAGCTTAACAAGATCTGAATCAAAACCAAACGTGTAGCTTCAAAAGCAACAGCACCAAGCTGTAATGTAACACCCCATGCATTGAAATGGGCTTCACCGTATGCAGCGACTGCAACACCGGCAGATATTGATAACATATTGGTCATGGTTTTGGCTTTAAAGCTTTCTTTTTTTAACAAAACACCAATGGAGTAAACGGCAACAGGCATCAAGGCTTTAAGCATTTGAATAAAGGAAACAGATAGATAGATATATGCTGAATTGGAAAGCCATAAGCTAAGAGAATAAAGCAAACCAATTGGGACAACAGATGTGATGTAAACATCACGAGTCATCTGAACTGGTTCAACGACTTTGAGGATGGTAACGAGGAAGTAAGCTAAAGAAGAACAGAAAGCCATGTGGATCATGGTGAGCGAGATAGGGTAAGGCCAATTGTACATCTTGCGATCGAGGATGTACTTGTTGTAGATGATAACGGTGAAACTGAGGAAGATCCATATGGCGACGTAGGTGTAGGAAAGAATAATGTTTTTTAAAACGCCTTCACTTAAGGATCCTCCTTTCCCCATTGATTGATTGATGTGATGAGATTTTGATCCAGGAAGAAATTAAGATGGGTTGAATCCCTTAATTACCCTAATTTGACGATTGTTTGTGAGTACTGTATCTTGGAGATTTGTGATTGTTTGTGTGATTTAGGTTTTCAGTAAGAGAAACGCGAAAAATCGTTGCGTTTTTATGGATGGTGTGCAAGAACGATCATAGGAATCAAAATTTGATTGTCCGTTCCTATATCTCATTTATTTCATGTTTTATGTTGGGTGAAGACACATGCACCCTTTTCTATACCTGATAATGTGAAAAGTAAATATTAATGTTGATATATTTAAGAGTAAATTACATTTTTAGTCCCTTGGTTCACACTTTCCACACACATTAGTCTCAAAATCAAAATAAATACACATTTGGTACCTCAGGTACGCATTTTCTCACTCATTTAGTCCTCCCTCTAACGAAATCCAAATGATTCTGTTAACTCAATTAAATCTAAAGGCATTTTGACCTTTTAATATATTTTTTGTCTTTATCATATTAATCAGTTTTAAATAATTATTAATTTATATTTATAATAAATTGAACAAATAAAAGTTATTTTATATTTATATTTAAAATATCGTGTTGTTCTTCAATGATATTAAAACTTTGACGAACCTCTCGGTATAACACCTTAGGCAGATCCCATATCGGTCGTGTACAGGAGTGATGCTGGGTTCAGAAGTAAACATTGGTCTTCCTAAACACAACGCGTTTTGGGGCCACACGCAAGACAGGTTCTTGGAACTCTATGGTTAAGCGTGCTTGGGTGGGAGTAGTACCAGGATGGGTGACCCCCTGGGAAGTCCTCGCAAGGTCGCCAGAAACAAATCCGTGCGGCTTAGGCCAAAGCAGACAATATTGTGTCGTGGTAAGGCGGGGTGTTACAAATTCTCTGATACCATTTGTAACGCCTTAGGCAGATCCCATATCGGCCGTGGACAGGAGTGATGCTGGGTTCATAAGTAAACCTTAGCCTTCCTAAACACAACGCATTTTGGGGCCACACGCAAGGCAGGTTTTTGGAACTCTGTGGTTAAGCGTGCTTGGGTGGGAGTAGTACCAGAATGGGTGACCCCCTGGGAAGTCCTCGCCAGGTCGCCAGAAACAAATCCGTGCGGCTTAGGCCAAAGCGGACAATATTGTGTCGTGGTAAGGCGGGGTGTTACACTCGGCCACCATATCACCGTCATCTCCATCACCTCCATGGAGCTCGTCACCCTGATGTCACCCCGCCGAAGAGAACAACCAGTTGCCCCGATGTCACCCCGTCGAAGACCTCCGCTCAGTGCCGCCACAAAATGGAGTAGCTCGGTCAGCATCACCGTGCAGAGAAGCATCATTTATCGACGTTCCTCGATGGCCATTTTTTCTCGTCTTGGTTCTACTTCGAAGCCATGGAGGCCGTGGAAAGTGGACCCAAAATTAAAACTGGATTGCCCATTTCTACTATTGAAGACCCCCTACCTATACACCCTTTTGTGTATCAATGGATTTCTAGGGTTTTTTTGGCCAAATATCAAGAAGGATGTTGGAGATGAAAGTGATTTTGGGGATAAAGATAGTCTGATTTGACTTGTGTAAATACACATATAACCAAAGGGACAAATTTGCATATAACCACAAAAGGTAATTATCTTCATATTCATTTCACTTGGCTCTTTGTCTTCATTTTATTTTTGTTTAAAAGGGATTAGGTCTTCATCTTCATTTCACATTTGTCCTATATGGTTATATTTCATTTAAAAGGGAGATGGCTTAATTTGATGAAGAGTCTTTGCTTCTTTTTAGGTTTTGTTTTTTTTGGACTTAATTTTAGAGGTATTTCTTGTTTGTATGTAATTTGTTCTTGTAATGAAAGTATGAAACTAATTCAAGTTTGAGAGTTAACAATTTTCATTCTTCTATTATTTGTAAAATTGGTTTGTATTTTTGTTCTTGGGTTTTGGCTTCTACTTATGTTTATGGGTTCTTGGTTTTGGGGTAAAATCTTCGAGTTTGGAGGAGTTTTACAACTGCCAAAGATGGTTGTGAAGAAATCGACTCCGGAGATGGTGACCGACGCTGATCGGTGGTTTGCGGAGGTTGATATGGGGAAGAAACAATTTATATTGATCTCGTGAATAATGCTTGATGTGTTAATTTGATGTTTAGGTTCTTGGTTCTTAGATAAAATCTACCATTTTGTGTCTATGTTTCAGTTTCATGGCTTGTGCCTCTGTTATTTTATATGGTGGTCGGATAAGGATACTCACCAGAGAATGTGACTAGACCGAACCAGAGTAGGTGGTAGAAGATGGGTTATAGTGGTGTACCTGGGTTGTGTGTGTGTATATATATATATATATAATTACATTCTTGGTCCATATGATATAGATGTATAAATTTTTCATTTTATTAATTAAAAATGAAAAATAAGTAAAAGACTAAAATACCTTTGAATTTAACTGGGCTAACAGAATCTTTTCGATTTCATTAGAGGGAGGGACTCAATGAGTGCGAAAATGCGTACTAGGAGTACCAAATTCGTATTTATTTTGATTTTTGGACCAGTGTGGGTGAAAAGTGTGAACCATAGGGACAAAAAACGTAATTTACTCTACGTTTAATAAAGATATGAGTAAACTCTAATTTTGGTCCCTAAGGTTTAGTGAAATATTTGAAAGTGGGATCTGAACATTGATAAGTCTAGAAATCGTCCTTATGGTTCACGTTTTGTTCTAAAAAAGTGGTCCTTGATTACTAACTTTATTTATTTCATCTGTTAAAGTGAGGAGTAGTGGGGTACTTCTGTCTTTTCATTAAAATATTTAGGTTGCGTTTAGTTCGTGAAAAATTTTCTGTTTTCTAGAAAAAAATTTCAGAGAAAATGAAAATTTGGAAAACGCGTTTAGTTCGTTCAGATTTCAAAAAAATTCCAAAAAAAATTTCATTTTCATTTTCTAAATTTATATTAAATTTAGAAAACAACTTTTTTGAGTTTTCAGAATTTTCATTTTTAAAATAATTTTCTACATGCACACACACTTACACTTTTACACGCGTGCACATACACACTTTCACACACACACACACACACTCTTTCACTTTCACACACATACACATACACATACACAATTTCACACACACACACATATACACTTTCACACACTTTCACGTTCACACACACACACTTTCACTTTCACACACACACACACACACACATACATACACTTTCACACACACACACACACACACTTTCACACACACACACACACACACACACTTTCACACACACACATATGTATATACACTTTCACACACACACACACACACACTTTCACTTTCACACTCATACACACTTTCGCGTGCGCACACATACACACATTTTCACTTTCACACTTCCACACACACACTTTCACTTTCTCACACACACACACACTCACTTTCACACACATACACTTTCACACATACACACACACACATTCACACGCACACTTTTTCACACACTCACTTTCATACACACATACAAACACTTTCACATAGATACACATATATACACTTTCACACACACACACACTTTCACGCTCACACACTTTCGCGCTCACACACATACACACATTTTCACTTTGTGTGCGTGTGTGAATGTGTGCGTGTAAAAGTGTGTGTGTGTGTGTGTGTGTGTGTGTGAAAGTGAAAGTGTGTGTGTATGTTTGTGTGAAAGTGAAATTGTGTGTGTGTGTGTCTATATGAAAGTGAAAGTGTGTGTATGTGTGTGCGCGCGAAAGCGTGTGTGTATGTCGTGTGAAAGTGAAAGCTTTTCTTTTTTCGTGTGTGTGTGAATGTGTATGTATATGTGAAAGTGAAAGTGTGTGTGTGTGTGTGTGTGAATGTGTGTGTGTGTGAATGTGTGTATATATGTGTGAAAGTGAAAGTGTGTGTGTCCGTGTGTATGTCTGCGTGAAAGTGAAAGTGTGTGTGTGTGAAAGTGAAAGTGTGTGTATGTCTGTGTGAAAGTGAAAGTGTGTGTGTGTGTGTGTGTGTGTGAACCTGTGTTTATGTATGTGAAAGTGTGTGTGTGTGTGTGCGTGTTTATGAAAATGTGTGTGTGTGTGTGTGCATGTATGTGAAAGTGTGTGTGTGTGTGTGCGCGTGTATATGAAAGTGTGTGTGTGTGTGTGTGTCTATGAAAGTGTGTGTGTGTGTGTGTGCGCGCGTGCGCGTGCGTGTATGTGAAAGTGTGTGTGTGCATGTCTGTGAAAGTGTGTGTGTGTGTGTGTGTGTGTGTGTGCGTGTATGTGAAAGTGTGTGTATGTGAAAGTGTGTGTGTGTGTGTCTGTGTGAAAGTGAGTGTGCTTGTGTATGCGCAAAAGTGTGTGTATACACACTTTCTAATTTGAAAAAAATGGAAAATGGAAAATGAAAACTGGTAGAAAATGCACAACTAAACGCGTTTTCTAAAAATCTGAAAATGAAAAATGAAAACTCCACCATTTCAGCTAAACGCGTTTTGAAAAATTTTCATAGAAAACTGAGAATAAAAACTCAACTCCATTTTCTGAAAAGGTTTTCTTGGAAAATGAAAACTGTTTTCGCTAACTAAACGCACCCTTAATTTTCTTTTAGAAAACTACATAATAATATTTTGTTTTATTATGTATTTTATTTTATATATATTTAAGAAATTAATACATATTTATTATATGTATACTAGACGGGTACTCGCGCGAGATATGTAATATAACTTTTTATGAAAAAAACAATTAAGTATTCTATTAGAAATGAATGATTATCCTAATTATGTTTTAGTTTTTTTATGTTAAAAATGAGATGTTTATCTTATTTTGATTAAGTTTATCCATAGTTAGTTACACGAATTAGGAATTTAGCTTTAATAAGTTGTACTACATGCATCAATGGTTTTTAGGAGTGTTTGTCAAATGGTTTATTATATATATATACTAGAAGGGTACTCTCGCAATGCAGCGAGATACACCTCGATTTCAGGTTTTATTTTAATTTTTGTCCCTATCGATATTCTAATGGTTTTATGTGGTTTTGAGAAAACGATTTTAATGTTCATTTAAAAATTCTCTTTTTTTATGTAATTTATTTAATTCAATTTTTTTTATCATAATGTAATTATGTTTAATAACAAAATAATTTATTTTTGTTTTAATAATATAACTTTTTATAATGATAATAATTAAGTTTTCTATTAGAATAGAACTCAAGGATTATCTTAATTATACTTTAGATTTTTTATATTTAAAATTAAATGTTTATTCTGTATTTTGGATGATGGTTATCTGCAGTTAGTTACACGAATTCAGAAATAAAGCTTTTATAAATTGTACTTATGCACAATTATTTGTAATATTGAAAATTAAGTAATTAGCATTAAATAGCAGTACCTAAGGTTTAAAAGGTTGTTTTTAAGAGTTTTTGACCAAATGTTTTATAATATAGTATATATATATACACATACTAGAAGGGTACTCGTGCAATGCAGCGAGATACATCTCGATTTTAAGTTTCATTTTAAAACATCAACAACAAAAAAACTTATCTCGCAAAACAGCAAACAGAACACATACCCAGAAATCGATCAAGAGTCTTGTGTTGTGCCTTGTGTGCGTGCCAAACAGAATAATAACAGATTAACAGAGGGAAGCTCAGAATTCGTTGAATACGAAATTATGGATTATGGAGTGGTAGACCGTACTGTAGATGGATTATGGAGAGGTCGGCCAGTGTATTTATATTTATAAGGAAGGGAAAAGAAAATCAGTATCAATTAAAATCAAAATAATTTAGGAATAGATATGTGTATAAAAGTATAGAAGATATCAATAATTAAAATCAAAATAATTTAGGAATAGATGTGTATAAAAGTATAGAAAATAATCAATAATTCAATATCAATTACTTAATTAGAAGATTAAACATATCTGTTGGGATTTAGTTAAAAAATGAATGATTCTGGCCCCAAAAATAAAGAGTTTTTAGTAATTTGCATTAAACAGCAGTACGTATGGCTTAAAATGTTGTTTTTAAGAGCTTTTGACCAAATGATTTATAATATAGTATAGATATAGATAGAGAGAGAGAAAAAAAAGGTTTAAATGCGAACTCAAATTTGGTTGTGAACGTGAAGATAAATGAGACCACAACATGTGTCATATTCAGACTGAATAATCAAAAGAATAGGGTTGGGTTCACGTGAGACCAGCCCGTTTTCATGAGACCCGTGAGACACATTTTTACACTTGAAACTTCACAGCAAATCACTGTGAAGGTAAAAAAAATTCGAATCTTCACAGTAAAAATACAACGAATGCTACACTAATGTGAAGTTTCAAGCGTAAAAAAGTGGTTTCACGAAAACATTGATTTTTTAGAATTATGGTCCTTATAATTTACATATTTATTTATTTATTAAAGGAAAATGTGATTAGAAGTTGAAAGAGACCAAACTACTCTTCATTAACGTGTTATTCTAAAGGTTGTCTAAAGAGGAACCAAATCCGGTTGTTTTTGCATACCACAACAGTAAATTTGTAATTTCAAAACTGAGGGACCAAAAGTGTTAAAAAGAACAAACCACAAGGACCAAATTTGTAGTTTACTCTTATATTATTTATTCTTATTACTTAGTATTGTATTCCAATTATTATTCCAATTATTATTTTTTTTACTAACAAAAACCTGTTGCCATTGTTATTTAATGTAGAGTATCTCCAACAGGTATTGTAAAATAAAACAAAAAGTTTTTTATAACTTTAGTGCTGTAACAACTATGATATTCTTTATATTAAAATAGAGAAATGAAAAGAAAGAGGGAAAAATTCTCTAAATTTAGATAATCTTTAAATGTAGAGAGAAATAATTATTTTAATATTTCACACCAATTGTTTGAAAGTTTGTTTAAAAAAAGTTGTTGCAACACTAAATATCTTGAATATTTTAATAATATAATTATGATAAAATTGCTAAAATAAAGTAACTGTTGAGTCGGATTCAATTTTTTTTTAGAGATTTTGATTTTTAATATGTTATTTTAGAGAAATTTTTAACATAGCACTTGAAGATGCTCTTATTGTTAGTATTATGTTTATCAAATAATTTGTATAAAGTATGATTTGAAACAAAAAACACATCATTAGATTAAAAACATTTTGATTATTCATTGTATTTTTTCTACCATATATTTAATAGCAATATCAAACTAATTAATCCGATATTAACATAAAAATATAATCAAACCCTCTATTTTTAATTACATCAATAACATTAAATTGTTAATTTTAATTTATGAGAGAAATGCCTTGGATAAGTTATGTTGTCACTCATGATGATTTCTTCACTCTTTTGTAGAGATAGCTAAAGTGGGTCTAATCTGGCCCGAAATAGTGACCGAGAAGATCCAGTAGGAATTGATTCAAGTCCGTCGGTTAAGAACCAGTTACACATCTTGAAAGAGTTTTAGGATTGACAAGGACCGTTATACATAAGAACCAAGTTTTTTAAAATATACTTCAATGACTAATTTCAAATGTCAAAGTTATAAAACTTGTATGACATTTTTGTGTGTAAAAGAGATTGGAAAAAATGATTTAAAAAAACGGTTTGTGACTAGGATCGATTACCTGATTTATGATTTGTCTTAGTTTTTCTAAATCAGGATTTGATGTGTGCAAATAGATGGTCAACTTCATATAAAACATAAATAAAATGATACACTTATCATCTAAACTATCAAATTTGTAACTTTTTTTTTCAATTTCTGCTATTTTTTTCTCGATGGACACAAATTTAAAGTGAAAGGCTCCATATCTCATCATTGATTACTTAAAGGGAGGTAATTATGAATTGTCTCAAGTTTGTCTTCCGGTATTCCTCTACCAGTAAATCATTTCTATTACATTTTATGTTACATCTTACAGTAAATCATTTCTATTACATTTTATGTTTATTTTTTTCTTTTTTTATAACCACTGAATGTTTGATACAAGTTCTTAACGAGAAAAAGTCAAGTTATAAACTTATGTGGTTGTCTGTTTCTTCTTCCTATTGGTATTTGCTTTTGGCATAGTCATATATAAATGCAATTCCTACACCACCTAAAATATTTGAGATAGAATTAGCATCTCCAATTAGTCCATTATTTCGTAAAGAAGATATGCAGTTTATATATTATTGTTGGTCGCCTCGTTACCTTTTTTGCTTTCTCACATCGAACTTATATACATAATTAAACATGTTAGTTACTCGTTTAAAATTAATTATAGAAAAATCGTACATTAAGGGGCCGTTTACCAAATCTTACCCGGGTAAGTGCTTACCGGCAAAATTCAACACTATCATTTACTTACCGGGTAAAATTTTAATTCACAAAAACGGCACCGTATGCAACAATTTTCCCGGTAAGCGCTTACCGTGGTAAGATTCGTCGCAATCACTTACCCGGGCAAGACTCTTGGTCATTGTTTTCCTTGTCTTCGCTCTTATCGAGTAAGATTTTTGGTACTTTTATATTGCTCCGGTAAGGTAATATGACTTGGTAAGCACTTACCTGGGTAAGCGTTTGGTAAACGGCCCCTAAGAATAGCTTTTTAACTTATTTGAGCATCTTTATACAAAAAAATCTATAAGGCATGTGTTTAAACCTGATTTTTGTTGTCGGTGATGAACCCATATTCTAGAAGGGTGGGGGTTCGATTCCCTATCTTAGGTGGGGACAACGATGGACAAAAGGACAAGTAGAGATGCAAAAGGCTCAGACATTTATAGACTTGGGTTGGGTGTGACCCTATCAAACTTCTTTTGATTAAGCAATAAAATGCTTGGCTTTTTTAGGTTGACTAGGCTCAAGCTTACGGTGTAAAAATAGGCCCAATATAGCTTTTTCAGACCAGATCTTTTTTGGCCCTAACTGAAAATTTTCAAGTCTAGCTTTTAAGGTTCGGGCCTGTACGAGCTTTAAAGAAAAGGGTAATCAGGTTAACTTAGTCATGATCGGTTTCCCTAACACGTTTGGCATAGTAATATGGTTATTGCAGTAGTTATGGATTAGATCAGTTATATTTTTAGTTTTATTTGTCATCAAAATTTTAGGTAATAAAAAACATGATATTTTCATACGTATGCTCTTTAGGTTTATTAAAAGTGTTGCTACATTCGAACATATATAATGCTTGACTTAGATTTTACAAATAACACTATAATTATCCAAAATATTGTAGAAACAAACCACATAAAATCTAATCAAATATAGTACGAATAAAGATTAAGAAATGGTGGTGCTATATTCATGATACATTGTCGACAATATAATCCTGCTTATTGCAATATATTTTTTGATCGTAATATGTGAATTTTAGAAAAAAAAACTGGTCTTTTCTTAGAAAACAAAAATTTTATAGGATTAAAAAATAAAAAAGTATTGGTTAAAATAATTAAAAAGGTATTGCTTTGGGAGTTTCAGGTTATGGGGCATTGAATTCATTATAGTACGATGATAAATGAAGGGCACGTGTCGGCATTATAAGAAAAGAGATGGAAGGGTCACGTGGCACGTCCACCAAATCCGGATCCGAAAATGGTTGGAAAAAGTGGAAACTTTGAAGGCGTTAACTTGACGTGTGTTCCACATCTCCTTCCTTCATTCCTGCTGTCGGTCTTCTATTTTTATACCTCAACCTTAACAATTTGTTGACTCAACTACAAATTTAGTCCTCATAGTTTCTAAAGAATAATATTTATTTGTCTTTATAATTTTAAAATTAGAAGACGAATATTATAGTTTGTAAAAACATTTAGATTTAGTTTTTCATTTTAATGTTCGTTAAAAAGTTCTATTATATTTAGAATACCATTGTCTTTTTATTAAATTTTTGTCTTTTATCCAATCAAAAATCATATAGTTCAAAATCATAAAATCGATTTTGACTGTATAAAAAGACAAAAAAAATCGATAAAAAACGAAAATGACGTTCATTTAAAAGATTTTTTAACGGCTGTCGGAGAGAGAGATCAAATGTGGATGTTTTTACAAACTATGATTTGTCATTTTGTAATTTTGAAACTGTAGGGATAAAAAATGTTGTCTTTTACAAACCATAGGGACCAAACTTGTAGTTTACTTTAATTTATTTATTTAAAGAGTTAATTATGTTCAAAATAATTTAAATCTGAAACAAAAACATTTAATAGAAATTAATTTTTTAAACCCTGTTTTATGATTTTACGATTTTATCCCTAATTTATTAGAGCATCTCAAATGCAAAGTTCTTATTAACAAAAAGTGTAGTTGCTTATAAGAACTATCATTATAAAGAGGTTCTTATAAAACCTCATTTCTTATGGGTGCTTAAACAAGAACCTTGGTTCTTACCATTAGTTTTTTAAAAATGACATTTTCATTGACTTTTAATTTAGGGATATTATCAAAAATAACAACTTTATACTATATAATTTAATAAAATAACCATTTTTTAAAAACTTTAACAAAATAACCATTTTCCTCGCCCGAGTACAAAATTTTAATTTTAATTTACAATTTTAACCCCTAGAGTTATATAATTAATTACTTTACATCCTTTCCTTTTTAATTTTTAATTTTACACCCTTATGACATTACCGTATATAATCGTATATTAATTAAAAATCATCTAAAAAATAAGTTTTTATTTTAACAAGTTACACCATTATAATCGTCTCGTCGATAACCTACTAAAATGAAAAATGTGTATTTTGTGATAAATGTAAGATCGAATGTGAATCACTCATTTTAAAAATATTTTTTAAATACGGTAAAAGGATAATTTAGTAATTTTATTTATAAAAATTAATTAAAAGATTTAATTGTTTTTTTTACGAAAGAAAACATTTAGTTAATTTCCATTACTTAATATATATATTGTCTTTTAAAGATGTTTGTGGACTAAAGTGTATCACAATGATAATTTTCACAATGTATCACAACGTATATTACAATGTATTATCGTTGTTTTATGAAGTGTATCACAATGTGCATTTTCGTTATTTTGGTTGATTTACAAAGGATATCACGGTGTGTATTTTTATTATTTTAGTTGGTTTACAAAGGTATCACACTATACATCTTGTATGTATATTTGGATATCACATTGAATATCGTTTGTAGGCATCCTTTTTTAAAGATTTTTCTTTTAGGTATCACAATGTGTATCTGTGTATACATAAAGTTCGCCGGAATAAGATTCGCCGGAGAGTGGAAAGAGGAAAAGGAGACAGAGAAGATTTTTAAAATCTCTAAAATGCCCTTAATTAATATTTTAAGTCAAAACTACCAAAATTATAAATATCTTAATTTAACCTTTAATTTATGGTTGAGATTGGATCTCACGGTTGTCACAAATTACTAAGTTCTCCCTTGAATTGCCCCTTATACACACACACATACAATGGGGATTTCAATTAGAAACCAGTTAATTCGTACAAACTTCATGATTCATTGTTGTTTTATTGAATAAAATTGTTTCATATAATTATTTTTTCATGAAATTATTTCATATGTTTTGTTTATATATGAAAATGAAATTGTTTCAGGAAATTCTCAATTTGATTAAGCTTATTTCATATATTCTTGATTAATCAATCATCATGTATTCTTGATGAAATTGTTTCATATTGTTGGGTCACTGATGATTTGGTGATGAACTTTCTCTCTTTGTATGGTTGATCTTTTATAGGTTCTTTTGAAGGTCTGAAATATACTTCAAGTATTGGAAAATCAAAGACTATCCAATCAAGGGTTGTACATCAAAATGTGGAATTTTTGATGTACCAACTAACATTAAAATTCAGACCACTTGCAAAAATCAAGTGTGGTCGACATTGCAAGAGTGGTCACTGACATTACAAGAGTGGTCACGGACATTGCAAATGTGGTCACCAACATTGCAAGTGTGGTCACGGACATTGCAAATGTGGTCACCAACATTGCAAGTATGGTCACCGATTATGCAGTTGCCGATCCTAGAAGCTAACAATCTGTTGCCGATTTGATGCTCTTGTACACTTGCCGATTCAAGTGTTAATACAGTTGCCGGTTCAAGCATTCGTACAAGTTGCCGATCCAAAGCTTAGGAAGCACTAACCGATGTGATACATCCTTGTATATATCACTTAGCATTTTCGAAGATGAGTTCTTGCGACACAATAAATGCAAAATACGTGTGCAGCAAGAACGTGGGCACCAAACCTTAAATTCAGACATTCTCTTTTATTCTCATAAAAGGGATGTTTGTCTTTAGCTAAAAGGTTTGATGGGACTTCACAGAGCATGAAGAAAAAGAGATAAAGTTATCTGACATTACGTGCTACAAAGAATGGTTCACCCATTAACCTAGTACAAAGAGAGTGGCATCTCCCTTTGTCCATCAGATATACTTCCAGCTAATACATCCTTGACAGCAGTCCTCATGCATCCCATGCATGGGCACTATAAAAGGAAATGAAGTCCTACCCATAAATATCACGCTTTCAACAAATCCTCTGAGTGATCTTTTGTTTGATTCAGCAATCCAGTGTGTTTTTAACAGTGTCATTATAGCTTTCTTAGTGCATAAGTTAATTACTGTTTTCATGTGTTAAGTTTGTTAGAATAGTGTGTCTATTCTTTCCCGCAACAAAACTTCTGTGTGTAAATTTTTAATATTTATATTAAAAAATTTAAAAGAGTAAAAATTTGTGTGTTTGTATTCAACCTCCCCCCCCCCCTCTTCTACAAACCTTTACTTACGTAGCCATCTCTAAATAGGGACTAACACATATATCATTGAAATCAACCCTCATATTTAAAAAAAGTGAAAAAAAAATGATTGGATGGATGGAATATGTACGGTTTGTACGAATTTACTAGTTTGTAATGGATATCTCTATATAGGGGCGGGTTTAAATGAGAACTCAAATTTGGTTGTGAATAATCAAATAAATATTCAAACTGAATATAGTATTTATTCAGTCTGAATAAACATTATTCAGACGAAATAAATATTTTATTCGGTATGAATATTTATTTGATTATTTTGTCCGAATAATCTACATTCAGACACGTGTCGCGCTCTCATTTGTCCTCACGTTCACAACTAAATTTGAGTTCGCATTTGAACTTTCCTCTATAGGTATACATGTATCTATTTGTATATATAGGTGGAAGTTTAAAAGAAAACATTCTAAATTTATGAAAACGTGAGATTTGTCACAACCATGAGTAGACTTAGCAAACGTGTCAGGTCGGGTCGGATTCAAAGTTAAACATCTTGAGAGTGCCTAATCCGAAAACGACCCATTTAATTAACGGGTCAAAAAATTTCAACTTAAACACAATCTGATTTAATCTGTCTGACCCGACCCGACACGGTTAACCCTTTTATCCTTGTAACTGATTAAACCCGTTAACCCGACAATTATATTATTATACTTTTGATGACTTTTCATGGCCTTCTTTTTGTATCTTCATAAATGGAAGTAGGGGTGTTTGCGGTGCGGTTTGAAGCAAAAACCGCAAACCGCACCGCATATGCGGTTTGAGCATTTTTCCAAACCGCAAACCGCACCGCATGAACCTCAAACCGCACCAAGCCGCACCACAAAACGCGGTGCGGTGCGGTGCGGTTTATGCGGTTTGTACCTATCGCACTTTATGTCTACAATCCAATATTTATAAGTTTAAAAATACATTAGAATATGAACGATAAAGTGACCGTAGTCCAAAAAAATAAAGAGTTTCAATATATCCGATTCCCAAATACATATTGCATAAGTAAAAATATTCTAAGAAGTAAAATAAATAAATTCCGAACTAGATTGGAAGTGTGAGTTGTGACATGTCCAATTAATTTATTAATATTGTCAATTGTCATAATAGATCAAACTAAAAGTGTAAAACACAAAGTCTAAATACATAAATAATAAATTATTATATATATATATATGTATGTGTTATGTATAAAATTTAAAATATATAAAGCATCTGGTGCGGTGCGGTTTGAACTGCGGTTTGATAGCTCAAAACCGCAAACCGCACCGTATAGTGCGGTTTGGTAAAAATACAAACCGTAAACAGCACCGCAAAAGTTCTAAACCGTGCTTTGCGGTGCGGTGCGATGCGGTGTGGACGGTTTGTACGATTTGACGGTTTGAATGAACACTTTTTTTGTATATATGTGTCTCAGTGTCTCTTAACCTGTACGTAATTGCGTACATATGACTATTATTCTGTTGCTAATTTAAACTATTTAAAAATGTTTTTATTTTAGTTTAAAATGTTTGTGTCGCGTTATACTTTGTTATTTAACTTTCTGACAATTATTTTCTAAAACACATTCTTAATTCCTTGTTATACTTTATCTCAAAATAAAAAATAGTCATTTATTTTTCTAGGTTGACTCATAGCTGTCGACATTTATATAATTGAGTACATATTTATGTATATCTTTTTTTAAGAACGGTTGGGCTCAAATTAGACCAACTTTTGATATGGTCGTCTGATCATATTTTTACACTTAAAAATTTACAGTAAAATATCGTAAATGTAAAAAAAATCCTAACATTTACAACAAAAATACTATGAAGGTTACCTTTACAGTGTTTTGCTGTGAACTTTCAAGTATAAAAAAATGGTCTCACCGGTTTCACGAAAACATTTAGTCTCACATGATCCCAAGTCTATTAAAGATTAAGTTACATATTTGGTTTTTATGGTTTCTACTTTTTGTCCCTAAACTTCATATATCTTTTGTAGGGGTGACAATTTTTGACAAGACACGAAAATAAATTAGTTTGGGTTGAACTTTCTGACCCATCAACCCGTTTATTAAATGGGCCGTGTTCGGATTGACACATATGGGTCGCGAGTTGACCCGCCAACCTGCCAAAAATAATTTTTTTTAAAAAAATAATTTTTATTCTAAGTTTTCTAAATAATATTTGTATTAGTATTTGAACGTGGTTGTAGTACTAGTATTTGAATTTGGACGTTTGAACTTGATTTGTATTATTATGTGACCCGCTAACCCGTTTATGACCTGCCAACCCGTCAACTGACTCGCCAACCCGCCAATCCGTTTATGAGCCGCCAACCCGAGTTTGTACGGGTTAGGGTAAAATATTACGACACGATTAGTTAAACGGATCGTGTTCGGGTTAAGCCTTCCTAACCCGCCAACCCGTGACCCGCGAACCCGAACACGATATGATTGACGCCCCTAATTTTTTGTTGATAATCATTGTTGTAATAACCCATATCCTTATTCTTTTTATTTGGTTGGACTATAATAAAATGGTTGGGCTAGACCCGTGTGGGAATCCAAGGCCCATATTATATAAGGTTGTAGGGATAGGAATCCTTTCCATTTCTCTTCGTTCTTGTGAAATCAGTATTTGAGAGCAAGGTGTGAGTGTGTGCATGGAGAACAAGCAAGGAGAGAATATCAACTGTTTTTGGAGAAGAGCCTTGAAGAAATCCCCATTTTCAGGTATAACATTCCTCTTTGAAATGTTAATCTTCTCTAATAGAGTTTTGGGATCATTGATGAATCAAGGGTCCTAAACCCTTGGTTCTTATAGAATAAATCTCTTGTTGGAGGTTTGAATTTCGTTGGTTGGATATTTAGTGATTTGGGGATTCTTCTCATTGCTCTTTAGCAAGATGAATCACTCTTTGGAGAGTTCTTCATGGTAACTCCATTGTTGCTTGAACCTCAAGCTTTAATTTGGGGAAATGATTGGGTTTATCTCCTTTCTATGGTTATATTTGGTATGGGATAAAATTAGTGTTTTGTTTTTTATCATTATATGCAATTTTGGAAGTATGAATCAGTATTTTGGAGTAATTGTGAGTTTTGGGGCGGATTCTTAGATGCAGGGACGAACCAGCAGGACGGTGAGTCATACAGGTTACCCCGCGGGTTGAGGCCGCGACTCAAGCCGTACAACTCACTGTTGAGTTACGAGTTCGTCCATTTCGTTTTCCACATCGAGCCAAGGCTTGAACCTTTGTCTGGGGGTTTATCTTAGATCTATCATAGAAGACCTTTAACGGTATTGCTTAACACCCGTTTTATGTTGGTGTAATTAGGCGCTCGGTTTGGGAGTTTAACCGTTTAAGCTTGGGACAAGGTATGTCCACTTCAGGTGAGTTCCCTATCCCTTAAAAAAATTTAAGGTGATATGTTACAAAACTTTATACACTAATTATGGTTTTAACTTGTTGATATTTGCACAAGAAAACTTACCATGATCAATTTTACAAATTTTGGGTCTATAGGTGCACTATTTGTTTATTGTGTGTTATACGGCAAGGCCTTTATGGTGTTTAAATCCTATTACCACTAAGAGAGTGTGGGCATGTAAGTTTGATCCATATGTAACTTGGTTGTCGCTAAGGGAGTGCGATGGTGATTTACCTTAGTCATATTTCACCCGTTTTGTAATTGTTCCCTATAAGGAAATGGGTCAACTATTTGGTAAACCATTGCACTTTTTGTATTTATTCAACTATGATGTAAACTGTTTTTATGGGAATTCACTAGACCTTTTGGTCTAACCCTCGTTTTTCAAAATAAACCACTTTCAGCCAGGTACATTGCGGGAAAAGGTGATAAAGGCAAAGGAAGGATGTGAGGCATTAGCGAAGAGTCGAGATTAGTATGTTTTGTTAGTACATTCAGCTGTTGACATTAGACCTTTCCGCTGCTTACTATTGTTTGTATCAAATTAATCCTCTGTTGATTAATAATCGTATATTGGTTAAACTTTGAATCTCATCTATCTTTCAAATTTAAGATTTTGGGATGTTACAATTGTAGTTGTCATTTTTTTTGGAGTTGATCAATTTTGACCAACTCCCGTTAGAAGTCCGCTAATTCAGAAGTTTTTTGATTATTTTATTAAAAATTTATCTTTTATTAAACCCCCACCCTTCACCCTACGACCCCGTTAACCCATACACACATAAGCGAACATACGCAAACACAGAACTTATCCATCTCGCAAAACACAACATCAAACACCCTTTTTCTGATCAAGCCTCACCTCGTCAAAACCTACCACCCATAATACGCATTGAAGCAAAAACATACATACACATTGATATCCTCCCTCACACAAAACCTGCAACCCACAAATCAAAATCTAATACAAAACGAAATTTACAACTTTTGTTTATATTTTAGTCAATGTGTTTGAGAGGGAGATGGAGACAGAAGATGAGTCAGTGCGCTCAAATATGAGTATATGTGTTTGCCTCAACGTAAATTAATTTTTCCTCTATTGGAGGTAACTATGATGGGTTTGGGGAAAGGATTTCGCGCCGGAGAAGGGTGGTGTTGGCTATTGGGCAAAAGACAAAGAAAACTAAAAAAGTACTAAATATCCTTGAGTTAATGGAACTTTCTAACGGAAATTAGTCTCAGTTTCAAAACAAAATGGAACCATAATGACCACTAATGTGACAGCATCTCTAATGGAGGTTCTTATAATTAAGAACCTTCTTTTTTCACCTTTTGTTGCCACCTCATATCCACTTCCTCAAATTAAAGACTCTCCATAATCTCCGCAATGATAGTTTCTTATAAGAACCTCTTTTTTTTGGGACCCATTGAATAAGTTATATTAATATATAGGGTAAATTACAATAAAACCCAACGGACTTTTGTATTTTGAACAATTAAGTCACTGGACAATTTTTTGGAACAAATAAACCACTGGACTTTCTAAAACATGTTAATTAAACCATTGCACTTTAAAAAACCTTCTAAATAAGTATATTAGGTGACCTGAAACCTGAATAGAAGGTAACATGTAAATTAAAAAAAAATAAAAAATAAAATAAAAAACCTAAAACTAAAACCTAATCAGTTTCTCCCCCAAAAAAACAACTCAAACCTAATTACCCACCTTCTTCACCACTGCAGCACCACACCACCGCACCACACCACTGCAGCACCACACCACCGCCGGGCGAGTAGCAGGCGGCGGCGACGGCGGCGAAGGAAGACAGCAGCAGCCGAGCAAGCCGGCGACGCAGCCGACGGACGGCGACGGGCGGCGACCGCAGGCGACGGACGGCGACGGACGGCGACGGGCGGCGACGGGCGGCGAGCAGAAACAAGGTAACGATTCAGTCTTACACAGTCTTACTCTCATCATTTGTCTCACATTTTCTCACATTTTGTCTCACATTTTCTCACATTTTGTCTCACATTGTCTATCTCAATGCCAATTTCCTCTTTCATTGACTTATTCCAGACTTATAGTCACCATCCCATAGGCCATAGCCATCTTTTATCTCCTTCAAAAGTGGTTAATTGTTTCAGTTTTGATTCTAAATTTTCAATTTTGACTCACTGTTATTATTGATTATTTTAATCAAATTTGAAAGTAAATATTTTGGGCATATTTTGTGTTTGAAATTACCACAATATAGGCATTGATTACAAAGTAGTCAATATTGACTGGTTTCTTCTTGGCTCCTGCTACAGAAACATGTAGAAAAATCTAAACATTATAAGATGTGTATGATATACATGAATTGATATAGCAATCCATATTCATAGCTCCTCAAAATCCCAGACTCATTGACTGATATTTCATGAAAATTCATAAACGTAGAGGGCAGCTATTGAGAAAAATCTTGGTATGAAACCAAATCCATTATGATTAGTTTGAGCAGAGACTCTAGAGGTGGAAGAGGCTCTAGAGGTGGAAGAGGGACTAGAGATCGGAGAATACCATCATATATGGGTGTTTCTTATAATCCAATCACAGGAGAAACAATGATTGGGGTAAGCCATTATTTATTTTTCATATTCAAATACCATTTTTAATGTTACTTACACTTTATCTTCATTGTTAAAGACATCATCAGGTGTACCACAACCATTATGGCCCGAAGGCATTCTATCGTATACAATTTCAAGTGAGGCTGTTGTTAATGATGAAGACCGTGGTGATGAAGATCATGATGAAGGTGTGACTGTTGTTGGACATCAAGAAGGGTTACAAGAAAGTCAAATTGTTGAATCTCCACCAGAAGTTAATGATGCAAATGAAGAATAGTTCAAGACACGATCTTAACCTAGATTAGGCGCAACTTTTGGTATAATTTGGTGCAATTTTTGGTATAGTTTTGCACAACTTTTGGTATAATTTGTCACAACTTTTGGTATAGTTTGGCGCAACTTTTGGCATAGTTTGGCGCAACTTTTGGCATAGTTTGGCACAATTTTTGGTATAGTTTGGCACCACTTTTGGTATATTTAGCAAAATTGTTGGTATTTTTGGCTCGACTTTTAATATATAGTTTGGTTCAACTTTGGTAAATTATGGTTCAATTTTTATATATAGATTATACATGTTGGATCTTACATTTTTATGTTTTGGGAAAAAGAACAGGAATGGTATATTTAATTCGTTTCATAAATTGAAGTGTTTTTTTGATTAACAAATGTCTAGGGAATGGTATATTTGGACTTTTTTCCATTTTTTCAAGTGACTTTTTCATTAAAAAGGGTCATAAGGGTGTATCCAACAAGTTTTTTAAAGTGCAATGGTTTAATTAACAGGTTTTAGAAAGACCAGTGGTTTATTTGTTCCAAAAAATTGTCCAGTGACTTAATTGTTCCAAATACAAAAGTCCGTTGGGTTTTATTGTAATTTACCCTAATATATATTATATAAAGTAATGAAAATAAAATAAAAAATAAGTAAATTATCAATGCTCAAAAAATCATGGTAAGAAGTAAGAAGTAAGAATCAATGTTTTGTTCAAGTACCTATGACATATTATGTTTTAATAAGAATCTCTTTATAATTATAGTTTAATAAGACATTACACTTTTTACTTATAAAAACTTTGCATTGAAGATGCTCTGATACGTAAAGTTTATCGAGAATTGATGATAAGTAACGATTATAATATAGACCAAGGTATATAGTAAAACTTGTCATTAAAGTTAGCGAGAAAAAGATTGGAAAGATTTATGCATATCAAAATAGTCGATTTATTTATTTAGCTTTAAATAATAAAATAATTTGAAACCTAATTCATTTAAAAATAAAATGATAAGCCATTTGATTAAATTTTAGGAAATATAAATTCCATTGACTTTGTAAACCAAAAAAAAATTATTGCCCCAATAATTCGAGCGAACCTACTACAATATATAATATATTCACAATGATTACAATTTGTTTATCTATACAACATAGTAGGTATTTTACTAATAATTAATAACATGCTGAAATAAGATTTTAAGGATAAAAGTTAAAATGAATAAGTAAATTTACCTTTAAAAATGAAAGCAAAACATGATGTTTGTATTTTAAATATTTATTTTAATTTTTTTTATAATAGTTTAATTATTTGTCAAAAAAATTTACAACCAAAGTCAAAAGACAGTAATGTGTTTGAAATATCAATTTTTGATGCCTATTGATTAGGCATACAATATATTTGAAATAGTTAATGATAATTTGTTTAAAATCTAACATCTTGCTGATTTTTTTTAAAACAACAATTTATTGAAAACTAACCGAAGAAAAGATACAAAGCCGAAGATCAAAGGGTTTAAACATGATCAAAACGGCAAGGTGTAGTAAAAAAACAAAAGAAAACATAAAAGAAGAACAGAGAATGTGCTCCCTAATACGGGCAGGAGGACAAATGAATTGTATTATAACATTTTCAACAGATTTTTTTAAAATAAAGAATTAAAAGTCAAACATCTAAAAAATTTAATATTCATCTTCAATGGTTTTTATTCATTTTAAAAATTACAATAAAAATTATATTATTTAAATATTCAATATTTTTTATTGATAAAAAAATAAAAAAATATATATTTTTCATAGATAATTATATTAAGAGAGTTCAAGTTTGGAGAATTTACCTTGTCTACCATATTTTTCTATTTTAGAGAATGTTTTGGATATTGTGTTAGTGACAAAAATCTCAAAAATCTTTGTTTAATTTTTTTTTTGTTAGAGATAAGTGAATAAATATTTGAATATTAATTATTATTAGAAAAATATAACTGACAGTTAAGAAAACATACTTTTAGACTTTTAGTTTCCTTTGAAAAATAGATGAAGTGGTCATATTTATATTTAAAAGACAGTTATTACTTAGAAGATGGATTTCAAGGGCATTAATTGTTAAGCATAGTTGAAACTTGTTAATTAATATTTAATTGTTCAATAATTTTTTAAAGCTATTTTTTGCTCGGGATAACATGTTAAATGTCAACTTAATAATTTGTTAAAATTATAAGATAATATATTTTATAATAACTTATATATATTTCATGTAAAATATATACAATTATATTGAACAGTGAAATATACCATATAATAAACCGTGTGATTAAATGTGTGCTTTGTAATTTGAGTACTTCAGTTAAAAAAATTATTGTACTTAATTACAAATTTACTTATAAACTAATAAAGTATTAATTATTAATTATTAATTAATAATTAATAAATTTTGTTAGCTGCCATATACATTAATTTATAGAGTTTCAATCGTATTAAATATCTAAAATAAAGTATAATAATCTTCAATCAATTAAAAGAATATATAAATATAAATTAAATCTTTTTAAATCAAAATATAAAAATAAAAAAGGGAAGTTGAACTTCTCGAGTTGGAAAATTAGGATGGAGTCCTTAAGATTAAAGAAAGAGAAAATTGAACGTCTAGAAGCAGTCATGTATACAGCTCTATGGTCGATATGAAATTTTCGAACTGGGAGGCTTTTTGGAGCAATGAAACTTTAAAATGCACTGATATGGGATAGTATAGTTACACGCTCGTTCCTTTAGGCGCAATATAGAAGTAGGAAGGGAAACATTAATTAGGTAGGGTGATTGCAAAACCTCCTACATGCTATTTCTGTAATGTAATTGTTTTTTAACACCTTGCTAGGTTTTAATAAAACTGTTGTCGTTCAAAAAAATATAAAAATAAAAAGGTTGTAAGAGTTTGAACCTTTTTTCCTTGTAAAAGTAAAAAGGACACTTTATTCGTTTAAAATATTCAATAGTTTTCTCGTGAATTTGTTCATTTACCTGTTATCCAGTCCAATTAAAACAATCATACATAATTGGATATTCAATTGTAGTTAGATAACATCAGATCCAAAATTTCAACATCCAAATTAGATGGATCGGTTCTTGGATGTAGTCGAGCATCCAATAAAACGGTATCGGATCTAAAGAATATCCAATTATCATCCAACTACAATCCAATTAATAATCATATATAATTATTAACATTTTATGATATTATTTTTTAGTTTATATTTATATGTAGTATATTTTTGATAACTTAAGAAAATATATGAATTATTAGTTGAAATAGTGTCATAATTAGTTGAAAATTAGATCAAAATATTGGATGAATCCCTAATCCAATCCGATGAATAATCAATAGTAATATCCAATGGATAAAACCAATCCAATTCAATCATTCATTCTATTGGACTAACTCAGATGTCCAATGTTAGTTGGATTTGATCGGATGACAAAATCCTACATCCACTAAACGATCGGATTGGATTAGATTCAGTTAAATCAATTGGATTTCAACCGATAAACACCTCTAAATATTATAAAGGGTTGTTGTGGCTTTTTAGTGTTTACTATTTTTGTTTTAATATGTAGCGAAAAAGAAGCAACGCTATGCATACCATGACCGATCACCATCGATAAAGAATAATCTTTCTAAATCAGAAGAGGTTTAGCCCTTTCCCTAATGGTCGATTGAGTAACTATGCCCTAAATAGATAAAAATAGGTGCAAATTCTGACATCACCACACCCCATTTTGTTTTCTCGCTCAGTAAAGAGAGTTGCAGATTCGTTGAACACGATAAGAGCCTTACAGACATCCTCGGGAAAGCACTAATGAACCACGCCATCCCTGACAGCTTTAGTTTCGTTGCCAACCAAAGCTCCTAGCCGACGATTGGCTACCTTTATTTATTTATATATGATATATTTTGAGCTTTTTATTTGAATTTACGTTGTTCAATATTACTAACCCATTGAGTAATAGTAGAAACAATATATGTATAATTAATTATATATGCATATAGATATGACAAAGCAGATGAGACTTCTAGTAATACTACATAAAGATATATTCATGTAGATTTATCGTCACAAGTCATATATTCAAACACGTCGTGTTATATCTGTGGCTCTTAAGGTAAAAGCTTGACCTTACCATCTATCTCGGCTTACACCATTTAAAACATTGACCACCAATAGTTATAATTTTGATTGTTGTTCAAAATTTTATCATTATTAATAGTACTCTATATATTTAGTAATTAAAATGTTAATACAAAGCTATGTCTCATATAAAAAAAAGTGCTTATTATCTTGTTATATAGTGTAAAAATGTCTTATAAATATATTAAGGGTGAGCGTCATTGGAAGGTGATTTAATAAATTAGTATATATATAATTGTAATAATTTTCCATATATTGTATTTACAAATATTTTTTGTTTGAAAGACAACCTTCTTTTTTATTATTATTATTATTATTATTATTATTATTATTATTTGATATAGACGGGGCGACCCCTCCAGTCTAGAAGAAAAAAGAATATTCATTAAAGTTTACGAATTTTTTGTATTTTAAGATTTTAGGATTCTTGTTTTTTGAATTTTTTGTTTTTTTGGAAACCTAAAACAAGAGCCAAGCACATAAAGAAAGAAAAGGAAAGAACAGAAGGGAAGAGAGTAGAGGGAAAGAGAAGGAATAACCCTAGGGAAGATTCCAGACAGGCCTGGCCCGAACAACGTTCGGACAAGGTAAGAAGTCTAGACCGAACATCATCAGAGATGGTCTTGATCACCATATCATACGATCTTCTCTTATCCTTGAAGATGCGATCATTCCGTTCAGACCAGAGGTGGTAGACGGTAGCAACAAGCACTAATCTACGAATAATAGACCAGATGGTCCTGCTTTTTGTGGCTTACTGGAAGACTCTGATGATATCATCCCAATTGTCCAAGACAACAGGAAAATTCAACTTAGGTTTAATCACATTCCAAACCTGATTGGGGAACGGGTACTCAACTTTTATTATACCACAAAAGAGAGTTACAACAACAACCAAACAATAACAAAACAGAACCAGAGCAGTGGCTAGGCCACATACAACATAATCGAAACATAAAGAAATTTAAACGAGCGATCGTAAAACACGACAACGACATCCGACACCAACAATGACTTTAAGGGTCGGATTTGCAAGAGGCAAACTGTCAAAACCCCACCGTAATGCGACCACCTTGCTGCCACATTCTACAACCGCGTCCCTTACCCGAAACAACCATGTCGAGCTACTGCAGAAAAGAAGGATCAACGAACTAAGATATTTCGTCCACCGATAGCCTTTTATTTCGTCTTTTGACCCACTCATATTCATTTACGTACACATATGAATGATTAGAGATGAAATGACTTTTACTTATCAATAACCTAATTCTTTTTAACAAAATTTTTTATGTTATGTAATAAAAAAATTCGGAGTGGTCTAAATGCTATCTCATATATTACTAAATGAATCATTACCTAATAATTTCATCCTAATATACAAACATTTACTAGTAACATTCAAGCATCTATGCAACATTTTCATCTTATAAACGCTTATTGGGTAAAAGTCGTCATTCTTACTTACTGGATAAAACTTTCAACGCTTGTCATCATTCTTACTGTAAGATTCTCAGTTCTTGTCATACTTTTTCAATAAAATAAACTAATCTAGTAAGCACTTGTCGAGTAAATATTTAGTAAACCACCTTTTATTTTTTTCATTTGTAATGTATTTATATGTGTCCACAATTCTATTTATACGTGTCTCAAAATAAGTGTCCATTTTCAAAAGTAAATAACCACATTCTCAAATTTACCGTTAATTAATGCACAAATATTTAAGAATTGTGAGTATAAAAAAAATTAAATAAGGGTAAATATGTCATTAGGTTTATCAAAAAATATAATTATTATACATATTTAAAACTATATCGTGAAGGAGGAAGTAAATAATAGTCGATACGGTAACTCCCAATTTTACATAATCATTGCATAGTTTTTTTTTGAATAAAAATCACTGCATAGCTTATTTATACGGTGAATGACAAAAAATATTATGATCAAGAAGTCAAGAACCCCTTTTTAGTCCTCATCAGGCATCACCTACCCCTGTTCCACACACACACACACTTTCACACTAAAACACACACCGCCCAATTCAACGACCTAATCCCTCCTACATTCACTCAAATTTCTTTAAAACCCATCTTCCATTCTTCACAGATCCCTAATCCCACTTGAGGGTTTCTTCTTTTTCCGATTGATTTCATCAATTTTGACCCATTAATCACTCAGATCCAGATCAAACAACAACAATGGGGAAAGGAGGAGCCCTAAGCGAAGGTGTTTTGAAGAAAATCATCCTCTCATACACCTACGTAGCCATATGGATCTTCCTCAGTTTCACCGTCATCGTCTACAACAAATACATCCTCGATCGAAAGATGTACGATTGGCCTTATCCCATCTCACTAACCATGATTCACATGGGGTTTTGTTCTTCGTTGGCTTACATACTCGTAAGTGTTCTTAAAGTCGTTGAACCAGTTCAAATGACTCGCGATATTTACCTCAAATCCGTCGTTCCAATCGGTTTGCTTTACTCTCTTAGCTTATGGCTTTCCAATTCAGCTTACATTTACCTATCTGTTTCCTTTATTCAAATGCTTAAAGCCCTAATGCCTGTTGCTGTTTACTCCATTGGCGTTTTGTTGAAAAAAGAAGGGTTTAAAAGTGACACCATGACTAATATGTTATCAATCTCTTTTGGTGTTGCTATTGCTGCTTATGGTGAAGCTAAATTCAATAGCTGGGGGGTTATGTTACAATTGGGTGCTGTTTGTTTTGAAGCTACTCGATTGGTTTTGATTCAGATCTTATTGACTTCAAAGGGAATCACATTTAATCCAATTACTTCCCTTTATTACGTTGCCCCTTGTTGTTTTGCTTTCTTATCCATCCCTTGGATCATCGTTGAGTACCCCAAATTGAGGGATACTTCGAGTTTTCACTTCGATTATGTGATTTTTGGCACGAATTCTGTGTGTGCATTCGCGTTGAATCTTGCGGTGTTCTTGTTGGTTGGAAAGACTTCTGCTTTGACCATGAATGTGGCTGGAGTTGTTAAAGATTGGTTGTTGATTGCTTTTTCTTGGTCTGTGATTAAGGATACAGTCACTCCGATTAATCTTTTCGGTTATGGGATTGCTTTCTTGGGTGTTGCTTATTATAATCATGCCAAATTACAAGCACTTAAGGCTAAAGAAGCAGAAAAGAAAGCAACCCAGATAGATGATGAATCTGGAAAGTTGTTAGAAGATAGAAGTGCAGAAAAGTCAGCAAGAAAGAATGAGTCCGATAATTGATTCAATTGGTTATTATAAAGCCTAATTACACGAATTCGGATTGTGGAACATGAAGAGGATCATCAAGATTATTTGGGGGTTAGGAAGCCCTTTTGAATCTTTTTTTTGATGTATGTCTTTAGGTAGTTTATTTATATGTTTATCTATTTTCTATTTATTTAGAGGCCGGGCCATGGAGTTAACCGATAAAGTTACCTTCTTTGTGATCGAATGGTTATGGATTCGAGTCTTTGGAAACGGGTTCTTTGCAGAAATGCAAGACTTTTCGTTTGGCACAAAGGGTATGAACTTTGGTGCATCGGTGTCGCGGCCTCTATCTCTATCTTATTTATTTTTTCTGTGTTCTTATTCTGTTACTTGAGGTTATTTTGGGGTTTTGAGGGTGTTGAGCTCTTGGTGCCAATATGTGCAAGTGACTTGAGAAAGACTTTTTATCTTTTATATGTGATTCATATTTACAGACACTCCATTTGGGGATGAATTTGGATGATGTTGTGTATTTGTCTTGATTTTGCTTTCTTTTTAGTAGCCTGGTTCTTGATATATGCTATATATATATATATATATATAGAATATATAGTGTTTTTTGTATGATTGGAAATCCTTGATAACTTGTGTGGACGATCTAGTCTGATGAATTATAACCAGAGGAATTTGCACCAGATGATCATTCTCTTTATTCAATTTATCCTCATAACTATTTCTCTTCCATTTTTACCCATATATCACTAGGCCCATAACCATTGCGGACCCCTAACACGACGTCATTTTTGGCCAAATGTCAGCGGGTCCATAAGTATTACGGACCTGACCCAAAATCGCTTCCACCAGTGTGCGACACGTGGCAGGTCTGTAAATATTACGGAGGTGGCTTACGGACGTGGCCCAAAACCACGTCGTTTTGGTGGGTCCGTTAATACTTACGGACTCAGTGACGAATGAGTAAAAACAAGAGAGATATGGTTATGACTTATGAGGATAAACAAGAATCTTACACAGTAAGAACGAAGGCTAGAACTGAGAGTCTTACCCGGTAAATGTGGGCGATAACTCTTGCCATGGTTACAGTTTATTGGATAAATTGTTGCATACGGTACTGTATTGGAGGACTAAAATCTTACCTGGTAAGTATATGATAGTGTTAAATTTTGCCCGTAAACATTTACCCGAGTAAACATTTGGTAAACGGGTCCTAATTCGCTTATACCTAAATGTCCACATTGCTAAATATGTATCATAGTCCTCCAATTAGGTGGTGGTCTAGACCCCGACTTTAAGTGGCATGACTAAGGTGGCGTTTGTTTTTTAAGAGGCACTGTTAGTTCTTAAATGATTATGAAATGTCTAAATGAATCAGACATAAGTGGTGATTAAGAGGTTAAAATGAAAAAAAATAAACAAGTTTTAAGTCACGTATTTTACAAATCTATCAATCTTCATCTTCAGCCATATACCAACCTTAAAAAATATTAGCTCGAGTTAAATGGCTTAAAGCGGATGATATAACTTTCTTTATCTGTCCTTTTTGTATATCTCTAACAAGTAAAGCATTCACAGTTCATCATATGTGCACTTCTTCGAACTAGCAATGATTATTTGTAGGTTTGGATCGGACCAACTTATTTTTTTGTCCAAAGACTTAATGTATAAAAACCAATTGATAAGTTGAACTTACTCGCGTTATAAATGCGTTGGGCTAGCTCACATGCTAATGAGCCTAAATAGTTGTTCATTTTAAATTTGAATCAGTTTCTTCTTGATTACAACCTTATTATCACACAAATGCAAATGAAATATTTGCCAAGATCTCAATAGAGGTGTAAATTTTGTAGGGATGAGATCGGTACCGAATTTTTTGGGCACTGAAAACGAGGATTGATAATGGAACCGTATGCATAAATTTGGTACCGCTTCGGTTCGGAAAACGGTGGTTATGGAGAATAGGGATGAGATTGGTACCGGATCGGATCGGAACCAAACCGGTTGGTACCCATTTTTTTTTGGACTGAAAACGAGGATCGAAAACTGAATCGTATGAACAAATTCGGTACTGGTTTCGGTTCGTTCCCCTTTCGGTTTGGAAAATGGTCCTTTAGTCTCATCCCTAAAATTTTATACCAAGACAAACTAGCAAATTCACATACCAACTGTACCAATTTGATTAGTACCAATATAATTGGTAGCAGTTATAATCGGTTGGTACTTGGTAGTAACATACAACCTATGTAAAGTTGGTTGGTATATGATATTTGAAATTGTATATCACTCTAATTCCATGTTCTACAAGCTTATTTTTAAAATTATTTGTTAATTAAAGCTTAACTGATGGTACAACATATTTCCATTTTTAAATTTTAATTATTTTAATCTCTACTTTTTTGAAATCTGAATTTATGTTCCCCATTTTTTTAATTCTAACTTTTAAATTCTGTTTTCTATTTCTAAATTTTTTAAATTTCTATTAGTTAAAAGGTTTCGAGGATAACACTTTTTGAGTACAATGAGCTATTTTAATTTTGAATTTTTGTAATTTGTATTAGTGGATGTTTTTATTATCTATATGAAGGTTATTTAACGTTTGTACATGGAAGGCTAAATGATACAACTTGTATCAACGTGTCATTTGAATGTTCGTCAATTTTAATGCAACTTGATAAAGATATCAATATTAGATGGGTAACTTTATTTCAACCGTAAAAGTTGGTATTAAATAGAGTTGATTGGTATACAGTATAAAATTTTATATACCTATTTTAATTGATTGGTACACAGTATAAAAGAAAAACATACGATATCATACCATGTTCATCCCTATACATTAATTCGTTTTTATCGACAATGTATGATTGAGGAAATTATATATGATATGACATTAATCTTATCAATAAAATTATTGTAGTTTACAATCTCAACGAACCATTCAAAATAGATATTTTAATAGTTTCTATATAATTCTTAATTTTAGGATAGACGATTCTTAGATATCGTCTCTGCGATAAGTTCATCAAAATGAACAAATATTGATGTTTTTAAATTTGAATTTATTTTATATTCATAAAACATAATATATTTGGTTAGAAAACATATATCATCATGTTTAATAAAATGTTTCTAGCAAAAAGTTTAAATACTGACTCAAATTTGATTGCAAACATGGGAACAAAGGAGAGCGCGACACGTGTCATATTCATATTAAATAATGAAGGAAAATATTCAGACTGAATAAAGTGTTATTTAGTCTGAATATTTTTCTTCATTATTCAGCCTGAATATGAAACGTGTGGCATTCTCTTTTGTCATCATGTTTACAACCAAATTTAAATTTCCATTTAAATCCACGTCTATATTTTTAATTATATTTTATGTACATATAAAAGAGAAGGAGATCAATATTCAATGAATATTTGATAATATAAAGTTTTTCTTCACTTGTATAGGGTAGTCTGTAGAGAATGATTATAATTAACGGTTGGATCAAATACCAGGTGGATCAATTAATGGAGTGGTGGAATATGTGATTACTGATATTGTTTGTCGTAGTGTAAATATTTTTATTATAATTTATATTAAAATAATCGTTTTATACTAACAAGGAAGAAAATCCAAATCCACCTGTCATTCACATTGTTTCTTAGTATGTATTTATTTAGCTTTGGAGGGTTTATATATTGCTATTTTGTTTTATTTTGATAGTTTCGTATGTATGTATAATTAATGGCCATCGATTTGAAGTTATTTTAATTTGAATTGCGTTCTTCAATGTTTGTATGTAGCTTCAGTGTTCTCTTTTTTATAATTGATGTTTTTGTTTTGTGACAGAATTCATTTATAGTTTGTATGTTTACGTGTTAAAACCAACCTAAATAAAGCTGAAAATTTTAAAATTAACACAAAACAATTTCCAATTTAAGTTAATTAAAAACAAAATAATTGGATGATGGTTGGATAATAGTTGGATAGATAATCAGATGATAATCAGATGGTTAATTGGATGTTGGTCGGTTAAGTTCGGTCAGCGTTAGATGGTTTTGGATTGCTTTCAAGAACCGACATATTCAAATTGGATGTTGAAATTTCCAATCCCATCCAATTCAATTACAGTTAAATATCTAATTTTGATCGATCAGATCGATCAATTTCAATTATATCGGTTATTTTTCATAGGGGGCTCTTCTTTTGAGAACTCATAAAATTATAATAACCATGAGAACTTGTGCATCATGTGTTGTTTCATGTGATTCTTTTTTCATCTAAGATTATGATTTAAAATACTGATTAACATATATTTGTTCCACAATGTGTTTGTCTCACATGTGCTCGGTTCACAGTGTGAACATTTTTTATGTATTTGTGAAACAAAAAATACACGTAAAAAAATTTCACATTATGAATCAAGCACATTTAAAACAAATACATTATAAAACAAATATATCTTAGTCAATACATTCAACACTATATCTAGATAGAAAAATATCATATAAAACAAACTTTTAAAATAAAAGTCTTAATGAATATAAAGACAAGAAAGTCAACTTTGACTCTGGACTTGTGGTACAATGCGAACGGGCCAAAGGAAGCAGGCCACGTGAATTGGGCGGCTTCTAATGGGTCCTTATTTTCATTTTTAAGCAAAGCAAATTAATTCCAGTCCAGTTCATATGAAAACTGATTTAAATTGGACTTTTATTAATTGTTGGAATATCTATTAATTTGTTTTAACTTTTAAGTGCCCAAAAAAATATGGTTTAACATTCTTAATTTCGAAATAACAAATTAATTTGTGGTGTAATTATTTTAATATATGATTTAATGGTTAGCAAATTGTTTTATGCTAACATATTTTAACTTTTTGTAATAGTTACATAATAATATATGATTAACTTAAGATATAATTTTTAGTATCATGTTTTAATTATATAAATAACTATGAAATAATGTTTCAGTTATATTATATAATGTTAGCATGAGTGATTATATTTTGGTATCTTGTGTTACAACTTAAGTATTATCAATATTATTACCAAATATTCAATGTTACAAGGAATATGCTATTTAAGAAAAACGTAATTTATCATGGATATGTTACAATTATTAGATAACTAGTGATCAAATAATTAGGGGAAATTGCTTTGAAAAATAATAATTATGAAAGATAACTACTGATCTTTAATGCAATATACACAATAGTTAAGTGACATTCAACAATCAAAACTATGAACAAACAATGGTAAATATTATGTTATTTTATGTTATGGCATTTATGGACTTTCCTATTAGTGACATGCAATTGGATATAGGATAGATCTTGCAAGATATAGATGACGGGATTGTACAAATAAGGACTCAAATATTTGGAACTTGGATCAATGAAAATTAAGAGATGATAAATATTTATAACTAAGTCCAACGTTTCAATGA
The DNA here is from genome assembly GCA_036898165.1 of Silybum marianum. NCBI lineage: Eukaryota > Viridiplantae > Streptophyta > Magnoliopsida > Asterales > Asteraceae > Silybum > Silybum marianum. The sequence goes on along the minus strand of CM072528.1, from coordinate 48,602,268 downwards.
GTATTTATCAGTATGGGATAAGCCTACAAACTAATAGAATTCTAAGTAGAAAGACAATTCACTAATTCAAATAAGTTTTGATAATCTTTACAAAATCTGGATAAAAAATATGGTTTCATGTTATTGACATTCATGCAATTTATATGGTGAATTATTGTTTTTTATTTGCTGCTAACTTGTTACAAAAATTGAATCATTAAAGGATGGGTTTGTGTTAGTATCAACCATTGGTTTGATGATTAAACTGTTGAAATATGTTAGTCAGTAGCAACCTTGACTTTCATGTCTTTATGTTTTATAGATTTGGATAAATAAGAGTGTTGGATATCAAAGCTGGATAAAGCTCAATTAAGAGGGACTGTGCTTCATTTTTTCTCAAAGGCAGAGGTTAGCAAGAGCATATATCTACAAACTTTAGGGGTTGATCTTGTAAATATAAGAAATATAAGTAGAAAGGCGCTCTCTCTCTCTCTCTCTCTCTCTCTCTCCCTCCCTCCTTCCCCATTAGGTTTTAGCCATTTTATTTTCTCTGATCTCCGGTTTGCTCTCTCTTTCTAGAATTAGGGTTCACACTATTTTCATTGTAATAGTCTAGATTTCTTGGTGTTTTGGTTATATTGTGTAATAAATCTTCAAGATATATCGTAGTATGAGTTTGAAGATGGTATCAGCGCGGTACTCCTATTTTAATTTTCAAACTAAGCGGTACTGAAAACTACAGAGTATGGTCTTGTGCTATGACATTGGCTTTAGAAACAAAAAATAAACATGGTTTTATAAATGGAACTTGTCCTCGTCCTCGTCCAGAAAATGATTCTGTCCTGGAAAAACAATGGGATCGTTGTAATTCTGTAGTTTTATCTTGGATACTAACTTCCATGACTGAGGATCTCTTCTTAGGGTAAGTTTTCTCCAAAGAGTCACCCAAAGGGTGGGATGAATTGAAAGAGACATATGATAAAGTTGACGGGTCAGTCACTTTTAATCTCCATCAGAAAACTAATTCCTTACGTCAAAGTGGCACTTCTGTATCTAAATACCATCACAAGCTTAATTCTTTGTGGAAACAGTACGATGCCTTTGTCAAATTGCCATCCTGTACTTGCAATGCATCTCACGATTTTTTTGAACAAAGTCAAGTCATCAAGCTTTTGCAATTTCTTATGGGGCTTGATGACATATATCAACCCATCAGAAGTAATATTCTCACAAGGGGTCCACTTCCCTTTGTTAAAACTGCCTTCTCTCTTGTAACTAGAGAAGATTCATATTGAGGAGGGATAACCTCTTCTCCTCCCACCAAATCACAACACTATGCCTTTTAAGCAAAACCACTGAAAATAAACGGAGGTTTGGCAGACCCTCCACCTTGTTGTGCAAACACTGTGGCATCACTGGACATACCATCGAAAGATGTTTTAAATTCATAGAGTTCCCTAAAGATTTTCAAAGCAAAACTTGACCTCAAAATTAAAATTTTAAGCCCCTAGCTAGTAATGTTTGTGTTTCTGACAACTGAGGAAATTGGGTCTACACCATCATTCCCTTCTCTCTGAAGAAAAAGTTGCTAAGATACTGAGTCTGATAGATCAAACTTCATGCTCGAATGGGGCAACTGCCAATATGGCAAGTATAACTAAACCTCTAAGTTCTAGATGGATTATTGATTCGGATGCAACCCAACACATGACATCAACCACCCATAATCTTGAAAATTTGGTTGACATTTCAGATTTAAATAAGAAACACCCAAACCCAAATGGATCTGAGGCAAAAATTAACAAAACTGGAAAATTTAAAATTTCAGACTATGTTACCTTGTTTGGTGTGTTGGTTGTACTAGATTTCAATGTCAACTTAATGTTTGTTAACAAATTACCTAGAGATAATAAAGATTTTGTTGGATTTGGTGAGTCTTGTTGCTATGTTCAGGATTTTCTTCGAAAGAGTGTTGTGGGGACTGGTAGTCAGGAGGGGGTTTGTATTTTTTTGATGAAAACCGTAAGTGTAAGTTTCCTTCCTTGTCTATAAATCTAACGGTTTATTGTTTTGTTTCCACTCAACTATGGCACAATCGACTTGGTCACCCTGCAGACCAAGTCCTTAATATTCTGAAAGATCAACTTGAAATTGGTAATGACGTCAGTAACCTTATGAAATATGCCATAAGGCAAAACAAACTCGTGATAAATTTAAGTTGAGTGATCACAAGTGTAAGAGTGTTGGTTCACCTAGATATTTAGGGCCCCTATCATATTCAAAGCAAGGAAGGTTACAAGTATTTCCTTACCATTGTAGATGATTATACCCGCGTTGTCTGGGTTTATTTGTTAAAAGGTAAACGCAAGGTAGTGGAGAATATTAAGATTCTCTACAATATGTTAGGTACTCAAATTGAGATGTTGTATTTTTGAAGTGATAATGGCTCTAAGTTTATAAAATTTAAAATCCAAAGAGGTTCTCCATCAAACCACTTGTGTTTACACACCCAAAAAAAAAATGAGGTTGTTAAGCGGAAACATCGTCATTTGCCTAATATAGCTAGAGTTCTTATGTTTCAAAGAGGCCTTCCTTTGACTATGTGGATTGAATGTATCCTCACCTCCACCTATCTCATAAATAGGACACCCTCCTCTGTTCTAAATGGTAAGTGCCCTTATGAGCTTGTCTATGGTTTTCAACCTATTCTCGCTCATCATAGGAATTTGTTAGACCTAATGTCACGTATAAATTCAATTATGGATCTGAAAAATGCATATTACTTGGATATACCAACTCTTAAAAGAGATACAGATTGTACAGTTTGGATTCAAACAAAATCATTGTTTCTCGTGATGTTAAGTTTTATGAAAACGTGTTTCCTTTTAAAATGAGTGTGAACAAATTAGATTAGTCGAATTTCAATGACTTTACTACCCTAGATTTCTTTGATTCTATCCCTGGTATGTCAATTGTCTCGTTTACTTCACCATCTAATGGTGAGGACCGATACCCTCCTCCTAATGAGGAATCTGATCGTAGTGACCGTAACCTGCTTGGCAGCCCAAATGTAGTTGTCAATAGGCAGCCTCTGGGTAGCTCTAATATTCCTAGACAAGAGTTATCTCGAGAAGTTGGTCGAGTTTTCGGTTGGCAGCCTCTGAGTAGCTCTAAATTTGACAGAGCTGCCAGTAGGCACCCTCTGAGTAGCTCTGAAGATGGTCGAGCTGCCAGTAGGCAACCTTTGAGTAGCTCTGATATGGCTGCCGGTAGGCAACATGATGCTATAGATGATAGTGATACTCAAAATTTGGTCTCAACCATGAGGATAACCAAGATGATCTATCTTCATCGTCTCAGTCTTCTAGAATTTCAAGTTTTCCTCGAAATTTGACAAATTCATCGTTGAAGGTAAAGTTAAATATGGCTTGAAAAAGGTGGTGAATTATTCTTGTCTCAATTTTTAAAAAAATTATGTTTTGTTTCTAGTTTTAATAAATCTGTTGAACCTAAATTTTTTCAAAAAGCGTGTTTTGATAATAATTGGATAATTGCTATGAATGATGAAATGGAAGCCTAAAATAGAAATGGAACCTGGATAATTACTGATTTACAACATGGTAGAAAACCAATATGGTGTAAATAGATTTATAAGGTTAATTATAAATCAACTAGAGAAATAGAACAGTATAAGACTAGGCTTGTTGCAAAGAGGTATAGTCAAAGAGAGGGTCTAGATTATGAAGAGACTTTCTCTCCAATTGTGAAAATAGTTACCGAAGATGTATAATAACTCTAGTTGTTCAGTTTAATTGGAGTTTGTGTCAGCTAGATGTTAATAATGTTTTTTTATATGGAGACTTGTCTGAAGAAGTTTATATGACTCTACCTGAAGGTTATTACACACCCAGAGATAAACATGTTTGAAAGTTAGTCAAATCTCTTTATGGTTTAAAGTAGGCTCCACGCCAATAGTATGCAAAGCTTTCATCTTGTTTAATTGATCATGGTTTTATTCAAAGTATTAGTGATTAATCTCTCTTTACTAAGTTGGTTGATTATGTGTTTGTTGTCTTGTTGGTATATGTAGATGATATTGCTAACTAGTAATAGTATGGAACAAATAAACAAAGTTAAAGATTACTTGAAAAGCAAATTTCTTATTCAAGATTTAGGAAAATTAAATTTTTTCTTGGGTAGATATTGAAATTTTGGATTATGTAAGTGGTGTTTGCACGTCTCAAAGGAAATATTGTTTAGAACTTCTAAAATGATTTTGGGTATCTTGGGTGTAAGCCTTTTAGTACTCCAATGGATATGAATTTGGTTGTTACCGATTCTAATGGTTCTAGACTTCTAGTTCTAAAGATCATCCTTTATTTGATTTTAGTAGGTACTAGACAATCTTATTGGGGTAAGTGTCTTTCTACTAGACACTCTGTTTCGGGTTATTTCGTATTTCTTGGAAACTCTATGGTTTCTTGGAGGAGCAAGAAACAAACTACTGTTACTCGTTCTTCTGCATAATCTGAATATCGTGCAATGGTTGCTGTAACTTGCGAGATTGTTTGGATTCTAATTTTTTTTAATGATCTCGAAGTTAATGATTTTCTTCTTGTAATGTTTTTTTGTGAGAATAAATATGCAATACAAATAGCAAACAATCCTGTTTTTCATGAACGTACTAAACACATCGAAATTGATGTTCATCAAGTTCGAGAAAAGTTTACTGCTGGAATGTTAAAGGTTTTGAAGATTCTTTCTTCGGAACAACCTGCTAACATTTTCACTAAAACCCTTGGAATTAATCAACATAGTTCTTTGTTCAAAGTTAAAGATGATTGATTTATTCAAGAGTCAAGATTGAGGACGGGTGTTGAAATATATTAGTTAGTAGCAATCTTGACTTTCTTGTCTTTATGTTTGATAGATATGGATAAATAAGAGTGTTGGATGTTAAAAGCTGGATAAAGCTCAATTAAGAGGGTCTGTGCTTCACTTTTTCTCAAAGACGGAGGTTAGTGGAGCATATATCTACAAACTTCAGGGGTTGATGTTGTAAATATAAGAAATATAGATAGAAAGGTTTTGTCTCTCCCTTTTAGGTTTTAGCCATTAAATTTTCTCTAATCTCTGGTTTGCTCTTTTACTAGAATTCGGATTCATATTATTTTTATTGCAATAGTCTAGATTTCTTGATGTTTTGGTTATATTATGTAATAAATCTTCAAGATATATGGTAGTATGAGTTTGAAGATAAACAAATAAAGATCCAATGATGAAACACTTATAAATATTTCTAGGATTTTTGACCAAAATCCGATAAACAAAGTTACGGATCAATCTTTAACTCCATCCACTATATTGGGCTTTGTTTTACGCACTAGAACAAAAGTGACTTTATAAAAAAATATATTATAGGATACAATCACACAAGTTTATAGGATCAAATCATAAAACATTATATCTTAAAGCGTTATAATAGGTTTATAGGACGATTTTAGGCGTTTCAACAAGTTTTTACGACGCTTTTAAAATAAAGCGTCTTATCAGCTATTTTATAGGACACCTTTGAAAAGTGTCCTCAAAACCCATATTTTTATTCGACACTTTTGTTTATAGGACACTTTTCAAAAGTGTCATATAAAATAGCTAATATACGCCTAAAACTCATATATATATATATATATATAGGGGCGAGTTCAAATGAGAACTCAAATTCGGTTGTGAACATAATAACAAATGAGAGCGTGACATGTGTCATATTCAGACTGAATAATCTACATTTAGATAAATGACGCGCTTTAATTTGTCCTCACTTCTGCAACCAAATTTGAGTTTGCATTTGACCTTCTCTCTCTCTCTCTGTATGTATATATATATATATATATATATATGTCTGAATAATCTACATTTAGACAAATGACGCGCTCTAATTTGTTCTCACGTTTGCAACCAAATTTGAGTTTGCATTTGACCTTCTCTCTCTCTCTGTGTGTGTATATATATATATATAAATATATATATATATATATATATATAAATATATAAATACTTTAATTGTAAGAGCATTTCCAACATCTTCTCTAATTTTTCTCTAAAATAGAGAATGTAAAGTCAAAATCTCTAAAATTATTATCTTATAAGTCGAACAGCTTATTTTAGAGAATTTATTTAAAAATTATATTATTAAAAATTCAATAAATTTATTATTCTAAAAATCTCTAAAATTATACGGGTTGTTATTGGTGAGAATCATTAAAATAATATTTCTCTCTCATTGTTTTAGAGATGTATTAAAGATTGATATAGAAATGCTATTGAAGGAGTTTGAAGAAGAAAAATGAGGTTTTTTATTTTTTAAAGAAGCTAATGCTCTAAATATGCTACCGAGTGTATGTTTTAAACCACAAAAGTAGCCGAAAGATGAAATTGAAAAGGACAATTCCTTATTCTTCTATAAAAACACATCACATGATGACATGATAATGATGATGGAGATGAAACATATGCTCAAACCCTTATCTGAAAAGAAATAAAAATGTCTTTTAAATTATTACTTTAATTTGAAAATAATATTTATGATAACGGGTATCTAAAGATCCTTTTGAATCAATGTGCCATTAGTTCTGTTTTACGTAAGTATAAATGTATAATTTAGAATAAGATATAATTTGGAATCTGACTTTTGTTAAAATTAATGTCTTTGATTATAGAAAATACAACTACATAAAATTCTGGATACAATTGCTATTTTCAATGATCGTTAACACATTAATGTTAACCAAGTCTATTGAATTGATGGTGTTTAGTTCTAATAATTTAAACCAATGAGTGCATGTACTATATCTACTATTTCGATGAAGATATACCGTAACACCCCCAAAGCCAAAGTAATGGACTGGCCCAATAAGTTCAAATCCAACTTAAAACCATGGTGGAAGTTATTGGCGTCACTACTGGCGCATAAGGAGCTTCCAAATCTCCTTTTCTACCAATGTGGGATGAGTTGTTACAAACTCCCCCACTTAAACTCCTGACGTCCTCGTCAGGTTCTGCCCAAAATCTTTTCTCCTTGTCATCGGCGATGTGGGATTCGCCTAAGATGTTACAAACACCCCCTCTCGAGGACTCATCATACCTGATGAGGTTTGCCCCACCATCCTGATGGTACAAAGATCGGCTCTGATACCATTTGTAACACCCCCAAAGCCAAAGTAATGGACTGGCCCAATAACTTCAAATCCAACTTAAAACCATGGTGGAAGTTATTGGTAGTCCACTACTTGAGGCTTATAAGGAGCTTCCAAATCTCCTTTTCTACCAATGTGGGATGAGTTGTTACATATACTTATTGCAAGTTGCAACTCTCATGTGAATGGTTCCTTAAGTTTGGACATAGTAACTTATTTCACACGTTATGTTAAAGTCATAGTTTTAGTTATTACCTGTAATAATTATTTATATTTTGATATTGGGAAGACTAATGACACCCTTAAGGTATGCTTATGACACCTCTAAGAGTGAATGTCATCCTCCCACAAATTAACATCAACATCTACTAAAGTACCAAAAATTCAGTGCACACCACTTATAAAGTGCATGAAATTTCGTACACACCCCTATATTAGAGGGTGTCATTAGCATTCCCGTTTGATATTTGTTAATTTAAATTTTAATTAATTCTAAAAGTTGTTGTCAAATTAATTGATATTTATATATGTTTTTGTCAGATTCAATAATTCATTATATATGACGTGTAGAAATAAAAATAATCATTTGATCAATCTATTTATAACCACTAACCTTCATGATTAATTAATAATACATTTTAGAGTTAAAAAATTAAAATAAAATTTATTTCAACTTTAATGATGGGTATATTTTAAGAATAATGATGCAGTATTGTATCGTATTAATATAACTCAGTGATTATTATATATATAATCATATTTATTGATTAATTTTTTAAAGTTTAAAAAGTTTTAAGAAACCGTATAACAATAATTACTCCTAAACTCGAAATTTAAAGGGTTTTACATTAGTAGCTAATACTAAGTTGCATCTTTTATCCAATATCTAATAGTTTATAATATATTATAAATAAAATATGTATATACATAATAATAAATATATTTATACTAGAAAAAGTTCTTTCTTTTATGAGTTTTATATGGACCAAGGGTTTTGAATTTTGATTGTAATTATGCTAAAATAAGGGGTCAAGGCCAAAAACATTTTGGGTCAAAACGCCGTGCATGTTAATAATATATAAATTTGATTATATTAAAAACAATACTTTTGTGAATTTGATGGGGTCGGCCAAACCCTTTAGCTACATGTTAAAGTTCGATTCTGTATGTATAAATTTACTCAAATATCTATGGTTAAAAATATTATTAATATATGGAGCCTTAAATCATATAAATTAAGTGTACAAAGTTTTGTAAATATTAGTAACATTTTTAGATTCTTATTTGTGATATTTGCACAAGTGGTTTACGGGATAAAAAACACGAGGCTAACTATTTACATTAAAATTAATGATTGAGCTATAAAATTCACTAAAACACATCAATCTGTTGGAGCAAAAATGTGTATTTCCTGGACACGCAAACCGGCCCACACAAGCTACCAATTCCCAATGTGAGGGGCATACCTGACTCACTCAGCGGCAAAGCGATTGCGAGGGGGCTTGGGATCGAACACAAGACCAACGGTCTATTGGAGCAAACATCTCCTCGCCCATTAACCAACTGAGCTACACACCATTGGCAAAACACGTCAATATGTATTTTTTTTACTTTAAGTTTTTTAAAAGAACATTTTCTTGCAAACACGTTTGACTTTTTTGTAAAGAGATATTAGTAAGTCTACATGACACAAAATATTACAAAGTACATAAATTTTTAAGAAATATGTAAACAAGATTTTCATGTTTGTGTGTTTAAAATTTAGAACTTATTTTGTATAATATCATAAATGCTATAAAAATTATATTTCAAAAACATATTAATTTTGACATTTTCTTTTCCGAACATACAATTTCATATAAGTTCAATGATTAATATTGATTTTGGTATTTGAAATTTAATCTCAATATTAAAAAAGTAAGTCGCACGTTTGTCACAAGTTTTCATTTGTTTTTTATATTGAAAAGTAATCCCAAATCCGAACAAAAATATTAATATAAAAATTCCAATGGCATATTGCATAAATTCTCTTGTTTAATTATGTATTGTATCATATGAAAAGGATAATTTAATTAACAATTATATCCGGCATTTGCTTTAAAAACGGTGAATATAAGTATCGAGCTAAGTGATGAATCCAATACTTAAATTTTAAAATCACTTTTATATAGGGTTTACGGTGGTTGTTACATGTTCTTTTATGTTCTACATGTTAAAATTTAGGTCAACAATCATGAATCATGATCCATCATTATAGACTCCAGATTAATTATAAAAATTATCTAATACCTTACAAACTAAGGCTATGTTTGATAAAGTAGCTAATTAGGTACCTTATGACTTATAAGGTAGCTTATCAAAACCTTACTTTTATTAGCTTATCAATAAGGTACCTTCACCACCAAAAAAATGACTTTCACCCACAAAAAAATACCCAGAGAAATTTCCGTGAGTGATTACCACGGATCACCCAGGAAATACTAAGGGTTCCGACAAAATCCGATGTTTTCAAGATAATACTAACGGATTACCCATGAATTTTCTGTGTAATCTGTCACTGATTTGATTTACCCACCAACAATTTAGACACCAACTTTTATGACGGTTTTGTGATGGATCACCCTTTAGCGACGGATTTTCCAGGGAAATGTCGGTAGGTGAAAGCCTTCCATTTTAGTAGTGCTTATAAGGTACCTTATAAGTTAACTTATGGTCATCCAAACAACTACACTATAAATAAGGTATCTTAAAAGGGTGACTTATAAGTCACCTTATTTTTGCCAAACAATGCCTAAACTGATTTCAACAAAATTTTGTAATAATAAATAACAAGAAAATTAATATTAGGTTAATTTCACTGCAAAAAAATGACTTTTAATTTACCATAAAAATCATTCAAAGTAATTTTCGTCGTGATTAACACAAATCACCCAAAAAATACAAACGGATCACCTAAAGAATACCCGAATAATCTGTCACTGATTTGAATTACCCATCAAATTCTATGACAGTTTTGTAACGAATCATCCTTTAGCGATGGTTTTCTCACGGAAAAGTCCGTAGACACAAGTCTTCCATTTAGTACTGTAATAGTTCCATTTCCAACAAGGGGAATCTTATTAAATCATCATTATCGAAGAGCACGAAAAAATTAACGAGAATCTACATCTCCTATCACTTTCATATTCGACGACAAAAAGCTTATCCTTGTTTTAATTTCACCGTTAGTTTAATTCCTTGATTCACCTCGGAAGTGATCCACGACACTTTTTATGAGCGCATTAATTATAACTACTACAAAACCCCATTACGATAACATATGTATCCTATATATCATCACAAATTGGATATACATATATTAACTTAAGCAAGCCTAATGGCTTAGTGAACTTGTTTGTTATAATTAGTGTACAAATAACCACAAAGCAAAATTAATTTCTAACAATATAACAAATTGGATTATTTAATTCACCGAGACTAAATATAACCTTGACAACAAGATCGACATGCATACAAAAGTCGTTAACAACTTGTTAAGTCATCTTGTAAATGTACAAACACACACACACACACACACCCCTAAAAATATATATATATATATATATATATATATATATATATATAGAGGACAATAGACTTGGGATCATATGAGAACATATTGTTTTCGTGATACCCGTATGACCATTTTTTTACAATTAAAACTTTACAACAAATACTGTGAAAGTAACTTTCACGATGTTTTTGCTGTGAAGATTCAAATCTTTTATACATTCACAATGTTTTGCTGTGAAGTTTCAAGTGTAAAAATATGGTGTCACTAATTTGAACCTAACCCTAAAACAATAATTAAATGAAAATCGTAAAAACATTGAAAACCGTAAAAACCAATCTCATCTATTATTAGATTTATATCCTACAGTTATAATTGTTTACCTAGTTTTATGCCAAAAGAACAAAACCATAACTTCCAATTTCAAATTAATCCCATTATTGAAATTCCATAGTTATCTCAATTAATTACTGGTCTACCGGAGTTTTGAGCTTTCTACAAGATTTATGTAACCATAAATTTGCTAAACCAATCTGATTAAAGGTTGCACCGTTTAACTATAAATAACATAAAAGGATCAAATGGCCTTACAAGAAACCAGGGACGGACCCAAAAAAAAATTTAAACGGTTGCACCGTTTAACTATGAAAAAAATGTCAATATATTTTTTACAACATCATAATTGGCCTATTGGTTTGTTCATTGATTTTATACATGAGGTCTTAAGTTCAAGTCTTTAATTGCGATTTTTTATTAGAAACATAATAAATTTTAAATTAACAGCAAAAGGCTAAAAAAATGAAGCTAATGAGATTTGAACTTGGGTATAGGAAAAACCTTACAAACCAACTTAGCTAAGGAAAACTTGGGTTCATATTGTAGTTTTAAAATATATATGGTGTAACACAAAAAAACGATACGGTTGCACCTTTCAGAAATCTTAATTTTTTACCCTTCGCCGGAGAAATAATGCGGCGACCCGTGCCATAGTAACCAACACTACAGGTCCGCCCCTGCACGGAACCCGACTCCAAGGATCTGTTATGTATTTAGGTTAAGTCTTCCACCTCTTTACCAACTAAAATACATGCGAGAGGCAAAATCAAAATTGGACATTAAGCTTTCAACTATAATTACTAGTTTGAATGGTCGACGATCGAAAAACATAAATTTTTGAAAATGTTCACACCATGAAATCGAACTCGGTTCCCACGAATAGATTATTTCACACTATGAAATCGAACACAATTTTCATCTCTGCTATTTCACTTCATGAAATCCAAAAACATAACTGTTGTCCATGAAAACAAACACATTTTTTCGTTTTAAGCTATTTCATCCCTTGGAATCAAACACAATTTTCATTTATATGCAATTTCATCTCATGAAATTGAACAAAGTTTTTGTCTATATGTTATTTCAACCCCATGAAATCAAAAACATATTCCAGTTGAATATGCCATGTGACTCATCATGGGTGGTTCTTGGGTTCCTAATAAATTTTGGGTTTCTAACAGAACGTTCCTCTTTGTATACACACACACACACATACATACAGTACAAAACAATGACTTTCACCTACAAATATCACCCAGAGAAATTTATGTGGGTGATTACCATAGATCACCTAGGAAATACTAAAGATTCCTATAAAATCTGATGTTTTCAAAAAATATCAACGGATTACTCAGAAATTTCCTGGGTAATCTGTCACTGATTTGATTTACCCACCAACAATTTACCCACTAACTTTGTGACGGTTTTGTGAAGAATCACCCTTTAGCGACGAATTTCCCAGGGAAGTTAATCTTCGTAGCTAAAAGCTTTCCATTTTAGTAGTATATATATATATGTAGTCAAATTCATACAAAAATAGTAACTATACAAGAGAATAAAAAACGGTCAAATCACATTTGATTTTACACTAAAATACGTGTAAAATCACATTTGATTTTATACTAAAATACGTGTAAAATCACATGAAATTCATGCGACTTTGGCCACGACAATATATACATACATACATGTATGGGGGAGGGATCTTACAAGAACACCCCTCATTTTAAGGAATAAAAGAACATATTTAGGACCACATATGATGTGAGTCCCATATAATATAAAATCATATTTGATTCAATGGGGCCCACCATTGAATCAAATATGATTTTATATTGTGTGAGACCCGCATCATATGTGGTCCTAAAGGTATTCTTTTGTTCCTTTAAATTTACAAAGTTTTTGTTTGAACTCTGCATGTATGCATCCATACCTGCATGCATATATGCTTACATACATAGGGTTAAGTCATGTAAAATAAAACTTTTGTGAGAACAAAACCTTCATTTATTCGTTTCGATCGTCGTAATTGAAATTTTAACAATATGTGATTGAAGATATATTATAGTTGGTGAAGGTGATTATGATAGATGAAAGTCCATGTTATTTTTTTCATCCATTGGATGAAGGTAGTTGAAGATTCATATCTTTTAGCCATTAGATTAAAAATCACCTCATCCAAATTTAGACCCAGGAATATTCTCATGAAAAGGGTAAATCATATAGAAACCACACATAAAAGTTAGAAATTGTGACAACCAGTTTATATATGTATCGTTTCATAGATGAAACAACATATATGAATATCAAGTGTTCATACAACCTTGTTTCATAGATAAAACATCAATGCATGTTTTTTATGTGAAAATAAAAAATATAAAAATACGTTTAATATTGAAACACACATTCGTATTCACATACAAAACAAAACATGTGAAACAATATGAATCATAACTTAAAATCAAACTCATTAGATAGTTTTATGTGATTTCAAGGGTTTAGTTTTCACATTTGTTGTTTCATTTATGAAATAAAACATGAAATTAATTTTCGCGGTTTACAACTTAATTTTATACGGTTTCTACATGTTTTCAAATCTCTCTCTCTCTCTCTCTGTCTCTCCCTCTCCCTCCCTCTCCCTCCCTTCCCTTTCTCTCTTGGTTTGGGTCCTTTTTATGATTGTGATGTTTCATTGGGCATGGGTGGCCCTATCCTTACTTAGAGGTCTCTCTCTCTCTCTCTCTCTCTCTCTCTCTCTCTTTCTTTCTCTCTCTCTCTCTATATATATATATATATATATATTCAAATTATAACACCTCTGTTTTCGAAAATACGAGAACAATTATAAACCCATCATTTGCTTTTTAAGTTAAGGTTTAAAAAAATAGTGAGATTACTAAAAGATAAAATTAAGTATTTGTGCCTTTTTAGAAATATTGAACGCATGAAATGGTATAATCGGGACAAAAAATTGTAAATCACATAATGATTTGATATAACCAGATAATTGAGGATGTGATCATCATTGCTTTATGATTTGATGTTGAACTGCCAATTTACAAGTTTGAAGGATCTAGACATCGACAACATTCAGAAATCACCTACTATAGCTAACATCCAAGTCGATATTTTATTTAAAAGATTATTCACCATTTTATCATGTAAGTCGATAGTGGAGGCAGAAAAGTGTTTGTGAAGGTCTTGGTTGACAACAGAGGTATCTCATCCATAGGTAATCAAGATTAGATATTGAGTTTATTTTACAAGCATCTTCTTCAAAATTATCGGGTTTTGACATTGAAAGATTTTATATATCACATATGATAACTAGGTTATATATGATGGCAGTTCAGTATCGGTTTATCAAGATTCCATCTTTATCTTGAGATTATTATCACATGTGATTGGTTTATGATAACCTAGGTTTTAAAATGTCACAAACCTTGAAAACAAATGCTAAAATACATATTCAAAAATCATGGCTTAAAGCAAACTATTAAAAATTCAATGACTATCATAAAATTTCTAAAAATCCTAAACGTCATTTGTTAAAGTGAATTGACATATGGGCCATTCACTCATTTGACTTAAATTCGACTCCAGACCAAGTCTGTATCACAGCCTAGGCATTGCTACCCAACAATGTCTGGTCTTAAGCATGCTACGTAGTCACAAACAAGGACTATGTTCAGCTTATGGCACACAAGTTATACCCATTCCAAAATTTGATTTGTGGCCAGAATCAAAACATGGTAGCAACAATCATCGCTATTTAGTCAAGTTATAGACATTAATCAAAACAATTCTACATCATATCACCTCAGCAATTTTACAAAATTACACATGCATGCAAGATTATACAAACCTAATTTTAACTTTATATATTCACAAACTTTTTAAACCACAAAGGTTGAGGCGTAGTGGTTGAGGCCCTAAGGGATGTGGTGTAATACCCTACCTGCCTAGGGTTCGAATCTAGGCGTACACAACGATTGTGACCACTAAGTTTATCAGGAGTATGTCTTGCAGTCATAATTTGTCGGGATTAATCCAGACATAGTCTGAGACACCCTTCGAAAAAAAACAACAACTTTGTACACCATCATGTCAAATTGTCAATGTTCGTATATTGAACTCCTCCATGTTCGGCCAAATTTGCCTCCAATATATACCGATATGAAACTAAAACAACAAATCGATCCTAACTCCTAATTACATAAAGAACATAAAGGTTGGTTTCATAGTTGTTTGGAAACCTCTAAATGAACATTTTCATTAAAAGACAATGATTTGAGTTATAGTTATGTATGTTTCATAAGCTAGTAACTAATAAGTTTCCTAAATCAAGTTGTATTTCCTCATTTTTCTCATATTTTATGTTGATCAAGTCAACATATTCCCCCTCCTTGATTTCGTGTTGACCATCAGTAATTAATTAGCAAACATAGTACCCTTTGGTATTTAACCCAAAGTCAGATGATCAAACTCTTGGTCACACTATCGCACTGTCCGCACATACTCCCACTACTAAATGAAAGAATTCTACCTACAAACTTTTTCCTGTGAAATCCCTGACTGAAGAGTGATTAATCATAGGCAGGTAAATTGTTGATGAAAAAGCTCAAATCAGTGATAGATTATTTAGGTATTCTTTTAGTGATTTGTTGATATTTTCTTGAAAAGCATTTGATTCTATCAAAACTATTGATATTTTCTAGGTGATCCATCAGTAATCACCGTAAAAAAAAAAATTGGATGGTTTTTATAGGTAAAAGTAATTTTTTTATAATATCTTCCGCCGATTTTCTTTCAAATCTTGCCATTTTTTATTTTTTTTGAATGAAAATATGGTTGGATTGGAGTTGCTTTTCCTTCATGTATTTTGTTGATTTTTTTGGAAAGAATATTTAGTTGATTTTTTTTCCAGAAAGAATATTTTGTTGATCTAATGTCTATAAGAATCTCAATTAATCTATGCATCCAACCACCACACACCATGCGCTACAAGAAAAAAAGGTCTTCAAATAACAGCTTTAATTTTTCTATCTATTCATCGGTCTGAAAATGTTATTACAACCATTAAATAAAATTAATTTTAATTTTTTTTGCATACTTTTAAATGTATTTTATCATCAATAAATTAGTAAAAAAAAACAACCACCACCAAAAACAAAAAATTTATATTTGAACAATGATCTTAAAAGTAAAAAACACTTTTTATTTCATATTTTTTGTACGTTGCCAACAAGAAAATTGAAATCACACACAATCTTAAAGACACGACTTTTCAAAAGTCAACACTTCTCCATTTCAATGGGAGCTGATGATGATGATTTACCCTTCTTGTCTTCTTTGCACCAAGAAGCACACACCAGATAGATCGCAAAATTTATCCCACTCATAGCAGCCACCAATCCATAGAAGCAATCAAGCCTTCCATCGTTTATGTTATCGGCCAACCACCCATCTCCGCCATTGTTTCCGGTGACTTTCTTCACTACAGACACCAAGAAACTGCTCATGAAAAACCCTAGTGACAACGTTGTTAGAAACAAACCGGTGCTCATCGTTTTCATCCCTTTCGGTGATCGCGTGATGAAGAAATCGAGCTGGCCGGTGTATATAAACGCTTCGCCGGACCCCACGAAGAAGAACTGTGGGATCAGAATGAACACGCTGATCGGAAGAGGATCCATCGTCGGATTTTTCGCAGCCACCGATAATCTTTTCACCTCCCCGATGGCGGCTGCCGCCATTCCGAGTGCCGAGAGGGCTAGGCCTAAACCGATTCTTTGTAAAGCGGTGAACCCAGGTGTGCCTTTCCATTTTTTCCAAATTGGAATGATTAAACAGTCATAGAACGCGCAGCTGAGCAAGATGGCGGCCACGAAGAAGACGGTGAGCGATCCAGCGGGGATCTGGAAACCCCCGACGGATCGGTGCATTGTGGCCGCTTGCTCGACGGAAAAGGTGATCATTTGTGCGTAAGTTGTCCAAAAGAGAATTGTGGTCGCCCATATCGGTAGCAACCGCACCATCATCTTGACTTCCTCGACCCTTGTGACCGTGCATAGCTTCCATGGATTCCGGGAAGAGCCTGAAGGGTTTTTCTCGAAATCGCCTTCTGCTACTATTGCAGCCTTGTCCAAACAACTATAGGAGGAACGGAATAAGTATTAGCAACAATTAAATATAAACGGCATTCACTACAAATGAAAGACTTTTACCGAATTTTTCCTGAAAAATTCATTGTTAAATGGTGATTCGTCATAAAACCAAAAAATAAACTTGTTGGATGATTAAAGTTAGTGATGGATTATCCAGGTACATTAATTTTTTGACAAAGCAACATTAAAAAGTTAGCCAGAGACTAGCAAAAGGGTGACTACCGGAAATCTATCGCTAAAGGGTGATTGGCCACAAAATCGTCAAAATAGTTGGTGGGTAATTCAAATCAGTGACAGATTACCCATGTCTGGTGATCTAATGGTATTTTCTTGAAAACATCGGATTCTACCGAACCATTAGTATTTTCCGGATGATATGTGAGTAATCATTACGGAAATTTCCATGAGTGGTTTTTGTGGGTAAAATCATTTTTTTTGCAGTGTAAATACCCATTACTATTTTCTTGAAAAGAACATCTGATTCTACCGAACAATTGGTATTTTTTGGGTGACCCGTCCGTAATCACCGACGAAATTCCCTGAGTTATTATTTTTATGGGTAAAAGTTATTTGTTATATAAGGAATACAAGAAACGATTTTGATTTTTTTAGCGATGGTTTAGATCGAGATCAAAAGAACATACCAAAACTGATTAGTGTGATGGATTCTTGAACCCTCTGGGGTGTTTTCATATAACAATCCAGAATCATAAGGAAGATCCATCTTTCTTTTCTTTATAGCAGCAACAATCACTTGGAAAATTTGAACTATAGGGCTTCCAGCACTCTTTTTGTACCGATATCTTTTAGTCCCATATAAGATCACCAAGATTGCAGTAAACATCGAAACCGAACAAATCCCGTAAGCCCAACTTCTACCAACTTCATCTTGTATGTACACAAGAACCGTAACCGCCATCAACGTTCCCAAACTTATAAAGAAGAAAAACCTATTAAAAAAATACGCCATTTGCGTCTTTTCCGCTTCGTTTTTCTCGTCAAACTGATCCGTTCCAAATCCCGACACACTCGACTTCAGACCGCCGGTTCCAACGGCTATCAGATATAACGCGAGATACAAGATTCCCATTTGGAAACCATTCGCTTCTTTGCAGTTTTCGGGGGCGGAGTGGCACGGGGGTGGCCTGAGCTGTGGCAGTTTGGTCGATAGCGCCAAGACAGCCGTACCCTAAACAAAAACGATATAATTAACACGAAATTCAATGCTTTGTGATGATAAAATGATTCAATGAATGGAACGAAATAATTATTAATAGAGGTTAATTAATATATATATGTATTACCATGGTCTGAATTGCGGAAAAGATGACAATGGTTTTAAATCTGCCAAGAAAAGAGTCAGCTAAAAAGCCACCAAGAAGGCATAAAAGGAAAGAAGTGCCCATGAAATCAGTGACGACATTGGCCGAAGTTGAGCTGGATAGATGCATTGTTCCACCTAAATACGTCACAAGGTTTACTGCTATGCCCATTGTTGAAAGCCTTTCGCATATTTCGATTCCTGTTTGACCAAATAGTCAAAAGTCAAGTTGGGTAAATAGGAATCAAGAAAACATGATTGATTTATAAGAAATTTAATTGTTTATATTATTTATGTATGATTTACTGTAGGACTTGCAGAGTTTAAGGAAAAATTCTCAGATATATATATATAGTTATATATACACAGTGAAATGACTTTCTGTTTGTGAGCGGATATTTTGATTTTGATTTTATCTGAAAAGTCATTGAATTACTTATCAGAATTGTAAATTAATTAAATGTGTATATATGAATACAGATCATATATCATTCACTTTGGTGCTTATCGCTTTCTGGTTTTGAATGTCAGACACTATTATATATACACGTCAGCTTAGCTAAGAAGCCAGGTGGAAAATAGAGTTTGGATGAGATAGTGTGTGTGGGGATCTTTGAAATAGACTTGTATCATTCGTTTGCAGAAAACCCTAATCTTGAACCCTGATCAAGAGAGGTGGCATGGTGAAACATTTGAACTTAAAACCTCACACTTATATTAAGAAAAATCCTAATCACTGCTGGTGCATATATATATATAGAGAGAGAAAAGTTCACACGGTACCTATATATATATATCCACAAGTGTCCCTTTGTTCCTTTAAAAATGTAAAATTCTCATTTGAACCTTCCTCTATATATATATATATGCCAGAGGAATGAATGAGGAAGGTAGAGAACTCAATGAGGAAGGTAGAGAACTCTAGTCACAGAGTAAGCTCTAGTACTGAGCTATGCATACATACATACATACATACATACATACATATAGAATATAGAGGAAGGATCATGCGAAAAGTTAAACATTTTGTTATACGGCGAGAAGTTTCAATAGCACATATAATTACACTCCTTTGGGTGTGTTTAATCATATATAATTAAAGCGTCCAGTGTTGTCAATGCAACACTGGTGTATCATGTATTCATGTGTGATGCGTGTAATCACTTAATTAGATGGTGTGATGTGGAGCAGAAAGGCAATATACTGAAAGATTTAAGCCAAAAATCCCACATTTTACTTCTTGTAGAAACCTAGCTAAACTTGCTAAATGCATGATAGAAGAGGAGAATTCATTGAAACTGACCTAGAATAAGGGCAGCAGGCACCCAACCACCGGTTTTCGACCTATCAGCAGGATTTCCCTTGTAATCTACAGCATCGGCAACGATCAAACTGACCTTACCCTCCTGAAAACACACACCAAACAAAGTCTTGTTAAGCTATATATAGATTACATAAAAAAGAAAGCTTAATACTTTGAATAAGGATTAAGGATTAAGGATTTATATATATATATATATATAACATATATTTGAGTCAGCCATGCTAACCATGATGTTTCTTTCTTTTCTCCAAGTCTTATGCAAAGAGTTTGGAAATCGAATAAGAAAACCTAGTTAATTGTTTTTCATAGAAGAACCTGTCTTTATATAGGCAAAAGGTTGAAATTTTCTAGTGACATTCCATTACCCTTTGTGACAGATCATTATCTTAATTGGTAAAGAGTATCCCTACCCCATCTCCATCCCACAGATTCTAGGACGGTGTTCACACTAATTAATTTAAAAAAAAAGAGGGAGGAAAAGGTTCAAATGAAAATTGTAATCAAACAAGAAGAGAATATGAAAACGGTCAAATCATGTGTAAAATTACATTTGATTTCATGCTAGCGGTCAATACAAGAGTGTTCTGGCTCGCGACCTCACGTCACAACCAAAATTGTATGAATCACATGTGATTTTAGTTTAAAACCATATGTGGTTCAACCATTTTTTAATTCTCTTATTTAGTTACAGTTCTCGTATATTAACCTGATTATATATTGATAAAGATATACCCACATCAAATCAAAGATAACAATCATTGATTTTGATCATTTACATGATTAATGTTGTAATATCTCATACCCACATTAAATCAAAGATAACAATCCTTGATTTTGATGCGGGTATATCTTTATCATATATATATACATATATAGAGGCGGGTTCATGCGAGGATGGTACCAATTTACGAGAATGTAAGGACAATTCTCAACCAATCATTTTGTACATGAAATTTTTTTCATGTACAAAATCATATGTGATTTTGTACTAGCATAAAAATGACACGCGCGACTTTTCCCGTGGGCTAAATGGCGGCTAATCATATATGATTTTGTACGTGAATCATATGTGATTTTGTACATGAAAAATTTCATGTACAAAATGATTGGCTGAGCATTGTCCTCGCATTCTCGTAAATAATTATCGTTGTCGCATGAACCTCTTTCTAGATATATATATATATATATATATATATATATATATTCCAATATCTTTTCACTTAAAAGATCAATCGGTTATTTAATGGATGGAACTAACTAACAACGGATGTACTATTCCGTCACAAAAGGAAAACTAAAGTTGATGTTGAATTTTAGTGGGAGGACTGTGGAAAGAAGAATCTAGAACTGTAGAACATGTATTGTCAAGCATCTCTCTTGCAAACTCATAAATTTCCATAATGTTATCATGTATATGGTACATGCATGTTATTTTCAAAGTTTTGTGAACCATAAAAATTATATATATAATGGTACACCCATATATTTTCTTGATCATTGTGCTTCTTCTACCATACCCCACATAAATTAATTAAAGTGTTCTCATCATTTTATGTTTGTTTCTCTTCTTCATAAAATTGATCTCTAAGTGTCGATGAAAGAAATACTTTTGATTGTGTTACATGGATGAATATGTACCATATATTTATATGCAGCTCTATACATGTTTTCAATTTATTAGCCAATAGTGACCACAAATAGTTCTTATAACGTAACATCGTTTTCCAAGAGAACGACTGTTAAGTTGTTGTGTTTTGAAAACCGTCTATTTCGAAGTGTTCAAGTTCTTTTTTAAACATGCACGACTAAGTACTTAATTAGGAACTAATCCCATCATAGACGTGTCCAAATTGATAAGTGCGAATGTTGCAAAATTAAGAACACACACACACACATATATATACACACACACACACACATATGAAGAGGCATGGGATCATGTGAGAAGTGAAGTTAAGGTGAGAAGCGTAAGAAAGGATCTTGACCCTTGATCACTTTTAATCTCAAACCTACCCATGAATCGTGCTTGGTGTAGGGATTGATCTGGTGCATCTCATCATCCAAATATGCATCTAAGGGCGGATATCTATTCTTAACGTTCTCACCATAACTTCACTTTTCACCGGAACCCAACCCTATATGAAGAATCATTAACCCTCCACTTGTTAATTAACTTGACCTGCAAACACAAACGAAAACGGCGTAATTTTCCTTCAAGATTAATGAAACTTGCGAGAAGCAAATGTAACAGTATTTCCAAAATCTATGTTTATGAAAATTGTCGAATTGATCTCGGATAAATTGTAAATGTTTTCTTTCAAAAGACTGAAACTAAACCATGACCGAGAAAATCAAATCTTTGCTACGCATTCTACTAACACACCCATGTTCATTTACTAATTAACCATACACCAGTATAATTAGAATTGAGGTTTTCATGAAAATAGTCGTTCTACTAATGAAGATAGAGGACATACATATGTACATCTCACCCACAAGACCTAACCTCCAGAAGAGATGCAAAACTGGTTAATTTGGTTTGATTACGTACTTATATACAAATTAATTCATTATCCAAACTCATAAACTTTTAACTGTTTACATATATACAAAGAAACAGGAATACTCTTCCTATCAACGTGGCTTGTGTCAATTGAAGCAGGTTGTGTGAGACTATATTGCAATATTCTTATGATTCTATGTCAAATTTTCTTTAGTTTTGATTGAAGTTGATTGAGTGCACACCCATGTTTTATTCAGAAGATTTGTTAATTGTTGCATGCATTATGATGTTGTACTCCAAAGGTGTGATTGGTTACAAGTTTTAATGCAAGGACATAAGGCATCTTTAAGTTAGTGGTAGAATTCTAAAGTTACAAGATCTAAACAGTTGAAGGTGTTCATGACTCGAATGAAGAGAAAGGAAGATGCCATATATAGTAAAAGTACTATTGTTATCATATAAAAGGAACCTTTTTAATGACCAATTTAAGAACAATCTTTGATCTATGATCATGAAGTCAAATTAACAATGCTACTCTATCTTGGTCTTGGTTAGTGTTTTAACTGTGTAATATTCATAGTAAATACTAATTAGTGTTTGTAATATTTGTATATTTATATATACAGGGTTGGGTTCGGTGAGAGGTGAAGTTATGTTGAGAAGGGTAAGAAGGTATCTCCACAATTGGATGCACATTAGAATGAGATGTGCCGAGATGATATACACCGAGATGCGTCGGATCAATCCTCGTATCAAGAGCGATTCATGGGTGGGTTTGAGATTAAAAATGATCAAGGATCAAAATCTTTTTTTACGGTTCTCATCTTAACTTCACTTCTCACAAAATCTCATGCATATATATATATATATATATATATATATACAGAGAGAGAGAGAGAGACAGAGAGAGAGACAGAGGAAAGTTCAAATACGAATTCAAATTTGGTTGTGAACGTGAGAACAAATGAGAGCGCTATGAGAGCGCTACATGTGTCTGAATATAGATTATTCAGACCGAATATACAAACAAATATTCAGACTAATATACAAACAAATATTCAGACTGAAAAAGTATTATTCAGACTGAATAAATACTATATTCTTTGAATGGGACACGTATCTTACTCTCATTTGTTCTCACGTTCACAACCAAATTTGAGTTCTCATTTGAACTAGTCCCTATATATATATATAGGAAAGTTCAAATACGAACTCAAATTTGGTTGTGAACGTGAGAACAAATGAGAGCGTGACACGTATCAAAATAAGAAATATTCAGACTGAATATACAAAGGAATATTCAGACTGAATATAGTATATATTCAGACTGAATATATACTATAATATTTCTTTGAATGGGACACATGTCACACTCTCATTTGTCCTCACGTTCACAACCAAATTTGTGTTCTCGTTTGAACCCGCCCTATATATATATATATATATATATATATATAGGGGCAAATGAGAGTGCGACACGTGTCCCATTCAAAGAAATATTATAGTATATATTTAGTTTGAATATACAAAGGAATATTCAGTCTGAATATTCCTTTGTATATTCAGACTGAATATATACTAGACTGAATATTCATTTGTATATTCAGACTGAATATATACTAGACTGAATATTCCTTTGTATATTCAGACTGAATATATACTATATTCAGTCTGAATATTGCTTATTTTGACACGTGTCACACTTTCATTTGTTCTCACATTCACAACCAAATTTGAGTTCGTATTTGAAATTTTCTCTCTCTCTCTCTCTCTCTCTCTCTCTCTATATATATATATATATATATATATATATATAAACTTGGGATCACGTGAGACCAGCATGTTTCCGTGAGATTCGTGAGATCACTTTTTTACATTTGAAACTTCACAACAAAACACTGCCAAGGTAACCTTCACAGTGTTTTTGCTGTGAATGTTTAGAGGTTCATTTACCTCCACGGTGTTTTTGATGTGAAGTTTCAAGTGTAAAAATGTGGTCTCACCAGGCTGGTTTCATGTGAACCCAAGTCTATACATATATATATATATACATATAGAGGGAGATTCAAATGAGAACTTTGTAAATTTAAAGGAACAAAGGAACATCTTGTGGACCACATATGATGTGGGTCCCACACATTAAAAAATCATATCTGATTCAATAGTGGGCCCCATTGGATTAGATATGACTTTTTTAATATGTGAGACTCACATCATATGTGGTCCACAAAATGTTCCTTTGTTTTTAAAAAAAAGGGGTGTTTTTGTATGATCCCTTCCCTATACACACATATATATATATATGTATATATATATATATATATATATACAGGGGCGGGTTCAAAGAGAACTTAAATTTGGTTGTGAACGTGAGGACAAATGAGATTGCGACACGTGTCTCATTCAAAGAAATATTATAATATATATTCAGTCTGAATATTCTTTTGTATATTCAGACTGAATATATACTAGACTGAATATTTCTTTGTATATTCAGTCTCAATATTGCTTATTTTGACACGTGTCACGCTCTCATTTGTTCTCACGTTAATAATCAAATTTGAGTTCGCATTTGAACTTTCCTATATATATATATATATGGGGATCTTCATGGGAGATCTAAGTTATCTATGATAACTATGAGATCCAATCTATTAAAATATTTGATCTATGGTCCAGAATTAAATGAATTAAATTTAACGATACTACCTAAAATAAAGCAATCTAATTTAATTAAATAAAATGAAAAGGGTATCTAATGGTTGTTGTTTATAAAAAAGATAATTTGACATTGTATTTCATCTTTATCTAAATAAGGTGAGTTCTTATATTCAAGGTATGTTACCAGAATTAAATTAAAAAAAACATCCTACCAAAATCATTTCAAATAAAAAAAATCGTAAGCTCTGCAAATCACAAATGTACCATACATTATCATAAAAATTGTACCACGCATATTCATAAAAATGTACCATACATGATCATAAAAATTGTACTACACGCTTGTATAAAAATTGTACCACACATATTCATAAAAGTTGTACCATACATGCTCATAAAAATTGTACTACACGCTTGTATAAAAATGTATCATACATGATCATAAAAATTGTACCACACATATTTATAAAAAAATTCTTCCAGAATTCAATTTGACAAAAACTATACTAAGAAAAATTAGACTTTAATATAAACCATATATCATATGTGTTTAATTTGTTCATCAAAATTGTATTTTGAAAAAGAGATATTCTGTAATCTCAATTAGTTGAGATAAACATGGAAACGGAATCATTGTTGATACCTAGTATTGAAACAGTCAAATTAAAAAATAAACGTTTTATTATTAAATTAAGTCAATTACTAATATACCCCTATGTATTTAATTAAATAATAAAATTAATTATATAAAATTATTGGTCCAAATTGGATCTCACGGTTATCACGAAATACACAGTTCTCATTTGATTATACCCTTATATATACATATATATAGAGTTCTTCATTTAGAAACTTTTTAAAGAGTAGAAACTCGTGGAAACCAATATAAAAACAATATTTTTCATTAAAAAAAATCATCAGATGTTATGATTTATGATATTGTTTCACATATGTTTGTGTTCATATGAAAAAAATATTACATTTGAAAAAAAAAACGTTGATTCACTATCACATATGAAATAAAATTCATATGGTGAAACAAAACGTTTTTTTCCACATGTAATATTTTTTCTTTCATATGAGTACACAAACATATGTGAAAAAATATCTTAAATCATAACATTTGATGAAAAAAATACGATTTTTTTTATTTTATATTGATTTTTATATCGGTTTTCACGAGTTTCTTATTTTTAAAAAGTTTCTAAATGATTCCTATATATATATATATACATATATTACATGTATATCAGGATATTTGAGTTTCTACGCTCAACGAGGGGTCATATATATTCAAAATATGCTTTCATGTTGTTATCTCTCAAAAATATATTCTATGTTCCCATTTCTTTCCAAAATACCTCTCTTTTGTAATTTACCTTCCTCACTACAACAAAATTTTCTTTATAGAATGTCTAATATGTTTAAGGAGTGTCTTAATAGAGTGTCTTATAAGACTCTACAATAAGTTTATAAGACGCTTTTATACATCATTAAAATAAGGGAAATTTTCATATATATCTTTTAAAACTTCCTATATCACGTAAATATCTTTGTAAAGTTTGAAACTACGTATATATCTTTCTAAACCTCTAGAACTTACATATATGTCATTCTCTCTAATTTAATTATAATTAAAACATTTAAAAAATACAAATCGCTATCTCTAAATTGAACTTATTTTCTAAATTACTTAACTACCCTTCTCAAAGTCGTGTGCGATTACTCTGTTCCCAAAATCGACTGTTCTGTAATCGTCGACCTCCCTTAGGGTCGTTTCATATTCTTCTTGCTTGATTTTACAATCTGATTGGTGTCGACTACTCTGTAATTTAGTACATGATTTTGGGTAATAAATTCAGAAAAGTAGTTAAGTAATTTAAAAAATATATTCAATTTAGAGATAATGATTTGTATTATTTAAATGCTTTAATAATAATTAAATTAGGGAGATGGACATGTATGTGTGTAACACCCGGAAATTTTAGTTAAGTTTATGAAACTTTGGAAAAGATTGATACAAGAATTCTGGTATTTCAGGTCTATTTTCAAGTATTTATATCATATTTGGTTGTAGAATTAAAGAAGGAGTCCAACGATATTTTTCGGAGTCAATTTGGAGCTAAGGCAAAGCAAATATGGGTAAAACATCGTCTAAGGCTAGTTTTCATGTGGGTTAGGATGGAAGCTGGTTACGAGGTGAGTTTCAGAGTTGAAACTAGCTTGATAACTAGCCTAGGCACTTTTGCACTCAATTATGCTTAGCGTGAGTTACAAAGCCAGTTAGAAAATCGTAACTAACTTCACAAGTAGCCCTAAGCTCTTTTTACTTGATTTGTGCTTAGCGTGAGTTACAATGCCAGTTACGAAATGTAACTAGCTTCACAACTAGCGTCAGAGTCTGTTTGGTCAAGAGGGAGCCGCGTGAGTTACCAATGCCAGTTACGAACGTAACTGGCGTCCATATCTGGCGTCAGCCTCTGTCAGCGTTTTGAAGACCGAAAATCGGGATCTTTCTCATTTGAACCATATCTCTCTCAATAATGCTCCGATTTGGGTGATTCAAGTTGCTATGGATTCGTCTCTTGAAGCTCTACAACATGGAAACAAGTATGGCTAGAGGCTATTGGTTGATTTTGGAGTTCATAGAAGTGAAGATAAGATCTTAATCCTTGAATCTTGAATCTAGGGTTTGGGTTCTTCCACCAACAACTCTCATTCTCTCTTGGGTTCGTTCTTGTGTATGTTTTGGAGGTTATGTAGGTGTTCTTGAAAGACTTACACCATGGATCTAGAGGTGTAGCTCGAGGATTTAAAGTCTTTACCGAATGGAACTCGGCATTGGGGTAAAACCTAGATTTAGCTTAAATCTAGCAAGGTGAGTTCAAGATACTTTGTGAAAACTTTGTACATGCCAAAAACGTCCATTTTAAAGTATTAACATGCTTCACTTGTTATTTATCAAATACGTGAGTATTTGTGTAAGTTTGCATATTTGGTATAAAAGGATTTATAAATCATGAAAGAGGCTTATACTTGGTTTTTAGACATTTTGACAAATAAATTATAAGTGTGGGTTGTTTGGGTGCAATATCTTTAAATGAAAACCATTTGCTTGTATTTGCATCTTTGGAGTTTTGGAACTTATAAATCGTTGAAAGATTTCAGATTATTGCATTATGGGTCATTTTGTAAATGCATGAGTATGAGTTCAAATCTAAACTTATAAACTCAAATACTTGTTGTGAATGTAGTATTTTACTGATTCCTAAACTTAATTTCAAGTGGTTGTGTATTTGGGTAAGTTTGGAGGTTTTGGGTCAAAATGAGGATTTTGAGTATTTTGTTGTAAATGATGAGTTGAGCATCATTAATGGTTTAAAATACTTGGAAAGGTTATAAAATGAAATAATCTTTGGTTTTGAAACTCAAAATGATTTGACCTAATTTTTGGTAAAACTTGGACTTGAAAGAAGATGGTTTGTTGAAAAGAGTTTTCAAGGTTGGAAAACTAGTAATACGTCTCGTTGATGTATACGATAGTAGGACTAGTATGTAATGGATCCATAGGCATATAGTCGGTTTAAAGGCGGGATTGTTGTCCCTTTTTGGTCGCATAGAAGTCATAGGGGGCCTCTTACCATTGGGTATAATGCCGGATCATTACCGGATGCCATTGACTCTATGCATGCGCAATTTGGGGTCATCAGGGGGCCGTGTACTAGGGTGCATAATCGGTTATAGACCGGTTGCCAGTGACCATTGCGCGGGCT
The DNA here is from genome assembly GCA_036898165.1 of Silybum marianum. Lineage (NCBI taxonomy): Eukaryota > Viridiplantae > Streptophyta > Magnoliopsida > Asterales > Asteraceae > Silybum > Silybum marianum. Next base: position 48,573,461 of record CM072528.1, on the reverse strand, counting down.
TTCGTAGGAGCCATCGGGGGCCGTGTACTAAGGTGCATAATCGGTTGTTGACCGATTGCCATTGACTCCTATGGTTGCTCAACATCGAGTAGTGACCTACTTTTGTATCCGTCACCATAGATGGTATGATCGGGAATCCCCCGTGAACTTTGGATATTTCTATCCCTTTAAAGGTCCGCGTGAGTTAACGTTTTATAAAACATGGTTAAAAGTATGTTTTCTATCTCCACGTTTATAAACTCAATCATAGTCGTTTGAGTATTGGAATTGGTATGTCGTTAAAAGAATATTTCTATTTTAAAGTATTCTCTTCTAACGTCATTTTGGTCTAAAGCTTTTATTATGGGACTAGTGAATTTGGGGAAAGACGTTGGTTTTATAATAAGGTTATTTCCTTTGAGAATTATATTTTATCAAGCACATCTTTTGGTTTCAAATCAATCATAAATATGTTAAAAACTCTTGAGCTCACTAGGCGTTAAGCCTAACCCATTTTCTTTGTCGGCATGTGCATCAGGTTATCGTGGGAGTTGGTACTAGTGACACTTGTGGACTTGAGTGCTAGGAAGTGGTACGATAAAGACTGTTGGTGACGTTTTCCGCATTCGGAGATAGCGACTCTTATTGGTTTAGTAACACCCAACCGTAAGTAGGTCTTGTATAGGACTTGATTTGTTTGTTGTAGAGGCTTATTACTAATTGTGGTTTGAGGAAAGTTATTTATTGATGAAATATTAGAAATTTTAAATTAGTCGCTCTTTCCAGATTTGAGGGTGTTACAATGTGAGTTCTAGAGATTTAGAAGAATATATACGTAGTTTCAAACTTTCCAAGGATATATACATAATATAGGAAGTTTTAAAGGATATAAATGAAATTTTCCCTTAAAATAAAGTGTCATATTAACTATTTTATATGACACTTCTAAGAAAGGACGGAACCGCATAGGCACCGGGAGGTGCATGTGCTTTCCGTAGATTTTTTCAATTTAAAATTTTGACATATGAAAATTAACGTTTTTATTTGCATATGGAGTGATAAAGTTATTAGTGTTTTCTTCTCAATTTAAAAAACTGAAATTAATAAAAAAACCATTAATTAAAAACAAAATATATTAGTATATATAAAATATATTAGTGTCATTTTCAATCACTTTAAACTCGCATTTTCAAACCAAAAACAAAATAAAAAATACGATTATACCTTTATTAGTATATATAAAATATATTACTAGGTTAGGGTATTTTAGTCATTCTTTTTTCTCCTTAATCTTCTCACATAAATACTTGTTGGGACTACAATAGATGAGAAAATATTTTCACCTATAAACATTATGAAGAATATATTTTGCAATAGAATAGGAAATCAATGAATAAATGATTGATGATTGTCGGGAACAAGCAAAAAAATTGATTACTGACAACCTCAATCGTTCCCACACGAAATCTACCTCCAAAGACACTAATGTGAGGGAGCGTATTTTCTATTCACTCAACGGTTGAGGCTAGGGGGAGTCTAGGATCGAACTTGAGACCTATCCTGTATTTGGCAATTGCCCTTTTGCCAACTAAGTTAGACGCCGAAGATTATTTAGTTATTGAAAATAATGTTTTTGCTGAGGTTGATAGTAAAAATGGTAAAATGTACCAAAAATGAAGCTTGGTGTTCTACTCTTATATTGAGTACTTACAAATATTCGGTGCTCCCCCTAATTCAACCTCCTGGCTCCGTGTAACATCCTGATTTTTGTCCTAGTTGAAAAAAAAGTGTTGAATCGAGCGATTCAGTAAATAAAAGTTATTTACAAAATTTGAGCAATTGTGGGTTGTGACATCTTTCACAATAGCACTGGTGACACCGAGTGGTTGGTGGTCCCGAAGATTGTGTCATGCTATAGTGATAATGGTGTACAATATAGCAACCGAGTCTTTAATAAAGTAAAATCCTGAGTCCTCTTTGTGTTTAACCCTTAAAATAGTTGAAGTAAGTATTTTGAAGTTGATTTATACCGGGTATCAACTTTTAGGTGAGAAACGGGATCTAAACGGGTAAAAAGTAGGAAAAACACCTCGGTACAGTTGATGGTAGAGTGCCCAGCGATAGTGACAGTGTCACTATTTCCTGTCAGGATTGCTAGAGGGGGGAAGAGGACTTTCCGTGTATTTGGGGAAATTGTGCCATGCCATAGTGACATTGGTACAATCGCATGTAACAATTGCAGGCGGCCAACAGTGCATAAAATCGAGATTTCCTTCATTGGACCATAACTTCTTTATCACAACTCCAATTTGGGCGATTCAAATTGCTATGGATCCGTATTCTAGATCTCTTCAAAATGGAATCTATGAGATTTGGAGTTTCTTCGAATAGATTGGGTTCCTATAAATAAAAAGGTAAGCTTTGGGGTTTTTGCACCATATCTAGGGTTTGTTTTACGGATTTGATTTAGAGTTTATTGTGGTGTATTTTAGGTTTGTTTGTGATCTAGATGAAGGTCCCAAATAATGAATGTTGTGAATCTGAAGCTCTCCCCAGAAGAAACACGAGCTGTGGACTAAAACCTAGATTTAACCAATCTAGCAAGGTGAGTTCAAGTTACTTTGTAAAAACTATGTACATGCCAAAAATGTCCGTTTTAAAGTATTAACATGTTTTACTTGTTATTTATCAAATGTGTGGGTATTTGGTGAGTTTTACATATTCGATATATTTGGTTTTATAAATCATGTAAATGTTTATACTCCTTTTTTTAGACATCTTGATAAATAAAACATCAGTGTGGGTTGTTTTGATGTCTTATATCATAAATGGAGCTCATTTGGTCTTATATGCATCTTTGGAGTATATGATTTTATAAACCGTTTGGAAAATACATGTTATTGCACTATGAGGCCTTTTGGAAATAATGGAGTACAATTTCATTTGGAAAATGGTTTGTCTCAACCAATGATGTTTGTTTTGAGTAATCATATGAGTGTTGAGTTGTTGAGATTTTGTTCGGTTTTGACTTAAACGAGACTTGAGGACATCTGTTCGATTTAATTTTCTCTATGTCGAGATTTTTGATTTATATGCAACTATGGCATGATTATATAATATATTACATATTTTGAGTGTGTTAGTCATTCATTTTAGGGTCGTGTAATTTAGATTGAGTTGCAATGGATCCATAGGCATATTGTCTTCTTAAGCTAAAGACTTGGAATAGTTGATGTTTGTTGTCTTCTTAAGCTAAAGGCTTGGATAGAGTTGTTACTTCTTGACTTCTTAAGCTAAAGACTCGTATAGAGTTGATGTTTAGTGGTATGCATGGCTAAAGACTTGGATAAAGTTAATGCTCATGGGTATGTTTGGCTAAAGACTCGGATAAAGTTGATGCTAACCCTGATTTACTTTTCAAGGGATGCCACGTAACTTGTGTGTGACCTACTTTTGTGTTCTGCCCCTAATAATGGAAACGAGTCTCTCCCGTCACCGAAAGGTATTGTTTTAGGGTATAGAGTTTTATCCATTGTTTTCGATGACATTTTTGGAGTATGGAATGTTATTCACCATTTATAATATTGGATTATTGAGGCTTAACCATGTGTTTGTGTTTTGGATTTTCGAGTTTTATCCGAGTTGGTATTTGTGCATTGAACCTTGTTCACGTTTCAAGTAGGTATCGAGTGTTGAGTTCATATTCGGCTGGCTAATTTGTTTTAGAGATTTCATCACAAAAATGGTAGATTATTAGAAAGATGTTGCTTTTACGTTAAAGATATTTCATTTGTGAAATTATATTTAATAAGCAGCCTTTCAATTTTACCGATATATATTTATGATGAAAAAGTGATTGAACTTAGTAGGCGTTAATCCTAACCTTTTTCCTTTGTCAGCATGTACATCAGGTCCTTGTTGGTGTTGGTACTAGCAACATGCGTTGAATTGAGTGCTAGATAGTGGCACGATAAGGATCTAGCTATCCGGTGACGTCTTCCGCATTTGAAGATAGTAACTCTTATTGGGTATAATAACACCGGCTTTTTCCTAGTCTTTGTGTAAGTTGCATTCGGTTTCTTTTTTCATGGATAGGTATTTGGTTTCTTTTTTAATGGATAGGTATTTGGTTTCTTTTTTCAAGGATAGATATTTATTTCAGAAATGTATTGTTATATAAATAACGTTTAGATGATTATTATGATATTGAAAATTGAAAACTATATGATTAATTACTCAACATTATATGCGTAATGATCCATTTTGTTTGTTTATCACCTCTTCAGTCTCTGTATATAAAACAAAAAAATAAAGATAATTAGTACTTAATACTAACCACAATCAAGAAAACAAATAAAGTTATTATTAATATAATAGATATTACCTAATGTTTGTGTCCTTTTATATGTCATCAACGACTCGTATACAGAGAATGTTGACTTTTGTCAGTGAGGCATATCTAGAGGAGTAGGAATCATGGTCACCCTAATGCTTACGGTGCTACTCATTGTAGTTGTATACAGAGCTGGGGCTTGCGGTGGTACTCATTGGAGTCGTATACGAAGCTTGGGTTTTTTGGTGGTACTCGATAGAGTCAAGCTCATTGACCTTGAGAGAAACTCAGTAAAGTTGATGCATGACTTGCTTTGTGTGTGCCACTATAACATCCTGATTTTTTGTCCTAGTTGAAAAAAGTGTTGAACAGGAAGATGTAATAAAGAAGAGTTAATTTCAGAGTTTGAGTAGTGGTGCCATGAGATAGTGACATCTGTCACAATAGCACCGGTGTCACCTAATGATTGGTGGTCCCGGTAATTGTGTCATGCATGTGTGACAATGACACAATGGATCAACCAAATCTTTACTAAAGTGGAATCCCGAGTCTTCTATGTGGTTCACCCTTAGAATAGTTTAAATACGTAAACTGAAGTTGGATTATATTGGGCATCATCTTTTAGGCGAGAAACGGGCTCAAAATGGGTGAAAAGTAGGAAAAACACCTCGGTGCAGCTCATGTTATAGTGTCATGCTATATTGACAATGTCAAAATAGCCTGTCAGGATCGCCTAAGGGGGGAATGCACTCTCGGTACATAGTGGGCGATTGTAACAGGCTATAGTGATATGGCACAATCGCATGCCACAATCGCGAGCGGCGTCTAGTGCATAAAATCGGGATTTTCTTCATTTGCCTATAACTTCTTCTTCACAGCTCCATTTTGAGCTATTTAAGTTGCTACGGTTTCTTATTTCAGAGCTATTCAAGTTGGAAGCAATGAGGATTGGAGATTCTTCAAATATATGTGGTTTCCATAAGTCGAAAGGCGAGATTTTGGGGTTTTTGCACCATATCTAGGGTTTGATTCTATGATTCTTGATTTTGGTTTGATTTTGGTGTATGTTGGGTTTGTTTATGATCTAGATAAAGATTTTATAGATGGAAGGTTGTGGATCTGAAGTCTTCTTCAAATGGAGCTCGGGTTTGGAGTAAAACCTAGATTTAGCCTAAATCTAGCAAGGTGAGTTCAAGTTGCTTTGTGAAAACTATGTACATGCCAAAACTGTTCATTTTGAAGTATTAGTATGTTTTACTTGTTATTCATCAAATGTGTGGGTATTTGAGTAATTTTTACATATTTGGTATAAAAGAGTTTATAAATCATGTAAGAGCCTTATACTTGAGTTTTTAGACATTTTGGTAAATAAAGTATAAGCGTGAGTTATTTGGGTGCATTATCTTTTAGGTGAAAACCATTTGGTTTTATTTGCATCGTTGGAGTATTTGTTTTATAAACATTTGGGATTACATGTTATTGCATTGTGAGGAATTTTAGAAATATATTAATATGATTTCATTTGGAAATGATTTGTCTCAACCAATGTTTTGAGTAATTACATAAGTGTTGAGTTATAGAGCTCTTGCTCCGTTTTGACTAAAATGAGTCTCGTGGACATTTGTCCGATTTAAGTTGCTCTATGTCGGATTTTTGAGTTATATGCAGTTATGGTATATTATTAGTGTCGTGTAATTCTATGGCTAGAATGTAATGGATTCATAAGCATATGGGTCGAGTTGTTATTTGAAAATTGGGATCATAATTCCTTGTTTTGAGGTTGATACCTAAAATGGGCGAAATACATAGTGGTTTTGAGCTCGGTACCCATATAAGCGAAAGACATAGTGGTGTTGAGGTTGGTACCCATATAAGCAAAAGACATACTGGTGTTGAGCTTGGTACCCATATAAGCAAAAGACATAGTGGTGTTCAGCTTGGTAAAAGACATAGTGGTGTTCAGCTTGGTACCCATATAAGCGAAAGACATAGTAGTGTTGAGCTTGGTAACCATATAAGCAAAAGACATAGTGGTGTTGAGCTTGGTACCCATATAAGCGAAAGACATAGTGGTGTTGAGCTCGGTACCCGTGTAAACGAAAGACATAGTGTTGTTGAGCTTGTTAACTCCTTGAACTAAAAGATCTAAGGGGGTTGGACCTAATAAATAAACACAGTTAGGTGCTTACTATTTATTTCGTCACATCTAACGGAAACGGGTCTCCCCCGTCACCGAAAGGTGTTGTTTTGGGTATAAAGTCGTATCCATTATTTTTGGTGATGTTGTTAGAATATGAAGTATTATCTATAATTTATATTATTGGATGTTTTAGACTTAACCATATTTTGGTATTATAGAAAATGAAGCTTCGTCCATATTTTGGTATTTGAAGTATTTAAACATATTCACATTTTGAGTGAGTAAAAGGTGTAGAGTTCGTGTTTAAACGGGTATTTCTTTTTAAAGCTTTCATTTCTACGGTATTTGATTTAAAGTTTTTATTATGTAAATAATGAATTTGGAAAAGATGTTGTTTTGATAATTAAATCGTTTTATTTGAGAAATTATTATTTCATCAAGCAATCTTTCGATTTCAAACGATTATTAATATGGTATACTGTTAGTCCCCAAGGAGAGATGGCTAACTAAGAGAGGGTTTTGTAGAAGGGGGGTTGAATATAAAACACACAGAATATACTCTTTTTAAATTTTTTAATATCAATATTAAAAATTTACACACAGATAGTTTGATGCAGAAAAGAACAGGCAGACTATTCTATCAAACTAAACACACAGATAACAGTAATTAACTTATACACTAAGGAAGTTAAAACAATACTGTTATAGCACACAACTTTGCCACAGTCACACAAATAATCACTCTGAAGATTTGTTGAAAGCGTGAGATTTCTGGGAAGGACTTCATCTCCTTTTATAGTGCCCATGCATGGGATGCAAGTGGACAGCTGTCAAGGTTTCATTAGCTGGAAGATTATCTGCTGGACAAAGGAAGAGACCACTTCCTTTGTACTAGAATAATGGATGAACCATTCCTTGTAGCACGTAATGTCAGATAACTTTATCTTCTTTTCTTCATGCTCTGTGAAGTCCCATCAAACCTTTTAGCTAAAAGACAAATATTCCTTTTATAAGAATAAAAGAGAATGTCTTTATTTAAGGCTTGATGCCCAAGTTCTTGCTGGCTCACGTGTCTTGCAATTGATGTGAGTCAAGAACTTATCTCTTTGAAATTGCTAAGTGATACATCACACTATGTATCACATCGGTGGATACCTTGTAAGGCTGGAGTTGATAAGTATATACTTTGCTTGATAAACTTCATCTTTCACTAAATGACAAAAGTATACACCCTTGAACTTGTGACTTGAAATCACAGCCTTAGAAAATATACCTGCAATTTCGGTGACCAAGATTATAGTGTCGGTGACCATGACATCAAACTTGATGACCTCATCTTATTTGATGTCCTTGTACTTTTGATGACTTTTGAGTGTACCATCGGTGACCCACTATATTGGTCTTGACTTGGCAAAATGATCTGAATATTGAAGTTGGTTGATACATCCAAAATTCCACTTTTTGATATACAACCCCTTTATTGAATAGTCTTTGACTCTTCAATACTTGAAGCATATTTCAGACCTTCAAAGAACCTGTAAAAATTCATTCATATAAAGGAAGGTGGTTCATCACCAAATCATCGGTGACCCAACATATACAATCTTGAGCTCATTAGACGTTAAGTCTAACCTTTTTCTTTGTCGGCATGGGCATCAGGTTCTCGTTGGGGTTGGTACTAGCGACACGTGTTGACTTGAGTGGTAAAGATTAGCACATTAAAGATCTAGCTTTGGTGACACCCGACCATATGTAGGTCTTTGTATAAGACTTGGTCTAACTGTTGTCGAGGTTCTATTTTAGAATATTTATTGAGTCAATTCAAGCTTTGTTTTTTATAAGAGAAAGATTTGTTCTTTATTTATTGTATTGATGAAAATTTTAAATTAGTCGCTCTTTCCAGATTTAAGGGTGTTACAGCCACATTTGATGGATACGGTTCTCCTCCATCACCTTCAAGGTATTAATTTAATTTGGATATTGTGTTATCCATGTTTACAGTGTTGTTTTGGATTTGCAAAGTATCCATAATATATGGTTTTGGAATTTTCATATATTGGAACTTATCCATATTTTGATGTTTTGGATAATAGAGTTTTACCTATGTTTTCAATATTTGAATATAAAACCATTATTCACATTTTCTGTAAACACTGGGTTTTGGTTTTAGGTTAATTGAGTGTTTTGATTAATGAGTTGTCATCATGAAAATGGTGGGTTATGAAAAAGATTTTTTCAGTTTTATCTTTTAATATTAATGATGAAAATTGTTTGAACTCACTAGGTGTTAAGCCTAGCATTTATTTTGTCAGTGTGTGCATCAGGTTCTCGTTGAAAATGGTACTCACGACATTGTGATGAGTTGAATGCTAGTTAATTAGACACAATGAAAAAAATAGCTATTTGGAGACTTCTTCCTTACTTTGGAGATAACAAAAGTTAATGGGTTTAATTCAATAACACTCGTTCTTCACCTAAAGATTGTATGAGATTTGGTTTGAAAGTTTACTTTTAATTGGTCTTAACTTTTAAATAGCTCATTGATCATCTTTAGAAATTAATTTAGAGTAAACTCAGTGTTAAATAAAATATTAAATTAGTTGTCCTTTTCTAGTTTTTAAGATATACGATTTTGGTTTTAATTTTTGTACACGATGACAACATAAAAAATCAAATGTTTTAAAATAAGGTATGGATAACGAGTTATTTCTTCATAGAGATTGAGAATAATCACTCATTAAATTACATATTAACTTAGATTTTATGAAAATAGGTTAAAGAAAATTAATGGTAAAAAACACAAAATATCTATCGTTTGGTTTTAGAACATTAATGGGAAAAGGAACACAAAATCTCAAAAAGGGACCCTTAGGAAATTTTCATGTCATATATATGACCACACCAACTACCACTACTAAAAATAGACGATCGTCGATAAACACTTTCTCCAGAGACACTATTTAGTGATATAGATTAATGATAACAAATAATTGTCGTTATAAATTTGGTGTGAAACATATTACTTAAGAAAATGTCCGACGATTTTCAAAAGTATTACTGACGGAGTAATACTCACTCATGAGTTAGTAAACCATGACTAAGACATAACAAAAAAAAATTGTATGTGAAATATCAATAAGCTAGACACCAGGTTTTGATTAATAAACGTTTATCGACGTCTTTCAACAGACATTTTTTTCAGTGGATTACCATGCACCCTCCCGACACAAAATCCAATGTCCTATACTATTTTTTGGAAATTTACTGATGGTTCTTTAGGGATATATTTATGATGAATTACTGAGTTATGTTTTCCCAAAGATTACCAAGGAATCCATTCCACTTGCATTTTGTAAAGGGATATCAATAAAAAAATTGCATTCTCTTGTATTTAACTTGTATATAAATAACAATTAACATACATGAAATGTTAAATTATTTACCATAAAAAACGATTTGAAATCCCAAAAATACAAAGAAAAAGAAGATTAAAATAGATCAACACCCAACCCAAAAAAATGTGTTGAATAACTCAACCAACCATCACTCGGCTAAAGCTTAAGCAGTGTCTAAAGGCTAAAACTTACAAGCAGAAATAATTAGGTTAGAAACAAATTAAAACGTGCTCAAATCAACCCAACCTAACATAACCATAATGATCATCAAACTAATCTCTCTCTTATGGCCTTCATTTTTATTATGCTATCGGCCTGATTATTACAGATGGAACTATCTTTAAAACGAGTATTGATATTTATCTTGTGGATTTATATTAAGAGAGATGATTGTAATCATACTATAAATAGTTAATAAAATACTGATCACGAGGACTTTATTTTCTTTTCTTTTTTTAATTTTAAATTCAACCATTTAAAACCCAATCAATCTGCTCAATGTAAAGTGTAATTCAAATATTATCAACCCTACCATTTCGATAATATCCGGATAAAAGTTTGAACCCTAAAATGGAATCAAGATGGTATATATGGTGAGTGGAAGAGTTGACCAACTAAAATATGCATGATATGTGTCTCTCTGTTTTTTTTTTAATATTTTCTTTATATACACGTTTTAGGATAATGATTAAAATCTCAATTATTGGCATGCAAGTCAAATATAAAAAATATCATTTTATTTCAAATAATAATTAATAATAGCGAATATGTGGATAATTTAAACAGGATAATTTTCAAATATTGTCACAGAAGGCGGTATGTATGTGGTACATTCATTCAGGAAAGTAACCATTGTTTATAACTTTCTAGTTTGTAATCGTTATTATAGAGTGATTAAATTTGGTTTATATGGTTTAGTAGTTTTTTCAATTAAGGTTTTAATGGTATGTTTATTATAAATTTGGTTTTTGTGGTATTCAATTTGTTTCAATTATGGTTCTTTTAACTAATGTTCTGTTAATTCTGTTAAACCATGTGTCATTTTTATTTTTTTGACTATTTTTTTGTCTTTTCTTATAAAAAGATAAAGACAATATTTTTATAGATATATTATCAAAATAAATAAAATATAATATTATTGTAGATTTGATTTGTTTAAATTTTTTAAAAAATTAACTATATTAAATACAAACTCAATTATATTTGTTTTGAAAAATTAATTATATTAAATTTTTCAAAAAATTAATGATGTCAAATAAGTTTTAATGTAAATAAATATTTAAATTAAACAAATCAAATCATAAAACCTTATCTAATTTTATTTAGAGAAAATAAAATAAGATATAATTTTATAATTGATTTTTTAAAATTAAGAAAATAATTATGTTAAAAACGATTTAATTATATTGTTATTTTTCTATCATTGCAATAAATAAACTTATTATCGATATTTTAACATCAAAGTCATTAAAAACCACTAAGAAATGAACTCCAATTTTATAATCCTAAAATTTGGAATTCCAGTTTCATATTATATTTTCTCATTCCAAAACTTAAAATCAACTATTTAGATTTTAACCAAATGATAGATTCATACATACCCTTATATAGTCATATTTGTAAGTTAAAATTGAACAAATCTCTATATATATTCAACCAAATTTAAAAACCAAAATAGACAAAAAAAATATTAAAACAATAAAATTAATTCGTATTTAATATAATTAATTTTTAAAAAATACAAATCAAATAATAAAATAATATCTTATTTTATTTATTTATTTTGATATCATTATATATGTGTGTGTAGATATATCTATATATATATATATACTCATGGAGAGAGATTCAAATGAGAACTTTGTAAATTTAAAGGAACAAATGAACATTTTGTGGACCACATATGATGTGGGTTCCACACATTAAAAAATCATATTTTATTCAATGGTGAGCCCCATTGAATCAGATATGATTTTTTAATGTATAAGACTCACATCATATATGATCCACAAGGTGCCCTTTGTTCATTTAAATATGGGATGTTCTTGTATGATCCCTCCCCTATACTTATCTGTATAAAAATATTGTTTTTATTTTTTATAAGAAAAAAGACAAAAGAATAAGTAAAAGGCAAAAATGATCTTTGATTTAACAGAGTTAACGGAGGCGTTAGTTAGAGGAACATGGCAAAAACAAATTGAATTCCACAAAGACCAAATCCACAATAAACATACTATAGAAACCCTAGTAAAAAAGACTATCAAACCACACGGACCAAATCTACAATTCACTCTTAAATTTAATAAGAAGTAAATTACACTTTTGGTCCATCTGGTTGTATACTTACTTCAATTTTTGTCCCTCTTTTGAAATAATTACATTTTTTGTTATTGTGGTTACCATTTTACTTCACTTTTGGTTCCTCAGACTAACTTCTGTTAAGTAGATCCGTTAACTGAAAAGTTATTTTCGTCTTTTTATGATTTTTTTTGTACTTTTTTTCCTATTTTATTCATTTAAAAAAGTTCTCTCTTACTTTTTCTGTCTAAACCCGATAGCACACCCACCTTAATTACAAATCGGGAAGAACATCATTTTGCACCACCACCCATCATTAAAGCTTAGCACCACCATGAGTATCCCTTTCTGCTCTCCCTGCCTGACCACCATCATCATAGTGATTCCGAACTCATCCACTTGTCTTTCTTTGTGCATCGTGAATTCTAATCGTTTTCCTCACAATATTTGGGAGACTTATCTTACCTGATCTTTGCCATCAGCTACCGTCACCACCACTATTGTTCCTCCGTTCCTCTCCCATAAGTAAATGATAACACAACTAGAATCACATTCATGGTCTGGAAATCGTGAATCCTATCGGACTAAGCCCCATTGGAATAGGCAATCATGAACCCCAAGAAGTCCTATCCCCCTTTTATAGTATTGTTTCTCTTTTGCGATTAACTTTGGATTTAAGGTTTTAGTTTGATTCAACACCTCGAAATGGAAATTTTGAGGTTTTGTGTTTGATTTTATAATTTGATTTAGGGTTTGATATCCTTTTTTATTATAGAATTTGATTTAGGGGTGGGTTTTTTCTCACTACTCGTCTTTTTTCTTGTAGAATCAAAATTCAGAACATCAAAACCCAAGAAAAAAAAAGCACACATCACACTACATGTTTTTTTTTTACATTTAGTTTGAATAAATCTTTTCCTTGAGGAACAAAATCCACAGTGTTATGGGTTTGTTTGATTTTCTTTATGTTTTAGTTAATTTGCAATGTTTTGTTCCGGTTTTTTTCCTGTGGGTTTTGTTCTTATTTTTTTGTGGGATTTGTTTATGCTTTTAATTTGGCATCCAAACTTTTTTAGGGTTTGGGTTTGTTTTCAATCAAGGTTCTTTGTTTGGTTAAAAAAATGAACGGGGGAGAGATAGATTTCAAAATATTTTGGAATTATTGGATTGAAATGTTCTCCAACCAGATCTGAGAGGGATGAGGGAGTTATGCCAGAGTTCCTACTAGAGATAAATAGGTGGCAATGGGAACGGCGAGGCATGTGGGACTTCTGCTGGAGTTTCCATCAGAGACGAAGATTGGGCGCCGAAAATATAAGATGATGGGGAAGTTGCCAAGACAGTGACAAAGTCGTGTTTATGGGTCTCTCTCTCTCTCTCTAACACACACACACACACATATATATATATATATAATCTACAATATAATATAGCAATAATTTGTTTATTTAATTAGAAAATAAAAATTAAGTAAATGAAGAAAAGGACCAAAAAATCCCTTAAGTTAACAAACCTACTTAACAGAAGTTAGTTTGAAGGACTAAAAATGAAGCAAAATAGCAACCACATTGATCAAAATTGTAATTCTTTCAAAACGGAGACAAAAGTTAAAGTAAGCATCCAACCACAGGAATCAAAAGTGTAATTTACTCTATAATAAGTTATCGGTCATTGGATTTTTAGAGTAAATTACAGATTTGGTCCTTATGGTATCCTAGTTTTTATAAAATTGTCCTTAAACTTTATTTATTATGTAAAACTCTTGGTATGTAGCAAGTATTTTTGTTGGATTTGGTCATTCGCCCTAACATTCACTCGTCATCTCCGTTAAGTACAAAGGTAAAATGGTTGTTTCCATTTTCACTTATATTATTATTTTTGTTGTTATTATGTATATACACCAACACAACAGAAAGGGAAAACAACCGATAAATATGTTTCTCTGACGAACATGTTTTTTCAGCAAACCGTCTTCTTCGGCGAACTTGTCTTTTCCCCCATTAAAACCTCCAAATATACATTGAAAAAAAAACCAAAAATCTAAATCAAACCATTAATTAAATAATCGCAAAAATCTGAGTTCCATTCGGCACAAACATTCAACATAAACAACAAATATGTGCATATTCATTTAATAATTCATTAGACAACCCTAAAATCAAAACCTTAAAATCAAAAAGGTAAATGAAACCCGAAAGCAAATAAAATCTAAACCTAAATCAAACAAAAATCTAAACCTAAATCAAACAAAAATCTACACCTAAATTGAACACTAAATCAAACAAGGAACTAAACATAAAATAAAGGAGGAAGATACAAAAGTGGACGTAGTGTTGTTCATAGATGAAGATGCAGATTTTTTCAAGAAGCATATCCCATGAAGATGTAGATGCATATCTAATGATGTGGTGTAGAGGTGCAGTGGTGGCGGCCTAATGAAAAAGATGAAGAAGACGTCGGCTTGAGGAAGAAAATGTTGCCACAGGGAACATGATGAAGAAGATTACAACGGATGTGACCTGTAACAAACGGGGGAAGAGGGGTTGTCTCCATGGGTTGAGTAAAAAAAAGTTAAAGATAATAGGGATATGGTAAAATGACTTTTATTGTCGTAGTTAACAGAGAAGATAGACGGTCGCTCGGTCCACGTATCAAATCTGTAAGAAAGTGTATACCATCAGGTTTTATACGTAATAGATAAGGTCTTGGAACTAATTTCGTAAAAGTTTGTATATCTTAAGTACTAAATTCGTAATTTACTCCTAATATTTATCTATAACTTCTACATGATGGGTTAAAGTATATTTTAAATATTTAGTTAACAATCATTATATTTTATCAGGTTACTTATCAGGTTAAATATCAATTTTTTTATTAAAAAGAGGGAAAATATAGTATCATTTTTAAGAAAATATATATTCTCAAAATACATATTTTCATGTTATCAATTATTATGATATAAAGAAAAGATTGGTTATGGGATATCTTTTATTTTGTAACACTCTTAAATTTGGAAAAAGCGACTAATTAAATTTTTAATATTACATCAATTGAAATTTGAAAGACAAATAACAAATCTATGTAAACCTCTATAGAAGAAGGTCAAGTCTTTTACTAAGACATAATCATGGTCGGGTGTTACTAAACCCAAAGAGTCGCTATCTCCAAATGCGGAAAACGTCTTCAAGAGCCCAGGGGCGGAGCCAGGAAATTTGTTTAGGAGGAGCCTAGAAACAGTGCAAAAATTAATTAATGATTTTACGGTTTGAAAGTCCCTTTATGTTTTAAAGTAAATACTTATCCGAATACACTACTAAATGAAAGACTTTTACCTACGAACTTTTTCCTAGGAAATCTGTCAATAAGAATGATTTTTCGTCACAAAAGTTAATTGGTGGGTAATTCAAATCAGTGACAGATCATCCAGAGATTCTTTGAGTAACCTATTGATATTTTCTCACAAAACATCGGATTCTACCGAATCATTGATATTTTTTGGGTGATCCTGATTTTTGTGGGTAAAAGTAATATGTTTTCTAATGATATAATAGCTACTAAAAGGGTTGGGAACTACGAATATTGCATACCGTTATCTATAGTTACACGAATAAAGATGTATCTACACATGTCTATAAACATATAAACAAGAAAAAACCTTTAAAAATGCATAAGAATTATGATCAAACTCTTGTTTATTCATCAAAATAAATTAGAGCCTCTAATTTTTTTTTGCTTTGTCGATGCATTAAGAAAGATAATGAAGGATTTTGATAAACATTAAAAAATAATGTTAAAAGAAGTGTTTTTTAAAATTTATTTTGGGATGGTGAAATACAGGATGTATGACACATGTCATTTGTGAGGACAGAAATCCAACCTAGTTGGCAAACACCATTTACCCTCTCATGTGGCTCCGTCATTGCAAGAGTAATTTTTATCGTGTCACTTCTTAGCACTCAAGTCCACACGTGTCGCTAGTATCAACCCCAACAAGAACCTGATGCACATGCCGACAGAGAAAAAGGGTTAGGTTTAACGCCTAGTGAGCTCAAGAGTTTATAACATATTTATAATTGATTGAAATTGAAAGATTGCTTGATAGAGTACTAACAATTTCTCAAATATAAAGACTCCATTATAACAGTAATATCTTTCCCAAACTCATCAATTTGAAATAAAAGCTGTAGACCAAAATAACATTAGATACGAAAGTTTTAAATAGAAATATCCGTTAAGACACAAACTGTACATTTTTTACTCACTCAAAACATGAATAAATTCAATTACTCCAAATACCAAAATATTGACGAAACTCCATCTCTTTAATACCAAAATATGGTCAAAGCTCCATTTTCTATAATACCAAAATATGATTAAATCCCCATGATACGATTTTATAAATTATGGATAATACTCCATACTCCAATTACATCACCGAAAATATAGATAAGACTCTATACCCAAACAACAACAACTTTCAGTGACGGGGGAGACCCGTATCCTTCGAACGTGGCATGCATACGAATAAACCACAATCAAAGTTAGCGAGCCCGAACTACGGATTACCTAGGCGGCTCTTTTGCTAGAAATGTCAGCCAACTAACGGATTGCACGGTTATCGAGTTCAACCATCCACGATCTCTACCTCGAGTTACCCGCTACGGATCATATAGTGTTCGAGTTCAACCACCCACGATCTTTACCTTGGGTCCTCGCGACAGACCATAGGATCATCGAGTTCAACCACCCTCGATCTTACCTTGAGCCCTCCGTTACATATGCAGTTTCTAACAAGAATATAGGGACAACAGTCCCCTACCAAACCAACAACTGACTTCTATACCCATGGATCCATTGCAATGCAGTCTAAATTACATGACTCCAAAATGAATGACTAACACACCCAAAGCATGTAATAAATCAAATAAATATGCTTTAATTGCATATAACTCTAAAGCTTGACATAAAGCAGTTTAAATCGGACAAATTGTCATGACAGTCATTTTAGTCAAAACTGAGTAAAAGCTCTATAACTCAACACTTGCGTAGTTACCCAAGTCAAACATATTTTGTTGAGACAAACCATTTTCCAAATGAACTCAAACTTACTTCTAAAAATGCCACATAACGTAAGTACGTGTATTTTCCAAACGGTTTATAAGATCAAAACTCTAAAAATGCACATAACACCAAAATATCCTCATTTGTGAGACAACACATTAAAACAACCCACCCTTGTGATTTATTTGACAAAATATGCAAAGACCTCAAATATATGCATTTTCAAGTTGTATTAACCCAAGAACGCCATGTATGTAGATTTCATCAAATACTCAACACATTTGGTAAATAGTAAATAAACATGTTAATACTTAAAAATGGACGTTTTTGGCATGTACATAGTTTTCATAAAGTAACTTGAACTCACCTTGCTAGATTTAGGCTAAATATAGGTTTCCCCCAAAAGCTCCATATGAAGAAATGTTCATATCTGCACGACTCCTTCACTAGAAATCATCTCTACTCCATGAGCAACCTATATGTACCAATAATAATCCCCAAATATCATATCTATGAAAGCTCTATTCAAAATCCCAAATCTTCCAAAAGGGTCAAAACCCTAAAACAAGAAAGATGATTCTAGATAAAGTTCTAAAGAACTAAATAGGAAGGTTTTCACAAGAAATAAAGTTTAGAAGAGTTAAAACGACTTACAAACTTGATTTGGGGAAAAATCCCAAAAATCGTCAACAATGATGAAAAGGATGGAGAAGATGAAGATGACATCTTCTCCAAAACACTCTAAGTTCATCCTTTGAGTTTACACCGATCTAGGTTTGAAGAGCTCCAAAAATCAAGAATGTGGGAAGAAAAGTCGTCAAAAACGAAGTGTTACGCGGGCTGGGCCGCGACCTCAAGCCGGGGGCCTAGCCGCTCGCTAAGGGGAGAGGACGGCAGCCTTCAATAAAAATGAAAAATCAAACGCGCTTGCCAGGAGTTGAACCAACAACCTCCGGAACGAAACACAAGGCACCTTACCGCTAGGCTAGACCCTTGTTTTTCATTTAGAACACAACCATTAATTCTTTTATTCTATAAATCGCTCCAAAATATTATGAACTAAAAATCCGGGTGTTACATCTTTTTTAGTTTTATCTTATTAAACAAAAGAGTAAAATACAATTCTAGTTCATATGATTTGTTGATCGTAACGATTTTTATTCCTACAGTTTTGAAAATACAAATTGACCATCGTTGTTTGTAAAAATATTCAGATTTGGTCCCTTCTATCGACCTGCTAAAAAATACATTATATTTTAGACCATTGTTAGTTTCCTCTAAATTTTCTTTAAAAAATAAAATTTAATCAAAGTATATTAATTATAAAAGCACAAGCCTATTGTTCCTCAACGAGATCATCTCGCAAGTTTGTTTCTCCTTGCTTCCACCCACCACGACCCAAACCCGAAACAGTCCTTATTTATGAACCTCATTTCTTATTCCTTCTCCATCCATCAAAGCAACAAGTTCCACCCCTCTTTCTTCGTGACCACCTCCAACTAACCTTTCTTTCCCCTATGTTTCGATCTAAATAATCTCTCACCTCACAAATCTCATTATAACATAAACCCTTCCTCACAAATATCATGTTCTTCATCTATTTACAACAACTCATCCTTCCTCTCCCTTTTTATTTGATCTGTAACAACTTCTATTCCTTAAACATCATGAACAAGAAACACCAAGTAAATGGTATAAAAAGATTAATATTACTCTATTTAATAAAAAGCACATATGGGTTTGGCGTTTGGATGATGAAGGGGTTGTGTCCTATGAGAGAGAGAGAGACACACACACGAAACTCAAGCATTTTTGCAAACAATGATAACCAACTTGTACTTTCAAAACTATAAGAATAAAAACCATTACAGTAAAATACGAGAAGAACCAAAACTGTAGTTTACTCTAAATGAAGTTAATACTTGGTCATTAATTAAATATTTTTTAAATGTTATATTTTTATGGATGGATTAAATTAAACTTGAAAAATTGTTTGTAGTAGGCGTGTAAGATCCATTGTCCACATGAATTATGCCCCCACCCTCCAAAAGTCACCAAACAATGAAACAATGAACATGATATTTGTCTCCCATTCCAACATACGGAGAACTTCTTTATTTTATGATAAGCCAATGAAGCCATTCACGCTTACAATATCTTTCACCAAAATAATTATATCTCCATATTCACATAAAAATATAAGAGTAAACAACGATTTTCATCCACGTGGTTTGTAAAGACTGCTTTTTCGATCCCTAGGGTTTTTAATTCTTTCTTTTTTCGTCCCTAAAACAGTAAAACTAATTTTGTTAGATTTTAGACGTTAACTCAAGGACGTTTTAATCTTTTTCAAATTTAGTTCAATGTTAATATTGTTCTGTTATATTATATATACACACCATATTATATTGTATTTCAGATATATATATATATATATATATATATACACAATACGTATGTGCCCTCAATCCGGAAAACTCACTCCAGGAATTGTGCGTTCTTCGCTTTGTTTTACCTTCCATCTCCGATAAACACCAGTACCACGTCCAACGGCACAACCCCCTGCAACCAAGGTTCAAAAAGGCGTGAGGCGTGGCGTGACGTGGCGGGGAGGTCAAGCCTTAAGCCTTACACACCACGGCGAACACGCGGCGTTTTTCAAGGCGTGACATAAGGCGGCAAATTTGTATGTCATACATACAATTATATATAAAGATATATGTTTTTTATATATTATCTAATCAGATAATGATATTAAAAAATATACATTCATATTATAAGAAGAATAATCATATATATTATTATTATAAAAATAGTTTTTAGATTAAATATTTAAAATTGAACTTTTTTTTGGAGAAATTTAAAATTGAACTTGGAAAGGTAAGTTTACATCTTTGTTTTTAATTGTGAGTCTATAACGTTTATAAATTCGTGAAATTGTAAGAGATTTGATTAGAAAAACCTATAAAAGTATAAAATTTAAAGTTAAAAGTGTAAAAATACAAAAGATTAAAAAAATAAAAAATAAATATTTTTTTTGAAAAAAATCATGCCATTCAAAAAAAACTCACGCCGCGGCGCAGTGCGCGCCTCAAGACGCCATGGCGTAAGCCACGCCTTATAGAAACGTTATGGGCTATTTCGTAATGGCGGAGAAGCGTCTTACGCCGTATCGTGCCATGGCACGCCTTTTTGAACATTGCCTGCAACCGTCGTGCATTTCCATCAATATCCTTCCCATGCTTTCTTATTTCTTTTATTCGCCCTCAACATGTCTACTTACCCCTGCCCCCACCACCATTCCAATTTCCAATCCCAAACCACACCACACTACTCTAATCTCAGTCTTTAGACTTATCTCGATTTTGTTTTTGGTTTTGACTATCTATTTGTTTATGGCTATCCATGTCCAGTCGTCCTATTCGATTTTGTTTTTGGTGTTGCATAGTGAAAATCACACCCCGTGTTGCTTCCACAAAAAAAAAACCATCT
Source organism: Silybum marianum (assembly GCA_036898165.1). Classification (NCBI taxonomy): domain Eukaryota; kingdom Viridiplantae; phylum Streptophyta; class Magnoliopsida; order Asterales; family Asteraceae; genus Silybum; species Silybum marianum. Next base: position 48,552,763 of record CM072528.1, on the reverse strand, counting down.
TCTTCCCATCAAACCTCTTCACAACACTACAAATCGACGATTCCTCCCATCCCTAACCCAACACCGAAGATTACAATCGACGCTCACTCGGATCTCTAAATTACCTGCATCCAACAACAGCAGTCCCTCAACCTCCATCTCCTTCAAAATCCACCAAACTTGTGAAAACTTACTATTAATGTTTAACCCAATTGAAACCCTAAATATTTTTCTTTTTTGAGTTTGTATGTCTTAATTAAATTGGTTTTTTGTGTTTGAATCGAATTGCATTTTGATTTTTTTGTTGTTTTAGAATTGATGGATACAAGAACTCGTTATCAAATTCGTGATTTTTGTTGTTTTAGAATCGATTTTTTGTTCTGGAAACAGGTGACCAAAAATCAAATTGTTATCAAATTTGTGATTTAATAGAACAAAACTAAAACCCAATTGATGTTGTTTAATCAAACTTAGTGAATAAAAGGTAGAGACTGAATTTTGTACGGATTTCGGTCTTGACTTGATGAGTCCTGATTTTGAGATAGGGACTAGGGAGGAGGATTTTCCGCAAGTAACCAGACATAGGGTTGGTTCTGGTTATCTGAGAATGGAGAAGGGATGTGGTAGTGGTTCTGATTGGTTGCATCGGGGATTCTTGGTCCGAGATGAAACTCGAGAAGGTCGACAAGTGGTTTACTTTTGTGTTCTGCCACTAAGTTTCCCCCATCACTAAAAGGTGTTCTTTTTGGTTATTTTGCTATCCTTGCTTTCAGTGTTTTGGATATAGAATATTATTTATATTTGGTGTTGTGGAGTATGCTCCTCGCCCATCTTTTGAGTGAGTTTGAATGTTAGTTATCAATCTAAATGTATATTTGATTTGGAAATGGCGAGTTTTGGAAAAATGTTCCTTTTATGACTTGGTTTTAAATAAAATAGTCGTTTAAAGAAAATTGTTTCATTTACCGTTTTATATTTATATGATAAAACTACTATAACTCCCAATGCATTAAGCGTAACATGTTTCTTTATCGACATGTATATTAGGTATTAGTGGAATCTGCGTGGCGTTTGGAACTTGGTAGAAGTTCCAGTAGGATGGCTTTAGAGGCGTCATCCGGTTTTTGAAGATAGCATATTTGATGGTTGTAGATTTGAAGTAACACTCCACCTATTCCAAGTTTGTCAAGGATTATATTGTTCGTTTAGAACTTTGATGCATGTCTTATCTTCCTTACTTTGTAAACTTTAAGTATTATTTATTAAAGTTGTTTAATTTAAAGGATTTTAGGATTTTTAAATTGTCTGTTATTTGATAAATATAGGGGTGTTACATTTATAAATATTGAGTATTGATTAATAAAAGGCATTGCCTATTCATTTTATGTCATTTATTTTTTGTGTTAATGAATAAGCATAAATGATAACTCTAGAATAAGATTCTTAAACATTGTTAGTTGAAGTATTACTTCAGGTTTGAATTAAAATACTACAAATGGACTGGCATATAGGGACGCATATGGTTGATATGGAGTTCTGTGTATGGTTACAAGCTAATGAACTTGTTACCGGATAAACCCACCATGAGAATACTACATAAGATGTCATATGAGTTTATAAGTGTTTCACATGTGATGATAGTATGGAAACATCTTTTGACTTGATGATATTGGAGTCACTATGGCTAAGTCATACACTTCGATCATTTGATGCTAGCTTTAATCACCTCATAACCGAGTGACAGAATAGTCATTGGGTATTTGGGTGTGCGATAATGCCATGATAAGGGGCTTGCAATATCAAAGATGGGATATTTGCCTCCTGCATGACACTAGTAATGTCTTTAGGCCCTCTGACGGAATGAGATATAGAAATGCATGCATGCACAGATGGACAACACTTGATATCGAGATTTGTTATTTTTTAGCGTTACCTGATCCCTATATGTGAAGAATAGCTCCAAGGGGTATATATTTGAGAGCAATACAAGAGAGATATATGAACTATTTACATGCTCTAAAACAAAGATACTACATGTCCTTTTGTATTCAACAAGGAGATAACACAAGAAGTAAAAACTCAAGGACTAAACAAAAATAGGAGACCACCCTCCAATCCTATAATAAAAGGGTGTTCCTTAGCAAAAAAAAAACTTCCAAAGTCAACTTGTCACTAAACGCACTGGATGAAACTTCAAAAATTTAACTCAAATCTTGTCTTTAATCAAATTATGTTCATCATTATTAAAGCATCTTCGCCGCATGCTATAGCAACTTCGCTATTTAGCCCAAGACAAGAAAAATATAAAATCATAACCAAAAAGACACAAAATCTTCAATTTAAGGATGTAAAACACAAGAGAAAAGTGGGTAAATGATGTTGTAGAATTGATAGAAATCATACTCATCAATTGTGTTGCCACTGGCAGGTCAAAGCGCCCTTGTAAACGACTTTAAACTCATGTCATTTAAATTTCGCAAACTTACAAGCGGGCTTTGACCTCATATATGTCAATCACATGTGTGACCTTCTACACAACCTTATGACATGACCTTTACACTCACTTTCATCTCACATAGGCCTGTAGTCAAACCTATGTGCACACAACACCATTTTAATCAATTAAACATCAATTTAAGTAATTTTTCTTGCATCAAATCGTGACTAACATATCTTTCACTTTTCATGCCTAAACAACCATTACGGTAGTAAAACATGTTTTAACTCCTGCTCATATTCACGGAAGATGCTTTGGATACTAATATAATAAATTTGTGCTTAATTCATGGCCTTATATATGACTTCATACTCTTTCCATTTCAACACATCATGTTATTGAATGAAATATTGTTTTAGAATAAACTTGAAAAGTACAATTACTACCTTAACCTTACTTATTTGTTTTTGATACTTTGAACCTCACTTTGCTACCTTCTCTACTTCTAAACTCGAATTTTCTTTTTGGATTTTGCTTACAAATGAGGATGAAATCAAATGTCAGTTGGTTTATGCCATTTGATGCTTGAGATGAGGTTAATCCTCCCTTTTTTTCAAACGTTACCACTCTCCAAATTTGTAAATCTCTTGCAAACGTTTTAACTGACCATATTTTCTATAAATACAGCTTGGGCCAGTAAGCTTTAGTTTAGCAACAATCGGCCTTCAACCATATTTATCATGCTTTTACACATTTACTCTCTTTACTTTATATATATCCAATTCGGGATGTTATAATGTTGCCCAATAACATATCATGAATATGTCATAAAATAAAAGGCAAAAAATCCGTTTCATCAAAGACACTTTCCAAATCGATCCTTTAGAAGAATTAACATAAGGGTTCTTTTAAGTAACATCGAAATATATCTATCTATATATATAGAGAGAGGGGGGGTTGGGGAGTTCAAATGAAAACTCATTAATCATTGCGAATATAAGGACAAAAGAGAGTGTGACACGTGTCTCATTTAGTATGAATAATGAAAGGGCATTCAGTATGAATAACGAATGTGAAATTCATACACTATTCAAAATGAATGATACAACATTCGGTATAAATAACACAACATTCAATATGAATAACATATGATCATTATCTATTCAGGATTAATAACCCTTGGGCACAAGGGACACGTGTCGCATTCTCCTTTGTCTTCACGTGTACAACATAAAATGAGTTTTCATTTGAACTTGTCCCTATATATATATTTAAATAAGATGAGTGAGTAGATCAACTATTTAATCATTTTCATCCATAAGATAACATGATCAAAACTATAAAAATATTTGCATTAATTCTTTTGAAGAATGTATTATTAAAGTGGTTATGTTTTGATTGCCGTAATTGCATTAATTCTTCTGAAAAATGTATTATTAAAGTGGTTATGTTGGGATTGCCGTAAGCCATTGAAAGTTGAATAAAGTGGTGATAAAACTCATTTCAACAAATAAATCAAATAAGTGCATACAAAAACAATATAACCAATCAATTTTTCTTTAAACAATTGGTTATAAAACATTCATTACCCACAACCACACATGGGGCTACTTTTTTGATGCCACCAACCCAATCTAAGAAGGAAAAAAACTACTCATCTCTTTTAGCAAGTTTTGGGCCCCAAAGACACAAAAAAAAAATTGTTTTTTCCTAGAACTTTTACAAAAAAAAATTGGCCGACAATGATTATCTGATTCGAGTCTACCATCATATACATTGAAACTGAAACAGATAATTTTTTTTCTTGTAAATTGACATAATATACAAGAGGTGGTAAACGCTAAAAACGTTGAACACAAGTCTTCCTTCAAATACATATATTGTCAAAACCTTTGTAGCCATGCACGTTAACCTATAATGACTCTAGGCTATTCATGGTCACCTAAGGGATTAGTTGGTGTATGTAAACTGACCCGATAACCCACGGTTATCCAAAAAGAAGTCTTGCCTTATTGTAAATTGGTTTAAATTGGTGTGCAAACATAACATAAGATTAGTTTTTTGTGTGTATTTTCGTAAGGAAATTATCACCAATCCCAGTAAGTATGATGACGTGATGAAATAGAAGATGGATTATTCTATATGAAACTTGTTGTTAAGTAAATCTTCACCAATTTTGCACTCAGCGCATTAAAATCAATCATGATTTGACTCAAAATATGGTTTATTTAGGAAAACTTTGGAAATACAAGTTAAAGGGACACAAAACTAGGTGTATGTACGCTATGCCAGCAATGTATAAAGTAGGATATGTATATATATATATATATAGTTTAAAAAATTGAAAGTGTAAATACTTTTTATGATATATATATAAGGAGTTCACGGAAATTTATTAAAAGTTTGACATGATTATGAAAACGTCAAAAGAAGTCATTCGAATTTCAACCAACGTCAATATCGAATATGATCATAAAAATTTTGAAAAAAATGTCATAACATCCTTCCACTAAATTTTTTATTTTAGAAGTTTAAAAATAAAAGGTATTAGAAAGGTATATTTATAAATCTTAAAACTTAACTCAAAATTTAGTTTTGAATTTGAAATATATATGGAGCAAATACTCATAAATTACAAGTCATAACCAAAATTTTGCAATCCTACCAACCTCAAATATGTGGTATTGTTGTTTTAGGGGTGTTTTGGCCAAATTTAGTATAAACCACATTGATTTGAAACTTAGGTAGATTTATTTAAGGTTTGGATGTTATGAAATTTTTTACAAACTTCAATAAACTTTTTATACATTACCCTAAAAAGTTATCTTTTTTAAGTATATAGATAAATACTTTCCAATGATACTGCCGACTTACATTTAAAAATTCTGAATACATCATTATATTACGTGAGAGTTCTTTTTCATCTTTGATAGCAAAACGTTTCAAATGCAAAAAGTTATCGACCCCACCAATAAAGAATATTATATAAGATGTACAAAGTAAACAAATAATATCAGATAGATAAGACGATGCAATATTATATGCTTTTTATCTTAAAAATTATGATATTCTCTTTTCAATTTTGAGGGAAAATTAAAGGTTTGATTTCAACAAAATGATGATTTGAAAGAGAAAGCCACAAAATCTCCAATACTTGTGCATTCATCATAAATAAAGGCTTTTATATCACAAAGTTGACTGGATTCAAAGTAAAAAAAACTACTTTCATGCATCAATTGAATCTACTAATAACCATTCAAAACCTCCACATCACACACACATATAATTATATAAAAATAATAATAATTTTTAAAATATTTTATCCTAATAAAAATAAAAGTGTTTTCAAACATACACATAAGTGTCTCCACAAGATAGAATCTTTGGAGCCTTACCTTTTAACTAGAGGAATAAAAAAGTTTGTTTCCATAAAAACTTTTGACTTATATAAAGGTTTGAAGAAAATGATTTACGAGAAAAATGTTGATTCTAAAAGTCGGACAAGAATTTGAAAAGGACGAAAGAAATAAGTGAAACAGATTAGAAAGGTCGAAGAAAAAAATAGCAAGAAGGAATATTAGAACATGTAAAGAAAATAGATGTACAAAAAGGTACAAAACACCTTTAAACTAAGGACGATGTAATTATTAACATACTAACCCTCTCACAACCTAAGGTATGACACCTAGTTGACCATCCTAGTACCGTTCAACTACTAACTCGTCCACCCCCTTCCCCTTTCCCTGCCCAAAATAAATACATAATTCCTTACGCACAATCTGCTACCCAAGAACTCAGGTCTCCACAAACTCATATTTGAAGTTATGTCTTTTGATATGTCTCAAAAGGTTGAGAAGTTGTATGCCCGGTTAACCACAACCCTCACACCCTCCACCCTCCTTACCTGTGCAGGGTCAGGGTCGGCCCTATGGGTGGGCAGCTCGAGCGGCGGCCCAGGACATCCCAAACCCAATGGCATCAAATAGCCCATTAATACTTGTATTGTTAATAAAATTTTAATGAAATTGATGCATGAGAGATTTGAACCCAGATCATTTAGTATAAGCTAAAGCCTAAAGGCTTTTATCGATGAGCTAAAGTTGATTTTGTTTCTTTTTATTCCAAATTTGATATTTATGTTGCTCCCTATTTTTCATTTTTGTTTTTCCCTGTCCAATTAATTTTTAAAACACATTTTATTTTGTCATTATTTTTATAACAAATATCTATTTGAAATAATGTTATAAATATCTATTTGAAATAAGATTAATCGGATCCAATTAATTAGTATTTGTATGACTTATTATTTTAAGAAGATCCTATAATACATTAATACCTAATCAAATATGTATATACTACAATTCAAGAAAACAAAAAAAAATTTGTTTGTTCAAATGTGTTACAAAATTATTATAACAGAAAATCATGTATAAAATTTGTAAAAACTAATAAAAATAACGATATTTTTAAAGAGGTATATAAGTTAATAATTTGAAATATACTTTTAATACTTTATTTGTGTGCAAAAAAAGATGTAATGTGTCGTTAAAATATAGATCACACAAAGTTTTACATCATTTTGGTGGAAGAAATTGTACAGATTATTGGATATGAACAAACATTATTTGAATATTGTTATAAACCCTAAAATATCTTGCATCTTTTTCTGGCTAGGACATGCTTTAACCCACGGCATCAAAAAGTTTTGGACCGGCCCTGGTAAGGGTGAACCCATTATCCATTATGTTTCGACTCGTTGGATAAGGATATAGATAAATAAAAGTTTATCAATTTATGAACTAACCCGTTACCTGTTTACCCGGCATTTTAATGGGTAGGGTATGGAATTATGGATAAATAAAAATTTATCAATTTATACACTTACTCATTACCCATTTATCCGGCATTTTAATGAGTAGGGTATGGATAAAGTATTTTTCGTTGTCTATTTACCCGTTATTATATATACATGTATCCATACATACCTACGTATAATTATATAAAGTTAAATATTAATTTATTTTTTAGAATGTTATCTTATATGTCATATAACATACATTAATTGGTATTTAATTTTCTTTTCATATTCATCAAGTAAAAAAGTTAATTAGGATAATCAAATAAGAAGCAATATAAGGTCGTTAAAATAAATATAACAAACATAAATGTTGTCTTAAATTTTCATATTATTGTTTAAAATATCACATTGTAACATATTTAAAACAATATTCCAATGTTTATTGGAACATATTCGATATAAATAAAACAATATTACCATTTGTATTTTGTTCCATCAGCCATTCAACACTAGGTTATAAATAAAAAAGTCTCACCACAAAAATGAATCTGACTCAGAAAGAAGTAATAATTCTCAAACTGCAACAATGCATCACAAAAATTATACTAAAGAAACATTGGGTATTGTAAAAAAAAAATAACAGAAAAGAAAGGCAAAACACCACCACTCTCAGTCAAAGCCTCTTAACGATCCAGCAAGGCCCATCATGCCGATTTTCCATTTTTTTTTCTTAGATCAAAAGCTTCTCAATAGCATCCTGAAATCACAAACAAAGAAGTTAAAAAAATTCATGGCTTAATGACAATTAAGATAGGAAGGTAATTAGAAGGGTATATAGGTAACTAACCTTAAGCTGCTGTATTTGGGATCTTAATTGACTTCCTTCATTAGAGGTGACTGAACATGCAATGACCGATCTGGTGACTCCACATGCTCGCCCAAGAGCTTGCTTTGAGGGAACGAAAACATAGGGTACGTTCTGCCAAAACCATAAAGATCATTTCTTCATTTCCATTATTATAGATAAAGATTTTCCGTTCATTGTAAGTTCTCATTATACGGGAATAAGCAAATATTCCAAGCTAGATTTTAAGTACTTATTAAATACCAAACTGAATTTCACATAGTATCCAAGAAACAGTTTTTAATGCAAAAGTAAATAGGTATGAATTTTATATATAACTCAAATTTGGTTGTGAACGTGAGAACAAATGAGAACGTGACACGTGTCATATTCAGACTATTATTTATTCAGTCTGGATAATGCTTATTCAGTCCGAATATTTCTTTGACTATTCAGTATGTGTCGCGATCTCATTTGTCCTCACGTTCACGACCAAATTTGAGTTCGCATTTGACCTTTCCTCTATAATATATATATATATATATAGAGAGAGAGAGAGAGACAGAGGAAAGTTCAAATGCGAACTCAAATTTGGTTGTGAACATGAGGACAAATGAGAGCGCGACACGCGTCTGAATGTAGATTATTCAGACTGAAGACCGAATAAATACTATATTCAGTCTGAATATTTCTTTGATTAGTCAGTCTGAATAATCTACATTCAAACAAGTGTCGCACTCTCATTTGTCCTCATGTTCACAGCCAAATTTGAGTTCGCATTTGAACCCGCCCCTATATATATATATATATATAGGGTTAGGTTCAAATGTGAACTCATTTTTGGTTGTGAACGTGAGGACGAATCTCAGCCACACATCTTCGGTTATGGTGGACGCGATCACGGAGGATTGACGCGATTCATGGGAGGGTGGAGATTATTAAAGGAGGGGAACCAGGTCAAAGCCGCATTTATTGACCGGATAAGTCGCTGAGATTCGTCCTCACATTCACAACCAAAAATGAGTTCACATTTGAACTTTCCTCTATATATATATATATATAAACAAGATAAGCTGTTGGAGATGTTAAGAGATTAGACTAGAAGTACCTTATCTTCAGCAAGCAGAGGAAGATGGAGGATAATTTCAAGGGGCTCAGCATCAGCAGCCATCACTACGAACTCAGATATACCCCTGTTTAGGGTCTTCGTAGCTGTGGTTTGAAAAGGGATCAAAACTAACATTAGAGATACATTAAGGGCATGTTTGTTAGCAGCTTAATGGAACTCGCAGCTTATTCAGTCAGCTATACATGACTGTTTGGTAGTGCCTTAATGATATAGAAAGTGGCTTATTTAGTAAGCTTCTAGGGGGAGGTTTATGCAGAAAACTAGGTTTTTTTTTCCAAACCTGCCCTTCCCAATTAAAAAACATGCCCATTCCATCTATGAAAAAACCCTCCCAAACAAAAGCCTTCACAATCTATACAGACAGATTAATCCACACAAACAGCATTATCGATACAGGACTTAATGGAAAACCAACAAAACAGCCCCTGACTAATACTAAACCCAATAATGACAAGTTATCAGAGTAATGAATTCCTACCAACAGTATTTTGAATTTATTTGTATGATATAGCATATATTTGTGATCTTTGGGTGAGTATGTTGTAACATTTCACTTTTAACACAATGAATTTTAAAGGCGTGAAAGTTGCCAAATGAGTTTTAATCTTCATATAATCATGTATTTGGCAAAATATACATATTTCACCAAGAAAAAATGAATACATGTATGATTCTTGGATGCTTGAAGTGTGTAAATTCATCATGGTAGTATCAAATATTGCCCATTTGTTTGGAATCTAAATTGAAATGATCTTAGCTTATTATCAAGATTACAAACTCATTTACTCGCATTCATAACAATTCAATATAATACCAGCTTTCCTATATAACTAAAGTGCGACTTCTAAATTTTACAAAAATCAGGAGAATTAGGGTTTCTGAGATCATACCTTCATTGGCACCTTTTTTGAGTTGTTTGTAATTAGCGGCTTGTTGAACAAGATCCAAGATTGTAATTGAAAGCTGGGCATCAGCCAATGGGTATGCTTTGGGATTTACTGCTTCTCCTGTCTGCAAAACAAATTGAAACAAAAACCATAGAAATTCAAATGCATTCAATACATATATGATTGTTATTGAACATGAAGAGCAAAGTGGAACAGAGATTGAAAGTTGAAAGACGACAGAGAAAGAGAGATTTACCATTTTTTCGGCGGATAAGCTGAAAGAAAGGAGCGAGGAGGCTAGGGTTTTAAGGATTAATAAAAGAGGGGTTAGGGTTCTATGGAGAAACGAAAGCGGGTGTGAAACGGCTACGAAAGTATTTTGGACCACAAAACGATGCCGTATTGTGGTTATAAGGCTTATGGCTTTATGCCTTTATTTATGATGGGCCGTACTTACAAAATACAACTATTAAAAAATTTAAATATAAATATTTATGGAAAAAAATAATATTTTAATATTATAATTAATTAAGGGTCTAATCGAGCCGACACAGTGTCAGCTCAAGCTCGACTCTCAAACTCGCAGCTCGATACTCGATTCGAACTCGGTCGAGCCTAAATTCTCAAGCTCGAACTCGAGCTCGTGACAGGTATCGACACTTTCGAGCTCGAATCACTCGTGCCTTAAAAATGCATAACAACATAAATATTAATTGTAATTTTATAGAAGCTCGATAAGACTCGACTCGACTCGCTCGATAATTTAATATATACACATATACGGGGTGTAACTGTAATTTTATAGAAGCTCGATAAGACTCGCGAGCGGCTCGAACCGAGTAATTTATAGATCGAACTCCACTCGATTATCTACTCGAGCAGCTCGAGCTCGACTCGACAATTCACAAGTCGATTTCGAATACTTTCCGAGTCAATCTGGAGTATCTCAGGAGCTGTCTCGGCTCGATTACACCCCTATAATTATTGTTTGTTTCTTCCAAATGGGTGGTGGTTGTTTTTAATAGGTGTTAAAATCTGAAATCTGATATCACTTCTGAATTTTAAGAAGTAGTGTTGATGTCTAAAATCTGAATCGGTTAGATTGTTTATTTTTGTATGCCGACAAACGTCTGAATATGTATATTATCTATTTTATCCCTCAAAATGTTATAAAGTTGTATTTATAAAAACATCTATTCATTTTAATTAAAATAATACTATCATCTATTGTTAAAACATTCAAAAAATCAACTTAAATACGTCAATTGATTCATATAGAAAGCATGAACAAAAATGTCAATGGCTATTTGGTAAAAAGGATCCCGTTGTCAATGGATGTTTAGCATTCACAAGAAAACCGACATTTTAGGATATGTTTATGATGTATGCAATCTTTTTGTTGGATTAGATCACCTAATAAACTTTATTTTTGGTTTGTAATTTCTAATTTGAAATTATAATCTTTAGATTCAATGATGGTCTGATATAATAGTTCATTTAAATCAGAGGTGTGTCTTTGAAATATGTTCAAGATGACATATAACAAATAATGCTTAAATCTTGAATTTCAACTTCAAAATTAGTTTTCAAGTGTCAAATGAGTTGGATTTCAACGTCAAAAATCAAGAGTTTTTTTGCTTATGAAAAAGGTTGTATTTGAACGCTTATAAGCAGGTTTGAATTTAATAAAAACTAGAGTTAATTTTGACCTTGAAAATAAGAGCATCTATGGCTAGTTCTAATAGATCTTTTAGAAGCTTTACAATAATAGATTTTCTGATATAATAAACTTTTTTGCGTAATAAACCCAGAGGAGAAACAAACCAAAATTCAAAGAATAGAAACAAACCAAAAAAATGATAGGATGATGATTCAATATATCCATACCATTGTTTTCTATCTCCAATGTAAATGGAACAAACCAGCAGTAGATTAGATACATGTATGGAATCACATCACAAACACAAAGAATAAATGGAATTATAAAATTTGTTTACCTGTGAGAGATAGGCAGTTGTGAGAGATCTGTTATTAAAGATCGAGTGATGAGAGAAGAACCTTAGAATCTGTTGTTAAAAACCTGAAAATCGAGAGCAGATCGATGAAATAACCTGAAAATTGAGAGTAGATCGAAAGAGGAAAAAAACATGAAATCGAGATTTGTTGTTACAGATCGAGAGATGAGAGAACTAAAGATCGACACCTCTTGTAGAGAGCTGTTAGAGATCAAGTTATGAGAAATGAGAGAGCTGCTAGAGATCCAATTTTGAGAGATGAAAGAGCGACATGCGAATAAACTTTCAGAGGGAATAAGAGATAAATTTACCCCTTAAACTTTCAGAGGAAATAAAAACTTTTTAAGCTCTATTTAGAAGAAAAAGAACAAACAAGCTGAAAAAAACGTCTGACCGAATTAGACTTCAAACGTTTTCATATCTAAATTCAAAAAGGAAAACAAACAAAACCTTAGTATTACATAGTATATTCCTATATTTATAATATTTTCTTTAGAATACATGTTAATGATTATTTTATATTTATTTCTTAAATTATTTTTGTTTAACATGATTTTTTATTCTATAACATTTAATTATAAAATTTATCAATCAATCGTTTTATGTCTATCATGAGATAGAGATAAAGTCTAGTTTTTTTTCTTTTTAGGTGATTTTTATTAACTTGAACTTTTAGTTTTCTCTTATTATACAAATAGGAGAATTTATATTTAAATCTTATTAAAGACGAAAACATTATGTTTTTTGGAAATTAAAAATAGAAAATGTAAGTCATTGTTTTCTACGATCATATAGAGTTGAGATGAATAGATGGTTACATGAATTAAAAACATTTTAGTCATAAACAATTTTTCTAATCAACCTTATTATAAATCTAGTTACTTGTAATAACAATAATAACAAAGATGTATATAATTTTCATACGAAATAAAATTTAAAGAAAGATGCCATGCTTTCTAGCTTTCCATGATAGTTATACGTGTCCAAAAGATGTATTCCATTGACTGAAATATATAAGTTTTTATACAGGAAACTTCCATGTTTGGAATGATTAAGTACTTAGATAATTGTTTGGAACAAATAAATCATTAGACATTTCAAAACTTGTTAAATAAATCTTTGGACATTTTAAAACATGTTAGGTACATCCTTATGACTTATAAAGTTGGTAAATGTGGTAAAATAGTGGAAAAAGTCCGGGAAAAAAAACCCCAAGGACTTTCATGTTTTAAACGGTTTAAACATTGTTTCAACGAAAAAAATACGTATATTTATAAAACGAAACAAATACACCATTCTCATTACTCTTCCTAAAACGTACAAAAGTTGTATCCAAAACTTGTTTGAATTGAGAAATCAAAGAAAGAAATCAAACCATTTAGGATCAAACCAGAAATCAAAGAAAGAAATCAAGTGTAACACCAACCCCCCCCCCCCTGGGTCCTGCGTGGTTTAAGGACGGAAGGTGCCACAATTGGTTTTAGAACAGTTGTAAACAAACCACTTTATGTTTGAGGACGCCATGATACTTAGATCATTGTTCCTATTCCTTCTTATAACTAGATTAGTCTTAGATAGATTTATGTTTGATTGGTGTAAGCTTATCACAAAATACAGGCTGGATATGCATAAGGTACAAACAAAAACTGCAGCTAAAGTTACTGCACATTTCAGCTTCTATACCTCTAATCTTTTGATAAATTTAAGCTTGAACTTCTAAATGAAAGTTGTAAAACCATCTCTTAGGAAACTAATCACACAAGAATCACCCTATTTGGAGCAAAGACCAATTTACTATGAATTTTTCAAAAACATAATGCAATTCTCGAGTTTCATATGACCAGTTCTGGAAACTTATGATTTTGAGATATTTAAAGATAGAATCACACTCTTGGTGTAAACTACAAAGATGTGGTAGACACTTCAAGCTTTCCAAGCAGTACACGTCTAATTTGGACCAACGAATGATTTTATACAAATTTTGCAAACTAACTGTGATTTTTGTTTCACCCCTGTACCACAACTATGTTTTTACAACCAAAATACAAGGATTTCAATACATTCAATATACAATTAACACCAATGGTTATACTTATCCTAATTGACCTTTTAATCATAAAATGAAGATACTTTAACCTCATAAGAGCAATTCACCATGTGAGCCCTAAATTAACTAAAACCTTAAAGTTTCATATCAATAACTAATCATACCTTGGTTCCAATGGTAATTTCAACTTCAAATAAGTTTCTTATCTTCAATCTTCACCTAATTTCAAGTCTAAAACAGAAAATTAAACCCAACGATGAAACTTTTACCTAAATAAGAATTTGAACTTAGAAATGGTAAATATTATACACATACCTTTGAGTTTATAAGCTTAAATCTCTAAGGGGCTGTTTGTTTGCATCTGGATGATGCCATTAAGAGGCACATCTGAATCGTGCAGAGGTTATTCATGTTTGGCAAAAACAATTAGGGCTCTTAATGGTGACAATTGGCTCTGTACGATTCTTCACAAGGGTAGAAGCAAAATGATTCAGATGTGTTATTCTTCCAATATTACCCTCTATCTTCCAATATTTCTCTCCCACGAAGCTTTCTCCAGGATCGAATGAACCAGTCCGGCGACTCCATCACTGTCCCCCGTCTTCTCAAGTATCCCGTCTTTTTCTCGATTTCTCCACAACTGTTTCAGCCGATTTCTTGTTTCTAGATCCATGAATCGTTTGTTGTTTCTAGACCGATTCCTCCACATCTTTTTTCTGTAGGTTTTTTGTTTATGGACCGGTGAACTGATTTATTGTTTCTGGACCGATTTCTCCACATTGATGTTTTCTGATTTGTCAATCGATTTCGTTTTCTATTTCTCCATCGATTTTGATTTTGATTTCTATTTCTCAATCGATTTATGTTTCTCCATCGATCTCAGGTACCTATGCTCTCCATTGATTTCGATTTTTGTTTCTCGATTTCTCTTCTCCTGTCGATTTCGTTTCACGATTCCACATATGTTTCAGTTTGGTTTCTATTTAGTTTCACGATTTCACATATGTTTATGTTTGGTTTCACGACTTCACCATTTGTAGAAACCGGCAGAGATAGTGGTGATGGTGGTTCCTGTGTGTTGTTTGTCTTCATTAGTTGCAAAATCCAAATGATATTGCAAAATCCAAATGATACAGAATAATTGTACAATTATCCAGCAAAGCATTAATCTGTGTTTATATGTTTCTGTTTTGATTTCAAGATGTTTATATGTTTCTATGTTTATAGAGCTGGATGGTATATGTGTCATTTGGTTATTGAATTTGATTTCTTTTGAACACAGAAATATGTTTTTGATTCCAATGCAGATCGAAGAGTTTCAAGGTTCAGATCGAAGGATTTCATGTTTGGATGTTTGGAGATAAAAACAAAACAAAAAACAAATAGAAGGGTAAAATGGTCATTTATTCTTATCCAGACTGTCAATTCAGAGCAACTACCAAACAATCATTTTTCATTCTCCAATATATCATACAAAGCCTCTATACCATCCAGCAACTATCAAACAGCCCCTACCTAAGCCTCCAACCAATTTGATGATTCCACCACTTGATTTAAGCTTGGTGATAGGAATTACTGAGAAGATGTTTAAGCTCGCTTAAATTTAGGGTTTTTTTTTCTTTTAATTTGTATGTTTACCTACATAGCAGGTTACATGTTATAATTTTTAGTGACAAGAATGCATCCAATAGGTTATAAAATGTCTAAAGATTTATTTAACATGTTTTAAGATGTCTAAATGTTTATTTGTTCCAAAAAATTGTCCAAAAATTTAATCATTCCAAACATGAAAGTCTGTTAGGTTTTTTTAGACTTTCCCTTTTATATATAACAACAAAACCACAAATAAACATGGGGAGGCTAATGACACTCCTAACTCATACTAATGGCACCCCTAGGATAGACTAATGATGATGTTTTTTTTTGTTTTTTGTCTTTTTTGTCTTGTTGTTGTCTTTTCTTTTATTAATTTTGTTATTTAAATATTTTATTAGATTTTAATTTATATAAGTTTTTTTGATCAATTTATGTAAGTTATTAATTAACTTTTTTTTCTTTAACTTTTTTTATTAATTTTAATTAATATAAAATTGACTTTTTTTCACTTATTCTCTTTTATGATTTTTAATTAATATAAATTATTAATTAAATTTTTTCTCTTTGATTACTTTTTTAATCATAATATAAATAAATATTTACATTATTATGAAAATTATTATATATGCTACGAGAATATACAACAAATCAACTATACATAAAAATATATAAATTATTATGAAAATAAATATACAACAATACATAAATAATACATAACAAATATTTATAAAACTAAAATAATAGAACATACGTATTTCTAATATAAATATATAAAATAAAGTATTTTAAATAAAACAAAATTATCATAAAAATATATAAAGTATTATGAAAACAAATATACAACAATACATAAATAATATATAACAAATATTTATCTATATCTATACTATATTATAAAGCATCTGACTAAAAACTCTTAAAAACAATTTTTTAAGCGTTAGGTACTGCTATTTAATGTTAATTACTTAATTTTCAAGATTACAAGTATATTATGCGTAAGTACAACTTATTAAAGCTTCATTTCTGAATTTGTATAACTAACTGCAGATAATTATGATCGAATACCGGATAAACATCTAATTTTAAATATAAAAAATTCAAAATATAATTAAGATAATTATTAAGTTTAATTATTATCTTTATAAAAAGTTATATTATCAAAACAAAAATAAATTACTTCGTTATTAAACCCAAAAATAAAGTATGCTAAAAAAATTTGAATTAAAAAATTACATAAAAAATAGAACTTTTAAATGAAACAATAAAACCGTTTTCTTAAAACCATATAAAACCATTAGAGCATCGATAGAGACAAAATTTAAAATAAAACTTAAAATCCAGATGTATCTCGCTGCATTGCGCGAGTATCTTTCTAGTTGTATTATAAAACATTTGGCCAAAAACTCTTAAAAACAACTTTTTAAGCCTTAGGTACTGCTATTTAATACTAATTACTTACTTTTCCAGATTATAAATAAATTATACGTAAGTACAACTTATTAAAGCTTCAATTCTGAATTCCTGTAACTAACTACAGATAAGTATGATCAAATACAAGATAAACATCTAATTTTAAATATAAAAAATCTAAAATATAATTAAGATAATCATTGAGTTCTAACAGAATACTTAAGCCTAAATTTAATTATGATAAAAAATTTGAATTAGAGAAATTACATAAAAAAAGAACTTTTAAATGAAACATCAAAATCGTTTTCTTAAAACCACATAAAACCATTAGAACATCGATAAAGACAAAAATTAAAATGAAACTTAAAAGTAAGATGTATCTCGCTGCATTGTGCGAGTACCCTTCTAGTAAAACTAAAATAATAAAACATATGTATTTCTAATATAAATATATAAAATAAAGTATTTTAAATAAAACCAAATTGACAAAATATATAAAATAAAATTGATAAATTGAGTTGATGTTTGCAAGTGATTTGACGGGTTGAAGTCCCAATCATTCAACACCCCTATTATTAGGGTGTCATTAGCACTCCCCATAAAGATATACATCCTTCTCATCTTTGATAATTGATACTGTCGTAGAAGGTTGTGTCTACCATTAGGCAAAAAAGACCCTTTTGATCACATACATCAAATATATCGACTACAATTGGACACAACTTGATCTATAACTTGTACCAAAAGCCTTTTAACACATAATTGGTTACATGATGAAATATTTATACCAACAGACGAATGTTCGAGTCTAACAACCACAACATACCACGAGAGTTCTAACTCTTTTTGGCATTTTCATTCCTGCAAATTATCCAAAATCACTCAAATTTTATAACATCTTTTTTTGGCATTTTCACGATCTGATTTACATCGAAAAAGTCAAGTACATTGATTCAAAAATGGAACCCATTTTGGTACATCAAGCAAGCAAAGCAAGCAGAAAGAGAAGTTAAAAGAAATGATCTGTATATGCATATAGCCAAGTTGCTATATCTTTTCATCCAACAAAAACAAAACAAAATTTGAATTAGCATATTACAGATTATGCCAATGGACCATTCTACTACCCAAATGCCAACAAACCATCATCAGAACATCCATTTAACTATGCTGTTCTTCACCATCTGCAACCTCCCCCCTTTCTTCAGCAGCAGCAGCCATCAGTTCATCAAATTTATCAGTCTTCCCCAGCAGTATCTCAATCTAATCAACAATATCAACCACTATAATTTTACATATTCTTCTTTTATATATATATATATATATATATATATATGTAGAGGAAAGTTCAAATGTGAACTCATTTTTGGTTGTGAACGTGAGGACGAATCTCAGACACTTATCCGGTCAATAAAGGCGGCTTTGACCTGGTTCCCCTCCTTTAATAATCTCCACCCTCCCATGAATCGCGTCAATCCTCCGTGATCGCGTCCACCATAACCGAAGATGTGTGGTTGAGATTCGTCCTCACGTTCACAACCAAAATTGAGTTCACATTTGAACCTAACCCTATATATGTATGTCTATATATAATGTAGAGGCGGGTTCATACGAGGACGGTACCAATTTACGAGAATACGAGAACAATCCTCGGCCAATCATTTTGAACATGAAATTTTTCATGTACAAAATCATATGTGATTTTGTAAGCATCAAAAGGACACGCACGACTTTTCCCGTCAGCAAGTCGCGGGAAAAGTCGCGGCTAATCATATATGATTTTTTACGTGAATCATATGTGATTTTGTACATGAATCATATGTGATTTTGTACATGAAAAGTTTCATGCACAAAATGATTGGTTAAGAATTGTCCTCGCATTCTCGTAAATTGTTACCATCCTTGCATGAACCTCTTTCTATATATGTATGTGTATATATATGTATGTATGTATAAGAATAAAGACAGACAACTAAATATTTATACCTTGGCTTTCTGGATGGGACGTCCTCTAGATTCATCTTTCATGTCAACCGTAGATGTCATAATCTCTGCATTTTTTTTAATCATACTTCAACACACACTTCACAAAAATGCAAAATTGGAAGTGCACAATTTATGAATTAACAGTCCATAAAAGATAAAAATCCTTACTCTTCTCCACAGCAAATCCGTTGTTCTTGAGAATTTCTGCTATAGTGACAACCGTTGCGATGGCTGCAAGAATGATCAAAGTAACTTATCTTGTTCACATATGTACAAAATGCAAAACTTGTCAACCATCCAATAATGGTGTTATATATATATATATATATATATATATATATTCATATCCAAAATATTTGGTCTCGGACTCTCAGTAATTAATTAAGCATTCCACTAGAAACCAAATCAAATGCTTTATCCTTTAGGAAATAGCCGATACACAAAAGTCAATCGGTAGCAAACTATAACAAGTCTTTTTATCCCGAACTAGTTGGTGTTTGAAACCCACCAGAATTTTTACGCAAAGAAACTAAAGACTCTAAAACATGGATATCATTTGGGTCACTTTGCTGGCTAATAGTCAGATTTTCATTTTCTTTCAACTTTGACATTTTGTTAGCAGTGAAGTCACTAATGCTACAACTGAAACACTTGTAGACCAAAGACAATTTAAAAGATGGAGGTAAGATCAGAAGTTCCCATTCTCATTTTCTCAGGCCAGGGACGTTGCAACCAATATCCACAATAATGCATAAATCCTATCATCTGGCTGTTCTTTCTATTTTATCAGTTTAAACATACCAACTAACACCAGGGTCTAAATTTATGACGGATATAGACATACATGTGTAAGCACAAAAGAAATGGAGAAAAGAGAAGTGAATCAACTAACGTATAAACGAGTTCCCGAGTGCCAACTATCATTAAACCTATTTGGGGATAATCACATTTTGCAAGGTACTCAATAACAGCAAGAGTGGTTTATAAGCAATGTAAATGTTAAATACATGAAATGTGTGAGGGGTATATTTGTAGAACAAGTTTTCTCTCCTCTCATTTAATCTGAAAGCTAGTTATTAGAAGGCATGAAGTACAATGGTAGAAAATTTGTGTTGGTAAATCAGGTTGTTAGTTTCCGAAATTGTAATTAAGGAACATATTGTGTTTTTCTTTCTCTATTACATAAGTGAAGGAGACCACCTTACCAGGTAGCAACCTATAATGTTTTACGATAATATTGTTAGAATTCATAAAGCCATAAGTTAGCTGCCAAAAAAAACTATATGTTCATAGAATGGTTACTTCCATCATCTATTCAACTGAGGGAAAAACATTTACAACAGAAGATGCAACTTTTAGTCAAGGTTACATGAATCTACTTTACACAAATACAATCTAAGTAATACAGTACTACACAAAACAAAAAAATTCCTCATTTGTAAGATGATTTGTAGGATTACAGCATCACAGGATACACAAACAATTATTAAAATATACATGTTAAGCCACCATTCATAATACTGTATATCCATCTCTAACAACCAAAAACACGTTAATCAATCAAATTTGCAAAACAATACATAATTATCTACAAGATAAGACGGTTGTCACGAAGAAAAAGAAATCCTCCGCTACACACATAAACACAAATCCCGTAGATATACACATTGTAACTTTCTGTGGCTGCCTAAAGTCTGTTTCCACGGTATATACACGATATGAACAGTGAATATATACATATATTATATATATACAAACGTATTTCATTTGAATGATTGAAATTGGCTGTTACATTATAGTAGGTAACAATTGAACAGTAGAGAGTTATATGATGAAATTACCCATTCCAAGGGCGGAAAGCTCCACCTCATTATGCTGTTGCATGTATCTCTGCAAAAAAAACAAAATCAATCTACAGGAACAGCATGATTCAGATCCAAAATAACAAGAAATGAAAGGTGAATTATACCTTGGCGAGATTAACATAGAAGAAAAGGGGCTTTTTGGTGTTGGAGACCTGAATGCGATTCTTCTTGTGAGGGTCGTTTGAGATGGTTATGTTCTGCACTGCCTCCGTAATCTCCTCCATGTTGTGTTGTTGATTAGATTGAATGAATAATCGGAGAAGGAAAGGAAAGGAGAAAAGAAACCCTAGAAAAAAGCAGACACAGAGAGGATACAAGAGTGAAAAAGATAGAGCGCTGTAAACTCGTACAAAAATGGAGTCCTTAGATGAAGGGAAGCTTATGGTTACGGTTTGGGCTTTCAGTTTTACTTTCCCATTTTACCCCTAGGGTTTTCTTTTCTTTCTCTTTTTCTCCTATTAAATAAAAACAATTTAAAATGATAAAAAAAAACTTTCATACATTTCAGTGTCAAAACTAGGGATCTAATCGAACCGAGACAGCTCGTGAGATACTCGAGATCGACTCGAAAAGTATTCAAAATTGACTCGTGAATTGTCGAGTCGAGCTCGAGCTCGAGCTACTCGAGTAGATAATCGAGTCGAGTTCAACCTATAAATTACTCAGTTCGAACGGTTCGCGAGCCTTATTGAGCTTCTATAAAATTACAATTATACCCCATAAATGTGTATATATTAAATTATTGAGCGAGTCAAGTCGAGTCTTATCGAACTTCTATAAAATTACAATTAATATTTATGTTGCTATGCGTTTTTTAAGACACGAGTGAATCGAGTTGAGCTTGAAAGTATCGATATCTGTCACGAGCTCGAGCTTGAAAATTTAGGTTCGACCGAGCTCGAGCTTGGCACTGTGTCGGCTCGTCTCGGCTCGATTACACCCTTAGTCAAAACCCCTTTTTTACATTCTCAAAGTTATAAAAGTATAAAAATTATGTGTACATTAGTACTCCCCATTATTTATTCATAACACAGTTTAAACAAAATTTTGTCGAGATAAATTAACACGTAAAGACAACTTAATACTTTAGAGTTTAATAAGTAAAAAATAAAAGAGCCTTTTAAGTTCGTTTGGTTTAATAAGCCATAATTGACATAGCTTATTGAATCTTATCTTTTGCTTTTTTTAATTTCTTTTAGAAATACCATTTTTATGTTTTGTTATATTTACCTTTAAATCATATAGATCGAATTATTGGTTTATGGAATATCCACTTATGTGTTTGCTTCGTAGATTTCGACGAAATTCGAAAGAAACTGAAATGATCAGTTTCGTCTATCAAAATTTCATTTAGGCATTTGATTTATCTATGAAATAAAATTAAATTCCTTACATTCCATTAATTATGAATTTTGTCATTTCATCACAATTGATAAACAATTCAATTACATTTCATCCATTTTCTAAAAAAAACAGAATTATTCTTATCTTCCCTACTTGATCTGAACCATCGTCAACCACCACTAATCTAAACCATCGTTAATCACCGATCTGAACTGCAATAGTTGAATTTATGTTTCAATTTTTTTTTAAATACGTTTTTGTTATTTACCGATATTTTATTTATATTACAAAACTAAAATATACGAAACAAACAACATTTTTTCAATTCATTTAGGTAAACAAACCAGATAACATTTTATTCAAAAATCATTCCTTTAACAAAGTTCAATCGTGTAACGAAAAAATAAAAAAATAAAAAGTCTACGAACGTCCTTTATATCTTGTTTACATGTAATAAAACGGCCCCCAAAGACTGCGTAGCCTTTTCCATTTGAATTTTGTTCATTTACATAATCAAAGAAGATTCACAGCGAACGTCTAGACTGCCATGGATGTAGCCGGTGAAGCTCGTAATAACAGCAACCTCCAGATTCCTTCTTCTTCTCTTACCGTCGACCACTCACTTCCTGTACCGGAAATGAAACCTAACCTCGTGTACGCTCCAAAATCTCCTCTCTTTTTTTTGGTTGATGCATTCCACATGATTTCAGCTTAATTTGATCATGAAATCTTATTCTTCTTTCTTTGGATTTATAAGATGGATTCATTATATAAACTAGGGGAAACGTAGATGGATTTATAAGAAAGGTTCATTATATCAACCAGAAGAGACGTAGATTCATCTTAAATTGATTCATTTGATTTTTTGTCTGAATGATTTCTCATGTTTGAATTGAACTATAACCTACGTTTCGATTTCTAGGGAGCTAAAGTGGTTTTATCGCTAAAAGAAGTATGTTGGATCTTGTTGCTGAATTTTTTGTATTACAGTTTCTAAAAGCTTACCCACATTTCAATGTGAAAATGAACAAAACAGAACAGAATCGACTCATTCCATGCCTCCTTGGGTGAACTAAATTGATATATTAAGACTTAGACTTCTTTGCCAAGAAATAAAGGAATGGCATTATTCTTGAAATGATCTTCCATTGTTTTAATAGGCGCTCCAATTGGGGGAAATTTAGTGTTAGTTATATATTTGAAAACAGAAATGAACATCGATGGAAAGACATGACATGTATTGATGATCCAAGAGCACCTAATTTTTACTTAGATCACATTAACTAGGTGTTCTTTTGATCACTGCCTTTTTTTGGTACAATAGCTACATCTTGATGCTTTAAGGTCCAACCTATTGCTGGGCAAATGTGCAATTGATATTTTTCATACCAATTTATACAAATATTTATCTATTTCTAGTGTTTGTTTAAGGCACTTAAGCATCATTAAAACATTTTGAATTAACACTTCACAGTGACAAGTAGACCATTGGATCTTAAAGCCAACTGCAAAACTGTTATTGTTTTTCTTTAATTTGGTTTTTTGAGATCATGGAACTTTCAATTTTGATCGACTTCCATGGTTTTTATGATTGGCTTTTACAGAAGGCTTTGCAAGGACCTGTTCCCCAAATGGTCAAATTTGGATGAATCCCACTTCTCTGCTGAGAGAGTGTCTGGGGGAATTACAAATCTCTGTAGGTATTTTTAATTTTTAATAGTTAGACCAGTTACCGATTTTGCATCATTAGGCCTTTTCGTTATAGAAAGAGATTTGATTATGGGATAGTTGAAGATCAAGATATGTCAGTTTTTCCTATATGGCAATCTCTTTTCATTCTCCAGTTGGATTTTAGTTTGTGAGATTAGTGTAGCAACCAAGTGCATTTGTTGTTGTAGTGCTCAAGGTATCTGTAAAGGAAGAAAATGGGAATATGGTGGATATGACTGTTAGACTTTATGGTCCAAATACGGAATACGTTATCAATCGAGAAAGGGAACTACAGGTCAGTATCTCAATATCTATGGTTTCTTTTATGTTAGAACATCTTAGAGCAAACTTTCTCTATTATTTACATTCAAGAGTACATGTATTTTTACAGGACTTTTAGAGAATCAAATTTTTCTAGTTTCTCAATCTAAATGTGATTTTGTTTCCATAGCATATTATTTCCATAACAAATCCAAACGTTCTATTGTTTGCCATTCCTCTTCTGGCGTTATTTGGTAGCTATCACTTTTTGTATCTGGTTACATGCTGCACTGTGCAAAGTGTACGTGTCCGTACAGATGCCATTTGATGCTAATTAAGCTGAAGAGATGCATATTTTCTGAATTGTTCACTATCACCATTAGAGAAGAAAAAGAACACATTGTTGATTGCACAATCTTTTGCAATTGAGACCTTTCAGAATTGTTGGTGATTTTAGATAGTCGGTCATTTTGTATAATTAAGATTTACATGAGATCGAATTGGTTTTGGTACGAGTTAGCAGGTGCAGAGAGCACACATGTATAAGCTAGCTTAAACCCGAGAACGATGAATGGTGGGGGTCAGTGTCTGCCTTCAGCATCAGGTCACTTAAGTTGATCAACGAGTGGCCTCACTGAAGCTGACCTGAAAGCTTAACCAAGATATTTGGAACCATTGGTAACTGCCCGACAACCGCCAAGATAACTGCGAGTCAACAGATAGCTATAGAAGGGGTGACGAAAAACAGAAAAATAAGAAAGTTTTCAGTCTCAATTCTAACGTAGAAACATAACAAAAACCTTTGTGTTTTGCTCTTCTTCTTTTTTCTTCTAAAAACAAGAATGTGATTTTGGATTAGCCAAAAGTAGATATAGTGAAACCCAGAGCATTAATAGGGTCGATATATATATTACTTTCAGAAAGTGTCTTTTCTCACGATCCAAAATACTATCCAAGTAACTCATTGATAAATCACGACACCTAGATTTCTAACAGATTCGGTTGCCAGATTCAAACCTTGTCACAAATATTGGATCATACACTAGAACTGATGTTATCACGGTTGAAAATGGTACGCAACTATCAATACACCAACAATGGGAATCTCTATTCACTTTTAATTTTCGCCTTCTACAACTGCATTTTTCATCAACTGTTTTGCCATTTGTAGTTTTGTCCAATAATTCTTTTTTGAATTTTTATATCATCCTTCCCCTTATTGCACATTTCTCCGCACATTTGGTTGTCTCTATTTTCCATTTCTAGGAGCTACTCGTTCCGATAAACTATCTCCTAAATCCTTTCCCTGCCTTTTTCTTGGTTACACTAATTAGACTTGGATACTAGTTCCTACACCATCACATGCCAATCTTCTTGGGTGCAAATGTGTTTAAAAACTTAAAAGAAAACTTATAATGGTACTATAAGCCACCGTGAAGCTACACTTCTTGCCAAAGGGTTTCATCAAAAAGATGGGGTTGATATGCTGGAACATTCAGTCCGGTGGTTAACCCACAACGATACTTTTGAGTGGCCTACTTTCCAGGTTGGGTTATTATTACTTGTTAGGCAACTGACTTAGAACTCTTTGTATAGGTGTAAACTCTTGTACTTTTGATATACATACATATATATATATATATATATATTAACAATAACTATAAACCTTGTTCCCATATCCTTGTCTCCACTTTGTAATTCGCTATCCTTGTGTATATAGGCCATTCATTACCTGTCAGCTGCAGGATTTGGAGCCAAGTTGCTTGGAGTATTTGGAAATGGAATGGTACAATCATTTATACATGCTCGTACGTTAGAACCATTAGGTAAGCAACAAAAGGCATTACCTCATTATTGTGATCTTGTCATGTTTCAGTTATCTCAAATCTGTTACCAATGTCACATTTATATGCTACCTTTATTCATTAAAATTGAATATCTTCTGTTCTTTTCACATTTATATGCTACCTTTATTCATTAAAAGTGAATGTCTTCTGTTTTTTATTCTAAATGGTGTACAGACTTGAGGAAGCCAAAATTAGCGGCGGAAATTGCAAAGCAACTTAGTAGGTTCCATCAAGTCGAGATTCCAGGATCCAAGGAACCTCAGCTATGGAATGACATCTTCAAATTTTTTGAAAAAGGTGCTTTTTATCTATCACTCTTCTTCGCACTTAATACTACTTTTGCGATAAATTTTGGTTTGTTTCCTTTTTTGGATTATCTTCTCAATTAAGTGCTGAACCATTAAGTTTTTCTGATTGCAGCATCCAATCTTACTTTTGATGATCATGAGAAGCAAAAGAAATACAATACAATTTCATTTAAGGAACTCCATACAGAACTTATTAACCTCAAGGTAGTTTCTTCTACTCTATTGTACAATTTCACTACAAAAAGTAATGTGACATGCTGAGAATGTCATAAATAATGCGGTTCCAATATGAATTTTTGAGTGTAAAAGTCAGGATATTGCCAATGGTCTAGATTTATATATATATATATATCAGTGTCTTTAGCTTCAGATGATGTTATATAATTTTATTTGTTGAGATGGTAAGAACCATAGTTTATTTGTGGAGAAACCTCTGGTGATTATGAGACAGGAATTGACAGGTAGTCTTGATGCTCCTGTGGTGTTTGCTCATAATGACTTGCTTTCCGGAAATCTGATGCTGAATGATGATGAAGGTATCTTTGTTGTTACCCAACTCGTTTTTAGTTTTAAACTTGTTCTTATTTATATATCTTCTGATGGGTGTTTTTATTTATATGTATTTTTATTGGAGCAGAGAAACTGTACATCATAGATTTTGAATATGGATCATACAGTTACAGAGGGTTTGACATTGGGAACCACTTCAATGAATATGCCGGCTATGATTGCGACTACACTTTGTAAGTTTTATCTTGTTCTTTTTGTTTCAAGGAGAAAAGGTCCATATTTGCTTCAAATTTGATGTATGAATTTACATATAACTTTCTAAGAAATAGCATAAAACTAGATACATGTACTTATTCAATTTTCATTTACCGATAATGAATGACACAGGTACCCAAATAAGGATGAACAATATCATTTCTTCAGGCATTACTTGCAACCCGAAAGCCCAGATAAGGTTATCTATGCCAACTTATCTAATTAGAAACTATATATATATGTATATATATATATATATATATTGATGGATGATGTTGACAGGTAAGCGAGAAGAGTTTGAAAGAGCTGTATGTTGAAAGTAGCTGTTACATGTTGGCTTCACACTTGTACTGGGCTCTATGGGCTCTCATCCAGGTAATGCTAATACTGATACTGATATTGATACTGATGTCGATTAATGATTGATTAACAATAAATAACAGGCGAAGATGTCACCAATCGATTTCGATTATCTTGGGTATTTCTTTCTGAGATACAATGAATACAAGATACAAAAGGACACATGCTTTTCTCTGGGTAACTCTGCATCCAAGACCGCATGATTTCAGATTTCCAAATTATGTTTTTGGATATGGCGAAAGTAAAGCCAAGTTCTTTGTTGTAAGGTTGGATATGATTCCATGGTTAGGAGACTTATGCTTCTTGTTTCTTATTAACAACTGATGGGTAAGCTCAAATGATATCTCATTTCCGATTGTCTACTTCTTTTTTGCAATTCAAACGTAAGGGTATAATGGTCTTTTTAACTCAATCGGCACTTGATACAATTTGTTTAGTAAACAATATTTTTTACGAGTGAGATCTCTTATTCACAATCAGACCTCTTATCGTAGTCAGACCTATTAAAAGGGTGCAATAAAACCGAAAACTGGTTCAAGACCAGATTGAGATTTGGCATTTGTAAACACATGGATATTTTGGATTCAAACAACTAAAAACATTCAAACTGTGTTGTATATAGAACAAAAAAACATCTAATCATCATCATCCACCCATTTTTCATGCTTGAAGAACTTGACAATGAACAATATGGCTTTTCAAACGGTTCCTTCCCGCCAAGCTCCACCATAGATTCGCCACCATTGTCTTCAACTGCCCTTTTCCGGCCAACGTTTCCCACAAATGCTCTGCTGCCGCCATCCCTCCACCACCGCCACCATCAACATTTACCAACGAAATACTCATATTATTCCGTATAATACAAAGCTTCCCGTTTAGCGGCACCAATGCCGCCGCCTCTAAAGCCTTTGAATTCCCCATATGCATCTTGCTATCAATATGCTTACTCCAAGAATCCGTTTCTTCATCGTAAACCCTAACTTTACACCCATCTTTACACTCCAAAGCGTAAAGCTTCCCGTTTAAACAAGTGCTCGGATTCCGCCAACCGGAAACCATCCCGTCGTGAACCGGGGTCCACACGTCGGTTTCCGGTTGGTACATTTCGCTAACCACCTGCCGGTGTGACCCGAGCCCCTTTAAGAACCACTTTCCGCCATAAACCACACCGATAAACGGAACCATAGCCGTGCTCATATCTGAAACGAAGCACCATCGGTTCTTACTTGGATCGTAAACCTCCGCCGATCGTAATGACCGTTGTACCCCTTCGTTTTCGCCACCGGCTACATATAAACAGTTATTTATAACGCAAGATCCGAAGAAATGTCGTCTTCGAAGCATATCCGGGGCCCGGTGCCATTTATTGGTTCGTGCGCTATAGTAAACGACCCGTCTCATTGAACCCTTGACCGGATCTTTACCACCGAATAGATACAAATGGCAGCCGCTTAGAACCGCACACCCGAACCCTAGGGCTTCAGAATACTCTTTGGGTACGGGTGGTAGCGGCTGCCAAAGCTGGTTCGTGGGGTCGAACCCATGCCATGTCATCTTTCGGTCTTTGTCTCTTTTCATAACGTAAACCCATTCTTCGGAGATTTCTAGGTTTTTGCGGAGAGAATAGAAGAAGTTTCCGGCTAGAAGACGATACCATCTTTTGCAAACTAACCGGAGTTTGCGGTGCTCGATTCGTGGGACCCGGATTAGGCAGGCGATGGCAAGATCGTCGGGCAGTCCGGGCAGGAGAGGGGATTGGGTACGGGTTCGGTCACGTGGCGGTTTTTGTCGGGTGGGGTGGATCGATGGTTTGATGTCGGGTTGTAGACAGAGCTTTGAACCGGGAACGAATCTTTTTGCACCGGCGACGGTTTTTAGACCGGCGTCTACTCTACACAAGCAAGCGGTTGTATCCACCTGCCAAAAAAGCTCTTATCAATTATATCATAACCCCTAATTAGGGGTGAGCATAACCGGGTACCTGGCCAATTTTCATGAAACTGGAACCGCTAACACCGGTTCCTTATATTTTGGAATATAATTACATTTTTTTATCTTATGCAATGTAAAAAAAACTAAAAAAAATTGAAACCCGGAACCGCTGGGAACCGGTTCCGGTACCGGGTTTCAATTTTTTTTTAGTTTTTTTTACATTGCATAAGATAAAAAAATGTAATTATAAACTACAAAACTAATCCGATAAAAATTTACCGACTTAAAAAAATAAATACATTATGATCACTCACATTATTAAAATTAGGGGCCCTAATCATTCACCATTATTAAAATTAAATCATAAAAACTCGATCAAATGATGCATTATGATCATGAACAATCAAAGGAAGCATGATTAAATGAGCGCGTTTTTTAGCTTTTCTGGAATCAAATATTGATGCTACATACATGATACAACTTTTCTGGAATCAAATATTGATGCTACATACATGATACAACGATAGAATTCAAGAAAGATAGGTCATACATCAAGTATTTGCTTAGCATTTTAGCAAGATAAACCTATAAAGATCCCTATGTTTTATAACATTCGAGTTATCGGATGTTCTTAAAGGTGGGAAGACCTCTATAAGTTTGGTGGAGTCTTCCTCATTCGTAAAACATTTAAGAAACTTTCGTGTAAATGGAAACAAAGTCTTTCTTTATAAACTATTCCTACCAACCGTTCAACGTTCGTGTGTTCGTTCTTCCATCCAATTCTCGAGCATTTCAGACCGCGTTAACTATAACTAATAACCCTATGACAATTGGCATACTACATTGCTATTTTCTATCTTTAATTACTTTTGTAAAATGATATTAAAGATCATAAAAGATCAAGAATTTACCAAAGGAGGCTGAATCCCTCTTTCCATTCTTGAAATCAGCTATAACTACTATATGCAGATTTCATAATTCATCATATCTCCAATGGCAGCTTCCAAAACAAATTCTTGATCCTGTAAGAAAGATTAGTTTAGTTTAGTTAGAAAAGCATTCCCAAATGATATCCCAGATTCAAGATTTCATTTTTAGTGTCAGAATTTTAAATATCAAATGGATTTCAAGAACATATATACCTCAATCTTTGCTAGATTGAACACTGTGGAGGGATTTAGGGTTTTCTTTTCTCTAAAAAAACCCAACTCAAAAGTTTCAAAGAAAGAAAGAAGAAGAAGAAGAAGAAGTCAAGATTATAATTCAAGAACCCACAATTTGAAATTTGATACCCAGTTGAAGAAATTGAAGATAAAGAAAAGAAAAGAACAAAACAGAAACACTCAAAAGGCACAAACTTTATATAGTCAAACAAAGCTGATCAAAAAGCATAAAACTGAAGCTCAGATCTCCAAATGGTCAAAATACAAAATAACCCAAAGTCATAAAATTTATAAAGAAAGAAAAGCAAAACCCTAGAAAAAAAAAATCAAAATCCCATTTAGATCAAAAACCCATCTAGCAAAGAGCTAAAAGATTCAAAACCCACAAAAGAATTTGATTAAAAACCCTGAAAATGCAAGACAGGAAGATATGAGGGAAGAAAAAGAGAATGAAGAAAAAGGAAGGGAAGATAGATAGATAGATAGATAGATAGAGACTCAACCCTTTTTTACTGTTCTTCTCACCATTAAAGTCTTGAGTGGAGAAGAGGGCCCATTTGCTGCTCCAATGGTAACAAGCAGAAGATTGTGTTGAAGATGAACCCAAAAATAAACATAACCTAAACCATTAAGCATATGGAGAATGATAGTGGTGATGATGATGAGATTTGGTGGCCTCCCAATTAAAGAAAAGAAAATGGAAAAAAGAATAAGAAAGAAACTGGTCAGCAATTGTGAGAGAAAAAAGTTGCAGCCTTGTTTTGGTGTCTTTTATTTAGTCTTTAGTATAAAGAGAGATTTGTAGGGTTGTGTTGTGTTGTGTTGGAGAGGAAGGCAGTGTTTTTTACATCTTATTTTACTCCATTTTTTTAATGTATTGGAAGTACAAAATTCTTGGATAATCCTAATGAATGTTTTGCTTATTTTCTTGTTTATTTAGTTATTTAATCTTTATATTTGGTAAAGTGGAGGTTTTTAAAAACTTGGTTCTTAAAATTTTAGAAAAAGAGAACAAAAATATTTTAGAAATTGAAAGATTTCGTATACACTAATAATTATGTTTAAAAAACTAACTGATATGTTAATTATTGGTAGAAAAATAATTTTTAATCGATAAGTTAGTTGTTGATTATAAACTAATCAAGTTTGACAAATTAGTTGAGAAATGTAAAATAATAAACAAAATTACTCAATGTAATGATCAAAGCAAACCACTAATATATTTTACTTACCATTTTTAAATAAATGTATAAATTACATTCTTGGTCTATGTGGTTTATGAGTTTTAGGAATCGTTATTTTAAAATATCTATAGATTACATCCTTGTGATTTGTATTTTATCACACTGGGTCCCTAAAATTAACTCTTTTAGATTTTTTCTGTTAAATAAGTTATTAAGAGGACATTTCGGTCATTTTAAATATAGGAACCAAACATGTATTAAAAACCACAAAGACCAAACATATAATTTACTCTTTGTATGTTCTCTCTGTGTGTCTCTCTCTCTCTCTCTCTCTCTCTCTATATATATATATATATATATATATATAGAGAGAGAGAGAGAGGAAAGTTCAAATGTGAACTCAAATTTGGTTGTGAACATGAAAACATATAAGAGCGCGACACGTGTCTGAATGTAGACTATTCAGACTGAATAATCAAAGAAATATTCTGACTAAATATAGTATTTATTCGATCTGAATACTGCTTATTCAGTTTGAAAATTTCTTTGATTATTCAGTCTGAATATGACACTTGTCGCGCTCTTAAATTGGTTGTGAACATGAGGACAAATGATTGCACTCCTTGCCCAATCCCCTCCCCGTTGCCATCCCTATGCAAGCCTGCACCCGGCCCCTTTCTTCTTCAACTTTTCTCTTCAATTGGAAGACAACCCCCAAAACAAGCCAATGTTTTCTTATGTTACAGAAAAGAAATACATGTTCTTGAAGCAAGGCGCTGATTCCAGCCTCTAATTTTGTTTTTTCGTCAATATCCTTCATTGTCGGTCACGATCTCTTCCTCTCTCATCTCTTCTCTCCTCATATCCCCTATTCTATTTCTCCCCTGTCGAGCCTTTCTGCCCGTCTCCCGGAGATCGCATTAGAAACCGTACCCTTCCACTGTCGAGCCCTCCTTGCCCATCTTTTCTGTTTCTCTGTGGTCGAGCTCTCTCTCTCTCTCTCTCTCTCTCTCTCTCTTTATGTTTATTTAGGTTCCTTTTTCTCAATCTGTTAATTGGATCTTAATAGAATTGGAATTTCCTGATTCCTCTCATTAGCTTTCAATCCTTTAAATAGGCTCACAATATACAATTATGGTAAAAGAATAATGCAAAGGGATATATACAATAATTCTCATATTTATCTAATTCTATAATTATCTCTAATTATTCCATATTTATCTAATTCTATAATTATCTCTAATACGCCCCCTCAGTCTAAGGGGGAGGGCCACGAACACTTAGACTGGACCGGAAATCATCAAAAAGATACTTTGGTAAGCCTTTAGTAAAGATATCGGCATACTGGTACCGGGATGGTACATGAAGCACCCGAACACGCCCCCGGGCTACCTGTTCGCGAACGAAATGAATATCAATCTCCACATGCTTTGTACGCTGATGTTGCACAGGATTACCGGATAAGTAAACTGCACTAACATTGTCACAATAAACAATCGTTGCTTTCATCACCGGATTGTGTAGCTCGAAAGAGATTACGGATCCAACATATTTCCGCAACAACGTTTGCATACCCCACGATATTCGACCTCGGCGCCGGATCTCGATATAATGGCTTGGCGTTTTGAGGACCATGATAGTAAGTTAGCCCCTAGAAAAACACGATGTCCTGGAAGTGGACCTTCGGGTGTCCGGGCAACCACCCCAATCAGCATCGGTGTAGGACACAAGACCCGATGTCGATGAAGGATGCAAGTGTAGGCCAAGGTCTAAGGTACCACGTAAGTACCTTAAAATTCGTTTTAACGCATGAAGATGAGGCTCGCGAGGGTCGTGCATAAAGAGACATATTTGTTGTACCGCATATGAGATGTCCGGCGTGTAAAAGTCAAGTCTTGTAAGGCCCGGCAAGGCCGCGATATAATGTCGGATCACTAACCGGCTGGCCGCGGTAGCGCTGAGCTTCGAGGTGGTCTCAACGGGAGTGGCAGCCGGTTTGCAAGAAGCCATGTTGGCCCGGGTAAGAATCTCGGACGCATACTTTTTCTGAGAGAGAAAGAGACCATCAGAATTACGGTTGACCGAAATACCCAAAAAATAATGAAGGGGACCCGTGTCCTTCATTGCGAATTCGGAACTAGGCTCGCCGTATGATCCGGGTACGAAGCGTCTCGGACGAGGCGGTGAGAATAATATCGTCCACGTATAATAACAAATACGCGGTGTCCCGACCACGGTGATAAATAAACGAGAGAGGTGTCACACTTGCTATTCCGAAAACCAACCGTGGATACAAAATTGGCGAAACGAGTGTACTGTGCCCTTGGGGCTCGTTTCAAGCCATATAAAGATTTCTTGAGATAACACACATGATCCGGGAATTCAAGACTCCGAAAACCCGGTGGTTGATGCATAAGGACGGTCTCGTGTAGGTGGCCGTGTAAAAGGCGTTCTTGACGTCTAGCTGATGAATTCCCCAATTTCTTGAAAGGGCTAAACTGAGCACGGTGCGGATCGTGGCCGGTTTGACAACCGGACTAAATGTCTCATAACAATCCACCCCAACTTGCTGTGACCTGCCATTAACAACCAAGCGAGCCTTATGGCGCTCGAGAGACCCATCAGAACGATATTTGTGAGTAAATACCCACATGCACCTAATTATATTGGCATTACGAGGCCTAGGAATAAGTTCCCACGTATGGTTTTTAATTAAAGCATCATATTCGTCGTTCATAGCTCGCCCCCAGTTACGGTCACGAATAGCCTCAAGATAGGAAGAAGGAAGAGGAGAAATAAGAGGAGAAGGTGGAGGTGTATAAGAGTGAAACAACGCGTATTTAGGATTAGGTTTTGTGATGCCCTGTTTTCCACGGGTAGTCATTGGATGGGTGGGTTGGGGTGCGGTGTGTGGTTGGGTCGGGTTGGGTTGGGTAGTGGTGTAGTGGGTGGGGGGTTATCTGGAGCCGGCGGTAGTAGGATGGATTGTGTGGAAAGCATAGGCATCCAAAAACACGGAGATGTGTGTATGTGGGTGTGCGACGGTAGAGAAGTTGGGTAGGCGACCGATATGAAAGACCTTTATTTGGAAGGATATTGTGAAGATACGATGCCATAGATAGAGCATGCGGCCAAAAAACGGACGGGACAAAAGAATGCAAGAGAAGTGTACGGGTCATTTTATTTAAAGTTTGTAGCTTGCGTTCGGCTTTACCGTTTTGAGCGGAAGTATAAGGACATGAAAAACGCATTTGAATGCCATTGGATGCGCAAAAATTAGTGAAAGCAAGGTTATCGAATTCCCGTCCATTATCACATTGGAAGCATTTAAGTTTTCTTTCAAATTGGGTTTGAATATAGGCACAAAATTGTTTAAAGATATGAAACGTTTGAGATTTATTAGCGAGCGGAAAAACCCAAAAAAAATTGGTGTAATCATCCAATAATAATAGATAATAACGGTGCCCCATGGAGCTCATAACAGGAGATGTCCAAATATCACTATGAATTAAATCAAACGGTGCAACAGAAAAAGAACTAGAAGGATAAAACGGTAAACGATTGTGTTTTCCTAATTGACATGAATTGCAAAAACAACTAGATCTAGGATGATTACATGAAATAAAATTTCTTGATAAAAGTTGTTGAAGGATAGGGTCGCCCGGATGTCCAAGGCGATTGTGCCACAAGGAAGAGGAAAGAGCAGCAAAAGCGGAGGAAGTGATGGCTGTTGAAACGGGATAGAGGTCGCCATGGCTTTCACATCGGAGGATACGTGTTCCCGTCTTCAAATCCTTCACAGAGAAGCCAGAGGGATCAAATTCGAGTGAGACTGAATTGTCTCGTGTGAATTTTCGAACCGAGATTAAATTTTTGATTAAACTCGGGACGACGAGGACATTATTTAAGGTAAGAGGGGAAGAAGGAGACGGAATGTGAGATTGACCCGTACCGTAGCAGGAAGGGTTTCACCATTCCCGACGAGAATATGATTTTTAGTGCTTGAATTAACAACGTGAGAAATTATACCCGGGTTCGTAGCCATGTGAGAAGTCGCGCCGTGTCCATGTACCAACGCTCGTCGGGAGGATGTAACGACATTGTATGCATAGCCGAGTCTATGTTGGTGGGAACTTGGCTAGCATAGTGGGCTTGAGCCGGATGTGGGCCGAGAATGCCGGGGCTGCTGGAATTGGGCTTGTATGAAGGCGTTCCCCAAGGTGAAACGGGCATTGTCGGATATGGGCAGGGAGGAACTGCCCATTGTGGTCGGCCATGGTGATGGTGTTCGGTTATATGGTGGCGGCGAGGGATACCACGGCTAGCCGCCGGCTCCGGCCGGTTCCGCCACCCCGAGGAAATTGCCGCCCTCGGTGGCGACCGCGTCCCCGTCCTCGGGAGGACCTGACACGAGTGTCCGGTTGGCGGTCGTCGTACCTATGGCGATTTTCCGACGAGAATGATTGATGAAAATCGGGAGGTGGACGACGGTCATACCTTGAATTTGATGGTTGTGGTTGTGGTTGTGCGTCGGAAACTAACGCGGCATTATCACCGCCGGCGAGTGATGCTTGTTTTGCCTTTCGGAATTCCTCCAAGGTCAACATGCTCCGAGCACGAGTAAAGTCGGGAAGGGGATCTGATTGTTGGATGATCGTAGCCACACCATCATAGGCTTCGGACAGCCCAACCACCAATTGTAGAACCATACGACTGTTGTTAACCGGAGAACCAATATCGGCGAGTTCATCAGAAACGGTCTTGATTTTGCGACAGTAGGCCTCGATATTGGGAAAATCAGCAAGCTTGATGTTAGAAAACGTTTGTTCAAGGAGAACAGCTCTTGATCCTTTATTATCTTGGAACAAGCTTTTGAGGTGTTCCCATGCTTTTAAAGCAGTGGAGTTTGGAACAAGAATTGTCTGAAGAAGGTCAATAGAGATTGTACCGTAGATGCATTGTAGGACGACGGCATCCAAACGCTTCCACAAGACTTCATCGACGGTGGTATCTTGTGGGGGAATGATGTGATCAGCAACCTGGTAAGCTTGGACATGAATTTTAAACAATTCAGCCCAAGATGTATATTGGACTTTTGCAATGTCTAAAGTAATTGGAATGAATGTCCTGATGTTGGTGACGGTTAGAGCTGGGTGATAAGGAAAATCCTTATGTTTATCGGCGGGTTTTTCACCCATTGTTTAGGACGAGAGTAATGAGAAGGAGAGGGATCGAAGAGAAAGAACAAAGAGAAAAAAAGAAGAAGTGGTGTTTAGGGTTTGGGCTCTGATACCATAATAGAATTGGAATTTCTTGATTCCTCTCATTAGCTTTCAATCCTTTAAATAGGCTCACAATATACAATTATGGTAAAAGAATAATGCAAAGGGATATATACAATAATTCTCATATTTATCTAATTCTATAATTATCTCTAATAATTCCATATTTATCTAATTCTATAATTATCTCTAATAGATCTAAATCTCCAGATTTCATTTGGGTCTACATCTCCGGTTTTCATTTGGGTGTTTCAAGGTTTGATTTGATGGGTCTTTTTTCCTTCAAGCATCATATGCAACAATAAGTTGGGGATTTGATATTGAGTTATGAGTTTTGGTTTTTAATTTTAGGGTTTGACTTATTGTTCTAATGTTTTGATTTAATTTCTATAACCAACTTTTTGAATGAATTTATGTGAAATTGTTCTTTATGTCCATATGGGTTTTTATGTTCTTGAATGGTATCGGTGGTTGTACATTAGAATGAGGATGACCGAATAAAACTGGAGGCACGGAGGTGGTGGTGGGTTCCAGTAGTTTGCCAGTGAAGATGGAGGGGGAGGGCAAAAGGGGTCGCCGGAATCTGGGGGTAAGGGTTTAAAGTGCGACGGTGAGTTCATGTAATGCTTTAAATCCCTGGTCAATTTCTGAAAAAGAATCCCAAATTTCTTGCTTCTTCTAATTTGGGAAAAGAAACGTGTGGGGATGCAGAACATAGGATGTCGGTGGTCGGAGGGTTATATGGGGTTGGAGATCGGTGGTCGGAGGGTTTTCTGGGATTGGAGGTCGGTGGTCGGAATTGACTCTAGGTGCTTTCTGGAGTCCGAGATCGATGCTGAGGGTTGTAAAATGTTTGATATTTATTATAATTTGGTAAATATAATCTTTAAAATTAAATGTAAAACTAAAGAAAATAGTAAAAAGACAAATATGTCCTTTAAGTTAACTGTGTTTATTAATAGAGTTAGCCATAAGGACCAAAATTGAAACCCATCGGAACCACAATGACCAAAATTGAAACCAAAAGGAAACCATAACGATCAAAATTGTAATTAGTTTGAAATAGGGACTACTCTTGATAGTAGGTGGTAACCACATGGACCAAAATTGTAATTTACTCTTTTGTAATATTACCACAAATTTCTCATATATCATGATATGACTATTAAGTATTATGGAATGGCTTTTTTAATAAAATTACTAGGGGAGGCTAATGGCACCATATATGTTGTTAATGACATCCTTATCAAGTGAATTCTTTCTCACACGTATCTACATTAAAACCAATATTTTACATTTTTAAAGCTATAAAAGTACAAAAAAAATCGTACATAGGGATGCCAATAGCATTGTCACAATAACTAATGGATGTCAGAATCAGGTTCATTCATGTCGGAATGTAAAAATTGGTATAAATATTGACGTATGAGATGAAGAAATTCATTGGTAAAAGTGT
Organism: Silybum marianum; assembly: GCA_036898165.1. NCBI lineage: Eukaryota > Viridiplantae > Streptophyta > Magnoliopsida > Asterales > Asteraceae > Silybum > Silybum marianum. The sequence continues at coordinate 48,514,158 of CM072528.1, read as the reverse complement.
CTTTAACAACATATAGGGTGCATTTAACTAGGGGTGTGCAAAAAATAACCGATCCAATTGAAACCGACCGATTATAATTGGACATCCAATTGTAATTGAATCGGATTGAAAATTTCGACATCCAATTTGGATCGGTCGGTTCTTGGATGGCAGTCCAGAACCGACCAAACCGAACCGACCAACATACGGTTACCATCCAATTAACTATCCGATGACCATCCAGTTATCCATCCAACCATCATCCAATTATCATCCAGTTAGTTTGTCTTCAATTTGCTTAAATCAAAATTTATGCTTGTGTTAGTTATTGAATTTTTAGCTTCACTTGTGTTTGTTTTAACACATATTAAAAATGATTAATTAATTTCTTTCATTGTTAAAAATTGGATTGAATTAACACATTGGATGGATCCAATCACATTGGATCATTCATTGGATATCCATTAGATATCCAATAAAAATATCCAATGAATGGAACCGAACCGATCCAATCATCCATTGGATCGGTCGGTTGTCCGGTGTTAATTGGATCGGTTCGGTTGGCAAAAGTCCAACATCCAATGGATTATTGGATCGGTTCGGTTCTCCTTACTTCCAAATTAATGTAATCAAACATGAATTTTAAATCTTTTGTCACGTTAATTAATGCTCTGAATATTTGTTCCACATCTATTTAAAAAATTATTTAATTGAAAATTAGATATTTTATAAATATTTTTTCAAGAAAAATATTAGTGACTAACTTTTAGAAATATATATTAATAATATAAATATAAGATCAAATTTTAATGAACCTAATACTATTTGTAATATTTCAAAAACATTTAATTAAAAATATTAGACTAATTAGATATTCCATTTGTTTATTATTGTTTTAACGACCCATCCCACATTTATAGTAAAATTAGATTTCTAAGCTTCTCATAAGATTAAAATTGTAGGCAGCTAATAGTTTTACTTATTGTTTTTAGTGGATTTTGAAACTATTAGGGCATCTTCAAGAGCTTCCTCAAAATGGAGAAAAAGGGGAATATGGGGATTTTGGACAAAAAATTTGCTCCAAGAGTTTTCCCAAAACTTTCTTCAAAATAAAGAAAGTAGGAGAGAGAGTGATTTTTTTCTCCAAATATGGAGTTCATCTCAAAAATGATTACCAAATGAATTGGCCAATAGAAAATTTTGAAAAATAAATTTTTTAATGAGAGAAATAGTATTTTAATATTATTTTGGAGAAATTATAGAGAATTTGTTGGAGATGAATGCAATTTTTTTTAAAGATTTTGTCATTTGGTTCTCCATTTTGGAGAAATTATAGAGAAATTGTTGGAGATGTTCTTAGATAACTCTATTGTTTTAGGCTATATGCTATTATAAATAATAGTACAACTGATCCTTATATCATCAGGATGATCAGATGTTGGGATAAATCTCATCCAACGTGACGAGTCTATGAAAGGGGAGAATAGGTTCAATGAACAAGAAATAAGAAAACATTATACTAGCAATTTTTCCCCTATATTTATTAATATTTTTAGTTTGTTCATTAGTGATCATATTAACAATATTGATAGCTTTTTTTTTTCTAAAGCATGACTCAAAATTGAAAGATAATATAAAAATTAATTAATGATTAAATATTTTTGTTATGTTTTTATTTTTAAAAACAAAAAACAATACTTAAAATATACTAGTAAAATAGTGGTTACACAAAAGACCAAAAATCCTTGGTAAGGGACAAAAATTAATTAACATATTTTCTGATGGGACCCAAAAAAAAGTGTAATATTCCTCCCGCTTTGTCTTAAAAGTATCATTATTTAATATATTGTTCAAAATAATTTTAGTATTTTATTTTTTTAAATAAAAAATCGAGGTTCAGATTCTTTAGTGTTATGATAATTTTTTATTGTAATTATAGATATTGAGATCAACTTCTTTGTAGCTCGATTAAATTTACCGTGAATTTAAACAGGTGATTTTTGGAATGCAAACCCAAAATTTCATAAGTTATAATTTCTGAAAATTAAATTGAAATAAAATTATCTTCTTCTAACTTCAATGAAAACCACGATAGCATTTTGACTTTATATTTTAATTATTTTATATTTTTACGATAAAAAGATATAAGTGCATTTGGTTTATGATATAATTAAATATCGGCAATCAATTATTAATTAAACATATAAATATTGCTTAAATGACGAAATAGAAAACCTAGTAATTGATATTCCTTTAATCTATATCTTACGGGCGAATATATAAATTAGTAATTTTTATCAAAAATAAGGTGAAAAACTGAAGGTTGAGTTTAAAACATTAATATTATTAAAGTCAAATAATTAAAATGTGTTACAATTTCAATTTGGTTGTAGCCCATTAAATGAGTTCTATTTTTTTAATTCAGTGGCGGAACTATGAAAGGCCAGCGAGGTTTCATGCACCCACTCATCCTGATATTAGAAAATACAAGAGGTAATAGCCCAAAAAACTTTAAAAAAACCACGAAAACAACCAAAAGATTAAAAATCCATCGAAACGGTAGAATTCGGCTAAAAAGATATCAAATTGTAACAACCCCAAAATAGAATATTCAAATAAAAGTACCCAATACCCAAACCGACATTACAATACTGGATTAGCTGCCGCGGAAAAGTTATAAGTATTGTTGTTGAGGTTTATTACATAAACCTATACACTTCTGCTTTAGGAATCACACCTTCCCTTTCCCTTTGTTAGAAATTAGAACTCTCAACATGGAACGTTCCTGAAAAGGGTCTTCTGTTTTGAAAAGCGATGGTTAAACCGTAGACCTAGTAAATATCATTAAGAAAACATAATATATCAAATTTGAAAGTCAACAGGTCAAAAATGTGACAAAATAACATATTAGTAAAACAATAGACACACTTTAACAATAGTTGTATACACTTAAGGCCATGCACACCTGTCCTTGTCATAAGCAACATTAAACAAATTCACGTGCTCTACTCGGGCACACACTTCCCGTTGATCAATTTAATATCACACACACCCACACTAAGGCCTTGTTTGTTTTTTCATTTTAAACCCTTAATCACCACTTATATCTGATTCGTTTAGACGTTAAATAACCATTTCACAACTGAAATCAAACTTTAGACTTCAGCACCTCTTAAAAAACAAACAAGGCGTAAAATTTCACAATTAGCAATAATCGTAAGATTTCGCTCGCTTGTTGTTGAATGGACCGAAGAAAAGAGAAACAAGTATATAATAGATACAGGATACTAGGCTTGACACGAATACATATCCTGGTGGATAGAGCTGTAATTTCACGTATGTGCTGGGAATGTTACATGGATCCAATCCAACCCATTCCCAAATAAAGTAGTTCTTCTCGTATTGCATTAATTAGTGGGAAAATACGATCAACAATGATATATCTATACTATATAAAGCATGTATGTATATATCCATATAAAACTCTTGTTTACTTACTCCGACTAAAAAAATGTAATGCTCTTCATAGATAATTTTCATACTTCTCAGACTGTCATATTTAATGATTTTTGTATAAGGCGAGAGACTCAATAGAAATATTATTTTGTCTTTCTTACATGTGTTCGGAAAACCTGCATTACCCCAAATCTCATTTTTCCGCATAATTCCTTGTATCAATCATTCGATTTTCTTAATACGTAAGCTTGGTACTTGATTCTTTTTAAATTTCACTTATTATTTCTTGCTTGAATTTGTCATTCGTAGGCTCAATTGATGAAGTAGGTCAATTGCTTAATACATAAGGCCTATTCATTATAAGAATTTCACTTTGGGAAGTTTCTTGTTTTCTCTACACAAATCAATTTCTTTAAATATCAAATATCAATTCCTCAAGTATAAGTAGTAGTTTGGTATTAGAAATACAAGGTATCAAAGAACATCAATTGAAAATGCTAATTTTTGATATTGCATTTTAAATGTCATAAAAAATAACTTTTTTCTATTTAGTTACATATTTTTCTTTATTTAGTTTATGTTAATCGTTTTATTCCTTACTTTTAATAAAAAAAAATTATTACATCCTGCCATATTGCATACGTACACAACTAATGATATAAAGCATATAAAGCCATGAGTACATAAACATATACTACAAACTTATACAAAATTACTAATTCATAATCCTACATAATAAAGAAAACAACACATTAGAAAATAAAAATGGTATCAAAGGGTGCCACCATAACCATTGCTACACAATGTCACCAAATCCAACAAAGTTGCATACAACACATCTAAAGATAAATGACCTAATAATCTCTTTCTTTCACCATCCCAATCTTCTCTTTCAACCTTCTGCTTATATTCCTCTTCCATTCCCGTTCCCATTCCCATTCCCATTCCGTTTTCCATCACCAACCACCACGAAATGCCGCCACCTTCACCGCCATGCGGATCTACATGTGCCACCAAACCTAAAACCTCACCTTGTTCCACCTCAAACCATAAGCTTAAAAAATCCCTACTTGCTTTCATTCCCACAATCACAGCTTCTTCATACAGCCACCGGATTATCTGACTTGCAACCTGTTACTTACTTATTAAGTCACTATTTTCTACTTGTAACTTTGTGGGAAAAGTAAAAAAAAAACCCGACCAACTTTTCCATTTTAAGTGGTTTAGTCCTCTAAACTATTTTTTTGAATGAAAACAAAACCATTAAAATTTCTCATTTTGAATGGTCAAGTCCCTGAACTATTTTCTTGAATGAAAAAACCATTAAACTATTTCATTTTGAATGAAAAAACCATTAAACTTTCTTATTTTTATTTTGAATGATTAAGACCCCGAAACATTTTTTTCAATAAATAAACCATCGAACTTTTGCTAGTCGGTTACATCTAACTTTTTTTTGGGATAAAAGAATGTAGTTAACCAATTTTAGAAGTGCGATAATTTATTTATTGAAAAAATGTTTGAGGCCTTAGTCTGCATTTGATTGTGGAAAATTTTCCAAGGAAAATGAAATTTAGAAAACCCGTTTGGTGTTTTCAAAAAAAATCTAAGAAAAAAAAATTCATTTTCTAAAATCCTATGTAAATTATAAAACTAGTTTTAGTAGTTTTCCAAATTTTTTGTTTTCTAAACACTTTCACACACACACACTCTAATTTGTAAAAATGGAAAATGAAAAGTGATATAAAATGCACAACTATTCGCGTTTTCTATATTTCTAAAAATGGAAAATGAAAACTCCACCATTTCAACCAAACGCGTTTTCTAAAATTTTCATGGAAAACTGAGAATGAAAACTCAACTCCATTTAGAAAAATGAAAAACAGTTTTCCTTCCGCAACCAAACGCACCCTTAATCATTCGAAATGAAAAGGTTGGTTGGGTTTTTTTGAGCTTTTCCCTAACTTTGTATTTTAAAAAGAAATATATTTTGGGTTCATTTAAAAAGCATACCTGCTGTAAAAGTATGACATGAAGATCAGCCAAATTGCATTCATATCTGTTTACAGAAGAACTGTTTTCAGACTTCCCTTTGAAGAGACCAACTACATTTGGTGCACCTTCTCCTTCTATATTGATACAATCATCATTTACCACCACTTTTGTTCTGAAATGTTTCTTTTCTATCGTCGACTTTTGATGCCCGCCATGAAGAATCGATTGAGGAACGTCCACCACGAGTGTCCATGAAGACGTACGAGAATGCCAACTGGGATGAGACATTAAACGTACATACGATACACTACTAGCCTACAAATAGCATAAACAATAAATTAATAAATTATCATTTAAGGTCGGTAGCCTAAGGGGTCAGATTCAGAAGAAAACTTCAAAAAAAAAAACTGAATAACACCCGGGGAGCTCTCCCATCTAAACGGTAGGCACAAAATGCATACTGGTAATTTGTAACATGCATTAGTGCATACTGCATAACATGCACTAATGCATAGACAAAAAAAACCAGCTTCAATCATTTGTAAGCATTTGTGCATACCATTAGGATGGAAGGCTCTTAAGAGTGTTCTTAAGTTTTTTTTTTTTTTTAGATTTTCCCTTGAACCTCCCTCGGTAGCCTAAATAGTCCAACAAAAGCAAAAAAAAAACGTTATTTATTACCATATCTTCTAGCTCCATGAGAACTTTATATGAAAATATTCTGTGAGCCAAAGACATGCAAAAATGACCCAAAAGGTTTGACCCGTCTTTTGCCGGTTGACTAAACAGTTGACTTCTGCTAGGAGAAGCTGACTTATTCTTTGCTCTTACAAACACGTGTTCATGAAAAAGTTGTTTTAAGAGGATTTCGGAACTGATTCTATTTGGAAGAAATGATTTCTTCTGAACAAGTTGCTCTTCTTCTTCTTCTTCATCGATCATAGGTATGACTGTAGTTTTGTCATCATTTTCTTCTTCATCATCAACTACATGATCATCTTTTGTGGACGATAAAAGTGAAATAAACACAGAGGCTTCTTGATCTATGTTTAATTGCAAATGGTTTTCTCGTATACCAGTCACATTTACGCCTAAAGATGGGACAAATGCTTCTTGATTAATCAAATTAAAAACCTGCAAATTATCGAGAAAAATGTAATAACAAATTAGTAAAACAAAATTGCAACCTAATCTCATCGTCCCAAAAGAATTGCAACATATTTTAATTATCTAGGGTCTGGGTCAGGCGAAAATTTAAAAAAAAACAAAAAAAAAACTGAAGAACACCCTAGGAGCCCACCATCTGGACGGTATGCACAAATGCATACCGGTAATTTCTAACATGCACTAATGCATAAAAAAAACTTCAATCGCTTATATGCATTTGTGCATGCCATCCAGATGAAGGGCAGGGTGTTCCTTCAGTTTTTTTTTTTTTTAGTTTTACCATGAACCTCCCTTAAAGTTATCTATATTAATTACCCATTGTAATATTAGGTTATGATTAACTACATAAGTGTGAAGGGTCAAATATTGCAATTCTTGTTGACTAGATGATATATTTGTGAAACATAAAGAGATATAATAAAATAAAATAATAACCTACCTGCTCATCAAAAACCGCTCGATGAACTTCACGAAGGTCAGAATGCCTTCTTTTTACACTTTGATCATCACTTTCATCTTCTGAATTTGTTATATTTGTGGCTGTTCTATTTGAACCTCTAAGAGTAGTATCAGAATTTCCACTAATAAACCCAAATTGAAGAGTGTGGCATGCTTTTGAAGGCAAATTCAAAGCAAGCATTCCGGCACTATCGTGTTCCACACGGACAGTGGACATTGAAGATGGACGAAATACAGATGTTGGATCGTATAATGTATTGTCAAATAAATCGATATAGAAACCTTCATTGCCAGCAGCAGAAGCAGCCATTCGGTGCCGCTTAACTTTCCAGTTTTGCTGCAGCCTATTAGCAGGTCAAGATATCAGGTAGATCGGCAAGTAGCTAATGCATTTTTAAGTAAAATAAGCTCTTTTATCAAGCTATGTGTTTAACAACCCGTAATCTCATATAACAAATACTGCAAATTATATAATTAAGACGCCACATTGGGGCTACAAGTTGGGTCTCTTTCTATACAAACGATCAAATAACATGAAGATTAAAATCAAACTCCATCAATCACTCGACATCCTTCACCCCTTTACACCGTAAAAAAAATATATGTATATATATAATAAAAAAATCACCTGACGGTATTATTTGCGGTGTAAAGAGGTGAAGCATGTCAAGTTATTGATGGAGTTTGATTTTATTCTTCATGTTATTTGATCGTTTGCATAGAAGGAGACCCAAATTGTAGCCCCAATGTGGCGTCTTAAATGTATAATTTGCAGTATTTGTCATATGAGATTACGGATTGTTACAATGTGTATGGCAGATAGAATAAAACCAAACCAACTGAACTCAAGGATGCAGACAGATATGTAAAAGGCGTAGACAGCTGACCTTATTAGAGCTCCATAAAATCTCGCTTCTCTTGCAACTTGCTTCTCCAATGCTTTGGCAGATTGCTTAAAATATTTCCCAAGGTGCTGAAATGGTAAGCCCGAATTAATTAGAAGCTGATATGCAAAAAGCTTTATGGTAAACCATTCTATATCTGGCTTATGATGTAACAAACTAATAAGGGGCAGCAACTTTAAATATATATATATATATATATAAAAACAAAAAACTCTCCTTTGACTACACATGAAAACTAAAGATAAGATACCCGGAAGCATTGGAGTTTTGTGGCTGTAGATACTGCCAGGTCAGATAAAAGTTCGTTAGGTAACTGCTTCGGCCTAGTCATGCCAGCCACTGTGACAGCATCATTAGCTTCGACCTAATAACAAAATTTAAAAGGAAGAATTAAAGAAAGCAAGTCTAAGGCAATAACTAACATTTTTAATTAGCAGACGACCCAATATTAGTTTCTAGATTAAAATACAACTTAAAAAGAAGAGACACTTACTTTACTCTTACTAATAAAACAGCAAAAAAAAAAAGATCACATACTGGAACAACCTACGATCAAGGATTCTACTATTCTTTTATTTATATTTAATAGCTTCTTCAAGTTAAAGCCATGATCATAGCTAAATATCGAGCTATAAATCCTAGTTTTGTTACTAATTTCCCAAATATCGCGTTCAAAATCATCATAGGACCAAAAAACGTCAACAAAAAGGTAACATCATAATGTCTTCTTTTTATATCAATTTAAAATTGGGATGACTCTGTGACTTACAGTGTTAATAAGATCAATGATAACAGATAGTTCTTGGTGAGCCAACTGTAGATTCTCAACCATGCTCTGCCATGGCCATGGTGCTGAAGATGTTGTATCTTTAGAAGCAGTAGCAGCATTATCACCTTTCTTCTGCTTCTTATTTGGATCTTCTCTTTCCACTGCCCAAGCAAAGTCTATTCGCCGAATAAGATTCACTCTGTTATCGTCGTAACTTAAATCGCTGCAAATATTAACAAAAGAATCAGAAATTGTTGAATGTCAAATTTGAGAAAAGTGAAGGTGATGTTCGTACGGTGGGAATCTCTCAGCTCCATTTTCTTCAAGGGATTCCAAACGTTTGACTGGTAGTTTGTCGAGAGAGATGCTCAAATCTCCATCCATTTCCTCTGATGTGTTCTTCAGAAAGAATCAGCAAGTTTGCTATCTAGAAATATAGGTTCGGAAAGAGTAAATATTGAACACAAACAACTACATATATATTGATATAAGTCATCAGACATGTTCAGAAGTCATTGCACAAATATTTAGCAACATTTATTCAAATCCTGTTGAAATAAATGTATACGGTTAAAATGATCTACCACATGCACATTAACTGTTTGCTGCTGAAAGTTTATGACCAGCTGCTTACATTCTTTTCTCACATCATAAAGTGTTGTTTTATCCAACACAAACAAACAAAATCGAGGTGTAAGGGGCCTAACCTATCTCAAATCAAATTTGATTCACATGGTACCACAACTATATTCAAGTATTTCTATTGTTCTAAGCAGAATCCAAGATATTTTTGATATCAGCTCTTGACAGCAACAACACAACGTTGTATCCGCGAATTGTTAAACAAACAAAGAACATAAAACCCAAATAATTGATAATATATGACTAGGTATGGCTATTTACAGGGAAAAAAAAGCATACCCAGGGATGACAAAATGGGAACAAAAAATGGAGTGATACATGACCTTAGTATTATAACAAGAAAAAGATCATGTATCACTCCATTTCTTGTTTCGGTTATACTTTTTACTGTAAATAGCCATACATAGTCCATGTACAAAATATATTATCAATTCTATGGGTTTTATGTTCTTTATGTTCCTTGTAGTGTTTACCAATTCACGAATACTTCGTTTTTTGTTGTTGTCAAGAGCTGATATCAAAAATCTCTTGGATTCCAATCAGAACAGTAGAAATATGTAAATATAGTTGTGGTACCATCTGAAAGAAATTTGATTTAAGAGATAGGTTAGACCCCTTACGTCTAGATTTTGTGCGTTTGTGTTGGGTAAAGCAGCACTTTATGATGTGAGAAAAGAATGTAGGCAGCCATTCATAAGTTTTCAGCAGCAAACAGTTGATGTGCACGTTGTAGATCATTTTAACCTTATACAATTATTTCAACAGGATTTGAATAATGTTGCTAAATATTTGTGCAATGACTTCAGAACATGTATTTTGTCTAATGTTTAAAGAACTTATCTCATATTAGTGGATAAATGGCGAAAAAAGTTATAGTATTTCAATCACCTAGCTCATAATTAATACATTAACATTAAAATTCAAAATGTCAATAATCCCAAAAAGCCAAATGCAAAGAGACACGTTTCACAACAGACCTTCTGAATAAGGAATTATAATACACTAATTTAGAGTTTCAATTTTTCTAGCTCATCACAAGTAACATGTGTCAAAAGATTACACTCGAATGAATCAATCGTCATGTTTCTCTTTGTTAAAAACTTATCCATAATTATCAAATATCCTAAACAATTTGCAAACATCGATAATTGTCAAATATCCTAACAATATCACTTCACTGTCACTTAAGACTTATGCTGCTAGGCAAAACTTCAGAAGCATCAAATAAACATTTTTATATCATGATTGATACCTACTTAGTGAAGATTACTCGATAATCATGCATTGTTTTCAAATTTCAACAAACAAGTTGAAGTCTGCCATGTAATTAAACATATAATAGTTAACGCAATAATCACATATTCCTTTGAATACTGCCAAGTAATTAAACACAGTTAAGATTCAAGTGTCAGTAACCATTAATAGTTAACTCAATAATCATGGATTTCTTTGAAGAATGTCAAGTAATCCAAACAATTTACACTTTCAAGTTTCAACAGAAATAGAAGTAGAAATAAACAATGCCAGCAAGGCAAGAATCTTGATGATCTTCCGGATGAATATTCTTGATGTCAAGGTTCCCAAACCCAATTTAGATTTGTAAAATGTATTGTGAAAGAGTGGAGGATGGAATATTGAAATATGACAATGACAAATTGACAATCACACAACAGAAACATCAAATAAGTTTTTCATTGAATGAGTGCTGTTTTATAAATTAAAACCCTAGAAATATGTAATTTCACCTTACCATCAACTAATTTTCTTGAAGTTTTCAAACTAGGGAGACAAGCACACAACATTGCAATCTTGTGATCTAGGAAACGTAATTAATAACAATAATAAACAACAAATGAAGAAACCAAAAAAAAAACTAAAAAGAAAACATCAAGATTTGAGGAAAATAAAGTTTGAAAATCACCTGGGAGAAATCAGAAGCGACGACTAGTGAGACCGAAAGGGCGTCCACAGCCACCACAGGGCACCACCGTCCGGACTCCGGTGAGTCAAGGCCTGAACCCTCGTGGCCCGTGGGTGAGAGATGCTAAGAGAGAGCAGATGAAGGACTAGCGTCAAATCGAGAGCCAGAGAGAGGAGAGATGGACAGAACGCTGATTGTATCAGAGGCGAGTCCGAGAACGAATAATGAGTAAAACAAACGGTGCCTTTTTTTTCTTAGCCCCAAAACTGAGCCTACTCAATAATAAATGGGCCATTAGCCCAAAACTGAGCCTACTCGAAGATAAATGGGCCACGAATGCTGTCTAGATGGCCAAAAATCGGTTCTGGGATGGGCTGAGTCCCGGTCTCAAACGCTATTTTCGTAATCGGTCCTAACCCCGATTTTGACCAAAAACCAAAGACCCGATTAAGATACTCTGTAATCAGTTATAAGAACTGATCCATATCCTGGGCCGGGTCTATTTAGCCATCTCTACTTGAGTTGTCGCCCTCATGGCCTTAATCATATAGCAAATAGATAATTAGTTAGACCTTAAGTAATAAAGAATGAGGTAACATCGAATGTGAATGAAGCATAGAAGCACCTATCATTAGGGGTGGCAATTCTCGACACGACACGAACCCGACACGAAACTAAACGGGTTAGGGTTGAACTTTTTGACACGCCAACCCGCCAACCCGTCAACCCGTCAAATAAACGGGTCAGGTTCGGGTTGACACGAACGGGTCACGGGTTGACACGCCAACCCGCCAAAATTTATTAAAAATAATAATATATATTTTATGTTTTATTTTAAAATTTAAAAGTCTAATAAATAGAGTTTCTTTCGTTTTGTTGTGTAAATTGTAATCTCGTCCGTCAAAACTCAAACGTAGAAATGTGAAACACGAACACCTTAACCCTAACTCAGAATACTCAACAGCAGCTACGATGGCGCTCTACCTAGAAACAAGGGATTTCATGACCCCTCAACCAGCGAACAACCTGCCAACCCGACAACACGCAAGTTGACTCACCAACCTGCCACCCCGCAACCATCCCTCCAACACGCGGGTTGACCCGCCAACCCGCCAACACGAACGTGTGCGGGTTAGGGTTGCGTATCTCGACACGGTTAGCTAAACGGGTTGGGTTAGGGTTGAGCATCCATGACACGTCAACCCGCCAACCCGCGACACGCCAACCCGAACACGACACGATTGCCACACCTACCTATCATAAAGCCATAAAGGACATCTTTCGATCGAGCGGGATTTAAATGTTTGGATCTTATCTTTCTTTCATCCTCTTCTCTTTTTAATTTAGAAAGAAGTAACGAAATTGCGTGAATAGATGGATATTCTATGCTTTATAGTAAGCACCGTTTTATTAATGGTTAAGATTTTGTCATTATTAAAAATGGTGAGCTTGTCATTCAATTATGTGAATTTAACGACTTTTTTCCATCAAGTTTTAATAATTGACAAACGATTCCATAAACTTATCAAGTTTTTTTTTCTAATCATAAATATATTTAAAATTGTTGGGATAAAAAAAAATTCAAATAATCAAAAATTGATTGAGAAACATGTCAAATCACATTAAATAAATCTCGATCAAGTTTTCATTTTTTGGTTGTCAACAAGTTAAAATAGCCATATTTATATCCAACAAGTATTTTTACTTATCCACAGCTAACTCTCTTACGATTTTCAAATGACCTACGACTCGACGTTAAACATGTGTTTGACCATTTGACACATGTGGATATCCATAAAGGATCCATGGACATCCACCAACACTCTAGAAAGTTTTTGCCTCTATTTATCTTGTAGTGTATAAAAATGATCTTCCTCATTTACTCCTCTCACAACTACTACAAATTAACATTTATGGGTTGAACATTATTTTTTTCCGATTTAATGTCACAACAACCTATTCACCCTCGATTAAGCTGTGTAATAAGTAACATCAGTTGTAAAAGAAAACTTAAAGAGGACAACGATGGTACTGCTCATACTTTTTTTTATCATTGAATATTTTCTTCCTAAAATTTTATTCGAAAACGAGAAGTGTGCGTTATGTTGAGGCTCATTCTTGAAGGTGTTGCCATGATTCACACTAAAGGTGAGGCAGGAATTGGCGTGTTTCCTAGAATTTGTTTTATTCGATATTATACAGTGAATGTATGAGTATATATATGTATAGGGTGAGATCAAACAACACATCACCATGTTATAAAAAGTCGAAAATACGGTAACACCCCTACCACATGTGATGATACACATGGGGGACCTGGTGGTGTGCGGGCAACTTGTCCCGCGACCTAATCGACGCCAAAGGTTGTCTGGGTTTCTGATCTAGTATTATATGTGATGGACCACACTATCATGCGTGATATGGGTGTTTTCACGTATTCGTAAAATAATGATGTCCTCATTTGAGCCCCTACACACATATATAGTAAATGCCATAGCATAGTTTTCAACTCAAAAAATAATATATGTTCCTTCTTGATAATAACCATTTAACCTTGTAACCATAAAAAATTAAAACAAAAGGCGTGTTTAATAACTATGGAAGTATCATATCAATCAAAGTCTACAAATTTTTGTAAATTGGTTTTGATATTACCCAAAACGTAGATATTTGTCAAACGTGTTTTATATCTGTCATTGTTGTTTCGAAAAAGTAAATGCAAAAATGAACCCTTGTCTACAACCATACATGTTCCTCAAGATTCAGGAATCCTTGTCCACAGATACAACAATCTATAAAAACCTCGAATTTCTAAGCAACACATACTATATTAATTGGATCTTGATGCTGAAATGTGATATGTTAAAGTACCTTTACTTTAAGTATTATGTATCCTGGTACACAAAACCCCAACAAATCCAGTCAACCCAGCTAACCCAACCCAAAAGAATTGAACTCAAATTTACCTGATGTCTGATGAAATTATAAATTCTTCAAACCGTAGATATTGAGTTGGACTGTTGGAGTGACGTAGGGTCATTCGGACCCAATCAAACCTGATGAACTTGATAGGCCCCCTTCCTGATCCTTAGTTTTGATATGATTGTTAAGTCGTAGTTAATATGTACATTAGACGCTTAGACCGACCTGTAATTAACTCTTTTTACAAGTGTCTAACAATTCCATATTTGGTTTACTTTCTTATTTACATGAATCTTTCCACTTTCTTTTTGGAGCTTATTTGAATTTTTCTATATTTTTCACTTTCAATTGCCTTCAAATCGGGCAACACAAGCCATATGTCATCCCTAATTATGTATATGTTCTTAATGCAAAGTGTATGCTAGCGTATGAAGGTTTAGGTGATTAAAAACACCTAGAGCAAATTTAAGCATCTCATGCAGCCTAGACAAATAGTGATTTTATAAAATATATAATATTTTTATATACAATAAATTAAATATATATGTACTTCTTATTTTTATAAAACTTGAACTTTTCACCTTTTAAAAGACGGGATCAGAAAGTTTTGATAACGCATGGCCAATGTTTAAACTTTTTTCTCATATTATATTTACATAAACAAATTATGGAACATCAAAAGCTACATTATAATTAAAAATTAAAACTTAGAAATAAGATAAGAATTACTTACTTTAACTTAAAAATAATCAGCCAATAAATTTAAATTAAACAACAAATCCAAAAGATAAAATTAAATACAACAAGGGTTGGTTAAAAAAATTATTTATATTTTATTTTTCATTTAAATTAATTTACATTTTGTTTAACTTTTGTTTTAAAAACCAAAACGTATAGTTTTTCCATGGAAAAATAAAGAAAACAGCCAGTCGCATGAGTCACAAATGATCCAAAATTTAAGCCCACGATACAATGCCAGGCCGGCCCATATATCTTGTCAAACTCCTGCCACAGAAAAAAAAAAAACAATGTACATTAATAAGTCAAACTTACAACATTATTTTATTAACTATCAATTTAATCATCTATAATTTTATATGAAAGAGTTAAAAAAAATAAAGTATGATATTAATCATAATATTTAATTAATATAACTCAAAATGCTTTTGTACATAGAAGTCATGGGTGATCATTGATCTCGATGTTTTGGACAAACCTATTTTCAGTTCGATTTTAAAATACTTTATACTTTATGTTGAGAGAGAACATTATATTTAAAGCCTCAAAAACCCATATTGACTTCCTCTTTTTGTAGCAGAAGTATTTACAGATTTTTCGAGGAAATATGTTGATTTAGCAGTCTCGTCAAGGCTGCACTTTATAAACTCAATTCCACATAAATGTTGTAGCAATAAGTTATCACTATTATCTTACTATATAAATATTGTGATATAGGTTAACTTTCAGGTATTGATGAACGTTACCTATTAATTATAAATTTACTAGTACTACTCATTCACATATCAATAAATCAGAAACGTTCATAAAGGGTGTATAACTTAATTAAATAATTCTTGCTTGTTTGTATTTTTGTTAATAAATTGTATTTTAAAAGTTTTTTTTAATTTAATAAAATAACTCTTCTAAAGAAGTTGATATTTGTAATATATAATTTTTTTTTATTTTGCATATCTATTTTTTATAGTACGTGTATTCAAGTTTTGAAATTATACATTTATCAAATACTTTATAAACATTATTCTTAAAAATTAAACGTTTATTAATATTAGTATTGCTATTTTATATTTTGACAATTATATAACTTAAGAAATAATATATATTAGTCCTTAGGGGAGGGTTCAAATGAGAACTCAAATTTGATTGTGAACGTGATAACAAATGAGAGTGCAACAGGTGTCCCATTCAATGAAATATTCAGACTGAATATAGTATTTATTCAGTCTGAATAATGCTTATTCAGTCTGAATATTTCTTTATATATTCAGTCTGAATAATCTATATTCGGACGCGTGTTGCGCTCTCATTTGTTCTCACGTTCACAACAAAATTTGAGTTTGCATTTGAACTTTCTTCTTTGTAATTAATGATTAAAACATAAATTATATTTTTAATGTAATCCAAATCCAATCTGATAAATCATAGAAATCTCATTGTGATCTTAGGAAAAATATCATAACCACATTTTTTTATAATTCATAACATATAAAAAAAAAGTTAACATGACAAAAATATCGTATACAGGAGTTGCCCAAGTGGATCACCAATTCACCATTATGCTACTAATTTTATTAGAAAATAAAGTTGAAATATATATTTTAGCGACATGAATAGTATTTTATTAAATTTGGTAATGTACTGTTTTATATGACAAAATGACTTCTTATTAGATTAATATTTATAAGTTTGATAATTAGTTTATTTATTATTTTTAATAAATCAAGTATAATTATCTAAAATTAAATAATAATAACCTATAATAAATAATAATAGTTATTTAAATCTGAAGACACATATGGGTGGTCAAAGAGCAAAAGGTTGGCCACGTGCACTAGACTAGTTGGTGGCCATTAAGATGCGAATTTTGGTGTCAAATATTATTTGAATATAAATACTCATATAAATTAATTTACAAATAAAACAAAAAATATATATAATTATGAAAAATGCATAAATAAACTACTAGTATTAGACTAGAGAGGAGAAGGGGACCAAAAGCAAATAAATTCGTCACTAAAATCCAAATCTAAAGCACATGCCGCTATTCATAGTGTTTGCTATATGCTCAACAACATCAATATCATATTAAATCTATTTTTCACCCTTTTAAATTAATTGAATTATATATAACTATCGATTGTTTTTAAAATTAAAAAAACAAGATAAAAATGACATTTTTCTAAAAATCACGTACCTTTTTGAGGTTTAGAGCAATTTGTTTAGGGCTGAATTTTTCTAAGCTATCGAATGTTTTTCTGGCACACCGGAACGCATGGATTTGCATAAACGCTGGCATGTCTGTCACCAGCACCCTCACCTGCAACACCGTCGCCATCCGCCCTACATTCATCTCTGCCGCCGTGTTCCCCACTGATCTCCTCCCTGCGAACTCCATTAACGACATTGAGTTCCTCCCTCCTTCCATCACTGAAACAGACTTTCTTGCAGATTCTTGAACCATTTCTTTATCTTCATGATGCTCTTCACTAAACTCGTTTTCACGGTAGGTTTTGGATCTCCTCAGAAGTCCCCAACTTCGAGAAACGACTTTCTTGGAGGTTGACGGTGGTGGTGGTGGTGGTGGGTGGCGGTGGTTGTGGTGGCTTCCGGTGTCTAGTTTGTAAACGTACATTACTCCTTTCTTTTGCTTCTCATGATGGGTTGTCATTTTAACTCCAAGTTTCTTCTTGAATACTTGTGGATATATATATATATATATATATAGAGAGAGAGAGAGAGAGAGATCTAGATGGTTGTGGTAAGGTGATGAAAATGGCGGTGGTGGAAGAGAAGAAGATGGGTGGTAAGAAGCAAAACACCATGTGGTGATGCATGGGACAATTTATAGAATGGTGCAGAAATTATATATATTTATATATATATATATATAATTCTTATTTTTCGGTTTCCGTAATTAAAAAACAAATATACAAGTAGTCGAATCTAGCCGTTGTCGATTACTCGATAAATTATAAAATTACAAGAAATCATGTATTAATTAATGAATGATAAAAAAGAGTTTTATTGATTTAGAATCATTAAAATAGAAATTAAGACATCGTCCAAAAGTAAGAAGGATTCTCATCTAATGTTAACTATAAATAAACGACTCAAGTAAGACATCTACGCTATGTTATAAAGTATTTGATAGAAAGTTAAAAAAATTATTGGAGATTAGTTGCTACATTAATGTATAATCTTTTAAAATTAAAGATTATAATTTATTACTAAATAAATATACGTTTTTAAAACTCCAAGTTTGAACTTCATTAAACCGACCGATAACCACGTTCAGAATCTTCGATAAATAGCTGGTTGTGAATGCTTGGAAATCCATCACTGAATCCTGATTGCATTTTTAGAGATCGTCTAAAAGTGTAAATGCAACTCTAAAAGCTTGGAGCAAAAAAAAGAGAATGGAGAATATGGATGGGGAGGTCGGAAAATTCAGAGAAAAGTCTCTTAAATGGGAAGTGCATTGCAGTAGAATCAAGGGATTTAGATACTTCGAAATTGGCTAAGTGGATGGAGGCTAGACGTTTATGGCTAAAAAAAGAGGCGATAAAAACAAAGAATGCAAAACAAAAGTCACTAGTGAAGTGGGATATCGAGGTTGATGAGAAGACTCACTTCTTTAATACGAGTGTTTGATGTCGATACAATAAAAATAAAAAATCTGGGTTAGAGTATTAACGGTCAATGACGCGAGGATCCGTAGTCTTTAAGGCAAGCTTTCTTCGAATATCACAAATTAAAGGAATATTTTCCGATCAATCTGTAAGTCGGCCAACTCTCTCAGGTAGTTTCATTCCAAAGTTATCAAAAGGGAATGCCTACTCCTTGAAAATGTGTTTACGGAAGACGAAGTTTTATATGCTATCAAATTGTGTGGTAGTTCTAAAGCCCCCGAGCAAGACGATTTTAATTTCAAGTTCACCAAAAGATTTTGGGAGTTGATCAAAAGTGACCTCATGAAGGCCCTCTTTTGGTTTCATTACTCAAGTAAGATTAGTATCGACTGGAATTTATCTTGCATTCCCTTAATTCCTAAAACCGGATACCTTATTGAGCTTCGTGACTATCGGTCGTTCAGTTTGATTGAGTGTTACTTCAAAGTTTAGGCTAAAGTTATAGCGGAGAGGTGAAAAAGAATTATTGAAGAAGTTATTGGGGAGTCACAAACTGCGTTCATTAGGGAATGTTGTATCCTTGATGGGGTTTTAATTGCAAACGAAACAAAAATTTCACCAATAATGGCAACAAGATATGTTTAACCTTCAAAGTCGATTTCGAAAAAAAGCTTACTGTAGTCTGAATTGGGTTTTTTCTTCTCAATATGATGACGGAGACAGGCTTCGACGAGAAATGGTGCAAATAGGTTGAATCGTGCTTACAGAAAATTTCAGTTTCGATCCTTCTAAATGGTTCGCCGTCAAAGGAAGTCCCAATGTCAAGGGGGTGTAAGGCAAGGGGATCTTCTATCCCATTTTCTTTTTATAATTACAGTGGAAGGTTTGAATGCATCTATGCAAACAATAGTCCCTAGAAATATCTTTAGAGGTGTCAAGGTTGGTCATGATGGTATTGTCGCTTCTCATTTACAATATGCTGATGATAGAATCTTTTTCGTAGATTGGTCCAAGTCGAATGCTAGACATTTGTTTGCCATCCTCAAATGTTTCTAATTGAAGCCTGGTTTGAAAATTAACCTTAATAATACCAAAATATTTGGCGTGGGAGTGCTGCAATGCAAAGTAGAGAACATGGCTAATTGGTTGGGTTGTAAAGGCGACTCTTTTCCCTTTGGCAATATCGGTCTTCTGGTTGGAAAAAATATGAAGTGTCAAGAGCATTGTCTATTGTAGTTGACAAGTTCACTAGAAGGTTATCATCATGGAAATTCAAAATTTCGGTGGTAGACTTACCTTGGTGAAAGATCGACGACAATATTGGTAATTAGGCAAGCGAGATATTAAACCACTTGGGGGGATCTCTGGCTTCATCTTGGCTAAAATCAGTTTGGCAAGCTACACTTCGGTCTGCGGCATATATTGTAACACTCCTAAAATAGGAGTAAATTTAAACCATAACGTTGATATAGAATAAATGCCTAAATATAATAGATACCCAAGACGGGAAAATTGTAGAGCGTTTACAATACAAAGAAATATATGATAATTAACAACCTTTTAATCTAAACCGGTCTAAGTTTAGATTACGGACGAATGTCATTATCATCACCAAAAGAATTATGTCAGAACATAACGCCAAGTTGACAAAATCTATCACTCCCAAAAAGTGCCTCTATCAGTATTCAACTCTTCGTTCAAGCCTTCGAAGTCCCACCGACTAGAGATTCTGATATACATGTCATTTAAGAAAAGTATTAGGCTTGATGCATAGTGAGTTCAAACAGTTAATAAATAAAGCAAGTATTTCAGTCAAAAGACTATGAAGTCCAAAAACTCATCTTACGTTGACGGGTCGGGGAGACCCGATTTCCATGGATTAACGCAGAGCACAAAAGTAGACCAGATCCCCATGTTATATAGTTCCACAATGGATCAATGGCCATTGAGTTCAACCAATCGTGATTTATAGCACAAGGCCCCCAAAGATCCTAGTTATACTAATGCGCTGGAAATTACACCATATAGTCAATGGCCGATATCCGGCGCCAAGAATCTGTACCATAAAGCCCCGGATGACCCAATGTCTATTTCTATATACAAAATGGGAAAAGAATCCCATTTCAACTTAAAATTTGTCGGAAATTTCGGTAAGCAAATTCTAGACTTTGATGCTTTAATTGGTATTTTAAGATTTGAGATTCAATCCTAGAACTTTAGAAATGCTTTAGACATCATCTTTTAGGAGTTTGAAGGGCTCAAAGTGGTGTTTGGAAGAAAAAACTCGTTGTACGGTTTAGGCTATTGTGCCATGGCAGGATCACAGGGAAGGAAAATCAGCAAAATTTAGGAACTCTCGATACATTTGCGCGATTGTGCCTTGAGATTGTGACATGACACTATAGCATGTCACAATCTTCAGGATGGGGCATGGGCAATATAACCTGCGATTTTCAGCCTTTTTTCATTCATTTTTCCACCTACCATTTCTTCTTCATTTTTCAACCCACCCTCATTTACTCCATCTTCTTGGACTTTTAATCCACTCCATCAAACATTTAAGAAGGGTAAATCATCATCAAAGTTAAGGATTCAAGCCTAGACTTCAAGATCTAAGTGTTCATCTCATTTTCAAGAGTTTTGGGTGGTTTCTAGGTTTTCTCCCAAAACTTAGCATTATGAGTTCATCCTACTCCTTTATTAAACTATATACATGTTAAAATTATACATTTTACTCCCTACAAGTTTATCTTTCAAGTATTTTAGCATTTGTTTGATTTTGACAATTTAGGTCAAACTTGAGAAATTTTTGGGGTTTTGTTTATAATGATAAAATGAGTATGAGGAATGATTTTAAATGCTTGGTATTGGTATGTTTCAAAGTATTGTTGGTTTAGCACTCAAAACCACTTTAACCTAACTTTGAGGAATTAGGATTTGTTAATAAAGAGCATTTTTACAAAGTATTTGTGTTGGGCACCTATTAATATGTCTAAATTGATATATTAGACTATATGACTATAATGTAATGGATCCATAGACATGAGAGTCGACATGTTAGATTATTTCAAGGTATAGACCTAGTGTAGTTGAACTTGTTACCCGTAGGCAAAAAACTTGGTGTAGTTGAGCTTAACCATGCATTAAACTATAGACCTAGTGTGGTTGATCTTAATGTAATATCGGGTCTCCCCGGTTATCCTTTATTATCATGCTCTCCCAAGAGCAATCGTGAGTAAATAGTAAGGACATCTGTTTAAAGCTTCGTTTACGCTTTCAAAGATTTTACGACTTTATTTATATAACTGTTTGTTCTCACTAGACGTTAAGCCTAACACTTTTCTTAAATGACATGTATATCAGGTGATCGTAGTGACGGAGCTCCCAAGGGATCAGGGGAGCGTTGTACCGGTTGAAGCACCCTTTTTGGGCTTACACTTTCTAGTGTACATTTTGAAGTTACTAGACCTGTTGTTTTGAGGATATTAGCAACACCCGAACATAATCTATATATCGTATTCATGTAGATTAATAGGTTGTTGTTTTAGTATCTATCCTTTGATGTAAACTCTATTACACTCTCCTCATTTATTGGGTGATCTTTATGTTATTAAGCTTTATTTCGTAAATTATTTCGGTTTAAACTTCCTCCTATTTTTAGGGTGTTACAAAATTGACTTGTATGCCCACAGATACATTGTATTATAGTCTAACACTCGTCACAACTTTAAAGTGACCAACTAAATCAAACATATAGTTCAACATACAAACTCCCTCATCAAAACATTTTAATCGAAAGTTCACCGAGTAGGTTCAAGGCTAATGATTTCAAGTGAACCATTTTCTTTCCCAAAAGAATATCAAACCATTATCTTTTCTAAAAGAATATCAAACCATTATCTTTTCAAGGGTCCATAATACCCAAAATTGTGTTTCTCACAAGGGATAACACTTCTTTTCCTCCAAGATATGACCATTTCATATAAAACACCTCCAAGGATGAAAAACCAAATATAACTTAAATCACAAGGTTCAAGTCTCATTATATCAAACATGTATCCATAATACAATTTTCTAACCTGATAACAAAGTTCAAACATTACTTTGTGAAAGGATAAAAACCCTTAAATCTCTCAAAATATCCAAAATTGATCAAAATCCATAAATATGTAAAATACATTAAGAGGAATAAAATTTGTTGCAGTTCAAAAATAAATAAATTAAGAGGAATGTTGGGAAGATTAAAATATAACATGTTGACACGTATAAAAGTTTAGAAAAAGGTTAGGATGAACTCCCAATATTTGGTTTTGGTAAAAAGTAAAAACCTAGAAACCAAGAAACTTTAGGTGAAGAGTTAAAGATATTGAAGCTTTAAATCCTTAGATTTGGAAACCCTTGGTTTAGATGCTCTTAAAATCCTCAAAAATGGAACGTGAGCTTCCCAAATCGCAATAAAGGAAGAGGGAGAGAGTGAAAGATGAAAAATGAGCCTAAAAACGCTAAAACCCCCCATTTTATTTGGCCAATCCATCTCACGTAACCACGCCCGCGACTTCGGGTCGCAGAGTGGGTTGCCCGAACTTTTCTCACCCCAACCACGTGTCTCGTGCGATTTTCTTCGTGACTTAACCTGCATACGGAGTCGCGTGACCTACAATTCACCCGTGTTGATTCCAGCGACTCATGCGACCTTAGACGTGACTTGGGAAGAGATTTCATTAATAAATAAATAAAATCGCCACGAAACTCATGGTCGATTTTTTTTCCAGAAAATCGTCTAATGGCGATTATTTCACCTAGTTTTGACGATTTTTTGTTTTTCAAATATTGTCCCCTTTTTTTTGCATGTGGATAACACCATTTTAAAAATGTGAAAATCGGAACAAGAGGGGCATAGATCTTGATTCAGTTCTATGCCCCTTATGCCAAAATGAACCGGAAGACATACCCCCATTGCTTCTTAAAATGTCAGGTGGTGCGTAACGTTTGGCATAAATGTTTTGAGTGGTGGGATATTTCCCCGGATCATGAAGGGAAGTCCATCAATGATCTGCTATTCGAAGATAACCATGGATATTTAGACCGGAAATTCAAAGACATGTGGGAAGCGACTGTATGGATTGCAACCTACACCATTTGGAGTGCAAGAAACAAGCTGGTTTTCAACCGAATACCGTTTTCTTCTGATGATTGTCTCTTGCTCATTAAAGAGCAAACGTATCGATGGATAAATCCTAGATGTAAAGATCGAAATTTGGTATGGGAAACGTGGTTCGTCAGCCCACGGTCGGGTTCTTCGCAATAGGTTCACATGGCTATCTAATCTGCGGTACGGTTCTTGGTATTGTTTTGTACGGGGTTCTCATTGTATAGTTTCGTTTGTTTCTCGTTCGGTACTTTCTGCGGTGCAGGGGCTTATGCTGTTTTTTTTTCGGTCACAGTGCCCCTGTCCTGAGCAATTGTAATTACTGGTTTATATATAATTATTTCTTTTGGTGTTGGCGGGGGGTGATAGCTTTGCTGAAGCTCCGGGTTTTCACCATGTTGCGTTTCAAAAAAAAATGTGAAAATCGACAATGGTGACTTTTGGCCGATGATTTTTATTGTCATTTTGTTAAAAGTGAAAAGAAAAACAATCCTTTTGTAAGAGTTCTTCCATGTATCGATTATTTTGTGGACAACCCTGTATAAAATTCAAGATATCAATTATGGATTCCATTCTTTAGTTTAAAAAACCCTTTTTAATTAATAGGGAACACCCAAATTGACAATCATGTTTTTGCCACCTTTTGGGAAGAAAATTAGAGTAATTGATTGTCTCTTTATTATTTTAATTTTAGTTTTTAAAAATACATATTCGTTTATTTCCAATAAAACTCAATAATTATTTTTGTTTTCTTACCATATCATTTTTATATAAATAAAATAATTAATTATTGTGTATCATATTATTTTGCAAGCCGGTTCACGAATCTAAGTAAGATTATTACAAGGTTCAAGATAACATGAGGCATGGCGTGAAAATGACCTGCTCAAGTCTTAAGTTTTACAAGCCGTGACGAAGACGCGATGTTTTTTAAAGCGTGACTTAAGGCGGCAAATTTGTATGGCAAATATATATTTATATATATTATTTATAATTTAATAATATAATGCTATTAAAAAATTTTATATTTATATAAATTAATTAGTATTAATTATTATAATAAAAGTTTGTGATTAGATATTCAAAATAGAACTTGAAAGAGTTTTACAACTTCGTTTTAACCGTGACATGTGAACCCAAGAAACCGTAAGTGATATGACTAACTAAGTTTGTAAAAATATGAAATTTACAAGTTAAAAGTGTAAAAACACAAAAATTGAAAAAATAGTTTTAAAAAAATAACTTTTTTTGAAAAAATCACGTCTTATAAAAAAACTCTGCCACGACATGTCATGGCATAAGCCACGTCTTACACAAATACTATAAACTGTTTTATAACTACGGAGACGAGTCTTACGTCACGACGTGTCTTTTTTAACACTGAATTATTGTAATGCTTGCAAACATAATAACATATACATAGAATTAGACATGGTGTCAATATATGTTGTATCTATATGTTTATATTTTATTAACAAAATGATATGATAAAAGGATGTACTATTTTATATTGTGTTATGTGTAAATATGTACTATTTTATATCGTTATATGTGTAAGGAGCGAGAGACCATGTCCATGTGCTGAGTGCTTATCCCGTCCTAATAAAACAAAAGGAAAAGAGGAGTGTTAACGACACCCTTTTAGTAGGCGTGCATATAATTTATTGTATTTTTGTAGCTTTGAGATCATAAATAAGAGATTTTGATAATGATATGTGTGAGAATGATTCATTTTGTAGGGATGTCATTAGCAAGCAGGGTGTTACCATATACACCCTAGTCTATTTCATGTCCCCCAATTGGATTAGGGTATATATGCCTATTTTGACTTTTTTTTAGTGTTACCATATACACCATGGACTAAGATGTTACTATAGACTAATGTGTATTTAGAAAAATCCTAGCAAGATATAGAGGTGTTGTTAGCCTCCTCCAAGGAAAAAACTACATATATTCATTCTATTTATTTAAAAGATTATATCTACTTTTTTAAAGGGTAAACTATAGTTGTGGACTTGTGGTGTGTTTGGTTTGTCGCTTCTAACAATTTTCGTCTCTACAATTTGAAAGCTATAATCTGTCATGATAGTTTATAAAGATGTTCAGATATGATCCTTTTTTTTGAAAGACACAATATTATTTAATTATAAAACAATACCCACAAGGTACAACAAGGTGCATACCCAGCGACGGGCAGCAGCAAAGAACATCCGCAACGTACAAATACAACCATCAAAAGGAAACATTCACATAAAAACCAAAGAGTTTACAAGAGGCAAACTCAATACAGCAGATAGATAAGCTGCTGTCCAGAAGTCCTCCAGGATCACGAACAGCTCAGCTCCAAAGGTGCTTTCGAACGAACCCAATACACCGCCGTCTTGAGATTTACTCCGTACACCGCCTACATCAGATCTAATACCTTTGGTTTAACATACTTACTGTAATAACCCGGAATTTAATTTTTGTAATTAATATTTCAAGTTGATGGTTGGAGTCAAATATCCCAAAGTTCAAGGACTAAAGATGTCATTTGATGATAGATGATCAAATATAAAGGGGGTGAGTCTTCATTTCATTCTTATTTTGGAAGAAATCAGATAAGAAGTGTGTGTGTGTGGATGGAGGTGCGATACCAAGAGGAGAGAAGAGAAATAGAGGAAGACAATGGAGAAATGAGGAGAAACAAGTGAGAAAGACCAATTTCAGGTATGGATATCATCATCCTTGTGTTACTCTTTCTCTATTGATTTTGTTGGTGAGATTAGGGTTTTATTTGGGGGTTTTGAATTGAGAAATGTTGGGTGAAATTGTTAATCTTTAAAGTATTTCATGTTGGGATTGTTCTTGGTTGAGTATTTCTTGTTTAGCCATTTACTTTGATGTTTGGGGTTTGAGTTCAACCAAAAACCCCATGGATGAGTTTTAATCATCATTTGTGGCTTTAATCCATGGATTCCCATGAAAGGAAATGGATTGGTAAATGTTTGGGGATGATTCTTGGGTGTTTTGGGTGAGTTTTAAACCATGAAATTGAAAGAAATCAAGTTGGATGTTGATTTTGGGGTTTTCTTCACGAAGTGGGTTTCTGCAGGTGAAACAGTGAAGAAAGTGGGTTGTAAGTGGGTTATAGTCTCATGAAACCCACTTTGTCGACTGTTTGAGAATTCTCAATTTTGTTAAAGTCCAGTTAGGGGTTGTAGCTTGTGTTGTTATTTGAGGGGTTTGTAAATGAGTCTTTTGGGGCTACTTTGGGTTGGTAAACTCATGGTTTAGTAACCTCAATTCAGGTGTTCGGTTGGAGAATCCTTAGGACTCAAGTGTGATTAATGGTTGACAGGTTCAGGTGAGTTTCCTTCGTTTGCTTCTTTTATACAATGACTGTTTTAAATTGAAATGTTTTAAATCATTCAAATTGGGCGGCGTGTGCCCGTTTAATAGTCACGGTGTGGGTGGCTAATCTTTTGGGCGGAGTGTGCCCGTTTAATAGTCATGGTGTGGGTGGCTAATCTTTTGGGCGGCGTGTGCCTGATCAATAGTCACGGCGTGTGTGACTAAAAGTGTGAAATACCGTTGCAACAAGTACATAAAAAGGGTGTTTTTAAAGTGTGAGTTGATATTCATGACTAACCGTTTTCTCTTATAATTGTCATGCATATTAACTGTTGTTTTGGGGGAATTCACTAGGCCTTATGGTCTAACCCTCTCTTTTCAAAAACTAAAAACCCTTTCAGGTAAGCAGGGTTGAGGGCTCGAGTATGAGCAAGGGAAGTAGGGAGCTTGGAAAGCTAGAAGTGAGGCACTATTGTGTTTAGATAGTTGCCTAGTTGCTAGTTGGATTGTAATAAATATCAGTAGTTACATTTTATTCCGCTGCAAACTTATGAGATTAAGTTATAGTTGGGGACCTTTTGGGTTATGTAATTGCTATTTTTAGAGCAATGGTATGTTTTACCGATATTTTAGAATCGGGGTTGTTACACTTACATCGTCTTTCTTGGGTCGCTAAGCCAAGTATTCCAGTTGATCTTTCGTCCTGCCACCCGTCTCGAGATCCATTCGAAACTCCTTCGTTGGAATTCAAATACCCGATCTTCCACCTTCGTTTTGTCGTTGTTAAATATTATTTGGTTCCGATGGCTCCAGATCATGTATAACAAGCACCACACCGTTTCCACCCATAGGTTCGTATGTGGTCTGGACTATTCCGCCGTGAAGTTTAGCTCCTCTAGTTGCTGGATCGAATTGATATTGTTTTGCGAATGGTTCCACAATCGAAGTACACTTTGCCAGACCTTATTTACTTCCTGACAACGCACCAACGCATGATCCACATCTTCTGGCTCTTCACCACATCTCGGGCAGAGAACAGTGTTTAGATCCATTCCCATTTTGTCAAGAACCGATCTGCAAGGGATTTTTCCAAGTCTAGCTCTCCACCCGAAAAACCACACTTTTTTTGGAACCCGTCTTGACCACTTCGTCTCTTCCCATTGTTCTCCTTGATTATCTATTTTTTCGTCAATCCACTCTTTGAATTCTCGTACCAAGAAGACTCCCTCCCTCCCATCCAGCCATATTACCCGATCTCTTCTATCTACTCTCGGTTTCCATCCTTGGAGGACCTCTATTAACGCTTCTAGCTCACCCTCTCCTCTTCCCCTAGGCTCCCTTCTCCAATCCCACCTCTATACCCACTTGTCTCCCTCCCATCTCCCCTTCCCGGCGATGACACACTCTTTGTCTACGACAAGGTTATATAGGCGAGCGAAACGGTCTTTCAATTTCGCTCCACCCATCCACTTATCTAACCAAAAACGAGTGTTCTCTCCACTCCCAACCTCTATTCCCCACGACTCCCTTATATTGACGCCCAGTTTCTCCAAGTCTTTTTCCACTTTAATGATATTACTCCACACCGATCGACTTCCACCTCCCTCTCTACCACTCTATGCCCTTCACTCATACACTCTCCACCGTGAATACTTCCAACCACCTTAGCCCAAAGAGACTCTTTTTCCGTTATGAACCTCCACCACCACTTACCCAACAAACCCCAATTGGAAGTTTGAAGACTCCCTACACTTAAACCCCCCCTCTTGAAATTTTTTAACACTCTTTCCCACTTCACCCAAGCCACCCCCCTATTTTTTTCCTCACTCGCCCCCCCCCCCCCCCCCCCCCCAAAGAATTTGCTTTTCATTCTCTCAATATCTCGAATCACACTCTTAGGGACACGAAAAAGCGAGAAATAGTACAGCGGGATGCTACCAAGTACCGATTTTATCAAGGTAAGTCTTCCTCCATTCGAGATTATCCTCATTTTCCACGTTGCTAATTTGTTTTGCACCTTTTGTATCACTTCCGTACAATTATCAACTCTATTCATATTTCTACCGACCGGAACCCCCAGATACGTAAAAGGTAGCTCCCCACATCCACACCCCAAGCCAGATGCCCAAGACAAATTCTCTTCTCGTTCCGCACCCACACCGTAAATTTTACTCTTCTGGATGTTTATTTTGAGACCCGACAATTCATTGAAACACTCCAATATTTTCATTAGATTTTTTATGTTCTGTAGGTTCCATTTCCCAAAAAAGATTGCATCGTCGGCATACTGAAGATGCGATATCTCTACTTCTTCCGAGCCAATTTTTACCCCTTCGAAGATACCTTTTTCTCTAGCTTCCTTCATTAGCAGGTTAAGACCTTCCACGACTATTAGGAACAAGAACGGTGCAAGTGGGTCTCCTTGACGAAGGCCTTTTGCCATTTTGAATTCCTTGGTAGGGGCCCCATTTATCAGAACCGAAACAGATGCGGACTCCATACACATCTTTATCCAATTGCACCACTTTCTTCCGAATCCCATCGAGCCCATATTCTCCAAGAGACTTGACCATTCCACATTATCGTAAGCCTTTTCGAAATCCACTTTTAGTATTAAGCCTTTCTGTTTAGACTTTCTCATGAACTCAACCACTTCATTGGCAATTAATACCCCGTCAAGTATATATCTCCCCTTTAGGAAGGCCGTTTGCGATTCTCCAATTATCTTCCCCATTACCTGTTTCAACCTTTCCGCTATCGCCTTAGATATTATTTTATAGAATATCCCGATCAGACTTATCGGTCTGTATTCGTTAAGACCTATTGGGTTGGGATTTTTAGGGATTAATGTTATGAAGGACACATTACATCCTCCACTGATTGTTTCTTTTTCCCAGAAAAATTGGACAGCCTTCATTAGATCTCCTTTAATGATTGGCCAAATCCCTTTTCACGAACGAAATCCTATTAAATAAGGAACATTTTAATCTTTATTATTCAACTCTATTTTTCAATAAAAATAAAATAAATATATACCATATTGTATTAATTATATATATATATATATATAGAAAGAGCTTCATGCGAGGACGATAATAATTTACGAGAATGCGAGAACAATCATCAACCAATCATTTTGTACATGAACTTTTTCATGTAAAAAATCACATATGATTCATGTACAAAATCACATATGATTCACGTACAAAATCATATATGATTAGCCGCGACTTTTCCCGCGACTTAGCCCCCGGGGAAAGTCGCGCGTGTCATTTTTATGCTAGTACAAAATCACATATGATTTTGTAAATGAAAAAAATTTCATGTACAAAATGATTGGCTGAGTACCGTCCTCGCATGAACCCGCCTCTCGCTCCATACAGTGGCAGATCCAGGATTTTTGTCCACCGGGGTTCCGTTAAGATAGACTAAAGGCGCGTAAAGTCACCCGACGTGTTTCGGGAAAATTTTAAAGTTTTTTAGTTGATTTCAAGAGATTTTCTTATTGTTTTCGTCGATTTTGAAAGATTTTTTTAGTATTTTTGTCAATTTCGAAAGATTTTTTTGGATTTTTTATTGATTTCAAAAGACGTTTTAATGTTTTTGTCAATTGTCGGTCAGATGGGGTCCCTTGAAATTTTTTATTGGAGGGAATTAAGACTAAATACAATATTTTAAAGATTTTTTACCCTACATAATTTTTTTAAGCATTTCACTGGGGGGATGGGACCCCCCCTTTTATGAGCTATGTCCGCCACTGGCTCTAAATATATACATGATTTACATAAATAGCTAAAAACCCATTGGAGCAAACTAGATAAGCACCCGATGAGTACTCCTCCACCCTTCTCCGATGAACCCTCCACCATTAATGGGAGATACTAATTTTAAGCGTTTTTACAAAATACACTGGTCAACCTGTAGTTTTGAAACCATACGGACAAAAACGGTTACAATTAACAAACCTATGATTTAACTAAATCGTAGTTTACTCTCTCTTTCTTTAATTAGAAAATACATCGTTTAAACAAAGTAATATCTAATATCTAAAGAAAAATAGTAGACAAAGCAATTATATACTACGAAATATGATAAATTAATTATTGTTTCGTTTATCTCTATGCACAAAAAAGTAATATAAATATTTTTATCTATATCTCCATGGATATGTTAGAACCGTTAAACTAATCACATTTAATAAAATTATTTGATAAGCTAAACGATAATGTAAATTGATCTAAAATAATACGTTAAATAATTCTTTAGAAAAATATTAAAGGTGTAATTGAAAAAAAAAATATACATATAAAGAAGCTCTTAAAATTTATTCAAATGTTAATTACGTGCTTGTAAATTAATTATAATAATTAATTATAATATATAACTTGTCAAATGAGTTTTTTTTTCTTCTCTATATACTCGAGTAATAGTTTAGATACGAGTTAAATAGTCATGAATACTTTAACAATCATATATAAGGGTTGGTTTCTGTTGAGAATAAAAAAGATATGGTAAGAACTGAGAAGAGTAAGAAATGATCCTCACTTTTGAATCAATCCTAATTAAATATAACCAGTAGATCAACACAATTACATTAACGAGATACACTAAATCAATTCCCTTTTAAAATACAATTCATGGGTTGTTTTGCGATTAAAAATGATCAATAGTCCAAATCTTTTCTTTCATTTTTTACCTTAATTTTCATTCTCAAACGATCTTTTGTCTCATATTTAATGCATTTTTCTCGTTTGACGCTTTTACCCCCAATTAATGAGCCTAATGTCTTATATGCATTTATTATCCCTTATTTTTATCTCAAAAGCAATAGTATTTTTCATTTTATGTGTCACATGTTGAGTCTTGAATCATGGTCCATGAGACAAAGCTAACTCTTATCATATTGTGGGTCTTGGCACCATTCCCATTCCCAAATCAAAAAATGGAAAGACCAACTTTGGTAGTTTGATATGAATCTCTATAAATTTCTCAAGCTTAAAGAGAGGGACAAAATGTGGGCTTGGCATGTTATGTGAAAGAG
This sequence comes from Silybum marianum, assembly GCA_036898165.1. Lineage (NCBI taxonomy): Eukaryota > Viridiplantae > Streptophyta > Magnoliopsida > Asterales > Asteraceae > Silybum > Silybum marianum. The sequence goes on along the minus strand of CM072528.1, from coordinate 48,482,053 downwards.
ATGTATCATTACTATTTCTTGGTTTTCTTTGAGTCATTTTAATTGTTAGTATTATTCATGTGGGGTTTGTAATGATTGTGTCAGGTTGGTAATAGTTATGTCTTTTGGATGTTAATTTTGTATTATTCGATCTATAGTTTTCAGAGAAATCTTTTCTAGAGATAGAGGCAAGGAACACAAATTATGTCATGTAGTGGGTATGAGATTCGTGTAAACTTCACCTTCTATGTCGTTTATGCTTGTGAAATGTAAATGATCAACTACAACGATCGTTGGTTGTACTATAACCACGTACAACCACATATACCTATATCGATTGTAACAAACTCTCTGATTCTAGCGCCACTAACCCATCACTGAGGCCATTTTCATCATTCATGTTTGACATTTTTGCACTGTAATGTCAAAATGACACCTCAATACGAATATTGTATTTATCTTAAAACAAACAAACTAAAAGTTCAAACTAGGTTTTAAGCACATATTCATCACGGACATAGAACTGGCATAGAAAGTAATTAAGAGAGATTGGCATATTGAGATCAATAAACAAATCTTCAATAGACCTGTTTAAATTTTCTTTTATGGTGGTGATGATTTTGAAAGGAAAATTAAGTAATTATCAGCCTTCGATAACTGATTTTGGGTTTTTATGAAAATATATAGGCGTTTGGTGAATTAGACAGTTTTTGACAGGCAAGAAAAGACTTTTCTCAATATGCTAATGCATTTATATTTAAAATTATTTATAGATAAAACAAGTTTTAGAATAATACCAAACCGAAATATAAATAGTGCTGATCATTTGCAAAACTTTTATAAAAATGATAAGAGTTTATTACTCATGATATATAATTAATCTAACTCGTTACAAATATAAAAATTATATTGAAATTTGATCTCTTGTGGATAACATGGTTACCTAAAAATGATGTGATACGAGACTAGATATACACAAAAAACCGTGATGTGAATTCAATATGAGGACAAGGCCTATAATTAGGGATATTCATGGTTTAGTTCACTTCAGTTAGCAAGGAAATTGTGAACCGAATCGCATGAGGTGGATACTTGGCTAACCGAACCAAAATCGAATTGTAGGTTGAACCGAACCGCACCAAACAAAACAAAAATAAGGCGGGTACCTGCGGTTTAATTCATGGTCACCCGAATTTATAAAAAATATAATTTACAATATAAAGATGGTACCAACATATAACATTTAAAATAATTACACAACAACTAAATAAAAAATAATTCTAACACTATAGATTAAAATAGGTTAAGTTGCTTAAAAACATCAATTTTTCGGTTAATATCGATCCTTCACGACTTTACACCACCAAATTTAATCAACCACCGTATTGTTTGACACCAAAACGTAAAAGACTTTTTTGTGAGAATCCGAGCCAAAATCACAATTTATAAAAAGAATTGTAAACGTTTGTGAGTATCTATCTTCCCCCATATGCCATATAACTTATATACACTACGAATTAAATAGAGGGTAAATGAAAATTAAATACACTTAAAAAGTTATAAGTACATTTAAATATATATTTTTTTGGAATAAGCGGGCCGTTAGCAAACCCCATAACCGGTCCCGGGCCAGGCTTTGTTTTTGATCTAACCGTAAGCAGTCCTTAACGCGGCGGTCTCAATTGATCCCGGACTGAACCAGGCTTTATTTTTTTGATAAAAACTGTAACCGGTCCTTAACCAATGGTTCCACACTGTTCCTAATCGGGCCGGTCTCAAGTTGGACCGGGCCCATTGGCCCATCTCTGCTTCCTACTTAAGAACGGAGTCGGCCTAAAAGTTAATATGATCGTCCTCTCCTCTCTTCTCTTCACCGCCCCCCACTCTCCTCCCTCGATTCCTGTCAACCATCGCCGCCTCTTGTGTTCACCGCTGACCACCGAGCGACCACCACACACTAACCATCCATCCACCATTCCCTCCGCTCTCCTCTGTAGACTCGACCACCGTGTGTCTCCTCTGAACCACCATCCACCCACCAGTCTCCAGCCCCTGCGTCCTCAGCCCTCACCGATTCCCCCACTTTTCTTATTTATTTATTTATTTATTTATTTTCATCTTCGAAATAGGATCCACCCCACACTGGTCTCTAGTTAAGAAAAAGGGACTGCCCTTTATCGTATTCTATTTTTCTCTATGTAGTATGACTTATCTTTTTGTTTGATGCATTTTGGCATTTTGCACTAGTTTCAAGTACGGATGAGTTCGGTGGTAATAACTAGTTGGTATTCATTATAATTGAAAAGGAGTTCAATTCCATTTCATCAATCAAAAACAAATTCAATTTCATTTTATCCCATTTTCCCATCTTACCTACTTGATCTGAACCACCTACCATTGTTCACCGTCAACTGCCGTCCACCACCATCGATTTGAACCACTATCAACCGCCACCGACCAGTGGCCGACTCAGCTTGTGAGGAACGGGGGAAGGGACCTCAATGAAAAATGAAAATAAACAATTTTATAAGGGTTAAATGTATTATTTATTTAACTTCTGACTTGGTTTCCAGTCAAATTTTGCAAGGGGCCCCCACAAACTTAGCGACCATCGCCGACTGTAAAAAATTCTCTTGAAATCAACAAAATAAACCTGGAAAAGTCTCTTGAAATCAATCAAAAAATCCAAAAAAGTCATTTTGAATCGACAAAAACACTAAAAATCTTTTGAAATCAACCAAAAAACTTTAAAGAATCCCTCGAAACGATGTAATTAAGCTAAAAATACGTCGGGAAACTTTGCACTCCCTTAGTTTACTTTAAAGATGACCCCACTAGAAAAAAAAAATCCTGGATCCACCACTGCCTCCGACCAACGTCATTCTTCGATGACCACCGCTACCACCATCAATCTGAACCAACAACAATCACCACTGACCTGAACCACTGCCGCCGACCACTGATCTGAACCAACGGCGAAAACCACCGACCTGAACCACCGCGATCAACATCAATCTGCACCACCCTTGGCCACTGCCAACAACTACCGTTCATCGCTGACAACCATCGACCACCACCAATTTGAACCGTTGTCGACCACCACCAATCTGAAACACCGTCAACCACTACCAACGATCGCTGACTACTGCTGACAACCACCGACCACAACCAATCTAAACCACCACCTTCTGAAATACCGCCGACCATCACCCATCTGAACCACAACCGTTCACCGTCGACCATCATTGGCCATCGTTGATAACCGTCAACAACCACCAATTTGAACACCATCGATTTGACCACCATCAATCTTAACCACCGATCTAAACCACAACATCATAGATTTCAGTTTCAAGATTTTCAAAAAAGGGTTAATTTTGGTCTTTTACCAATATTGTATTTCAATTCCAAAGTTACATTATGTGAACCAAACAGAAATTTTCGATTTCTTTAACAGATTTCATTCAAATGTATGTCCATTAAACAAGTGATCAAAACCTGATGACATTCCATTCCAATTCATTCAAAGTTAAATTCTTTTAATAAATTCTATTCCATCCAAACATTCTACGAACTAAACTCCCCCTTAGCCCATTTCAAAGTTGACTCGTTCTTCTAGCATCAAAAGTCACAACAAGATTGGTAATTCCCTTCTTATTGTTAATTTCCATGAAGTTTAACTAACTTATTGACTAGTGTTTTGGCCTTGTTTATACCCTTTGTTTATTGATAACATCTATTATGCATTAAAATGGACTACAATAATTCCTGATAGTTTATAGACCTTGGGAAAAGATGTAAAAAAAGGGCGATCGATAACTACAAAAAAAAATTCCAATGTATTGTTTTTGTCATCAGAAGTAACAATGGATTCCATAAATACTAATAATTCATATAAAACCGTTTTTCGAGTAATTATAATGTAAAATCAATCAATAATTGTTTTTAAATTAATTCTACATGCGATATCATGTTCACATACATCGTCAATCCATTCCATCGTAAAAAAACATTATATGATAACATTCAATGAGTAGCTAGATTGACAATTTTTAAGATCTCAATTTTGACTATTCAGAGTAATACTCTACATAAATCAATATAAACTAGTGTTATACCTGTCCGTTGGTCGGGTACACGACATGACTTTGAATAGAGTCTACACATCCCTGAAACAAGACCTTAAACAAAGCAACGATTTATGTTTCTCGCTATATAATTTTTAATATCCTCTAAATTCTTGATGATTTGCGAGTAAACTTTTATCTTGAAGCCAAATGAAAATTGCACAGGTTACACCTATAAAACTTAAATGAAACTAAAATATGCCAAAATTGACCAACTTCAACAAGGCATCCAAAGAGTATTAGAACACCAAAAAGTCACACAAAAACTCAACAAGACATTTTGTCTAGACTAATCCCTGGTAATTTTAAGATTGCTAAATGCAACCTTGAGATAATTCCCCAGTGGCCACAAGGTGTTTGCGTCTGGATTCGAACATGGGGTAGATGGATTATCTAGCCTCATCCCCCACAAACCTTATCCAATACATCACAAGCCTTGTGGTTAACCTTACCTTCATTACCAACAACATCTTCACCTCAACTTCATGTTGAATTTGATGTTCAACTACAACCTCACCTTCTAGCTGCCTATGAACCTTCTCAACCTTTACTCAAACACAAAAGTTTAAAAGAGATTAGTATTCAAAAATAAAATTTTGATGTTCAAATTTTGGAAAAGAAAAACAGAACAAAAGCAACATATTGAATCTAGTTGTCATTTCTATAACATTCCATTTTTGGGTTCAATTTCTGGATGGATTCATAATCCAATAATCTATATAAAATTTCAATCTACGTTAACGATAACAACACCAATGTTGAGCAACGTATGTATAACGTAAACACAATAACAATAATATGCATGACCATGTGCATCAAGGCTCATATCAATTTGAAAAGTACAAGAGTCGGTCATGTGCAATAGTTCAACGATAAAATTTTGGTTAAAAAAGATCATTTAATTTGTAGTGAATTAATTAATTAAAAATAAATAAATTTGGGTAATTTACAGGAATATAGTACCCCTTTCAAGGGTAATTTGCACTTGAGCTTCATGCTCGTCCTTTTGGAGCAAACGACATTATTGCAATTACATCTCTCTCGGAAACTTGCCACTTCACATTCGAAATCCAGTATCGCACGAGTTCTTTTGCCTCATGCAAACAACATTGTCCTAAAAACTTGTTAAGACGTCCAAAAGTGTATTATATAAAATTATTGAAACAGTTTTGCATCGGAATCATAATTGTTTGATCCTATAAAACTGATTTTATTGTATTGGTATACAGAGAACAAATATTAGAAGACATGACTGACCTTGTCTATAGAAAGTATGTTATCAGCTTGTGAAAGTATGCATTATACACGTAGATTGTATCCTCTAAAAGTTCAAACTAGGTTTTTAAGCACATATTAATCACGAACATACAACTGCCATAGAAAGTAATTAAGAGAGATTGGCATATTGCAATATGCTGGTAATGATTTTGAAAGGAAAATTAAGTAATTATCAACCTTCGAGAACTGATTTTGGGTTTTTATAAAAATATATAGGCGTTTGGTGGATTAGACAGTTTTTGACAGGCAAGAAAAGAATTTTCTCAATATGCTAATGCATTTATATTTAAACTTATTTATAGATAAAACAAGTTTTAGAATAATACCAAAGTGAAATATATATAGTGCTGATCATTTGCAAAAGTTTCCCATTAGTACAAGCTATACAAACAAAATTACGGAGATATTTATAAAAATGATAAGAGTTTATTACTCATGATATATAATTAATCTAACTCGTTACATATATAAAAATTATATTGAAATCTGACCTCTTCTTTGGATAATATGGTTACCTAAAACTGACGGTGAATTCGATATGAGGACAAGGTCTATAATTAGGGGTATTCATGGTTTAGTTCACTTCAGTTAGCAAGGAAAATGTGAACCAAATTGCATGAGGTGGATACTTGGTTAACCGAACTGAAATTGAATCGTAGGTTGAACCGAATCGCACCAAACAAAACAGAAATAAGGCGGGTACCTGCGGTTTAATTCATGGTCACCCGAATTTATAAAAAATATAATTTACAATATAAAGATGGTACCAACATATAACATTTAAAATAATTACACAACGACTAAATAAAAAACAATTACATAACGAAAAATAAGTTAAGTTGTTTAAAAACATCAATTTTTCGGTTAATATTGATCCTTCACGACTTCATACCACCAAATTTAATCAACCATCATATTTTTTGACACCAAAACGTAAAAGACTTTTACATATTTAACTTTGGGTTAATAAATATACAAGTAAATTACATTTTTTGTGTCCCTGTGGTTTGTTGAAAAAATTCTGTTTTCATCTTTATAGTTTTAAATAATATGTTTTTTTTGTGAGAATACGAGCCAAAATTACAAATTTATAAAAAGAATTGTAAACGTTTGTGAGTAGTATTTTCCCCCATGTACCATACGACTTATATATAGTGAGAGTTAAATAGATGGTAGATGAGAATTAAGTACACTTAAAGAGTTAGAAATACATTTAAAAATAATTTTTTTTTTGGAAAACCGGGCTGTTCTCAATCCCCATAACCGGTCCCGGGCCGGGATTTGTTTTTAATCAAAACCTTAAGCAGTCCTTAACGCGGCGGTCTCAATTGGTCCCAGACTGAACCAGGCTTCAATTATCCTTAATTCATTCCAACGTAGAGCACTGGTTTCTAGTTAAGAAAAAGCGATTACCCTTTATGGTATTCTATTTTTATCTATGTATAACTTCAGCCTGTTACAATTGTATCAAAAATATGATAAGTCGATTGGACGACAAAACAAATAACAAGTAACTTGAAAGCCTTACATGTAAATTTCACTTAAATATATATATATATATACATTCATTGAAACAATTTGCAATTTGTACATAATTTAAACAATTAACAATCTCAATAAGTGAACAGCAAATAGTGCACAGCAAACAACTGGGTCGCTGATTCCATTGTTGCTTTAGAACTCAACGAACAAACAAACAGATTTTGTGATAGCAATCGTTGGAATTTGGATTTTGAATCCTTTGGGATTTCAATCGACAATTAGTAAATCGACAAGAGTATTTTTGATCGGAATGCGGTAGTAAGTCGATTAGAATGTATCAGGCCCCAAACAAATATGAAAATTGGGCCCCAAAATTTAACAGCCCAAAGGACGGGAATTACCCAGTTGCTACATATCCCCCCCCAATCTCGCCTTCCATACTGAACAAACAAAAGCCCTAAGTTGTTTACTGTAAAATCCACGCGATTTCAGTAGTTGAATCAAGAATAAGAAATGAATGTGGTGGTGAAGACATAGAAGCAAAAAAAGGGTTCGATTTGGCGAACAAGACGACGTCTACCAATTCCCAAAAGGTTTCTCATTTTTCACGGTTATATTAGGGTTTTTTTCTCGCAAAAATGCTTCCAAAAACAATTAGAATAATGAATCAGACAGTTTTGATCATAATTTTATGGGGATTTTAATTTGCATTGAATCTGAATTTCTATCATGTCCAAAGTTAAAAGTACTGTAATCATGAGTTAAATTTCTATTATTTGTATGATAAATTCATGATCCTTAATCATGATCGTAATTTGAAAATTTTGATTTTCTGAATAATTAATGGTGAACTTGCTCGAGGTTTCAGGTTTTATATGTATATATCTTAGCATTAGCATTGTCATTCTTGACTACTGAAAATATGTTTCTTAACCATTAAACCCGAATTGTGAAACAATCATGGCTTTTTATAGAAGACAAAGGAATATGGCTTGCAATTGAGACCTACCGATCACTGCTTTCCCCAATCCCACACCTAGCTCTCTTCATGCTATTGCTATGCTGTAACCTGATACACGATGGTTCAAAATCTTATAAAAAAACAAAGGATCAATTCAATGGGATGTACAACTTTAAAATATTGCTGAAATCTTCATAAACATTGAGAATATAGGATCCATTATTTGTTAAACAAGGCTGTAGGCTATTATATGGCTTTCTAGTTGTTGGAGAAGTTGGGACCTATGTGTATCTATCTTCATTTTTGCTAGGCAAAGCCTAATCATCCCATAACATGGTTTTGACTTCTTTTTAGTTTCGTTTGTTTATAACAGATCATTTAAAGTGATCATGCTTTGGTGCTATCAGATTCATGCTATATTTGATTAACCGACTTTCTATTGATACTTTGTAGTCTAGGCCGTTGTTGCAGTGAGATGCCAAAATTTATATCACTGGATGTGATTACAGAACTGGCAGAACTTTTATGTGTGGTGTGTGTGTCTATATATATATATACATAGACCAATAAGCAAATACAAACCCATGCAAACCAATCCGAACCATTCAGTGAGTTTGATTTTAAGTTATGATCCATATTATGTCATATGTTTTCTTCTTGTGTGTGTGAGTGTGTATGTTTGTGCGTTTCATTTATTAACTTATTTTCGTGTTTTTTCCCGCAAAACAGTTCTGAATGTTTCACATATAAAACAACAATGTAAGAACACTGCATATGAAACAACAGATGAAAATTGTAAGCTTGTAACAATTATTGGATTTGTCTTTAATTTGCTCTATATTATATATATATATGTGTGTGTGTGTGTGTATATATACATGAAGGATCAAACGAGAAGAGTGTAGGTGGACTCCTTTTTGCTCTATATTTGCTCTATGATGATCGGATAATGATGATGTTTTTGAATGTTCCCAAAAGTGTAGGTGGACTTCTTTTTGGCATATATGGATTATTTAGTTTGCCGTATGATTTGTTATCCAAGATTGACAGATTTAGTAGGTCAAGGAATGAGCAATTACTAACCAAATTATTTTTGAATCTGATGAAGGCGCAGCTCACTTTTCTCAAAATCCAACAATGGGTTCAGTCAACTACGATGATGAAACGAGGTCTACCATTAGTGACCGCGGGGATATTGGCAATGTGGATTTTGCAAATGATGGATCTTTCTACGATTATGATCCAGGGAATGAAGGTCCGATCATCATATCGGTTCCTTTTCCTCTGGTCGAAGGAAAGCCTCAGTTCGTAGGCGTAGGTGAAACTACTTTTAATTCAATCACCATCAAGAACACAACCACTGATGCAGTAACTCTGTGGTCAGTTGAGATATATGACTCAAAACCTAAGGACTCATTTACACTCTCAGTAATGGAACCTCCTTCTCATGGTTCAGATGAGGAATATATCCGATCATTTGTCGAGTCATTTTCCTTGGAGGACAGGACTTTGCAAGCTGGTAAAACTTTAACAATTTGGTTATCTTGCAAAGCAATGGTCAAGGGTCTGCATACAACGGCTGTTCACTTTAATGTCGATGATGATAGAATAGAAAGGATGGGTTTTATCATGGCTGAGGATAAGATCTCACGGTCTTTGACTTCCAACAGACCGTACAACAGACCTAGGAGAAACAAGCCATTGCTCCCCAGAATATTTTCCCCTGGAGGGAATAACATGGGAGTCAAAATAATCAGGGGCACTCGTCCTGCCAAGGCTTCTGGTCGAGTATACAGATATAAGCTTCCAGAATATCCGATCCCCAAGAATTTTAGGAATATGATTGAAAGCAAGACGACTCCTGATTCGCTAATTGAAGGCTTAACAAGAACAAGCTACGAATCTTTCTTTAGAACCTTGCTTATTATGGAAGAAATAAAATTAGAGGTAAACATCAAAGAGTGGACTAAAGCATTTTAAGAACCCGAATATGTTTTCTATTAGATCTAAAATGGTTTTTTTTTTCTTTTTTCCCTATCAGGATGACATGAGAACATATGACATGCAAGGTGTTGCTCTGAAGAGAAAATATGGGTGCTTGGCGCTTGAAGTCCCAGGACTGGCTGAGAGAAGACCATCACTTGTTTGTGGAGATATCATTCTCGCAAAGCCTACATATCAAAAGGAAGACATGTCTGCTCTGTATAAGGTTTGTTTGTTTTAGTTTTACCCCAAAACAAGGAACAATAATCATAAATTCCATCTTTAGAGGTTGTGATAAGCTTTAATGGTATCTTATAGTGATTCTGAGCTTGTTTTACTTACAGGGGCACATCTTACGTGTTGAGGCTGAAGAGATTCACCTATCATTTCATGAAGACCTTCACTCTTACCATTCTGAAGGTGATCGCTATGATGTACAATTTGAATATAACCGATTGGGCATGCGAAGATTATACCAGGCAATAGAAGCTGCAGGAAAGTTAGATACAGAACTTCTCTTCCCTGAGTTTTCTTCAAATCCTAGATGCATTGAAACCTCTCCATTGGTTCCAATCTCTTGTAAACTCAATGAGGAGCAAATGAGTTCAGTTGAGATGATCCTTGGCTGCAAAGGAGGCCCTCCATATGTTATTCATGGTCCACCTGGTACTGGTAAATCTGTGACTCTTACTGAAGCTATCCTTCAGCTCTACACAACTCGAAGGAATACCCGAATGCTTGTTTGTGCACCTTCAAATAATGCGGCAGATAATATCTTAGAGAAACTTGTTACGGATAATGCTGAGAAAATCCGAAACGGGCACATGTTGAGGCTCAATGCACAAGCTCGTTCTTTAGAGGATATCAGATCTGATTATCTGGAGTTTTGTTGTATTGACGAGGAAGAAAGGACCTTTATCTGTCCTATATTTGAACAACTCGTAAAGTATAGGATTGTAATATCAACTTATGCAAGTGCTGCTCTTCTGTATGCGGAAGGCCTTCAAGCTGGCCACTTCACACATATCTTCTTGGATGAGGCAGCCCAGGCATCAGAGCCTGAAACAATGATCCCTATATCTCATTTTTACAGAAGAGATACGACAGTTGTTCTTGCTGGGGATCCAGTGCAGCTAGGTCCTGTAATTTTTTCTAAAGAGGCTGAAAGTTATGGTTTAGGGAAATCGTACATGGAGAGGCTGTGTGAAGAATGTAGGTTCTATAAAGATGGTGACGAGAATTATGTGACTAAATTGGTTAGGAACTATCGTTGCCATAAAAATATTTTGTTCCTTCCTTCAGAGTTGTTTTATAAAGGGGAGCTAATCTCGTGCAAGGAAGACGATACATTGTTGTACCCTTTAACTTGGAAACAACTCCTTCCTAATGCAGAGTTCCCAGTACTTTTCATAGGCGTCCAAGGTGTTGATGAGAGAGAAGGGAGTAACCCATCATGGTTTAATAGGATTGAGGTAAGTGAGGTAGTTGAGATTATCATGAGTTTGATAGACAAGGGGCTGCGGAGTCAAGATATTGGGGTCATAACACCCTACAGGCAGCAGGTACTCAAAATAAACAGGGCACTTGAAACTTTTGTAAAGTCGGAGATTAAGGTTGGGACAGTGGAGTCATTTCAAGGGCAAGAAAGGGAAGTCATAATCATATCTACTGTTCGATCAACAATCAAACACAACGAGACTGACAAGAGACATTGTTTGGGGTTTTTGAGTAATCCGAGACGGTTTAATGTTGCCATTACGAGAGCCAGATCATTGTTGATTGTTATTGGGAACCCACATATAATATGCAAGGTGATGATCTTTACTTGTCCTATATATATATATGTAAATTGAAACACACATTGTTATTTTCTAAGTAACTAGACTTTGAAGATGGAAATTCCATTCTTGAAGCTTATATATAATAGATGAAAAATAACTGTTATTCATATTCTTTAAATGTATGGCATGGCAGGATGAACATTGGAACAAATTTCTATGGCATTGTGCTGATAATGGCTCTTATAAAGGCTGCTTTCTCCCTGAGAAAGAAGAGATTGTTGACGAACGAGAGCAATATAACAGTTGGAATGGTGGAGAGCAGACAAGTTTTGATGATTGGAGGAGTACCAATGAGAACAACAACCCCGGAAGTGATAATTGGGGCATGCCAGCAGCAGCAGAAGCCGCCGATGATTGGGGTGATTACCCCTCTCAGACACCTGTTGCTGTTGCAGCCGATGATTGGGGAAATTACCCCTCTGAGACACCTACACCTACAGCAGCCGATAATTGGGTCGACTACCCTACTACTCACACACCTGATAATTGGGGTAAATATCCATCTGCTGATAATTGGGGGGAAGGCTCGACAGATAATTGGGGGGAAGATTTTAAACAGACCGCTGCTGCTGCTGATAATTGGGGAGAAGACTTGAAGCAAATTCCTACAGATAACAATTGGTAGTAGTAGTAGTAAATTTTGTAGAAAGAACCCTTCTCATTCCTTTTACAACTTTAATGTCGATAGACAGTTGCCAGGTTGGTAGGCGTTGTCTTTTTCGACATATTTTTTGTGATTGCTAAAATGCCTCGCTAATGGCCGAGTGAGTATTCCTTCCTTGACAAGTCTCGTGGTTATTTTTTTTTCCTGAACTAAATCATACGGAGGGTTGAAATGATGGTTTGTCGTCATTCAGAACAATTACCAAACCATACTTCATTCTGCTCTATAGTAGTATATCATGTAGAGCCTCTTAAATCATTCTGCATCAAACAATTCAGCAACAGCCCCTACCTAAGTAAGCAGTAGTGGTAAACCGCTAATGGCAGCACCTTGTCCAGTTTTCAGAATATATACTGATGATCAAAGAAAGTGAATCAAGTAATATTTCAACTTCAAATTCATATATATGTTGAAGAATGATTCTTAAAGTCAAAGTTTATTTATTTCTGTTTTAACGGAGGTAGTATAATTCATGAAGTTGAAGAATTTGTACCTGTTCTGGAGTGAGGGTGTACAGCTTTTCGCCAATGCTGAATGAAACATTTGGCATCTTAATTAGAGAGCCTATGGCAATCGATGGATGGCTGATTCTCCAGCTGGGCTTGGTATATATGCTCTCACAAAGCTATTGAACATGTCGAGTTGTATATTATATATGTGTGTATGCAAGATATATATATAATTATATATATATATAGAGAGAGAGAGAGAGAGGGAGAGAGAGATAATTTCATATGAGAACCATAACTAAATGAGAGAGTAAGAAAATAGTTGAATCACATGTGATTTTACACTAAATCACGTGCGAAATCACATGTGATTTTACACTAACGATATCGCGTGAATCACATGTGATTTTACGCTAAAAACACATGTGAATCATGCTAGATCGTTAGTGTAAAATCACATATTTTCTTATTTATTTACCGTTTTCATTTGAACCTCCCTTTATATATATATATATATATATACACAAAGGGTAGTTGTAAGAATCACAAACCAAGAACTCACCTTATTCACATAATCTAGCATTCTCTATTTCAACCACTGTTTTAATGTTTGAACTGCAATAGAAGCAAAATATAACCATCAAATTCAGTTACCTATTTCTCAAGTTGTCAAACGGATTTCCTTGGCAAACTAAGACAATATTTAAGCAGGACCCCTAAACCAGTTTGATTAGTTAAGGCCGCTTAACCGAACATCTAGGAATTACAAATTCCCACCTTTTACATTCAATTAATTATAACAGTTGAATTATGCGTTTCAATAGATTAAAGAACCTTTTTTCTAGTTAATTCAATGGTAAAAGTTACCTGTACATAGATTGATTGCCAATAAAGAAATCCCCCCATATCGAACTGCAGGATATTAATTTGTAAAACACAAAATATGCGTCAATTAACTGTGGTAGCGAAGAAGAGCTTTGGGTGATTTATAGACATACCTGCCAGTAACTAACCCTTTTTAGTCACAGGAACCCCCTATGAAATGAAGTGATTTGGGTCAACACCACCAAAGACAAGCTCACCACCTTCTTCATCATCTTCATTACTATACGGTTAAGCCAAAAAGAGAACACTTGTTCTTTTACAAGGCCTTGGTCTATCATATTATACCTGTGATTTACGAAAGACAAATGGACGAAATTTAAAGCCATATGGATGAGGGGGGAAAATTGGTGAATTAGGGCTTGTTTGTTTTTTCATTTTAAGCTCTTAATCACCACTTATGTCTGATTCGTTTAGCCGTTTCGTAACCATTTCAGGACTGAAATCATACTTCAGACTTCAGCACCTCTTAAAAAACAAACACCACCTTAGTAAATTTCAGATAAATTGCAAACCTCCGACTGAAATTTCCTTAAATTCCATCAAATTTACCCAATACAAACGAAAGGCTTCCTTCTTTAGTCTTCAATGAAATCCTGAAATACAATGCAAGTTATAAACAATAAACATCGACTCACTTGATCTTTGATACAAAGATCTCCAACTTGAACAACATCTTTACTGGAGATCCATAGCTTATTTGCAAAGCATCCCCTAAACGTTACATAGGAAAAAGATAAAAACATCAGGCATTGGTTCCGGTGAGAAGGAGAGTTAAGGTGAGAAGCGTAAGAAGGGATCTCCACCCTTGGATGCACATTAGGATGAGATGCACCGGGAGATACCGGATCAACTCCCTTCTAAAGGGGGCAATTCATGGGCAAGTATGAGATTAAAAGTGATTCAAGGGTCCAGTTCTCTTCTTACGCATCTCACTTTAACTCTTCTTCTCACACGATCTTATGCCCATCAGGCATATACTATTTTTGCACTAACAATAATCAAAACAAACCCTGTGAGTCCCACTCTGGAGTAGGATATGGGGAATGTTAAGATGTATGATGCCCTTATCTCTACCTAATAGTAGTCAACTAGAAATGTGCATTTAATGCAGTGCGATATATCTCCTATTTAAAGTACTTGAGAACTTGAACCCTCAATACCGCTTCATGTTTCGTTCTATTCTCTGTCCCTCTCAATGCTATTTTCATTGTTATGTGTGGTTTTGAAAACTCAAATGCTTTATAATATAGTATAAATAAGTAATGTCTCTGTAAACAAAAACTTGTTATATATATATATATATATATATGTGAATACAGATAACTGAAGTGGGGACGGTATCTAAACTGAAGTGGGGACGGTATCTGGACACTATGCACAAAATTGAAGAACACCCTGGGATCCCTCTATATGGACACTATGCACAAAATACCGGTAATTTGTAACATGCATTCGTGCATATGCACTTATGCATAACATGTAGTCGTTCATAGAAAAAAAGCGCTTGTATGCATTTGTGCATACCGTCTATGCACAAATGCATATTGTCCAAATGGACGGCTCCTAGGGTGATCTTCAATTTTCTTTTTTTTAAGGTTTTCCCTTGAACCTGATCATATATATATATATATATATATATAGGGAAGGGTTCAAACGAGAACACCTTCATTTTACGAGAACGCAAGAACAGTACCCTTTTACTATAGAAAATCACATGTGATACTATTATTCCATCACATATGATATGGGTATATGTGAGTTTTCTTGTAATCATTTTTGAACTAAAATGCATACATTATCAAATGGTTATTACTTTGATATTATACCGGTTTGGTATGTTTAATTTATTACCGTTAACTGCGATACGGTATTTTTACATGCATGTTGTTAGAGATTAACGCATTTGCTAAAATTAATGACGTATGGGTTTAAAAGGTACTTACACAGCAGGAACAGGGTGCGTTAGGACTATGATGGTTCGCGCAAATGATTATATATATTGTGCCCACAAATTCGTTTCGTGTTTGGCGGGGTTATAACCGGTAGGCATTGCAACCCTACCGGGATGTTTGAAATTTTGAGCAACGACTGTTGTGGCAAGTTACCTGGGTGAGAGATTGAACCTGAGTGTTAACATACTACTAACAGATTTAGAGGCTCCCCGACAATTTGGATTGCGCATGGGTGTCAACTATATGTTTAATGATTTTGAAAGGTTTTATCATGAATTGGTTTTATTGCAACTATTGCACTAACAGGGATTTCCTCACTAGACCGTATGATCTAACCCTCATTTTGTTTTAAAAATATGTATTTCAGGGAAAATACATTTAGAAGGTAAAGGAAAGGTGTGAAGGAGTTTTAATTGCAGTTTCATGTGAGAAGCATGTTGATAAATTTTACAAAGTCTACTTTTGATCTTCTTGTTACGAAGTTATATATTTTTTGTGGAAGTATTATTAGCCGAAAGATTTATAGTAGACTTATGGCAATTGTACAGTCTTGTTATTTGGGACCGAATGTGTAGCCCCAACGTGGCGCGTCATATAAAAATTCATGTTATATGTTATTTGAAATTGCGGGTTGTTACACCCACGTACGATATATTGATAACCATATTGTTTTAAGTGTTTAATGTTTTAGATACGATCAATCTTGTTCTTAAAAACATACTTTAGTCAGTAATTGGACAACACCAAAATTTAGGACAAGGTAGAACTTTAAAAACTTGTAGAAAATTTCATATCTTGAATACAAGTTTTTAATGAATATTGTTCAAGCTAGGGTTAATGAATCCTATTTTAAGATGTGAATCCCAGGATCTTTTTATATGATAAGATATTTCGAATATCGGGATTAAACTTTTATAGCCAATTATATGAAAACATTTTCTTTTAACCCATAATAAACAAATAACTTAAAATTAATTACCTCAAAGTTAAGTTTAATTGGGCTCTAAAGATTATCCAAATTAGTTATTGACCCAAATTGAATTTCATCAATAACAGAAAATAATATTAAATAATGTCTCAAACATATCTTCAAATAACTTATAGTGTACTAAAAATAACTTAACAAAACCAAATACTATAAAAGTCACACTAGACAAATGCATTATAATAGAAATTGAGTAATTAAATCAACATATACGATCCAGTTAAATTAAAAGTCAAATATCTTAACTAAATCAATTAGCTCAATTAAATCCTTTGCCTATAAAATAGATATATGATTATAAATCTGTAATGAATCTTGAACCAAATAAATTTATATTTGCCTAAATAAAATTCATTGGTTCAAAATTTGAATTAGACTATTGTATTAAATTTGAATACAATAAATCAGTCATACATGAATTAAATTAATAAATGTTTTCAACTAATAATATTGTAATATCCATATCCATAACAATCCATAATAGTTAATTTAAAAAAAAATGGATGAATATAAAAGCATGTAAATGGATGTAGTGTCCTTGCCTAATTATGCAGTTTGTTTTCTTTTCCCGTCAAAACTAATAAATTTACAATGTATAAACATAAAATAAATACCATAAATTTCAGTATATCAATAAATGCTTAATTAAAATATAAATTGTCATTATTGATAAGATCCATATTTCCAAAACATACTAAAAACTAAATTTTCTATTTATCACATAAATTGACGATGGTATAAAGCATAAGTTAATTAATTACACAAATAAATTATCTAAGCATATGTCATGGAATATATAATATAAAATAAATTTCTTAATTCACAAGGTTATCCAATAAAATACTTAAGATGGATAATATGTATACATGTATCATGTATGCATATTCTATAAAATATAAACCTCCGAGCTAGAGATATAACATAAACACTCATTAACCGAAAAAAACAATATGACCAATTAAATAAATTAATTCCTCAAGTGAAGAAAATCAATTACGATATCTTATATTAAGTTAATTGATTCATCAATTGTAATTCAAAATAAACTCAAGATTGAATACCAAAAATATATAAAATCCATGTTTATATATAACGGATTTAATTCTTAAATTAAATTTGACCTGTCAAAAATTTATAACATGCTTAAATTAAGTTTAAACTGATAATTAAATCTAAATTTTAAAATAATTTAATTGATACATATTTTATATTTAAGAATACATACTTTAAGATAACAAATTACAATATGTACATATTCTATAAAATGACAAGCATTCATACCAAATCATGATAACTAATTTAATTAATCAATTAAATTTGCATGAGTAAAACAATTATAACATTAAAGCACCCCAAAACTGAAAATTAGTAGTTTCCAAAGCTCAAAGGCGAGTCTTATTACCCCTTTTTTGGTTCTAAATCCATGATCAAAATCAAACGAGTAATGCTTAAATTTTATAGCAAAAGTTAAAAAAGGTACAACTTAATATGCACACTGTAATCCTATATATATGCATTACATATTTAATGAGTCAATTATTGCCACTGGATCCATCCACAAGACCACAACCCAATGTGGCACATCCAAATCATGAACAAATGTCAAAAAAATGTCACTTAACACATTGAAACACAATCGCATGAAGGAAAAAGAAATATACGAATTTATGCTATATTTAAAATTTAAGGGTTTTTATTCTATTTTATTTTAATACAGTTTACTTTAGACCAAATTTAAAATAAAATAAAAACTTCAAGATTCAAACCACAATCGTTTTTATGAAAAAATTTAATAATCTAAAACGGTTTATGAACCTATGTTGATTTAGGCTCTGATACCATTTATTATACTTATATGAGATCTGCTTAAGCATATAATAACAAGAATGAAGGCATATGAACATAAACACATAATTAGAAATCGATTTAACATAATACGGTAAATAGTTTAATAGATCTAACTTGGAGCACTCGAGTTATACGCATCAAAGTTCATTGAAGCGGAAGTGGTTATCGTTGCATCTAGATCAAAGTCTTCTAAAGCTCTATACGGTTTGCTTCAGAATGGGGCTGAACTGAATGCATAATTCGTGTAGGCAATAGGGACTTGATCTCCTTTATTTATAGGCCATTGAAACTTAGAGACCCATCCCATAAAGAGTCCTAGTTTATCTATAGATTTGATTTTAAATAATAGAAGATATACACTTACCTTAATGTTAATCATGTAATTAACTTAATGAATTATCCTACTCATTAGGAGATATATATCCTAATATGTGACCGGATTATAACTGATATAAGATTCTCTTGATAAATATAAATGTTAAATCAATTGTCCTTTAATATTTATTACAGATAATGATAAATTCCAATTAATTTCCAACAATCTTAAGATACCCATGACAGCTGAAATGGCAGGAATACCCCTTTCAAGGGTAAATTGCACTTGAGCTTCATGCTCGTCCTTTTGGAGCAAACGACATTGCAATTACATCTCTCTCGGAAACTTGCCACTTCACATTTGAAATCCTATCGCACGGGTTCTTTTGCCCCATGCAAACGACATTGTCCTAAAAACTTGTTGAGACGTTCAAAAGTGTATTATAAACTTATTGAAACACTTTTACATATGAATCATAATTGTTTGATCCTATAAACGTGATTTTATTGTATTGGTATACAGAGAACAAATATAAGAAGACATGACTGACCTTGTCTATAGAAAGTGTGTATTTGTTTTCATAACTACATGTATTTGTTTCATAATGTAAAAGTTTCATATGTATTTTTTTCACAAGATGAAACAAACATATGTGAAATAACATCTTAAATCATAGCATCTGATGAAAAAAAAATATGAAAAAATAATTTTTATATATAGTTTTTACGAGTTTGTAGGATTTAACCGATGAGACGGAGGGAGAGTAATTGAGCATAACTGTAATCTCGCTTCTGTCATATCTTAATTGAATGTAACTTCATGTCGTTATATATATATATATATATATATATATATATATATATATATATATATATATCTATAACGACATGAAGTTACATTCAATTAAGATATGACACATAAAAAGGATTTCCAACAGTTCAAGCGACATAGAGAAATTGGGGGTTTCAAAACTGACCCCAGTCGAAATCTTGAAGATGAACAAAGTTTGAACCCATAAATCAGATTTGAAGAATGGTAGATGAGAAACAATAGGACCGAGATTTTAATTTTGAAGAGAAAGCGAGAGAAGTAACCTGGTACCCGATCATGTTCAGCAAACCGCATATAAGGGGTTTGAATATCATCGTGCAGGGTTCAGGGAGAGATTTCACTGGTTAGATAAGCAATGCCGAATCAAAGAAATAACATATTTGAATAGGGGTGAACATGGTACGGTACCATGTTTTTTTTCCAATACCGTGTACCAACCAATTATAATTGGTATTAAAAAATCTATACCGTGTACCAACCAACTGTAATTGGTACCAACTTAATTAGTACCAACTTATTTCAGTCGGTACGTGTTGGTACCGTATTTATACCAACATCTCAAAGTTCACAAAGGTTAATGTTTAATATAAGTTAATAAACATGATCTGTTGTCCAAAATCTGCTGTCCAAAACATGTCTAAAACTCCAAATTACAAACATGTCTAAAAGACTAAAACCTGCGGTCTAAAACTTGCTTGTTGTCCAAACTATTAAACGTCTTGATGCTATCTGTTATATTGAAATGGGACTAAAGAGTTTTCTAAACACTAAAGTAAACTAAAGACAATAAGTCCCTAAGTAAGTCCCAAACCCAAACTGTTGATCCAAACTCTTTCCAGTGACTTGAATATGATTCCTTCAATACTTAGTGAAAATTCATCTATAAGTTATTGTTCATATTTAGCGATAGCTTATATTGACTACATTTAGTGATCGTTGAAAATAAGGAATAAAGATTTGAAGAACAACAGTCACACCACAAGTCCATTCATCGACACTCGAAGACCAAACTGAAGATAGATATGAACAACTAATGATCTGAAGCGGTTCAATGATAGCAATGCTCGTCTAATCAGAAGTGTGAAATCTTGCAAATGCCTCAGCGACACCTGAAAACTTCATCCTTCTGGTTCAGCGATCAAATGAAGCATTTCAGCGAGATTAGTGTTGATCTTATCCTCGATGCACAAAAGTCAAAACCCCCATACATTGTCAGAAAAGGACGTAAGGATTGTTACTTATGTCCCCATCAAATATGATTTGCTTATTGTTCATGTGCGGCCAAAAGTATGGTTGCTTTTCGCAACAAAGGACAAACATCCTCTACATGTTTGACACGTAGCATGTACCTTTTGTTTTGCATTAAATGCAACAGGTATTAACAGATGGAGGAACCCTCCTTCATGTTCATGCATACTATCTTCTTTCCTTAAACCTCTACTGCTTTTCTTAATCATTCTTGTGCATCAAAACTTAGTGACTTCTTAGTTGTAATAGAATAAGTTTTATACTTGTTCTTATTCCGCTTACAACTATAAATTTGTTTAGTCAATATAAACTAATTTAAAATCCTAAAAATCTTGTGTTTGTATTCAACCTCCTTCTACAAACTGTTTCTATATCCATTGAACTCTTGTAGACTCTTTTGGGACCAACACAAACCTAAAATGAATGTAAAAAACAGAAAAACTATCAAAATGTAAAAACTAAACTGGAAATAATTATTATAGAATACATTTAACTGAATTATCTGTTGTTGTTTTTGTTGTCCACTTTGTTCTTCGATCTGCTCGATGATGTTGGGGAGAGGAGTGTGTGGGGGAGTAGTTTTTGGTGCGTGGGAGAGGTTTAGGGTAGTTTTGATGAAGATGGGAGGGATGAGCGGAATATGGAGAAGATGGTCTATAAGAGGAGTGGGAAAAGGGATGTGGAGAGAAACGGTGTTTTCAGGGGAGTGGGGAAGGTGGGGGTAGGAAGCTTACACAGGAGAGTAAACCAAAGCCGATAACCGTAAAATATTGATTTTTTTAACGGCATCTAAACACACACACGCTTCAGCGGTATCGGGTCTCCATTACGGGCCAACCCACTAATCCGCTGCGACCCGGCCCAACCAAAGGTTGAACCCGACCGGCAGGGAGGTGGATCGCATAGACTGGATCCTCGCGTACCAGCCCCGAACCTGGCCCCTAAGGCCCAAGCCCAAAGTCTGGATATCTCAAAAATGTCAGCCACATGAATCGAACCCTGGTAGTGTGGCTTTCTGTAACACCCTCAAATCTGGAAAAAGCGACTAATTTAAAATTTCTAATATTACATCAGTAAATTACTTCCTCAAACCATAATTAGTAATAAGCCTCTACAACAAACAATTCAAGTCCTATACAAGACCTACTTACGGTTGGGTGTTACTAAACCAATAAGAGTCGCTATCTCCGAATGCAGAAAACGTCACCGAGAGTCTTTATCGTGCCACTCCCTAGCACTCAAGTCCACACGTGTCTCTAGTACCAACCCCCACGATAACCTGATGCACATGCCGACAAAGAAAAATGGTTAGGCTTAACGCCTAGTGAGCTCAAGAGTTTTTAACATATTTATGATTGATTTGAAACCAAAAGATTTGCTTGATAAAATATAATTCTCAAAGGAAATAACCTTATTATAAAAGCAACGTCTTTCCCTAAATTCAATAGTCCCATAATAAAAGCTTTAGACCAAAATGACATTAGAAGAGAATACTTTAAATAGAAATATCCTTTTAATGTAATACCAATTCCAATACTCACACGACCACGATTGAGTTTATAAACGTGGAGATAGAAAACATACATTTAACCATGTTTTATAAATCGTTAACTCATGCGAACCTTTAGAAGGGATAGAACTATCCGAAATTCACGGGGGATTCCCGATCATACCATCTTTGATGAAAGATACAAAAGTAGGCCACTACTTGATGTTGAGCAACTATAAGAGTCAATGGCAACCGGCAACAACCGGCTATGCACTTTAGTACATGGCCCCCGATGACTCCTATGAAAGCCCGCGCAATGGGTCAATGGCAACTGGCAACAACCGATTATGTACCTCAGTACACGACCCTACTAGACCCCTACTAGCGCATACATAGAGTCAATGGCATCCGGTAATGATCCGGATTTTGAAGATGAACAAACACAATGGAATGGTTGGGGAGGATGAAGTATGCTCCAAAAATCGGAGCTATGGAGAAGAAATGGGAGAAAAACAAGTGAAGGTGAAGAAGATATGAGAAATGAGGTGAAAATCCCGTTTTTTCGGAACTTAAAAACATGGAACAGAGGCTAACGCCAGTTAGCTCGTGGGTTGCGTTTTCGCAACTGGCATTGTAACCCACGCGGAGCAAAATAGCTTAGGGCTAGTTATCAAGTTGGTTATGTTTTCGTTACTGGCATTGTAACCCACACTAGCCTTTGTTTGAGAGTAAAGTCCCTTATGCTAGTAATCAAGCTAGTTTCAGTTCCTAACCCACTTCGTAACCAGCTTGACCCACTTTTTCCTCCTTAACTAAACATTACCTTGAGTTTTGAAACGCCAACGCTACAACACCCAAGAACATTCAAAGAAGCTCAATTTAAACCTTAAAGAACTAATATTTAAAGATGAACCCACGATGGAAGATAGTAACAAAATTCCGGGTGTTACAATCCTTCCAACCTTAGAATGATTCCGTCCTCGAAATCTAGCACTTTCGAATACTCAACCTAAAAGAGATGCATTTGACGTTTCCAGAATACCACACCATCCAGAGCACAACTCGGTAGATGACCCGTAATTCATCCTTCTTTATTAGGATGATGACCGAGATTTCAAACCTCAAAGTTACTCCTAATTTACCATTATATTGACCCCTCCACCATTAGAGTCTTAGTTGCCTCCCAACCTTAAGTGACTCCTACTATCTAGAGTGTGACTTATGACCTCAATGGCTCGCTTCCACAATTGATGTCCAACATGAATTTACTCTTAAATTTTATATCAACCTCTATCAAACTGGGACGTTTTTCTCTCTTGCATTCTACCTTTCGATATTTTTCACAAAACTCAACCGACTATAACTGAACCCATTCTCTTCGAACCAGATTACCCACTATCATGTCGACCTTACCCGGATGGTAAAGGAATCATGGATAACTAGTTCTAAAAAGACAGCTCGTGCGATATTTTAACTTTAAATAATCCAAGTCTCTTCGAATAACAGTTTCCGCTTAAGGTCTACCTTAACATTCACACTAAATTTCTCTAAGACTCAATACCGTGTAAGATTTACAGTCATTTCCGTGATGAACGCTATTCACTAGCTCGGTCCAGATCCACACCACCGTAAACCAAAAGCTAGAATAACACAAAGCATGCCAAACCCCAAAGAACTATCAGACTTTCTTAGCAACTCAAATGATCCTTATCAAACATCACTATTCACTAAAATCTATTCTCCTCAAGTTCACCGCATAAAGCTTTCGAACACTTACTAAGATTCAATTTAGGTACCCCAAATACAACAATGC
The DNA here is from genome assembly GCA_036898165.1 of Silybum marianum. Classification (NCBI taxonomy): domain Eukaryota; kingdom Viridiplantae; phylum Streptophyta; class Magnoliopsida; order Asterales; family Asteraceae; genus Silybum; species Silybum marianum. The sequence goes on along the minus strand of CM072528.1, from coordinate 48,457,922 downwards.
TTCTTGACCTCAAGAAAATCATAAGTTGACACCTAAGTTTGTAAAAGGTCAGTACCACAAGTATGCATTGGCCGACAACGTCATCCCAGAGTTGACACTTAATATGGGATGTCGAATCCCATAATTACCACACTTTAGTACTTGATCCCACGATTCTTTCCAATCGCGCTGAAACATCAAAGCTTTCTTCCCAATCTATGGACAACTCAACAAATCGTCCCCAATCACTAAAGCTCACCAAGATGAACATCCTTATCACACAAACACCAACCAAACAACTCCTTGAAGCAATCAATCCCATAAACTTTGACCCGAAGGTTGATGAAACAAAAAGATCATCACATAAAATAACCCGGAGTGCTTCAAAGTCTACTATTTCCAAAAGCTTCTATATACACCGATCGTTCAAACTAAATTCTCAATTCACAAGCCAGACAATCATTACTAAATTCACGGAAACTCATCGTCCCACATATGCAATATCCACCACAACATGACGTTTACAATTAAGGTTTCCTAATGAGTTCAAGGTTTTACAAGTATATGACTAAGCAAATATGCCAATTTTATTTATCAAAGATTTAACAAACATGAAATCTTTATAACCATTTCACACATGTATTGCCATCATGTATGTAAGAGAAATTCATGCACTAAAATAGAGTGCTACAAAATGTTTGTGCCAAATCATCCAAATGTTTCCTTCTTTTAGTCTTAAGAAGTCACAAAGTAAAGTTTCTCAACAATGATAACATGCATCCAATTACTTTTTCAAAACTATCCAACCGTTATATGCATGCATCTGGGTCACCTTATGAAATCAACTTGATTTGGGTTTCAAATTTGAAGCCAATTAACAAAATGCTCACGCTTTTCCAGAATGTTGGCTACATAAATTAAGATGCTACAATTAGAATGTATGCAAACTCTATGCAACAAAAGGTTCCCATTAGAATGTATGCAAACTCACGCTTTTTACTTTTTTTCTTCTCTAATGTAATTAGTTATTACATGTTTGGGTCTTTAATACAATACTAAATTATTTTTGGTTTCTATTAGATGCTAATTTGATGTCTTTTTTATCTACTAATTTTATGATCTGCTACTATATACTTAATAAAAATGGGCCCAATATTTCTTGCGGGCCATGTGGGTGCGCCCGACTCACCCTCCCCCAAGGACGACCTTCCTTAGGGTCGGTTTTATTTGATTTTACCGTGTTGATTGAGCGTCATTATGCTTAACTGTTGCAAACGTCTTTGTGCTTATTTGTTATTGTTTGGGAACACATTGATGTCTATTTTGCATTAAATTGGTTGCCACCATTAGGCAAACAGTAGGCTTCGATCACTACCATCACTGGATTTTATCATCTGCGGGCACACACAAAATGTTCGTAACATGCCCAAATCAAAAGACCGATTGTCACGGTCGGTGAGTCACCTCCTGCTAAGCGTGGATAAGCATGAGAATGGGGCGGGGACCCTAATCCCCATCCCCATCCCCGTCCCTTATCCCAATATCCATCCTGTTCCTACCGGCGAATATGATCACTTCTCTGGCCTCGAGGGGGAACGAGGATCCCCAACAAGGAATCGTGGAGTTTTTTCCCTATTAACATAAGATGTTTTACATCATATATGTTAAAGACCATACTCGATTGATAATGTTTCATGTTTAAATCTTACATATAATCAAAATTTGCTTTTATAGAATATCAAATATTTATATGTGAAAAAATCACAATATCATACCTAATTGTTTGATAAAACGCTTTCGGCTTTCAACGTTTTTTTATCTAAAAAAGGTAAAACAAGTCAAAAAAATATATATAGGAAGAAATGCCAAAATAATATTTTTAATCTAAAAGATATTAATATATTTATAATAAAAATATATAATATATTTATAATAAAAATAATATTTAATATTCGGGGATGGAGGGGGCATGCACCACGTTACCCGACCCCGTGTAACACCCTAAAAGTAAGAGATAATTTAAACCAAAACAAAATTACGGAATAAAGCTTAATATCGTAGTGATCGCCCAATAATGGGAAAAAAGTAATAGAGTTTACATCTATAAATGGATACTAGGACAACAACCTATTAACCTATACAAATCTGAAATATAGATTATGTTCGGGTGTAGCTAAAATCCTCAAAATGAATATATTAGTAACTCCAAAATATGCACTTGAAAGGGCCTTCCCAAAATATGCCTCAACCGGCAACTGCTTCTCACTTAATCCTTGGAAGCTCTGCTAATACGATCACCTGATATACATGTCATTTGAGAAAATGTTGTTAGGTTCGATTCAACAAGATCAACGAGGAATTCATATACAAATCATTGAGTCGAATGTTTTATTATTGAAAGCTTTCTAAGGAACTACAAACGCGAAAGTAATTAAACGACTCTCATTAACGAATCCTCTAACCCTAGACTGCTTTATATAGTAGGTGTCTACTACAATAGTAGGTGTCTATTACAATCCAAGAGGTTGTTATATTCATTTACATCAACGATTTCGACCCTCAAAAAGAAACTAAGAGGTTGTTACTAAACACTTATCTTCATAAGCGTTTACTAGTTCAATTACTTTGCTAAATGAACAAAAATGATCGAGAATCTTACCTCGTAAGAAGGAAGACAATGATGAAAAGTCTTACCGGTAAACGCTTAACGGGTTTTGAGACAATTATTGACAATCCATATTGGTTTTAACTAGATGATTTCATTATCATAAGAAAAGGGAAATGATTGAGTGTCGTTTTTCACTAATAATAGAGTTTGGGATAATACATCTAACTAAAAAAGTAAACCCTATATTTTTCATAACGAGAATAATTAAATATTCAACGCTACTGAATTTGACAACCACAACCCATATCCATCATAGACATCAAAATCGATCACACTACTTAATTGAGTAAGTGATTATCTTGTATATATATACTCGTTTAGGATTCACACGTGTTTGGTTGGTCGGATAAAAAATACTTCGAATACCTTTTAAAAAATCTCAATCCAACTCAAAAAAAAAAAATCCAACCAAACTGTGCAAGTTTGGTTGCACTGAACTACTAGATTTGAATTATTATGAAATCATGTTAATTGGATTAAGAATTGCAGAAGATATCATTCTGTATATCAACAAGTTTGAAAGCTTAAGAACTTGATATTCTCTAAATGTATATATGTAACAGCCAGCATCATGCATCATACAACAACATCTAATACCTTCATTTCTGCTGCTAATTCTCTTCAGATTTCTCTGGCCCAATTTCAGTCTGCAAGAAAGATTCAAAACCGACCACCTTCTCTATATTATCTGCATTCTTTCATATCATCCTTGCTATTAACAGTTTCATCCTGTAATCCATAATAATCAAAGAGAATGACCATACTACACAACTTCATGATGATTTAATTGATCAAAAATCAAAAACCCACCTGCATTTTATAAGTAGTGATCTCAGGAACAACTGCTGTTTTTCCTTTGGTCTTCTTTGTTTTCCCTGACTCAACTTTAGTCTATGAAAGAAATTAAGATATACTACTATTATAGACTAATTATAATGTCAGAAAAAGAGACTATTTAGTGAGTAAATTAAGATTAAATTAATTAACTAAATGTATTTTCACCCCCAACCTCATTCTTGTCTGTGCGGTCCATGTACCAAACACACCCTAATAATTAACGGTTGAAATTGAACCCAAATTCATATTCCATTAGTCACTTTGCTTCTTTTCCTTTTTCTATTTTTTGGGTCTCACCTTCTAGTCTTATTCTCTTTCCGTTTAAATTCCGATAGAAAATTTACATTTAATCAACTGCAGGTTTGACATTTTCACAAGGGGACTACCGAAGCACATAACAAAGGAGGATGAGGAAGATGGCAGAGGGAAAGAAGGCATCCCTTTGAGACGGCAAGATCTAACCGTATGAGATCTCTCCATAATCCATTTTTTATGATTCTTCCTCATATTGGTACAACAGGAAAGAAATGAAATTTCTTTCGTTGGCGAATTATTTATCTAGGAAAGAAATCAGTTTTAGGATACTTTCTTATGTAATTGTAAGCACATTAGTTTATACAAATACATCATTTTTTTTCTTTCTTATTTCATCTTGCAAGCCTATCTGGTTACAAGTCTATTCTTTGTGGCTTCCAATCCTCTTGTTGAAGCTACACAAGAAATGGAAAGATTTGTGGTTGATGTTTCCTGTATTCTGGGTTCAATTTTAGCCATTAATTAATTATTAGGTGTGTTTGGTACATGGGCCGCACAGACAAGAATAAGGTTGGGTGTGAAAATACATTTAGTTAACTAATTTAATCTTAATTTATTCACTAAATAATCTCTTTTTCTGACATTATAATTAGTCTATAATAGTAGTATATCTTAATTTCTTTCATAGACTAAAGTTGAGTCAGGGAAAACAAAGAAGACCAAAGGAAAAACAGCAGTTGTTCCTGAGATCACTACTTATAAAATGCAGGTGGGTTTTTGATTTTTGATCAATTAAATCATCATGAAGTTGTGTAGTATGGTCATTCTCTTTGATTATTATGGATTACAGGATGAAACTGTTAATAGCAAGGATGATATGAAGAATGCAGATAATATAGAGAAGGTGGTCGGTTTTGAATCTTTCTTGCAGACTGAAATTGGGCCAGAGAAATCTGAAGAGAATTAGCAGCAGAAATGAAGGTATTAGATGTTGTTGTATGATGCATGATGCTGGCTGTTACATATATACATTTAGAGAATATCAAGTTCTTAAGCTTTCAAACTTGTTGATATACAGAATGATATCTTCTGCAATTCTTAATCCAATTAACATGATTTCATAATAATTCAAATCTAGTAGTTCAGTGCAACCAAACTTGCACAGTTTGGTTGGATTTTTTTTTTTTGAGTTGGATTGAGATTTTTTAAAAGGTATTCGAAGTATTTTTTATCCGACCAACCAAACACGTGTGAATCCTAAACGAGTATATATATACAAGATAATCACTTACTCAATTAAGTAGTGTGATCGATTTTGATGTCTATGATGGATATGGGTTGTGGTTGTCAAATTCAGTAGCGTTGAATATTTAATTATTCTCGTTATGAAAAATATAAGGTTTACTTTTTTAGTTAGATGTATTATCCCAAACTCTATTATTAGTGAAAAACGACACTCAATCATTTCCCTTTTCTTATGATAATGAAATCATCTAGTTAAAACCAATATGGATTGTCAATAATTGTCTCAAAACCCGTTAAGCGTTTACCGGTAAGACTTTTCATCATTGTCTTCCTTCTTACGAGGTAAGATTCTCGATCATTTTTGTTCATTTAGCAAAGTAATTGAACTAGTAAACGCTTATGAAGATAAGTGTTTAGTAACAACCTCTTAGTTTCTTTTTGAGGGTCGAAATCGTTGATGTAAATGAATATAACAACCTCTTGGATTGTAATAGACACCTACTATTGTAGTAGACACCTACTATATAAAACAGTCTAGGGTTAGAGGATTCGTTAATGAGAGTCGTTTAATTACTTTCGCGTTTGTAGTTCCTTAGAAAGCTTTCAATAATAAAACATTCGACTCAATGATTTGTATATGAATTCCTCGTTGATCTTGTTGAATCGAACCTAACAACATTTTCTCAAATGACATGTATATCAGGTGATCGTATTAGCAGAGCTTCCAAGGATTAAGTGAGAAGCAGTTGCCGGTTGAGGCATATTTTGGGAAGGCCCTTTCAAGTGCATATTTTGGAGTTACTAATATATTCATTTTGAGGATTTTAGCTACACCCGAACATAATCTATATTTCAGATTTGTATAGGTTAATAGGTTGTTGTCCTAGTATCCATTTATAGATGTAAACTCTATTACTTTTTTCCCATTATTGGGCGATCACTACGATATTAAGCTTTATTCCGTAATTTTGTTTTGGTTTAAATTATCTCTTACTTTTAGGGTGTTACACGGGGTCGGGTAACGTGGTGCGTGCCCCCTCCATCCCCGAATATTAAATATTATTTTTATTATAAATATATTATATATTTTTATTATAAATATATTAATATCTTTTAGATTAAAAATATTATTTTGGCATTTCTTCCTATATATATATTTTTGACTTGTTTTACCTTTTTTAGATAAAAAACGTTGAAAGCCGAAAGCGTTTTATCAAACAATTAGGTATGATATTGTGATTTTTTCACATATAAATATTTGATATTCTATAAAAGCAAATTTTGATTATATGTAAGATTTAAACATGAAACATTATCAATCGAGTATGGTCTTTAACATATATGATGTAAAACATCTTATGTTAATAGGGAAAAAACTCCACGATTCCTTGTTGGGGATCCTCGTTCCCCCTCGAGGCCAGAGAAGTGATCATATTCGCCGGTAGGAACAGGATGGATATTGGGATAAGGGACGGGGATGGGGATGGGGATTAGGGTCCCCGCCCCATTCTCATGCTTATCCACGCTTAGCAGGAGGTGACTCACCGACCGTGACAATCGGTCTTTTGATTTGGGCATGTTACGAACATTTTGTGTGTGCCCGCAGATGATAAAATCCAGTGATGGTAGTGATCGAAGCCTACTGTTTGCCTAATGGTGGCAACCAATTTAATGCAAAATAGACATCAATGTGTTCCCAAACAACAACAAATAAGCACAAAGACGTTTGCAACAGTTAAGCATAATGACGCTCAATCAACACGGTAAAATCAAATAAAACCGACCCTAAGGAAGGTCGTCCTTGGGGGAGGGTGAGTCGGGCGCACCCACATGGCCCGCAAGAAATATTGGGCCCATTTTTCTTAAGTATATAGTAGCAGATCATAAAATTAGTAGATAAAAAAGACATCAAATTAGCATCTAATAGAAACCAAAAATAATTTAGTATTGTATTAAAGACCCAAACATGTAATAACTAATTACATTAGAGAAGAAAAAAAGTAAAAAGCGTGAGTTTGCATACATTCTAATGGGAACCTTTTGTTGCATAGAGTTTGCATACATTCTAATTGTAGCATCTTAATTTATATAGCCAACATTCTGGAAAAGCGTGAGCATTTTGTTAATTGGCTGCAAATTTGAAACCCAAATCAAGTTGATTTCATAAGGTGACCCAGATGCATGCATATAACGGTTGGATAGTTTTGAAAAAGTAATTGGATGCATGTTATCATTGTTGAGAAACTTTACTTTGTGACTTCTTAAGACTAAAAGAAGGAAACATTTCGATAATTTGGCACAAACATTTTGTAGCACTCTATTTTAGTGCATGAATTTCTCTTACATACATGATGGCAATACATGTGTGAAATGGTTATAAAGATTTCATGTTTGTTAAATCTTTGATAAATAAAATTGGCATATTTGCTTAGTCATATACTTGTAAAACCTTGAACTCATTAGGAAACCTTAGTTGTAAACGTCATGTTGTGGTGGATATTGCATATGTGGGACGATGAGTTTCCGTGAATTTAGTAATGATTGTCTGGCTTGTGAATTGAGAATTTAGTTTGAACGATCGATGAGTTTCCGTGAGTTTCCGTGTTTTTAAGGATTTCCATATTATATGGTCCCTCCAAGTGTGATCACATACCAACCGGTTTCTTGGAGTCTTTATCATTCAAAATCTGATATGAATCTCTAACCTTTCATCACTCATAAGATATATAAGACAATTTATAGTCTCAAGTTTGGCTTAGATATCTCATGACTCAAATGGTTAGAGTATCTACTCAATCTGCTTGCATCAAGCTTCTCATATCCCTAATACATCCTCAATGAGTAATATCTTCTTCTTTATCATCAATAGTGTGGTTGTATCATAGTCATCACACAATGCATTTAACATTTATATTGCACTAATTAATATGATTAAGCTATATCAAGTACAAGTGCATGTATCGGTGGATTCACAATGACATTGGCCAGATGTAATTGTCAATGCACCATACATAAGGGTCCTTATTTTAACACAGTTTACTTTAGACCAAATTTAAAACACAATAAAAAACTTCAAGATTCAAACCACAATCGTTTTTATGAAAAAAAATTTAATAATCTAAAACGGTTTATGAACCTATGTTGATTTAGGCTCTGATACCATTTGTTATACTTATATGAGATCTTATATGAGATCTACTTAAGCATATAATAACAAGAATGAAGGCATATGAACATAAACACATAATTAGAAATCGCTTTAACATAATACGGTAAATAGTTTAATAGATCTAACCTGGAGCACTCGAGTTATACGCATCAAAGTTCATTGAAGCGAAAGCGGTTATCATTGCGTCTAGATCGAAGTCTTCTAAAGCTCTATACGGTTTGCTTCAGAATGGGGCTGAACTGAATGCATAATTCGTGTAGGCAATAGGGACTTGATCTCCTTTATTTATAGGCCATTGAAACTTAGAGACCCATCCCATAAGGAGTCCTAGTTTATCTATAGATTTGATTTTAAATAATAGAAGATATACACTTACCTTAATGTTAATCATGTAATTAACTTAATGAATTATCCTACTCATATTACGAGATATATATCCTAATATGTGACCGGATTATAACTGATATAAGATTCTCTTGATAAATATAAATGTTAAATCAATTGTCCTCTAATATTTATTACAGATAATGATAAAGTCCAATTAATTTCCAACAATCTTAAGATACCCATGACAGCTGAAATGGCAAGAATACCCCTTTCAAGGGTAAATTGCACTTGAGCATCATGCTCGTCCTTTTGGAGCAAACAACATTGCAATTACATCTCTCTCGGAAACTTGCCACTTCACATTCGAAATCCAGTATCGCACGAGTTCTTTTGCCTCATGCAAACAACATTGTCCTAAAAACTTGTTAAGACGTCCAAAAGTGTATTATATAAAATTATTGAAACAGTTTTGCATCGGAATCATAATTGTTTGATCCTATAAACCTGATTTTATTGTATTGGTATACAAAGAACAAATATAAGAAGACATGACTGACCTTGTCTATAGAAAGTATGTATTTGTTTTCATAAGTACATGTATTTGTTTCATAATGTAAAAGTTTCACATGTATTTTTTTAACATGTAATTTTTTCACAAGATGAAACAAACATATGTGAAATAACATCTTAAATCATAGCATTTGATGAAAAAAAATCATGAAAAAATAATTTATATATATAGTTTTTACGAGTTTGTAGGATTCATCCAGTATGTAAATGAACCAACATCTATATATATATATATATATATATATATATATATATATATAACGACATCAAGTTACATTCAATTAAGATATGACACATAAAAAGGATTTCCAACAGTTCAAGCGACAAAGAGAAATTGGGGGTTTCAAAACTGAACCCAGTCGAAATCTTGAATATGAACAAAGTTTGAACCCATAAATCAGATTTGAAGAAAGGTATATGAGAAACAATAGGACCGAGATTTTAATTTTGAAGAGAAAGCGAGAGAAGTAACCTGGTACCCGATCATGTTCAGCATACCGCATATAAGGGGTTTGAATATCATCGTGTAGGGTTCAGGGATAGATTTCACTGGTTAGATAAGCAATGCCGAATCAAAGAAATAACATATTTGAATAGGGGTGAACATGGTACGGTACCATGTTTTTTCCCAATACCGTGTACCAACCAATTATAATTGGTATTCAAAAATCTATACCATGTACCAACCAACTGTAATTGGTACCAACTTAATTAGTACCAACTTATTTCAGTCGGTACGTGTTGGTACCGTATTTATACCAACATCTCAAAGTTCACAAAGGTTAATGTTTAATATAAGTTAATAAACATGATCTGTTGTCCAAAATCTGCTGTCCAAAACATGTCTAAAACTTCAAATTACAAACATGTCTAAAAGACTAAAACCTGCGGTCTAAAACTTGCTTGTTGTCCAAACTATTAAACATCTTGATGCTATCTGTTATATTGAAATGGGACTAAAGAGTTTTCTAAACACTAAAGCAAACTAAAGACAATAAGTCCCTAAGTAAGTCCCAAACCCAAACTGTTGATCCAAACTCTTTCCAGTGACTTGAATATGATTCCTCCAATACTTAGTGAACATTCCATCTATAAGTTGTTGTTCGTATTCAGCGATAACTTACACTGACTACATTCAGCGATCGTTGAAAATCAGGAACAACACCTTATCCCTGAAGATCTGAAGAACAACAGTCACACCACAAGTCCATTCATCGACACTCGAAGACCAAACTGAAGATAGAGTTGAACAACTAATGATCTGAAGTGGTTCAATGATAGCAATGCTCATCTAATCAGAAGTGTGAAATCTTGCAAATGCCTCAGCGACACCTGAAAACTTCATCCTTCTGGTTCAGCGATCAAATGAAGCATTTCAGCGAGATTAGTGTTGATCTTATCCTCGATACACAAAAGTCAAAACCCCCATACCTTGTCAAAAAAGGATGTAAGGATTGTTATTTATGTCCCCATCAAATCTGATTTGCTTACTGTTCATGTGCGGCCAAAAGTATGGTTGCTTTTTGGAACAAAGGACAAACATCCTCTAACATGTTTGACACGTAGCATGTACTTTTTGTTTTGCATTAAATACAACAGGTATAAATAGATGAATGAACCCTCCTTCATGTTCATGCATACTATCTTCTTTCCTTAAATCTCTGCTGCTTTTCTTACTCATTCTTGTGCATTAAAACTTAGTGACTTCTTAGTTGTAATAGAATAGGTTTTATACTTGTTTTTATTCCGCTTACAACTGTAAATTTGTTTAGTCAATATAAACTAATTTAAAAAGCTAAAAATCTTGTGTTTGTATTCAACCCATTCTACAAACTGTTTCTATATCCATTGAACTCTTGTAGACTCTTTTGGGACCAACACAAACCCAAAGTGAATGTAAAAAACAGAAAAAAATGTAAAGAACCTATCAAATGACTGGAACCCTAGCCATGGAAGAACATATCAAATGACTAAAACAACGATTTGAAGCCCAGAGTGAGAATATGACGAAGATATGCAAACTATGATGGAATTGGCTGATAGAATGAAAGGATTGTTGAATTGGGATATAATCGGGGCGGATCAATATTTTTGTATATTGTGATCACCTTTAAGTTAGATCAAAGGGGTGCAAAATCGTCAGACGTGTTTTTAGTCTAATCCCAACGTTTAGAAAAAATTTAAAGTTTTTTTGGTTGATCTCGAGAGATTTTTTTAGTGTTTTTATCAATTTCGAAAGACTTTCGTTTTTTCTCATCGATTTCAAGAGACCTTTTTGGTTTTTTGGCTGATTTAAAGAGATTTGTTTGGTTTTTGATTGATTTCAATATATTTTTTTGTATTAGGCAACAATCGACTAGGATTATGGGATCAAAACATTTACTGTAGGGAATGAAGTGAGAAGCTAAGAAAAATAAAAATTTAACCTTTAAAATTTTTTATTTTTTCCTTTTAATGGGCTCCTTCCCCCCATTGATTGTAAGCTACCTCCGCCGCCGGATCTAATTCAACCAAGAGCTTGAAGATGAAAAACACATCATTGCATCATCTGTTGTTGTTGTCCACTTTGTTCTTCGATCTTCTCGATGATGTTGGGGAAAGGAGTGGGTGGGGGAGTAGTTTTTGGGGCATGGGAGAGGTTTAGGGTAGTTTTGATGAAGATGGGAGGGATGAGCGGAATGTGGAGAAGATGGTCTATAAGAGGAGTGGGAAAAGGGACGTGGAGAGAAACGGTGTTTTCAGGGGAGTGGGGAAGGTGGGGGAAGGAAGCTTACACAGGAGAGTAAACCAAAGCCGATAACCGTAAAATATTGATTTTTTTAACGGCATCTAAACGCACACACGCTCCAGCGGTATTGGGTCTCCATTACGGGCCAACCCACTAATCCGCTGCGACCCGGCCCAACCAAAGGCTGAACCCGACCGGCAGGGACGTGGATCCCATAGACTGGATTCTCCGTACCAGCCTCGAACCTGGCCCCTAAGGCCCATGCCCAAAGTCTGGATATCTCAAAAATGTCAGCCGCAGGAATCGAACCCTGGTAGTGTGGCTTTCACCCCACACCCCCAGGGATGTTACCTATCCCAACTGAGCTAACACCCTTTGATGTAAAATATTGAATTTAATGCGTCAGGATTAATCTAAGATATAATTTGAATGTTGGAGATTTAACCAAAGCCGATAACTGTAAAATATCGAATTTAAAGGGTCATGATTTAATCTAAGATAAAATTTAAACGTTGGAGATTAAACTCAGTCACCGTGCTTGGTATATATATAAAATTTGTTCTGTAAAATATTGAATTTAAAGGGTCATGATTTAATCTAAGATAAATTTGAACGTTGGAGATTAAACTCACTCACCGTGCTTAGTATATATATATATATATATATAATTTGTTCTGTAAAATATTGACTTTAAAGGATCATGATTTAATCTAAGATATAATTTGAACTTTTTGGAGATTAAACTCACTCACCGTGCTTAGTATATATATAATTTGTTGGCTTTTCATATCAACTCATGTTAAAGTTTTCCATAACCATTTAAATCTTTTACGATTAAACCATACTTTTTCGAAACCATCATTTTAGAATAATAAACCAATGTTGGTTATAACTTGAGATTTTGTTCTTGTTTTAAAGATATGGGAGTATTTAAGATTCACGTACTCAATATTAAGTAACAAAAATCAATAATGAATGGAAAAACAAGGGCAATAATGACATTTTAAATTAAATATAAGTTGAACCGTCTCATATAATTGATAACTTTTTTTCAAATTGTAGGAGCTTTCTTAATTCATAACAAAAAATCGGGTACATTATAATACAAAAAGGTTGACTAAATGCACCTCTGCCTACTAATTTTGTTCTTACACTCATCAACATCAAAAATTACTTTTTAATTTTTCATTGCACGATTTAATTTGATTCGATTCCTACATAAATAGGGATGCATATAACAAGAGACATAAAAGATAGAATTCATTGTCTGATAAATTAATCAAAAAAGTCAGTGAAAAATGAATGACAAAGAATATATATCAAGATTTTCTATGCTTTCATACTCGATAAGAACTTAGACAAATAATAAGCAATACTATAAAATGACGAGTGATTAGCTTTTTACTTTTTTTCTTCTCTAATGTAATCAGTTATTACATGTTTGGGTCTTTAATACAATACTAAATTATTTTTCGTTTCTATTAGATGCTAATTTGTTGTCTTTTTTATTTACTAATTTTATGATCTGCTACTATATACTTAAGAAAAATGGGCCCAATATTTCTTGTGGGCCATGTGGGTGCGCCCGACTCGCCCTCCCCCAAGGACGACCTTCCTTAGGGTCGGTTTTATTTGATTTTACCGTGTTGATTGAGCGTCATTATGCTTAACTGTTGCAAACGTCTTTGTGTTTATTTGTTATTGTTTGCGAACTCAAAGATGTCTATTTTGCATTAAATTGGTTGCCGCCATTAGGCAAACAACAGGCTTCGATCACTACCATCACTGGATTTTATCATCTGCGGGCACACACAAAATGTTCGTAACATGCCTGAATCAAAAGACCGATTTTCACGGTCAGTGGGTCACCTCCTGCTAAGCGTGGATAGGCATGAGAATGGGTGGGGACTCTAATCCCCATCCCCGTCCCTTATCCCAATATCTATCCTGTTCCTACCGGCGAATATGATCACTTCTCTGACCTCGACGGGGAACGAGGATCCCCAACGGGGAATCGTGGAGTTTTTTCCCTATTAACATAAGATGTTTTACATCATATATGTTAAAGACCATACTCGATTGATAATGTTTCATGTTTAAATCTCACATATAATCATAATTTGCTTTTATAGAATATCAAATATTTATATGTGAAAAAATCACAATATCATACCTAATTGTTTGATAAAACGCTTTCGGCTTTCAACGTTTTTTTATCTAAAAAAGGTAAAACAAGTCAAAAAATTGTATATAGGAAGAAATGTCAAAATAATATTTTTAATCTAAAAGATATTAAATCTAATTATGTATAAATAATATATTTATAATAAAAATATATAATATATTTAATATTCGGGGACGGAGGGGGCATGGACCACGTTACCCGACCCCGTGTAACACCCTAAAAGTAGGAGACAATTTAAATCGAAACAAAATTATGGAATAAAGCTTAATATCGTAGTGATCGCCCAATAATGGGAAAAAAGTAATAGAGTTTACATCTATAAATGGATACTAGGACAACAACCTATTAACCTATACAAATCTGAAATATAGATTATGTTCGGGTGTTGCTAAAATCCTCAAAATGAATATATTAGTAACTCCAAAATATGCACTTGAAAGGGCCTTCCCAAAATATGCCTCAACCGGCAACTGCTTCTCACTTAATCCTTGGAAGCTCTGCTAATACGATCACCTGATATACATGTCATTTGAGAAAATGTTGTTAGGTTCGATTCAACAAGATCAACGAGGAATTCATATACAAATCATTGAGTCGAATGTTTTATTATTGAAAGCTTTCTAAGGAACTACAAACGCGAAAGTAATTAAACGACTCTCATTAACGAATCCTCTAACCCTAGACTGCTTTATATAGTAGGTGTCTATTACAATAGTAGGTGTCTATTACAATCCAAGCCCAAGCCCATAAGCCCAAAACACTATATGGAATATTTCGATAAATTTCTTCTTTCTTTATGAAACTTTCTAAACTTAGGACTTATGGTCCTAACAAATGTGTTAGGCTTAACGCCTAATGAAAACAAACAATTGATGATTAAAGCTATAAAACTTTGAAATATAAAAAATAGCTTAAAACCGTTGAATTTTAAATTTAACTCACGCTTGTCCTTGGAAGGGTGTAAAACATTCGAATTACCACTAGTCGTGACGGGACACAAAGGTAAGTCACGAACTAATGTTATAGAGCGTCACATAAACGGCTGGTAGCCATTGATATCAACCAAAGCCAATATTATAGTCATTTGTGCACATAAGATCTTGCCTCAAGAGTTACACAATTTATCACATGCCTATTCCGAGAAGTGAAACGATGAATGAAAATTATACAATTTATGACAATTCCTATTTCCAATTCATAAACAAGATAGTACAATCCTTCACATAAATAAATCTATGTTACGAGAGTTTAGATATAATTAATACATACTTGAACAATGAAAGTATACTATCCTTCACTATCCTGTTTTATTTATGTACAAAAAATACATTTGTTCCTATTTCCTATCCTGTTTTATTTATGTTACGAGAGTTTAGATACAAATCTATGATTTTTTTTATCTTAATTAACAATTTTTGAGAGATGTGCTAAAACAACTATTTTTACGTTATAAAGTAATAAATTGTCTTCTCCATAGGTCTGCTAATGTCTAGATCTTTATAGACGTTTATGGGTGTTCGTTTTGGTTGATATGTTCATTTACATCAACGATTTCGACCCTCAAAAAGTAACTAAGAGGTTGTTACTAAACACTTATCTTGATAAGCGTTTACCAGTTCAATTACTTTGCTAAATGAACAAAAATGATCGAGAATCTTACCTCGTAAGAAGGAAGACAATGATGAAAAGTCTTACCGGTAAACGCTTAACGGGTTTTGAGACAATTATTGACAATCCATATTGGTTTTGACTAGATGATTTCATTATCATAAGAAAAGGGAAATGATTGAGTGTCGTTTTTCACTAATAATAGAGTTTGAGATAATACATCTAACTAAAAAAGTAAACCCTATTTATTTCATAACGAGAATAATTAAATATTCAACGCTACTAAATTTGACAACCACAACCCATATCCATCATAGACATCAAAATCGATCACACTACTTAATTGAGTAAGTGATTATCTTGTATATATATACTCGTTTAGGATTCACACGTGTTTGGTTGGTCGGATAAAAAATACTTCGAATACCTTTTAAAAATTCTCAATCCAACTCAAAATAAAAAAATACAATCCAACCAAACTGTGCAAGTTTGGTTGCATTAAACTACCAGATTTGAATTATTATGAAATCATGTTAATTGGATTAAGAATTGCAGGAGATATCATTCTGTATATCAACAAGTTTGAAAGCTTAAGAACTTGATATTCTCTAAATGTATATATGTAACAGCCAACATCATGCATCATACAACAACATCTAATACCTTCATTTCTGCTTCTTATTCTCTTCAGATTTCTCAGGCCCAGTTTCAGTCTGCAAGAAAGATTCAAAACCGACCACCTTCTCTATATTATCTGCATTCTTCATATCATCCTTGCTATTAACAGTTTCATCCTGTAATCCATAATAATCAAAGAGAATGACCATACTACACAACTTCATGATGATTTAATTGATCAAAAATCAAAAATGAAAAACCAATCTGCAATTTCCAAATTTTCTGTCTCGTTTTCACTATATTGAGCTTTACATTGTCATGAATAATGGAATTGCAGTCTTTCCAATTGTTCATTCCTGGGGAGAGGAAGAAGCAGATAGAGCAAAGGCCTCCTTCATTTACGAAAATAGATAGATAAGTAATCATCTGCTTCCGGAAGAAATCGAAGATCTCAGGAATAGATGTTGTTTTTCCTTTGGTCTTCTTTGTTTTTCCAGACTCAACTTCAGTCTATGAAAGAAATTAAGATATATTACTGTTATAGACTAATTATAATGTCAGAAAAAGAGACTATTTAGTAAATAAATTAAGATTAAATTAATTAACTAAATGTATTTTCACCCCCAACCTCATTCTTGTCTGTGCGGTCCATGTACCAAACACACCCTAATAATTAATGGCTGAAATTGAACCCAAATTCATATTCCAGTAGTCACTTTTTTTTTTTTTTTTTTCCTTTTTCTATTTTTTAGGTCTCACCTTCTAGTCTTATCCGCTTTCCGTTTAAATTCCCTTGGAAATTTTACATTTAATCAACAGGTTTGACATCTTCACAACGGTGCTACCGAAGCACATAACAGAGGAGGATGAGGAAGATGGCAGGGGGAAAGAAGGCATCCTTTTGAGACGGCAAGATCTAACCGTATGAGATCTCTCCATAATCCATTTTTTGTGATTCTTCCTCATATGGGTACAACAGGAAAGAAATGAATTTTCTTTCGTTGGCGAATTATTTAGCTAGGAAAGAAATCAGTTTTAGGATACTTTCTTATGTAATTGTAAGCACATTAGTTTATACAAATGCATCATTTTTTTTCTTTCTTATTTCATCTTGCAAGCCTATCTGGTTACAAGTCTATTCTTTGTGGCTTCCAATCCTCTTGTTGAAGCTACACAAGAAATGGCAAGATTTGTGATTGATGTTTCCTGTATTCTGGGTTCAATTTCAGCCGTTAATTAATTATTAGGGTGTGTTTGGTAAATGGACCGCACAGACAAGAATGAGGTTGGGGGTGAAAATACATTTAGTTAACTAATTTAATCTTAATTTATTCACTAAATAGTCTCTTTTTCTGACATTATAATTAGTCTATAACAGTAATATATCTTAATTTATTTCATAGACTAAAGTTGTGTCAGGGAAAACAAAGAAGACCAAAGGAAAAACAACAGTTGTTCCTGAGATCACTGTTTATAAATTGCAGGTGGGTTTTTGATTTTTGATCAATTAAATCATCATGAAGTTGTGTACTCTGATCATTCTCTTTGATTATTATGGATTACAGGATGAAACTGTTAATAGCAAGGATGATATGAAGAATGCAGATAATATAGAGATGTTGGTTGGTTTTGAATCTTTCTTGCAGACTGAAACTGGGTCTGAGAAATCTGGAGAGAATAAGCAGCAGAAATGAAGGTATTAGATGTTGTTGTATGATGTATGATGCTGGCTGTTACATATATACATTTAGAGAATATCAGGTTCTTAAGCTTTCAAACTTGTTGATATATAGAATGATATCTCCTGCAATTCTTAATCTAATTAACATTAGGGGTGTCAAAAATGTACCGAGACAAACCAACCAATAAATATACCCACCTTACCAATTTAATTGGTACCAACTAAATTGGTACCGATTATATTAGTTGGTATTACCGTACCAATTTCACAAACATGGTTGGTACGTGGTATCGAAAATGCAATACCACGGTACTATCGTACCGTACCGACTTTTAAATATATATATATATATATTAATTTTTTAGTTATTTTTTATATAATAAATCAATTAAAGGTATTATATAATAATTATTTACAGTTTAGTTTTTATAGTTTTATATTTTTTTTTCTGTTTTTTTACATTCACTTTGGTTTGGCTTTACTTATTGTCTTTAGTTTTTTTTAGAGTTTAGAAGACTCTTTAGTCCCATTTCAATATAACAGATAACAAAAGGTAGCAACCCAACCCTAACCTAATCTCAAGCAGGTTTTGGACAACCGATTTTGGATAGCAAGAAGATTTTAGACAGCAAGTCATATTTATTAGTTTATATTAAACATTAAATTTTGTGAACTTTGAAAAGTTGGTATAAATACCGTACCAACACGTACCAACCGAAATAAGTTGGTACCAATTAAGTTGGTACCAATTAAGTTGGTTGGTATACGGTATAAATTTTTGAATACCAATTATAATTGGTTGGTACACGGTATTGAGGAAAAAAACATGGTACCGTACCATGTTCACCCCTAATTAACATGATTTCATAATAATTCTTAATCCAATTAACATGATAACATAAATAAAACAGGATAGTATACTTTCATTGTTCAAGTATGTATTCATGGACCGATATTTGCAGTCGGGTTTGATTTTTTCATTGTTCAAGCATGTATTCATTGTTCAAGTATGTGTAGGATAAGTTTCACCAAAAATGTATTATAACTAAATTAATGGAAACATGGAAACTAACCTGAATATTGAGTCGAGGCCCGTGTTGAACACGGTTTCCTTAAAACCGATTCGCCCCCTACCGGTGCGTCGATTTCCCAGGATACAACGACTCGAAAACATAATCAAGTTCTGCCGGAATTTACACTATGCCTGAAGTTGAGAGGCTATCTTTCTTGTAGTTCATTTTTTTTCTCTTCTCAAGAACACAACTATTGAGTTCTTTATATAGGAAACATGTTAGTAACCTACGGAAGTTCAAGAGATCTATCATAATGGAATTTTATTCCATTGATTGTAACCGAAACATATGGAAAGTCGAAGACCTCATCCTTAACTTCCATTCAATATAAATTAAATGTGTATTAATTTTCCAACAATCCCCACATGAATGGAAATTATCATTAACATCTCAAAAATAATGGTACTCAAGTTCAATGTCTGAATCTTGCAAAGGATAGGTAGGTGTTAGCCTTTGAACCTTCCCTTGTGAAGTATATCTAGTCCACTAGCGAATCAGTAGACGCGGTGTCTTTGAACTGTTCTACCTTTTGTGTAAACATTGACACACTTCACACAAGAATCTTCCTAACATAGTAAAGTCCTCATTGTTGTGTTCGTTATGGAAATGAACACTTGTCTGGTTCTACGAGAATTGTTAGGAATTTAGCCCTCAAAATTTCCTTAGAAGCGACCCCACTTCTTCTCACATAGGTGATCTTAATTTGATCATTAAAAGTCATATGCTTACCCTGATATCACTGAAAGTTTATTAAGGAATGGATAGGGATTTCCCCCACAGTGATCTGACTTAGTTTCTACAATTAGGTTGTCCCATTGAACCTAGATCTTGGGATCTCCAGTCAACTAGGGTGGGTTTCCTTTCGCACAAACTTTTCTATGGGCTTTAGTTCCATCCCGTTTACGACTTACTCACCAACTCTCTGTTTATATCTTTGGTTAGCGGATCCGCAATGTTATCCTTTGACTTATCTTAGTAGTACTTAGCCAAATGGTTATATGTCTTCGTAAGGACACCATTTTTTAGGCCATCTTAAAGTGTGGCGATTCAAGTTCTTCTCTGTACTTTTTTATAGCTATGAAATCATACTCTATAGCTAGCTACGTGTTTTTAAGGATTTCCATATTATATGGTCCTTCCAAGTGTGATCACATACCAACCGGTTGGTTGGAGTCTTTATCATTCGAAATCCGATATGAATCGCTAACCTTTCATCACTCATAAGATATATAAGACAATTTATAGTCTCAAGTTTGGCTTAGATATCTCATGACTCAAATGGTTAGAGTATCTACTCAATATGCTTGCATCAAGCTTCTCATATCCCTAATACATCCTCAATGAGTAATATCTTCTTCTTTATCATCAATAGAGTGGTTGTACCATAGTCAACACACAATGCGTTTAACATTTATATTGCACTAATTAATATGATTAAGCTATATCAAGTACACGTGCATGTATTGGTGGATTCACAATGACATTGGCCAGATGTAATTGTCAATGCACCATACATGAGGGTCCTTGTTACCACCGATGTATTCTTAACGCACGTGTTTATGTCAACTCTCTATAAGTGACAACCTTAGGCATCCAATTTTTATTTTTTTAGGATCCTAGTTGTTCTTTTCACTTTCCATACTCTTATGATAAGTAGTACAACATAAGGTTAGGATAAAATTTAAAATCCAAACTCTATCTCAGTTTGGTCAAACATTTGATACTCTTTTATTAGAGTTTCATTTAGGTCATACATAAGTTTGCAACCTTTTGCTCAATGACTTGGCACTTTTATTTTCATCAACTAAAAAGCTTGTTTTGACAAATTCGATCCAAATTTATTGGATTTGCATCAAATCATTATTCAGTTTTAGCTTCATGGGAAATGAATCAATAACATTACTATGGTTGTATAGCCAATAAAAACATAGTTAACCATCCTCGCATTGATTTTCATTCCTTTGGCAAGACACCCCCACATTTCAAGGTATTCAAAATTTCTTTGTGTCTTGACCTTATTACTCATTGGTGTACTTTTAATGTCCTAAACTAATACCATGGTCCATTACAACACTTAGTATTGTTACTCTACTAACTGAGATATACATGTTGTGTTACCTTGTGAATCAACATATTCACTACCATGATCACTTCATCATATAGTATACTAGTGGTCCACTACAAGAAAATTAAGCATTACCGACAGCTTTTACCGACGGTCGAAACAGTCGCTAATTACCGACGGCACACCGACAAGTTACCGACGAAAAAACAATTTAATTTTTTTTTAAATTTTGAAAAAACGTGAAAAAACCTTGGCAGTATTATAAGTAACCGTCGGTAAACCGTCGGAAAATTGTCGGTAAACCATCGGAAAAATCGTCGGAAAAATCGTCGGAAAACGGTCGGAAAAATCGTCGGTAAACCGTCACACTCATTTTTAATTTAATTTTTTTTTAATTATCAAGAATACGTCATAAACATTATAAATATAACATAATTTAAATTTTTTTAAAATAAATTGAAATGTAGAATAAAATGAGATACAATTTAATTAACATAATTAAAATAAAAGAAAAATCCAAATTTTGACTTTTCAGATAAAATAAATTAAAATGTAGAATAAAATAAAATACAATTTAATTAACATAATTAAAATAAAAGAAAAACCTAAGTTTTGACTTTTCAGATTCATTCCATCTTCCCACCCAAAACCCTAGTTAAAAATATACCAATTTTTTTGACGTTGTCTTTGTTTCTCCATCGATTTTGCTCCTCCATAAAGAACATCGATTTTTCAGGTTCAAGCATTGTTCTCCCTTTTCTCCCCTTTCTATTGATTCATCTATAGCTGAAACGAATCTTCCTTAACCTAGAAACGAATTCAGATTCTGCCCCTACAAAGACGTCGTCTCAGCATCACCAGCAGCAATCTGGTAACAATCAATGGCTATCGAGATCGATATTACAAAGAAACGTTAGTGATGTAAGAGGAGACGACGAAATTCTGCAAGTTTCTAACGATTCAATCATCGCTCACAGTTCACCTGATTTGAACAATATAGTTAGATTTTTCCTCATCTCCTCCAGAAACATCGCTGCTGGTCAGGTTTGATTTTCATTTTAACTCTGTAATTTTTCAAGTCTCAATTTAATATTTTACACAAGTTTTCATAAACTTTCAACTAGATTTTTGATTAATTTCTGGTTGTCTTCAGGCTTGCTAGATTTCCCCATTTTATTACTTACTTGACTCATTTTGTTGTGGATTGGTTACTTACTTAAATAATGCATTACAACTTGGCTGATGCTTTATTATATATGTAATATTATTGAATGTTAACTTGTTTTTATAGCTTTTAATATCAAGTTTTTTTATGTTTAAAAGCTAAATGATGATATAGTTTCATTTCTATGGCATTGTACTCTTTGTTGTAATTATGGTTAATGCATTAAAATAAATGTAACTATCATGTAGATGGATGGAAAAAAAGAACACCGAAGGATCCATGATATTTACTTTAATTTGAGAACCAATCCACCAATTTTTTTATTAATCCTAGTTGCTCCACCAACTAAAAAACCATCAACATTTGTTTGCTTTTTATATAAAATAGGTTAGGTATTGTTAAGATGAAGATAGTAGATAGATATAAATATACACGGCGTTGGTGTTTTTCTCGAAACCATTTTCTCAGTAAATTGAATTCGTTTGGAGAATGTTATGTGATTTTGAATTTGTGGCTTTGTTTTCCATGAAGCATATGATACTTTATACACAACAAAAGCTACCCACGCTATTTACCTTCGGTGATGTTTGAACCCTTAACTCCAAAGAGGTTGAGTTCCACAAATAACTCGGATACTATTAGACTAATGAAATTATAATACCTTGTTTTCATGGTAAGAGCAAAAGGGATGATGAGAGTATTATGGAACATGTGTTGGAGTCAAAATTAAGGAATCAAATCTAAAGATATATAAATTCAGTCAATCAGATGAACCACATGCCAAACTTCAAACCATATGCATGGATTAGTGGTTTCATGGTACTCTGCCTTCAAATCTAATATTATACTAGAAATATATATAATATATATAATAATTACAGCTCATTATCCTCAAAAGGCTATTGTCTTTTCCGGTTTCTTACTGCTACCCACATTGTCTTCTTTCTAACTTATATATTATGCTTCACCTAGCTGTACCCCCCATAAATAAATTAGAAAAATAAAAAATTGGCTTTCTACATAAAGTTTCCCCCTAGAAGATTAATGAATAAGCCACTTTCTATATCATTAAGCCAGTACCAAACAAATCATGTATACCGACCGAATAAGCTATGAGTCCATTAAGTCGCTAACAAATGTGCCCTCACCTTTATCCGGCTTGGTTTTTCTCGAATTGATTATAAAGTCGATGGCAATCGGAGCAGATCGACTATTGTATCATAATCGCCTCTTACAACATACGCCGAGAACTCCAGGTACAAAGACACTGCAATCAGAAGTATCAACATATCAATTTAAATGTTGATGGAATGGGATTAACGACACATAGACAATATATATTTTAAAAACAAGAGAATCACGAGCAACTTTAGTGTAATTGGTTGGCAGCTGTTATAAATATATGAACATATCCTTAAAGTAAAGAACAGTAAAGAACAGTTGCAATAACTATTCAATATAAGATGCCTAGAGGCATATTATGATACAATTGTCGAGTCTGCTCCAGTGCCATCGACTTTACAATCAATTCGAGAAAAAACAAGCCATTGAGAGTACATCATCATATAAGGAATTCAAGGCTAGAAGAATATTTACAATTTACTGCTTTGCCATTTACGAGTAATGTATGCAGCCATGAGAAACTCTATTTTAATTGACTGCCTAATGTAGATTACATTTTTTAGTTTGGTTTTAAAGTTGATTGGTCATCACTTCATCTTATAGGTATGATGTGTTTTATTGAAGGATCAATGATATGCATTACATGTTCAAAAGGATTGATCTTGTTGAGAAATTTGGAGACCCTATATTGCACATTTGTATTAGTAGTGTAATAGCACACTTTCAGATGTTTTTGATTTCATTTCCATGGAAAATTTGATATTTTATAGCTTCTTTTCAAGAACAGGGAGTGTGATTTTGACTGCTAATATAGATTACATCTTGTAGTTTACTTTTATAGTAGAGGGACATGAAGAAATAGGTTAGGGAAACATAAAAAATAATACTTGCAACTACTGGTACACAAAGAAAAAACTAAGGGGTTGTTTGGTTGGTTTTCCATTAAGTCCTAAGTTGTTTGTGTGACTGTGTGGATTAATCTGTCTGTATAGATTGGGAAGGTTTTTGTTTGGGAGGATTTTTTCATAGGCGGAAGGAGCATTCTTTTAACTGGAAGCAGTAGGTTTGAAAAAACTTGGTTTTCTGCATAAAGCTCCCCCCTAAGTTGCTCGATTTTTTGAGAAATGAGGCACTTTTCATAACTATTATATGGTATATTCAACCAATCTTTCAGAGGGTTTTGGAACCATTAAGAGGCAGACTTATTTTTTGTCAAACATGATTCACCTGTTAATTGATTCGTAGGCCGCCTCTTAATGGAACTGTTAAGAGCTACACAAACAACCTCTAATATAGAACCAAACAATAAAGTTTCCTGTCTAAAAGGGTTGTAATAAGTTTATAAGATGCTTTTAGGCGTCTTAACAAGTTTTTTACATGTTTTTAAAATAAAGCATTGTATTAACTATTTTATAAGACGTTAATTGAAAAAGAGTCTCAAAGAAACAAGTACGCCATAAAAAATGACAATTATATTATTTTATTTACTATAATTATATCCAATTCGGTTGAAATTAAGTTCGCAAATTCCACATAAAACTCATAATTTTGGTCCTTATAGCACTCTTTTCATAACCATTGTTAGTAACTTGATACCTCTGTAACTTCAATTTGGTGTTTTATCCTGTTTTGTGAATTGGGTTCAAAATAAAGTTATATCTAATGGAAATCTGAGTTTTAGTGGTTTTGTATCTGACATTGTGTTTTCTTTGATTATAAACTTGCAATTATTTGTTAATGGGCTCAACTCAGATCAATGAGAAGGCCAGTGATGAAGTGTTGGAAGTGGAACAGAAATATAATGAAGTTCGTAAGCCTGTATACGATAAACGGAGTGATATCATTAAGTCGATTCCTGATTTCTGGCTGACTGCTGTGAGTGATCCATTCAGATCTTGTTTATAATCTCATTATTTGTTCCATTTTTTGTCTGATATATAATCTCATTCATTCAGTTCTTGAGTCACCCTGTTCTTTCTGATCTTCTGAATGACGAAGACCAAAAGGTTGGTTCTTTAACTACACCCATTTTGTAGCTACTTATTTCTAATACCCGAATGCCAATATGTTAAACGAAATGACCTTTTTATTTATAGATCTTTAAGCATTTAACCTCTCTTGAAGTCGAAGATTTTAAAGATATGAAATCTGGCTATTCAATCACGGTGGTTAGTAATTCTTTTCTGTAACGTTTTACGGTTGTTTTTTATTTTAATTGATTATTCGTACAAAGAATATTTATGCATTCATCATACTTCCTTTAGGACTTCACTCCAAATCCGTATTTTGATGACACAAAACTCGTGAAAACCTTTACCTTCCTTGATGAAGGAACCACCCAAATTACCGCTACCCCAATCAAGTGGAAAGAGGGCATGGTAAATTTTTTTAACTAATACAGTTATTAAGCGGTCTTTTTGTTACTTGAGCCTGATCTTTTTGGTCATTCTATTTTCATAAAGGGTGTTCCCAATGGAGTTACAAATGAGAAGAACGGAAATAAGCGGCCTCGTGAGGAAAACAGGTTCTTTTCTTTAAAATTTTTATACAAATTTTGTTTTCATAAAAAAGGCAGAAACTTTCGGATTTCATTAGCATTACTTTGGCTTTTTCGACATTTAAAATCGACATTTTGGTGCAGCTTTTTTGGGTGGTTTAGTGAAACCCAACAGAAAGATGACACGAGAGGATATTAATGATGAGTTATGTTTAATTCACTTTGGATCATATATATACATTAGAATCAAGTGAGTTTTTAAAATCTTTTTATTGATGATGAACTTCATTTTGCAAAGTTGTCGAACTAATTAAGGAAGATTTATGGATTAATCCTCTTGCTTATTTCAACAATGTAACTTCTTTTTTTTTCTTACAAATGATTCATTTTCTTGCGGATTTATATGCTTAAACTTATACTGATATCTTGTTGCACCAATTCTTTGTTAAAAGGAATGCGATGAAGAAGATTTCGAGGGTGATGAAGAGGTAATAAATAATTTTCATATTTAAATTTTGTAGCTTTTAGGGTTGTTGGTATCGGCTAAAATGCGTTAAATTTATATTTCCACAGGAGAATGGCAGTGAAGACTCTGAAGAAGATGAATGAGTTAATGTAAAGTGGTTCGATAAATTTGCAAACTTTTTAAGGGTTATGTTAGCCATCACTAAACAGTGAGAAGGAAAATCAACATAGAATGAAGGCAATTGAAGAGATGCTATGTCGGCAATTCCCACCGTCGACTTCCGATGGTTCCATTAGTTGATCACGGTATGAGTTTGGTATAATATTAGATTTAAATGGACTTATATGGATATTTGTATGGATATATATACGTATTTGTTTTCCTTTATATGGATATTTGTATGGATATATATACGGATTTGTTGGAAAATCTATTGTTGAATTTTTTGGATTTTGTATGCGCTTATAAAATATATATATATAATTACAGGTTAAAATGCAAATATAGAGAAACAGGGTTTTCTACTTTTTTTAAAATATAAATCCGAAAAAGCCGTCGGAAAGTCGTCGGTAAATAAACCGTCGGAAAGCCGTCGGTAAAATAAGCCATCGGAAAACTGTCAGTAGGATAAACCATCGGAAAGCTGTCGGTAGGATAAACCGTCGGAAAGATGTCGGTCATATAAACCGTCGGAAAGCTGTCGGTTATATAAATCATCGGAAAGCTGTAGCTAAAAGCCGTCGGAAAATCGTCGCTACACATTACCGACCAAGGTTTTAGCGACAGTTTGTTCCTGTCAGAACCGTCGGTAAAGGGCATTCCGACGATTTTCCGACAGTTTTTGCCGTCGGTATACCCTATTCTGTTGTAGTGGTCTATGTCTCAATTGTATAGAATAAAATTCTATAGTCTCATCATTTGATGACTCACATGACTCAAACATGTTGACACATTATGAATATTCACTTATTCATTAAAATACCTTAAATGTTGGTTGGTTACAATATTAATTAGGATTTAAACATATATTAAAACTCATTTTAATGTCAATTAAAATTTTGAAGTGAAATCAATATTAAAATACCACATTATAACAAATTCATTTTCTAATGATATAAAATAGATAATCTATTTTTATTTTGTTGCAAAACCAAAATTCCATAAATCACAAATCAAATGGAGTTTCTATCTATAGTGAAATCATGATATCCATTTTCAACCAACTAGCTTTTGGATACTAAACATATACGTACAAAATTATTGTAGTATGTCCCATATGAATCATGTTTGTATTTAACTTTCTACACATTCATAGATATATAAACATGTCCAAAGTCCAAACTCATCACAAATGCAGCACTTCTTTGGACATCAACCATTAATTTTCCATCTTGAATCCATAGCTCAAATAACTAATCACGTTACTGGTTTCAGTTTCATAATCAAACATATCACACAAATCGACTCATTTTTCTATAAAATGATAGAAAAATATACAATTTCTCATCCACAACCAACATACATACAGTTTTCCTTTTCATGTTTAAAGAAATATATATATCTTTTCTTGTTTCCCTTAGCACAAAGAAAAATTGATTCTTTATAATGCTTGAAAAAAGCACAACCAAAATAAAAAATATAGTTTTCTGTTTCAAAACAACAATACCCACCCGAATAGGGTGGTATAAATAAAAATTGGAAAGCAATGTTTTTTCCTTTTATATTTTTGTTGTTCGAAAAAAGCAACACCACAAAAACAAAAACCTTTCATGTTACCTTTTGCTGTTTGAAACAGCAGCACCATAGAAAACCTTTTTTTTCCCAAATGTTTGACATTAAAACTTTTAAAGTTTCTTTTGCCAATTTTTGTTTTCCACCGTAAGGCAAAAACCCACATGATCTTTACTTATGAAACAACGGCCATGAGTCCGTTAGGTGAAACAAAAGATTCGGTTTTAAGATTGTAGGATAAGTTTTACCAAAAATGTATTATAACTAAATTAACGGAAACATGGAAACTAACCTGAATATTGGGTCGAGGCCCGTGTTAAACACGGTTTCCTTAAAACCTATTCGCTCCCCTACCTACCTGTGCGTCGATTTCCCAGGATACAACGACTCGAAAACATAATCGAGTTCTGCTGGACTTTACACTATGCCTGAACTTGAGAGGCTATCTTTCTTGTAGTTCATTTTTTTTTCTCTTCTCAAGAACACAACTGCTGAGTTCTTTATATAGGAAACATGTTAATACGGAAGTTCAAGAGATCCATCATAATGGAATTTTATTCCATTGATTGTAACCGAAACATATGGAAGGTCAAATATCTCATCCATAACTTCCATTCAATATAATTTAATGTGTATTAATTTTCCAACATTATGTATTCATGAAACTTCAAGTATGTATTCATGAACTGAAATTTGTAGTCTGGGTTTGATTTTTTCATTGTTCAAGTATGCATTCATTGTTCATGTATGTATTCATGAAACTTCATAGTGATATTGTTCATGATATTCACGAAAAATGACGTTCATGAACCGGGTTGCATCGATATGAAGATTAAGATGAAGATGAAGATAAAGAGGATGAAGATGATCAAGATGAAGATGAATAAGATGAAGCTGAAGATGATGAAGATGAAGATCATAAAACTGGGTTGCATTTGTGACTTAACTAAACTTATCGTCGGAAAAATTGAAGGTCGCCGGGAAAGTTTAAACCTCAATTTGGTCTCTGCATTTATATGAAGATTTTGGGTCGATTATTTCTTGAATCAACTGCCTCAATGAATTAAGGAGTCTAAATTGGGATGCGATTCCGTGATTTTTGGGTGAAATTGTATCAATCATCTTTCCATTTGATATTCCCAGAATACCCCTAGGTGCCATAGATATTTGTGAAAAAAAAATGATTTTGGTATTATTTACAACTTAAGCCATTGCTTAACCATCACCGTGGATCAAATTTTGTGTGGTGTAGATTAGTTTGTATAGTTTGCTTAAATCATTGAGTTTGTAACGAATACCAACCCTATCTATATATATATGTGTGTGTAGGGGCGGGTTCAAATGAGAACTCAAATTTGGTTGTGAACGTGAAGACAGATGAGAGTGCGGCACGTCATATTCAGACTGAATAATGAAGAAAATATCCAGACTGAATGTAGGAAATATTCAGACTGAATAATACTACATTACATTCAGACTCGTGTCGTACTCTCATTTGTTCTCACATTCACAACCAAATTTGGTTGATTTTTTTTTTCACGTCTACACAATTGAATTTAAATATAATTTCACGTTTAAACGACATTATGCTAGAAATTTTAATCAACCAAAACATGAGTGTTTAATACTATATATATATATATTAATAAATTTGATAAAACTAGCATGTTATCCAAATATAAGACATTAAGAAGAGCAAGAACAGCAAATTAGTAGCAATTTAAACCACAAAGAATCACATTTGATTTAACCTGGAAACAAAAAAAGTCCTCCAAACACAAGATGGAAGATCATAAATATATAAAATTATGTATATATATATATGTTATTAGTTGAATCTCATCTTCAAAGTTCAAGTCTTGTATGTTTATTTGCATTGCACGTTTAGGTAACAAGGTATCAAATTCGATCACATTAGAGCATCAAACAATATTCTCCAAATGTCTTTAAAAAACTAAAAGTAAAAATCTCAAAAAAAAAAAAAATATCTCCAACAAATTTCCTATTTTAAAAAATCAAACATTAATTATAATATCAAAATATTTAATTCGTCTATTAAAATATTATTTTTCTCTCTAAAATCTAAATATTAATTTATTTTCAAAAGTTATTGATGAAAATATATTTAAAAATATTCTCCCACATGATAATAATCATCTTTGAGGTGTTAGGTGTTCTCCATTTTTCAAAAGAACCTATTTTCCTTCCTACTTTTTTCATTTTCAAGATAGGTTTAGAGAATCTACCAAGCATAAACTCTCCATTTTTCCCATTTTAAAAAACTGGTCGGAGATGATGCAAATCTTATTTTGCCAACAAAACACACACACTTAAGTACAAACTTGAATTAAATCATGGCTCTTAAACTCCAAAAATCAAAAAGTTGAATAACCAAACTCCAAATAGTGAGAAGTCAACAATTAATATCGTGGTTTGTCCCCTGCCACCACCCATTTCAATATCGACAATATTTTAGCAGATTTTCGATCTATAGTTGCCTATAATGAACCATTTTTAAAACATTTGATGGCATTGACTTTGATTAACCTGTTTTTCAGATTGATGCTTCATGTACAAAGAGTTGACCAGCTCTTTCTTTTCATCCACCTCCATGGGAAGCCTTGATCGGCCTTTGAGTACCGTTTGATCAGCTCGGCACGATGCCTTGTCAAAATACCGACTTTCTTAGCGAGCACCCGACAATGCCATTTCCTCTTTGTCGTCTTTTTTCATTCACATGTGAATCATCCCGGTTTGGTTCATGCATTGATGAATATTCCAGATGAGGGTTCACCATTCCAGATGAATCAGTCATGTTATCATCGAAAAAATTGCCATTTTTACCACCACCCATTTTGGCAAGTAATGAACCGTAACCATATGAAGCCTCATCCATAGAAATATCCAATTTGCTATCCCCAATTTTCCCCCAGTTGAAAAAGAAACATCTTTATCAGATAATCTTAATTCCAGCTCTTTTATCACTTTTTCATACAACTCACACTGCATTTGTTTCGATTTTAGAATAGATTCCAATCGTTTCCCCGTCTTTTCAGCACCTTCTTTCCGCAAAATGTCCATTTTACCCTCATCCAACGATTCAAACCTCCATTTCCAACGAAAAAGAACAAATCAAAGCTATAGAAGAAGCAAGTTCCACTTTCAATTTCGCATTCTCGACTTCCAGCTTGCTTGTGCCTGAATAAATAAATAAAAACATCCAAACATTTCATATGGAGAAGTGGCACATAAATTCAATCATTTGAACAATAACCTCATATCCAAAATCATCATTAAATTCAGAATCATCATCTTCTATTGCACCGGAAAGATCCTTGTTGCATAATATACAGTTTTGCCCAAATGGCCCATTTTCCATATCACCTACGAATTTGAAGACATAGTTATTATAGTCATGATGTTCCAAATATTAAAGATTAATGCCTTTATATGATTGTTAGTGATTCAACGAAAGTTCAAATAAGAACGAAAAATATTTTGAGAAGCTGTGAAATTTCATTTATTGAGGAAGCTTCAAGGGAAAACACTAAAAAAAAGAGAAAGCTGAAAAACACCTTGGGTGCCCCTTCATCCCGGATGGTATGCACAAATGCATACAACCGATTGATTGAAGCTGTTTTTTTTTCTATGCACAAATGCGTATACATGCATTAGTGCATATGCACAAATGCGTATACATGCATTAGTGCATATGCACAAAGGCATGTTACAAATTACCGCTATGCATTTGTGCATGCTGTCGAGATGGAGAGCTCCCAGGGTGTTCTTCAGTTTTCTCTATTTTGGCGTTTTATCGTGAACCTGACCCTTCACTTATTATTCATGATGAATAATCCTAAGCAATCATGAATATCATGTTTTTTTCATTATAAATAATCATGTATAGTTGCTTCCTAGGTTCTCAAAATGTCTATGGTTCTCATTTGAAGCTGCCCCTGGTGATCATTCATATGATTAATAACAAAAATTTCAAACTCACACCATCATATGCAACTATCAAACAATGGCCATAATTCGTTGTTTTAATCGAGCAAAAAGCATGGCAAGAAAAGATAATAGAGATATTTTGGAACATACCTTCCCATCTGATTGTTAGATTAATCTCGATTTACTTTCGATCCAACACTGATATGATAAATTGGATCATGGAAGAACGGTTCATATTCACTAGACGAAGGTTGGTTTTTATCATGGCCAGCCATGGATGTAGTTAAAGGTTTTGTAGTAGTTGCAATCTTTTTAACGGGCGATTCAGAACTTTTTAGATCATGAAGCAGCGGCAACAGGTGGCGGTGGCGGCGGCGGCGGGTAAATGGCAGTGTCCAGCAACATAGCTACAGTGACAACAAAAAATTCACACCCAACCACTAAACCATATGGGTTTGCATCACTTGAACCTGAACTCAGACCTGATTGGGCCGAGCCACTGTTATGCTCGGCTTCAACCGGTGACGGTTTCACTATTTGTCGCTCAATATGCACAATCTGGCCCACAATGTACGTGGGATGGTGCGGCATATTGGAAGTAATTCTGACCCGGTCATCCTTGACTTAGTCGGTTAGAATATTATGGGTTTTAGTTGCATTAGATTAGGAAGAAGAGGTGGTGCACGTGTACACGTACACACAACCGTTTTGCATTTTCTTAGCTATATTAACAGCAGTTTGTTTTTCAGATTATTTTAGAGAGCATAATTTCCTTCTTCTAGCTTTATTGTAATCGTTTTCTCATTTTAAAGAATAAAGAATACCCAGAAAAGTTCCAAAATTCAGTGTGCAATTTGTTGTTCTTTTGCATCGATCTTCTGTGTGTTTCTTGGTTTGATTTCCAACACTTGGTATCAGCTAGGTTGATGCCCAAGTATCTCAGGCTCGAAGACATGTCGATCGTAACGCAACAAGGAAAGGAGGGCGGTAATGTCCCGTTTCAATTTCCCATGTTAACCCCGACGAACTACACTACATGGGCGATCAAAATGGAAGCCATAATGGACGCTCAGGAGATCTGGGAGCAGCCGGAGTGGCTGTGGACGAGAAGAAGAACAAGTCAGCTCGGGCTTTCATCTTCCAGGCGGTGCCGGAAGACATTCTTCTGCAAGTGTCGAAGAAAAAGACCTCTAAGGAGATTTAGGAAGCGTTAAAGGTGAGGTATCTTGGAGACGATCGGGTACAAAAGGCTAGATTGCACACGTTGAAGAGTGATTTTGAAGCTTTACGAATGAATGATGGGGAAACGATAGATGACTTTGTCGGAAAACTAAGCGGTATGGTGTCGAAGTATAGCAGACTTGGCGCTACACTTGAAGACAGTTTACTTGTTCGAAAACTTCTCGATTCGGTTCCGGACAAGTATCTTCAATTGGTGGCGTCAATTGAACAATATTCCGACATAGACACCATGCCATTCGAAGAAGCCATAGGCCGACTTAAAGCCTACGAAGATCGGTTGAAACTTCGTAGGCGGGAATACGAGTAGTGAGGGGAGCCTATTACTCGCGAAGACAGATAGTCGATCGAGTCAGAAAACTTCGGCAGGAAGTTCATCATCGGGTGGAAGAGGACACGTATCTTACCATCACGATAGAGGCGGTCGGAATGGTGGTCGTGGTAGAGGAATCAGACGGGCAGAGGTGGGCGTGGGAATTTCACGCCATCTCGTGACTTCATTAATAATCAACATCGGGGCAGAGATAAGTGACATATAAAATGTTTCAATTGCGAAAGATACAGGCATTATGCGTCTGAATGTAAGTCGCCAAAGGAGAGGAATGATGAGGCAAATCTGACTCAGGCGCAAGAGGAGGAACCTGCGCTACTTTTGA
The DNA here is from genome assembly GCA_036898165.1 of Silybum marianum. Classification (NCBI taxonomy): domain Eukaryota; kingdom Viridiplantae; phylum Streptophyta; class Magnoliopsida; order Asterales; family Asteraceae; genus Silybum; species Silybum marianum. The sequence continues at coordinate 48,424,090 of CM072528.1, read as the reverse complement.
CTATTTGCGGTGAAAACTTAGCAACGATGGTACTGCTCAACGAGGACAAGGTGTTTCCTGATCAGAATGAAGGAAGCGATGAAAATTTGTGGTACTTAGACAATGGTGCAAGTAACCATATGACGGGGAAGCGAGAGTTCTTTGCTGAGCTTAACAAAGAGGTAACGGGTCAAGTTTGCTTTGGTGACGGGTCCAAGGTGCAGATTGAAGAAGAGGGATGTAAGATATTGATGTTGGATGAGCATTTGAAGGTACGTGATGCATATGGGAAACTGATTATGAAGGTACAACGGTCGAAAAACCGTCTGTACAAGATTAATCTACACACCACACAACCCGTGTGCCTTGCCATAAGTCTTGATGATGAAGCATGGCTATGGCATGCGAGGCTCGGTCATGTAAACTTCCGGGTCTTGCAGTCGATGGTCGAGAAAAACATGGTACGTGGTGTGCCAAGAGTGAAGCACCCGGCACAAATATGCGAGGGATGCATGGTAGCTAAGCAAACCCGTCAACCGTTCCCCAAGAAAAACGAGTATCGTGCAACAAAGCCATTGGAGCTAGTCCATGCGGATCTGTATGGACCCATCTCACCACAAACATCGGGTGGAAATCGTTACTTTCTCTTGATCGTAGATGACTACAGCAGGTTTATGTGGGTGTATGTCATCAGAACTAAGGACGAAGCGTTCCCGACTTTCAAGAAATTCAAGGCACAAGTCGAGACTGAGAGCACAAATAGGGTGAAAATGCTAAGGACGGATCGTGGGGGTGAGTTCACATCGCGACAATTCAATGAATTCTGTGACAAAGAAGGCGTGAAGAGGCAACTTACAACACCGTACACCCCACAACAGAATGGGGTGGTGGAGCATCGCAATCGGACCATCCTAGAAACAACGAGATCGTTGTTAAAGACGATGAATGTACCAGAAAGTTTCTAGGGAGAAGCCGTCCGTCATGCAGTGTACATTCTAAGCCGAGTCCTGACAAAGGGTTTGAAGAACATGACTCCCTACCAAGGTTGGAAAGGAAAGAAGCCGTCACTTGAACATGTCAAGGTTTTCGGATGTGTTGCTCATGTGAAGAAATCAACGAATCGTTTAACAAAATTAAGCGATCGAAGCTCGAAAATGGTTTATTTGGGTGTTGAACCTCGCAGCAAAGCTTATCATCTCTATAACCCGTCTCAAAACAAGGTATGTGTAGCACGTGATGTGTTCTGTGATGAGAAGACCAAATGGAACTGGGGATGAGTCCCAAAGTGATGGGTTAACATCTAGTCCAGGATGGTTCAATGTACAAGTCCCTGATGATGCAGATGAAGGTGAGAATCGAGACCAGTTTCCAATCAATAAAGAAGTGGGGAGTCTAATTCAACAATTCGAAACAGTCGATTCTCAATCATCGCTAAATACACCATTAACAACGAGCAGCACAGGTACCTCGAAGAACTCTAGTGGCGGTTAAGGAGTGAGTCCGTCAGCTTACGATCACACACCCGTTCGTGGTTTTCGTAAGCTATCAGACATTTATGCAAGAGCGGAACAGGTGGAGATTGAACAAGAAGAGTTGATGTTTACTGGGGAGGAACCAAGGACGTTTCAAGAAGCAACGTCTGATCGAAATTGGCAAGAGGCGATGAAGAAGGAGCTTGAGTCGATAAACAAAAACCAAACATGGAAGTTGACAACACTTCCACCAGGACAGAAACCTATTGGGTTGAAATGGGTCTACAAGTTAAAGAAAGATGCCGAAGGGAACGTGGTGATACATAAGGCGAGACTAGTGGCGAAAGGGTACGTACAAAGAAAAGGAGTAGATTTTGAGGAAGTCTTTGCACCTGTGGCTCGACTTGAAACTATACGGTTGTTGTTGGCGTTGGCAGCTTGGGGAGGATGGCAAGTCCATCATTTGGATGTGAAATCGACATTCTTGAATGGTACATTACAAGAGGAAGTATATGTTACTCAGCCTGATGGTTTTGTTGTTGCAGGGAAGGAGCAAATGGTGTACAAACAATACAAGGCTCTCTACGGGTTGCGACAGGCCACGAGAGCATGGAATATTCGTATCGACAAAGCACTAAAGGATCTTGGATTTCAATGATGCCCTCAAGAGCAAGCCGTCTACAAGCAACAACAATCGAAAGATTTGTTGATAATTGGAGTGTATGTGGACGACTTAATCGTGAACGGAACTAGTGAAAGGCAGATTTGTACGTTCAAAAGGCAGATGCAAAGTGTGTTTGATATGAGCGACCTTGGAAGACTCGTATTATCTTGGAATTGAGGTCCAACAAAGTGGGAAAGAAATTATGATTGATCAAAGCGGGTATGCCAAGAAAATACTACAAGCAGCGGGAATGGCAGATTGCAATCCGTCAAAGTGTCCTATGGAACCATAATTAAACCTTTCTAAAGATGAAGAAGGTGTGCCAGTAAATACGACGGAGTATCGACGACTCATTGGGAGCTTAAGGTATCTCGTTCACACTAGACCGGATCTCGGTTACTCGGTGGGAGTCGTGAGCAGATTCATGGAATCACCGAAAGAGAGTCACCTTAAGGCAGTCAAGCAGATTCTAAGGTACATCAAGGGAACAATCTGTTATGAACTTGTTTATCGTAAGGGAGGCGATGGAAGACTACTCGGGTATAGCGATAATAGTCATGGCATGGATATTAACAATCGTAAAGGTACAACCGGTATGGAATTTTATTTCTCGGGAAACCTTATCACTTGGAGTTCTCAAAAACAACGCATTGTGGCACTCTCCTCCTGTGAAGCTGAATTTATGGCTGCAACTTCAGCAGCATGCCAAGCGTTGTGGCTACGTAATCTGTTGGTGGACTTGACCGGTTGGGAAGCTCAATGCGTTAAGCTGTGCGTAGATAACAAGTTTGCCATATCATTAATGAAAAATCCGGTGTTTCACGGGAGAATCAAACATATCGATACAAGATTTCATTTCATCCGAGAATGCGTTGAAGAAGGTTCTATCTACGTAGAACATGTTAGCGGAGAAGAACAGAAGGCCGACATCTTGACCAAGGCACTACCAAGAGTAAAGTTTTCAGAGATGAAAGACTTAATGGGGATTAGAGGTGGATGACGTGAAGCATAATTAGGGGGGAAAGTATTGGAAGTAATTTTGACCAGTCATCCTAGGATGACTTAGTAGTCAGTTAGAATATTATGGGTTTTAGTTGCATTAGATTAGGAAGAAGAGGTGGTGCACGTGTACACATACACACAACCATTTTGCATTTTCTTAGCTATATTAACAGTAGTTTGTTTTGCATATTATTTTAGAGAGCATAATTTCCTTCTTCTAGCTTTATTGTAATCGTTTTCTCATTTTAAAGAATGCCCAGAAAAGTTCCAAAATTCAGTGTGCAATTTGTTGTTCTTTTGCATCGATCTTCTGTGTGTTTCTTGGTTTGATTTCCAACACGGCAAATTGTCAGTATATATGCAGCGGACTCTGGAGACAGGTAGTAATGACCACAGTTTTCGGTTAATTGCCGCATAATGTCCAGCTTTATTGGGCATGAATGCAGCAATCTCGTGAAGTTCTAAACGGCCAAAGATATCTTCTCCTTGTTTGCCTGTTTACGGATCATCAGAAATTTGCAGTTTTTATTAGTCGAATTTATAGGGTCTCATGGGGTGAATATTTCCAATGATATTTTGAGGACAATAAAGTGAAAGTTTAAAAGAGCATAAAATACAATAAATAGAATTTAAAGAATGAATAAAATGTAAAAAGGGATGAATATTTGATGTTTTAGAAGAGCAATAGGTTTTACAAATTGAGGTTATATTTGTTAAAATATAGGTTTCCACCTTGTCCCATGGGGTGGGGTAAAAATAGTCCTGCCAAATGTGGAATAGTGATCCATGTTCTGTTCTGTCCTGTTTTTCCAGTGTACCAAACGCACTCTTGTTGCCCTCAGGAGAATGGAACTAGGGACATTTGGAAAGGAGCCCAAGGCCAAACCTTTACTCATTTCATTCCAAAATAAGTGTCGGCATTTCTATTTTAGTCTGTCCCAAAATAAGTGTCCACTTTCAAAAGTAAGTGTTTACTTTCCAATTCTACCCTTGTGAGATTGAGAAACTTATTACTCTCTATTATTAAAAGGTAAAATAGTCATCTATATAAATAAAAACTGTCATCTAGCTGGGGTGTCTTCGCGAAAACAGCCGATTTACTCTCTAGGTAGCGGTCAAGTGTGCGTACATCTTACCACCATATATCACCTCCGGTTGGGATTACTAGGCTCGTTTATTTTGTTTGGTAATAATTACACATTTCTAAAACTCTGTTTTTTTCATTGTGGACATTTATTTTGGGATGTAACCAATTTTCTCATGCATTTGCAGTTTGTTGTAGCCCTGTAATTCAGGATATATATATATATATAGAGAGAGAGAGAGAGAGAGGTGTTCAAATACAACCCATTGCAATCGTACAATCCACTCATCCACCATCCATTTTCTTTTTTTTCTTTTTTTTTAATTAATGGTAGTTACAACCGGTTAAATGATAACCGTTGATGATTGAATGAACGGTCATGATTTGGTTGTAAAGGTTGTACAATTGCGTTGTATAATAACGGCCCTTTATATATATATAAGTCACCAGCATGCCTAGACAAAGAAAGGAGGTTGTTTCTCATATATAACTCGAGTGAAGTGAATCTGTGCAGATGGTCTCAAACTCTGGATGAAACACCACAGGCTGTCCGACTGAGAAACCACACTTACAGAGAATATGTGACCACAAGAAGACGTATTTCTATTTCTAGTTCTGTACAAAATGGGGACAACTGGTGAAACCAAGAGATATTGGGAAAGAGTCAGAAATGGTTTAATATTTCAGACAAGCCATATATAAGTGATAAGACTTGGATGAAATATTGGTAATGGCTGACTCAAGCCACCTAGAAGCTAAGATGGATATTAAGGACAACTGAATCAGAGGTTGGAGATAGGACAGAAAGAAGTGAAACACTCATTATCAACAAAGGCAGCCTTCAGCTGCTGGCAGTCATTGGTTATTGGATTGCTATTATTATTACATCAAATAGAAAAACATTCATGATCGCCAACTCATAATTACATCAAATAGAAAACCATTCAAGATCACCAACTCATAATTACATCAAATAGAAAACTATTCATGATCACCAACTCATAATTACATCAAATAGAAAAGCATTGATGATCACCAACTCATAATTGAGCAAAAGCAACAAATTAAACGTGCCTCTCCAACTCCAACTTAAACCCAATACAGAAATGCTAAGTGTGAATCACAAGCAGAAATAAGCAATGCAACACGGTTCTATAAACTCATATGCTTTCATCCTAGTTTAGTTTCAAACACACCCAGAGAAACTAATCTCAAACTGGTGTATTTTATTTGATCTGATGTTTTTTTGAAAATGATAAATATTTCAATTTAACCTTGTTTGCTTCTAGATCCTAAATGTGTCTCTTTTGACCATGTATAATTCCGGAATGGTGCTAATATCAGCTATGTACAACTACCAAAAATAAACATGTTAATTACCTCCAAAAGCTTTCCATCTTGTATAAATTATTCATATCCATATACCACACAATTAACAGTATACAGCTTCAAACCACATAACTCAACCTATGTAACATTCTTTCATTAATTAGATGGATAAAAACTATAAACATATGGGAATTCACGACATCACATTGCTAAATTAGTCATCAAATCAGGAGACGTTTATATATTCTAAACTGATTAAATTGGGTAAAGTACGTCGTACAATTGCAGCCCTAAAAATCGTTTGTCTTACAACTACGAATTTGATCTTTCTACAATCTAGAAACCGATCTGATGACAATAATCAGCTAAAACACACATAAACACAAACAAAGAAACATAAAATTGTTGTATTTAGAAAGAGAGATAGAGAGATGTAACTGGGAAAGTTCAGACAAACGGAGGCTGGAGCATAGCCAATCAAGTATAGGGCGAGCATCTTATTGAATCATTATCAAACAAATTTTTCAAAAACCCTAGACACGAAGAGATAACTATCGACAGATCGATTAAAAAACAATAGTATTGATTACTAATAACAAAACACCCCTTAATTTACCAATCAACACCCCTTGAATCATTGACGTAGAAGTTCTGGTATCGATTGTCATTGAATCTCTTATGTCATTCCATGATCTTCGGCGGCGAAGCCCAAGAAATCGGTTGAAGGGGACGGTATATATCAACATTTTGCGGCCATGAACGCTGAGCTCAGTTCTCTCATATTCAATTTGGGGACAAGATTGTGGGGAGACTGAAGAGCTACACACATGACAAGTGTGTTTCCTCACACCGAGCCACATGTTGATACAAGATTGGTGGAAAACCATGCATGCATGGCAACCACGTGACCCGATTTTCAAGAATTTCTAAACATATCGGACATGTTTTTGAATCTTCTTGACTTACAAGCGTCGTTAACGGCTGAATTTCGCCGGAGACTTCCATCTTGCCAGTTGATCGTAGACTGAGGTGACTGATATGGAAATCGAAAGAAAACCAAGAATATTTAATGTATACCTACGGGTTGGATAAATTACTACTTTAACGCACCACTTTTTAAAGATTTTGATTTTTATTGTATATTTTTAAAAATTATAAAACCAAAGTTTGTTGTAATAATTTGAAAGACAAGACAAGTTTCGTATTGAATGCATGCATATGAAACTTGAGTTAACTGAACAAATAGGAGGCTTGTAAAGGTAGCGAGGGAATCAAAGCGAGTGTAGTTGCAACATGAAAACAATGATACTAAGGTGGTGGATTATTGAAATGCTAGGATGGTACTTAGTCAGCAGCAGGGGCGTAGCTAGGAGGGGCCCAGATGGTGCTTGGCCACAGTGGCGGAGCCAGAAATTTAATTTAAGGGGGGGCTTTGAGATGTAAAGCAAAATCAACTTAATTATCGATGAAAATATTCAAACAAAATGTTTATATGATTAATTAAGATGAGTGGCTTAATAAGAATTTTTAGAGATTGTAGATAAAAACACAAAACGATCATGAATATATGTGATTTTTTTCGTGGGCTAGAATGATAAATATTTCATATTAAATGTCAATCGAAGTAAACACATACTTTGATAAAAGTGAAATATTATTTCAATAATTTATAAATAAAACATAAATGATGCCGATACATGGACGAAAAACAAATTTCATTATTTGAGAGACAAAAAATGACATTATGTAAATATATGATCCAAAAAACGACCACATAAAAATATTGATTTATATATTTTTGAACTTTAAAAAATGATCTCAATATCGGTTGAGTTTATCTTTGATGCAATAATGTTATTTTAAAACATGAAAATAAAACAATTTAAAAATATAATTATAAACTGTAGATACTAAAACAATACCTAAAAATAATTAATAACCAACAAAATTAATTGATGAAACAATAAATATGAAATATATCAATACCTATCAAAAATTTAGAAAGAAAATAAAAAGAAAGAAAGAAAAGATGAAAAACAACACCATCACTTGGAAGATTTGATCCCTAGTCCTTTTTAGTATTTGATGACAACATTAACCACCAAGTTAAGAGAATATTTATGTCTTTTTAGTATTTAATGTTGTCATCAAATACTAAAGAGGACTAGGGATCAAATCTTCCCGTGATGGTGTTGTTTTTCATCTTTTCTTTCTTTCTTTTTATTTTCTTTCTAAATTTTTGATAGGTATTGATATATTTCATATTTATTGTTTCATCAATTAATTTTGTTGGTTATTAATTATTTTTAGGTATTCATGTTTTAGTATCTACGGTTTATAATTATATTTTTAAATTGTTTTATTTTCATGTTTTAAAATAACGTTATTGCATCAAAGATAAACTCAACCGATATTGAGATCATTTTTTAAAGTTCAAAAATATATAAATCAATATTTTTATGTGGTCGTTTTTTGGACCATATATTTACATAATGTCATTTTTTGTCTCTCAAATAATGAAATTTGTTTTTCGTCCATGTATTGGCATCATTTATGTTTTATTTATAAATTATTGAAATAATGTTTCACTTCATAAAAGTATGTGTTTACTTCGATTGACATTTAATATGAAATATTTATCATTCTAGCCCACGAAAAAAGTCACATATATTCATGATCGTTTTATGTTTTTATCTACAATCTCTAAAAATTCTTATTAAGCCACTGATATTAATTAATCATATAAACATTTTGTTTGAATATTTTCATCGATAATTAAGTTGATTTTGCCTTACATCTCAAAGCGCCCCCCCCCCCCCACATAAATTAAGTTTTTGGCTCCGCCACTGCTTGTATCCTCATTGTAGTTTCAAATATATATAGCGGCACACAACAAGTTAATACAGTGACATTTTGCACAACACTATAACTTTTTACACTATGAAAATGGAATGAAGGGCGACCATAAGAACAACCTGGGTCCTTTCCTGCCCGACATCAGATCCTTATTTCTTATTACATACCGTATATAAACAGGACCCACGAAATGAAATCTTTAACAAACGGATAGAAGAGAATTATAATATGAAATATCAGGTGATGGTTAATGGGTAGTTTATATGTTAATATAAAGTGATGGTTAATGGGTAGTTCATACCATATGTCCACATATATTCGTAACGTCCAGTATAATCATTATAATCATCCATTAGAGCATTCCCCACCTGCATTAGATAGATATATTCCATCTTTTTTAATTAGAAATGCAGATACAAGTAAGTACTTATTAGTAAACATGTAACGAAAATTTGGTACCATGTAACCCTTGAGATTAATTGGGGTTTCCGTGTTGGCTTTGTTATGTCTCACAATGACTTGGCTTAATTGAGAAACATAATGTCCTGAAAAAAGTTGCAAACTTTTCAAATTACCATAAATCACATCCGTAGACCCTTAAAGAGATGGAATATATATATATATATATATATATATATATAGGTCTAGTTTTCATGGATGATCTCGAAAGATAAAGCGGGGATCAAAATTCACATTCTTAAGAAATATCAAGATTTACTTTTAGCACTATATATGAAGTTCATCTAGCTTTAAATTCAAAGTTTTACAGAATTTATTCAATCTTGGAGCTCAGAACTTGGTTTCACATGTAAATTGGTCGAACGGTATTCCAATACACAACGCTAAAGGCTGCTTAGAGACCCATGAAAACAGATCAAATTGGAATATATTTTTGCACTATTTATGAACTCACAGAAAAAACTAATATAGGAATTGAGAACCAAAATCTTTTACCACTTGTCTTACTTTTAATCAAACAAAGAAGCAAATATAATAGAACTAACTAACACAGGAACACACCTAATTAACACATTAAACTTAAGATAAAACAAAAAAAAAACACTTGTATTAAATATAATCAAAAGCCTAGAAGCTACTTCAACACCAAAAAGTTCCTATAAAGTTGAGATCAATCAAACCCTAATAGTATTAATTACTAAACAACAAAAGAATAAGTAAACAAGTTAAATAACAAAAGACCAGGATCTCAAATGATGTAAAAACAAACAAACTTCCCCCAATCAAGATTTTAAATAAAAACAGACAATTAGGTATAGTGTAATTTACCAGGTAATCGAAAGGATGGATCTTAGGGTTTTGAATGACGGAAGACGTTAGGAGGAGCGGGCGAAGTTCATGATGAATCGATCCTCTACTTTCCGATTGGCCCATCTCCTTACGCGATACACGCAAATTTTAACAAAATAAAAATGAATAGTAATATTATCCATGTATACTTGGTTCTTTTATTATTTACATTTCTTTTTATTAAACAAAATCAATAAAGGTATGGAGTTTCATTGTCCCAAGTCCCAAGATAGTCGTTGTCTGCCGTCGTTGAAATATGAATTTCTTGATATCGACGTCGACATTCCAGTACCGGTTGACTCTCTTAAACTATTCCAGGATTGGCGCCTCCGCAATCCAAGATTTCTACTAAAGATGAGGATTTCAAGACTTGAACTCTTACTGACACTGGGAGAACTTCGCCTACCAGTTTCTTCATATTCATTGTTCGGCCATGATCGTTGGGAACTGGACGTCTACATACAGGACACGTTTGGTTCCTCATCCCCAACCATTTCTTGATGCAGTATTGGTGAAACACATGCGAGCATGGCAACGACGAGTCTTTCAAGAAGCTCCAAATATATTGGACATATCTTCCCAGCTTCTTCCGCTACCGCAGCCGGTAACAAATCAATTTTGTCGGAGACAGGGAGGGTTCCTTCCATCTTGCCACGATAGTTGATCGACTGACAAAGTGACAATACGTAAACTGATACTTGAAATGAAAAGAAATTTTTCTTGACGACGAATATTTAATTTATACCAAACAGTAGGAGTAAACTACTACTTTAGCCCCTCTGGTATGTTGGGTTTACAAATTTCATCCCTGACCACTTTGTGATTTCAAAAAAAAGGTATCGTAAGAGAATATTTTTTACACTCCTATTTATTTGAAATTCTCAAATAAGAGAAAGTAGGAGTGTGAAATTCTCCGTTATATGATAATTCTACAAAAATATTACCATAAGAGAAAATATATTTTAATTATATTCCATTAATTAATACATTAACATTTCAAAAACTTAATTTTTATATTTCAATACCCGATTTTGGTATAAATTAAATATTCGTCGTTTATGAAAAACTTCTTTCCATTTCAAATATCAGTCTACGTATTGTCACTTTGTCAGTCGATATGTCCAAAACTTCTTTCCTCCTTGTCTCCGACAAAATTGAGTTGTTACCGACGGCAGTAACACAAGAAGCTGGGATGATATGTCCAATATGTTTGGAGCTTCTTGAAAGACTCGCCGTTGCCATGCTCGCATGTGTTTCAACAATACTGCATCAAGAAATGGTTGGGAATGAGAAACCAAACGTGTCCTATTTGTAGAAGTCCAGTATCCCAACGATTATGGTCGAACAATGAATATGAGGAAACTGGTAGGCGAAGTTCTCCCGGTGTAAGTGAGTGTTCAAATCTTGAAACCCTCACATTTAGCGGAAACATTGGATTGCGGCGGCGCCGATCCTAGAATAGTTTAAGAGAGTCAACCCACCAGAACGTCGACGTCAATATCAAGAAATTCATATTTCAACGACGGCAGACGGCGATGTTGGGACTTGGGACAATGAAACTCCACTTCGATTGAATTTTTTTTTAATAAAAAGAAATGTAAATAATATAAAAAAACCAAATATACGGTGGATAATATTATATATTTTTTTATACTTGTCTCAAATATATATATATATATATATGTATAGAGAGAGAAAAAAAAGTTCAAATGCAAACTCAAATTTGGTTGTGAACGTGAGGACAAATGAGAGTACAATATGGGTTTGAATGTAATGTAGTATTATTCAGACCGAATAATACTACATTCAGTCTGAATATTTCCTTCATTATTCAGTCTGAATACGTGTCGTGCTTTCATTTGTCCTCACGTTTACAACCAAATTTGAGTTATCATTTGAACTCGCCCCTACATATATATATATATATATATAGTAGGTTTAATATACATGGAAATGAATCAAGGTTTCATGAAGATTTCATCCATATTTCATGATTGCAGGGTTGATATACATGGAAATGAATCAAGGTTTCATGAATATTTCATGAATGCAGGTTTAATATACATGAAAATAAATCGAGGTTTCATGAAGACTTCATCCAAATTTCATGACGAATTAAACCCAAAGTGAAAAGCACTTAAACCTGCAAAGAGAAGTGAAATTGAGGAAGAAGATGATATTGAATCCCAGATAATTCTTTGACACGTCATTCACATATCATGTCCGTAACTTAAAATAAAAAATAATCTAAAAAATCTCCCCCATAAACGATCTCCATTACTGCATTCAATTAGTTTAATATAAAACATTAATTATTTGAGAAAGACGATTTTGAGGGGTTGTAAAATAACACCCATATATATATATATATAGAGGGAGGTTCATGCGAGGACGGTATCTTTTTACGAGAACGCGAGGACAATTCTCAGCCAATCATTTTGTACATAAATTTTTTTCATATACAAAATCACATATGATTCATGTACAAAACCACATATAATTCACGTACAAAATCATATATGAATAGCCGCGACTTTTCTCGCGACTTTTCCGCGGAAAAAGTCGTCCGTGTCCTTTTTGATGCTTACAAAATCACATATAATTTTATACATAAAATCATATGTGATTTTGTACATGAAAAATTTCATGTACAAAATGATTGGCCGATGATTGTCCTCGTATTCTCATAAATTGGTACCGTCCTCGTATGAACCCGCCTCTATATATATATATATATATATGGGCGGGTTCAAATGAGAACCCAAATTTGGTTGTGAACGTGAGGAAAACTGAGAGTGCGACACATGTCCCATTCAAAGAAATATTATAATATATATTCAGTCTGAATATACAAAGGAATATTCAGTCTGAATATTTCTTTGTATATTCGGTAGCGTTTGGTATGCGGACATAATTGGACAGGACAGGACGAGACAGAACAAGACGGGACAGGATTGAATAGGACAAGAGGGTGGGATAAAACAGGACCGGACAGAACAAGTGTATGTTTCGTACACCTATATGACTGGATTGGACTGGACAGGACAGAACTAGACAAGTTGTTACATAAGTTATTTAACGATTTTATATTATATAATCGTTATAATTACACAAAAAAACAAATAATTAAATAATTTAATTTATAAGCATTTTTACTCAACCTTTTTATATTAGTATAAAATTTGAATGAGAATTTTGTTATAATTAATGATAGTTTGAAAAACCCGATTCACATAAATAAGAAATTATGTTTTATTCTGATGGTAATATTGGTGGCGACGATGGACGGTGATGATCAGTGGCCGATTTTGATTATAGATGACTTAAGATGGTACTGGTGGTAGTGGTGGTGGTGGTCGACGGTGGTGGTGGTGGTGGTGGTAGTGGTGGTTATGGTGGTTATGGTGGAGGTGGTCGGTGGTGGTTATGGCGGAGGTGAGGTGGCCCATTATGGTGGTGGTGGTCGGCGGTGGTGGTGGTTATAGTGGAGGTGAGGTAGCCCACAATGGTGGTGGTGGTCGGCAGTGGTGGTTATGGTGGAGATGAGGTGGCCCACAATGGTAGTGGTGGTGGAGATAGACGATGGTGGTCAGTGGCCAACAATGTCTGTGGAGGTGGAAGATAAGGTTGGTGTAGTAGAGGAGGAGGTGGAGGTGGCCAACGGTGGTAGTAATGATGGCGATGGATGGTGGTTGTGAAGGAGGTGAAGATGGTGGTAGATAACGTTAACGGTGGTGGTCGGCAATGGTAGTGGTTATGGTGGAGGTGAGGTGGCCACGGTGGTGATGGTAGCCATGAACGGTGGTGGTTGGTGGCCGACTGTGGTTGTGGAGGTACGTAGTGAAGGAGGTTGTTTTTCTATATGAGAAGGTGGAGGTGGCCAACGGTGGTGGTGGTAGTGGCAATGGATGATGGTGGTTGGTGGCCGACTATGGCTACCGATGGTCGCCGACGGTCGTGACTAGTGGTGTTGACCATTAAAACAAGTACCATATCAAGGTTATATATCAAATGAGGATAAATTAGCGATATTTGATTTTCTATCCCATCTTGTTCCACCTATTTTGGTGGAACAAAAAAAGGTCTTTTTTGTTCCACTTTATCCCACATTGTCCCAGTCTTGTCCCTTTCCCATGTCGCGCCAAACATTGGACAGTGAATTCCTGTCCTGTCCCATGTTGCACCAAACGTGGGACAGTGAGTTCTATCTCGTCCTGTCCCGTCCCGTTCCATGTATCAAACACACCCTTTGAATATATACTAGACTGAATATTCCTTTGTATATTCAGTCTGAATATTCCTTTGAATACTCAGTCTGAATATTGCTTATTTTAACACGTGTCACGCTCTCATTTGTTCTCACGTTCACAACCAAATTTGAGTTCGCATTTGAACTTTCCTCTATCTCTCTCTCTCTATACATATATATATATATGGTTGGGATCACGTGAGACCACCCTGTTTCCGTGAGACCCGTGAGACCACCCTTTTACACTTGAAACTTCACAGCAAAAACATTGTGAAGGTAAAAAAAATATGATGGGTTCACGTGAGACCAGCCTGTTTCCATGAGACTCGTCGTAGGCCTGTGAAACCACTTTTTTACTCTTGAAAACTTCACATCAAAAACACTGTGAAGGTAAAAAAAAATCTGAACCTTCACAGCAAAAAGACTATGCAGGTTACTTTCATAGCAAAAATACTTTAAGGATTCATATTTTTTTTACCTTCATAGTGTTTTTGCAGTGAAGTTTCAAGTGTAAAAAGGTGGTCTCACGGGTCTCGCGGAAACAGGGTGGTCTCACGTGATCCCAAGTATATATATATATATAGGGGAGATTTCAAATACAAACCACGTCAATTCGTACAAACCGTGTGTTTCATTGTTTTTTTGAATAATTTTTTTTCATGAAAGTGTTTAATATGATGAATTTGTTTCACATATTCTTGATTCACCAACCTTCCTGTATTCTTGATGAAATTTTTTTCATATATTATTGACTAATCAACCCTAATAATTAAGAAAAAGTGAAAAATTTTAAAAAAAATATTGATTGCATGCGGTTTGTACGGTTTGTACAAATTGACGTGGTTTGTAACGGAAATCAACCCTATATATATATATATATATATATATATATATATATACAGAGGACCGATCTAATACAACTCTTACTAATCTTGCAACCCTTGCAACCCACATCTTAACCATCCATTTTCTTTTTTAATTTTTTTTAATTAAGGGTGGTTAGAGATGATTAAATCTTAACCGTTGATGATCAAACGGACGGTTAAGATGCGGGTCGCAAAGGTTGCAACTTTTTAATGGGTTGCAAAATAACACTTCTATATATATATATATATATATATATAGAGAGAGAGAGAGAGAGAGAGAGGAAAATTCAAATGCGAACTTAAATTTGGTTATGAACGCGAGAAGAAATGAGAGCGCGACAAGTCTCTGAATGTAGATTATTCAGACTGAATAATCAAAGAAATATTCAGACTGAATATAGTATTTATGGATAAACATTATTTACACTAAATAAATACTATATTCAGTCTGAATATGACACGTGTCGCGCTCTCATTTGTTCTCACGTTCACAACCAAATTTAAGTTCTCATTTGCTCCTGTCCCTATATATGGGATAAGACTCAAGAAAACTTGTGTTTTTAGACACAAAATCGAAAACAATTTTCTGGAGAGTAATTTAGGATTGTTCAAAAACCTTGTCTTAAATCATGAGTATAAATTCGGATTTATACTCATAATATAACAAAACTAAAATGGTAATCATGCTGAATTTTAGGAGTAGCGGTCAGTTATACAATTTCAGTAACTGCTTAATAATTGCACCTTTAATGCTCAGTAACCATTCAGAGAGAACGGATCAGAATCGACCATGCATAGCTTTGGTCCATTTCTAGAAAACTCTAAGTCTCGAGGACCAGACTAGAGCCTATGATCAAACCATTCAGAGCCTCTGAACAGGCCATACAGAGCTTCTGTATCAACCATATAGAGCACGGTATCCGGGATCTGATCATACCATAGAGAGTTCTGTATCCGGGACCACCCCTTGGACCCCGGGTGCTACCCCTTGACCCTGCAAGGGGGCGCGACCCCTTGACCCCCGTCATTTCGTCGTTACCGGATTCATACTCGCCTTATAACAAGCTTGCACTATGCACCACCTAACTTGTATTAGTCTATTAGATCACAGTATAAAACCTTTATTAAACATCATGTTATTTCCGATCACACATAAATGGACATGTGACTCTAAAATCACCAATAAATACGACGGTGAAAGGATCAAAACAAATGAGAGTATATCTTAGCCAAGGATAAAGTTGTTTAAGATATTTAGTACTTTTGTTATTGGTATCCTTATTCATTATTCATATAATGTATGTTATTACTAATACCATAATTTTCTTAAATGCAGTGTTAATCTTATAATTTTTATTGAGTTTTTAAATTTAAATTTACTTTTAATCTTAAAGAATAAAAATCGTAACCAAAAATAACTTATAGCAACATTTTTAAAATTTTACGTCATCGTATGATATTCTATAGTGACTTTTGACAAATAAACGTCTTTGTATGCCATAATATATTGACGATTTTGACAAATATACGTCATCGTATGTCATGCTATAGTGACAATTTGAAAACATAAATGTCACCGTATATCATGTTACGATACCGATTTTGAAAATTAAAAGTAACCGTATTACATGTTACGGTGACAGTTTTGAAAAGTAATTTTACCGTATGTCAGGCAACATTGAGACCAATAAACATCACTGTATGTCCTATAATGACGGTTTTAAAGTATAAACATCACTGTATATTATGCTATGGTGACATTTTTGACAAATAAATGTCACTGTATTTCAAACTATTGTAATAATTTTGACAAATAAACGTGGTTGTATGTCTATCATACGATGACGATTTTGAAAATAAACATCACCATATGTCATGTTACGTTAACGATTTTGAAAAATAAACATCATCATATGTCATACTACGGTGATGGATTTCAAAATTAAACGTTACCGTATGTCATGATACGGTGACAATTTTCAAACTAAACATCACTGTATGTCATGCTACGATGACAAGATTCCATTGCATAGCTATTATCCTTGGGGTTCCTGTTACCTTTACATGTTCTTTATTATCGGTTGCTTTAGGTCACAATCGTTTGTTTTTCTATATTTGTAGGAAAAGCACAATAACACAATAATAACTACCGTTATCACTTCATTAAATGAGACATTTAAGGATATCAACTATTATTTATACTTGTTGGTTTTGGGATCAAGACATTGATCCTTTAAAATAGATCAAGATTTTGATTTATAAGATAAAACTATTGAAGATAAAACAAGGTTAAAGAAGAAACGATAGAAACACATAATATAATTCATTTGAACATCTGTCTTATAATAAACATCGAAGCTCTATAAGAACTTCTTCTTTAATGTTAGCAACCCCCAAATCAAAATATTAAGAAACAACTATTTTGAATCTAGTGTACAAAATCTAATTAATAGACTAAATTTGTATTTTAACTTAATTAGGAAGGATGTATAATTAAATTAGAGAAGTCTTCTATATTGGGCTTTGTTATATACCAGCCCTATGGGCTTTCAGATGACAACCTCAAAACGGGCTACAAAATAAAGGAAACTAGCTCCTTAAGTCGTATTTCCACTTCCATTTCAATTTATTGTTAAATTATAATTATTTGAATAAATATTCAAAATGGTTTGTTAACAAGAAAAAGAGTACAGTAATCTATGGATCGACATCAATTTTATAATAATAAGTTTGGATTTCAATTTTGTCAAAGAAAATAGCATTTAAACAACATAGGCGGATTAAATGTATAAGTAAAATGGGTCATGATATATAACTAATCTAACTCGTTATATTAAAAATCATACTTGATCAATGTGATCGCTTATGGATAACATGGTTATTTAAAAATGACGTGATATGAAACTAGAAATACACAAAAGAAAATAATTTATGATATAAAGAGGTATTCATGGTTTAGTTCAGTTCAATTAGTGAGAAAAATGTGAACCAAATTATATAAGACAAATACTTGGCTAATCGAACCAAACCGCATCAAACAGAACATAAATAAGACGGATATCCATGGTTTGATTCATGGTTACTCGAATTTATAATATATTTAATTTACAATATAAAGATGATACCAAAATATAACATTTAAAATAATTTCACAACAATAAAATGAAAGACAATTCTAACACTATGAATTAAAATATGTTTAATTGTTTACAAATATCAATTTTTCGGTTAATATCGATTTTTCACGACTTCATACCACCAAATTTAATCAACTACCATATTGCTTGACATCAAAACGTAAAAGACTTTTAGATATTTAATTTGCGGTTATTAAAGAAATAAATAATAATATAAAGTGTAAACTACATTTTTAGTCCGTGTGGTTTGATAAGGGCTGCGATTTTCGTTGCTAGGATTTGTAATTTGTTTTGTTTTTCTCGTTGACATTAAATATGTTAAAAACATGTATTTTTTATTTTTTGCTTTATTAAATATACTTTTTGGCATTTTAGTTTGTTTATATAGTAAAGCTATATATTTTTAATAAAAAAAATTAATTCGTATGTCTTATATAAATATGTTACAATAAATTTATAAAATATTTTTTAGGCGTCTTTTAGAACATTTTTAAAATAAAGTGTTCATTTAAATTTTTATATGACATTTTTTTTAATACAAATATGAAAATACGTCATATAAAAATGTTATTTTTCAGAAATGTGATATCAAAAAAACTAATTTGACACTTTATTTATAAAAAAAAAAACCTTCTTTAACAATGTCTAAAAACATTTTAAAAATTTATTGTATTACTTTTATATAAGACATATATTTGTTTGGTATAATTGAATGACTTATGAGACCAAATAATTGTAAAATTCTACTAATAATATCAAATACTTATTTGGTAAAAATATATAATTGTTTGGTTCTATAACAACTTTAATAGTTTGCTCCCTAGTAAAGAAAAAAAGAATAAAAATACTATCATAGGGAACTAGGGACTTGCACTTAAATGACAAAATAGGGACATTAATAACATTAAATCATTGTACCATAAACAATAACAAAATAATATATATTTTTATGTATTAAATCTTTTAACAAAAGATATATAGTTTTATTAAATCAAAAAGACTGATATACCAAAAAGGAAAAAACCAAAAAGACTAAAATACCCTTATGTTAAATGGAGGACTTTCAGCAACAAAGTACAAACCACAGGGACGAAAATAGCAATGAATTACAAACTATATTGACCAAAATCAAAATTTCAAAACCACAAAGATAAAAATTGCAATATTTCACAAACCATAGGGACAAAAATTTAGTTTACTCTAATATAAATATTGTATATTTATTTATATTCCATTTATTGGTTTTTCAAGTTCCGATCAAACTTTTCAACTCTTTTTCCAATTTTTTAACACCCCTACCTATAAGAACCAAAAACATTCTTGATCTAGTCCTCTGGGCAATCACCCCATTTAAGCCAAGACTAATCAAATCAAAGCCCAATATATCAGCTCAACCACAGACCGAACTGAGACTAGTCAACGCCCTTTAAAAAGGTTGCTTTTAGAAATTCTGGATGTCTTGATTGCTTTCATAAAAGCAACAAAGACGTTTGGATGTGCTTCTGTGGCAGCAACATTAAGATATATTCATTATATATATATATATAAATCAATATTGGTCAAGACGATTTAAGACTATCAAGACGATATCACTAGCCAATTAAGGTATGTTTGCTATACTAGACATGACAGGATAAAACAAGCATTACTATTCCATTAAGTTATCTTTTCTACAATTATACACACATTTAGATATATAGTTTTCACAAGATAAAAGGATAAAAAACTATAAACCTTTATATTATATGATTATATCTCTAACGACCATGTTATATACTACTGCATTGTATTATAATAAAAATAATGATTTTTAACGGTGAATTCTATTCATATCCATTTCTGAAATGGAAGATAGGTAAGGGGCTGTTTGTTTACCTCTGGATGGTACCTCTGAATCGCGCAGAGGGGAAAAATTGTTTGGCAAAATTTTTTGACATCTGAAGTGAAAAAAAAGCCTCTGCATCATGTAGACCCTAATTCCTTGAGTTATCATTCAGACCACTGTCTCTTCCCAAAATACCCTCTATCTCACCTCCACAGCCTCCCTCTTTCCCGATTTCTTTTCTTCCAAGAGCTGCTCCACAGCCCCTCTTTCACCGCCGGCGTCCACAGCCATCGCCGCCGCCCACAGCCATCGCCGTCGTCCACGCCATCGCCGCTGTCCACAGCCATCGCCGCCGCCCACAGCCATAGCCGTCGTCCACGCCATCGCCGCCGCCCACAGCCATTGCCGTCGTCCATGCCATCGCCGCCGTCCACGCCATCGCCGCCGTCCATAGTCATCGTTCAAGATTTCAGGTTCTTTTTTTCTTGGATTTTGGAACATTCTTAACCCCAAATCAAAATCTTTAATAATCTTTTCTTTTAAGTAATTCTTGATTTAGTTCTGTTTTAGGATTTGCTGATTTGGGTTGGTTTCAAGAATCTTGTTTTAGGGTTTTTGATTATGAAAATGGGATTTTTTTTTAATTTTCTAATTGTTCTATGTTTTTTGATGATACAATGCAGGTATTGTTTTCACATTTTTTGGGTTTTTTATTCAAATTCATTAGAATCTATCAAATTTTATACTTTTTTGATTGCTTCATTTTGATCTCAGCTATTGAAACGAAAATTTGAGTATTGATTTAGGGCTTTAGATGTAGGGTTTATGAGGACTGATCATTGTTGATTTAGGGCTTTAGTTTGAGGTTTTTGTCGAAATATTTCTATCAATTTCATCTTGTTGCATTAGTAAAGAAATTGATGGGTAAAATGGTAATTTGTTCTTATTCAGACTGTCCATTCAGAGTTGCTACCAAACAACCATTTTTCATTCTGCACTATACCATCCAGAGCCTCTGTACCATTCAACTTTATACCATACAACAACTACCAAACAGCCCCTAAGTAAGATAGGAGGTACGGAAGGAATAACTAGGTGCCTATGAGTTATGGATATAAAGAGTAACTCTTCAAGTAGTCCTAAACTAAATTTAATATTTTTTAGATCGTTAATTATTTTTAATTGTAGTATATAATATAAGTTACACTGATTTGGATTAATAATACAGCTTGTATAAAAAATATATTTTTTAAATAATAATCAATCATGGGTTATGTTGGTTTTGATCAAAGTTTATTTTATATATTATTTTATATATTTTAAATAATAAATCAGTCATTAACTATTTATATCGAAATATACGCCTAATAAAATATTATAGTATTAAAAAATGGGGAAGTGTAATATAATGATGATATTATATATTAGGTGAGGTTTCATGTTTAAAAAAGAATTCTTGCTCCATGGTCAATAGTCGTGGTCAACTTAAGCACACAACCTTAAATTATACGACCGACCCAAAAAAAAAAATCCGGTTGCACCGTTTAACTATAAAAAAGTATCAAAGAATTTTTACAACATTATAATTGGTTTATTTGGTTAGTTTATTGATTTTCATATATGAGGTCATGAGTCCAAGTTTTTTATTGTGATTTTTTATTAGAAGTATAATAAATTTGAAATTAAAAGCAAAAAACTAAAAAAATGAAGCTAATGAGATTCAAACTTGGGTCTTGGGTGTAGGAAAAACCTTACAAACCAACTCTCCCAAGGAAAACTTGTGTTCATATTATAGTTTTAAAATATATATAGTGGAACACAACAAAACGATACGGTTGGACCTTTCAAAAACCCTAATTTTTTACTATTCGCCGAAGAAATAATACAGTGGCCCGTGCCACCGTATACAATGCTATAGGTCCCCACCCTCTCGGTTCAAAGTAGATGATTTGTAACATTTCAAGATCCCTAAAACTTAAGTCGTTAATAGCTTTTCGTTAAATCATGCAACAAAAACAATAAATACTAAAACTAATTCGAAAATTCAACGTCAAATATTAAATATGATTGAATATTTGAAGATAATCATGTGCATATAATGTACATACATATATAAGGGCGGGTTCAAATGAGAACTCAAATTTGGTTGTGAACGTGAGGATAAATGAGAGCACGACACGTGTCTGAATGTATATTCAAACTGAATAATCTACATTCAGACACGTGTCGTGCTCTCATTTGTCCTCACGTTCACAACCAAATTTAAATTCACATTTGAAGTTATATATATATATATATATATATATATAGAGAGAGAGAGAGAGAGAGAGGAAAGTTCAAATGCGAACTCAAATTTGGTTGTGAACGTGAGAACAAATGAGAGCGCGTAACTTGTCTGAATATAGATTATTCAGACTGAATATACAAAGAAATATTCAGACTGAATAAATACTATATTCAGTCTAAATATTTATTTAAATGGGACACTTTCGCACTCTCATTTCTCCTCACGTTCACAACCAAATTTAAGTTCTCATTTGAACTTATATATATATATATATATATATATAGAAAAAGGTTCATGCGAGAACGATAACAATTTACGAGAATGCGAGAACAATCCTCTGTCAATCATTTTGTACATGAAAATTTTCATGTATAAAATCACATATGATTCATGTACAAAATCACATATGATTCACATATAAAATCATCTATGATTAGCCGAGACTTTTTCCGCAGCAAAAGTTGCGCGTGTTATTTTTTATGTTACATGAAAAAAAAAACATGTACAAAATGATTGGTTGGGGATTGTCCTTGCATTCTCGTAAATTGTTACTGTCCTTGCATGGACCCGCCTCTATATATATATATATATATATATATATATATAGAGAGAGAGAGAGAGAGAGGGAGGTTCAAGGGAAAACGCTAACAAAAGAGAAAACCGAAAAACAACCTGGGTGGCTTCCATGTGGAGCTTAATGCATATCGATAACTTGTAACATGCATTAATGAATATTCATCAATGCATCTGTAATGATAGATGCATTGATGCATAGGAACAAAAATTACCGGTATGCATTAATGCATACCGTCCACATGGAAGCCTCCCAGGATATTTTTCAGTTTTCCTTTTTTTTAGCGTTTTCTCTTGAACATCCTTTCTCTCTCTCTCTCTATATATATATATATATATATATAGCAGGTTCAAACGAAAACACTACCTATTTAAGAAAACAAGAAAACTTTTTTCATGTACAAAATCATATATGATTTACATACAAAATCATATATGATTAGTCGCGACTTTTCCTGCGACTTAACCCGCAGCAAAAGTCGCTCGTGTCCATTTTTTCATGTTAGTACAAAATCATATGTGATTTTGTACATTAAAAAATGTTTTCTTGTTTTCTTAAATACTTAGCGTTTTCGTTTGAACCTCCCTCTCTCTCTCTCTCTCTATATATATATATAGGGTTAGGTTCAAATGTGAACTCATTTTTTGTTGTGAACGTGAGGACGAATCTCAGCCACACATCTTCGGTTATGGTGGACGCGATCACGGAGGATTGACGCGATTCATGGGAGGGTGGAGATTATTAAAGGAGAGGCAGCGTCAAAGCCGCCTTTATTGACCGGATAAGTGGCTGAGATTCGTCCTCACGTTCACAACCAAAAATGAGTTCACATTTGAACTTTACTATATATATATATATATATATCCTTCCAGCCCTCTGTCAAAGAGGTGGTGAGCCTTGTTTGTTGCATCATTATTTTCTTTGGGATGTTGTCTTTTCATCTTTTCCATTGCCAGTTGTTTCGGGTCACTATCATTTGGTTTGTCTCAAAAGAACAAATGATTGTGTTCCTCATATTATGCGAAGATCATAACCGCATAATCATAAACTACCGATGTCGTTGTAGTACGATGCGTTTAATGTTGCTTAACAAACAAAATATTAGTTGCTGTTAGGTTTTATTCATCATCATTAGGTTTAAATTACCGTTTTCAATAAAGAGAGAATGAAGAATTTTAATTAGGGTTTAATAGAATTAGAACCAGTTATAAAGTAACGCATGATCGTGTGAGAAGTTGAGTTAATGGTGAGAAGCGTGAGAAGTGATGTGAACCGTTGATCACTTTTAATCTCATGTTCTCCCATGAATTGTGCTTTATAAGGGAATTGATCTAGTGCATCTCGATACATCTCATTCTAATGTACGTTCATTTCTCAGCCAACAGTAAATAACCACTTCTCACCGAAACCCAACCTTATTTAGACATTCGATTAGGGTTTTATTTTCGATATTATGATTAATTATATTTTATTGTTGTATGAATTTTGATTTAAAAAAATAAATAAAAGATATTGAAACAAAAGGAGAAGATAAAAAAATGATTTAAAAGAAACAAAAATACCCTGATTTGTTATGGATATGATCACCTTTTGAAATTTGTAGTTGGATCTTGAATAAGGGTCAAACTTTGTGGGCTTGAGATTAACTTATCTAGTGAATTTGCATAAAACGTTTATCTTTTTATGATATATCATTATATCATTAGAAAATATTAGTATGTAAAGAAAAGTTATAATCAATCTTGTAAAATATCGGGATTAGATGGGTCGGGTGCTATTAAAGACATAAACGAAAAATTGCTATAACTTAATTATGTGGCTTATTTGTTTAATTATGCATATTATTTTTTACAACTTAATCGTTAACTCATTAGGCCAAAATGGTTATATGGAATATAGGAGACCCTTCACTTGTCCTCATCAAGCCATCTCAAACAAATTAATACCAAAAATGCCCATAAATAATTCAACCCTTTCTCTTTGCCTCTTTCAAACCCATTAGGCTCCCGTATCTTAGATAACAATTTTTTTTTTCTTCAGAAAAACAGCTTAACCTAAGACGTAATGAAAAATAAAAAGAGAATAACCCCTAAAAATGTGAGTGAAAAATCTCTAAGGATCCGTTTGGTTTGCGGGATTGTTTTTGAGGGATTTGGATTTCATGGAAGGATTTGGATTTGGAGGGATTTGGATTGGATTGGATTTGAAAATCATAGGTGTGTTTGGTTTGTAGGATTTGGAATGGAATTGGATTTCCATTATTTATAAATAATCTATATAAAAATAATTAAAAATAATTAAATTACGTTTTAATTAATCAATTATTACAAAATAAATGTTTTTAACATTTTTAAAACATTATTTCATACAAATCCAACGAAATCCCGCGAAATCCCGAGCATCCGCCAAGGATTTCAAAATCCAATGTTCATGGGATTATGGGATTTTAAATGAATCCAAGGATTTTAAATCCTTACCATTAGGCAAACCAAACACCGGAATGGATTGCATTTTAAATCCAAATCCCTCCAAATCCCGCGAACCAAACGCGCCCTAAGATATGTTTATTTTTATAAATTATCGGTCTTGTTGTAACTTGAATGGAACTAATAGTTTAAATAATCAAACAGTCAATGATTATATTCACCCAATACAAACATTAAAAACTACTTATTACAACATCAAATCACAATCCAAACAACCTCTAAAACTTCATTAAGTCTTAGGTTAAGTTGTCTCGTTGAAGAAATTTGTTATCTAAGATACGGGAGGCTAATTGGTTTGAAAGAGGCAAAGAGAGAGGGTTGAATTATTTATGGGCATTTTTGATATTTATTTGTTTGAGGTGGCTTGATGAGGACAAGTAAGGGGTCTCCCATATTCCATATAATCATTTTGGCATGATGAGTTAACAAGTAAACCATTAAATCATTAAAGTCATTAAGTTACACTAGTTCTTCGTTTATGTCTTTAATAGTATATGTGAATATCAATAAAAAAAATATGTGTAATAATATCTTAAATCATAACATTTAATGAAAAAATAATGAAAAAAAATTATTTTTGTATTACTTTGTACGTGTTTGTAACTTTCAACTATATATATATATACATATATTGAGGCTGGTTCAAATACAAACCAGTTGAAGGGTACAAACTATACAAACTTGTTCAAATTAATATAAAATAATTTTTTTCATGTTTTTTTTTCCATCAAATGCTATGATTAAAGATACTATTGCACATATGTTTGGTTCACCTTGTAAAAATATTACATGTGAAACTTTTACATTATGAAACAGATACACATGAAACTTTTTCATAAAAAAATTTATGAGAAACTTTTAACTTGTGAAAACAAATGCATGTGAAACTTTTACATTATGAAACAAACATATGTGTAATAATATCTTAAATTATAGCATTTGATGAAAAAAATCATGAAAAAATTTATTTTTATATTGATTTGAACCAGTTTGTATAGTTTGTATCCTTCAACTAGTTTGTATTTGAACTTCCCTATATATATATATATATATATTGATTTGAACCAGTTTGTATAGTTTGTATCCTTCAACTAGTTTGTATTTGAACTTCCCTATATATATATATATATATATATATATGGGGACCTTCTTTTGAGAAATTGTGATAACTTTGAGAACTTATGTATCATATGTTGTTTCATGTGATTTTTTTTAATAAAGAGTAGGATTTTAAATATTGATTAACATATATTTATTTTACCATGTGTTTGTCTCACATGTACTCGGTACAAAACGTGAACATTTTTTATGTGTTTGTGAAACAAAAAATATACGCAAAAAAGTTTCACATTGTGAACCGAGCACATGTGAGACAAACACATTGTGAAACAAATATATTCTAATCAATACGTTCAACACTATACTTAGATTG
Source organism: Silybum marianum (assembly GCA_036898165.1). NCBI lineage: Eukaryota > Viridiplantae > Streptophyta > Magnoliopsida > Asterales > Asteraceae > Silybum > Silybum marianum. The sequence continues at coordinate 48,397,540 of CM072528.1, read as the reverse complement.
GAAAAACAATCATGTGAAACAAAACCTTAATGTAGAATTTCTCACGGATCTCACACAGGGTCAAATTCAAGGGAAAACGCCAAAAAAAACTGAAAAACACTCTGAGAGCTCTCCATCTGGACGCTATGCACTAATGTATACTGGTAATTTGTAACATGCATTTGTGCATAGAAAAAATCTGGAGGATATGCACTAATGCATGTACTCGGTTCACAATGTGAACTTTTTTTATGTGTTTGTGAAACAAAAAATACACGCAAAAAAGTTTCACATAGTGAACCGAGCACATGTGAGACAAACACATTGTGAAACAAATATATTTTAATCAATACGTTCAACACTATACTTAGATTGGAAAAAAATCATGTGAAACAAAACCTTAAGGTAGAAGTTATCACGGATCTCACAACAGGGTCAAATTCAAGGGAAAACTCTAAAAAAAACTGAAAAACACTCTGAGAGCTCTCCATCTGGACGATATGCACTAATGTATACTGGTAATTTGTAACATGCATTTGTGCATATGCACTATACATGCATTTGTGCATAGAAAAAAACTGGACGGTATGCACTAATGTATATCGGTAATTTGTAACATGCATTTGGGAATATGCACTAATGCATACATATGCATTGGTGCATAGAAAAAAAAACAGCTTCAATCGTTTGTATGCGTTAATGCATACCGTCCAGATAGAGGCTCCAGGGTGTTCTTCAGTTTTTTCTTTTTTAGTGTTTTCCCTTGAACCTCCATATATATATATATATATATATATAGAGAGAGAGAGAGAGAGAGAGAGAGAGAAAAGTTCAAATGCGAACTCAAATTTGGTTGTGAACGAGAGGAAAAATGAGAGCGCGACACATGTCTGAATGTAGATTATTCAGACTGAATATACAAAAAAATATTCAGACTGAATAAACATTATTCAGACTGAATATATACTATATTCAGTCTGAATATTTCTTTGTATATTCAGACTGAATATATACTAGACTGAATATATACTATATTCAATCTGAATATTTTTTTTAATGAGACATGTGTCATACTCTCATTTGTCCTCACGTTCACAACCAAATTTGAGTTCTCGTTTGAACCCGTCCCTATATATATATATGTATATATATAGGGTTAGGTTTAAGGGAAGACGTCAAAAAAAAAAACTGAAGAAAACCTTGAGAGCCTTCCATCTGGATGGTATGCACTAATGAATACCGGTAATTTGTAAAATGTATTTCTGCATATTTATCAATGCATATGTAATGATAGAAGCATTGATGCATAGGAACAAAAAACGTTTGTATGCATTAGTGCATATCGTCCAGATGGAAGGCTCCCATAGTGTTTTTCAAAAAAAAATTAATGTTTTCCGTTAAACCTCCCTATATATATATATATATATATATATATGGACTTAATCAAATGAGAACTGTGTAATTTGTGATAACCGTGAGATCGAATATAGACCAATCATTTAATTTAATCAATAATTAAGAAAAAAAGGTATAATAGTAAATTACAAATTCCATGACAACCAAACAAATTCTTTTTTTTATTAAATACATAATTAAAGATGGCAATTACCATATATTTTCCATCGTTATCTCTTAATTTCAAATTCATCCCATGCATATCCATTCTTCTAAATCGGTTACCACAATTCTTTATTTTTTTTGGAAAACAAAAGTTTCGTACAAAACCAAAAACCATCAAAAATACAAACACCACCATTATTTTGTGTAGATTCATAGTATACATAACGTTCAATGAAACTGTATTTTATTTATTTGTTATACAAAATTCTAACTTTTGACATCAATCTTTTGTCTTTAAAGTTGTATTCCGGAAGAAATTTCTTTATAAATATGTATGATACAAATTTATGAATATGTGTGATACAAAAATTGATTTGGTTAGAATATTTCTTTACGAATATGTGTGATACAAAAATTGATTTGGTTAGAATATCTCTTTTATGAATATGTGTGATACAAATTTATAAATATGTGTGATACAAAAATTTATGAATAAGTGTGATACAAAAATTTATGAATACGTGTGATACAAATATATACATATATGTATATATATAGTTAATATCCCCTGTTTTACGAGAACGCGAGAACATCTATGAGCCTCTAAGGGGTTGTTCGGTAGATGCTTATTGGCTGAATAGCCTATATGGCTGATTCGCTCAGCCATATCTTAATGTTTGGTAGATGCTTATTTGCTTAGCTGGTGGCTGAGCGATTCAGCTAAAAAAATGAAGTCCTTTGGACTCAGCCATATATTTATCCCACCATTCCAAGTTTGCTCCTTCCATTTATACACCCTAAAAAAATCGCTTCTCTCCTTCCATCTGCTTTCTCTCCTCACTCCATGTGCATCATCCCTTTCTCCTAAATTTTGTAATAACTTTTACTTCAATCAGAGCTCGAATCTCATGTGGGTAAAAAAAATCCCCAAATTGATTATAAGAAGATCCATGATTAGGGTTTTAGCAGCTGGAATACTATTCCTTTTCGCAAGATTATGTGCCATCAACGACGGGTTGTCGGAGTGCGCTTGTCAGTGGATTTTCATGGTCGAATCTCTGAAAAAATCGACGAAAAACTGTGAATTCGCGAGTCTTCAAGGGCACAGGAAATACCAAGAGGATCGTGTGATCTGCAATCTTGAGATACGAATACCTGTCTCCTTCTTCATCAATCTCCACTCTGATTCTCCCTCGATTTCTATTTGGTTTTTGGGTTTTTTACAGATCTAGTTTTTTCCCCTTTGATTGAATCGATCCCTGAAATCGATCTCCTCTATTTGCTTTTCATATCTGGAATCGATCTCAAATCCATCCTTAAATCTATCTGCTGTTCATCTGTGGAATAATGGTTTGATGTTTCTATTCTTCTAAAATCAATAGGGGTAACGAGTAACAAAAAACGATTTTTCCATAGTAATGGATTTGGTATTGGTATCGTTGTTGTTAGTGATTTAGCTCATAGAGTACAATGCAAATTTGACGAAAAAAGAGGAACAAAAGGATGATCAATTGTAAAAAAAATCACAAAAATATAAATCAAGGGGTAAAATGGTCATTTCTAATATTCAGACCGTTTATTCAGCACAGAAACCGAACAACAACTTATCTGTTAACATATAGACAACTATATCAATACAGACAGCCATATCCATACAGGTCTTAATGGAAAACGAACCGAACAGCCCCTAAGTTATTTAACTAATAATTAAAATAAAAACTAATTCAAGATAATCATGTGATTTCGTGTTTATCTATAATTTTGGTGACTGTCTTTATCTCTAAAATCACATAAAGTTAATATGTTAGTCATAATTAATTATTAAATACTTATCACATTATTATCGCAATATATTGAACCGACAGAGCGGTAAATGTAGACGTGATCATTGTTGGTTTTAGATATTTTCGATTATCACAATATTATCACATGTCATCACAATAAAAATCCATAATTATTAGATGATTATCACATCATAAAGTCTTAATTCATCAAATCATTATCACGCGAAATATGATCATTAACACATTATTATCGCGACAAAATCATAGCATTATCACATCATTATCGACAACAATAAAAAGTCTCTGATGATAATAAAAAAATTTAAGAAATAATGATAAACTTAAATAACATAAAATTATGGATAAATACTAATTTATTTTAATTTTTATTAATGTATTAATTAATTTGGAGCCCCAAAAGTACTCCGGAAAAATAGGGGTGTTCTCGTTCGAACCCTTCCCTATATATATATATATATATATATATATAGGGCGGGTTCAAATAAGAACTCAAATTTGGTTATGAACATGAGGACAAAGGAGAGCGCGACACGTGTCATATTCAGACTGAATAATGAAGAAAAATATGCAGACTGAATAAAGTGTTATTCAGTCTGAATAACACTATATTCGATCTGAATATGACACATGTCGCGCTCTTATTTGTCCTCATATTCGCAACCAAATTTGAGTTCGCATTTGAACTTTCATCTCTCTCTCTCTCTCTCTCGATATATATATATATATATATATATATATATATATAAAGAGAGAGAGAGAGAGACTGAACAACACTACATTCAGCCTAAAAATTTCCCTTCATTATTCAATCTGAGTACGTGTCGCACTCTCCTTTATCCTTATGTTCACAACCAAATTTGAGTTCTTATTTGAACTCACCCTTATATATATATATACATATATAGGGGTGGGTTCAAATGTGAACCTATCTTTGATTGTGAACATGAGGACGAATCACAACCATCCATTTTAAATCAGATCAAAATACAAGGGAGAAAATTCGCGGTGGCATTTTTGTAAATAAGTGGAAAACTCAGGTCATGGCTTAAATCCTAAATATAACCTGACGATTTAAATAAGAACCAGGCATCATCTTCTTCTCCAAATTTCTTCATAATCTTCCTCAAATTTCTTCATCATCTTCACCAAATTTCTTCATCATCTTTCTCAAATTTCTTCATCATCTTCCCCAAAAGAAATTTTACTTCCGCCCCAAATTTCTTCATCATCTTCCCCAAAATAAATTTTCGCACAAGTTTGTTTTTGTTTTGTGTTCCTCCTTTGAATCACAAGTCTTTTCATTTTCAGATCCAGATTCTTTTTCTTGACAAAGTGTAAGAATGTTATTCAAATGTTTTTTCCCTTTTAATATGATTGTTCATCATTTTATCACAGGAAGTTTCTGAATATAAGCATAAAAAGTTATGCTTATATTCAAACTGAATATAAGCTACAATTATGGGTTTGTATAATTGTAGCTTATATTCAGTCTGAATATAAACTAAAATTATGTGTTTGAATAATTGTAGCTTATATTCGGTCTGAATATAAGCTAAAATATGTGTTTGTATAATTGTAGCTTATATTCAATCTGAATATAAGCATAAAATGTTATGCTTATATTCAGACTGAATATAAGCTAAAATTATGTGTTTGAATAATTGTAGTTTATATTCAGTCTGAATATAAGCATAAAATGTTATGCTTATATTCAGACTGAATATAAGCTAAAATTATGTGTTTGAATAATTTTAGTTTATATTCAGTCTGAATATAAGCATAACATTTTATGTTTATATTCAGAATGAATATAAGCTACAATTATAAGTTTGTATAATTGTAGCTTATATTCAGTCTGAATATAAGCTAAAATTATATGTTTGTATAATTGTAGTTTATATTCAGACTGAATATAAGCTAAAATTATGTGTTTGAATAATTGTAGTTTATATTCAGTCTGAATATAAGCATAACATTTTATGTTTATATTCAGACTGAATATAAGCTACAATTATGAGTTTATATAATTGTAACTTATATTCAGTTTGAATATAAGCTAAAATTTGAAGTTTAATAATCGTAGCTTATATTCAGTCCGAATATAAGCTACAACTAGTTGTTTGTATAATTGTAGCTTATATTCAGTCTGAATATAAAGACTCTTAGTGCTTATATTCAGTCTGAATATAAGCTACGATTTTACAAACTTCAAAATTTAGCTTATATTCAGTCTGAATATAAGCTACGATTATACTAACTTCAATTTTTAACTTATATTCAGACTGAATATATACTACAATCTGGTGTTTTTATAATTTATGTTTATAGATCCAGTCTGAATATAAGATATAGATCGACGCATCTTCAACATTGAAACCAAATTCTAGGTCTGTATTTTCGAAACATGTAACATAATCGCAATCAACAAAAAAAGTAGAATTTTCAACTGGATCACAGTCGATTTAATTTCAGAAATCGCAAATCCAATTAATAAAGTTCTTCACAGCAATGAATCTGATTAACAGAGAAGAAGACGATTAACAGAGAAGAAGACGATTAACATAGAAGGAAGAAATAAGCGGAAGTGATATCAAAGAGCAGCTTGATTTTTTTTTTCCAGAATTACCTCTCAAGCCACATTTAAAGAGGAGCTTGAATATGGCTTAGATCAAGGGCTGAGATCTGTCCTCATGTTCACAATCAAAGATAGGTTCACATTTGAACTTTCCTCTACATATATATATATATATAGAGAGAGAGAGAGATAGAGAGAGAGAGAGAGACATTCAAATGTGAACTCAAATTTGGTTGTGAACATGAGAACAAATGAAAGCGCGACATGTGTCTGGATGTATATTATTCAGACTGAATAATCAAAGAAATATTCAGACTGAATAAAACTGAATATAATATTTATTCAGATTGAATAGATACTATATTCAGTTTTATAGTATGAATATTTCTTTATTTATTTAGTCTGAATATGCATTTGTCACGCTCTTATTCGTTCTCATGTTCATAAATAAAATAATATTTGAGGAGAAAATAATGGGAAATTTTTGTCATTAGGTGTTAGGTGATCAAATCAAACCTATACAAGTTGTTAAATATGGACAAGTAATTTATGTCCATTTAAATTAATTTATTTGTAAAACGATTATCTAGTTGTACTCTTTCACAATTCTATTCTATTCTATTTTATTTATTGTAATATATTCTATAGATGTACAAGTTGTTAAAATACCAAGCAAAGCAACCAAAAGTAGAAAAATAAGCAAATGATTGGCATATTTTCAAATCTACAACGTTTTGTTATATCAAACATAAGTTTCAACAACAACAAAAATGCAATTATTAGTATTCTAAATCATAATATACCTTTATATGATAAAAAATTAAAAACTATCATTTCATCTAATAAGCGCAATAATTTCAAATCATTTGATGAATGTTGTATGATTACGAGGGTTTATTCTATTCGGTGAAATCATAAAACTATTTTAAAAATCATTTGTTAATTACTAAAGTTTTAAATAGCATGAAACATGACATGTTGGCAAGGTTAAACATCAAGTTTTACATACTACGGATAGAACAATGTATTTTTGAGGCATGATATAAGACAACAAATTTATATGTCATATATAGAAATGTATATGTGTGTGTTTGTGTGTGTGTGTTTTTGTATAATTATTCATCAAACAATGATACTAAAAAGTTTATATTCATATAAAGAAGAAAATTTGTAGAGATTATTACTATAAAAGTTTTTTTAATTAAATATTTAAAATGAAACTTAGAAAGATAATTTTACAATTTTATTTTAATTATGAGTCTATGACGTATATAAAAAGTTCGTGAAATTGTGATCAGCTAAATCTATAAAAGTGCAAAATCTAATAAAAAAATAAAAACTAATTTTTTTTGAAGTAAATCCATGTAAAAAAGGCACACCGCAGCACACCTTAAGGCATCATTGGTGTGAGCCACGCCTGATAGAAGCATTATAACTTTTATTGTAATGGCATAACGGCTTATACCACCATAGCATGCCTTTTTCAACCCTGTTAATTACACAAAATGTGCAAAATATGATACATTGTACTTATCACAATAATTTAAGATTTTACGCATTTGTTTAAAAACAGTAGTAAAAACAAGCTTCATTGAACTTGCTTGCTACATATACCGAATTGGTCAAGCAATATCTATGATCACCAAATCTTTCTAGAGATCAAATCTTCTAAACTCAACGAAGATAAAGGACTATGTATGAGCTTCATTTCTCGCATAGAAAATGTTATATCTATTAGTCAATATTGCTGGAACAACCAAAATTTGTTAATTGCATGTTAAATCAATAATTTTATTATTTTTATATTAATTAATACTTTACTAATTTATAGATACACTTATAATCTAGTAATTTCTTTATAAATAAAGTACCCAATATACGAAGTACCCTTCAATCTCCCATTTCATTTATTATATTGTGCTTAATTGTTCAGTATATCTATAAATTATTCAATGTACCACTTTGTAGACACACATTGATTTTGTTGACATATGAGAAAATAATTCCAGAAAAACTTACAATGACAAGAAAAAGTTAGCGATGAAATTCAAGGTGACATTGATTTTAAAAAATGAAAGACGATTAAGTTAGTTTTCAAGGAATCTTTATAAATCATTGATGTATTATGTGATGTATGAGTTATTAATTTATATTTTATATGGGGTCTATAATCTCTATATATATATATATATAGGTTAGGGGTGTTTAAAAACTCAACCAACTCAGATCGACATGACCTAACCTCACACAAAATAATCTAATCTGAAGCAACCTAATGTATAATTGAGTTGTGAAATCTTTAAATCGTATGTATCGGGTTGGAATCCAGTTACACTAGTTTGAACCCGACCTAAACCTGATATCCTATTATATTTTGGATTAAATGTAGTTATTAAGCATTTATTAATATGTACATTAGACAAATACACCATCTTGTACCTTTTCATATACATATATTTTCATTATATTCTTCATATGTATAAAACTCCTTATATATGTTCAGTAAATATGAGCGTATATGTGCAAATTGAGAAACGTAGTTGAAAGTGATATACTTAAGAATTAAGGAGTATGTATAAGTTGTTACCAAATTATGATGAAAAAAGAATTATAAGTAGAGAAAATAACATATATATGGTTAGAGGAATATTTTTGATGTAACAAAGTATCAACCTGACCAATCCGACCAACCCATACGGTTTGGGTTGGATTGGGTTAGGTTGAGATTTTTCAAATCGCAAACATTGAGTTGGGTTTATCAAATTCTTTCAACCCGATCAACCCAACCTATGCACACCCTAAATATAGGTAATCAAACATGTATTATCTTATGATTTTAACAAATTATTAGTTTGGCACGATATCCCTGAATCGGGACTGACCAAAAATATCATCTAAGAGAGATCATTGGATAATTAAATGTTAATCAATGGAGTTTCAAGTGTGCCTAAAACATTGAGTTTTTATTTGACCATAAATCAATCATTGATAAACAAACCTTAGATCTATGAGCCGTGTACCAAATGTTTATCGGGTGTCCCTTACCTTTCGTGTGAGCATAGCAAGAGTCGATACTCTTACCCAGTAAGAAGTATAACAAAGACTTATGATCTTACCCAGTAAATGTGGGAGAAAACTCTTGCTCGGCAAGCGTTTACATGGTAAAAGACATTTACCAACAATTCATTTTGATGGTCAAGAATGTTACGTGATAATGATAATATAAGTGAAGGTAGTGCTCTTGTTGGTAACGCTTACCTGTAAGCTTTTGGTAAAGAATCCCTTATCTTACCGGGTAAGCATGACAAAGACCAAAAAATTTATCCGTTAAAAGGTATAACAAAGATCAATATTATTACTCGATAAATGAAGAAGACGACTTTTGCCCTATTAATATTTCCCAACAATCCATTTTAATAAACCCAATAAAATAAGTAATCGTGATAACTCTTGCAGATACATACCTATAGTATCGGGTAAGCATTTGATACAACAAACTTAGGGGGTGTTTCATTCTGACAAGGGAATGAAAGTGGGAATGAGAATGAAAATGAGAATGAATTTTCATTCCCCCAGTTTAATCAGGAATGAAAATTTGGGCTTCTGGAAAATGAGTCAACTATATTATATACAACCAAACTGTTTCTTTTATTATCGTATCCATTAATTCCTGATTAATACCTCCAACCAAACACACCATTAGTTTAGTTTAGGTTCATCAAAAATGATTCTTTCAGCCTTGTAAAGGTTTATTTTACATGGGTTTTTTCATGAAACAAGAAACTGAATTTAAAACGGTGTGCAACTTTTAAATATGGTTACTTAAATATCAAAAAAGCAATCACATATTTTATAGCTATTTCAATGGGACACAAATAGTTGCATTTATAAAGTGTTGTACCATGTGCATCAATTACTTGTACATTAAGGGTGTGTGTGTGGATGCCATCATAACCGTATGAACTTGGTGCAATCAAGATATATATAATTGTGGCATGATAAAAAAGCAAAATGTTGCACCATCACATCACATGCAATTGTCATCAATATAATTATTAATTTAACAAAGTAGCCATCTTTTTTGAAACCTCTATTGTCTTTATCAAATTATAACACATCATCCATACCTAGCCAATACACCCATGGTACAAAAAAACTTGTACCTTGTGCAACAAGACTTGTACTATGCTTTAGAGACTTGAACTATGCTTTAGATACTTGTACCATGTGCAACAAAGATTGCACTTTGAGTCAACACAAGATACCCAAGAACAAGCAAAGATGCTGCTTACACTTGCATTGTTATTGACTATAATTTCAATGCAAGGTACAACCTCCTAATGCACCAAGGTACAACCCTCTAATGCACCAAGGTACAGAAGTAGGAGGGAGGAAGGAAGGAAGGAAAGAAAGATGATGATGGTGATATTGGCAATTTCTGTGATTCAAACCAAGGTACAATCTTTGATGCATAAAGATAAAGAGTTAGGATTCATTATGCATCAAATCTTTAAACACCCATTAAATTAAAGAAGAAAAAAGCAAAGATCTTGATGATTTCATAAGGTACAACCATCAATGCATGAAGATAGGAATTGGGGATTCTTTGTTGGATCAAATCTTTAAACACCCATAAATTAAAGGAAGAAAAAAGCAAAGATTTTGATGATTTCATATAAGGTACAACCTTCAATGCATAAAGATAGAAATTGGGGATACCTACCAAGAAAGTGGAGAGGAAAGAAAGAGCAAACATAGTGTGATATTATCAATGATGGGCATTCATTCCAAGGTACAACTCTTTAATGCATGAAGATAGAAAATTAGGGATTCTTTATACAAGAAATCTTTGACACACCCAGAAATTGGAGAGAAGAAAGAATTGTATACACAAACAATTACATCAAGAAAAAAAAACACAAAGACTATAATAAAAAAGACACCATCTCATGAACACATAAACAAGACTTTGCTATGCCCTAATTTCTATATATATGTGTGTGTATATATAGATATAGACATAGAGATATATAGATATAGATATATAGAGATGCATCCCATAAAACTAAGTTCAAAAAGTATGAAAAAAAAAATTGACCCACAAACATCCAATCCAAGTAGCAATAAGATAAGATGCAATTAACCAAACTCAAGAATTCCTCAAGATGATGATTAATGGGTGGCTTTAGATTTCTGCTTGTGGCCGGCGCCGGCGCCGGCGCCGGTGGCGGCGGTGGTGTTTTTAACAGGCTTCCCAAAGATTCCACAGATGGAACCACAACCAGATATCTTTGGAGATGGAGGGTCAATAGTAGGTTCAACATCTACAGATTTATATGGTTTTGGCTCTGCTCTTTGTTGATCTTTTTTCTCTCTTTCTTCTTCATCTTTTGGATTTGATGGCTTAAGTTCTCCTGATAACAATTTATCATCCCAAACAAGCCCAGATGATCCTGATCTTCTAAATGACACTTCTGACCTTGGTAATGCTTCCATCTCTCTCTCTCTCTATATATATATATATATATGTATATCTATATATCTTTTTTGTAAATGGTGGTGTTGGAATAGAGAGATTTGAAGAGGGTATAAGTAATCAAGGAGGGGGATGGAGGATGACAAATGAAGCATATAAAGAAGGTAAAGGTTAGAAGATGGAATCAAGGGGAGTGAAATTACAAGATTATCCTCATTGTTGAGGTCATTTTCAAATTGAAAGGCTGGCTAGGCTAAGTATTTAATGTTAAAATTGAAACTCTTATTATTATTATTATAAGCAAGAATGGAGGTGGGTTGAATTGAATGTTTTGTATGCCAGAAGGAGAAGAAGTCAAAGGTGAAAGGCCAAACAAAAGTTCAAAGGGGTGTGTGTGTGTGTGTTTTTAGCAAATAGTAATATAGCATTGATAAAAGGTCCATCTTGGGAGGGGTAATTTGGTCCATTTCTTTCTTCAACATTAAGCACAGATCTATGCATGGATATGTGGGACCACCTCCAGGATCATCCAAAATTAATTCATTTATATAAAACAGATTCTGAATTATTGGATTTTTATATACTTAAAATTATCAATAAATTATAGTTTTAGTCCTTGTTTTTATTGGTTATTTTAAGTAAATTACACCTTTTTTTGTCTTTTTGTTACATTTTATTATCAAGTTTTAGTTCATACTTTAAACTAATTATATTTTTAGTCACTATAGTTACCCTTTTTCTTTCGTTTTCGGTACCTATGGCTAATGGAGTTAACAAGATCCGTTTAAACTAATTATATTTTTAGTCACTGTAGTTACCTTTTTCTTTCGTTTTCGGTACCTATGGCTAATGGACTTAACAAGATCCGTTAACTCCTGGGTATTTTTTTACTTTTTTTAATTTATTGAGTGCTATATTATAAAATTAAACAAAAATATTATTATATTAATATGCCCACACCACCTTTTTCTTCTCTAACTGTATACCTCGTTGGTTTCTACACTTGCTCATTCATTCCTTCTGCAATTTCAGCCTCCTCACTAGATATGAGCTTTTAGTAGTTAAATAGCATTTTCGATATCCTTTTCTCCTTACACACATACCATTTTTTGATGCTCCTTCCCCTTTCTCTCTCTCACACACACACTAGATCTAGGAGTTTTTAAAGTTGTCAACAAATTAAAACAAAATCAAATTGGTTACTTCCTTTCATTTGCACACAAACACCATTAAAGCAAACAACTCTAGACATACATCAATCAAAGAGAAAAATAACAAACTTAAGTTCTTTGTGTGTTCTAATTTTGTCTTTATTTTTCACTTTAATATAGCAAAATGAGATATGTAGACTATATTGCATAATCGAAACGAGAAATGCAGAAAACAAGAAAGCACTTGAGATTACGACACTCAAAGACCAAATTTTTCAATGTAAATAGAAACCCATCATCAAATGAAAGATTCTTAGGAATCTAAAAGCGGATTCGAAAAAGTTAATACAATTCCGTTGAAATAATAAACCTAGACCTTTTAGAGGGGTTGTTGTCGATGGTTGTGGCTTCCGTAGGATGACCTATTATTGGTTGTTGCCTTATGATAACACCAGTAGATCCACCAATGTCGTCTTTTTAACATTAAGCAAATCCACCATTGCTATTATTGTTTTTCCCATCCCCAACAAGAACAAATTTGTGTGTCAGAAAGAGAACAAATGCGTCATTCAAAATAAAGAGAAAGAATAAAAAGAAAAATCTTAAAAAAAAAAGAAACAAAATAACCAAAGTGCCTTGGTATCTAGGGCACGTGATTCATTTTAACGATGAATGAATGATAAAGTTAGCGACAAGAACGAAAACTGAAACCAAAACAAAAACAAAAACATTACCTCAAGTCCTCAAGTTTTTTGTAATAAATAAATTTAGGGACGAATAACAATATATAATTTTTAGAGTAAATTATGGATTTATTTTGGTCTTTATCACTACAATTCCTGTATTTGAAAATACGAATATTGTACAAGTTTTTGCTTGGGCATTCATCCTTCCCCCTAATGTCATCACTTTCTACTCGTTAAGTGCTCCTATGTGTCTCTCACACACATCAACATAATTTGATCATTTTACTCTTCTTCTTCCTCCCCACCTTCTTATCAATCCAAAGAACACTGACATGAGATTGTTTCATTGTTCAACGTAAACTTGTTCAAAGAAATTCAATATACATATCTTATATATTCTCAATCAAACATTTCCATTTCCATAACTCGCTACTTAATTTTGTTTTATTGATTATTATATTTGAATCAAACCTTTGATGCGTAAACCTTCACCAAAAAATTCAAATATAAAACCCATGTATACAAGAACAAAATTCATATATTCGAAATAAAAAACCTAAAACTAAAATGAGATTGTTTCGAATTCCCTAAAAGATCAAAGTATATTTAAGAAGTTATGTATCTAGGTTTTGAGCATCAAAAGAGGAAGCAAAAGCAAATTTAGTCAAGAGGAAACAAAAGCAAATGATTATGAAAGATCAGAATATGATTAAATATCACAAAGATCAATCTTTATAATTTTTCTTCCGGTATTTAGATCTCAGAAACTAAGGAGCTTAAAAAAAATTCTAGATTCAAGTTAATTAATCAAAAGTTATGACCTCAAGAAGTTTACTACATAATTACAAACAAACTATGAGTATCTAGATCTCAAAAAAAAATTAGCATTTAAATCTCAAAACAATAAGCAACTTCAAACCAACAATCTTCTCGATATGAATTATGAGTCAAAAGTTATCGTCTTTGAAAGTTTAATATGAAATTGATTGCTAAAGATTAATCTTGATTACAAGCATATTACAAATATGCGGATCTCCAAATTCTCCGGTTTTTAGATCTTAAAAAATAAACAACTTAAAAGAAATCGTCTCGTTTCCGATCAAATTTTATAGCCTCCCAATGTTCATTATGTAATTGATTACTAAAGATTAAGAATAATTACATTTACATACAAATTCAAAAACATTTGGATCTCAAAAGATCTCGGCAATAAAACCTAAAAAAAGTAAGTAACTTTAAAAAATCATGTCTTTCCGAGTTAATGAGTCAAAAACTATGGTCTTCCGAAGTTTACAAGGAAACTGATTACAAAACTGGTTATAAAAGATTATGAATATCAGGATATCCGATATTTTCCAACATTTAGTTTTTAGAAAAATAGGCAACTTAAAAAATTCCTCCAAATTCAAATTAGAAGTAAGCATATATAGTCTACTAAGTTTTACTACGTATATGAATACAGAAGATTATGAGCATCTGGATCTCCAAAAACAATCAGCATTTATATTTAAGAAAAATAAACTATTAAGAAATAAGTTTGGTATGAGTCACAACTTAAAAACTATTGTTCCCAAAGTTTACCACGAATATGAATACTAAAGATCACGGACATTTGAATCTCCAAAACAATTCAGCATTTAAATATCAGAAAAATAAACAACATAAAGAACCATCTTAATTTTTGTTATGGCCTCTCGATTTTTTTCTAAAAATCACAAACATATAGATCTTCATTTTTGTAGCAATTAGATCTCTAAAAATGATCTTTTTTCTAAGTTGCTTGTTTTCTTAGATCTAAGCTTTGGAAAATCTTGGAGATTGACATGAATACAAAATATTGTTTGTAATTTATTTGCAATCATATTTGTAGTAAAGCTTTAAAAGATAATATATAACTTTTTAACTTTTAATTTTGATCAAAATAATTTTATAATTTTATTACGTTTCATAGGTAATATTGATTTCGCTAAAAAGAGATGAAAAACACACAAGAATATGAAAGAAAGAAATGAAAAAAAAAAGAAAACAAATAAATTACAATATAAGTGGTATTTTAAATAAAAATAAATTCATACCCCTCCCACATACAATTTATATATTTCTTGCTCCCTACCTCACTTACATAAGTTATACTTTATACCCTCTCTACTCACTTACATACATCATATAAGAGGGGATGTATTTAGAGTTACCTTATTTTAAATGAAAAATAAAAGATGTATATTTAACATTTAATGGCATGTGTAGTGTAAGGCTAGATTATAAAATTTTCCTACAATGGAAAATAAAAGATGTATATTTAACATTTGATGGCATGTTAAGTAAGGCTAGATTATAAAATTTTCCTACAATTATTATGAGCATAAAATATGATTATATATGAGTATCAAATGATATCTTTATTATTTTATTTTAAAAATCATTTTAAATGAATGGCTTAAACATGTGTAAACTTTGGGGGCTTGACCAATCTTTAAATTAATTTAGTCAATGGATGGTCAAGACTAAAAAATATTCAATGGTCGGCTCTTCAAGAAACTTCCTTAATTGCATCTCATTTTGTTATTTTTGGGCCATCATTTTCGAACCCTACTAAATTTTATGAATTATGTTAGTCACTTCAGCTATATACTGCCTCTTCTAACATGTTAAAGTCTTATGTCAGCTAGAATTGAACCATTTTTTCTGTATATATATTGGAACCCTCTTCTTAAAGGCTCTTTTAAATACTGATTTGAGATTCCACATATTCTCACATAACTCCACAAAAATTTACCATTTATAATCCAAGCGCTTGATGAAATTTAACTATTTGCCAAATGTTCTTTGAATGATAGAAAATTAACTTGAAGCATCTGCAATCTGATCACACAAGTGTTGTTGGGCAATTAGAATTTGTAAACCATTTCTTCCGTATATTCAAGTTCTTTGAGCATGCCCGTGAGCTGCAAGAACGCAAAAGAATATTAGGTACTATTATCGTTGATCAACAGGTATAACTAAAACCAAACAAACCCAATAAATCTCACACAAAGATAGGGTCTGGGAGCAGTGGCGGATCCAGGATTTTTATCCACCGGGGTCCCATTAAAATAGACTAAAGGCGTGTGAAGTCACCCAACGTGTTTCGGAAAATTTTTAAGTTTTTTAGTTGATTTCAAGACATTTTCTTATTGTTTTTGTCGATTTTGAAGGATTTTCTTAGTATTTTTATCGATTTCGAAAGATTTTTTTGGGTTTTTTATTGATTTCAAGAGAGTTTTTCAGTGTTTTTGTCAATCGCCAGTAAGATGGGGTCCCTTGAATTTTTTCACTGGAGGGAATCAAGCCTAAATACAATATTTTTGATTTTTTTTAGCCTATAATTTTATTTTATTTTTACATTTCACTGGGGGGATGGGACCCCCCCCCCCCCTTTTCTAAGCTAGATCCGCTCGTGTCTGGGAGGGTAGGATATACGCAAAAAACACATGTTGCCATAGAATTCTATACCTTGCCTTGTGATCGGTCTTCTGCCTTATCACCGGATATATGTTGCATCATTCCTGGTGGGCCGCACACCTGAAACGAGCAATCAAAAAGAATTTGAACAATCTATAAGCATGAACAGCCGATTATTAGCCAACTTTGTGAACGATCGTTTTTTGGACTAAATAAGTGCACTATAAATTAAGGGACATGAGCTTACAAGTATAAGGGTATCTTCACTTGGGGCCGGCAACCCTTTTAAGGCCATATCCTTCGATATATAACCCGTACCTCCGACCCAATACTTTGATGGATTATCAACGGTGTAAAACACCTGAAACATTTCAGAGAAGTTCAGAAGAAAATTTCGTTCAAAATACCCAGAATTTTGCTTTAGAAAATCCGGTACCTTTAAGTTGGGGTGGCTAGCTGCAAGCATGTCGAGTCTCTTTTTGAGAAGGATGTCATCTGGTGATACATTTGCATAAACCAAGGATACCTACAAAAACAATCATTTTTTTTTTTGGATATTTAACAAGCCTATATAATTTGAAATGAAAATGGTTATTGATTTTATAGATTGGGTTACATTAGTTATTCCGGTTATGGAAGTTAATATGGAGATGTTAACACTACAAGTGATGGATGTGCTTACTTTGGTATTGTCATCGGGATTCTTAAGAATAGTCTCGATAACCTGAAGCATTGGAGTGATTCCTGAGCCACCTGCAATCTAAGATGAACAAGATACTTTTATTCTATACCACCTCCACAAAAAACATCATATGTCTAGCGCTATATATATATATATATATATATTTGTGTGTGTGTGTGTGTGTTGGTATTTAACATACCATGCCAATGTGTTTCTTCATATTGGGAGTGTATCTGACCTTCTCAATGGGGCTGGATAATATGATCCACTTTGTCAGTTGTACGTAAAAACCAAAACCAAAACCAAAATCAAATTTTATTAAATAAGTTTATGTAAATGATGGCTTACCCTTTTACTTGAACGGTATCACCTGGCTTTAATTTTGCGAAATGCTGGCTCATTTTCCCTTCAGGATAAACCTTGATCATCAAATCAAAATAACCCTTAGAATCTGGATCAGATAGAGGGGTATACCTGACAATAAACAAGGTAACATTAAACAAGACGGAAAAAAATAAACGTAAAAGTAATTTACGGATATATATGTAGCATATATATATAGGGACAGATTCATACGAGAAGGGTAACAATTTACGAGAATGCGAGGAGCTTTTTTCATGTACAAGATCACGTGTGATTTTGCACTAACTATAGCGGGCGACTTTTGGGGCCATTTAAGTCGCATAATGTCGCCCGCATCATTTATGATTTTGTACATGAAAATTTTCATGTACAAAAATGATTGGCTGAGGATTGTTCTCGCATTGTCGTAAATTGTTACCGTCCTCGCATGAACTTCCCTCTCTCTCTCTCTCTCTATATATATATATATATATATATATCTGGTTTTAACGGTTGAACTTACGGACGAATAACATATTTTGTTTTCCCTTCAGCATCTTTCCCCAATGGAGCCCTACAACACAAGTATACGACACATTGTTAAGGTGCCAAACATATGCAATATTACCATATTACAAGTCTCTTGGAAACTTTCTCTGGAAAACCGAGTTCAGTTTAGCTGAATCTATAACTTAATTTACAAACATGAGTTAATTTAAGATAATATTCATCAACTTGCCTTGTAATGAGGCATGATGCAACATCAAGTCCCAGCTTCAGATTAGGATCAAAAGAGAACCTGCAGTTATCAAGAATAAAAAGAATTTCCAGAAATGGACATCTGAATAGAATAACTGGAGTCCCAAGTAGTCAAGTAAGTTAACATATATTAACGTGAAATAGCATTAATAGCCAAGGCTTCTATAAAAGTTATCTATTAAGGTCTTCCCATGTATGGATGTGTTAAGAGTCCCACATCGGCTAGACTTGGACCATTTCTCCTCTATATATGTTGGAACCTCCCCTTTCTCCTCAAGGGCTCTTTTGGAGATTCATCTAGGGTTCCACATATCCTAATATGGTATCAGAGCCAAGGTCTACCACCTCAAAGGGACTTGACACTTCCAGATAACCCCCTCTGGACAATTCAGTGTCCATCTAGCCTCGTTGGAGGGGGCGTGTTAGAGTCCCACATCGGCTAGACTTGGACCATTTCTCCTCTAGGGGTTCCACATATCCTAATAGGATGCATTCAATATATAATCAAATTGTAAGTATGAACATATATAACCTGTATATATGGGTATTGTGGCTGACCGTTGCCTTCTCTTGCAGCTTAAACTCTTTCCATTTTTTAGGATCAAGGGCTGAGAATTAGTACACAAAAACATAACTAGACTACCTTCATCATCATGTCAATAGTATTTTGGAAAGAACCTTGAGTATTAAGACATGTTATGAATATGATGAGGTGACAGAACCTAAAAGAAGAAACGTACCAGCTTTCGGACCTGTCTCCTCACTGATCCGATCTAAATGGACCTGTAAAAAACAAATAATCGCTGGACAATCTTATATCGAAATCAATAATAAGATTGTTATTACAGATATTCAAAGTAATAAAGGAAATAGAGTAAAGACAACATATGCAAATGAAAAGAATAGGCTGAAATTTTCAAGCATACACTATCTAAATAAGTTATTAACAGAGCAGGACGATAATTGGGTACTCTCTATACACACTGTTTGGTAGTGGCTTAATGACATATAAAAGTGACTTATTCAATAGCTTTTATGGTGGAACTTTATGGGGAAAGTCAGGTTTTTTTTTTCCAAACCTTCTCCTCATGATTAAAAAGGACGCTCCTTTCGTCTATGAAAAAACCTTCCAAAACAAAGACCTTCTTAATCCATACAGACAGATTAATCCACACAGACAACTTTACACGGAACTTAACGGAAAACCAACCAAACACCCCCTAACTAAGATATACCAGGCATTTGTGTGCCCCCACCCAACAAATTGATCGTTTGTGATTATTTAAATTGTGGACTTGCAAACCTGCACAATTTAACTGACTTAAAAGAATACTAGCATGCTATTGTTTCAGTTCATTTTGTACATGTCTAAATTGAAAAGTATACAAGAGAATGCCAGATAATTACCAAATTTGGGTCAGAGAAGTAATAGAAATACGATATTCCGCCAGAAATAGCAGCGATTACTCCAAATGGAATTGGAAAATTGGTTGAAGATGATGATTGCGATTGGCGTCCAATTGCATGCGAATAAGTGTTGAGTGAAGCTTTGCCTAGCCTCTTGAAGAAGATCGACATCTTCAAATATGGCGATCGAAAGAATGGAAAGTGGGATTTTCAGGGTTTTAGTTAAGTTTTTCTCAGACTTTCATGCCAGAATAAGCAGACACGTTAATTCGTGCTTCTAGTGTGGTCCACCGTAAGTTTCGTGGATCTCATACGTGTCATCCTCCAGTTATTTTTAATTTTGTCATATCATATATATTCCTTTTAATAAATTTGCATCTTAAAGCCATCTCTAATTGCGACAATCAAATCTTACAAAATTTTCTTATAAAACCTTTTTTTTCAGAAGGATGTCTAAATTAAGCTCGGTAAATTCTAACTGCAATAAATCAGTTTCGATAAGATTAATCTCAGTAAATTATAACGGTAATAAATCAGTTATGATAAACCCAGTATTATATAGATTAATCTCAATAAATTATAACTGTAATAAATCAATTCCTTTAAACTCAGTAATATGACTGGTGGACCATATTTCTTGTACCAGAATCTGTTAGGATCAAATATCTAAGTTAGAAAAGTTTTATAAAGAAATGAAAATTATTGTAATCCTTTATATATAGTATTTGGACTTATGGGCTTGGACATACATTGTAATAGACACCTCTATATAAAGGAGTCTAGGGTAGATGATTCGTTAATGAGAGTCGTCTAAAAGAGTTTCGCGTTTGTAGTTTCATAAGAAAGTTTTCAACAAAACATTTGACTCAATAATTTACATATGATTCCTCCTTGATGTTGTTGAATCGGACCTATGGGAATCTTTATAGGAATTACACATCAAATCACCCTTTCTTTATTATTTTAAAACCCACAAATCAAGATAAATGAAATCTGTACTTTATTTATCAACACATATATATAAAAGATTGAATTCCACATAAATTGTACAACTCAAATCCCAAAAAACAAAAACAAGTATTTTCTTCTTGACCTCTTTTCAAGATTTCAAGATCAAAAAACTCCTTTTCAGCATCATCATCATCATCACCATGGAAGTAATTTCAAGATCAAACCTGGGGGAATAAATAATAATCAAGAAAAACGAAAAATCGATCACTACAATCTCGAAACAACACCTTTCTTTTGTGTCGAAATGCCATTTTCGCTGACCTGATTAGCCCACGAAGATATTAAATGGTGGGCGATCGCAAAAGGTCCAGGAACAAACATGGGTGCTAATTCTCCGCTTTCCACATTATAATCCGTCGCAAGATTTTGACCTTTCTCCACCCCTTTGCACATCTGATCTACTTTATAAGCCGATGTTTTTTGTGCTTTTTCGTATTCGGCAAATGTCAACGCGTTCTTCACCTCCTCTCTACTGTACCATTTGGCATCTACATAAATTCAAAATAAACGGTATTTTTGACATATATGATACACAATTGCAACAAAAATATTTATTGTAGATTAAAAAGGTTACTTACCTTCCAATTCTTTCTTGTCTACATTTATGTCACGTGATGTCGCATATGCAAGAAAACCGATCATTAATTGGCACGGCATGCTACTAGGTCCAACTGCAAATGAATCATATAATTACCAACGGGTTTTGAAATTAAAACCCAAAAAAGTGTTTATAACATATCGCATTAGAATATATATATATATATATATATATATAAATATATATATATATAGGAAAAATGATAGCGTGAATTTAGGGCTCACCGGGCCATGGTTGAGAACTATGATAGACTACTTCACCAACTTGGATGCCGGTTTCCTCATATGTTTCTCTTCTCACGGCTTCTTCCAAGCTTTCTCCTGGCTAAGGAACGGAAAGTAAATCAATAACTAAGAAGGCAATTAATTTTGCAACAAAAGGAATTCAAATGGTAATAGTTTGGCAACCAGAAGCTAGCTTATTTTTTGAACTTATTGAAAAAGCCACGTGTAGTAAGCCATACCTCTATAAAGCCAGCAAGGCAACTCCACATTCTTGGCACAAATCTCGTGTTTTTACTAAGAAGTGCACGATCATTCTCTTTATCAATGACCAACATAATTACAACCTGTTTGCATTAATAAAATAAAAGCGTTGGAGAAAATAGAAGTTAAAATTTATATATCACTAACAACCACCCCGAGTGAAAGAAGAATATATATAATATAT
The DNA here is from genome assembly GCA_036898165.1 of Silybum marianum. Lineage (NCBI taxonomy): Eukaryota > Viridiplantae > Streptophyta > Magnoliopsida > Asterales > Asteraceae > Silybum > Silybum marianum. The sequence goes on along the minus strand of CM072528.1, from coordinate 48,375,399 downwards.
ATATGGGGTGAGTTAGCGTACCGGATCAACTCGAGGGTAGATTCTTTTCTTGCAAGAATCCTTTATACATTGTTTTCTTGTCCCAGCTTCAATGGGAACCAACATTTCACCACAAGATCCACAAAAACGAGCCGTATTATGCCATTCCAGTAATGCTCTGGCCTACATAAACGTACCAATAATTGGTAACATCAAGTTTTGAACTTTATATGATATATACATATACATATATAGGGAGGTTCAGGGGAAAACCTCAAAAAAAAAAAAAAAAAAACTAAAGAACACCCTGAGAGCCCCCCATCTGGATGGTATGAACAAATGCATACAAGTGATTGAAGCTATTTTTTTTCTATGCACGATTGCATGTTATGCATGTTACAAATTACCGGTATGCATTTGTGCATACCGTCCAGATGGAGGGCTCCCAGGGTGTTCTTCAGTTTTTTTTTGAGGTTTTCCATTGAATCTGACCCTATGTGTGTGTGTGTGTATATATATATATATTCAAGAAAGTGAAGTTACAAGCAGGCATTAATGTTATTGTGAAATGAGTACTTGGGTATAAAGACTTCAAAAGCATCTATCCTTGGCCTTCAAGAAACATCCTGAAAACAATATAGAGACGAACAGGGATAGTGGCAGGGCATTATACAACACAACTGCGTGTTATACTAAGGTTTGCCGGTGATATTTTGGTATAAATCGTCTATATGTGACAAAAATTGAAATATTTGATCAATGTGATTTCCTCGTGGTTACTTTTGATGAATAAATGGAAATACTACTTTGGTCTTGAATACGTAAGGGGTCAAATCTAGCAATCGAGAATCAACAAATGGTTATTGATATTCCTTCATATTTTATGGAACTAAAAATAATGTCCATTTTAATGGTGAAACCATTATCATTTTATATCCTAAAAGCATCAACAAGACTAAAGGGACGTTTACCAAATCTTACCCGGGTAAGTGCTTACCGGAAAAATTCAACACTATCACTTTACTTACCGGGTAAGATTTTAGTCCACAAAAACGGCATCCTATGCAACTTACCCGGTAAGCGCTTACCGTGGTAAGATCCGTCGCAATCACTTACCCGGGTAAGACTCTTGCTAATTGTTTTCCTTGTCTTCGCTCTTACCGGGTAAGATTTTTGGTACTTGTTATATTCCTCCGGTAAGGTAATATGGCTTGGTAAGCACTTACCTGGGTAAGCATTTGGTAAACGGCCCCTAAATCTCTCTTTTATTTTATATAGATGCAAAATAAGCAACAAGAATGGTACGTATTTCCAAATCAAGAAACGGCCAATGTACTTCAACATATATAGTCCTCGATCACATGCATTCTTAGCGAATTCGTTTTTGGTTGGAACACACGGTATTCATTACGCTATCAAAACCCACGACAGTAAAGTCCTAATGATTTTAGGTTATCAAGAAACGACAATAACTCATTGCGTAAATATATTCCATATAACTAATTCTTCAACATATATAACCCTTTTCGCCACATCCATTTTGGGCAATTTGTTTCGAGTGATCATGGGCCATAACTATTGTTAATCATTTGTCTTTCAATTGAAACACCAAACTATATCCACCCTTAGCCAATTGGAGCATTTGAATTCAATAATCAAATTACATCATGATCCAGATTTTACAATTTGCCACAAATCCCTCAATTCTGCATATCATTTCTTGAAGGCAAGAGTTATAAGTTAAAATTCAGAGTGTATAAGTATATCTATAGCAAATATAATGTATATATTAATCAAAATCAAATGGGGTTCTTTAACAAAAGAAAACTTACATGACCAGCTATAGCAAGTTGACCCATAGCATCATCATCTGACCAATCAGTAGCCACCATTAAAGTCCTCAACTCCACAAAACTAAGCTCTCTGCTCCCCAATTTCTCCACCAAACTAATCCCTTCAGAAACATCAATTGCCCAATAAGCAACACTATCTTCTTCTTCTTCTTCTTCTTCTTCATCTTTATCTTCTTGTTTAGTCTTACAACCCAAATACACCAACAAATCATCACTCAATTTAATCTCAGTACCTTCCAAAACATCCTTAAAATCACCAAAAGTCAACCAACCCAGATGCCATTTCTTGACCAAATCGCCAGTTGAACCAGCTAAAGGTCTGCCCTTTCTGAAAGGAAGCACTTGAAATTTAGGGGAGGATGGTTCTTGTAAATGCGATTGCCCTGAAAGAAGAATCTTTAGGGTTTGAAAAGCGGATGTGGGTGAAAATGGATCGGTTGATTTGGGGGTTTTGGATCTGATGGGATTACCAGCAAAAACCGGAGATTTGAGGTGTATAGACATGGTGGAGAAATAGTAGGGTTTTGTTGAAATCACAGAGAAGATGGAATTAGAGATGTAATGTATTGAAGAAATTGGAGAAAATTTGGGGAAGAACAATAGCATAGCTCTGTATCTATATACTATATATATATATGTATATATCTTCTGATTATAATATGTCGCTATTTTTGTGAGAAAAGTCTTTTTGAGGGTAGAATTGCAGCAGCGTGTTTGTTGTGACTGTGAGTTATGACCATATGATGAGGTGGTGCTATCATATATTGACACGTGGGAATTTGTTTTGTAAAAAACCATCTTGACCTGTAGGAATGCTGCTCTACTGTCTTTGACTATGACCATGTATTTTTCCTTTTTTATTGATTTTAATTGATTTGTTAATTGTTAATTGTTTATTGTTTTTTTATAAATATATCAATATTCAATTTTATAGTGGTAAATATTTAAAAAAGTAAAAATTGATGATAATTCGGTCAACAATTACATGAAGGTTTGCTTGATTTATATCACTTCTTAGTAGAAATTCTAGTTAACACATAAAAGAGTTGCTTTTTGCCTTTTCAATGGGAGGTTTACTTGATTTACATCACTTTTAATAGTTCGTAACGTTTTCTTTTGGTTGTTTTAAAAATATGTAGTTTTAATATCTGAAAACTTTCACTCACTTACATTATACATGACGAATTTTAGATGAGGTTGCATAAAATAGATACCTTACTAAAATTTGTCATGAAATGGCCATTAATTTCGCATAATGGTTTGTGATTTAAAAAAAAAAAAACAGGTATCGTAATATATACATTTATTTATATTGAAATCAGATTTAATTATATTGAAATATAAAAACTAAGTTTTGACGTTAATGTATTTAGTTGTGGAATACAATTAATCTTTTTTTTATAGTAATATTTTTTAAGATCTCTTAAAATTTGGAGAATTTCACACTCCTATTTTTTCTATTTTGCGAAAGGTTTTCGAGAATATGTTAAAGCAAAAAAATCTTTGAAATCTCCATTTTCTCTATTTAACAGAATCTGATGGAGATGATCTAACGCTGATATTTTAGATATTTTGGAGTTCTTTTTTTGATCCGACAAATATGCTAAAGTTGTTATATCCCTTGTGGCCATGGAGGTTTACTTGCAATGACTACAAATTGTCCGTGGTCGCCCGGAGGATTACTCGGTGCACATAAGCTAGCCCGGAAACCCACAGTTACCCGAAAAAAGTGTATGCAAAAAAAAAAAAAAATAAGGTAGAAATATCCAGGTTTGGAGAAATCTATAAAAATTTAAATTGAGGAGAATCATATATTTTTAATAGTTTCTACCAATGACGTTGAAGACGAAGACTCATGTGAAATGAGTTAAGGTGAGAAATGTAGAAGTGGTTTAGACCATTGATCACTTTTAATTTTAAAACAACCCATGAATTGCGTTTTAGAAAATAATTGATCCAATGTATCTCATTATTGTTGATCTAGTGGTTCTCTTCAATTGAAAATGATCCAAAGGTGCAGATCATTTCTTACCATTTTCACAGTAATTGTGATTCTCATAGTAACCCAACTCTGGTGTTGAATGTGTTTAGTTTTTTCAATAAAGATTCTTTAAAAGTGCATAGAGATGATGATGATCCATAAAAATATTCTAGTTATTAAATTAATGTTGAAATTGTTAAAATAAACTAGTTGTTGGAGTTTAATATAATTTTTTAGAGATTAGATTTTTGATATTATATTTTAGAAAAATTGTGTTCCTGTTGGATATGCTCTGCAAATCATATGTGTCCACCATCTCCAACAAATATTATAAAATAGAGAAAATTGAGCTTTTATTTTCTATTTTGCTACAATAGATTCGTTATGTTGTTTTTTAAATCAAAGAAAATTTGAAAGAAAATTCAATAAAACTTAAATATGAGAAGAGAAAAATGATTTTTTTATTCATTATTGAATTAATATTAATTTATATAACATATTCGAAAAGATGTATTGTGATAATAAAATTTTAAAGTATTTTAATGATACAATTAATGATAAAAATAATTTAAAATAAAGGAATATATTTGAATTGAATGTAATCTTTTCAAAGTTTTTAAATTTTGATTCTTTGACTTTATTAAAGAAACAAACATTAATTATAACATTAAAATATTTCTATAACATTAAAATATTTCTTTGTTTTCTTAAAATATTATTTTCTCTTTCTAAACATCTATTTTCAAAATTTTCTTATCGATAAAAATATATTAAAAAATATTCCTCTTATAAGGTCACAATGTAATCATCTTTAGGGGGTGTTTTCCATGTTTAGAGGAAAAAAAACCTTCTCATTTTCAAGATAGTTTTATAGAATCTGTTGAACAATAAAATCTTCATTTTCTCAATTTTAAAGAATTGGTTTGAAATATTGATTGCAAACTTATTTTGCCAACAAAACAAACAAACACACACACTAGTACAAACTTGAATTAAATCATGGCTTTTAACTCCAAAAATTAAAAAAAAGTTGAATAACCAACCAAACTCCAAATTTCAAATCCGGTTTGAATTACCGGCTAATGTTTTAACAGCAACAAGAATACCAAAAAGACATCTATATGAATATTTGATCCCTTTTGAGATCAACACCCTTCTAACTTTAAAAAAAAAAATTGCAGATAAAAAACCAACAAACATTTTTCGATCTTAAATACCCATTGCCACCATAAAATGATCGAATCCCATTTCAATTAATCAGCTTTGTTTTGGTCATCTTCATCATCATCAATCCAATCAGCATAAATGCGGTTCAGCTTCTTATGTGCTATTTTCCACTGCTTAACTACACCAGGAGCGTTGGCGGCTGCTGAACTAGTAGCCTCTGGTTCAGTGACGATAGGACCCGTGAACGGCTTCTTCGGTGCCGCAACAGTAAAACCACCATCACTACCCTCCACACGTCCAACTGGTGTGTTCAGCTCTGCAAAACCAATAAAAAATCAGAACAAAAAACTCTAAATATAACTGTTTCCTTATATATAAAAAGATCTGTTAGAAAAAACAACGTTCCAAAAACATAATCTATCGTTCAAAGATTCATAATCATCTGGTCTACTAACAAACCGAAAAAGAAACCTGAAAGCTCCCACCTTTGCAAACCTGGAACTAAAAACAAGTGAAATATCCAAGTTCCCATCTTTATATACGAAAAAAGATCCTAAAAGCTCGCATCTTTTGATAAATCAGCTAGTATTTCATCATTCATCAAGCAATATGGGCATAAACAGATAACATACATACCTATATAGAGGAAGGTTCAAATAAGAACTTTGTAAATTTAAAGGAACAAAGGAACACTTTGTGGACCACATATAATGTGGGTCCCACATAATATTAAATCATATATGATTCAATGGGTCCACTAGGTATTCCTTTGTTCCTTTAAATCATGGGTGTTCTTGGTATGATTCCTCCCCTACGTGTGTGTGTGTGTGTGTGTGTGTGTGTATATATATGTATGTATACATGCATAGACTGAAAACAGAGGGAAAATGGATGTTTTTACCTGCAGGCCCATGAGCGAAGTGACACTTATCACCAAACACACATTGGCCGGTAGTCTCCCATTTGCTACACATTCGAGTTTTAAAATATGTAGCTTTCATGGAAGATCTTAAAGCATCTGAATGATCAGAGCTGACCATATTAACTTGAACAGCATCGGTATTATTATTACCATGCAAAAGATGAACAGCATCTGTTTGAGCACGGTCCACCACAGTCTGAATGTTGATCACAGAAGTCTCTCGATTTCTTTCCATATCCATGGGAATGGCTGAATCAGCCTTGAACTTAGAAGGACTTTCATGGAGAAAATTACACCTTTCTCCATACGGGCATTCACCCGTGTTATAAAACTTCCTACAAATCCGCATTCGATGAATGATCTTCTGATCTTCATTCCAATTATTCCCACCACCATTACCACCACCAACTCCTCTATTATTATTCGATGGATGATCTTTCACAAGTTCTTGCCAATTTGGTGGGGGCTCACGTAAATCATTGGCGCCGTGAGCGAAAGTACAGTTGTCTCCATTACGACAATTTCCTTCTAGAAACTTCTGGCACATTCTAGTCTTGTAGAATATGTGGGTGGTTCCTCTATTCACAGGGAGGGTTGGGGTTAGGGTTGGAGGGTTTGACCTTTGAACAGCTGAAACCAAAGGTGTTGACTTCATGTTGACTTCAGGGTTTCTTGGAATGTTATTCGAGTTTTCGACATTTTCTCCTCCACCAACACCATTGTTGTTGTTGCCATGAAAAGGGTTTTGAATCATTCTGAGAGATTTGTGACATAGAAATAATCAAGAAATGAAATTAGAGAAACATTAAGAACAAAAGATACATAATGTGAGTTAATTACATGGTATAAATTTCAAAAGTTTGACCTTTCTTTCAATTGAGATCACATGGGGTTAAAAAACTATTTCATCTTGGGGACTTTTAGTCACAATCAGTACGATTGTGACATGCAGATAATAAATAAATAAATAAAAATCAAGAAATAACATCAACAGTAAATAATTGAAATACAAGAAACAGAGTAAAATCAAGAAAAAAAAATCTTTCTTAAATATCAAGCAAATGGGGGTTAAAACCACAATAATCAAATATTTAACCTAAAGAAAATTAAAAGTCAACCTAAATGAATGGTGAGTATCAATCAAGCATCTTCAGAGGTTTCTTAATCATAATTTTACAAATTTTAAGATCAACTACATAAAATTTGGGCATAAAACCATAAACCCTGAAAATATTTTATAAAATTAAACTGGGAATAATGGTGATGATTAAAGATCCTTCACATTATTATGAATCAAAATATCAAATTCAAGATTGAAACAAAAAGGTTCAAGACTAAATGCATAAAAAATTGGGATTATATATATAAAAACTCACTGAAAATAATTATAATCTAACCTGGGAAAAATGGTGATGATCAAAGAACTCTGAGGGCGTACTCAAGAACACCTAAACAAGAATCGGCGACAAGAATGAAAATTGGGAAAAACCCTAGATGGATTGAAAGGGGGATTAAGAACTTTGCATATATATACACAAATTAATGATAAAAAATATAAATACAATTAAGGAAAAAAATCTTTAATTTCCATATATACATTTAAAGATTATCAAGAAAGGACAGTGGAATCCATGTGTGTTGATTTAGAAGATGAATGTAGACAGGCAAGGGGGTTTTAGGGCCGGAGTAAAACCCTAAAACCTTCTCTTCAAACGGCTAACCATCTAATACTTATCATGTGATATTGATTAATTATTATTATTTTAAAATTTAAAATTTATAATTTATAAAATTTCCATAAATAAAGATTTTCTCCATAACAGAAATCTGGAAAAATCACAAAGAACACATTTTTCATAAATATCCACCCTGTAAAAATATTTGCGAAAATACTACCCTTTTTTGAACTTTAACAAGATGGATTTTATATATAATTATTTATTTAAATTTGACAATTTTTTAAAATCTTTTATATGAAAACAATCATTTTAATTGATATAATCTCTTGATCTGATAACTATATATCAAAATCTGCGTTTTTGAAAACAATATCGTAGATTGTATTGGATACAAACGTTTGTTAATCAATATTACTTCATATTTACGAAAAAAGAAGAATACAAGATTTCGTTCTATATTAGTTTTTAGTATGATTTGCAAGTCTTTTATAAGATTTCAGTAGCACATTGTCAATAACTTTTTAATATAATTTTAATTGATTTAAAAAATATTATGTCTTTTGAACTTGACAAATGATACGAAAGCATAATCTTTTTAGATGTCATGAGTTAGACTTGTGTGATCCAGAGGACTATGGTCTTCAGATTTTGTTTAAGTTTTTTTTTGTAAACAAGGTTTTTTTGTTATTTATGTAATATAGCCAAAAATATTCTCGATAATGGAAATAAACCAGACGAAAATAATCTAGTATATCTCATAAAGAGGTAGGGTTTGAAGGGGTCAAGCATACGCATACATTGCTTTTGACTGTAATGGACGTATATACCCTATTTTAGATTACTAGATTCGACATGTTGTTGAAGTACGAATATAGTGAAGTATATTGGTCTGATTCCAATGCTTTATTATGATTTTCTTACCGTTGGGAACTATTATAATAATTGGATTGCAAAGTAATCACATCGTAAAATCTAATATCTGATCTCATTAAAGGTTGTTCTTGCATTAACAAGATAATTGTATTCGAAAACTCATATTTATCTAGATCCATTTCCCTTCAAAATGCATTTACTTATATGATTTGGATCTTTGAGTGAAAGACGTGAAGTTAACATATTAATACAATAAAGCTCATTGACTTACAACAATTGTTTTCTTATATCAATGAATAAATAAAAACAATACTAGTAGTCATGTTTAAAAACGAATGAAATGTCATCACACGATATCATTTGTGTAAGACCATAAACACAATTTAGAGTTTTTTTATTATGGTTTTAATCAATGATGAAAAAACAGTTTTGAATCTTATACCATACAAAATTCTTTTCAATAAGAACAAGTTTATGAAGTACGCATACAATTGGAAACCCATAACTCCATTCTCTTAATTGTGAGCAAGTGCAAAAAACTTTTTTCTTAAGAAAGAACGAGAAACATTTCCAAATGTTTTTGTATTTGATTTGGCTCATAGAGAGAGAGATAGAGATAGAGACAGAGAAAGAGAGGTTCGCTCGTTTAGAAACTCAACGAAAAGTAAACCATCGTTTTTTATTCACATATAATATTTTTTTCCAATGAACACAAACATATGTGAAATAATTTTTTAGAAAAAAAATCTATTAATTTATGATTTTAAATACCATTACATATAATATGAATAAAAATAAAATTAGTCAACCTCACATATTCTGATTAACTATCAATTTAAAAGAAATATGTTTGACAATTAAATTGAATATTTTATTAATATATTTTAACATCGATTATGTATGAAACAAAATGAGTATAACTATAATTTTTATGTAATTTACATAAATATTTTTATAATTGTTATATTTGTCTTTTATAACTAAATTTATTTAATAAAATAATAATGATAAAATAATTGATATGATTAATAATGATTCTAAATAATTAATAATTAATATGAATGTATAATTATAGTTAATTAATATTTTCAATTTTAATTAATATTTTTCAATTAATAGCAAGGTTCTAAAAACACGTTATGGCGGCGTTATGGCGCGTCATAATGTCGAGGAGTGGCCTCGCCGCCACGTTAAAGCCCGTGGCGCGACTCTAAGGCGTGACTTGCAGTATGGCGCGTTATGGCATGTTATGACGGGTTATGGCGGGTTATAAGGCGTGTTATAGCGCGTTATGGCGGGTTATAAGGTGTGAGTTAGGTTTTTTCTTTTGCAAACCTTATGTATTTGAGATAAAATTACGAATGCATGTTTCCTCCTTTGCTTATAGTTTTATATGAATTTAATTTGTGTAATCATTATTGTTCATTACACTGGCTCACATAGACATATGTATATGTATATATATATATATAATATATATATATATATATAATTTTCATTTTAAGTCGCGCCTTAAAAAACGTCATGGCATCGTCGTAACTCGTAAGGCTTGAGGCTTGACCTCGCCGTCACGCCACGCCTCACGCCATTTAGAACCTTGATTAATATTAATCAATATTTTAATAATTAAAATTTGTTAATAGTTAATATTTATTAATAGTCGTAATAATTAATTTTCATTAATATTGGATGTGAGTATAAATTTAAAAAAATGACAATAAGCTCAATAGTATTTTAATAAGCTAGTTTATGTCCATCCAAAAATGTATTAGAAAAATAAGCTTGTTTATGTTTGCCAAACAATGCTTTAATAAAATATATACATATATGTTACATAGATATATTTGTTTTGACGTAATGACTATATGCATATATACAAGAAAACATATTTAGGACGGTTGAGAAGGGTTCAAACGAGAATCTCTGTGATTTACGAGAATGTAAGAACAATATTTAATTAAGCCAATTATTCTGTTTTAAATCACAATATAAGAGCAGATATTGAATTTTTCAAATTTAATTTAACATTTAAGAGTTTTCGAAAATATTAAAGACGTGATAAAAGTAAAATTGGAAATTGAAATGATAAAATTCAAATAACACGATCAAAATTTCTCCGATCATCAAGTAAGGGATAATCTTCTTCACATGATTATCACACTTCAATTAGGGTCCGATGATTTTTTGTCATGGATTAGGGCTCGATGATAGATACTGAATCACATAGTTATCAAACCTATGAATTCAAATTAGTCAAATACGATGGAAAACTTCTTTATCACATAATTATCACAATGGATGGAAGTATCACAGTTGAGATCACAATCGAGCAATGAAACAAGGTGAAATTACCACAACTAGAGAAATAGATACCATATGCGTCTGATAACATAGTTTGTTCGATTAAGAAACTTTGGTCGATAATCACAATGTCCAATTATCAACAACATTCGATTAGGGATCGATGCTTGTCTGTTATCGATAAGGGATGACTGAATGTGTATCACAGTTAACAAATTGATTAGGGATCGATGATTGAATTTATATCACATGATTATCACAATTAACACATCGATTAGGGCTCAACGATTAAATGTGTATCACATTGGTAACACCTAATTATCACACTTTGATGAGGGATTGTTATCACAAGAATCAGAGTTGGATTAATATATTGATTGGTCATCACATTGTGATAACAATGACTGGTTATGTATCACAGTAAGATGAACTTATGTGTATCGCAAGATGTTAGGGCTAAGACATCTATTAGGGCTTGATGATTGTATGTGTATAGTATTGGTATCCCAATTAACACACTTTGTTTAGGGATCGATGATTGTTTATCACACCTTTATTATCACACATTTATTATCACATCATTGTTATCACAAGTGTCACAATAAGATTATCATAGTGTTATACACGTATCACACAGTAAGATTAAATATTGATTGGTTATCACAATTAACACACTTCGATTAGGTATCTATTGGTTGTGAATCACATTGTTATGACGAAATAGGTATCTATTGATGTTTTTAATAGTGAACGATCAAAACGTGATTCGATTCTAATCCCGAGATGTGGCTTAGAGGTAGAAACCATTGACCATGCTTTAGTCAAATATGAGATGAGAAGGTTAATAAGTTATGGGACTTAATGGGGCACTAGGACTTAATGGGGCACTAGTGGAGAGTAGATTTATCGGCGATAGAATCGACAAATGAACTAATAGAAGCTGGAAAAAACAGAGGCAACAACGTCAAAGGATTACGAAGATGGTTGACAATGGTGTGGAGCTTTCTATACCTTATTTCGGAAAATCGAAATAAGTGTGTTTTTGAGAACTGCACTGAGTCGGTAGCTGAATACTTGTTTAAATTTCAATTAAAAATATACGAATGGGTGACTATTAGAGAAAGCAGCCTAAAACTTGAATGGGCATCTTGGCTTGTGGATCCGAACGGGAACTGAACAACTCGGTGTCTATTAGAAGAAGAGAAGGAGCTCAAACAAGGAAAAGTGGTGGTGAATATGTAACTGACCAAATACAGGAAAAGAGCCATGTTTAAGCAAGCTCCATCTATCCTGGAATGAAAGTTACGTTCGTGTGCTGGTAGTTTTGATTGATCATCGTGACTAATGAAAGGTGGTTGGTTGGTGGCTATTTGTGAACTTTTGGTTCTTTGGTAATGAAAGTATTCCTTTTGCTGTGCAAAAAAAAGATTCTAATAGATAATCATGGGATAATTACAAAAAACAACATTTAAATTTATAAGAAAATAAACAATTACATTACCGTCTTAATGATTTGTTTTTATTTATTTATAGTTTAAATTATTAGTTAATAAAGTTAGAGGCCAATAACTATTCTCGTGTTTTCATAAAATAGAGATGTTCTCGTTTCAACTATCGCATAAGACGATAGTTAATCAAGAAATCTATACATATATAGTTAAATATATGTGCTTCTACATATATAAAGAAAGAGTATACATATATCAAAAAGACGGTATATAATTATAAAACAAAGAACGATTTAAAACATTGATGCTGCTTGTTTTTTTAATAATATAACACCATCACCAAAATTAAAGATTTTTTTTTTCTTTAAGATCTTGTTATATATAAAATGAAAATGAGAAATTCTAGAGATTAAAGAACGATTCTTTTTGAGATTTTAATATTTAATATTTTATTTAGGAGAAATTTTAAGGAATCTGTCACACATTTATTTATTTTAGTTATTAATCATCAGTACTTGGTTACCTTTTGATTTTCTTATTTTATTTATTTATTAGTGATCATTGCTTAATATTTTTATATATTTTCACTAATAGTAAAAAATTATTATTACAATTACTGTTATTATACCTTGTCAATGGAAAAATCCGAATTTCCGTAGACATGAAAATTGGCTATCTCTTTTAATCTTACATTTCACTTGATTGATATTAATTTTCAAATCCATCGTGACATTGTAACTCATTCCACAACTCTTCCCACATCTTTTACCTAAGTTTATATGTTAATAACAAAACTAAGAATGAGTTGTTTTTATAGTAGAAAACTAGGTAGTTAGTTGTTAAAAATTTATTACTTGTATAAAAAAAATTAGTTTTTCAATAATTAATTAATTTAATATTTTACTAATTATAATTAAAAGAATTTTATTTTTTTCAATATTTTATAATCTTTAAGAAATATAAATAGACATGATAATAAAAAAAATAGAAAAATTAATTAAAAGTATCATTTTCAAGGTTGGGTTGACTAGGGGTGACAATCGGATCGTGTTTAGGTTGGCGGGTCGCGGGTTGGCAAGTTAGGGAGGGTCAATCCGGACACGACCCATTTAGCTAATCGTGTCGTGATATGCAACCCTAATCCGCACACGCTCGGGTTGACGGGTTGTAAACGGGTTGGCGGGTCATAAACGGGTTGACGGGTCCACCTGATAATAAAACAAACTTTAAACATCCAAATTCAAACAAAAAGTCCAAACACAAGTTTCAAATAAATAAAAAGTCCAAACACAAACAAATTTATCTAATAATACGACCAAATTCACCTAACAATACATCAAATTCAAACATCCAAGTTGCAAACAAATAAAAAGGTCAAACACAACCAAATTCAAACAAAGAAAAAGGCGATATTGGATGTTTGGATGGAGGACGCGATATACTATAACAAACCTATTTTGACCATTTGAGACTTTAAGTAAAATATAAAATATTTTAATAAAAAAAAATATTTTTGGCGGGCTGGCGGGTCAACACGAACACAACCCGTTTATTTGGCGGGTTGTCAGGTTGGCGGGTTCGAGGATTGGCGCGTCAGATATTTCAACCCTAACATGTTTATTTTCATGTCGGGTTCGTGTCGTGTTGATAATTGTCACCCCTAGGGTTGACCTCTTAGCCACTTTCTTTAAGATTTACCAAAATAGTCATTGGTTTGCATTTTTTTTGTGAACTTGGGTAAAAAAATGTAAGTATTTTTTGCGGACCTGGGTGAGAAACATAATTTTTTTGCAGGCCTAGGTGAAAAATGTGAACTTTTAAGGTAGAAAGTGATTTTTTTGTCTTTTATCTAGGTCCGTAACATTTTCCAGACCTATGACTTTATTGGTAATTTTTAGAAGAATGTAGCTAGGAGGTCGATTCGTCAGTCACAAATGACTATTTTAGTTAATTTATCTAAAAAATAACTATGCTTCTTGAGATCGTTATTTAGAGCATCTCCAAGAGCTTCCCCAAAATGGAGAAAAAGAAGAATATGGGGATTTTGGATAAAATTTTTGCTCCAAGAGCTTTTCCAAAACTTTCTCCAAAATGGAGAAAGTAGGAGAGAGTGATTTTTTTTTCAAATATGGAGTTCACTCCAAAAATGATTACCAAATCAATTGACCAATAGAAAATTTTGAAACATAAGTATTTAATGAGAGAAATAATATTTTAATAGATGATATAATAATTTAATATTATTTTAGAGAAATTATAGGGAATTTGTTGGAGATGAATGCAATTTTTTTTGAAGATTTTGTCATTTGATTCTCCATTTTGGAGAAATTATAGGGAAATTGTTGAAGATGCTCTTATATAACCTTAAAAAATGATTTTAAATGAACTTAAAATTTTGTATTAATTTTCGTTTATATAAAGAAGATTTTATATGAACTTTTAGAATTTTGTATTAATTTCATTTATTTCTTTAGTTTTTGTTATTTTTAATATAACATCTATTTTTTAAAGAAAAATAAAGAGGCGATTTTTATAGTAAAGAGATAATCCTATTTAGATTTTAATGTAGTCGAAGTGGCTCTGTATGAATAAACATTAATTAGAAAAGTAAAAAAAAATGGGTAAAAGTAGATAGTTGTATCAATAGCAGCACCCTTTTTCATTCTCAAACTTGTCATTGTTAACTCGACACCTTAGTATCCAAAGTAGTTTTGGTTGGAGGTATTAAGCAGGAATTAATGAGAATAATAAAAGAAACTGTTTGGTTATATCTAATATAATGGGTTCATTCCCCCAGAAACCCAAATTTTCATTCCTGATTAAACTGGGAGGAATGAAAATTCATTCCCATTTTCATTCCCTGTCATTTTCATTTAACTTCTATAATTTGACTTTCCCAAAAAATCAAATGTTCTAACTTCATTTCAGTCTTAGTTCTATTTGATTTTATTTCATACCAAATGAATTTTTACACTTCATAGAACCATTTTATATCATCATTTTATCAAATTTTGTCTTTAAGATCATCATTTACACATTTAAAACAATTTTGACTTGTGAAATGTCAACTACTCCAACTTTATGTTTCCTTACAATTTCTTTCATCCAATTTTGACTTGTAAAATGTCGGTGACCAGTTTTAAGATAATTAACGATTTAAAAGTAAACTTATTACAATAAACATTCCAAGTGATATTTGTCGCTGTCGACCAGTACTTTTATCACAACTCGACGTGTTTTCCACGGCTGGTCTTTTAGCTTCAGTAAAGTAGTAGTATTTTTTTACGCTTAAAACACATTTATATGTAGAAATCATAAACACTAATTAATAATGCCAACCCGTTAGCATAAACAGATCAATTTATCGATCCTCAAAATAAGAAGACAAAAAAATATGAATTGAAACAAAAACAACAATTCCATATTTGCACAAACCTTCCAATTAAATTCGATGCATCTCAACTATGAAAGAATGGAAACCAAATGTTATCGATTCTTCCTTATCAAACCCTAAATTGACAAACAAGCATTATGGAATCTTCAAAAGTTTTGACGTGTCATGATATGGTGGCAAACTTTATCCATCACTAATGTTGACACAAAAGAATATTCTTATGATAGGAGTTTGAGACATCGAAACCATTTATATATCTCATATTATCCACTTTGTTGCAATTTGTAGAGAAAACCCTTTTACAACCCCTTAGATGTCGCTAATAGCATGATCAATATTCCTAATTACGACACTTTCTGCATCGATAAACCATGCTAGTTGTATAAAGGAAGTTTTTAAGCCAATTTAGCACATAATGTGGATGTTAAGTTGTATATGCACATGAATAAAGTGACAAAGAAAGCAATGTGTATGGTAGAAGTGGCCGAATAGATGAATCTTCAAGTGGGATTTTGAATTATTGTCCAAAAAAAGACATTGAAATAAATTTGAAGTGGGGTTTTGAATTATTGCCAAAAAAGAATCGAAGACAAGATATATAGAAAGAAAGAGAGAATATAATTCTCTAGTTGTGCATTGTTGCATTATAAGGAACTTATTCGTGTACATAGAAGAGAAAACGAAACCTTAGGTGGAAAATCCAACCTGAACTATATAAACCTAATAAAAGCCACTAATAGAAAATAGATCATAACACTATAATTTGTCACAAATTCTATGATCAATGCCAAAACAGTCACATGTTTTATTAGTGAACTCATGGTAGAAAAAAAATCACATATTCTATGTGTTGATACAATGTATGCGCACATGGCGTCCATGTCATCCACATCCACATGGGTTGGAGACTTGGACCTACCCATGTCAACAAGCATGGAAGAGAAGAGAAATATGGATGTATCATATTCCTCACCTTTTCTATCAATACATTGGAAGCCTTATGAGTCCAAATGCGTGATGCAACTGCAAGAGAGCTATTCATCATAAGCCGAAAGTCTTTATGAAAACAATTCTTCTTTCTTTTAGGGTTTAGGTAAAGGACATGTTTGCATGTATGTGATCTCCAAACCTTATAGATTATTTTTCCTAGTTTTGGAATCATTACAAAGAGATCATATGAAAACACTATCTATGATGGATGACATGAAAGATGATTTTGCTTTTTGTATTTTAAATGTCTACTTTAGTTATAACATTTTTACGTCTTGGAAAATTTCAATCTAAGTCTTTATTATACTGATCACAGTTCACACAATTCTTTCTATTTTTTATTCATTGAAGGGTATTTAAGAGATTTGATAATCAAACATTATTTGTCGAATATAATGATGATACATGTTCTATGAGACGGAAAATATTATTTATTGATTAAATAGGGGCCCACTTCTAGGAATCCTTTGGCAAGTATATAAGCCATTGAACTTCATTCAAGAAAACCACAAGCCAACATATACCATCTTTCTCAAGGTTAGTTTTGTGAAGAAATGTTGTTACGAAATATTTCTAAAGTTTTTATGAACCAAAGAATGTTTGAAAAAGCATCCTTCCAATGAAATAACATAACACTAAAACTTGCTTCATTCACTTTTGATTATGAGATAAAATTTGACAATTTTTTGGTTAATTGTTTCAGGTTTTAAACCTACAATTGAAAATGAGTAGTGGAGATTGGATGTGTGGTGCGTGCCAACATTTGAACTTCAAGAAACGTGATGCTTGTCAAAGGTGTCAATGTCCCAAATTTGCAACACCTTCAGAGATGTCTTGTTATGGCGTAAATAGAACACAAGAGTTGGCTGGTGATTGGTATTGCTCCACATTTAATTGTGGGGCCCACAATTACGCTACTCGAACAGGGTGTTATAGATGTGGTGCACCTAAAGATTATACAACGGCTGCAATGATAGCAGCATCAACAGGAGGTTGTTACACTCAAGATCTTAACGTTCTTCCAGGTTGGAAAAGCGGTGATTGGATCTGCAATAGGTAACATTTTGTAAATTAAGCATAAACTTTTATAAGAAATATAAAAACAGATTTAGTTTTTCGGTTACATGAACTATTTAAATAAGAAATATTACTAGCTAAAATTCGATCTTATTTCTCGATTTGAACAGACTAGGTTGTGGCGTACACAATTACGCAAGTAGGATGGAATGCTATAAGTGCAAGACATCAAGGGAATAAGGTTGTCAATCAATCTCTCAAATACCAAATTTCTACCTAAATATTTCTTCATTGAAAATAGCAAGTGAATTTAGGTAAGAGATATTTACAAGTTGTAAACAAAAACCTCTTTGGACTTCAATGATACTTATTCTTTGATTATATATTACCGTATCTAATTTCCAAAAAATACCTTTTTATTTTTGTTTTTTGAGATCAATGATTTCTGACTTTTTGTATAACATAAGTTGTTCTTATATGAAGTTTGAATTCCGTCAAAGGGCTAATTGGTGAGATTCTGTCACCAAATTAAAAACTATTGTTACCAATACGGCAATACCTAAAAATCAAATAGAACTAAATACGGCACCAAATGCATGCACCAAACACCAATCGAGTATTTGGATCCAAAAGTTAACAATTTTAAATCACATTATAAATAACATATATATTTAAAGAATATTTGTATGTTGAAACTGTGAAAACTATCCATTATGTATGCAATAAACATCATGTTGCAAGCATCTAAATACTTATATCAACAAGTCATATGAATAACTAAGAACTCGATGCTCTATGGTTTTAAAAAATATTTATGGTATTTATTTATTTATTTTAAGGATCGTATATCTAATAAAAAGGAAATAATAACACGATCATTGGTTATTGAGATTAATTAAAATATAAAGAAAAATTATATATAAATGAAACAAAAAGATGATAGATTATCATTTATTGAAAAACTATATTAATGGTCAAGAGAAGTGGTGCAAACCTCATCCTCACCATCAAGATCAATATAATAAAAGTGCTCTTCCCAAACCACAAACAGATTTTCGTTATGTTGTATGGCCCACGAAAGTAAAGTTTAGATTTGCGAAGGGTTATTTGAAGAAGGATGGTGGAACCAATCATTGCAGAAGCTTTGGGTTTATAAGAAGCTTAAAGTTGGATCATGACTAACCTCATGGCAACTAACCACGGTGGAGACCGGAGATGGATTGTTCGCTGGTCTTTGAACCCATTCGAAGTAGAATGATTATATCATCATCTATTGGGAGAATTATTTTTTTGGACGGTAAGAAGACAATTTTATTACGACAACTAGCGAGGAGCTAGAAAAGTATACAAAGAGACCGCATTCAGGGGATTACAAACCCAATTCTCCCAAACTAACAGCTTGCCCAGTTTATATCTACGCCTGAGCAACTCAAAAGCTTGAGAGAATTGTTGTACTGCCTCAGAAACCCTTATGTTGGTGTCTTGTTAAGCAATATGCAAGTACAATAGCCCATAATCTAGGCATCTAGCGTGAAATTTGTATTTCTACCTAGGTCGTAATGATGGGGAGGCGACTTTACCCCCGAATTTTATCTCTTTTAAGGCATTGATGTGAACTACATATTTAACGGACCTTCACCTTTTGATTTAAAAAAGTTGATACCATATTTCAATCAAATTAGTGGATGTAGATTATCATAATTTAAATATGTAATTAATGAAAAAGCTATATATTAAATTAAATTTGGGAGTGATGGGTGTTAGGACATCTCCATTAGATTTTTCAACAACGAAACACAACGGATATTCTGAAGTTTTTGTCATTTTTTTTCTTCCAACAAGTTTCCTAAAAGATTATTCAAAATGAAGAAGTTAAAAAATAACTTAAAAATCTTCAAATTTAAAAAAAAACTATCTAAAATTTATTATGAAGAAAGAAAATTATTTTTTATATTGTTTCTACTTTTATAAAAAAAATTAAAACTTCTTGAGTTGTTGTCAATTTGTCATTATATTTTGCTCCAACAAATTTTTTATTTTTTATTTAAAATCAAGAAATTAGAAGAGAGGTTAAAAATCATCAAATTTGAAAAACTATCTAAAATTTATTGTTAAGAGTAAGACATGTATCTTTTTTATTTTCACTTGTGAGATTGAATTTATCAATTTATATGAAAAATTGAAATTTCTAGAGGGTTAAACGTATTGAGTATTTTATTAAGGGTCAATTTGAATAACAAGACTAAATATCTTGAGAATGTGACAAAAGAAATTATTAAAAAAAATTGACTTTGAAAGAATTGGAATGAAATATTGTCATGTTTGACCACTTGTTTGGTTGGCAGAATTGGAATGGAATGTACTAAAGGAATTGGAATTTGTCTGTTTGATTCACAGAATGTAGCTTTGTAATTGAAATGAAATGCTGGTAGATGACCAAAATACTCTTTTTGATAATTATAATTTTTAAAACTAAATTATAAAATAATTATTAAATCGATGGTGGTCCGTGGTGGATCAAATTGAGGGTGGTCGGTGGTGATTCAGGTCGTCGGTGGTCTAAATTGTGGTGGTCGACAGTGGTCAGATCGACGGTGGTTTAGATCAGTGGTGGTCATTGGTGGTTCAGATCGACGGTGGTTTAGATCAGTGGTGGTCGTTGGTAGTTCAGATAAGTGGTGGTCGTCGGTAGTTCAGATGATGATTGTCGTCGATGGTTCAGATGACAGCGTTCGTCGGCAGTTCAGATGACGGTGGTCAGCGGTAGTGTAGATTGGTGGTGGCCTGTGGTAGTTCAGATTGGCAGAGGCGTCCGATGATTCAGATTAGTGGTGGTCGGCGGTGGTTTAGATCGGTGGTAGTCGGCGGTTGTTTAGATCGACAGTGGTTCGGATCGGCGGTGGTCGGCGGCGATTCAGATCGACGGTGGTTCCGATTGATGGTGGTCGGCGGCGGTTCAGATCGACGGTGGTTCCAATCGATGGTGGTCGGCGGTTCAGATCAGCGATGGTCGACGATGGTTCAGATCGACGGTGGTCGGCGGCAGTTCAGATCGGTGGTGGTCATCGTTTGTTCAGATCGACGGCGGTCGGCGGTGGGGTGAGATCGGCGATATTCGGTGGTGGTTCAAATGACGGTGATCGCTGGTGGTTCCGATTACGGTGGCCGACGGCAGTTCATATCGACGGTGGTCTGCGACGGTTCAGATTGATGGTAGTCGGCAGTTGTTCATATTGGCAGTGGTCGACGGTGGTCGATGGTGGTTCGATTGAGAAGGACTGAATAAGGTGTGCCACTATTTTATCATAATAGGGTTAAGGGCATATTCGAGATTATGAAACTATAACATTCCATTCCATCAAAATACCATCTTATTGTAAAGAAATGTTCAATTACTTTATTTGTGGAATTTAATACAATTTGAATATTCCTTCCATGAAAAAGAATGGACCAAACGATGGAAAGGAATTTGGTCAATGAAATTCAACATTCCAATTCCATCAGATTCTTCCAGAATCTGCAAACCAAATGTCACCTCAATGGAAATGTTCATATGTGACTCACTGAAAAAAAACATATGAAAATGCATTTTTGAACCCATAAGAATAATCTTATACAGCTGGTTCACATATGCGTTTTTAAATAAATTTCTTCCATATTTTTTATGTTCACATATGCGTTTTTAAATAAATTTCTTCCATGCATATTTTTTATTTAATTTACATATGAACCTTTATTTCTTATAAATAAATTTCTTCCATGCATATTTTTTATGTAATTTACATATGAACCTTTATTTCTTACATTTTCATGAATTTAATCTCCCTGTTTGAATCAATTGTTATTTTAATAATATAACTAATATTAAAATCTTCAAAATAGAACAACATTTTGTGTTTTTCCTTTTCTTAATTTTTTTTGTTTATAAAAATAAATAATCTAATTAATTACAGTGTAATTACATTTTGGTTTATGTGGTATGTTTATTTTTTGGATTATGTCCATACAAATTTTTTATTGCAAAAATAACTTATACAAAAATGTTTGGTTTTCTCCATTTTCACTTAGAGAACACATAAATGACCGGTTAACTTACTACGTAGCCATCAAGGATGAGTCCTAAAATTGTTTGATTATAAAAGACCCCAAGAATTGGTTATAGGCAAAAACCTGTTTTGCCTTAAATTTGGAACCTAGGACAAGTTAAAAAGAAGCTCAAATAAGGCCCAAAAAGTTGGTTTTTATGATAACCCTTTAGAAATCTATATTTTAAGTACTTATTTTACACCTTTAGGATAACTTATTTTAATTTTATATCACTAAACGAGTCTTTTATTTCTTATTTTCTATTTATTGAGTAATGAAGCTAAAAATTGTGATTTGAATCTGTTTTGGTACCATTAGTATGATTATTTTGATGTTTTTGACATATAAGTGTTGCACAGCATTGAGACAGCATTGACTGCTGTTGGTTTTTGGCTTATTGACGGGCTTATTGGATTCAGCTATGGAAATAGGGGCTTAAACTGACTTTTTGTAATCTGAAGAAAAAAACTTTAGAAGACTTTTGAAGACTTTAATGTCTTGTTATTAATACTTGTTAGTTAAGTTTAGTATTGTACTTCCTTGTAGTTTTCCCTTTATGCATGTAGTATAAACAGGGGATAGTTGTTTGTTTTGTAATCATACCACCAAGTATCATATGGCTCTAAGCTTTTGATACCTGGAACTCTCTAAATATTTGGTTACTAGTTATATAATTCCGTAATCGTTGAAGTTTATTTTCTTGCACCTTTAAATTCTTGCATTTAAATTCCTGTACTTTAATTTCTGCAATTTATTTTAAGTCTTTTATTTTATGCAATTTATTTTAAGTCTTTTATTTTATGCAATTTATTTTCTGCATTTTACTTAAGTCATTTATTTTATGCAATTTATTTTCCGTCATTTAAATTCAGTTCTTTATTTTCTGTCTTTTATTTTCTACAAATTAATTTCTGCACTTAAATTCATGCAATTACTTTCTGCAATTTATATTTCCTTGCATTTGCAATTCAGTATGAGTAGCTAAATTTTCTAAGTGTGGGTGTGAGGCAAATGGTGAGATTATATTCCAAAGGATAGTGGACATTGTTTCTCAATAACAATGTTCCACTGTTTCATTTCAAGCTTTATAAATACCAATGACACTTCTTGAAGAATTGATCACTTTGAAAGTGTTAATGTGTCGTGGACTCTGAGAGGAGCCACTGAATGCACGTCAATTTGAATGATATGGGAAGTAAACTGGTGAGGGTTTGCTAACAACGAGAGTTGTAAACTATTTTATTTAAATTGATTAATTCTCGACGGGTTGGTCACTAGTCAAAGTGTTAAAGTGTAGTCGGACTCTGAGAGGAGCCACTTGGAACACCCCAACTTGGATAATACGGGAATCTGGTCGAGAGAGTGATTTTAAACAACGAGAGTTGTTATCCATATATTTTGAGGACTCTACTCTGCACTGCCACTAGTCTGATACTGCATAGAGATATGGGTTGAATCTAAACATCAGTGCAGGTAGTGAAGTCCGAGAGGAATACCCTCAAAATAGATGGTGAAACTTGTTATTTTGAAACTACAATACTGAGAAGTATTGGTCCACTTGAATTTGTGTTTATGTCTCACCAAGCGTCTTACACCCATACTGCTTTCTTTATTCTGTTAAAACAATCGTACATATCCAATCCAAATCAATCATAATCTTCCAATTCATCATCTGAAATCATTTCTTTCATTTTACTTTTATTAAGCTTTTACAACAATCCCTGTGGAGGATACTCGGTATTCTATACCACTTTTATTACTTGAAAGACGACATTAGGGTTAGAAGTATACTTGCTTTTGATCTTAATTGTCCTGTCTTAGGTGTGTTAAAACCCCTATCACTTTGGTTAACCGAATTGAAAATAGGTCCAATTGGAGTTAAAAAAGGCTCGATCAAAACCTGAAAAACCGGTCAACTACCATTGTATTTTCCACAGCTATTTGTATGAGTAGAAAAATTAAAACAATATCAGGACAAAGATTTGTGGTCATCAATAGTAAATTTCATGTAAGCAAATGATAGATTATTTTACGTAAATGTCACCCATGTTTTCGTGTATGTCTCTCAACTTTAAACCCAACATGTAATACAAATGAACTTGAGGGTTAAAGGATACCGGATTTTTTATATCTAAACTTTACTCAATTTGAGCACTTAAAAAGAGGCTAAAACAAGATACACATATATTTGAACGCATCTTTATAATCAAGATACTCTCTTTATGTCGATTTTATGTCTTTAATGAGCTACTGAAGTCCCCTATTGTGTCTATCGTTGAATATGAGCGAAAAAAGACAAGAATAGTGAAAAATGGTTCCAACGACCTTTTAGGAAACTCTACTTGCGCCATAAGTCGCCTAACCTACTGTGGAGCATAATTTTTTAAATGATCACAATATTGTTTTCTCAAATAATCACTCAAGAAGGCATATTTCTCAATTGATTGTTGGCTTAGAAGCACATGTTTCAAATTACATAGGGAGTTTGTTTTAGAGAAATTAATGGTTGGAAGCAGTATTGATCATAAATCTTCAAAGAACAAGAAGAGGAGCAAGGGAGACGATTTTGGGAGCTCCAATCACGTTTTCTTTCCATTAATTAGGTAACTTAGATCTTAGGTATAATATTTTATTTCCATTTTCTTTCTCACCATGAGGTAATGAAAGTCAAGCGAAGATTATCCAAGTCTTTACCCAAGGAAACTATATATTGAGCTCCAGGTTGTGAATCACTTTGGTCCGCCACCACCACTTTCCTACCAAGGCAAAATTCATCGCCTTGAGACTTCCTATCCCCAACCCCCCTTATCGAAGGAAGAAAGAGTTGCAGACCATTTGACCCAAGCCAATTTCCTTCCCTCGAACCCCCACCAAAAGAACTCCCTCCTCATTCTCTCGAGCAACTTCAAAACACTCAACGACACGCAGAACAACGAAAGGAATTGCAACGGAAGACTGTTGAGGACATATTTAACGAGGGTTAATCTACCACCAAAAGACATCATTGCCCTCCAACAAACCAAACGTTTACAGAATTTTTCTTTCACCGGTTCCCAATTTTGATTACGCCTCATGTTTGCAGTAATTGGCTCGCAAACCAAGATAATCGAAGGGGAATGTGGCGGCGTCGCAACCTAACCAATCGTCCATCGAGTCAACTTCATTTTGTTGAACTTCGACTCCCATAATCTTGCTCCTGTTAAGATTTACCTTCAGCCCCGAATAGAGATGGCAAAAAGTGACCCAACCCACTAACTCAACCCAAAATTAGCAGGTTGGGTTGAGATTTTCAACCATTTAACTCAACCCGCCTAAACCATTTAAATAAATGGGTTGGGTTGGATTGGATTGAGTTGAAATTTTCGACTTGTTTTCAACCCATTTAAAATATTATATATTTGTATTTTGTTTTTAATTATAATGTCTAATATCATATATGAAATATTGAAATTTTGAAATCATCTCAGTTTTGTCAACTGAACTCTAATAAAGTAATATATAATCTGCCTCCAAGTCCCCCCCCCCCCCTTCTCTTTCTATTCCTGTTTCCGCCTCTAAGCAGGGCCGGACCTCAGGTTTTTGATGCCCTGGGCGAATGCGCTAAAGAATGCCCTTATAAAAAACCCTAAATTATTTTGGATTTGTAACTATGTTGATAATACAAATACAAACATAATGTAACTATAATAACATAAAAAGCTTTGATCAATGGTTTTAATTATGAAAACTTTATATAAATGTAAAATAACAACCATATTATAATCAAAGAACCATTTAAAATAAATCGAAAATAAAGTACATTAACACATGGTAGAACCTAAAATAACATTTTAAGTTGATTACCAAAAGGGACTTTAGCAAATGGTATCCGAACTTACTGGTTCAAACCTCAGTAAATATAGGAGGGTGTATGAATTCTTTTGTTACAATTGTCGTATATAGATATTATATAATTAAAAAACATTTTACATTAATTGTTTGTATAGTAGCTTGTGATGCTCAAATAGTTGCTATTTGTAGCCAATTATTAAACAAGGTTTAAAAGAGTAATTTTGTAGCAAATTTATATTATTTAATAAAACTAAAAATAAACTTGAACATGTATATACAATAAATTCAACAACAAAAGATGACTCTCTTTATTGTCCATTAAAAAACACGTTTATAATAAAAAGAAAATATAAATTAGTATTAAAACAAAAGAAAAGAAAAAAAAATTAAGAAAAAGATTTTAGGATGATAAGAAATAAAAGAAAAATGGGTGTAAAAATCAAACAAAAACCATCTTCAGTACAACAATAGAGATAACTTGTTTAATCTTTTAGGTCACGAGTTCGAGACTTCTAAGGTGCTAAGTGCAACTTTTCATAAATAATTTTTTAGTTATAACATGACAGATCGGGCCCAACAAGTAAAATGATGTCCTTTAGGCTTCAGATGCCCTGGGTCGTTGCCCGATGCGCCCAACCTACGGGACGGCTCCGCATCCAAGGCTCCAATATAAATTAAAGTAGTTTAACTATATGTTTAGATATTTAAACAATTTATTGGATTTATGGTTGTGTTTTATTCAAACATTGAACAATTTATTTTTATTTGTGGTTGTGGTTGTATTTTATTCATAAAATTAAATAGTCTAATTATTTTTATTTTATTTAAAACTTTAAAATTAAATGGATCAACATCATTTCAACTCATTTATTTAATAGGTTGGGTTGAAAAAATCATAAACATGTCAACACGCTGTTAACCCATTTAAGTAGCAGGTTGAGTTGGGTTGAAAAACCAATCCCAAATACATTTAATTAAATGTGTTGGGTTGATATTTTCGACCTGTTTAATAAATGAGTTGACCCCGAACCAATCCAACCTGACCCATTGCCACACCTAGCCCTGAAGCCCATTCGAAACACTTTAATAACCCGAGAAGGCTTCGAGCATTACTTTTCGATGATTCGCCAAAGAAGGTGGCATCATCAGCATATATTGAAGATGAGATACCTCCCCTTCGTCCTTACCGACCTTTACGCCCTTAGAGAATCCTTATTTTGTTGCTTCTTTTGTTGCCGCATTTAGGCTTTCCGCGACAACTAAAAAAAGAAAAGGAGATAACGGTGCCACCCTGTCTAACGCCTTTCGCCATTTGGAAGTCCTTGATAGGAGACCCGTTGACAAGAATGGAGATCGAGGCTAATCGTAGGCACTTTTTAATCCACTTAATTAAACCATTTCTCTCCTAAGCCCATGGGTCTCATAATGGTGTATTTAATCAAATGCTTGCTAAAAGTAGATAAATTGGTGTATTTAAACTTATGAATAACAAATTAACAAAATTGTTTAATCTCACAAGTATTATACCATTATTACAAACTATATATCACCTAATTTAATCAACTTATATCAAATCCGATAAAGAATAATTTAAAATAATAAAATTATTTGTATTTGCACTACTAAAAAAATTGGCTATTCCGACGGCCAAATCCGTCGGAAAAACAGACTTTCCAACGGATTTCCGACGGATTTGACCGTCAGAAAAACCCTTGCTGGAAATTCGAATTTCCGACGGATTAGAGCATTTCGGCGGATTTTTTCGTCGGAAATCCATCGGAATCTATATTCCCCATTTTTAAACAAATTATTCAGATAATTAAAAATCTGAAGTTAATTTTATTAATTAGGAAATCCGTCGAAAATTTTCGACAGAATTGTGGATCTCAGAATATGAGGTAACGATGTGCTTTATAAAGAATAATCAATAAGAACACGAAGAACGCTATGAATATGATGAAGATCCGAAGTCGGATATCTTACTTGTATTGAATAATAACAGATTTATCTCTCACAGTTTAGCTCTCAATATTTCGCACTAATGTTCCTCTCCTTCTAATGCTGGCCCTAACCCTCTATTTATATGTATAGAAAATACGGTATAAGGAAAGTAAAGATTAAGGCATTATACACTTGCCTTATTTACAAAATAAAATGTTTCTTTATTAAATCTTTCCTAATTAAAGATTTTGCTAACTTTTCACTTTAGCTCTTCACGTCTTCAATAGTTGTCATCTTGGATACAATATTTTTAGACCTAACAGGAATATAAATTGAATTTTTTTTAAATAAAATATCCGTCAGAAATTTCCGACGGACTTGTATTTATTAATTTCTTTTTTATTTATTTTGGAAATATATTTCTGACAGAATATCCGTCAGAAATTCGTCGGAAATAAGTTGGACATTTTTATAAAAAATAAAAATAAATTTAAAATCTATAAATGCTTATAAAATTATGCATAGACGGAATCCAAATAATATACATTCATTAAAGCCCTATCAACAAATACGATTGTTCAAATTGTATGAATCGAAAAAAACAATCAAGTTTGTGATTCCGTCGATAAATGATTCCCAAACTGATAAAAAAGAACTGACTAGTGTAGTTCAATAGGTCAAACTAGTTGCATCCCATTATTCACCAAGTCGAGTTCCCCCATGACAACCGAAGGTTTTCCTAGTTGTAACCTTCTTGGCCATGGAATTCTACCTGCTAGAAAGAAGACCAGCCACAAGTTAATATTGTTGATAATAAAAGGTGCTTCTTTGGGCTTATTTGAGCATTTGTGACTGTTTGTAGCAGCTTAATGAACTTAGGAACTGTTTGTAGCAGCTTATTGGGCTTAATCTGTTATCATTAAGCTGCTACAAACAGTACCTAAGCGCATTAAGCTTAATAAGCTGCTACAACCAATCCCAAATGCTCAAATAAGCACAAATAAGCACTTTTTATTGTATAAAATCTCCATTAAAGTCAAATAAACTCCAAAATAGTCCCTAAGCTCAAAAAAAGAGGCGATTAAGTACAAACAGTCCCTAAGCACAATTGAACCGTTAAGGCTCAATTGATTCATTAAAATCTAATAAGAATCGTTAAAGCAAATTGAACCGTTAAGACTCAATTGATTCATTAAAGCCCACTAAGAACCGTTAAAGCCCAATTGAACCGCTAACGCTCAGTTGATTCATTAAAGTCCAGCAAGAACCGTTAAAGCCCAATTGAATCATTAAGGCTCAGTTGATCCATTAAAGCCCACTAAGAACCGTTAAAGCCCAATTGAATCATTAAGTTTCAATAGTATACGTTAAAGCCCATTAAGAACCGTTAAAACCCAATTGAACTCATTAAGACCAATTGATTCATTAAAATCCTCTAAGAACCGTTAAAGCCCAATTAAACCCATTAAGGCCCAATTGAATCGATTAAGGCCCAATAGAAGTCAATAAGACCAACTACAAACCACTATAGTCCAATTAAGGCACAATAATATACGTTAAAACCCGTTAAGGCCTAATTGATTCATTAGAAATCATTAAGAACCGTTAACGACAATTAACTCGTTAAGGCCTAATTGATTCATCAAAAATCATTAAGAACCGTTAACGCCCAATTTACTCGTTAAGGCCTAATTGATTTATTAAAAATCATTAAGAATCGGTAACGCCCATTATTATACGTTAAAGCATAATTGAACCAATTAAGACACAATAGTATACGTTAACACATTTTTATTAAATTTAAAATTTTGAATAAATGTCAAAATATTTCTTAATTAAACAATTTTGATGAAAAAAAAAAAAAAAAATTCCGTCGGAAATTTCCGATGGATTTCCAAAGAATTTTATTTATATCGATTTTCTATTTATTATAAAATATAAACATAATTTGTCGGAAATCCGTCGGAAATTTCCGACGGATTATATTTATATTTTTACATTTTTGAAAATGTTTAATAAAACAATAATTAGTGTAATAAATTAATAATTAGTTTAATTAATTACTAATTAGGTGAGTTAATTGGTTTAGTCAATACCATTCCAACGGATTTTCGACGAAATCTAGAAAAGTCAACAAAAGTCAGCACCCGCAAAACATCCGTCGAAAACTTATAACAATTTTATTTATTTATTTTTATTAAACTAGGTTTTCGACGGACTTTTGCAGTTGTTGACTTTTGTTGACTTTTCTAGATTCCGTCGGAAATCTGTAGAAAATATTTCCGACGGCCAAAATCCGTCGGAAATGACCGTCGGAATAGCCAATTTTTCAGTGTTGGTTATCAAGAAAAATATAGAAATAAACCTCGGATCAAATTGAAAATAATCATTTGTTGCATGGTACTCAAATAATTAAAAAGAACATGATAAATGAATTAAACCCTAAATGGCATCGGCCATCTACGAGAACCAAAATACAAGAAATACACATAACTGCTTGCACAAGCAGCTTGTTCCACCACATACACATCAATCACAAACATTTAATTATATGATTATAAATGCTAGAAAATTAAAAAAGGCTTCATTTTCAAATATAGAAAAAAGTGCAACTTACGTTAATGTGAACCATAAATTAAGTAATCTTTTTCCCCCATTTATTTAATATTACATTAGGTAAAAGTGGGTTGATTCTACTACATAGCAAATATCATTGGAAACTGAAAAAAAAAGGGCACTACTGTTTGTTTCTTTTGGCACACAAAGTTATAAAAATGCCAAAAGAGATGCACACTGATCTTAGATAACCAATTAATAATTATGCCAATGCTTCATTGTCCATCAGTATTGTTGAAGGAGTTTCTTCTGGCAGTTTTGAGGACAGTCTTGTCTGCAACTATAAAATATGTAGCTCCAGCCACTGAAATTTCAAAACATATATGCAAATTCTTGGTTAGACTTTTGAAACCCACAAAAGAAAGGTTTAAGAGGATGTTTGGTTGGAGTTATTAATCAATAATTAATGAGTTATAATAAAAGAAATTGTTTGTTTTTATACAATATAATGAGCTCATTTCTTGAATCCCAAATTTTCATTCCTATAAGTGGGAATAAAAAGTCATTCACATTTTTATTCATTGTCATTTTCATCCTCAATCTGAACCAAACAGCCCCTAAGAAAAAAGTAGGATTGTAATATGGTTGTGAACCTGTGGAGATGATGAGAGCTTGGGCTGTGTGGTTAAGATGAGCTCTTGCCCATGGCACCATTCTCGCACTTGCCACCTGCAACATATATATTTGCATGTATTCAGTCTATTGAATGATCTTGTGTGAAACCTACACTACTAAATAAAATACTTTTATCTACCGATTTTTTTCTGAGAAATATGTCGTTAAAGGGTGATTAGTCACAAAACCGTCACAAAGTTGGTGGTTCAAATCTGTTACGGATTATCCAGCTGGGATTCTCTGGTGATCCATTGATATTTTCTCGAAAAACGTTGGATTCTACCGAACCTTTGATATTTTCTGAGTGATCCGTAGGTAATCACTAACGAAAATTTTCCTAGATGATTTTTATGGGTAAAACTGTAAAAAACCATTTCTTTTATAGTGTTGATGCACTAAAGAGCATTCTTGATGCATCAAGAATTTGTATTCTGCAAGAGAACTAGATGTGATCTTGTCTGAAACTTAGTTATTATGAGATTAAGAAGTCTTGATCTTAAATCTTGCTTTCAGATATTATCATATCGCATGAATTACTTGGAATGCATATGATAGATAAGGAGTTTTCATGCTTTTGGAAATCTTGATGCAAAAAAGAATATTTACAGAAAAAAAAGGATGGAAGATAAAATTAAACAAGTGATAAGGATATATACTAACAGTTGGAATAGCAGTGGCAATGGTGGCTAACACAGCAGCTTTAGCTCCTGCAACAGCTCCTTCTATACAACCCACAAACAAAAGCTACAAACTTCAGCCAAATTAATTATATGGGACCAAAATCATATGAATATATAAATAATTATACCATATATATATATATATATACCATGAGAACAGTGCTTGGCCATGGCTAGCTTTTGGTCAAACGAAGCCATTATATAATTAAAAATATGCAGAAAATGAAGTGAGATATTGAAGTTTTGGATGAAGAAAGTTGAGTATTTATAGGCATTTTGAAGTGGGTGAGAAAACCCATATGCAGGTGGTGATCATGTTTCAGGTACAAGATTCAAATAATATACTATTGAGGGTTTGATGGTTTTGTTTCAACTTTCAAGATTAGGGTTTGATGGTTTGCACCTACCTTTATTACATACATGATGTAGGGTATATACCCTTAGATTTGTGATCCATGGTTTTTTATGATAATTTAACACGTGTCACTAAAATATACTATCTCTTATGAACAAATAGTAAAATTAATTATCTTTAATTAATTAAAGCCGATAGTAACAATTCTGTAGTGATAATATTTTGAGGAAATTGACAAAATAGTGAATAGATGATATATGCACGTGTATATATACGTAGAGGAAAGTTTAAATGCGAACTTAAATTTGGTTGTAAACGTGAGAATAAATGAGAGCGTGACATGTGTCAAAATAAGCAATATTCAAACTAAATATACAAAGGAATATTCAGTCTAGTATATATATTCAGTCTGAATATACAAAGGAATATTCAGACTGAATATTCATCTGTATATTCAAACTGAATATATACTATAATATTTCTTTGAATATGACACGTGTCGCAGTTTTATTTGTCTTCATGTTCACAACTAAATTTGAGTTCTCATTTGAACCCGTCGATATATATATAATATGTATGTATATTTTGTATTTAAATGCTTATATGGTGATAAATGGCAGTAATAGGCAAAAATTTCAGTTAAATTCTTAAATATGTTCTTTTAAACATGTGTATATAAATAAATAAATTATTTCAACTATTTAATTATTCATTAAAAAATGCAAACCTGACCCAAAAACAAAATAATCAAAACAATTTAAATTTCTTACATGTATACCACTTTTTTTGGGAAACAAAGTGTGTGTATGTATTTGTATTCGTGTGACACGACCAGATATAGATTTTATTGGAAATGGATACAAAATTCAATGTAATTTATTTTATTAAAAATAAAAAATAATTTTTTTTAGTTTTGAACAAAATATAAATTACAATAATATGTAATCATACGCATCTGTATATAAATTACTAAATATAATTATAAATTGTTTCAGTTTTATTTTTGATTATTTGTTATTAAAACATATATAGACTTCTAAAAAGAAAATCAACCATATAAAACTTTTCTACAATCTTACAAGTTTGTTAAAGACGTCCGACTAATCAAACCCACATTTTTCAAGGTGTCAACTCCATAATTTTAAGAAAGGAAAAAAAATTAAATATTCGAATAAGGGATTTAATCTAAATATTTCATAAATGTTGTACTTTTAAAGTTATATATAATTGAAAAAAAATTAATTACCGTAACCCCGACACTGGTAACTCGCTCCTAATGAACCAAATATGAGTAGCCATTTTAAAGGCTACTTATTAATCGAGACTAACGAATGAGTTCAAACTCGAAACTATATAACTGAGCAAAGTTTTTCTACTACTCCAACAATTGAGTTGTATGTAACATGTTTGAATATATATATATATATATGGATGGGTTCAAATGAGAACTCAAATTTGGTTGTGAACGTGAGAACAAATGAGAGTGCGACACGTGTCACATTAAAAAAAATATTCAGACTGGATATAATATTTATTCAGTCTGAATATACAAAGAAATATTCAGACTGAATATAGTATTTATTCAATCTGAATATTTCTTTGTATATTCAGTCTGAATAATCTATATTCAGACACGTGTCATCGCGCTCTAATTTGTTATCACGTTCACAACCAAATTTAAGTTTATATTTGAACTTTTCTATATATATAAACTTTGAACTCAGGTACGAAAATATAAATATAACGGCTGAGCTTCATTTAAATTTGTTAAACTAAATAAATAAAAAAACAAAATGAATAAATATATATTTTTACACGCATCTAAATTGGTTTAAAAACCATATAAAAATGAATAAATATAATAAACTTTGGCAATAAATATAACAAAGGGAGGTTTGTGTACTATGAATTTGGATGGCACATGGAGTTACCCTAAAAACCATGGGCAATAATTTTGTGCCTTTCTTTCTTTTCTTTCATCTCTCGTTTCTATCCCTTTCACTTTCTTATTTTGCCATCAATTTTTCCTTTCGGTATTTTTATTAGAAAAATTAATTAAAATAGTTATTTATGGCTATCAAATTGATCTCCTAGTTGCACTGTTCTTGAATCTATATACTAAGTCCATAGTTATAGAGGAATTTTAATGAAAATGTAAAATTACAGAAATCAAATATGTAAAATTTATATCTGTAATTACAGACCTATTTTTCAAATTTTATATTATTTGGTCCTACAAATTTTACACTTTCACTCTTCGTAATTATGGACACACTACTTCTGAACTTATGACTATATTGATAATTTTAAAAGAGAAGTGGCTAAAAGGTAAAACTAAATGTAACCAATTGTTTGATTTTTTAGACATTTTTCTTTAAAAAATTCACATTAACCTTTTCTTTACAAATTACAAGAATATAATTAAATGGTTTTAAAAATAATTAAGGATTTTATCATTAAAAAAATAATTTATAAACTTAATATTAAAATCATTATTTTGTTGAGTTAATTAAATTTTTTCTTATAAGGATTAATAATGCTTACTAGTATCAAAAAAAGTAGGTAGCGATGTGGATGGGCTCCGCCATAATTATAAACCTAAGGGACATTCCGATTGAGACACGTGTGATATGGGTTTCAACGGACAAATCCAAAACCACATACGTATTAAAATAAGGGACATCCTGCTTTTCGGATAAACTGTGAACTTTGAGTTTATTTTTGTTGTGGAAATTAATTTTTTATTTTTCTTATTTTGGGTGGTGTGATTTAAACTTTGTAAATAATCTAGAAATGACATTTTAAACCATTAATGGGTTACCAATTTTTCCTCAAACTAAATAACACTCCGTCTGAATTTCTCGCTCTTTTTCTATAAGCTAAAAACCATCACCTTAGGTATATTAAAAATACATTTCCTTCGTAAGATCGTCATTTTATCATGATATATGATAACGTTTACTTTTTAAAATTGTCATTATACATGTCATACGATGACTTTTATTTGTTAAAACTGTCACCACAACATGACATACAGTCACATTTATGATTCAAAATCGTCACCGTAGAAATGACATACGATGACGTTTATTATTTAAAATTGTCATCGTAGAATGACATATTGTAATGTTTATTATTTAAAATTGGCAGCATAGCATGATAGACGATGACATTTATAATTCAAAACCATCACCGTGGGACGACATACATTGACACTTATCTTTCAAAATTGTCATCGTAGCATGATATTTGGTGACGTTTATTGGCCACAAACTCACCATTATGGGAAGATGGACGGACTTAATGGTTAAGCTGTAGATTTTTGTTGAAGCTTTATAGAAGAAAATCTTGGAATTTCCGGTTGGAATGTGGATAATGATTCAAGCTTTGAACTAGTCAAAGGTAGAAGAATGACCCATCTTTAACCGCAAGTCTTTGTCTTTTGGGTTTCAACTCCCCTTCACGGCCTTGGGAACTCATTTGAAAAAACCCTTCCTCAGCAAAGTAGCTAATTTCTTTTAGTTATTTTGTGATTTCTAGTCTTAGTTTTAATTTTCTTGTATTACTTTCTTAATTCTAATATTCTATCTATAGTCTCACCACTGTGGCGACAGATTTTTTCTTTATTTTAATAAAAGTTATGTTTTAAGCTTTATTTAATCTCTTTTATGTTTTCCATGTCTATTATAAGTTAATCTTCTCTATTATAAGTTAATCTTCTCTATGGGTGTGGGTGTGAGTTTAACTTAAGATTTTACTTAATATATGGGTGTTCTCATTTTTGGTACTTTTGAAGTTTAATCACTTAAGTTGGGACTTAAACTCAATGCGGATAAGCCGATAAATTTGAATTGTTAATATTAGATTCTAGAGCCAGAGATGGACGCATCTGAAATATGGCTTAAGTGATGCACAAAGATTTGAAAAAGCCTTTGATAATTAAGTAGAGTTACGAATTTTGTATGTATTTAGCTAGGTTTATTTGGTTGTCGAATGTTTGCACTACAAAGACATTTGACTATAAATCTTTCGCCTACTATAATCTGAATCTAAATCATCAAGCTATGAATTTTAAAAAATGGATCTTTATGGAAATTTACGAGTCGTTTATAAAACTTCATTTGCAAGAGATCGGAATTTCTATAAATATCTTATGAGTTTCTAATCATATTATTATTGTATTTATTTTAAGGAAAACTTACACCCATATACATCTTTCATTATACAAGTATAGTCGTCATTTATATTTTCAGCAACTATAAATCAATTTTAATCATAAAACGAAACAAGATAAGAAGTTCATGAAATTCTACGATTCTCAGTAGTTTCAATCCCTATGGAAACGATCTTGGTACTTTACCACTTTATTACTTGCAATCGATCATAATGTTGGCGTGCACTTGCATCGCCACTTTTGTGCCCACCTGTAAACACGAACAATTTTATGCTATCAGCAGGCCACTTAGCAGTGCAAAGGCCAAGACAACGAAAGCTAACGAGAATAGAATACAAAACAAAGGCCATAGAGGCGAACCAAACTCGAACAACAGAAAAGATAGCTTGTTTAAACTCGAACACACGACCTTGCGGACCGCTACTCCCAATTCAAAGTCTCCTTATGCAATTGTCTCGAAATCCAATCAAACACCCGAACTCTAATTATTTCCACAAATAAAGCCTCTTTCAAAAGCAACTTGCTGTGAAAAACATCATTATTTTGGTGACCCCAAACTAGGTAAACATTAGGTTAAACAGAGGCTTGATGTATCCTTTGGAGCCAAGGGGAAAATGTGAGAGCGCCTGTATGATTTACATTACCGCACCCCCCCCCAATTTTGCTGTCACGAGCCCACCATGTCCGAAAATAATTCTCAAATTCCTAAGCAAACTTGTATCCGACAAGACAATGATCCATCGTTTCCTTCTTCATTACAAATTGGACCTACAACCAAATGCAATTCTATCTCTTGATGTAACAACCGAAATTTTAGAAAGTTAATTTATTGTAGTGAAATAGTTTTTAAAAGTTTAATGTTGGTTTGGTCGACTGTGGGAGTAATTTTGGCTAAATAAGTTGAACATTAGTGTTGGAAATTATTTTCTATGAAGGGGGTTTGATAGGATCAACTATTATACAAAAAAATCAAGTCATTGTGTGAAAAAGCAAGGCCGTGCGACCTGTCTCACGACCTGGAGTCGCCTGGGACCTCGCGCAAGTCACTATGGAGTAGGAGCTAGGACGCGCGCGACTTGCGCCGCGACATGGGGTCGCGCGCCAAGTCTTGATAGGGGCAAATTTCGCGCAGTAAGAGTAGAAAACTCGGATTTCAGCCCCCATTTTCCCCAAAATTCTTTCTCACTCGTTTTTCTTTGCTTCCTCTCCACCAACTCCGAACCCTAAAGCCCTTCCCCCATATTTTCACTACTTTTCGAGCTTTAACCCTTCATTAAAGCTAGAGTTTCAAGAATTAGCTTCAAGATCGTTGTATTCTTCACCTTCTTCAAGTTCTTCTTCTCCATTAACGACCAAACCTTGATTTCCTCTTTAAATCAAGATAGTTTCTTATGAACTAGAGTTGATTCCTAGTAAAGGAATCTTGTAGATCTGGACTTCTCTTCAAAGGAAGTTTTGGGGTAAAACCTAGATTTAGCTTCAATCTAGCAAGTTAAGTTCAAGTTACTTTGTGAAAACGGTGTACATGCCAAAAATATCTATTTTGAATTAT
Source organism: Silybum marianum (assembly GCA_036898165.1). NCBI lineage: Eukaryota > Viridiplantae > Streptophyta > Magnoliopsida > Asterales > Asteraceae > Silybum > Silybum marianum. Next base: position 48,337,945 of record CM072528.1, on the reverse strand, counting down.
TAACATGTTTTACTTGTCATTTATCAAAAGTGTAAGTATTTTGGTGAAATGTGCATGTTTGGTATAAAGGGGTTTTTATAAATCATGTAAAACGCTTTATGTTTGGGTCTTTAGGCATTTTGATAAATAAAACATAAATATGAGTTGTTTCGATGTTTTATTTCATAAATGAAGATTATTTGATGTTAAATGCATTTTAAATTATTTGGTTGGAAAATACATATTATTATGATATGAGATATTTTGGAGATATAAAAAATATGTTTTAATTGGAAAATGATTTGTCCCAATGATATGTGTTGATAATTCAATACATTAATGCCCTTTATTGTGTCTTTTAATTAGCTATTTTACACTTTTATCCCAACTTTGAGTCCTTTAGTGTCTTATTTTACATTTCTTTGAGTCTTGAAGTTAAGTGAAGTGATTAACCTGTTTTGTGTGTGTTTTAGCTAATTTTAGATACAATATGCAGATTTCTGGATGGAAATACTGTAGCATCACGGAGCTGATGGTTGGTGCTGAATGAAAGTGCTGATTCGGTCAGCAATCTTGGACAAAAAGACATATTCTGAGATTTTTGATCTCTTCTTTTGAACAAAGTTTTATTTTTAATTATTAATGTAATAGTTAAATAGGTAGGAAGCTTCTCTAGTTTAATCTTGGGGAGCAAGTTCACCTTTTATAATCTTGGGGAACACTCTCTTTGGTTGACTTGGTGGACTATTGGTTTCCCAAGTATTTACTAGTTTACCCTTACTAGTTAGTATAAATAGAGGGTTTAGTTATTGTAATAAAGGCACACCACCATCTAGAGAATTGACAACTCTCTAGATGGTTTCTCTCTCTAATCTAGTAAATCTTTTGAAGTTCTTTCTTGTCTTTACAATGTGTAGCTAAATTTATTAGCTTGGGTGTAAGATGAAAAGGTAATATTCTAAACTAAATTATGGTGGATTTTTGTTAGCAAAAATGTATTTCATTATTTCATTCACGTTTTATAAAGCCAAATGCACTTCTTGACGGGTTGATCACTTTGAAAGTGTTTAAGTGTCGTGGACTTAGGCATAAGCCACGATATGCACGTCAGCTCGGATGACATGGAAGTAGACTTGGAAGAGTTGCTCTCTATATTTTCTAAAACTGATTATTTCTCGATGGGTTGGTCGCTTTTCAAAGTGCTACAGTGTGGTGGACTCAGGCATGAGCCACTAAGACACACCAACTTGAATGATATAAGAATCTACTCGGCAGAGTGATTTTTAGACAAAGGAATTTGCTACTCCATACATATTGAGAAAATCATCTGATATTATCACTAGTCTTGATGCTACATAGGTATATGGGCTGAAAGCTATACTTTGTATCAATCGTTAAGGCCGTAAGGAATACCCTCAAAATGGATGATGGAATCTATTATTGCTAAATTATTCACCAGAATTTATGTTTGGGTCTCACCTAAAAATCTTACACCCATGCTACCTGTTTTATTCTATTATTGTAAACTGTGAACTCACAACAAACAAACAATCAAACGAATCAAACTTTTCCATTAAGGTGTGGGCATTAGTAGTCGGGCATCGGCTATTGACCATTAAGATATAATCTATAGTATTTGTAGTTTGAAATAGGCATCGGGTCTTCATAGGCATCGTGGGCTCTTGTAGTCGGGCATCGACCAATGACCATTAAGGTATAATTTCCCACGAACGGGTTGATTAATCTAGCCCATACACTTACGTGTCCCGCCACTTAAATTGGTAACACATGTCTCCCCTGTCAACGAAAGGTGGTGTTTTGAGTATAGAGTCTTATTCTTTATTTATCCATAATTTACATTATTGGATCTTTGAGACTCAATCATATTTTGGTATTCTAGAAAATGGAACTTTGTCTATATTTTGGTATTTGAAGTAATTAAACTTATTCACGTCTTGGGTGAGTATCGGGTGTAGAAATTCGTTTTGAATAGGTATTTCTAGTTTAAGCTTCCGTTACTAACGATATCTTGGTCTAAAGCTTTAATTATGAAAATGTTGAATTGGGGAAAAATGTTGTTTTTATAATGAAGTCATTCTATTTAAGAAATTGCTATTTTATCAAGCAATCTTTCAATTTCAATCGATTATAAATGTGTTATAAACTTTTGAGCTCACTAAACGTTAAGCCTAACCTTTTTCCTTTGTCGGCATATGCATTAGGTTCTTTTAGGGGTTGGTACTACCGACACGTATGGACTTGAGTGCTAGAGAGCGGCACGATAAAGATCTAGCCATTTGGTGATTTTTTCCGTATTCAGAGATAGCGACTATTTTAGGTTTAGTAACACTCGGCCGTATTTATGTCTTAGTATAAGACTTGGCCTATCTTTTATTGAGGTGTATTTAGAATTATTATTTGATGAAATTTCTAGTATTGGTTTATAGGAAATGATTTATCCTTCAATTGATTTAATAATGAAAGTTTTAAATTAGTCGCTCTTTCCAAAATTTGAGAGTGTTACACACGATCACTCAAAGTAGTGTGAACTGGAAGTCGATTGATCAGTAGAGCCCACCAAACAACTATGTTGATTTCTATAGAGAGGAGGATATTCCGACGAGATTCCGGATGAGAGTCGTTGTCTCTAAGAAAAATTATAGAATTTGATTTTTTAGGGATCTAATTGGATTTTATTTCGATGGGAAGTACGTGTATGTTTGGATTTGATTTAGGTTTTCTTCATTAAACTTGGTGCATCTTGTTCTTCATTTCATGTTCGGAGAGATAATCTAGGAGGGGAGGGAATTGACTCTTCTCCAAAAATGTCGTGAATAAAATGGTCTACAGTTCTAAGTAATTCTCAATTAGTGGGCTAAAGAAGTATAAAGGCGGGTAATTGGGGGTTGTTAGGAAAATGGTGGTGGCACTTTCGGGTGGAATGTGATTTATTATGGGTTAGGGTGATAAAGAGTGTGTTTGGAAATATGGGGTTTTGCAGTTATGTTCTTCGAACAATTAATGTGGGTCGATATAGAGGTATGTGGGAATATTATTCAAGGCTGGATGGATATCGATAAGTTGGGAGTTAATTTTTCGTAGTCCTTTGGTAAGAAGGTTGGATATATTAGGTCTACGTCTTTCTGTTTAGATAAGTGGCTAGCTAAATTCAGGATCTAGGAGAAATTTCCTAGGATTTTCTAACTTGAGAGTGTTGAGGGCGTTGGTGAAGGATAAAGTTAGGTGGTGTGAGGGTTGATTAATCAAGAATATATGAAACAATATTCATCAAAATGAGAAATACATGAAACAATTTCATTTTCATATAGAAACAAAAATATATGAAACAATTTCATGAAGAAAAGAATTATATGAAATGATTTCATCACATTAAAAACTTTAATAAAAAAAATATTCAAAAAAACAATGAAATCATGGAGTTTGTACGGTTTGTACAAATTTCTTGGTTTGTATTTGAAATCTCCCATATATATATATATATATATATATATATAGAGAGAGAGAGAGAGAGAGGAAAGTTCAAATGCGAACTCAATAATTGTTGCGAACATGGGACAAAGGAGAGCACGACACGTATCTCATTCAGTCTGAATAATAAAGGGCATTCGGTATGAATAACGAAGGTGAATTTCATACGTTATTCAGAGTGAATAACACATCATTCGGTCTGAATGTTGTATTTAGACTGAATGAGACACGTGTTGCGCTCTCGTTTGTCCTCACGCTCACAACCAAATTTAAGTTCACATTTGAACCCGCCTCTATGTATGTATACATATATGTAGGGATGAGCGGAACAGACCAAAATCCCGAACCGAACCGATCCCGTACCGAACCGGTACCGGTACCGAATTTCACTAATCGGTTCAGGATTCGGTATTGGGATTTATGACTTTCAGTTTTCGGTACTTTCGGTTTCGGTACCGACTCGGTTCGGGATTTCGGTACCGGTTTGGTTAAGTGGTTTTGGTTTTTGTCATTGCGTTTAATGGTAAACGCTAAAAAACCTTAGTCGTTCAAAAAAATGGTACCAAATGGTTCTAGTCCCGAAAATCCCGGTACCGAATTTCACAAATCGGTTCGTATTCGGTATTGGATTTTGACACTTCCGGTTTCGGTACCGGTCCGGTCCCAAGCTCACCCCTACATATATGGGCCAAAAAAATTGCTTATTTTCCCTCTTTATTTAACATTACATGTAAAAGTAGATTGGTACTAGGGATGAGTTTTCCATACTGTTTTCCGAACTTAACCGATTTTGTACATGGTCTCGTATCGAACCGATATCGAATTCTTGTACTCGGTTCGGTATTGGATCGCAAAAATTTCTCCGAATTAGTATTCGGTATTTTGGAATTCCGTAATTTTACCGAAAAAATGGGTACCAGTACCAAACAAGGTAACTCAACAGACATTTTGATTTCCAATTTCACCTCTATCTCCTAACCAATCATCTTTTACTACAACTAAACAATATCTATTCCAAATAGATCCATGTCTATTCCTAATAAATCCATATATTCTCCATTTGAATTCAAAAAATCGACCAATTCAAAAAAATCTATTATAGAAGAGGCGATAAACGACCAAAGAAAAGGAAAAGGGAGAAAGAGTACTGAAGATTGTTGAACTTTTGGGATTGGTTTTCAATACATTGAACATTTGTGATTGTTAAACTTAATTTTGATTCTTGAACTTTAGCGGTTTGGTTTTCATTGTTTCGTGATTAACTTTAAATTTCGGTACTAAGTGACATTGACACCGAATTTTCCGTCCTGATACCGAATCGGTACTCATATTTTGTCCAAAAAAGTTTCGGTACCGACCGGTACGGTACGGCAACGATATCATCCCTAATTGGTACTACCATACAGCAAATTAACATACTTGAAAATTAGAAGAAGAAAAGGAGGTTAAAGGAAGATGAAGATGTAAAAAAGTTATTGATATTACAACAATATATAGATATTATTATATATATATTTGGTTTCCTTTGGCAAACAGAGCTTCTTAATACCCCTAGCTAGTAAGGATCTAAGTGAGAAGCAACAAAATGCTATTGGCATCATGGTTGAGTATTGTTGAAGGAGTTTCTCCTAGCAGTTTTGAGAATAGTCTTGTCTGCAACTATAAAATATGCAGCTCCAGCCACTGAAATTTCATAACATATATATATATATATATATGCAAATTCTTGGTTAGACATTTGACACCCACAAAAGAAAGGTCTAATAAGAAAAAGGTAGGATTGTAATATGGTTGTGAACCTGTGGAGATGATGAGAGCTTGGGCTGTGTGGTTAAGATGAGCTCTTGCCCATGGCACCATTCTTGCACTTGCCACCTGCAATATATATACATACATTCAGTCTATTAATTAAGTGATGTTTTTGAGAAACTTGCACAAATTAACCAGCATTCTTGATGTATCAAGACTACTTTGTATCTTAAGTGCAAGAAACTTAGAGAAAGATAGAGAAATAAAAAAAAGAAATCTTGAGCTTAAATCCTACTTGTGTTGTGGATATTACAACATCATGGGTTACTACTATACTTACTAGCTAGGAATACATTAGATAAAAAGATTTCATGTTTTTAGCGTGGTTTAGAAGAAAGCAATTAATCTTGATGGGTGATGAGCATTGCAAAAAAGAATAGCAGAGATGTAATCCTGATGATAAAAACAAGTGAAGATATATATATATATATATATACGAGTTATATAATTAACGTACGGTTGGAATAGCAGTGGCAATGGTTGCTAACACAGCAGCTTTAGCTCCTGCAACAACTCCTTCTGTAAAACCCACAATACAAAACTTTAGCCAAATGCATATTTTGTTTATATATATATATATATAATCATACTAACACACATGCATGACGAATGTATTACCATGAGAACAGCGCTTGGCCATGGCTAACTTTTGGTCAAATGAAGCCATTGTTTAATTTTCGCAAGAGTATACGAAGATTCTTTCTTGTTGGTGTTGTTATTGCAGAATATGAAGTGAGGTTGATGGTTTGATATTGAATGAAGAAGGGTGGGTATTTGTAGAGCATTTTTACAAGTGAAGTGGGTCGGTGGTGGTTTTTCAAGATTCAAGATTTGGGTTTTGATGGTTTTGTATCATATCACCGGTTTCTGGTCGATTGTTTTTCTTTTATTTATCTATATATATATATATATATATATATAGAGAGGGGAAAGTTCAAATGTGAACTCATTTTTGGTTGTGAACGTGAGGACGAATCCCAGCCACTTATCTGGTCAATAAAGACGACTTTGACTTGGTTCCCCTCCTTTAATAATCTCCACCCTCCCATGAATCGCGTCAATCCTCCGTGATCGCGTCCACCATAACCGAAGATGTGTGGCTGAGATTCGTCCTCACGTTCACAACCAAAAATGAGTTCACATTTGAATCTAACCCTATATATATATATATATATATATTGGGGAGAGATCAAATGAGAACCACCCCTCTTTAAAGGAATAAAGGAATAAATTATGGACCACATATAATATGGGTCCCACATAATATTAAATTACTTATGATTTAATATTATGTTAGATTCACATCATATGTGATCCACAATTATTCATTTGTTCCTTTAAAAATACATAACTTTTCGGTTGAACCTTCACCCCTCTCTCTCTCTCTCTCTATATATATATATATTCATGTTTTTTTATATGAATATAATATAACAAAAACATGTATCTTTTTGAATTGTTTTTTGTTTGGATAAGTTTATTTACACCACGATTATATAATATTTTTAAGTTCCTAAAAACAGTTAGAAATATATCCAATGTGTAGGTTTGCATCATAAAACTTATGTTTTTGTTCTTGTTGATGATGAATATTAATACTTGATGAATAATAACTTTTTTTAATGAAGTGTAAAATAAAAGTATTTCATGTATTTTAATAGTATGCATTATTGGGATAATTATTAAAATAACTATTTTTTGAAAAATCAATATCCACTATAAAAAATGACATTTACCCACAAAAATCACTCATGAAAACTTTCATAGGTAAGTACCCACGGATCATCCAGAAAATATCAATGTTTCAGTAGAATCCAGTGTTCTTTTTAGAATCATTGGGTAATCTGTCACTGATTTGAATTACCCACCAATAACTTAGCCACCAAATTTTGTGACGGTTTTATGACAAAAAAAACCCTTTAGCAACAAATTTCCCAGGAAAATTAAAAATCTGTAGACAAAAGTGTTTCATTTGGTAGTGACCCAATATAACCATTCTCTTTCTCGATTTACCAAAATAACCAACAAAGTCGTGAAAGTTACCCTTGATTGTCGTGAAAGCTACTCTTGATCGAGGAGGTGGGGTAATTTTTGAAAAATTAATTTACACTTTTTGCCCCTAGTTCTTGATCTAAGGTCGTGATCGAGAGGTTTTTGTTCCTCAAACCTTTTCAAAAACTATTTTTCACTGACTAGGGCCAAAAGTATTCATCATAATTTTTTTAAAATTTTTCAAAACTATTGTTCATTATAATTTTTCACGAACTAGAACCAAAATTGACTATTTAAAAACTATTTTTCACCAACTAGGACCAAAAGTGTTCATCATAGTTTTTCAAAACTATGGTTCATCATAATTTTTCACGATCTAGGGCCAAAATTGACCTTTTTAAAAACTATTTTTCACTAACTAAGGCCAAAGTGTTCGACATAACTTTTCAAAACTATTTTCATCATAATTCTTCACGAACTAGGCCAAAATTGATATTTTTAAAAACTATTTTTCACTAATTAGGGCCAAAAGTCTTCATCATAATTTTTCACAAACTAGGACCAAAACTGACCTTTTTAAAAACTATTGTCCATCATAATTTTTCAAAATAGTTTTTAAAAGGATCCGAGGAACAAAAACCTCTCGATCACGACCTTAGATCACCAATTAGGGCCAAAAGTGTAAATTAATTTTTTAAAAGTAACCCCACCTCCTCGACCAAGGGTAGCTTTCATGATGCAAAGATGTAAATTCCTAATTCTAATTATAAAGGACATTGGCCAAGGTTGTATGTCTTTTTTCAGCCAACTCAAGTCCAACCCATTTGGACCCCTTAGAGGTTCTAACCAAGGAGCACGTCCGAAATGGCTGGGGAGAGCAAAGGTTCCTTTTTTTTAGGGCGATCGAGGGTAGCTTTCACGACTTTGTTGATTATTTTGGTAAATAAGAAAAGAGAATGATAATAATGTGTATTGATTTTTTAAAAATGATTATTTTAATAATTATCCTTGTATTATTAATTATTGTTGTCCATACTAAAATACTGCCGATAAATTAAAGGGAAAAAAACTTAAAATCCATGGCTATCTCCTACAAAAAGCAATCGGGTATTTTAATCTCACAAACTACAAAACTTCAAGAAATTATTCTTCAATTTCAAGATAAATCCTAACTTTTATTGATGCAATAATTTAAAATTATAGTTTTTGACGTGCAATCCAATTAATAAAAAAGTTTGGTGACTTTCTATAAATAGGTTCAATCTTAAATCTCCTACTAACTTCGGTTGTTAATTGAATTAAAAAAATATTTCCTTATATATATCTTTAGAGGCAACTTTAATAATCAATTTTTTAGCTAAATAATTAAAAATTGTAATGATAAATAGATTTAACAACTAAAAAAAATGATTTAATTTTAGACGTGGTTTGAAATATCACCTTTTATCCTTTCATTCTTTCTTTATTTTTCATTTATCTTAGTTGCTAATAAATAAGTTTGATTCACATCATTTTACGATTAGAATTTCTTGGAAATATACTCATTTTAAATTTAAATATTATTCTCTCTATGAAAGTTAATGATCCAATACATTGAGACTAATAAAAAGCAATATTGTAATTATTTGATTTCCATTCTCCAATCTCCAATACCGTAATATTTCTAAAACAATAAAAAAAGTTACTTTTTCTGATTATACTTTTTTCTGATTAAAGTTTGTCAAATATTATAATTTTTAATCTCAAATAATGTAAATTAAATATTTTTAATGTTTTAATTTGGAGGAGTCATCAGTCATACATGCCCTCCAAAACCATGGGCAATCACTTCGTTTTGTTTGTTTTAATATTCAAGTGCCCTGTATCTACCTTTAGATTCCTATGCCTCTCACATCAAAAGAATGAAATCTAAACAATGGGATTTTGTGAAAATTACATTGGGTGATATCTCCACCGACGTGACCAACCCGGCTAATCGAACCCAAAAATTCCTAATCTGAGATAATTTGATATATAGTCGATACAAAAATAGGTTAAATCATATCAATTGGGTTGGAATCAGGTTGAGATATTTTGAACCCAAGCCAATCCGTGAACCGGTTGTCTTTATATACGATTGATTTATTACGATTGTTAAGTCTTTCATTAATATATAAACATTTAACCAACTATAATTAGGTATATTCAAAATTATATTATAATTTCAACCTTAATTTTACTTTCTTATTTTCATGAATTTTCAACTTTTTTAAAGTTTGTTAGACTTTTTTATATATTCTCATTTTAATTTTAGTTTCTTTAAACAAAACGCTTTGTGAGATCGTAAAATGATATAGAAAAGTTTCAAACCGATCAACCCCACTAACCCGTACGGTTTGCGTTGGGTTGGGTCGGGTTGTAGTTTTGCTTCGATTGGGTTGGGTTGACATTTTTCAAACCGCAAATATTGGGTTGAATTGTTTAAATGCTTTCAATCCGGCCAACCCAACTCATGAGCATCCATAATCTCTAGTTATGGTTTTTTTTTATAATAAAGTATGAAAAATTAAAAACTCTATAAAAATTGTATCTAATTTTAATAGTTTTAGGATTAACTATATTGATAAAATATTGAATACATTTAATAAAATGTTATTTCTCGCTCCTACATATTTAATTTCAATAGTTTTAATTGATTGAATATAATTAAAATTTTATTTATCTTTCTACTATAGAGTTATATAGATTTTTCTAAATTTGGAGATTTTTAGCATAGAGAATAGCATAGCTATTGGAGCAAAAAAAATGCTAAAATCTATTTTTTCTCCATTTTAGCATAGTTGTTGGAGATGCTCTATGTATTCTCTTTTATCAGAATCACGTTAATTTATGTATTAGAAATGTAAAAGGTAAGTGTTAATGTTTTTTTAAAATGCAGCATATTTATAAAAAAAAAAGGGGGAGACGATACAAAAATCTTCACTAGAAAAAACCGTGAGATGACATAATTTTTTCTGAAGAATTCGCCATGATATATCTGATCTATGCATAATATCATGAAAAATGGATACAAATTTTTGACTGATCATGAGACTTGCCAAAAATCGAAATTCTTGATCAATGGAGGAACAATATCACCATTTTTGTTCAATAAGATACCAAAGTGGGTTTCAATTTTTTCAAATGAACGATTTGAAGACCTATTGATTCTAAAAACAGGCCTTCCAATTTATAATTTTGATTTATTTTCCCATTTAATAACCCATAATCAGATCTTGGTAACTAACTATTTGCAACTTGACAATTTAAAACAGATTTTTCAAATACTCGATTTGGTACCGCTCTCGCGACCCGCACCGAAACAGTGCTTTACCCCTAGATGTCCAGTCAACTGCTGCGCCTCAACGCATTTCGGAACTGTTTAGCGGTCCGGTTGTCTCGCACTCCTGGAGGATGGTCGCGGTGGACGAAGACCTCGTTCGCTTCTCTCTGGAAGTTGTTTATAATACAAAGTTTTAAACTTCTTACTTTCCGATTCAATCTGCTCTGAAGATACGAATAAAAAAAATCCGAAAGTTCTTCTTTGTGGCGATAATACCAAAATATCAAGGCGCTGTATGAATTAGCAGTTTTTGATCCTTCTGACCCTGTTCTTGATCCAATGTGGAGACAGGGTATGTTCGTTATACCCTTCATGACTGTGGGAGAACTGCTGAAACTACGTGAAACCCTGACAAGGGTTTATGTACAAAGAACGGGCAAACCCGTATGGGTTATATCCGAAGACATGGAAAGAGATGTTTTTATGTCAGCAACAGAGGCCCAAGCTTATGGAATTGTCCTAAAGCGTATACTTCTGTTGTTCTCTTATTTAACATAAAGTTCGCCTCCTACTAATCAATGATAAATATCTATATATATTATAGATATTATTAACGTTTTTTAAGGACGAGATCTATTATTGCTTTTTGCATGTCCTCGGAAATTTAAAGATGTATTGGGGCCAATCCTTTTCTTTACAGTCTTATTATGATAAGAAAGCGCTCTTAGTTCAGTTTGGTAGAACGTGGGTCTCCAAAACCCGATGTCGTAGGTTCAAATCCTACAGAGCGTGATTCGGAGAGTTGCCATCATTGAGTTTGGAACCCTGAACAGACTGCCGGTGATAAGCCGGAGGAAGGTGGGGGGGGGGGGGTACAACCAAATACAAAAAAAGCAAAAGGAAAACTACTAAAGCACGTTATAAAGCAAAGTCCAAAAGGCTTGGTTTATCGACCCGTGATTCCCAAAAGATTGTACCTTTCTTTAATTTTTTCGAGACCCATTGAAAGACACGAACCTACAGCTACGCGAAAAGAAGCTCTGTGGATATAAACACCCAGACTGAGCATATCCAAGAAAGACACAAGTGGTTTCCTTGGGGACAATTTCTCTCTTAACTACTTTTTTCTAAAGACGATGTTATTATGTCGGTCCCATATTAAATAGCAAGTGACCCAAATGGTTGCTTGTCAAATGTTCTTCAACCAAGGCGAGAAAAAAGTATGGCCTTGAGAGTTTAATATCTTCTCCGTCGAGTTCCCAAAGTCGGTATTGATTCCCCACTATCTACGAACAATATCCCAAATCTTTCTAGCTTTATTACACCTGATGAAGCAATGATCTAATGGCTCGGACGCCTCTTCACAACAAGGGAATAGGACCGAGTCTAAATCGATTCCTCGATTATTCAAAGCAACCCGGACAAGAAGTCTGCCGTGGGTCAAACGTCAAACAAAAATGTTGATCTTTATTGCGATGAGAGAGTTCCAATGAGTTTATGGGTAAAGCCCATCGTCGACAAGGCATTTATCTTCTACCAAACCTTTCAATTTCTTGATTGAAAACTCACCTTCTTCATCCAAATGCCACCACCATTTGTCCCTACGATCATCAAAAGGTTAAATATTCTACAAGAGAGAAGTCAAGTTAGTTAGCTTGTCAATTTCCCGTCCTCTCGGGGCTCTAGATCAATCCCAAACCCGGTCCCAAAGGCCCTTATGCCAACGACCTCGGTTCCTCACTTTAATCTCCCTTATTTTTTCTAAATTGAACAACCTCGGAAATCAATCACTCAAACGAAAATTCCCAACCCATCTATAGAACCAAAAAGAAATGGAAGTCCCATCCCCAAATTTTATAAAAGGAAGAGGAAAAATTCAAACCGTAAGAGTCTAAGTCACGACTCAACAAGATGATACTTCCCCAAGTACTCCCTTTACACCTTAAGTTATTGCCCTCTTCCCATCCCAAACCCCCCATCTTCCCCATACAAAGTGCTTATAGTTTTAACCCACAAAGAATATTTTTCCGAATTAAATCTCCACCACCACTTCCCTAAAAGAGAAAGGTTAATTGTTTTGAGACTCCCTATGTCTAATCCTCCCGATTCATGAGAAGAAAGAGATGTACTCCATTTAATCCAAGCTAATTTCCCCTCGCCCAAGCCTCCCCAAAAAAAATCTCTTCTCACTCTCTTGAGATAATTTATCACATTCGATGGCGCATGGAACACAGAAAAGAAGTATAAAGGAAGGCTTCCAAGGACCGATTTAATCAAGGTCAACCTGCTCCGAAAGACAAAGTTTTGGCTTTCCACGCTACAAGCCTCTTATTAATTTTTTCCACAACAGGTTGCTAATTCCCTACATGTCTCAGCTTTGCACCAACTGGCAGACCCAAATATGAGAATGGGAGGGAACCGGCAATACACCCCAACCAAGCAGCCAGGGAATTGACTTCTCCTGTTGGCACCCCAACTCCAAACAATCTAGTTTTGTTAATATTTACTTTCAAGCCAGAAGCCATTTGAATGCACATTAATATGCCTAACAGATTTCTGGCATTTTTCATGACCAATCCCCGAAGAATATGGTGTCATCGGCATATTGAAGATACGAAATCAAAACCTCATTTTTCCTACTTTAACGCCTTTGAAAATCCCCTTTGCCGCCGCTTCCTTCATTGCCGCGTTAAGGCCTTACACTGTAATAATAAAGAGAAACAGGGATGGGGGTCCCCTTGCCTTACGCCTCTTGTCATTTGACATTCTTCTGTGGGAGATCCGTTAACGAGCAGGGAGATAGAAGCATATCGTAAGCACACTTCCATCTAATTACACCATTTTACCCCAAAAGCCCATCTGCCTCATTATACCAAGGAGTGTTTCTTCGGACCGGGCCTTCATAACCGGTCCGGGTCCCGGTCCGTCCAAAAATTATTCGGCCCGCTTAAGCTTTTCCATAACTGGTTATGGGTAACCGGTCCCGGTCCCGAGCAAGGCCCAAACCGATCATACTTATATTATTATTTTTGATAAATTCTTAACATTACTTTAATATATGTAAATGGGTAACTCAAATACACATTAAAAGTACATTTATTTTAGTTTTATAATTGGTTTTCAATCAAATACACATAAAAAAGTACATTTATTATAGTCTTATAATTGATTTCCAATCAAATACACTTAAAAAATACGTTTTATTATAAATTTATAATTGGTTTTTAATCAAATTCACTTAGAAAGTTAGAAATACATTTAGAAATACATATAAAAGTATATATATATATATATGTATATATACTTTTTTTGTAAAAACCGGATCGGGCCGTAACCGATCCAGGGTCGGGTCGGGCCGCCGAATTCCTACAAATGTGTAACCATCCTAAATTTCGGGCCAGTAACCGGTCCCTACCAATCCCATGCCTCCACGGGTCCCGAACCGAACCCAAATGGCCATCTCTACCAAGGAGGAAATCCTAATTCATGCCATCAAAGGCTTTCTCGAAATCCAAGGCATTTATTCCTTCGATTCTTAATGTAATCCACCGTTTCGTTTGCGGTTAAAACCCCGTCTAGCATAAACTTCCCTTGGATGTTGATGTTGATGTGTATGAAAAGAAATTTGTAGGTGAAGATGTATTTAGTAGTATATAGGGGTCATTTAGTCTATCCCTTAAAATGAAATTCAATTAACTTTTGTTATTTAGTTGAGCGATAATAATTGAAATGGAATCTCTCGAAATAATTGAAATATGTATGTTTGGTTAGCAGAATTTGAAATGCAATATGCATGTTTGATTGACATAATATAGTTTCAGTATTGAAATAAAATAATAATAAATGATCAAAACACCCTCTTTTGACATTTTTATTATTTCATAATTTTTGCATAAATTATAGAACTACATAATTATATAATTAACTAATATAGTGGCGGCGGTGGCAACAACAATTGTGGTGGTGATGACGGCAATGCTGGTGGCAACAATGGTGGTGGTAGAGGCGGTGACAATGACCGATAAGAGTGGTGATGGGGTTGGTCATATATATAACTAGCGAGAGTTTTTTCTTTGGTAATTCTATCTTTTTGAAATATGGGTGGAATGAAATTTAATCAATCGCATATGCAACGGAAAGATAAACTGCGTGAATGGTGAAATCTATGAAATTCAAATTTTCCATATGCAAACCAAACAGATTAATAGGATTTGGTTAACGAATTCGATTATTCGAATTCTTTTAGAGTTCATAGGAATCATGCATATCAAACAAGGTCTGTTTTGTTTAGAGTAAATTTCATAGGTTCACTGAAACTATAAAAATTGTTACTAAATTCTCGAATTATACTAAAGTTTTTATCGTTTTTATTAGTTTACATGTATTGTTTCTATTTCTAACGATCATTAACTTATTTTGTTTAGTGCACTACATGCAAGTCATGTGGGAGTATTTTGATTATACATTTTGCATTCTCTTTATGAAATAAATTTTATCGTACCATTGTGTGAAATATGTGTTCAAACAATTAGATATAACTGTAGGAGAAAAAACACTTAATTACCCCTCATCAAGTGCAAAATAGGTAAATACCAGTAATGTTTGTTTCATTTTATTGCAAATACCATTTTATGATATGTGGTTTGGCTACCATTTATATTAGGGACTTTTATTTGATATAATTTTCACTGAAGTGCTTATGTTAACCTATAGATTAATCGATCGTAGAAAACAAATGATGATTGAGATGGATAGCTCTAGACATTTAGAACTCTTAGGAAACCGTTCAATGAAAATATGAGATTATATATTGTTGTTAGCATAAACCATTTTGCAAAAGGAAAGCACGACATTTTCCAGTGTTAGATCTCATGTCCATCTTCAAGGAGTTAAATCATGCTTTTTTTTAGAATATAACCGAGGCCAACCCACCACCAACCAAATAATGCATGTATCTGTATAATAAAAAATGTTTTAAAATATGTTTTTATTTTAAATGTATGAATGATGTCTAGATCGTTGAACTTTTTAAGTAATTAATGTCGACTTTTTATATGTGAAAATGCAACAACAAAAAAACATGGTTGATTTTATAACAAATTGTTAGTCCCTGTTTAGAGATGACTATGTAAGTGAGGGTTTGTAAGGGGGGGGGGGGTTGAATACAAACACACAAAATTTTACTCTTTTAAATTTTTTAATATAAATATTAAAAATTTACACACAGAAGTTTGTTGCGGAAAAGAATAGACACACTATTCTAACAAACTAAACACATGATAACAATATTTAACTTATGCACTAAGAAAGCTAAAATAAAATTGTTAAAACACACAGGATTGCCGAAATCAAACAAATGATCACTCAGAGGATTTGTTGAAAGCGTGAGATTTATGGGAAGGACTTCATCTCCTTTTATAGTGCCCATGCATGGGATGCATGAGGACAGTTGTCAAGGATGTATTAGCTGGAAGTATATCTGATGGACAAAGGAAGATGTCACTCCCTTTGTACTAGATTAATTGATGAACCATTCTTCATAACACGCAATGTCAGATAACTTTATCTCTTTTTCTTCATACTCTGTGAAGTCCCATCAAACATTTTAGCTTAAAGACAAACATCCTTTTTAGGTGAGTAAAAGGAGAATGTCTGAGTTTAAGGTTTGCTACCCAAGTTCTTGCTGCACACGTATCTTGCATTTGTTGTCTCATAAGAACTTATCTATTAAAATTGTTAGGTGATATATGGAACCATGTATCACATCGGTTAGTGCCTTATAAGGTTGGAATTGATAAGTGTACACATGGCTTGGTGATCCTCATTTTTCACTAAGTGTTGGCAAGTGTACATTCTTGTATTGTGGCATGTTATCACAACCTTAAACGAAGGCAACTGCAATTTTCGGTGACCATATGCAAATCGGTGACCTCCATATGCAATGTTGGTGACCTCTTGGATCGGTGACCCAATCCAATTTTCGGTGACCTCTGCAAGGTCGGTGACATCCATGTATAATGTCGGTGACCTCATCTTTTAGGTCGGTGACCACATCTTGTATCGGTGACCCAATACAACAACGGTGACCCAATCCTTATCTTGATTTCGGCAAGTGGTCTGATTTTTAAAGTTAGTTGGTACATCAAAAATTCCACATTTTGATGTACAACCCTTGATTGGATAGTCTTTGATTTTCCAATACTTGAAACATATTTCAGACCTTCAAAAGAACCTGTAAAAGATCAATCATATAAGAGAGAAGGTTCATCACCAAATCATCGGTGACCCAACACAAATTTTTATGGCGACAAATATAAAAAATTGATTGATTTTTATGATGACAAATTTCATAAATCATTACTGGTTTTTTTAAACACGGTCGATTATATAACGTAAATTCTTTTACTTCGATTTTTTTTCTAACAAATTTTAAAACTTAACAATTTCTTACAAAAATAAAAGTAAATTACACTTTTGGTCCATGTATAAGTTGCAACTCACCATCAAATCTAGTTCTTATTTTAAACTATATACACTTTTGATCATTATGATTGTAATTGTGTTTTACTTTTGGTAACCATGGCTAACAATGTTAACAAAGTCTGTAAATTGGATGACATTTTGCTATATTTCTCATTTCTTTAATTTTCTATTAGAAAACTAAGCAAAGTTATTTATTATTCTATTATATTACGTATATCCACTTCACCTTATTTCTTCCCCAATCGTAGACCACGTCAGCTGCCATTGACTTGTCAATCCCTTCATTTGTCAGTCCCTTCTCCAGCCTCCTCCCAAGATTGGGATTTTTCTAATAGTCAAACAACATTTTTTGCCCACTCTTCCTTACATACATACCACGTCTCCTTACATTTAGCACCCCTTTAATTCCCCTTTCACACAAACATAAACCAAATGATGAGTGTTTTTGAATCTGTCAACAAATTAAAACCAACACAAGTTAGTGACTTTCTTTCATGTCACACCCCCCCCCCCCTCCCCCCATTAAAACAAACCTCAAACAACTCTAGAAAATACAACAATCAAGGAGAAAAAAAGGACAAATCCAAGTTCTTTGTATGATCTATTATGGTCTTCCTCTTTTTCATCTTAATACAACAAAACGAGATATGCAATGATTGTTCTACATGCACTAGATCTTGTAGACACACTCATATAACCAAGATGTGTAACAGGCAGTTTCGCCGCAAAAGATGGTTTTCGTCCTTCATGACTTGAGTTTCATAATTTATTGATCTTTTAGTCCATGTGGTTTACAATTAATTGTTATTTTAGTCCATTTGGTTTACAACTCGTTATTATTCTCGACTCTCAAACTTTACATTAAACCACAAACGAAGTTAGCCTCATGGATGAAAGCAACAATAAATTTCAAACCATAATATGAAAACCCTCCTTGAGGCAAATACTTTTATGCATACCTCTTCTGGTTGATCCACGCCATACTCTATCCTAATAAGATGATACACACTAGCTAATATTCCTCTTGGTGCTACAACATAGGCACATTGGGAGCGAAGATAATTGTAACCATATACATATAAAATGACAGCAATGGAATGCTAATCCCCGGGTTTTATTTGTAAAGTCTCTATTCTTTGTTAATCAAAGCCAAAGATCTATGAATTAGCACATGCTTAACTAGCCAAACAGACAAATGACCTGCATCTTTTTTATCTCTCCAACATTTTTTTGTATAAGTATTTCAGATGTACGATGAAATTCCTGACATGAACGAAATTCACAATTTTTAACAAATTACAAGAACGAAAAGCGTTGTTTACTAGCTCGGTAAGAACATGACTTGTTTTATGTGGTCAACCTTTTTAAATCACTTTTGACAAATTTAAAGTAAATTGTTTTTCTAACTATACGTGTAAGATAATAAACAATTATATTATAACATTAACTTAGAAAATATTATAGAAGCAATAAGTTCGTTTTGGTCATGTCATCACGAAATGAGATCTTAAAAACAAAATTCATAGAATGTCAAGTTATTATTAATGTCAAGATTTTTAAAATGTGATTACTCTTTGATCTATCAATTTATAAAAAAGCGACTACTTTTCTTCGTTGTTACAAATACAAGAGGGGTAAACTTATGGCTATGACTCATATATGAAAGGTCCTCGTTGAAAGGCGTAGAATCGTATGAAATGAATAGTTAATGTTAGAAGCATAAGAAATGATCTGAACATTTGATCACTTTTAATCTCATACCCACCCATGAATTGTGCTTTAGAAGGGAGTTGATCTGGTGTATCTCAATGCACCTTATCTCAGTGCATCTCATCCTAATGTGCAATCAATGGTGGAAATTCCTTCTTACGTTTCTCACCTTAACTCTTCTTCTTACCGAACCCAACCGTTGTAATTAATATATAATACAAGGGGTTCAAATGTAAATTGTTTATCATATCGTTCAATCATACAAATATTCCTCATAAAAGAACCCAGGTTTCCAAGTCAATAGTCGGCATCAAAGCAGAAGCCTCATCTCCAACCCCACTCGCATATGTTGGCGCGTGGCACTCCAATTTTAACACGTATACTATCATTTAGACGCCTAATGTTATAAAACAAATACAATTGGACCACCAATATTATGAAAATTCCAAGAAAAACCCCTAACTTTTGTGTAGAAATTTCATTCAAATAAATTTGTTTAAATTATTAGTTATTTTTTTTTTGAATAAAATTATTAGTTATTTTATTTTCCATATTTTTGATTCTTATATTAAGAAAATAATCGTGACATATTTTTACTATATTTTTAATTTGGCAACTGAATTTAAAAACATTATAATTTTAGAGAACCTATCATAAAAAACATTTGACTAGTAAATCATATAAAATTATTACATAAATCGTTTTACCTTTGAGATCATGGTATTGTTTGGTTAAAATTACTAAAAGTAATTAATCTTAAAACTACATTATTTGGACAGTGATAAAGAAAATGTAATATACAGATCCAAAATCAAATAAAAATTACATTATTGTTATTATTAGAATTTATACTTAAACAATAAAACTTATGATCATGTTTTATTAATTACGAATTTTTCTGATGAACTTTATAAAATAAAGATAATATAAGATTAAATAAAATTTTTTGATGAACTACGTAAAATAAAGATAGTATAAGATTAAAAAATAAAGATTAGAGCATCTCCAACAGCATCTCCAAAATGGAGAAAATAGAGATTTTGAAGATTTTGAGCAATTTTTTGATCCAACGGCATCTCCAAAACTTTCTACAAAATGGAGAAAGTATGAAAGAGATTACAAAAATCTCTAAATTTGAAGACATCTTCAAAAATGATTACCATGAGAGAGAAGTATTTTTTTATTAGCTTCCTCCAATAAGAAAAATTAAATTAAATATTTAGATGAGATAAATAATATTTTATTAAAAATATAAAATATTTTAATAATATAATAAATTTTATAATCTCTAAAATAAAGATGATGTTAAAGTTGACTGTAATATTTTTTAGAGATTTTAATATTTGATTTTCGTTTTAAAAAAGAATTATAAGGGGGCGTTTGGTTCGTCGGAATGGAATGGAATCTGGTGGAATTGGAATCTGAATTCCTTTGACCAGATTCCAATTCCCTTGTTTGGTTCATTGTTTTCAAGAATTGGAATTGGGTAAATTCCTAAGAATTCCAAAAAGGAGCCATTTGAGATTCCTTAGCTTACCCATGGGATTTCATGGGAATTGAATTGGTTCTTTTATTAATGCCTAAAATACCCTCATCCTATATATCATCAATAATTGCCTGAATATTTTGATTAAGTAATTTTTATAGTATATCATGGGTTGTTTGTAACATTTTTCATATAGAAAGTGGCTTAATGCTATAGAAAGTGGCTTAATACTATAGAAATGGCTTATATATATCAACGGGACTGAGAGCTTATTCGCTCAGCTATACATGACTGTTTGGCAGTGGCTTAATGCTAACAAACAGACTTTTAATCTACAGCGGCTTAATGCTATAGAAAGTGGCTTAATACTATAGAAATGGCTTATATATATATATCAACGGGACTGAGAGCTTATTCGCTCAGCTATACATGACTGTTTGGCAGTGGCTTAATGCTAACAAACAGACTTTTAATCTACAGCGGCTTAATGCTATAGAAAGTGGCTTAATACTATAGAAATGGCTTATATATATATATCAACGGGACTGAGAGCTTATTCGCTCGGTATATACATTTGTTTAGCGGTGGCTTAATGCTAACAAACAGACTTTTAATCTACGATGGCTTAATGCTATAGAAAGTGGGTTAATACTATAGAAATGGCTTATATATATCAACGAGATCGAAAGCTTATTCGCTCGACTAACCATATTTGTTTGCGGTGGCTTAGTGCTAACAAACGTACTTTTACGGTGGCTTAATGCTATAGAAAGTGGCTTAATACTATATAAATGGCTTATATATATATCAACGGATCGAAAGCTTATTTGCTCAGCTATACATGACTGTTTGGCAGTGGCTTAATGCTAACAACCAGACTTTTAATCTAAAGTGGCTTAATGCTATACTATATTTTATGGTGTAAATTAAGGAAGTATATTTTATTAAAGTATCTTTAGTGTTAAAAAAAATTGAAGTAAATAATAATTATTTTATTAAAGTAATTTTAGTTTTAAAATTATTTTTAATAAAAAGGGTATTTTAGTCATTGGCCGAAATTTCAATCTAATTCTAAGGCTACATTCTGTGAACCAAACAGACAGATTCCAATTCCTTCAACAGATTCAATTCCAATTCTGCCAACCAAACAGGTGGTCAAACCTGACAACATTCCAATTCAATTCCTTCAAAGTCAAATTCTTTTGACAAATTTCATTCCAGCCAATTCCATTCTGCGAACTAAACGCCCCCTAAAGGTCCTGTTAGAGATGCTCTTAGAGTCGTACATATATCATCAAACTTATGTCCTTGTAAGTTTGAAGTTTCTATAAATGTTAAAAATATGTTCACATCTTCACAACATGACAAAAAAAAATATTCTTTTGCAAAATATAGTTAAAATAAACAATTTCATCGAAAGTTAAAAATATTTTAAGGGAAATTGTTACAAACTTAGTGCGTAAGATTTTTATAAGTAACCCTCAAAGAATTGGTAATGTTACAAAATTACCCTTGGGATTAATTTTGTCAATGTATAAAGTAACACATGAGAAAAGTAGTTCGGATTAAATTGCAAAACAGAACAATCATAGGAGTTTTGATAAATGGTCAAATTATAGTGACCTTTTCCATTAGTTATAAACAAGATAAAATGTTAGCCATAAAAATATTTTTTTTATAAAGATCGAGCAATTTGAATGAAAATTTGAAGGAGCAAGTATTGAAAACACAGTTCAACCCAACTTTTTCAATTAGTTGCATTATTTTGATCTTCTAGATTTTAATTCGTTCGTCAAAATTATTGAGTATGATACAATGATATTGACCATTTTTTTTGTCACAACCACCAAATAATAGTTCAAGTAGTGGTTTGTTTTATACAAAAGATGTAAGGAATCAAGAATTTTTTTTTGAATTAAATAAAAATGGTAGGTGTTCACTGTAAGTCGTTCCTCCTCATTTGAACCTTTCCTTTAATTTTGTATACAACAAAAATAAATTTATAGAATGAAAACTAAATGATCAAAAAACACACAAGACTTTTATAAAAGAGTAAACTACGATTTTCGTCCCTATGATTTGATGTTTATAATAATTTTCGTCCATGTGGTTTAAAAACTACTTTTTTCATCCCTGTGGTTTCATTTTGCTTTTATTTTCGTCACTGAAGCTAAATCTGTTAGAAAAAGTCTTTTACTTCTTGGGCGTTTTTGTCTTTTTACAGTATTTTCTATTTAAAGAATTAAAACTCGTCCATTAATAACATTTCTAATAACATTTCCATTAAAAAAATTAAAACCAACCCCAATTCCCAACCTAATCCCCCCTAGGCATGGGAATTGTCCCCGACCCGTCGGGGAACCCGGTCCACCCGTCCCGGTTGGGGACGGGGATTTCCCGCTAAATCAGGGATGGGGATGGGGACGGGGACGAGGATCCCCGTTTTTCTCAAACTGGGGATGGGGACGGGGAAGGGTATCGCACTTCCCGCCCCGTCCCGTACCCGTTATATATTAATTAATAAATTATATATATTATTTATTTTAACTAAATTGGTAATTCACGATTTCATATTTCCTAACTAGGTTTAGAATCTAAATTTTTTATTTATTTTGGATGTTAGTGTGTAGTATTTTCGATGTCAAGTCAAAACATAATTACACTTATGTTTTGTATATTACTCATTATATATTTTGGTACGTGTGACGTCAAGTATTTTTGGATTAAATTGAATTTCTTAATTTTAGGCTATTAATTATTATATGATGTTGTGATTTTTTTTTATTAAATTAAAATTCTTTTGATTTTATGTTTATTGAAAATATGATAAATTTAACATGTGTGGTCTCTCGCGTATTTGATTTAAAATAGCTTATATAACCGGGGGAAAATCCTCGTTTCCCCGTTGGGGATCCCCGTTCCCCGTTGGGGATGGGGATAGGGATGTGATTTTAATCCCGGGCGGGGACGGGGATGGGGACAGGGATGAAGTTAGGAATCTGGGACGGGGATGGGGATCGAGGTCCCCGCCCCAAACTCGCCCCATTACCATCCCTAATCCCCCCCATGGCCTCACCCAATCCCCCTTATGGCTTTTACCCCCAACTTTTTGAACACAACAGTCTCATCTCACAGCTGCTCACAAGCTTCGCCGCGTCCACCATTCACCACTACTCCACCACCACTCCTTTTCTCCACCATCGCCGGCTGCGACTACCTTTCTTTCCAAATCCAATGCCCCCATCCACCACTCTCCGCCACCATATCCATCAACAACCACCAATTACCAAAAACCCACTTCAGATTTTCCATTATGTGGATTTATTCACCCTCCACAACTCTCAAAAGAAAGCTGTCAAGATGACATTTTTCGGTTTCTTGATACTTTCTTGAAATTTGGGATTGAAGTCCAACCAGAAGAAAAAGATTCTTACTTTTCAAACTGTACATCTTGCAAATCCAACAAAGACGTTTGTGAGTTTACTCATCTGACCCAAATAAGTCATTTTTATGCTTCAAATCCACAATTCAACCTCAAGAAGAGAAGAAAAAACCTAATTTTAGAGTGGCAATCATGTCTTTAGCTGTTTTAGCTGGCGGTTGTGGTGCTCACCGGAGAAGGAAGGGACATGGGGAAGGTTGGTGGTGTTCACTGAAGACGGAGGAGCACAATGCCGGTTGGTGGTGTTCATTGGAGATGGAGGAGCACAACACAGGTTGGTGGTGTTCACCGGAGACGGAGGAGAATATCGCCTGTTGGTATTACTCACCGAAGACGGAGGATCACAACACCCGTTTTAGGAGGGACCATTCATATACCCAATACCCCTGTTATGGTGTTTAGGGTTGTATATATATATATATTAATATTACATTAAAAAAATTTAATTTTTAATAGAGACAAGTAATTTTTAGTCAAAAGACCAAATTACCCTAAAGTTAACGGACTTTTTTCTAACAGAGTTAGCTTTAGGGACGAAAATATAAGCAAAATGAAACCACGTGGACGACAAAAGCAGTTTTTTAATCACAGGGACGAAAATCGTTATAAACATCATCAAATCACATGGATGAAAATTATAGTTTACTCTTTATAAAATGTAATGTTTGGGACGATTTTTGAGTAAAGATAAAGTTTAGGGGTCTAAAAGTGAAAAATAGTTTGATTTCATAGAGGAGAAGCAAACCGGCGCCGCCCAAGAGAAATAAATCGGTTTAAATTCAAAAACCGGTGGCTCTTCTGTATATATAAAACCATCCCTTTTGCCCTACATTCCTCTTTCTTTTTCTCTTTCTGAAAACTCTTTCACATTATCTGCTCCAAAACAGCTCTCTTTCTCTCTCTAGGTTCATCGGAGATCAATCTTATTGAGTTCTTTGGGGTTCAAGAAGCAGGCAAATAATAAGCTAACTTATCGGTAAATCTCTTAAGAAACCCTTCAATTTTTTGCTGTCTGATGTTCGATTTCTATCTTGATTTTGTATGCCCTTAAGCTTTTCTAACGTTTCCGATTGATTTAGTTCGTGGGGTTTGTAGCGATTTATGTGTGCTTAATCTGATTTTGTGGGTTTGCAATTTTTAGGGGTAAAAAGACATCATTCCATTATCTTGTTGTCGATGAAAATAATTGGGTTATTAAGACTTTTAGGGATCTCAATTTTGGGTTCTATAATGGATCTTGATATCGCTCTTTTGTTAATTACACCTTGGATGTTAATTTTATTATCATAATTTTCTCAATTTTGATGTTATTGCTGTTATGCCCCCTTTTGGAATTGAAAATTTGTGTGTTATCTGCTTTATATTGGAACTGCAATTTAAACTTCTGGAAAAAAAAAACAAGAAAAGTCTGTATCGCTTATGGAAAGCTTGAAATTAGATGAAATTTTTGGTGTTTCATATAGTTTAATGAGTTATATGTTAGTATTTAACTATTTCTATAGTGTACTTATGCTATTTTGCTATTGATTGTTTATGGATTAGTGCTTGTGCTGAGATATCAACATATATATACATATATCTATATATATAGATATATATATAAAGATGCCGAAAGAGAGAAGGGACCGATCTGCTTCTATCGATAGATCATGGACTACACCATACGTATGCAGCACGAGCCACTCAAAACGGTCGTTAACCAAAAACCCATTAGAAACCGAAAACGTAAAAGAATGGGAAGAAGCCCGATGCCCAGTGTGTATGGAACACCCACATAACGCAATTCTTCTTTTATGTTCTTCACACGATAACGGTTGTCGGCCATTTATGTGTGACACAAGCTACCGTCACTCTAATTGCTTCGACCAGTTCCAAAAAGCCTCTTCCGAAACACAACCCACGGTGGCGGTGGTCGAACCACAAGAAGAACGACCACCACCACCGGTTCTAGCCACACAAACCACCGTGGTCCATGGAACCACCTTCGAAGGTGCACCCACGCCCCCAATGGCTCTGACCTTGACCTGCCCCCTGTGCCGTGGGCAGGTCAACGGATGGATCGTTGTGGAGGCTGCTCGTTCATTTATGAACGCCAAATCAAGAAGCTGTGCTAGCGAGACTTGTGAGTTTTCTGGTACGTATACGGACTTAAGAAAACACGCGAGAATGGTTCATCCGCTTGTGAGACCATCGGAAGCTGACCCGGACCGGCAGCGGGATTGGAGGAGGTTAGAACGACAAAGGGATATCGGAGATCTTTTGAGTACACTTCAATCTTCAATGGCAGATGAAAGGGGTGGTGAAGATAGTAGCAATAGTGCCAATAGTGCAAGTGGTTTATCGTTGGATGAAGGAGGGTGGTTAACCGTCTTTTTCTTGATTCGAGTTTTCAGACCGAGAAGTGGTTCACGGAGCAGTAGTTGGTCCGGAAGTTCTCGAGCCAGGGCTCATGTGACGATTAGGAGGAGACCGACTACACGGCTATGGGGTGAGACCCATAATGAGGAATCGAGAGATGACGAGAATGTGGCTTCAGATGGTGGTTCGGGCCCACGGCAACGGACTAGACGACAACCTCCGGCTCCGGATAACGAAGAATCTTGATTACAAGAATTATGGGAATTGTTATCATTTAAAAGTTTTTAATTTTTATAATATATTGTTTTCAGGTGAAGAGAAGAGAAGAGAATGAGATTGCAATTTGAAACTTTATAATATTATTATTATTTGTTCATATATGTTCTCAATTTTATTATTGATTTTGTTTCATGTGTGACATATTTGTTGGTTTTCTTTGACTTGTGAGGGTTTTATTTCTTGGATGATTTTAAATTTGTGGTTGTGTTGTTATTATTGAGGTATGATAGGGTGTGAAGGGTATTATGGTCATTTCATCTTAGGTTGTGAATGGTATTATGGTCATTTCATCTTAGGGTGTGAAGGGTATTATGATAATTTTTCATCTTAGTGTGTGAAGGGTATTATGGTAATTTTATCTTAGTGTGTGAAGGGTATTATGGTAATTTCATCTTGTGTGAAGGGTATTATGGTCATTTTATGTAGGATGGAATAATAATTGGGGTGCATGCATAGTAGTTCAATGGATATTTTTATTTAAAGAAGGGAGAAGGAAAGTGTTGAATAATGGAAGAGAAGCACCCATCATCATATGTTTTGTTATTCATCATGTACCACAGCTGAATATTAGCTGGAATTCTTTTTTTTTATTGCCAAGTTGTGAAGATAGTAAGTTTAATTGTTTAGATTGGGTTCCAGTGAAAAAGGAAGTTATAATAATAAGTGTAAAAATAGATCTTCATCTTTTGATCAATCATAATTAAATGTCGATACTAATGAGGTGCGTCAGATCAATTTCTTTCTAGAGCACAATTTATGGGTGAGCACGAGATTAAAAGTGATCAAGGGTTCAAATCTTTTCTTACTCTTTCCACATTAACATTTTTTCTCAAATGATCCTTCTTCTTAACTGCCATCGTGATATAAGATCCGTATGTATATCAACAAGCCTTTCACTTGCTATGAACCACCTGATTTTATTACGATTCTATCGCCTGTTTTCACTGGAAAATAAAGGAATGGGAAGAAAAAGTGTTTATTTTGTGGGATACTAAAGGTTTTTTGGCCTAGCTATTTGGTAACCAACATTGTTAAAGCTTAAATGTTTTTTACGTGTCTGAGTTGGTTGATAAACTGGTTGATAGTTGAAAAAGCTAGTTGATGAACAAATTATGTTTGACAAAAACTATCCGATAAACTAGATGAAAAACGTAAAATAACCAAAAAGAACATTATGAAAAATAAGTCAATTATAGCATATCATGATGTAACTGAAACAAAAGATGGACATAACAAAATGGTATATATTTTTTTTTGAAAGGCAATAGATTTATTAGAGCTAGCAAGACGCTAGAAAACAGTTACATTACAGAAATAGCTTGTAGGAGGTTTTGTAACTACCCTACCCAATTAATATTCCCCTTTCTACTTCTATGTTACGTCCATAAAACACATGAAAAATTATGTTCTTTCTTTCCTTCATTTATGTAACACAAATAAAATAAAATAATGTTCATATATTATTAGTGATTTGATTTAAATATATTATAAAATGTCAAATTTAGTTTGTTTTTTTTTGTCATTTTACATTGTTTGGCTAGTGTGTCAAAAAAAATCATGACGGCAGAACATCAGCCCTGATAAATTCAGTGGCCGCAATTGTTGTGTACGTCCAGAATAGAACCCTGGGCAGATAGGATATTCAACCACATCCCCCAGGGTCTTAATCAGTACGTCACAACCCTTGTGGTTAACTAGTGTGTCAACTTAGTTTCGTCAAATGTAATAAATTCATCAGCTATTTAATCCACTGCTAGCTTATTAGCTAGTTTGTTAAATGTAATCTTCATGAAAAGGGTATCGAAAGAACGATGTTAAGACAATTAAGTTAGTTGTTGCTTTGGAGCAAAATCCACGTTTTTTTTTCATTTTTCTTTAATATACCGAAATTTTGGTCATTTAATCGACAACAATGCTTCCAAATTTACAATTTATTAATCGAATCAGCTACATATAAATCGAATTATCAAACAACTAATCATCTAACTAAAAAATAATTTTGGAGTAAATAGCAGATTTAGTCCCTATGGTCATATAAGAATTATGGATTGGATCTCCAGAACAAAATTATTACATCTATAGTCATTATGGTTTCACTTTTATTAAGGATTGTCACCTTTCAATTTCATAACTTTACTAACGGTTACTGTGTTAAATTAAGAGTTTTTTTCTACATTTTTATTTCAAATCTACTTGAATAATAACAATAAAGTTACATAGTTTATATTACATATATCTCACACAAATGTAAGTAATAAAGTTGATGAGCTTTTTTATTTATTTCTATTTAAAAAATAATAAAGTTTCTTAAAAGAAAAAAGTGAACATCTTAGAGTTAAAATAATATTAAGATTTCTAATATACATAGACAAAAGACCGTGTGAGAAACCAAAGGAACTTTATATTCTATTTGCCGTATATAAATATTATATATTTAAAAGAAATTTTGTGTGAGAAAGAAAATTTGTGTGAGAAAGAAAATTAAGTTGAGAAGCATAAGAAAAATCACTTTTACCCAACCATGAATCACGCGGTTGATCTAGTGCATCTCATCCTGATGTGCATTCAAAAATGGAGATTCCTATTTACACTTCTCACCTTAATTCTTAGGGGGCGTTTGGTTCGTAGAATGTTTTTGGATGAAATGTAATCTGTCAAATGAATTTGACTTTGAAGGAATTGGAATGAAATGTTATCAGGTTTGACCATTTGTTCGGTTGACAAATATTGGAATGAAATATGTTAAAGAAATTGGAATTTGTTTGTTTGGTTCATATAATGTAGCTTTGGAATTAGAATGAAATATTGGTAAATGACCAAAATACCCTTTCTAAATATTTTGAAACCGAAATCCAACAACTATGGTTCAGATCGATGGTGGTCGATAGTGATTGGCAATGGTCGATGGTGGTTCAAATCAGCGGAGGGTTTCGATAAGTGATGGTCGGCGGTGGTTCAGATCGGCGGTGGCGGCCGGTGGTTCAGATCGGCGGTGGTTCTGCGGTGGTTCAGATCGACGGTGGTTCAGACGGGGGGTGGTCGGCGGCGGCGGTGGTCGACGGTCGTCAACGGTGGTTCAGACCGGCAGTGGTCGATGGTCGTTAACGGTGGTTCAGACTGGCGATGGTCGACAGTCGTCAACGATGGTTCAGACCACCGGTGGTCGACGGTGGTTCAGACCTCCGGTGGTCGGCAGTGGTTCAGACAGGCGGTGGTCGACGTTCGTCGATTGTGGTTCAGACCGGCGGTGGTTGACGCTCGTCGACGGTGGTTCAAACCGACGGTGGTCGACGTTCATCGACAGTGGTTCAGACCGTTGGTGGCTCAAATCAAGTAGGGAAGATGGGAATAATCGTCTTTTTGAGAATATGGAATGGAATTGAATTCCTTCTCAACTGTGATGGAATGACCAAATCCATGGATATTGGAATGTGTGGAATTCAATTCCATTCCATAGGTAAACCAAACGACCGAATGAAATTTGGTCAATGGAATTGATCATTCCAATTCCTCCCAATTCCGTAGGATTCTTGCAAACCAAACACCCCCCCTTATTCTCACCGGAACCCAACTTTTTTATCACTACGAAGACACATATTATTAAGCCTTTATAGTAAAACATAACTAAATGCCATATTATTAATGTGAATAAGCTAAAAAGCATGATCTAAACAAACAAACAAGCATCTAGAAATGTGGATATTAAAACAAAACCATAACTTTAAGTCAAATTTGGCAACAAAAAAGAACCTTATGTTTAATGTTTAACTGTAAAAATGAAAGTATAGGTGAAGATATAAATAAAGTGAATTGAGATGAGAAGCTTAAATCAAGAATCCACACAGGTAATAAGGTAGAAATAGAATGATGAATAAGATACAATCTGAGCCTTTCTTCCATTCCAAATTCTAACTAATTAATAATACTAAACCATTTCTTAAACTATAATTCATTCATTCATTCATTCATAATAATAATACTACTTACCACCTTCCAGCTCTAGTTTTGAACTTAGCCACGAACACACATCGTCCATCTCTTCCGGGATCGTGTAGTGCCCAAGCCTATTATTCATTATTTTCACATTATTTTCAATCTTTTTTCTTAATAAAAAACAATTTATTAATTATATTTATCTATCAAAGGAAATTAAGATTACTTACGACCCATAGCTTTTGAAGGTCAGGTTTTTAAACCCCGTTGTACTTAGTTTCTCCGCTGACTTCTCCCCATAACGGAACCGTACCACATCATCAGCTGTCATCACATTTTAACACTAATTAACTCTACTTATTTTTACCCTTTTATGTTTTTTATTTTTTATTTCATATGGGCTTGCAATATGATGAGAATATAATAAATAGTACCAATTGCAAGAACTTAACGTTAAAACCCGTTTTTTTTACCTTTTCCATGGCAGAGCAAAATGGGTAAAGATGATGCACGATTTGCAGCTTCCTCCCCTTCGACCTTCTTATTCAGGTCCCTAGAAAAGTTATAGAGACTGTTATAAAAAAAATATAGTAAATGGGAAGAAGATGAAGGAAAAAACAGTAAGCAAAATCGAACTTTGCACATGGAAGCCAGCCACTAAGGCCAACAACTGCATCCAATTGAGTAGAGTATGTGTTGCCATTCACAAATTTTCCATGGCAAAAACAACTTGCAGAATATAGAGCAGTTGCTGCACCCATACTGAACCCTCCTACACCAAGTTTGACTGCAAAGTGGAACATTATATATTATCACATAATAACATTATTAAAACCATGAAAATTAAAAATAAATTGTTCGCCTTGAAAAAAACCCATCTTTTTGTTAATGGTTAAGGTCAATTAAACCAACATGTTCATTGTTTTTCTTCTCTTTATTTGTTCCTTTTTAAGGGTTATTGAAATTCTCCCTTGATTATTTTAATAATATAACAAATACTACAATCTCTAAAATAAAATAGCTCTTGGAGTTAGAAGTGATTTTTTTAGATATTTTGACTTTTTTTACTCTATTTTAGAAAAAATATAGCATAGCTCTTGGAGATGCTCTAAATAACCCTTCCTTTGAAAGGGGAATGGGATTGGTGGGTTTGAAACTTTTGGATTTTTTTACTGATCTTAAGATTCCAAACCATGAATTAAATCAAAATTCATAAATTTGTTTCATTTTTAGTTTGACATTTAAAGAGTAGTGCTAATGACTTTATATGAGCCATCATAAGCGTATACAAATATGATGAGATAAGAAGACTCCAAGGCAAGATTTTACATAAATATATATATATATATATATATAGAGAGAGAGAGAGGAAAGTTCAAATGCAAACTCAAATTTGGTTGTGAACGTGAGAACAAATGAGAGCGTCACACGTGTCTGAATGTAGATTATTCAGACTGAATAATCAAAGAAATATTCACACCGAATAAAACTGAATATAGTATTTATTCAAACTGAATAAGAATACTTATTCAGTTTGAATAAATACTATATTCAGTTTTATTCGGTCTGAATATTTCTTTAATTATTCAGTCTGAATATGACACATGTCGCACTCGTATTTGTCCTCACGTTCACAACCAAATTTGAGTTCGCATTTGAACCCGCCCCTATATATATATATATATATATAGAGAGAGAGAGAGAGAGAGAGATTAAGAGAGAGCTTTGGGGCTTACTGTTAGGAGGCTCAGTAGACAGCAAGCCTAAAACATGTGCTGCTGAAGCATCCATCCCTTCTACATCTTGATGTGAATCTTCCGATAGATCACTTACATCAAACCCTAACATCCATGATACCGACCTTAATATTTCATGCATATCAAAAACTTAAAATTTCAGTTGAGAAAGGAGCATTAATTAATGAGGTCTATCGAAAAGCACACCACCCCATAGGAAAATAATGTTACATTAGGATGTAAAAGATAATAAAAATAAACCAAGATCTCCAAAGCATTTAAAAACGTACATGCAGTGGTGGGAAAGCCGCCAAATAACGTTAATGGTTGAGCAGGTGATGTGGGGCATATCCATTTGATCTACAGAACATGTAATTAAAAATAAGTGTTATCAAATTAATCATTTGCTAAGAATTACATTTTCTGTTTATTATTCACATTCTTTTTTTGTAATGTAATAGAGTGTGATTTCTGTTTGACAAGAATATCAAAATGCATTTGGCAAAGACTGTTTTCCTTTTTCTATAAAATAGAATGATAATGTAAATTCATCAATAAATAGTGCTTTTTACTAATTTTGAAAGCTCTGTTTTATTAAAATCAAATATGAAACACTTAAAAAATGTAAAATTTTGCCAAAACTATTTTCTGTCCAGTTTTCACGTCTTAAAAAAACGTAAATGCAAAAAAAACTGAAGTGTTATAAAAAAAGACGTTAGATTCTTAGTAGCATTCCTTCAAACTTCAAAGATTTAAAGTAATCTTACAATAAACTTGTCCTTACATTTGGAAGAGGAAGGGTCTCCAAGAGCTGGGACCAGCTGCCAGAAAAAAACAGATACGAAAAAAGACAGAACATGGATTTCAGTTGCCATTAACTGATGCTTTATTTATGTAGAAAAACAGAAGTAAAGATTAACACATTGTATATGCAGTTAAAGGCAATATTTCAGGTAACACAATTACTAATGGTAACATAAAACTTGGATGATTTGAGAAACATCAAAGATCTTCCTACACAATAACACAATTGTGATTTATGACACCATTGATATCATAAAAAAGCACTAAAACTTAATTCCAAAGTAGAAAATTCCCAAGTCCTCATAACGACAAATCTGATAAAAACAATAAGATTTTAAATAGAAGAAGATGATGGACCTTAGTAACTAAACCAAGTGACATTGCAAAATCCATTATCATTGAAGTTGTTCATCAAATATCATTATGTGCTTATAACATCAGTCAAAAGCCGTTAAAAGTAACTTGCAATTTAGCCTCAGTGGAATAGGATTGCAAAACAACAACAAAACAGAACAGGGGAAGCAAGAAAATTATAGGTGTATCAGAACTATTAACAACTAACGTAAATTACTGCCCCAGTAAAAATATATAGATTATGAGGGTATGAAGAAACATAAAAATCATATTTACCTTGAACCATTATCACCAAGGCCATGCAACCAGACAATGGTTGCCTGGTGTTTGCCTTTAGGTTTCACCACATATGTCCGTCCAAACTCAAATACCCTTCTGGCAGTTCTACCACCTATGATGAAAATTGAATAAAAACGGAACGGGGAAAAGGGTGAGGGAAGAGATATAGAACCACAAATTACAAAGGATGATTAAGAAGCAGAGTTATTGATAGAATGAAAATACTTATTGATAGTAAGAACAGGTATTGTAGAAACTTTATTATTTAAATCGATCAACCCCCTTCAATGGCCCAAAACTCATTGTCACAAACTTCAGTTGCAATTTTTTCCTACTCCGGAAAGTTGGAACCAAATAGAGAACTAAAAAAAGTTAAAGAAGAGCAAACTACGGCAAAAAGTAAGAAAGTTACAGAGGGGAAAAAGTGAAAAACTAACCAGAACCGAGAGAGGGGCCACTGAAACTCATATTAGTGATCACAGATATTCAGCCAGCTACAGCAGCCACCAAGAAAAAAACCTGCGATGAAGAAACCCTACACATCGACTTCAACTCCAATCCAATACAACCATTATATCAGGAGAAACCAGTTCTGTGGTGTACATAACTGAAGGAATACCTTTATAATATATGACACAAGTATAATACTCGAAGCATGTTCATTTTACTTTAGTAACAATGATTCTGGCTATTCAATAGTTAAATCCTGTATCGTGGATTTTACTATCAAGTATCAAATAAACTTAAAAAATCAAATTTCAAGTTATTATTTTTGTCTGATGATACCAATACAATTCTACTACCTCCATTTCAAAATAAGAGGCATGGTTCGACTAAATGAATAGTTCAGATTTAGACAACAAGAAGGGTGTTATGTTAAATCAATAGAACCACCAACAAATCTTCTGAACAGTTATCTGTGGAGGCCACATTGATTATCTTAAAGACTGAATACGTTCTAAATAAGCACATTGCTTTCTTTGAAGTAGTTAGATTACCAATTAGAAACTTCATAATTTTGCAAGCCTAAAACACCATCTGGCACTTAAAACAATATGCATACTTACTCACTCTCACTCTATCTCATGAAAAATAAACAAAGTTTGCCTAAATATATAGTTTAACTAGACACTTGGTCTTGTAAAAGGTGTTAAATGTCAGACAAAATAGAGAAATCTTTGGACCAATTGTAACTATAACAAAATGGCAAATATATAACTTCTATTTGAAAGTTTTCCCAAAAGGAAAAGTTAACAACAATACTATGGACATCCCGAAATCCAAAATATTTGCAATTTTAACGGGAAGAGGGGAGAAAACTTCATTATCAAAAACCTAGTCATTCTCGAATTACAAAAATTGACATTTATGCTTTTAGTTTTATTCTTTAAAGCTACTAACGCTTATGTATTGCTATTGTATAATCTGATATCGGAAGAGTTTCCTCCTCACTATAGCCAAACCTATCCTCATTAATATTTGAGGTAAAAATTAACCAATTTGACCACAAATTTCCTCAAATGAACAACTTCAGAATGGAATTAGTAATGAATCGCTTCATTTTGTCAATTACCAGAGGAAAAAGGACAATAGTTCGTAAAAATCATCAAAACTGTAGTTTCTCATATCTAATCAAACATATACATCATTTATACATAAATTAGCAACATGTATCAACCATTTTTGAATCAAATATCGCAAGTAAATTGATTAGATCTGCAAAAAAATTGGGGATTTTAAGATCAGCAAGTACCTGCAGATGGTAGAAACGGAGACACCAAAGGGACCTCTGGTACACAAGTTTTCACGCTCCTAACAGTGCGTGGTGTTTGCGTGTTCTGCTACAAATCAGATAGATACATTTTTGGTAAATTCGACTTTTGACTACCTCGTTCTTTAGCTTAATTACATTTTCAGTCCTCCTAAAACCTATAAGCTACTTTCCAACAAAAATCAAATCATTATTAGGTATGTTACGGTTGGTTCTTTTACGTAATTTTCTTACATTTTTAAAATGGTAAAAATTACATTATAAGTATTTTAGGTAGAAAAAGTTTTGAAAACATGTTATTCAAAACAGGAATCAATATCATTTTCATGTATTTTATTTTTTTAAAAATATAAAAATTGAATAGAAAATAATGTTTGTAAATGTTATGCTTTCCAACCAACTCCTATTATAAAATTGTATAAATGGCAATTATAATTTGTAAATACGATGTTAATATTTTTATGGATTATTGAGATTTTCTTTATTAGAAAAAGGCAGGAGGTAACCATTTAGTAAAATATGAAGTTCAAAATGATGTCTTTAAAGCTCGAAATTTCATAGGAGTAGTTCTGATTCTGAGAATATAATCTTATCATCGGGAAAGCAAGTAGTGTGTCAAAAAGGACGATACACAAAGAAGTTTTTGGTCAAAAAGATTTGAAGTACCCATTGCAAGTAAATATATTTGTATAAAGGCATGAGATCGTATGAAAAGAAGAGTTAAGGTGAGAAACGTAATAAGATATTTGAACCATTTATCATTTTTAATCTCATACTCACCCATGAATTGTGTTTTAGAAAAAAGTTGATCCGGTGCATCTCGGTGCACCTCATCTCGATGTATCGCATTTTAATGTACATCCAATGGTAGAGATCTCTTTTTACGCTTCTCACCTTATAGTTAACTCTTTTTCTCACCGGAACTCAACCATTTGCATAAATGGTCGTGATTTTATTGTGTTTTTAATTATCAAAACGAATTAATTTAAGAAGAAAAAAATGTGATTTATATTTTGAAAAACTTTAGGTAGGAGATATTCCCTAACACTTTCAAGTCATGAATTTGAATCATGCTAAATAAATGTTATGCTAAATTAAATAATGTGAAATATACTGGTCTATTCAGATATATCTTAACACTTTTAGGTCATTGATTTGAATCATGTTAAATACATTTAATGCTTGATTAAATAATGCAAAGTCTACCGGTCTACCTTGAATCATGCTAGAACATAGGGTCCGAACCACTTTATATCACGGTATAATTCTACTTTCCCATAAATTTGTTATACTTTTTTAATTGTATTGTGTATTCTACTAGTTGTTAATTTTGCATTACGCTTTCGTAATTGAAAGACATTAAAAACCCTATTCACCCCTCTAGGTTTTCCAACATTTTATATTAAATTATTAAACAATAACTTCTATTGGATAAACACAATATATATTTACATTTATTTCGTGCATTCAGTTTTATTTTAATTATACTGGAAAATTTAATAATACCCGTTTTTTATAAATTATATTATGGGTTTAACGCAAAAAGCATGACATTTTAGTTAAATGGCAAGTTGGTTCCACATGAGAGAACATTTTCATCGAAATAAAATGATGTAGAGAAGTATCAGATGATGAAGTAGTTGGTCGACCAAAAAAGTCACCAATAGAGTTGGGGTTTCACACTCTTATAAGCTTGTTCTCACTTTCAAGTAATTCTAACTTCTTCTTTTAATAAATGTTCTAATCCTAACTTCATCACATACATTAGATTTTGTAAATCACTAACATGAAGTAATTAATCCTACAAATTGTTTTTGAACACGATGTACCATCATTTTTTTAAACTAGAGATCAACATCTAAATAACACATTATAATTGATGGCATGGAAAATCCTGCATATGAGTAAACATGATGGCAGATCATCGTTCCTAGTAGTGATGATTTGACATCAAAGAGCGTCATACAACGAGGTAGTTTACGCGTAGAGAATTAAGTGTTTAAATACAAATCCTCCATCACAATCCTCACTTGTTTTTGTCATGAATTCTCAAGTGTCAGCGTCACCTCGAATTGACGTCGCTTTGCTAGCTTTGATTTCAAGAGTCAGATAGCCACTGTTATTATAGATTAACATTGATAAGACCACCCTACAAATTCTCATTATAACAATCACTATCTCAAAATATGCCCGATACATAGGCTTGAACTAAAGTGCATCCTAAAGCAACTAAAGTAATCCCGAACTTACAAAATGTTACTATGACATATAATATAACTTATGCTTTAATATGTGAACTTACAATTGTCGTTCTAAAAGCCTAAAGTTTTTGTTAAATATTGGTCTTCGACAAATTGAACACACACAATTCTTTCTCCGACTCTAATATCTCATTGTTCTCCACTTTCAGATACAAATCACATACTGTAACTTTATAACAATCATTGGAAGCTTGGAACCAATCAAGTGGAAAAAGTTACAATTTATGAATTTATCCACATAAAATTCGTTATAAAAAGTAAGCATATTCAATATATGCACATTAATCTAACAAAAAAACATATTAGTAAGTAATTAGGATAACCCCTAAATCTTATAGATGTGTTGTATTATGTGCAAGAAATCTGACTCCTAACAATCATCCTACAATGTCAACGACCAACATTCTTGCTTTCAAATGTTCAACCTCCTCCCTCTTTTTTGCAAGATTTTAACTTTAATTTATTAGAAGAAGAAAATATTTTCACTAGGTGATTTGCAATATGTTATCCGTGTAAAGTGTGATATATAAAATCGAGTAAATTAAAGATTTGTACACTTAACAAAGTAATATTTTCTCTAAACTTCCATTTATTACTATATGGAATAGATATTTTTGTCAAAAAATAATTGTGATTTTAGAAATTAGGTGACCGAATTAAAAATTAAATGACTTTTATGCAATTTGGTCTTTCATTATTCAAATTTAAATTACAAAAAAAATATTAATAAAAGAAAATGCATTAAAACACAATATACAAATTGAATTATTCAAACATGTAATAAATGAAAGGACTAGATTACTGAAAAGAATGTTCAGAAATTTAAAATATCTAATCTACAATTCAATAACAACTAAATAAAAAATATGATTCTTGATCGACATCATACATATAGACAGATTTACATGTGAAAAAAGATCGACCAATAAAAAATGATTGAAATACGAGTAGATTGGGAATACAATAAAGTTTTGTCCTTTGTTTGTTCTGCGTATCATAATTTTCAAACAAGGCGGATCTAGAAAACAAAATTCAATGATGACACAAACACTATAAAACAAAGATGCTTCATTGACAAATTTCTCTACTGGAAACTTCAGACATTGTGGACACTGACCATCGCCCACAGATTTTTCCATCAGTAACTGAAAATCCGCTTGTAATCTGTTAGTGATTGAATATCCGCCTCTAACGATGAGATCCACTGGTGGTATATTTTTCCAGCCGATTATCGATAAATTTTCTCGTTAATGATACCTCTTTATTTTTACAGTACATAATAATCAAGAATCCAAAATGATGTACAATTAATTTTTGTTTCATGATTTACAAATTATTATTTTACAAAATAATAAAATAAATTTAAAATCTATCTTGGTGAAACAATAGACATTGAATAAGAAAATGATTTTGATGATAACGAATTGCCATTGGCACTGGCACCCAAACACCCATTCAATTGGGAAGCCACTCTGGCAACTACCCTTGGCTTTTTCCTTTTATTATTATTATTATTATTATTATTATTCCCATTTTGCCCTTCACCTTCATCATCTTCATCATCAATCGACAGTAGATCGACGACAATCATCTGTGTCTCCGGCGGCTCCTCCACCGCCACCCGCCCTTCCAACCACTTCACCACCTCCGTCATACTCGGCCGCCGCCTCACCTTCTCCTGTATACACCATAACGCCACGTGTACAAGCTTCTTCACTTCTCTTTCGTCAATCCCTCCGAGATCCAACAACCTCGGATCCACCACCTCCATGATCCGACCCGATTTCAGCTTCTCCGCCACTATCTTCGGAAAATACTGAAATTTTCTCTTCGAACGGTCACAACCGCCGCCGCCGCCGTCGATCACCGTCACGTTTCTCCGCCCGCCGATGACCTCTAACAACACCATGCCGTAACTGAAAACGTCGGATTTTTCCGTTACTCCGAGCTCTAACAACCATTCCGGCGCAAGATAGCCTTTTGTGCCACGTAATGTTGTCAAAACCCTACTCTCATCTCGTGTCATCAGCTTCGATAATCCGAAGTCGGAGACAATGGCACGGTGGTTTTCGTCGAGAAGGATGTTCTCCGGCTTGACGTCAAGGTGGAGGACTTTCGATCTGCAGTCGTGGTGTAGGTACGCGAGAGCTTTCGCGACGTCCAGCACGACTGCAGACCGCAAGCCCCACGACAAGCAACCGCTACCGCAGGAATTACTGTTCCTGGCAGCGGTTGCTGGTCGTGAGAAGATCCAATTGGCTAAAGAGCCATTCGGGATGAATTCATAAACTAAAAAATGCGAACTATTATGAATACAATATCCGAAAAGACGAACTAGGTTTACGTGTTGAACGCTAGCAATGGCGGCTATTTCCGACCGAAACTCCTTCTCTCCTCTTTCTTCTTCGTGTTGGATCCTTTTAACGGCTATGGCGGTTCCGTCTTTCATGATTCCTTTAAATACGCTAGCGGAAGCTCCTTTTCCGATTAGGGATTTCCAGTTATCGGTGATTTCTTCGAGTTCTTTATACCGGAATTTGGTCGGAAGTCCGGCTATTTTTCGAAGAAAACTATACTCGATTCGGAGTTCTTTTCCTTCGGAAGCTAGTCGAGTTTCCATCACTCGTCTTCTATGGCGGAGATGCCGCCGGATGAAATAGATAGCGATGACGGCAAAGATGGCGGCAACCGCGGCACCCACGATCAGAAAAAACGTTTTGGAAAGATGTAAAACCACACGGGCGACGATGATGACGGAAATCAGGAAGACGATGGTCGAAATGGCGATGATGTTGGTCTTTTTGTCCTCCATTAAAGAAGCTTCATAGCTGAATCAATTAAGCTTTTTGGATTTTAGAACAGAAATGGGAAGATGATGTTGGCTTTTTTGTCCTCCATTAAAGAAGCTTCATAGCTGAATGGATTAAGCTTTTTGGATTTTAGAACAGAAATGATGGGAAGAGATGAATTGATGAAATTAATTTTGAAATTTGATTTTGATTGATTTCTTTAAGTTTGAAAAATTCGGTGTTGGTGTGTGTGTGTGTGTAATGTTTGACTGTTTTAAATCATAGACCTTTTCGTTTTATTCCTTCTTTTGTTTATTGAATCTGTGATGTACATTTTTTTTAAATCTTTGACTTTTTATTTCGTTAACTTAAGTCAGACTTTGACTTTATCAAATGTTCGTTACCTCTTCTTTTTTGATTAAATATATTTTTAATATTTATTTATTGCAAAAAGTTTACATTTATATTTCTTGAGATGTGAACAATATTACGGAAAAGCTTGGTCAATACATTTTTTTTATATAAAGGTCACATGTTTTTAGAGTAATCTTTTGCTTACTTGCTATAATATATATAGTTTTATATTTTTTTTGTTGATTATTATAAATATATAAAAAAAGGAAACTGCAATTCATTTTACAAATCGGTCATGATAGCTTGACATATTGAAAATTCTGTAATATACGTGTTTATTAAATAAGTATTAACTATATCAATCAATTAAAAAATATCCCTATTCAAAAAATAAAATAAAATAGATTATTCTAGTAGGTAAGCAAGAGTTTACAACAAAAATAAAGATAACATACAACAAAAAGTATTGAAATACTGCAAATAAGTACTCAGAAGGTGTTTGGTTCATAAATTTTTAATAAAACTGGAATGGATCATTTTGGAGGTGAAGATGGTATAATACCATATTTTTTACAAATATTGTGTGCCAAATCAATTATAATTGATACGTAAAATTTATACCATGTATCAACTAACTATACTCGGTACCAACTAAATTGATACCAACTTTTTTCGGTTAGTACACGTTGTACCAACAAAAAGCTAAAGTTACAAATTTATTTATATTAACATCTTTATCAACTAAATTTAGATGCACTAAAACCATCAAAACATCTAAATAACATGTTGATGTGTGTTGTATAACTTATACTATATATACAAACATTAAACATTAAAATAGTTTCCATTTAATACAACTATGCATTATTAATAACTTGATACAAACGGCAATTGAGAAGCGACAACGGATCATGGAAATATGAACGAGTTACTAAGGTTGTTAAATTTATGTGAATGAATTCAATCAAATATTATCTAGCTATCCATCCATGTAATAATTTAACAAAACTAAAAAATAAGAATATTAAAAATGATCAAAATATGTTGTATTATACTAAAACTTAATTAATAAATAATTAAAAAAATAAGTCGGTACACTACGGTGTTACCGTGGTACACGACTTCTAATAGCACGTACCAACCTAGTTTAGATAACTGGTACGGTACTATGAACCAATTAGATTGGTACCAATTAAATTGGTACGGTTGATATGAGAATTACTTGGTTTGTCATGGTATAAAATGACACACCTAAATAATTCTTTTGACCAAATTCTAAATCTATGTTTGGTTCACATGCTGAAAATGATGGAATCCTCTGAATTCCATTGAATTTCTTAAATTAAAGATTTTAACATTTCATTGGATATGTCAAGGAATTCATTTTCATCCAACCAAACGCATGTTTAAATTTCATTCCAATTCCTTTGATGGATTGTAATTTCATCGAATTTGATTTTAGGAACCGAATGTTATCCTAGAATATTTAAAATCCGCTTAATTTCACACTTAAACATTTGCCGTGACATGACATTCTAGTGGATTGTACCTTGTTTCTCTAAGAAATGAATGAGTTACCGAAAAATAGAAACATACGTCCGAGACAAAATACACTTAATAACCCTAATTAACATTAATAAATGCAGTTAAGCTCAAACAACTAGACATACTAAAGTGAACACCTTTACCTGATGACAGTATTTTACCTTTCGACGGAGAGATAATATGGTAGGCCGTACCATCGTGTGCACTTCTTCAGGTTCGTCTGTGACTTACGAAAGCCTTACATACTACAACAAAAATGATTTTATAGAACGCCTAAAATGAAAAAGCTTCCTAAAAGAATACTTTATAGGACACAAGATTATAGCACCAAACCATAAAGTGTCCTATCTAAAAGCGTTACAATAAGTTTATAGAACTTTTTTAGCCGTTTCAACAAATTTTTTACGACGCTTTTAAAATAAAGTGTCATATTAGCTATTTTATAGGACACTTTTAAAAAATGTTCTATAAATCCATATTTTTATAGAAAAGTGTCCTACAAAATAGCTAATAGTACACTTTATTTTAAAATACGACATAAAAAACTTGTTATAACGTCTAAAAGCGTTTTATAAGCCTATTGTAACGCTTTTAGATAGAACATTTTTTTGGTTTTGTCCTATAAACTTATGTCCTATAAAATATTATTTTATGACGCTTTTTTATTTTAAGGTCCTGTAAACTTATTTGTTATAGTAACATGTGATCATTATTTAGGTACATGCATAAACTAACTTAAATGGTGCATAGTAAAAGAAATATACTCTAGGAAAGAGTTTTTAATATACTACGAATAGACATTAGAGCCAATAAGAACGTTTTCTATTTCCTATTTAGTGGACGGCCTAGTTTATTATACATAGAGAGAGGGGAAAGTTTAAGTTCAAACCCATTTTTCATTGTAAGCATGGGGATCAATTTCGGTTCTTCATCTTATTTGATCCAACAACTCACATTAAATAGAATTTTTAATTAAAATTATTAATTAAGATGACTAGGGTTAAAAAAGAAAGTTAATTTCATTCTCATGTCTACCATTTTTGACCTTTTATTTTTTTAATTAAAAAAAAAAATACTATCCCCTTAAAGTTTGAAAAAAATTATCTTAAAAATTACTAATATTTTAATCAAATAAATTACACCAAAAAAATGAGAATTATATGCTCTTCGATCATCCATCTCGATATAATTTTTTTCGTTTCAATATTTTTTTACGTGAAAAGGTATATATGTGTTATATTCATTATAAATATTTATGTACGTTCAAGTGTGTACAACAGGTCGACGCCATAAGTTTGTAATTCAGCATCATCATCTTCACATTTCCTTTAATGTCGTAAGGTACCCGGGATTCTAGTTGTAAGATATCTAATGAAACCGTCGCTGGAATTGAGATCTTATTCAAAGAGAAAGATCTCAAATATCTGGAGTTTTTCTTTGTATATTATAGGGACTGTCCCTTGGCCCGTACGTCCTGACACAAGGTTAGAATTCTAGCTCTTCCAGAGTGGTATCGCGTTCTTCATCATCGTAACCCAACACCCATTGAGATCGATTGAGAACCTAGCGAAACCGAGAGAAAACCTATCGAGACCGATCGAGAAAGGTCGAAAATCCATTCATTGACTTGGTATGTTATTATGTGTGTTAAACCATAAATTACCACCTTCATTTTCATTGAGAACCTATCGATTGATTTATTATTTGTTTGTGTGTGTAAAACCATAGTCTACCACTTTCAGCTTTTATCGAGACGGATCGGGAACTCATCGAGACCAGTCAAGAACACATCGAGATTGATCGACAACCCATTGGGACTGATCGACACCAATCGAGACCAATCAAGACTAATCAAGAACCCATCCATTGATTTAGTGTGTGGTTGTGTGTTAAAATCATAACATAACACTTTCATTTTTCTTCGAGACCGGTTGAGAACCTATTGATTAATAAGACACTTTTATTGAGATTTGTTAACTACATATGAAAATATAACTATTCATGACAAATATTATATTAGGGGCAAGTTTAAACGAGAACGCTAACTATTTACAAGAATACAAAAGAGGTCGTTCATATATAAAATCATATATGATCCGGGTGATTTTGGGGCGACTTAAGGCGCATGGGAAATGTCGCCCACTTCCAGTTAGTGCAAAATCGCATATGATTTTGTAAATGAAAAAAACTTTTTCTTTGTTCCGGTAAAAAGATGCATATTCATGATAACGTACGTGTGTATGTATATATATATATATATATATATATTAAAAAATATGGGGCCCAATTTTACCTTTTTTTGGGGACTAATCTGCAGCCCAAACTCAAGATAGATATCCCTAATCTCTATCAAAAAGAAAACGCAGACCTTGGTTGGCGATCAAAATCAAGAATTATCTTGGATATCCTCGCTTTATATTTTCCCCATTCGACGATTGAAATTCCTGAACGTGGACGTTTGGTTCTTCGACGGCAAAGACAACCATTCAATTTCGAGTTTTCTCTTCCTCCGTATAAAACGAGAGGTTTTGAATCTCAAATACTTCATTCTACAATCGACATCCTCACATCACATCCAAGGTTTCATACAGATCGACGGGTTCTTAACAACAACAACTAATTTGGACACTTGATTCTTGCTTCTTAATATGGCAGATTTTGATCGTTTGATTTTGTATAAAGGATAGGAGTCAACAATAAACAACAAAGTTTTGCCTCTTCCATAAACAAGACTTGTTTTTTTGTGTGTAAATTAGATATTTTGGCTCAACTTTAACCCAGTTTTGTCGATTCTAATTATTACTTGTTTAGGTT
The DNA here is from genome assembly GCA_036898165.1 of Silybum marianum. Taxonomy (NCBI): domain Eukaryota; kingdom Viridiplantae; phylum Streptophyta; class Magnoliopsida; order Asterales; family Asteraceae; genus Silybum; species Silybum marianum. The sequence continues at coordinate 48,292,977 of CM072528.1, read as the reverse complement.
TGTTGATTTGGATTCTTAATTACCCTTCTCATAAACAAGGGCTATTTTTGTGTGAATTAGATTCAGATTATTTCTTATTTATATTCATTTTCATTGATTCAGTTTCTTAATTACTCAGATTATTTTCAGAAATCAGAATGATAACTGTTCATATTATTTAGGTTCATAAATTAAAAATCAACATAATGTTTAAGTTCATAAATTAGATGTTAATTGTTAATATTGTTTAGGTTGGTCAAACAATCAGATTTTTAATTGTTTAGCCGTAGGTTTAAAGGGTTCAAATTGTTTATTATTAAGATTAATGTTTAGATTGTTAATTTATTATGCGTAATTGTTTAGGTTGATTCATGTTGTTAATCGATTATGTTTAGCCCTTTCCTGTCATTTAACATATTGTATTTTTGATATCTCGTTCAACCTGTAACAGGGCCTCTAAAAAGATTGGAACGGCCCTGATACTATTTCACGTAAAAAAAACATTAAAAACAAAAGGAAAACTATATCAAGATGAATGTCAAATAAAAGAGAATGAAATGCTTGACTTTTTGATGTATTTTGTTTGATTAAAATATTAATTATTTTTAAGATAATTTAGTTTCAAAATTAAAAGGGTATAAGAATTTAATTAAAAAATAAAATAAAAATTCAAAGAGGGTAGGCTTATTATCAAACTTCCAATTTATGTCCCTAATCATTTCATAGTTAAGCCTATTATGTTTTAACCATTAATTAGTTATTTAAATTTTAATCAATGTTCAAGATTTGTCATCATGTTCACAATGAAAAATGAGTTTTCATTTAAACTCATCCTTATATATGTAAAAGAATCGATTCAATACATTTCTTATGTACCTATGGGTGCTATGTTGGTTTTGAATCAGATTTTGAATATATATATATATAGAGAGAGAGAGAAAAAAAAAAGTTCAAATACGAACTCAAATTTGGTTGTGAACGTGAGAACAAATGATGGTTTTTCAACGATGGTTTTTCAAAAAAAAAACATTTCTCTGATTATCTCTAACCTTGTTTTATGGTGATGATATGCATCCAGGGCCGTCCTAAACTTTTGGAGGTCCTGTTACACTTTTACCTGCATAATGTGGCTACTAATTTTTGATTATCCTTTGTTCCAAAGCTTTTGATTTCACTGTAACATAAGTGAAAATAGTCATATATATGAAATTATTGTATTAAGAACACGAACATATATGTTAAAATAGACAAATGAAATTTTTGCCTACTAATTATTTTACTGTTTGTGTGCACATCATCTCAAATATGTAGGTGTGGGTTTTTTAAGTTTGGATTTTTGTTTAACAGAAATTAAGAACAAGAACCAGTGATGAAAGTAAATTGAAAAGGATTAAACCAGTAATTCACTCTATTTTTTAAATATCAAAAAGCATGTATATTTTGTGATTTTGGATAAACATCTAAACAATTTCATGGTGCTAAACCAAAGGGCCTCTGGCCTAGCGGTACAGGGGTTTTTACATCATCCTCAAGGTCTCGGGATCGAGCCTTGGGAGTGGTGGTTTTCCTAAAAATGGTGGAGGAGTGGAGGTTTATCCCCTAAGGTGAAGGTTCGGGTCCCGCATACTGCCCATATGGATGTCACTGTGGGTCCGAATCACTAACTACTAACTTGCCGTTAAAAAAAAAAGGAATTATTTATTTATATTTTCAAATTTTCGTCTTCATCTCTTAATTAATTAGTATATGAAGGCATATGTGAATCCACAACGAGAATGTATTTTCCTGAAAGTATAGAATTTACCTCTTCTAGTCTAGTCTTTTAGAGTTTGAAACTTTGAATGTTGAAGAGTTACAACCTTGCAGGTTTCGGTCTCATCAGATCAGAAGTAGGTTTATTGATCCTCCAATTTGTATTGTGAGAATCAGATTGGTTTCTCGAATTTGTATTGTGCAAACCAGTGTTCAACAAATTCCATATTATACAGAAGTGGTTTGAATTGAGCTGTTGTCGTTTTCGTTGAGTATCCAAAATCATATCAGCGGCAATCATCTTCGAGACTTTGGGGATTTCAATAGTAGAATACTTGAATTGGGAACAGAAGCGGAGAAAATCGAAGAGTCGGGGCTGTGCTTTTTGATCGACAAATCTAAAATTGGGGAACCAGAGAAGACAACGACTTTGCTTATTGATTTTAGGGCTATATAAACCAGGCCCAAGAACATGTAAAATTGGGGCTCCAAAAATTTGGGGCCCTGTTCAGAAAAGCATATTTAACAGGCCCATCAACGACCCTGTACGCATCCCTGTGAAATCGAGACAGATAGCTATGGTAGTTCTTTTGATTATCTTTGCCGCCAAATCATTTCTTTTCAATCTAATTCATCAATTCCAATTTTATCCATTGCATATTTGAATAACTAATTAAAAGGTCAAAGATTTAAAAAAAAAATTGAACAACGACGGCAATTTTATAAAAACTAGCGAGAAGCTAGGAGAAAACAGAATAAATTACAAAGAAGGAAAAGAAAATGACATACAACACCAATTAATCCAATCTAACTTACAATCAAACTTCTTTAATTTTTTTTTAATTGTATTCACCAATTTACCATCATCTTTCAAGCCTTGCATGTTAAAAAACTTTAAAGGGCCTAGATTAATCCATGGGTTTATTAAATAGTTAAAGTTCCAAGAATAAACTTATCGCTGGTACATATATGTGATATTTGATCCACTTGCACATTAAGTCAAACCTAGTCAACAAAAAACCATTAATCCCCTAGACGTTTACCAATGAATAAGTCAAACCTAGTCAACAAAAAACCATTAAAAAGAAAAATCCATTTTGCATTCTCTTTTTTCTTTTTGGATTCTATGGTTTCAGTTTCAATTTTAATTCTTTAAGTTAAATATAAATCGCTATGGTAAATCAAAAATTGAATATTATGATGAAGATCTAACAAATATTTATCTAAATAACTGATGAAAAAAAAAATACTTTAACACACAAATTGTTTACGAAACAAAGCAACACATATCAAAAATAATTTAAGACCTAGTATATGAAATGAAAGGTCATATTAATAACTATTTTTGTGTAACATTTTTTAAAGTATCTTACAAACACATGCCCTAAAATTCTTAAGAGTGTTCTTAAATTACAGTTTTTATCTAAATAAAATATAAGAGTATAAGTAAAGAACATGTACTTTTGGTAGACTGGTTTAAGATTGAGTTGAAGAGGGGCTGTTTGAATAAGTTGTTTTGGCGAAGAAGTCTTGAGCTACGAATGTGTAACGTTCGGGACGGCTGCTCGACAAAACTGTAGTCGAAGCCGTATACAGCTCGTGATAATAGGGGCTGTTGTGGTAGTTTGACCCTCGCAGACTTTTTGATACTATGGTCTTTGTTTATAAGCTTGATCTTTTGTTATTAGCTTTGGGTTGGTTTTATCTGATACTTGTATCATGATTTTGGTTGGTAATAAAAGGTTAATTGCTGCTGTTTAGAAAAAAGAGTATAAGTAAAAGCAAAAATAAACTTGTGTATGAATGGTCTCTACATGTTACAAATTTTTTGTTTTTTTAAATCAAATTTTTTTCGCATCGTTATCGCTCGTTAGGCTATTTTAACTTATTCGTTGTTTAGGTTTTTGTGTTTTTATCATTAGTAAGCTATTTTAATCATAGGATCAAATTCAGGGGAAAACGCTAAATAAATGTAAAGAAAACCACGAAAAAACGGATGAAAAAATTATGTGAATATGAATGTCAAATTAACGAGAAAAATATGATTGTAATTTTGGTGTAATTTGTTTCGTTCAAATTTTGATCATATTTTGTATTTTTTCGATTAAAAAAATAAGGGGCTGGAGATTTTTGTTAATTAACTCTAATGAAATCATAGTGAGGCGGAGATTTAGGGTACACTATGCCACTTGATGCGTTTTTATTTGGCCTTAGAAAAGAGCGACGAAGGATCTGTTGAGGTTGCGATTTGTGAGGGTGAGTTGTGGTTATACATAAATGGCGATTTTACAACACTTGTTCTAGCTTAATGTTGGCTAGAAACTTAAACTATAACTCCAAAAGGCTATAACAACTAGTAAATCATGCAAGTATACATTGCTCATTAGTGTCGTCCAAAGCAAGTAATAATGGTGAGAACTACCAAGTATCATACCTCAGGGACAATAAAATCAAAGGGTTGTGGAAGTCAAACTTAAAAGAGGATTTCAGATGGTGAATGTGAATCAATAACTTTAGAGTGAGGTTACCAACTACCAAGATATAACAATAAATAAAAGAAATAATTGGTGCAAGTTGCGATTTCAAAGTTAGAGTGCGGTAAAACTGTAACACCTAAGGCAGATCCCATATCGGCCGCGGACAGGAGTGATGTTGGGTTCATAAGTAAACATTGACCTTCCTAAACACAACGCGTTTTGGGGCAACACGCAAGGCAGGTTCTTGAAACTCTGTGGTTAAGTGTGCTTGGGTGGGAGTAGTAACAGGATGGGTGACCCTCTGGGAAGTCCTCGCCAGGTCGCCAGAAACAAATCCGTGCGGCTTAGGCCAAAGCGGACAATATTGTGTCGTGGTAAGGCGGAGTGTTACAAAAACTTTCCTACAACATAACTTGGGGTTGCTACAGTAATAGTTCTCTACAAACACTATTGGATTAAATGGCCTCCGTTCGAAGTGCATATTAGACCTCCTTCTGGCAGTATCCAAAATGAGTAGAAATCCAAGCTTAGTACACATCTTGTCTTTCTTTTCATATATTTTTGCAATCTATGAAGACTGTTGCAACTCTTGTAGCCTCTATAAGACAATTGGTTAAAATATTTATGTTGTCCTAATTTTAAGTCCAACTCATCTAAGTAAAATAACATGTGCCACTTTGTCAAAATTTACTATATGAAATATTAAACCCAACAGTGAATAGTGGATTAGATTATTATAATTATCCACGAACGCACGACTTGTTCATACCCAAGTTAAGGTGTTTAGCCCAACATTACTAATTTTTTTTATAAAAGACTTGTATGTAAATTATATAACAAGTAACTTGCTGGAAATGTAAATGTGCATAAATTGTAAAGTGATGAAAGTTGTAAGTGTTGTTGTAGCAACTGACAGAAATGTAGAAGACTTTTGGATACTTAAATTGCAAATGATATTAAGTTATTAGAATAGAAAGCTTGTAGGAAGCATTGTCTCTGCCTACTGAACATGAAAACATCCTCCATCGTATATAAGGGGGACCAAAAGATAATAGTAAAGCTAGCGGGAACATAATTTCCAAGGGGTATTACTCAATTACAAAGTCAACTTCTATCTAGCTAGCTAAACACATATCAAATTTTCCAAAAGCTTGATGTATTCATTTTCAAAAGATGTTATTTTTTAAGGTTAAGCACCAAATAGATTTCACTAGATGATAAATAGCACAATCAACTTCTCTTGTTGTGCATACCTGCTGTAGCAACAAATTTGTTAACAAAATATCCACAATAACATAGAACAAAATCAACTTCTACAACCTAACTCCAATCAAGTTTAAACTATAAAATAAGAGTAAAGGACTCAATATGTGATCAAGAAGAATTAAAATAAAGTTCTAACTAGGTGCTAAAATGTATACTACACTTGTCACTCAAGCCTGCAAAAAAGGATAGCAATCTTTCCAACTGTTCCATAAAAACCTATCACCTTCTTTGAATACAAGTCAAGTTAGTGTTGCATACCCTTTATAACATATCACATAAAATAGAGATGAATCACACATGTAAGAAGCAAAAATGGAAACTAGAATCAAATCAAAACTAATACGAATTATCTTGAACTAAGGGCAAAGGAAATGATGTAGACCAAAATCTCCAAACGAACGAAGAGTGATAGGAAGTGAATATGGAAATTAGAAATGAATAAAATCAGATAGTTTTGAAATAATAAAAAGGAGAGCCACACTTACTGAGGAACATATTATTATTGAAAAACTGTAATTAACAGATTTTAAAGTTTTATGCATAAACACGTAATGCATTGTATTGATTGTGGGTGCTCAAAAATCGAACCAACCCAACCAAGCCGATCAATCCAATCCAACCCAAACCAATTAACCCAACGAGAAATAACTCAATCTGAAGCAACCCGATGTCTAATCGACTTGTAAAATCTTTAAACCTTAGGTATTAAGTTGATATCAGATTACTTTTATTTGGACCCAACCCAATTCGATGAATCCAGTGTCCTTTTATTTCTTGGATTTAATATGATTGTTGAGTCTCTATTACTATGTATATTAGACAACTATATCATCATGTACCTCTTCATATACATATATTTTCAGTCTATTCTCCGACTATATATAACTCATTTGTGTGTGTGTGTATGTATGTATATATATATATATATAGGGGCGGGTTCAAATGTTAACTTAAATTTGGCCGTGAACGTGAGGATAAATGAGCGCGCAACACGTATTATATTCAGACTGAATAATCAAAGAAATATCCAGACCGAAGACGACATTTATTTGGTCTGATAATGCTTATTCAGACCGAATAAATACCATATCCAGTCTGAATATTTCATTGGATTATTCAGTAAGAATAATCTACATTCAGACACGTGTGGCGCTCTTATTTGTCCTCACGTTCACAACCAAATTTGAGTTCACATTTGAACTTTTCTCTTTCTATATATGTTCAGTAACATATACATATATATATATGGTGGTTCATTTACAAACTACACCAATTCTACAAACTCGTACAAACCAAATTAAAAATAATTTTTTCATGATTGTTTTTCATCAAATGCTATGATTTAAAATGTTATTACATATATGTTTGTTTCATCTTGTGAAAAAAATTACATGTGAAAAAAATACATGAAAAAAATACATTATGAAACAAATGCATGTGAAAATTTGAACTTATGAAAACAAATACATGTAAAACTTTTACATTACGAAACAAACATATATGTAATAACATCTTAAATCATAGCATTTGATAAAAAAAAATCATGAAAAAAATATTTTTAACTTGGTTTATACTAGTTTGTAAGATTGATCTAGTTTGTAAATGAACCAACCCCTATATATATGCAAATTGAAAATTTTAATTGAACATGAGATACTTAAGATTTACAAAATATGGATAAGTTTTACTGACGGTGGATGAATAAAAAAATTATGAGTAGACCAAGAAAAACAAATTCAAGGTTAGAAAATATTTCGATATACCAAAGTATCAATCCGATTAACCCGACCAACCAACATAGTTTGGTTTGGTTGGGTTGCACTTTGGTTTAAGCTAAGTTTTTTCAAGCTGTAAGTATCAGATTGAACTGTTCAAATATTTTTATCCCGATCAACCCAACCCGTGAGTCTGGATTGTAAATGGATTTATAAGAAACTAGAAGGGTACTCGCACAATGCAGCGAGATCCGTTTTAATTTTAATGTTGTATTTTATTTTTTTTGTCTTTATCAATTTTATAATACGATTTTATTAGTTTTAAAAAAATAGATTTTATTTTTTGTAAACTTTCTTTATTTCAGATTTTATTTTAAATTATAATATAGGTTTAATAAGAAAATTAACCAAAATAATATCATTTTTGAATTTTAAGTAATCATACTTTAATCAATTATACTAATCGTATAATAATATGTTTTTAAGAGTTTTTGTCAAATGCTATATAATATATAGTATAGATATAGATTATAGAAATATTGAAAATACACGTAATATGTTGGTAGTTCGGAAATGCGACTACGGCCATTGTGCCCTAATCCAAGGTTCCATATATGCATACCGACACCGTGGTCTCCCTTTCCCTCCACTAATAAGTTTCAAAGGCTGTATCCGAATGGGGAGCACGGCTAACGGTGCAGACGCCGCCGGCAGGCTTACATCCACCAGCAATGGCCGCACTGCCGTCGATAAAGGAGTCGACTTCGCCAACTACTTCTGCACATACGCCTTTCTCTACCACCAGAAAGAGATGCTCTCTGATCGAGTTCGAATGGACGCTTACTACAACTCTGTTTTCAAAAACAAACACCACTTCATCGGAAAAGTATATCCCTCATTACTCTTCTGTTACTTATCCATATGTTCTTTTTTTTCTTCTGTTAAATTGCTCATTTCTCAATGCTCACATTCTAGCATGAATTAGAAATTAGAAAAGCGAAACGAAAGTGATCTCCGTCGAATCATACTTCTAATTTTTGCAATATTTCATCGGAAAAGTAGCTTCGCCTCTGTTCTCGAAATTTGATTCCTAAATTGCCATTGGTAAATATAGTATTGGACTACGTCAGTAATAAGTTAGGATTGAATTTCACAAAATATGTTCATTCAGGTTTAGCGTGTTCAGCGATTAGGGCTATATGTTTGGCAAACTAGCTGACAAACAAGCATATGACAGAAAAGCTAGTCCATAAACTAGTAGTAAAAACTAACTCACGATGAAAATTTAATTGGATAACTATAAGGGGCTTTTGTTAATAAGCTCAAAAAATAAGCTAGTTTTAGCCTGACAAAATAGTCTTTCCATTTCGTAAAATATGTATTAGACAAGCTTACGAATTTTTGAATATAACATGATCTGATGATGATTTGAAAAATACTACCATCGTTAAGCTTGTCTCCCCAGTTCTTTTACTGTTCTAAATATCATTTCTACTTAATAGAGAGTAAATGCTTTACGTAAATAAACATTGTCTTAAAGAGCTTTCTTAGAAAATTTGTAGTCTGTATAGTAATTAAGTAATGGTTATGGGTAGACATGATAGCTTGATAGATATAGGAACAAAAGATGTGAAATTGTTTACTTTTGGATATGTGCTGATAAGCCAAATAAGTTTTGCTTAATAGATACATATGACGAAATATCGCTTGCAATTTGCATTAGAAATGTGGTTCACCGAGACTAAATTAGTATTTCTGTGTTCAAGACTGTGTTAGATGTAGGTACAGGAAGTGGCATTTTAGCAATATGGTCAGCCCAAGCGGGTGCCAAGAAAGTCTATGCCGTGGAAGCTACTAAAATGGCTGAACATGCTCGTGAGCTTGTTAAAGCAAATAACCTTCAAGATGTAGTTGAAGTGATTGAAGGTTCAATAGAAGATATTACCCTTCCTCAGAAAGGTTGTTAATTGTTAAGTTCTTGTGTACTTTTTTATTTATTTATCTAAACACAATACTTTTACTAAATTTATCATGATTAACTTTTTATATCTGGTAAAAATGATGAACAGTTGATGTAATAATCTCCGAGTGGATGGGGTACTTTCTTCTGCGTGAATCCATGTTTGATTCGGTAATTTTTGCACGTGATCGCTGGCTGAAACCTGATGGAGTTATGTAAGTAGTTCTTCTACTTGTTTTTAGTTTTTACTGCATGCTTAGTGATGCTGTTGGCTTCATTTTTAAATATTGTTGATCTTATCAATGGTTGTGTCTCAAAAGTCTTCATCTTTTTAATTTCTCGACTATATTAATTTTATGTATTTTATCCGAGTTTCTTTACCATTGGCAAAATTTATCTCACATCCTTGGTGACACTTAGCCAAGAGCCTAAAGACATGCACAAAGGCTAATAAAAATTACATTTTTAATCTAGTAGTTGTTTATTTGCAGGTATCCGAGTCATGCTCGTATGTGGTTAGCACCAATTAGATCTAATTTAGCAGATCATAAAATGAGCGATTATGAAGGATCTATGGATGATTGGCATGGTTTCCTAAAGGAAACTAAAGCTTATTATGGCGTGGATATGAGTGTTCTAACAAAACCCTTTTCAGAAGAGCAAAAGAAGTACTATTTGCAGGTCAGTAAAATAGTTTCTTGTTTATTAACCATCTTATCCCACCCCTTTTATTTGTGTAAACAGATGCTAGATTCACCTAAAAGATCAATGTAAATACATAAACAACATAAAAGTTTGCTTCTTTTCTTTCATAAAATCAAAAGTTGTTGATTTCTATGCTTTTTTTATACTGTGTAGACTTCCTTGTGGAACAGTCTGCATCCAAATCAAGTTGTAGGAACTTCTGCCATCTTAAAAGAGATTGATTGTTCAAAAGTGACTGTTGAAGATATACTTAAAGTCGAAGCTAGTTTTTCATCACTGGTCACTAAAGAGGACACAAGGCTATGTGGGTTTGGTGGTTGGTTTGATGTCCATTTTAAAGTGAGTTCACTTTGTTTTTACGAGTCTAGTTTTTATAAGTCATACAAACCGATCCGATCTTCCCATTTTTTCTGTTATAACTTGGTAGGGAAGCGAAGAGAATCCAGCCGAGTGCGATGTTGAGTTGACTACGGCTCCTAGCCAAGATGATGGCACACATTGGGGCCAACAGGTTGGTAAATATAATACTAAAAGATAATATATATTTATATATACACACACACATATAGGGTCAGGATCAAAGGAAAACCTCTAAAAAAGAAAAGAAAATTGAAGAATACTTTGGGAGCCCTCTATCCAGAAGGTATGCACAAATGCATACCGGTAATTTGTAACATGCACACATGCATTGAAGAAAAAAAGCTTCAATCGCTTGCATGCATTTGTGCGTACTGTACTGTCTATGCACAAATTTCCAAATGGAAGGCTCCCAGGTGTTCTTTAATTTTTTTTTGATGTTTTCCCCTGAACCCCCCCCCCCCCCTCTCTATATATATATAAGTATGTAGGGTTAGGTTCAAATGTGAACTCAATTTTGGCTGTGAACGTGAGGACGAATCTCAGCCACACATCTTCGGTTATGGTGGACACGATCACGGAGGATTGACGCGATTCATGGGAGGGTGGAGATTATTAAAGGAGGGGAACCAGGTCAAAGCTGCCTTTATTGACCGGATAAGTGGCTGAGATCCGTCCTCACGTTCACAACCAAAAATGAGTTCACATTTGTACTTTCCTCTATGTATGTATGTATGTATAAGGGCGGGTTCACATGAGAACTCAAATTTGGTTGTGAACGTGAGGACAGATGAGAGCGCGACATGTGTCATATTCAGACTGAATAATCAAATAAATATTCAGTCTTAATGTAACATTACTGAATAGATACTCTATTCAGTCTGAAAATTTATTTGACTATTCAGTCTAAATAATCTACATTCAGGCACGTGTCGGGCTCTCATTTGTACTCACGTTCACAACCAAATTTGAGTTTGCATTTGAACTTTCCTTTACATATATAGAGGTATCTTAAAATACAAACCAATTAAAGGTTACAAACTCGTACAGACCGATATAAAAATGATGTTTTTCATCAAACACTATGATTTAAGATGTTATTTCACATATGTTTGTTTCATAATGTAAAAGTTTCACATGCATTTGTTTTCATAAGTTGAAAGTTTCAGATATATTTGTTTCATAATATAAGAGTTTCACATGTATATCTTTCACATGTGATTTTTTCACAAAAGAAAAAAAATCATTTTTATATTGGTTTGTACGAGTTTGTAACCTTTGGTTGGTTTGTATTTTAAGATGTGTCTATATATATATATATAAGGATGGTTGTAAATGAAGTGCTTTATACGATTGAACAAGTCTTGTGTAGGTTTTTGTTTTGCACCCTTCTGTTGGTGTGAGGGAAGGGGATGAGATCCTTGTGAATTTCTCAATGAGCCGTGCAGAAGACAATCATCGGTTGATGAAGGTTGATCTTGGATATTCAATTAAGCACTCCTCTGGAAAGATGCTCTCACATGCTCAAACCAACTTCTATATAGAATAAGCCTACTCAACAACAAATTAATCAAAACTCAAAAAGGTATTTGCCATATATTGTCCCATCTTTTTACTAATGGATATAGAATAAAAAGATGAATTTAATAAATGTAGCTAAGCCCTCCCCAAGGGTATATTTGTAATTTAAACAGGGGATATTTTGATCTTTCTCTAATATAACACACTTAATGGTTGTTTTGCAGCATTCCCAGGTAAACCAACCACAAGGACCTGTTTTCATCTGTTTGTGTAACTTTGTGTGGTATTAACTTATTATATATTTATATATATATCTATATATACACACAATAGATGTAAACTGTTTTTAATCTTTTATATATAATATAGAAATTAGAAAAGTGTGGTTACTGAAAACTTTCCTTTGCTTTCCCAAATGATTGTGGTTATGGGTGTTTGTTTATTAAGCAGAAAAAGGGAACAGATGTATAGATCTTATTTTTTAATCATTATGTATTATTGGAGCTGTTATAGGAAAAACAATGCGAGGTGGTGCTTGGTTTGCAAAATGTTTCGGGATAAAATAGAACCTATCAAAGGAATTTGACGTTGAAGAAATTGAATAGAATGTTGTCAGGTTTGACCACTTGTTTGGTTGACAGAATTTGAATGGAATGTGTTAGGAATTGGAATTTGTCTGTTTGGTTAACAGAATGTAGCTTTGAAGGTCGAATGAAATGCTGGTAAATGATCAAAATACCCTTTTTTAAAATTTTAATTTTTTAAACCAAAAATACTTTAGTAAAATAATTATTAAGTACTTTATTTTTTTTAAACTACAAATACTTTAATAAAATAATCATTAAATACTTTAATCTTTTTACACTACAACTACTTTAATAAAATACATTAAATAGTTTTTCAAAATTGAAATGAAATACGGCTAAATTACCAAAATAGGTTGAAACCGAAATTCTACTACTATGGTTTAGGTCGGTGGTGGTCGGGGTGGTTCATATCGGTGATAGTTGACGATTGTTAAAACCAGTGGTGGTTGGGGTGGTTCATATCGGTGATAGTTGACGATTGTTAAAACCAGTGGTGGTCGGTGATGGTTGGCGGTAGTTCAGATTGGTGGTGGTCGCCGATAGTTCAGATCAGTGATGGTCGGTAGTGGTTGATGGTGGTTCAAATTGAGGAGGTGTGCGACTATTTTATCATAACAGAGTTATGGACATATTCGAGATTATGGAATTAGAACTATCCATTTCATCAAAATAGCACTTTATTGCCAAAGAATGTTTAATTCCTTTATTTGGGGAATTCAATATAATTTGAAGATTCCCTTCATGAAAAAAAATCAATCAAACGAGGGAAAAAAATTTAGTAAATGGAATTCAACATTCCAATTCAATCTGAATCCTTTAGAAACTAAGAACCAAACACCACCTGAATATTTGGTGTTTACATATTCGGTTTTGTTCCAACATCACGTAAAATGGGTGGTCCATTGGATTTCACATGAGCTTTTCAAAAGGAGGGATTATGCGTTATTATACTAGAAGGTTACTCGTCTAATACATCAAGATACATCTCGATTTTAATGTTTCGTTTTATTCTCTGTCGATGTTATAATACGTTTTTATGTGGCTTTGAGAAAACAATAATGTTTTTTATTTTTAAAATATAGATTTGAAGATATCATAAAATTTTGAAAAAAATATAAATCCGTATTATTATCAAATTAACTATTAAAACTTCTTAATTTAATTTTTCATTATAATTTAATTTAGGTTAATAACTAAATAATTTATTTTTGGTTTAATAATATTTTTAAAAATAATAATAATTAAGTATTCTTTTAAAACTCAATGATTATTATATTTTAGATTTTTTATATTTAAAATAAGATATTTATTTGTATTTGATTATATTTATCTGCAGTTAGTTACACATATTCAAACATTAAGCTTTAACAAGTTGTATTTACGCATACTTATAATCTGGATTTTTAAATAATATACATCAATAAACAATACTTCATACATAAAAATAGTTTTTAAAAGTTTTTATCAAATACTTTATAATATAATATAGATAAATATAAAATACACATGATTGATAAAGAGATTTCTTTACAAATCAAATGAATCTCTCTAAAGTTGCATTAGAGATTATTAACATTTATCTATTAGAGATTATTAACATTTATCTATTATCTCATGGTTAAAAAAATATCATTATATTTATTTTATTTATCCCTCTAGCTCCAAGTATAAACTATTCAACTTTTTGTTATATTAAATTGGGCCACAAAGAATGTTGGCCCAAAGCTTGGCGCCTGCTCTTTTCATTGTACGTTACGAGGCCCTTTCTAGCATAACAATGATGCCCATTTTCCAGGCTAAATAGCCAATGATCCAATATTAATGTCTTCAAAATAAGAGTATCATCAATATAATTTGATATAAACAATAAATATTTTACATCAAATTCTTTTTTATCTTCTTCGATTGATGTGAAATTTGGTGTAAATCAATGTTTTAAAACCCGGCTGATCGAACCGGTTGGACCGAGACCTGGGGTAGTGATCGGGTTAACTAACGCCGGTTAATGCATATAACCGGTCCGTTTCAACCCAGCCGGGTTTCTCAAAAACCCGGTTAAACGGTGGTAAACCCGTTTCTCAAACGCGGTTAACCCGTTTTTAAATTAAAATTCAAAAAAAATTTATTTAAAAAAAAAAACGTGTGTTATGTGTGTTTTTTAATGTATTTGGATTGATATAAAATTTGTTGTTTGTGTATTTTTAATGTTGGAACTTGTGGAAATCAAATTATTACTTTATATATATTTATGTACGTAGGAAAATGAAAAAAAATACAAGAGATTAAGAAAATTATTGAAACCAGTTAACCCGATGGTTGAACCAGTTAACCAGGGACCCGGTCACCACACCGGGTCAACTAAAAATCTGGGTTTTAAAACACGTGTAAATAAATAGTTTTACACCGAGTTTGGTATAAGATTTGTTGTCCTTCCATTGAAGTGACATGGTATTTCTATAAGATTTAATGTTTCCGGTATAAATCATCTTAATATTATCATTGTTATCTTTATTGTTTGATAAAAAAAATTAAGATGACATTTAGATGGTTACCTTTACGTAATAACGAGTGAATAAGGTTTTTTATTTTATTAATATTTTCACATTTTGTCATCGTTAAATGATCATTTAATAATCTCATAAACAATCAAACATTTCCATATTTATGAACCGATACCAACTAACTAGTTTACAGTATCAGTCAAGACTTCCATCTTTTATTTCATATTCTCTTCGGTAAGAGGGGCCACAACAAATCACGATACTATGCTCAAAATCTAAAAGTTTTAGCTGCCCTGCCCCAACTGTCTATAGTATCATTTGAACAGATAATATATCAGTTGAGAAACTCTTATCTATGTCCAAAAAATGAATTATTTTGTTCAAAATAACTAAGCTCAAATAACACCTTGTAACCATCAGGTTAAATTTTTCGACGTACGCATATGTAACATTTCCTTCTAGCTGGTATAACTTAAAAATGATTATGTTTATGTATGTTCTATTTTAGGTGTTATGTATGAACGATTGACATTGTAGTATTAGTATAAGTGTAGGCTTCTTAATTATCAAGTGTAAGAAGGATTAACACCAAATCATGATATATAAATAAAGAGATTTGACAAGTGGCAAATCTTTTTTGTTTTTTTTATATAATTTATGAAGTAGAGTAGGAACAAAGAAAAAGGAGGCAACATATATTTTCAGAATTATAAATATTAATTAATAACTATTATTTATAATTACAAGTCAACTCAAATCATTAAAACATATCACATGATAATAATTTCAAGATTTTCATATATCTACATAAATGTTTCAAAATCCCAACGAGTCCTTTCTTATCTCATAATTGTATCATTTCAATAGAATTAATTACGATATATATATATATATATATATATATATATATATATATATATATATATATATATATATATATATAGGGGAGAGATCATGCGAGAACATAATATGTTTAAAGAAACAAATGAATTGTTTTTAGCCACATATTTTGGTAAATCAATTAATATTATATTGAATGACATTGAAGTAATTAATGGTGACTGAAATCTACTTTCCACCAAGGATAAAATCTTTTAGGGGTAAAATTGGTAGAAACACAAATTATAATATAATATAATATAATAATGTTTTAACTATAATATAATATATGAAAAATTATATTATATATTATATTATATCACATAGTTGTATCAAAAATTATATTATAATATATCACAAATAACATAATTGATATTGTAATCATGTGTGAATAACATTTGTACAAAATTACATATGATTTTACATTAACATTTGTATAAAATCATATATGACACTGAAATCATATGTGATTTTGTTAACATATTTGGCATTGTAATCATGTGTGAATTCATTTGTATAAAATCATATATGATTTTACATTTACATTTGTACAAAATCACATATGATTTTACATTTATGTTTGTACAAAATCATATATAAGACTGAAATCATGTGATTTTGTTGACATACTTGACATTGTAATCATGTGTGAATTTATTTGTATAAAATCATATATGATTTTATATTTACATTTGTACAAAATCACATATGATTTTCCATTAACATTTGTACAAAATCATATACGATACTGAAATCATATGTGATTTTGTTAACATACTTGACATTGTAATCATTGTGAATTCATTTGTATAAAATCATATATGATTTTATATTTACATTTATACAAAATTACATATGATTTTACATTAACATTTATACAAAATTATATATGATACTGAAATCGTATATGATTTTGTTGATGTAATTGACATTGTAATAAAACTTTTTAAACATATTACCTTCAATTTTTAGAAATAATAAACTTTTTCAATTTTTAAAATTTAAAAATAATAATTTTTCTTTAAAGATATTTCATATATCAATTTTTTAAAATAATAAACTTTCAATATTCTAAAATCATATATGATACTGAGTTTGGTTTTCTTTTGATCTTATATTTATTTAAACATATTTCATATTTATCTTGATCTTATATTTAATTAAATATATTTAATATTTAAATTGTTTAGAAGTAATCAAAATTATACATTGTACAATTTGATGGAAAATGGTGAATAGTAAGATTCCATAAAGTAACATTGGACCATATTACCCTTAAAAGTAAATAGATTAATAATTAAATATTTTATTGATTTCTTAAATCATATATGTGGTTAAAATGAGGTTCCTTTGTTTCTTTAAAAAACAAAAGTTCTCGTTTGAACCTTCCTCTCTCTCTCTCTCTATATATATATATATATTACAAATAATACAATATCAATTAATTAAGATATTTGTAAAAATAATGAAGGTTCATTTATGATGATATGAATATTTATGGAAGATAATTACCGTTCATTAACTATGATCAACACTTTATATTGAGAAACAATCAAGATGGTTTTGAAACCACATATTCATTAGATTAGATAACGGTTGAGATTGATTTATATGGTTTGTAATAAACCACCTGTACATATAGGGTTGAATTCAAACGAGAACAACAACAAAATTAGCGAAAAAAGTATATTCATGGATGAATTAGGGGAAAGAGTCTTCACCTTACTTTCAAGTGTCAATCATTTTTATTGAACTTTCTTTCAGAGAAAGACGAGAGCGACTAAATCACATGTGTGATCTTACACTATGATTACATGCAAAAACACACGTGATTCCAACGATTTATCACCCGTGATTTCAGTGCAAGATCACATGTGATTCCATGAGACTTTGGATGTGTTTAAGTCGCGGGCCAAGTCGCCCGATACCCTTGTATTGACTCCATAATGAGATGTGATTTGAGTGCAAAACAACACGTGGTTTGTCGTTCTCATGTTTTCTTATTTTGACATTGTTTTCATATGAACCCCCTCATATGTATAATAGTTTTGTTTCAATAGAAGTTCCAAATTTCATAGGAGCACCCTGCATTCCATTGATCATGAGGACGTACAAATTGATCTGTGATTGTGCGTGTTGCTGTTTCTAAAGGAGGCATGTATGTCATTCGACCATCTACATTTGCATCTACACTAGTCAAAGTCCATTTTGGTAACATTTGTTAATATTTTTTCGATAAGGTTTGCTAATACTAGTTAACTTAAGTTAAGGTGCATTAATATTCATTGTTTTTCATTAAGGTTTGTTGGTATAAGTTAATGTTAATTGTTTTCCAACGTTTACATATTAAGATATGTTCAGGTTTTCATGTTAAAACATGTTAAGGTTGTGAGGTATGAAACTACGTTTGTGTATTTTCAAATATGTTATGATATATTAATGTATGTTAAGTTATGAATATAGCATGTCAACTTTATGCTAACATTCTAATGTTAAGTATGTTAAGGCATTTCAATGGTGTTAAGGTTTTTTAAGCTCTTTCTTCATACATCATTGTCACCCAACTTTAGATTTAGTACAAAAATGGTGCGACACCGAATCTGCAGATTGAGTTCATCCAAGGCCTATGTATGTGTTCCTACGGAATTTTGAAATCCTACAAATAACTCATATTCAAATTTAACTTCTTTTATAATCGTAAAGTTAGTTAGGATGAATGATATACGAGGTGTTTGGTTCACAAAATGGACTATGGTGGCATTGCAATCCATCAAAAGAATTTGACTTGAAGAAATTGGAATGAAATTAGGTGGAATTTGACTATGCGTTTGTGACAGGAATTTAAATGGAATCTTGCAAAAGGATAGAAATATGCATACGTCGGGGGTGGGGGTGATGGTTGTGACGACGACACTAATGATGTGTTGGTGATGATAGGGGTGATGGCCGTGGTGGAATGATAATATTAATTGATGGTGGTTGTGGTGGCAACAACGACCGACAACAACGACGACGATGGTGGCGGTGAATATGTTGCCGACGAGAGCGGGGCGGGCAAGGAGGGGGTGGTGGTTAAATTGGATTCAAAGGTTATTTTTATCTTTCTAAAACAAAATTATAAATTATGTTAACTTTTTTTTGGAAAGGGTATCCTAAGCATTTGCCTAGACTAATCCCTAACAATTTTAAGACTGTTAAAACATGCAGCCCTGAGATAATATCCCAGTGGCCACAAGTTGTTTGCGCCTGGATTCGAACATGGAATAGATGAGTTACAAGCGTTAACCAGTACGCCACAAGCCTTGTGGTTAATTATGTTAACTTTTGTCACCAAAGGAGTTCAAATCTTTCACATATGTTAAGAAATGATCAAGTCCTTCAACCGTAAAATTTAGTATAATCCAATCAATTCATTCGACAAACGAAACATCATTAAGAAATTTGATAAAAGAAACCTGTCTTTTTAATTCCATCAAATTACTGTAAGTCCTACAAATCAAAGATCCACTAGTTTACCATTTTGTATTTTTTAGGTTTTTCGCTTTGAACCTAATTTTTGGTGATCATCTTTGATTACAAGTGAAATATGAGAGAAAAACTATGAGCAACAAAATTAATGTTATTAATATCCTTTAATGTTATTGAGGTTAAAAAAAAGGCAAATTTTGAATTAAAAACTTTTTTTCAAAAAGAAATGTTGTGTTATTTTCTAATAACTAATCTAACAAATTTATGTACTTGCTATTTAAATACTTAAAAATACCCTTTAATTAGATAAAACTTAAAACCTTGTAACACACAATCAATCTTACTAATATTTCCTAATATATATTGATAAACAAGTGTATTATAAAATATAGAAATATATGATTTAAGAAAAAACATTATTTTTTGCATTTTTTGGGGAAAAATGTTGTAATATTTATTTTGAACCATAAGAAAAAAACAGAATAAAAATGATTTTTTATATATTATGATGACTATGAAGAAAAACTAAAAACAAGTAATAATTATATATTAATTTTCTATTTCTATTAAAATTATTGATGAATAAATTTTAAATAAAATATAGAAATAAAATAGAATATATAAAACGTGTTTAAATATTTGTACGGGAGAAAGAAAATAAAGTACAAGCTGGCATAGCATGAAGGTAAAAGACAAGATATAATATTTTATAACATTTTCATCAACAATCATTAAATAAAGATAAAAAAAAGGCAAAGAGGAGGGGAGTTGTTGATTTTGTCCCTCCATCCCTCTACAAATACACCACGTGTCATTCTCACCTCTCAAACAACAATGTTTTGGATCTCCTTATTTACAAAGTAAAACTCCCTAATGTTTATGGGGCAGACTAATAACTTCCTTGTTAATAGCATCTCTATAAAAGTGAATTCATGATAGTAAAAGATCGTATAAGTTCATACTATGGACATGAAGTCTCCAAAGTGACGGTATAAGTGTACGCCGACACAATGATTGCTTACAAGTAATAAAATGGTATAGTACCAAGATCGTATCCACAGGGATTGGACTTCAAAATTTCGAGTAGTAAGTTGAGAATACAACGATTTCTCTTAGAGAAGGAAAATATATTTGAGTTTGATGATTTTAACAACGAAATCTAAATAAGCAACTAAAAATGGGTATGGGTGTAAATTTTCCTTAAGGCATTTTGTGGAAACAAATAATTAAATACTTTGTAAATCACTAGAGTGGTTTATAAATACTCCAATCTCTCGAAAGTGAATAAGTATAAATCATGCTTTACAAAGTACTTATGAAGTTTCCATAATTACTGCTTAATAAGCTTAACGATTTAGCTAAGTTTGATATGTAAAATCAAGTTCGATTAGTATAAAGTATTATACCCAAATCAAGTTCGATTAGTATAAAGACACTCTTAAATCTTTGTGCATCACTTAAGCCGTATTTCGAACCCGCCCCTCTCGAGGTCTAAGGTCTAATATCAATACTTCAAAGTGACCAGCTTATCCGCATTGAGTTATGTCCCGACTCAAGTGATCAAACTTAAGAATTAGCAATCATGGCAACACCCAAGTGTTGCCAACTAGCCTTAAGTTTGATTCACACCCACACCCAATGAGGTGATTAGCTCATACTAGAAATAAAAGACATAATAAATAAATACTTGAAAAGAAATTGCATTAATTAAAAAGCAACAACTTGTCCACTGGGGACAGTTCTTTGAACAGAATGTAAAGTTACAGAAATGTAAATGACATAAGTTAAATGCATAAAAGTAAATTACAGAAATTAAATGCAGAAAGTAGTCTTCCACCAAAGATGAACTTTGGTGGAGATGAGAAAGATAGATCATGGCGTGTCTTCATTTGCATCCCAAAGCCTCTTTATATAGTCCTCTCTCTTTAATAAAGAAATAATATAGTACAAATAGTGTTCACTATTTGGCCCATACCTCCATAATTTCGATCATGTTGAAATCTGCCAAACATTGCTTGTAAGGACAAACAAATAGTGAATTAAAGTACTTGTGAACAGCAGTAAGTGCCCACTATAGGCATATTAGTGCCCACAAAGCCCAGTGACGACCTCTTTTTGCATAAAAATCACTTCTTGAGTATTTATCATCTCTTACAAGCGAAATAGACAAAATAAAGGGATAGAAGCAAAATGGGTATAAAAATGATATAAAAAAAACCCTAGAAAAGAGTAATTAATAACTCTCATAAATGAGAGTTATCAATTCACCTCATATATGTTAATGTTAAAAGTCACTTTTTACATTTTCCAAAGCTATAAAAATACAATAAATTCTGTGCACACCCTATTAAAAGGGTGCCATTAGCACTCCCCATTTTTATTCTTCCCTAATGTATATTCTTATTATATAAGATGATAGGCGTGATCATGGTTATGGTAATCGGGTTAAAGACATTTCATTCAAATTAATGTTTGTGGTTTGGAAAATCTTAATTTGATTCAAACCAAATCGTACTGTAATCTAACCTAATTCAATCTGTATCAGTTGATTGAGTTGATATTTTGGTACATCAACACATTTTTCTAATATTGAATATGTTGTTTTCTCTAGCCTACTTATAATTTCTTTTTTATCATTAACCATTTGATACACCTTATCCATATTTGTTAAATCTTAAACATATCACATTTAATTAATTTTCTCAATTTGCATACGCACGCACGCACACACACACACAAAGACACAAACACATACACACACACACACACACATATATATATATATATATGATCACGAATACTGAACATAATACAAATGAGTTATATAGGGATGAAGAATAGATTGAAAATATATGTATATGAAGAAGATACGTAACAATGTAATTGTCTAATGTATATATTAGTAGAGACTCAACAAGCATATTAAATCTAAGAGAAATATGGATATCGGGTTGATCAAGTTGATCGAGTTGGGTTAGGTTCAAATTAAAATAACACAATATCAACCCAATACATACGGTTTGTAGATTTTATAACTCGATTAGACATCGAGTTGCTTTAAGTTGAGTTATTTCATGTCGGGTTGAGTTGGGTTGATCGGGTGGATCGGATTTTTAAACACCCCTACAAGATGAGTTAATTTTTTTAAATAAAAAATCATTGAAATATAAGCATTATATGAAATTACCTCCAATCCGGTTTCATTCCACCAAATTTAGCCACTATGGCTAAAAAAATTGATTGAAACATTTTTGTATTGAAATTTGTTTCCATCGATTTTTCATAAAAAAGTTTGACATTAAAAATAAACAAAAGTGTTGAACTTTGAGTGTCTTATTTTTATTTTTGTTTGGTCGAAATAAAACAAAAAAAAAAAAAAAAAAAAAACATTGGAGGGAGGTGTGACAACGAGGGGGAAGGCAACAAGGGTTGGAGTGATTTCGAGTGATCATTAACATTTTGGATGATTGTTAAAACATATAAACCGCAAAAACTATCCACATCATATTAAATAATACGATTTTGAAGTCTTGTGGTATATATGGTTAGTTATTTTAATTTTGTGAAACCATACAAATGGTGTAAGCAGTAGCAGATTCAAGATTTTTGTCCATCGGGTTTTCATTAAGATAGGTTAAAGACGCGTAAAATCACCCGACGTGTCTCGGGAAAATTTTAAAGTTTTTAGTTGATTTCAAGAGATTTTGTTATTGTTTTTGTCGATTTTGAAGTATTTTTTTAGTGTTTGTTGATTTCGAAATATTTTTTTGGGTTTTTATTGATTTCAAGAGACTTTTTATTGTTTCTGTCAATCGCCGGCAAGATAAGGTCCCTTGAAATTTTTTACTGGAGGGAATTAAGGCTAAATACAATATTTTTGATATTTTTTAGCCTATATAATTTTTTTTAACGTTTTACTGGGGGGATGGGACCCCCCTTTTTTTGCAACTGGATCCTCCCTGGGTGTGAGGTTTTGAATGTTCGAATACACAAGCCTTACATATAGCGAATATTAACTATATTCATCCATGATTCCAAACAAAGCAGGATAAGATGTGTGCTTTGAAATTTTACCTTTAATGGTGTCACACCCCGAAAAAGAGGGTTGTGACTACTAACCCTAACAATAGAAATCTTCCAAATCAATCTTAAATCAACCCAATAACTCTACAACGGAAGTAAAAGTGAAGGTACAATCCACCTTACAAACTATTGTAAATAATAAAACTTCAACTCTTAAAATAAACATAGTGGCTTTGGTCGACCTCTCAAAACTCTCCCTTCGAGCATCCGCTATGGCACACCTTGGGAGATGCATACTAAGAATGTCAGCTTATACCCAGTGAGTTCACGGTTTTCTTTACATGGTTAACGAAAATAAGTAAACTGAAAACATGCTTTAAACTATAGTGAGGTATGCAATAAAAAAACATACAACATAAAACATGTACTTTATCATAAACGTATCTATTATGCCAAGCGTATAGGTGCTATCTCACCAAGCTATTGGCCTACACAAAGGCTAGGGGTGTATGAGGGTTGGACTGGACGGTTTTTGACATATTTACAATCCAACCCAATTAAACCCAACCCAACCCAACCCAACCCATTCAAAAGTATAAACCAACCCAACCCAATCCTTGCTGGTTAAGGCGAGTTGGTTTTGGTTGACAAGTTAGTACTACACAAAAACTTCTATTAATTCTCTTAAGGATAGTCATTTCCACAATAATTTACAAACACATCTAGATTTTTTTTTGAAAAGTGATCCCTAACGTTTGAGGTTCTACCTCCCCTTTTTTTAGACGTGTTTGGTTATCATTGTTTCCGATATTTGGGGACTTAGGAGTATTTTCCATTGCTCCTATACATAGAAAATTCGATAAAAAAATACAAAATTACTACCTACAAGAAACATTTGACGTTTCTTTACGCAATAAAAACTCCTAAGAGCATCTATGCAATGAAAACAAAAATTTATGGTTCCAACATCTAGTTTGAAACATACTTCATATGTTCATTAGTTCATGTATATTCATACTTCTAGTTTGAAATTTATATTTTGAAACATACTTCTTATGTTCATTTATGCAATGAAAACAAATATTTATATAAAGAAAGAAAGCAACTTCTAAACGTTTACAGCTCCAACTTCCAATAGCATCTATGAAAGAGAGAATCATATACTAAAGTGCATATCGATTATTGACATCATACAGCAATGCTCGATCTAGTCGTTTCAGTGCACTAGTGTTAAGGGAATAAAGGGTGTGTGTGTGTGTGGGGGGGGGGGGGGGGGATGGAATTGAGGTGTATCGATCGACTACTAGATTGATCATAGAGCGCCCGACCTAGTTGGATTAATTTTGGACTTGACATAGTTGATTGATTTTGGGATTTCAGCCGTAAATTATAATGACTGAAAATATTATATATATATATATATAATTTTATCGAAATATTATACATTAGAGGCGGGTTGGCGGTTTGGTTTGGGTTGGCTTGAGTTACACTAGCCCAATATCAACCCTCCTAATTAACGGTTTGATTGGGTTTAATTGGGTTGGGCGGACGGGTTTTTTGTAACACCCGGAATTTTTAGTCAAGAATTAAGAAACCTTGCATCCTAATATTATGGTCTTCAGTATTTAGACGAAGTGTTTCATTGGTATAATATTCGGTGACATTGAAATCGGAGGAAAACGAACGAACAAACGAAGCAAAACCACCCTCGGAACACCCCGGCTAGGCTGCCAGGCGAGACTGCCATGGCAGCATCGCCAGGGCACACTAGCATGGAGTTTTGAAATCAGATGTTGAATTTAAGTTACGGTACAAAGCGGGCTAGAGTGCCGGCTAGACTGACATGGCACAATTGCGGGCAGTATCGCCCGTGTCCAATTTTGGGTCCCAATTGTGCATGCTACGATACAAGGCTGGCTAGAGTGCCGGCTAGACTTCCATGGCACTATCGCAGTGGCAGTATAGCCCGTTTTGTCCAGAAATCCATTATTATGTGATTTTCAGCCTTGTATCCCATTTATCAGATTTCAAAACTAAGTAGTGGAAGGAAGAGCATTCAAGGCGATTTTAGGGTTCATAACACCTTCACCTACCTCTTCAAACTCATTTATTGCTCCTTTCAAGTTGAAGATTTAAGTGTGGTTCAAGTGTTTAAAGCTTCAAGTGGTGGTGTTCTGACTCCTCTCATCTAGCTTCATCTTTTTCATTCTCTTAGGAGATTTTCTAGGATTTTCCTAACCCTAGCTATGTGAGTTCAAATCCAAACCCCTTTACCTCAAATACATGTTATAAATGTTGTGTATTGTTGATTTTAAACTAATATCGTCAAGGGTTTATGTATTTGGTTGAGTTTGGAGATTTTATGTCAAAATGAGGTATTTTGGGTATTTTGAGTTAGATGATGAAATAAGCATCATAGTTGGTTTAAAATACTTGGGAAAGTTGTATGTTGAGATAAACTTTGATTTTCTAAACAAAATGATTTGATCTAACTTTCGGTGAAATGTGCATTTCAAAGAGGAATGATTAAATAAAAGTTTTCGATGTTTGGAAAACTATAAATACGTCTCGTTTGACGTATTTGGAGAGTAGACTAGTATGTAATGGATCCATAGGCATTTAGTCGGTTTTAAGTCGGGATTGTTGTCCTTTTTTTGATTTCGTTAGTAGTCATCGAGGGCCTTACACTTAGGTGTATTAGTCGGTTGTTACCGATTGCCATTGACTATGTTGGGTGCATCGAGAGGTCATCGAGGGTCTTACACTTGAGTGTGTTAACTGGGAGTTGCCGGTTGCCATTGACCTATTGCACAGGCTTAGTAGGAGTCATCGAGGGCCTTACACTTTGGTGTTTTAACTGGGGTTTCCGGTTGCCATTGATTTCTATAAATAGCTTGAACATTGAGTAGTGACCTACAATTGTATCTGTCACTAAAGATGGAATATCGCTTCTCTCCCGGTTGTTTTAAAAGATCCTTGCTCACCTAGAGTAAGCTTTCGTGTAGAGTTAAATGGGATAAACTGAATTGTATTCTTTGTTTAAATATTTTATTGATTTACCCATTTAACTGTTTGTTCTCACTAGGCGTAAGCCTAACACTTGATTTGAAATGTGGTTTAGCAGGTGATCGGGATGGAGGGGCTCCCTAGAAGGGAGTGGAGTGTAGTGCCGGTGGAGGCACCTTTTTGAGGAATGTACTTAGAGTGTACATGGTTGGAGATATTAGTTCAATTATTTTGAGGTTGCTAGTAACACCCGAGTGTAATCTATATTCCGAATTGTATAGATTAATAGGTTGTTATTTTAGTATCCATGATTAGATGTAAACTCCCATAATCTATCCCCTTTTGTGGGTGATTTTATATATTCCGCGTTTTATTATTTGGTTTTAAATTACTCTAAATTTTTGGGTGTTACAAGTTGGTATCAGCGCTCTAGTTTAAGTGAACTAGGTGTGAATGTAAGATACCTAGACTTAAGCTGAGACTTTAAATATTGATTGTGAGATATGGGTAGACACTCTTGAGATAGGAGAGTTTTAGAGTCGACGGATATGCGTTAATCATGAAATGTGACTTTGGTAATAGGAATTCTTATGCATATGATATGTCCAAGATATCACGTAGCTAATGCTATTTTGGGTACATTGTATTCTAAGCATGCTTATTTTACTATTGTTACAATGATTGGTGAATGTGTTATACGTATTTATGTTAGCCTTGTCTTACTCTTACTCTACCATCTTGACAGACTAAGATGGTGAATACACGTACTAGATCGCGGAATGAAGCTGAAGGCGCGACTAACAGTGTTACGAACCAAGAACCAGTAACGGCAGTGGAGGAGGTTACTCAACTACCTTCGGTTATTCCTCCTCTCACCAATAGAGGCCCAACCAGATTAACTACTATTCCACCGCTTAACCTCAACGCGGGAGGTTCTCTAATGGTAGAGGTGGGTTCTCAAGATGAACTGCAAATCCGGTTGTTGCAGGCGGTGAATACCCTCATGTCGCAGCAGCATGAATCAGTTCTCAAAATGTTCAAGGAAAGAGATGCCAATTACCGAAGGCATGAAGTGACCGCAGAGAACCAAGTGGGAGGTTCTGGAAGGAATGGAGCCGTGCACATTACTAAAGAGACGCCTGCGACAGAAGTAAGAAGGACGGGTAAGGGTTGTTCTTACAAAACCTTCTTATGCTCCAAACCACCCGAGTTCTCCGGGACAACTAACCCTGTAGTTTGCATGGATTGGCTACAAGAAATTGAGCAAGTGTTTGGTTCGAGTGAATGTGAAGAAAATCAGAAGGTGAAGTTTTCTTCCCAAATGTTGAGAGGCTCGGCCTTAAGGTGGTGGAACGTCACCACCAAAACTCTTGGCCCCGTCATTGTCTCAATGCTTACTTGGGAAATGTTTAAAGCAAAACTCTTGGAGGAGTATTGTAACGAAAGAGCCATTGATCGCATCGTGGATGAGTTCCGAGCCCTAAAGAAGGGGGATAAGACCGTGAGGGAATATACGGAACTATTTGTGGAGAAGCTGAGTTTGGTGGAGCACGCAGCTCCCACAGAGAAGGAAAGGATGAAGGCGTATATCAAAGAATTGCCATCTGGCATGATGGCAATGGTCCAAACGGCGCGGACCTCTACTCTAAAAGAGGCTATAGACCAAGCACAAATGGTGGAGGATACCTACGAGTTAGGTAAAGAAGAGAAGAAGATAGTTGGAGAGAAGAGGAAGTGGGAGGGAAACTCTATGCCTTCCAAGAAGTCGAACTACAACAACAACCACAATCGTAGAGACGATAATAGAAGGGAACCTAGTTGGTGCCCCAAATGCCGTAGCAAGCACTTCGGGACATGCAACACAGTCTCCGATGGTTGCTACAAGTGTGGTAAGAGCGGACACCTCGCTCGGGAATGCTCAGTCAAAGGAATCATCTGCTTTGAATGCAAGGAACCGGGGCACTTCAAAAGGGATTGCCCGAAGTGGAAAACGGGAGGATACTCAGGGAAGAAGGAGGATCCCCCTAAAGCTAAAGGGAGAGCCTTCAAGATGACTGCGGAGGAGGCTAAGGCCGCCGCGGACGTTGTATCGGGTACGTTCCTTGTTAACTCCGTTCCCGCTCATGTACTTTTTGATTCCGGTGCTACTCTTTCTTTTGTGTCTTCTGCCTTCTACCCAAAACTTCATACACCTTTTAGCACTTTAGAAGATGCTTACGTGGTTGAAATAGCCGATGGTAAGCAAGTTGTAGTCCGTGATGTCCTCAAAGATTGTAAGTTAGAGATCGAAGGAAATAAGTTTGGGGTAAATCTCATGCCTATGGCAATAGGAGGATTTGATGTGATAATAGGAATGGATTGGTTGGCCGAGAACCATGCCGAAATTGTGTGCTCAAAGAAATTGATTCGGATTCCGCTATCGGATGGCGGTATTCTGGTGGTGTACGGGGAAAGAAGGAAGGTTGAAATAGTGTTATTGACTTTAACAAAGGTGCACAAGTGCTTAACCAAGGGATGTCCTTCATTTTTAGCATATGTTCTAGATGCTAAGTTGCAAAAGAAAAAGCTTGAAGATGTTCGTATTGTTAGGGAATTTTCGGATGTCTTTCCCGAAGACTTGCCCGGTTTGCCACCCGACAGGCAAGTAGAGTTTCGAATTGACCTTGTACCGGGAGCTGCTCCAATAGCTAGAGAACCTTACCGATTGGCACCGTCAGAGATGCAAGAGATGATGTCACAACTACAAGACCTCTTACAGAAAGGCTTTGTGAAGCCAAGCTCATCGCCATGGGGAGCACCAGTTTTGTTTGTAAAGAAGAAAGATGGCACAATGAGGATGTGCATTGACTATAGGGAATTAAATAAGGCGACCGTGAAGAATAATTACCCACTCCCAAGAATTGATGATCTCTTTGATCAACTTCAAGGGGCAGGTTGTTTCTCGAAAATTGATCTTCGTTCGGGTTATCACCAAGTGAAGGTGAGAGAAGAGGACGTAGCAAAGACGGCTTTTAGGACGCGGTATGGTCACTACGAATTTCTTGTAATGCCATTTGGTTTGACAAATGCACCGGCGGTATTTATGGACTTGATGAACCGAGTATGTAGGCCTTTCCTTGACAAGCCGGTAAATGTATTCATTGACGACATACTCGTGTATTCTAAAAATGAGTCCGATCACGAACAACACCTCCGGAAAGTTCTTGAAGTTTTAAGAGGAGAGAAGTTGTACGCCAAATTCTCCAAGTGTGATTTTTGGTTGAAGGAAGTCCAATTCTTGGGTTATGTTGTCACTCAAGCCGGAGTGAAAGTAGACCCCTCTAAGATTGAAGCAATGATGAATTGGGAACCTCCAAAGAATCCGTCGGAGATTCGAAGCTTTTTGGGATTAGCGGGATATTATAGGAGATTTATTCAAGATTTCTCCAAGGTTGCTTCTTCTTTGATGGCTTTGACAAGGAAAAATGTGAAATTTGTATGGACCGAAAAACAAGAGCAACCTTTTCGGGTTCTTCAAAAGAAGTTATGTGAAGCTCCGATCCTTTCTTTACTGGAAGGGTTCGAAGACTTTGTGGTGTATAGTGATGCGTCGAAAATGGGTTTAGGTTGTGTGTTGATGCAAAGAAGCAAGGTGATTGCCTATGCATCAAGGCAACTTAAAGAGCACGAGAAAAATTACCCTACCCACGACTTAGAGCTAGCGGCAGTAGTGTTTGCCTTGAAGTTGTGGCGGCAATATCTCTATGGTACCAAATGCACTCTCTACACCGACCACAAGAGTTTAAAGTATGTCTTTGATCAAAAGAATTGAATATGAGGCAACGACGATGGGTCGAATTACTAAAGGATTATGATTGCGAGTTACTTTACCATCTGAGTAAAGCCAATGTAGTAGCAGATGCTTTGAGCCGGAAAGAATACGGTAGTGGAACGCGTGCCGTGCTTACACGGATTGATGTGTCGTCTAGTTTGATTGACCGAATCAAGGTATCCCAAGCGGAAGCACTTTTGAAAGAAAACCTCAAAAATGAGGTGATGGTGAAGCAACACCTACTATTGACGGAAGACGGTCGTGGTTTGAAATTATTTCAAGGTCGCATTTGGGTGCCTAAAATTGGGGGCAACCGTGAGTTACTTTTAGAGGAAGCGCACAAGTCAAAATAGTTCATTCATCCGGGTAGCACCAAAATGTATAGAGACTTGAAGTTGACTTACTGGTGGCCCGTTATGAAGTTGGACGTGGCCAATTATGTAGAAAGGTGTGTCACGTGTTTGCAAGTGAAAGCGGAACATAAAAAACCGTATGGAAGTCTCTAATCGTTGGAAATACTGGAATGAAAGTGGGAGCACCTTACCATGGACTTCGTGACTAAGTTGCCCAAGACCGTAAGAGGGCATGATACCATATGGGTAGTGGTGGATCGTTTAACGAAAAGTGCTCATTTCTTGCCTATGCGTGAGGTCGGTTCCGTTGATAAACTTGCAAAGTTGTATGTGGATGAAACCGTCTCAAGGCATGGTGTGCCTTTGACTATCGTATCGGATCGGGACAGTCGGTTCACTTCGAATTTTTGGGAAGGGTTACAAAAGGGTTTGGGCACGAAGATATATTTAAGTACTGCGTATCACCCTCAAACCGACGGTCAAAGCGAGAGGACCATTCAGACTCTAGAGGATATGCTTAGATCTTGTGTCATTGATTTTGATGGAAGTTGGGACTCGCATCTACCACTCGTAGAGTTTGCCTACAACAATAGTTACCATTCTAGCATTGGAATGGCACCATTTGAAACCTTGTATGGTCGGAAATGTAGAACACCGGTGTGTTGGTTGGAAGCGGGTGAGAAACAATTTGCCGGTCCCGAGATTGTCCAAGAGACGGCCGACAAAGTGAAGTGTATTCGCGAGCGGCTAAAGGCGGCTCAAGACCGTCAAAAGAGTTATGCCGATAAGAAGAGGAGACCCATGGAATTCCAAGTAGGGGAGCGTGTGATGCTAAAAGTATCCCCTTGGAAGGGTATTATAAGATTTGGGAAGCGTGGGAAGCTTATCCCTCGTTTCCTTGGACCGTTCAAGATTTTAGAAAAAGTGGGGCGACAAGCGTATAAGTTGGAGTTACCACCCGAATTGGCCGACATACATCCTAAGTTCCACATTTGTTATGTAAGGAAGTGTATGGCAGAAGAAGAGAGTGTCATACCTCTCACGGAGATTCGTGTTGACAATAATCGTTGTGTGGAAGAACCAGAAGCAATTTTGGAAAGAAAGTAACAAAGGCTTCGTCATAAGTAAATTGTTATGATTAAAGTCCAATGGAAGCACCATAGAGGGTCAAACGTGACGTGGGAAGCAGAAGAGGATATGAAGAGAAGATATCCCAACTTATTTAGTTAGCTTGTTAAAATTTCGAGGACGAAATTAAATTCAAGGGTGGGAGGATTGTAACACCCGGAATTTTTATTCAAGAATTAAGAAACCTTGCATCCTAATATTACGGTCTTTAGTATTTAGACGAAGTGTTTCATTGGTATAATATTCAGTGACATTGAAAATGGAGGAAAACGAACGAACAAACGAAGCAAAACCACCCTCGGAACACCCCGGCTAGGCTGCCAGGCGAGACTGCCATGGCAGCATCGCCAGGGCACACTAGCATGGAGTTTTGAAATCAGATGTTGAATTTGAGTTACGCTACATAACGGGCTAGAGTGCCGGCTAGACTGACGTGGCACAATCGCGGGCAGTATCGCCCGTGTCCAATTTTGGGTCCCAATTGTGCATGCTATGGTACAAGGCGGGCTAGAGTGCCGGCTAGACTGCCATGGCACTATCGCAGTGACAGTATAGCCCGTTTTGTCCAGAAATCCATTACTATGCGATTTTCAGCCTTGTATCCCATTTATCAGATTTCAAAACTCAGTATTGGAAGGAAGAGCATTCAAGGCGATTTTAGTGTTCATACACCTTCACCTACCTCTTCCAAACTCATTTATTGCTCCTTTCAAGTTGAAGATTTAAGTGTGGTTCAAGTGTTTAAAGCTTCAAGTGGTGGTGTTCTGACTCCTCTCATCTAGCTTCATCTTTTTCATTCTCTTAGGAGATTTTCTAGGATTTTCCTAACCCTAGCTATGTGAGTTCAAATCCAAACCCCTTTACCTCAAATACATGTTATAAATGTTGTGTATTGTTGATTTTAAACTAATATTGTCAAAGGTTTATGTATTTGGTTGAGATTTGGAGATTTTAGGTCAAAATGAGGTATTTTGGGTATTTTGAGTTAGATGATGAAATAAACATCATAGTTGGTTTAAAATACTTGGGAAAGTTTTATGTTGAGATAAACTTTGATTTTCGAAACAAAATGATTTGACCTAACTTTCGGTGAAATGTGCATTTCAAAGAGGAATGATTAAATAAAAGTTTTCGGTGTTTGGAAAACTATAAATACGTCTCGTTTGACGTATTTGGAGAGTAGACTAGTATGTAATGGATCCATAGGCATTTAGTCGGTTTTAAGCCGGGATTGTTGTCCTTTTTTTTATTTCGTTAGTAGTCATCGAGGGCCTTACACTTAGGTGTATTAGTCGGTTGTTACCGATTGCCATTGACTATGTTGGGTGCATCAGGTGGTCATCGAGGGTCTTACACTTGAGTGTGTTAACTGGGAGTTGCCGGTTGCCATTGACCTATTGCACGGGCTTAGTAGGAGTCATCGAGGGCCTTACACTTTTGTGTATTAACTGGGGTTACCGGTTGCCATTGACTTCTATAAATAGCTTGAACATTGAGTAGTGACCTACAATTGTATCTGTCACTAAAGATGGAATATCGGGTCTCTCCCGGTTGTTTTAAAAGATCCTTGTTCACCTAGAGTAAGCTTTCGTGTAGAGTTAAATGGGATAAACTGAACTGTATTCTTTGTTTAAATATTTTACTGATTTACCCATTTAACTGTTTGTTCTCACTAGGCGTAAGCCTAACACTTGATTTGAAATGTGGTTTAGCAGGTGATCGGGATGGAGGGGCTCCCTAGAAGGGAGTGGAGTGTAGTGCCGGTGGAGGCACCTTTTTGAGGAATGTACTTAGAGTGTACATGGTTGGAGATATCAGTTCAATTATTTTGAGGTTGCTACTAACACCCGAATGTAATCTATATTCCGAATTGTATATAGATTAATAGGTTGTTATTTTAGTATCCATGATTAGATGTAAACTCCCATACTCTTTCCCCTTTTGTGGGTGATTTATATATTCCGCGTTTTATTATTCGGTTTTAAATTGCTCTAAATTTTAGGGTGTTACATTTTTTGTACACCCCTAACAAAGGTTGTCACATTTATATGGGGCCATCTCCCCAAACAACAACCAAAATAATATTGGTAATAAACTATATAGTCCGTCAAAAATCCGACACATATCACATAAAAACACATATCTCATATCATTCAAAAACTATCATATATAAAAATCATGTAACTGGAAATACTATAAAACGTATATAATCTGACAATAAAGCTTTGATGACGTATTTGCATACTATGCATGCATCTCTGTTTTATAAATCACATGAATGCACTTGAATTGTTGAGTGGTTGTCAAAAGAACTGACCATGCGTGTTTGTATTGAAACGAACACCCACAACACATAGTACATGTATACTAAGTATGCATACTCAGTGCCTAACTTACTACTAATGACTACTAATTCAACCCAACAACACCTTTATTTCTCCTTTTCGTGAATCAACGACTTATAAGCCTCCCATTGCATATAACACGAGATCGAATTTATCATCACATTCATACATGCACTTCCAAAAACAAACCTTCATGTGTTCCACGTTAACTAGGCTGAAAAAGAAATATTTGAGCATTGAACATGCTACTATACTCAAAGTTTTCTCACACCTCTAGGAGGTTTTTGTAACACCCCTGAAAATGGGAGTTAATTTAAACCAAATAAAATGCGGAATAACTTCATTTAAATAAACATCACCCATAAAGATGGGGAGAAGTTAGAGAGTTTACAAATTAAAAGAGAGTACTAGATGACAACCTATTAATCTATACAAACTTAGAATACAGATTAAGTTCGGGTGTCTTTAAATCCTTAAAATATACTTCTATGCAACTCCATCTATACACACAAGATGCACTTCAAAAAGGATGCCACTACCGGCATCTAGCTTCGCTCAACCCTTCAAGCCCCACCAGCTTGATCACCTGATATACATGTCATTTTAAGAAAAAATGTTAGGCTTAAAGCCTAGTGAGAACAAACAGTTCAAATATGGAAAGCTAGTAAATCTTACAAAAAGGTAAATAAACATTTAACCAAAAAGCTTTTCCAAAACAATCCTTTTTCTTTTCTTCCGCGATTTACATCTAAAAGATACGCAGTTCTTCCTTTGAGGGAAACATCCACGGGAATGACCCGCCATCACATCGATTACTCTTCCGAACATGTTTAACCCCAAACCGGGATATATTACAAGTTCCATCCTCAAATACTTCCGAATATATGTGCCTATGGATCCATTTACACTATTCTAACTTCCTAATACATTCGTTTCCAATGTATTAACTTCCTAATACGTTCGTTTCCGACGCATTAACTTCCTTTCACAAATCTTGTGAAAATAACTTCCCATGTTCCAAAAACCTTCCTTCCCAAAATTAGGTCAAAATAACATTTAGGTTTATACAACACATTTCTTACCAATATACTCAAGAGAGTATTTTAAAACCATTCCTTGTATTCAAAACATCATTTCAAAGAGAACCCCCAAATGTTACATTTTGACCTAGTTTTACCAAAATCTCCCAAGTATATAAATACTTATTTTAAACATCATATTAAGGTAAAATACATCATTTTGACATGTATAAAGTTTTAGAAGGTAAGAATGAACTCACAATACTAGAGTTTGAGGAAACCCTAGAAAACTTCCAACTAACACTTGCACTTCTAGAGAAAGGATGAAGAACACTAGAGGTTTGAACCCTAGGTCTTGAACTTCTAACACTTGAGCTTCAAAGATGATCTTGCTTCCTTGAGAGAGAGCAATAAATGTTCTTAGAATCGCCTCTTAGGGTTTCACTTCAGAGTAAATGCTAAGAGAATGAATCTGATATTTGTAGTAAATGAGATCAGACTTAGAACCTTCTTTTTCTACACCAG
Organism: Silybum marianum; assembly: GCA_036898165.1. Taxonomy (NCBI): domain Eukaryota; kingdom Viridiplantae; phylum Streptophyta; class Magnoliopsida; order Asterales; family Asteraceae; genus Silybum; species Silybum marianum. The sequence goes on along the minus strand of CM072528.1, from coordinate 48,257,600 downwards.
ACCCGAACTGCGACCAAAATGTGCGACGCGGGCACTTGGCCAGGTCGCAGTCCCAGGTCGCACTTCCCGCAGAGGAGCTACGGTACACAAACTGCGATCTCCAACTGCGACGATGCCATAGCAAGGTCGCACTTGCCATGGTCGCACTCTTCCATCTGACCTACGGTACATCGACTGCAATCTCCAACTGCGACGTCACCATGGCTAGGTCGCACCTGCCATGGTCGCACTTCTCCAACATGAGTTACGGGACACTTCTTGCGATGATGGGACTGCGACCATGGCCTTGGCCAAGTTGTACCTTGAGGTCGCACATCACCTCTGGGCTCCAACATGACTTCACACTTCGCCTATAATAAATACCAAACTCGTATTTACTTATATGAGGATTAAAGATACGAAATTCAGGGTGTTACAGTTTTAGAATCCGAAATCTAAATCTAAGTTTTAAAACATTCTCTTTTTGATTCCATAGAATCTAGAATCGCTTTGCTTGGTGTTATAGTGGATTCTATATGAATTTTATAATATCAGTGCGCTAATGCCGTCTCATATCTGACCAGTTCCAAAAAGTCATGATTTTTGACAACTTAGATCCAAAATTAGGTCACCATGGTGTGTCGTAGAACTATAGTTTACATCTCAACCTTTCTAGAATATAATACGCGCTTTATTTCGATAAACGAGCGATTTGTTACAAATGACATGAAAGAATCTGATTTTTATTCACATCATCATAAAATTGCATGTTTTCTTAGGTATCATTCGATACACAAACATGATTGGATGGAACAAAACTTGATAGGACAAGAGGGTAGGACTGACAGAAATGGACGAGACAAAATAAGTGTTTGTCTAGTGTGTGGTACGACTAGGATTGGACATGACACAACTAGACAAGTTGCTCCCAAAAATTATTTGATAATCTTTTATATCATATAATATTTATAATTAAAAGTAAGTAAGTAAATAATTAAGCTATAAGCATTTTAACAAAATTTTCATATACATAAAACACATACATATATAGGGGGATAATCAAATAAAAACCACAAAAAATTACAAACTCGTGAAAACTTATATAAAAATATATTTTTACATGATTTTTTTCATCAAAACTTATAGTTTACGGTATTATTTCACATATGTTTGTGTTCATTTTATGAAATAATTACATGTGAATTTTTTTTGACTCATCTATTGAAACGAAAAATACGCGTAAAAAATATTCATATGATTAAACAAATACATGTGAAACTTTCACATTATTAAACAAATATATGTGAAATAATATCTTAAATCCTAGCATTTAATGAAAATAAATCATAAATTTTTTATTTTTTATCGGTTTTCACGACTTTGTAACATTTTTGTGGTTTTTATTAATTTAGCCCCTACATATATAATAGTACCAAATTTGAATGGAAAATTTGGTATGATTGGCGGTAGTATGAAAAAACCCGATTCGTACAGAGGATAAATTATGTTTTATTCAGTTTAGAATATCCTTAATAATTAGCGAAGACACAGTGAAGATTGTTGAAACAATTGGAGGTAGAGACATTGGTGATTGGTAGATGATGGTAGTTATGGAGGACATGAAGATGGTGGATAATGGTGGTGGTGGCGGTCAACAATGGTAGAGGAGGTAGTTGTAGCCGATGTCGTGGAGGTGGTGGTGGGTAGTGGTATAATCTAATATTTTAAAAGCCATATAAATAACTGTAAGACAATTTTTTTGGTGTATTTATTTTCCTGACCCTGTTTTGTTTTTCATTTAATCATCATAAGCTCTTTTATTTGATGAATAGAAATAAATAAATTAAGTTATACATCATATATATGACATATATGATAACATTTTAAAAAAAATTCATACTTAACCTAATATAATTATGCACACACACATGCGCGCGCGCGTGCACACACACACAGACACACATATATATATATGTATGGAAAGGTTTATTTGAGAAATGGTAATATTTGAGAAGTAAAGAAGTGGTCCTAATCTTCATCTGGTCAACATTTGCGGCTTTGATTGTGAAGATCAAATAATTCCACGCATGGGTATGCGGAAGATAGAGGGGCAATTTCGTAAATTTTATAAATAGGCGGCTTATGGGTTCATACATGAACCTGTATGATTCACATACGAATTGTATGTGAATCACAAGTGTTCATATGTGAATAAGTTAAAATAGTTCCTGTGTGAATTACACCTGTTAACATATGAACATATAGTTCATATGTGTTCATATATGAATCGCACAGGTTCATATATGAACCCGTTTGCCGCCTATTTGTAGAAGTTACGAAACTACCCCGTCTATTTTTCTTATAACCGAAAATTTTGATCAGTCAAAGCGCAATTTTTGACCAGTTAAATTCGATCTTGATCATATAAAGGAATAAGATCACTTCTTTATTTCTTAAATATTTACCAGTTCTCAAAATAACCTATATATATATATTGTAACAGGTATGGATACAAAAAACCATTTATCCACACCGTACCCAATAAAATAACAGGTAAATGAATAATGGATAAGTGGATAAATGTATAAAATTTTCCTTACCCATACATTTATCCAACTAGTCGAAACATAATTGTTAAAGGGTTTACTCTTGCCCATTGCCAGCCCTAACAAAATGGGGATTCTACCAAATTATTAACCAATGCCACATTTGAAAAAAATGTAGAAAGTATTTGACTATGAAGATTTTTCAAACTCCTTTGATTGATGTAAGAATTGGGTGGGGGACAAAAGAGAGAGTCTACTTACGAAAATACCACTATTGAAAAGATCCAGAAAGTGATGTATAAATGGGATGAAAGGAGAGTCTATTAAAGAAAATTTCACATATTTAAAACGTGTAAAAAATATTGGAATGTGAAGAGTTTGCAAGCTCATTTCATTAATGTACGAATCATGGAAGAGGTTAGGGGGTTTGAAAAAGGGCAGTCTACCAAATCATTAACAAATAAATAAATAAAATAAATTAGATTACAATGCCACACATGAAAAACATGTAGAAAGTATTGTAATGTGAACACTTTCTGAACTCTTTTAAGTGATATACGTATTGAGGGTGGCCCGGGGGGGCTACTTTGAAAAAATGCAGAACCTATTGGAATGTTAATACTTTCCAAACTCCTTTAATTGATGTACGAATCATTAGGGGAGGGGGAGACAAAAGCTACGTGTGACAACCGATAGATCACGGGTAAGGTAAGGGTTATCCAGTTCCCATATCCATTTAAAATAGCAGATAATGAAACGAGAAATTATCAATTTCATAGAACTATTATCCATACCCTACCCTATCAATTAAATTAGCAGTTAACGGATAATAGATAGATGGTAAAACAAAAAAAAATCATACTCACCTACAAATAATATTATTAAACCTCAAACATATGAATAAAACATATTTTCATAAATATAGTAAGTAGTTTATATCTAATTTATTGTATTATACATTTTAATATTACTTTAAATATATTTATAATATAATATTTTAAAAGCTATACAAAAATTGTAAGACAATATTTTCCGTTGCGTTTATTTTCCCGACTCGTTTTATTTTTTATTTAATCATCATTAACTCTTTTACTTGATAAATAAAAAAAATTAAATTACACATTAATATACGTTATATATGATAGCATAATAAAGAAACATATTCATGTTTAACTTAATATAATTATGTATTTAATAATTATCTCTCTCTCTCTCTCTCTCTCTTTATATATATATATATATATATATCGTAATGGGTAACAGGTAATGGGTAATGGATGATGAAAAATCGTTTATCCATACTTTGCCCATTAAAATGTTGGGTAAACGAGTAATAGAATAGTGGATAAATGTATTTTCTTTACCCATTACCTTATCCAATTGGTGAAAACATAACGGATAATAAGCCTTCCTTTACCTGTTGTCATCCCTAACAAAAGGGAGAGTCTATCAAATCATTAACCAATGTGATAGGCGGGTTTACACCCCTTCTCTTACTGCAAGTGTACAGGTCGAATCAAGTAGTAAAGTACAAAAGTACGAGCATCGAACCAAAGAACTAGGCACTGAGTATCACAATGTCTATAATCACTATTAACTGGATGATTGAAATTTGGATGAGTTGATTAAACTAAGATTAAGGAAAACTAAAGACTAAGAGTTGAAAACTCAACAAGCAAAAACCAGAAACCTTGAATTGGATAAAAGAGGTTGGGAGTTGGGATTAAAAAGAGTTTTGCTATAACACCAATAATTGCAAGACCAATCAGTAAAACAGTCAATGAAGAGCAATTGCTTCAAATTTCATTACTCTCTCTCGAATAGTAATGGGTTTATATCCAAAAAGAGTATAATTTATCGCTCGATAGTAACACACAATTTTCAGAATATAATTATCAGACCAAGATTGTTAAAGAACACTAGGGTTTAATTGGTATATCTATATCCAATTTCTCACCTAGGCATACAATTTATAAATCTAAACTCAAGCAATTTCTTCTCAAAAATAACTCAAGATCAATAGATTAATTGACAGTTGATCAGGCTGACAAAAGCATTAAACTCAAATCATGTGCTTCATTGAATTGAAAAACTAAAGAGAAATCCAAATGATGTATGTTAACAAGTTTCAAACCCAAGAATCATCCAACCCCCATCACATGAAGATTAGTTCATGTTTGGGGTGATAAGAAACAAAGCAATAAAAGGTACATCTACAGATCTAGACATCGCGGCTAAAGAAAAATCTAATAACATGTAAAAACTCCCTCTATTGACGAATCTCCAGGCACAAATAAGCAAAGCCAGCTTCAATCTCTAATTCCAATCGAAATCTTTGCATTTTTTGGCCTGAAAAGTATGAATATCCTTCTCCAAAATCGCCTCCAGCAGCACTAGGTCAAAAATATTTTAGAACCCCTCATTCAGATGCAGCAGCTGACACTTTGTAGAGTCGACAATGAGTTACGCGGCTTAAGGCCGCAAGGAAGGTTGTGCATGTCATGATGGGCCGCGGCTCACTTTCAGCGTTTCTCACCGCTTTGACTTATGGTTTCTTCACTTGAAGCCCCTCAACTAACCACCACTATCCGGTACTTCTTTATTTGATTTAATACTCAGATTTTGCCAAACATGATCACTTTCTTTTGTGTTTAATAAACTCTGGAAACCTGTACAAAGTTGGCAGAAGTTGTCAAATGTACGATTCATCCGCTTAGAAACAAGTCAATAACATCGGAATTTAGTCTTAGAATAACGCCAAATTATGGCGTTATCAGAATGCCATATTTGAAATACATGTACAAAGTATTGGAATGTGAAGACTTTCTACAATCCTTTGGTTGATGTACAAATTGAAGCGGGGGGTGGGGGGGGGGGGGGGGGGTCTATTAAAGAAAAAGTCCATGTTATAAAGAAATTTGAAAAACATTTACCCGGGGGGGGGGGTCTACCAATTCATTAACTAATCCCACATTTGAAAAACATGTAAAAGGTATTATAATCTATATCTATATCTATATAAAAGCAATTCCCGGTTGGTGACGTGGCCTCTTCATAGCTCACGATTTCAAAATCTTGCACCCTCATTTTTTTGGGAATTTTTTAATTTTTTACAATCTAACCTCCAAACCTTTAGCTTCTTGGTAGACTTTTTACTTTCTCCATTTATTAATCCATCCATAACATCTAGCCATTATATTCTCTTCATCCCTCAATTTTTTTCATTTTGATTCACTACTTATTCACCTTCATCTCCCATACCCTCTCAAATTCTATCCATATCCTATATATCACTAAATTTCTTCATCTCTTCTATTTTACATTTGATACTCTTCACAGATTTATTTTTTTGTTTTTTCACTTTTCCCATAATTTCATGAATGTACGTATCGTTATTTAGATCACATTGTAATTTTTATACATTAGGTCTTGAAGATTTGAAGAAGTCTAGAACTTCTGTATGTGAATTATTGTATATGTTGGGTCACCGATGATTTGGTGATGAACCACCTTCCTTTTGTATGATTGATTTTTTATAGGTTCTTTTGAAGGTCTGAAATATGCTTTAAGTATTGGAAAGTCAAAGACTATCCAATCAAGGCTTGTACATTAAAAATTGGAATTTTGGATGTACCAACTAACTTCAATATTCAAATCAAATTGCCAAAGTCAAGATTGGGTCACCAATATAGTGGGTCACCGATGGTACACATTTATGTCATCAAAGTGTTGGGTCATCAATACAAGATGAGGTCATCAAGTTAGTACTCATGGTCACTGACACTATTGTCTTGGTCACCGAAATTGCAGGTATCATTTCTAAGGCTGTGATATCAAGTCACAACTACAAGGGTATACACTCTCAACACTTAGTGAAAATTGAAGTTCACTAAGTAATGTGTACACTTATCAATTCCAGCCTTACAAGGCATCCACCGATGTGATACATAGGTTCATGTATCACTTAGCAATTTTCAAGAGATAAGCTCTTGACTCACAACAAATGCAAGACACGTGGGCAGCAAGAACTTGGGCATTAAACCTTAAATAAAGACATTCTCTTTTATTCTTATAAAAGGAATATTTGTCTTTTAGCTAAAAGGTTTGACGGGACTTCACAGAGCATAAAGAAAAGAAGATAAAGTTATCTGGCTTTGCGTGCTACAAAGAATGGTTCATCCATTATTCTAGTACAAAGGGAGTGGCCTCTTTCTTTGTCCAGCAGATACACTTCCAGCTAATGAATCATTGACAGCTGTCCACATGCATCCCATGCATGGACACTATAAAAGGAGATGAAGTCCTTCCCATAAACTGTCCACATGCATCCCATGCATGGACACTATAAAAGGAGATGAAGTCCTTCCCATAAATCTCACGCTTTCAACAAATCTTCAAAGTGATTATTTGTTTGACTCCGGCAATCCTGTGTGTTATAACAGTCTTTTTTTTAACTTCCTTAGTGTATAAGTTAATTACTGTTATCTGTGTGTTTAGTTTGTTAGAATAGTGTGTCTATTCTTTTCCTCAACAAACTTTCTGTGTGTAAATTTTTAATATTTATATTAAAAAATTTAAAAAGAGTATATTCTGTGTGTTTGTATTCAACCCCCCCCCCCCCCTTCTACAAAACCCTCACTTGCTTAGCCATCTCTCTTTGGGGACTAACAGTATAAGGTACACATTTTATGTATATTTGTTTCATTATTTTGATCGCATTATAATTTGATATATGTTTGTATCGTGCTTTTGTTTGCATTATAACTATTATGTATTAGGTCGTGAAGATTTGAAGTCTTCAAGTTCAGTATGTGATTTTATACTTGTGTTGAACGTTTTCTGTTTTGTAGGCTCTCGAGTTCTTTCCCCTTTATGTATTATTAGGCCGTAAAGATTTGTACTTTTCAACTTTGGTTTTTAGGAGTTTGTGGTTATAATGTAAGGTAATGATTTATGTAAGTTTGTTTTGTGATTTAGATTATATTGTAATGTATGTATGTCTGTATCACAATTTTGATTGCATTATTATTATAAGTATGTTATTGACATAATTTTGATCTTATGACAATTTTATGTATGTTCATTTTGTGATTTTGATTGCACTATAATTTTATCTACTGGATCATGAGGATTTGAAGTCTTCAAGTTTGGTATGTAATTTTTAGTTATCATGATATGGTTGATCAATTCACTATTGTGTTTCTTAAGTTCAAGTATGTGTTAAGTATGAACAAATGGTACATATATACCAATATTCTTGGTGCTTATAATCATAATCAACATCATGCAAAACTAAGTTTTTGTCACCAAAACTAAGACATTGGTGAATCCAATTAAAAATTTTCTTTGAAGTTGTTTGGTTTTTGACCAACCATAATAAGGCATGTTATAGCATATGTGCGTTGCATTGTACAATTCCTCATAATTAGCGGATATTATTCCATTCGGCAATTAATAAAATACTTTTTATTTTATTTTGTTTTGTTTAATCATATTATAAATTTAGTTATGTCACTTATTTTATTGTGATTGCACATCTAATTATTCGGATTAATATATGTGTGCACGAATATATTAAAAAAATTCCAAATATATAAGTGTTACAAGTTAAACTGAAAAGATTAATTTTCCATACACTCATTATAATGCATAATACTAAGCAAACAGTTGCAGCAAACAATTTCTATATATACAAATTGAACTTCAATATTATATCATTTTTGCAACCAAAATTTTAAAAAATGCATGAAACTCTTTAGTAACAGGAAGCGGTATCAAAGAAAATAATTCGCTTCAAAAACACCGCAATACAATGTTTGAAAATGATTAAACTTATTGTCACCATGCAACGTGCAGTGTCACACACTAGAACGTCTTCACCATTTTTTTCTCAATTTCTGGAGTTTTTAACATGTTGAATATGTTAATGACTTTTTGTCTCTATATCTAAATCATATCATCATTAAAAATGAGTATTTTTAGTAAATTCACACACCTATTGTAATTTATGTTAATTAATCATTTGTTTTATGTTATTAACTATTCATTTGCCATTATTTGTTTTAATTAATCATGGGTTTTATTACAATTTATGTAGATTAACTTTTTGTTTTTCTTTCTTTATGTTACTAACTATTCGTTTTCCTTTATTTTAATTAACCATTCATTTCTCTTATTTAAGCATAAATGATGCTTTGTTTTTTGTTGGTTATGCTATGAATTTTTATAATCTTTTTGTAACACAACAAGTCACCTCTCAATCTCTCCTTCTAACACATTTTCTCTTACTAGATTTTTTTGCTAAAAGATCAATCTTTGTTATTAATTTTTGTTTATTGTTAGGTTATTTGCTATTGCGTTGACTTTTATATTCGTCTTATGTAGTCTTTTTTTTGTAGTAAGTGGGATAAACAAAAATAAGCTACCAAAAGATCGTTAAATATGTCGAAGAATATCATAGCTTTATCATCAAGGCACATATATTATTATTACATGTAAATCTTTCATTCAAGTACTCAAATTTTTATTATATTTTTTTATTTGTCTATTTTTTTAATTTCATGATTTATTATTATCTTCATTATAATTTATATTTTCTCTTTTCAAGAGTGTAACCTACAAAAGGGACAATACATCTTCATTTGTATATTCGTTTCTTCGTTACTAATATATGATTTAAATGTTTCATTTAAAAAATCAAAGTTTTACGAGATGACAAATCGGTTAAATTTCTTTGAAGTTTGTTTTTTTGACCTTCGGTGATTTTAAATCATATTCAAAACTAGATTGATTTCATTTTGTTAATTTACTTTTTTTCTTCATAAAACTTAACACTTTAGACATTGAAATTTTGTTGCAATCTAATTAGATCGATATCTATCAAAAATGTATCGAAGACGATTAATTCAGAAATTTTAGTTGATGAATCATGTTTACACAGAAAAAAGATGAAAAATTGAAGTTGATTGACAATGTTATGTAACCATGTTCATGTGGTGCATGAATCTATGGATATTTTGATTCAAAATGCCAAAAAATTAAAATCTTAGAATTTTACGATTTCTACACTTTTTATAAAAATAGTAATATTGGTAAATACAAACAGTGTATTACATTTTATCATGTGTTGTCATATGTTTTAAAAGATGATTATAGTTTTAGCAAAGATCATATTATTTGTTTCTTAATATGAAGATTATTTAAATCATATATTTTGATTATAATATAAATATATGAAAAAGAATTTCTTAGAATTTAAAGACTTCTACATTTTTTTATATATAAGTAATAATAATATTGATAAGTTTAAATAATCTATTTACATTTAGTCATGTGTGTTGTCTATTTTTTTTTCTAAAAGATGATTATATTTTTATATAAGATCGTGCTATTTGGTTTTAAATAAGAAGATTATTTAAATTATCTATTTTAATGATCATATAAATATTTGATAATGTAATTTTATTCAATAATTATTGATACATTTTGTATATATATGTTGTTTTTATTTAAAAAAAAATATAGTGTTGTATCTTGGTTATCCTAAATCTTTCACTATGTTGGTGATTGTTGATTTATTTTCTATTTTATGTATCTATACTATATTATAAAGCATTTGGCCAAAAACTCTTAAAAACATATTATTATGCAATAGGTACAATTGATTAAAGCATAATTACTTAAAATTCAAGAATACAAATTATACATGCATTGGTACAACTTATTAAAGCTTCATGTTTGAATTCGTGTAACTAACTATACAACTAACTATATAGATAAACATTTAATTTTGAATATAAAAAATCTAACATATAATAAAGATAATCATTCCACTAAAAATGCTTAATTTATTATATTTATAAAAAAATTATATTATTAAACCAAAATATATTATTTCATTATTAAACCTAAATTATAATTTAAAAAACGGAATTAAAAAAAGTATACAAATAAAATCGTATTATAACATTGATAGAGAGACAAAAAAATAAAATAAAATATTAAAATTAAGATGGATCTCGCTGCATTGCGCGAGTACCCTTCTAGTTTATTATAATGTATAAATATTTAAACTATAGATATTACTGATAATTTTCAGTGTGGATTCGATCATGGAAACACTTAGATGTAATTAATTTTTCGTTAACTCTATTAATTGAATATATTTAAAACCAATCTTTATCTAAAATAAATTGTTGTATATAGATTTGTAACATATTTCGTATATATGAAAATGGTAAATAAATTTTCTTCATTTTTTGTTAATATAAAATTTAATCATCACGTAACGCGCGATGTCAAACACTAGTCTAAATAATTTCTAAACTCTTTTGAATGATGTACAAATTGGGGAGGACAACACATAGGGCTGACAACGAATAAGTAAGGGTTATTTAATTACCATATCTATTTAAAATAGCGGGTAATTATCAAATTTATAAAACTCTAATCCATATCCTATCATACTTATTAAATTAGCAGGTAACAAAACGGATAATGGATACATGGTAAAACAAAATTTCATATAGTAATTATTTTATATCTAATTTGTTCCAGTGAACATTTTAAGATAACTCTAATTATATTTATAGTATAATATTTTAATAGCCATAGAAAAAACTGTAAGACAACATTTTTCGTTGTATTTATTTTCTTGACCTTGTTTTATTTTTCATTTAATCATCATGAAATATTTTATTTGATAAATAGAAAAAATAAATTAAAGTATATGATAGCATTTTAAATATTCATATTTAACCTAATATAATTATGCGCGCACACGTTACAACAAAATTGGGTTTATAAAACACCACCAATAAATAAGCGTCCTAATAGACCACTTTATAGGGCACAAATTATAGGACCAAAAAATAAAGCATTCTATCTAAAAGCGTTTTAATAAGTTTATAGGACGTTTTTTCACATCGTAACAAGTTTTTTAGAACACTTTTAATAAAAAGCGTCGCATTAGCTAGTTTATAAGACACTTTCCATCTTTTTATAGGATATTTGTGTTTATAGGACACTTTTTCAAACAGTGTTCCATAAAATAGCTAGTAGGACGCTTTGTACAAAAAGTGTCCTAAAAACCTTGTTACGACGCCCAAAAACATTCTATAAACTTATTACAATGTTTTTAGATAGGACCCTTTATTTTTTGGTCCTAAAATTGATTCATATAAGACAATCTATTATGACGCTTTCAAATTGGCGGCGTCCTATAAATCCAATTTTATTGTAGTGACACACACACATATGGGGTTGAGTTTCGGTGAGAATGGAAGTTACGGTGAGAAGCGTAAGAAAAGATCTTTACCCTTGGGTCAATCATAACTGAATGTCAACACTAATGAGTTGCATCAAGATACACTAGATCAATTCCCTTCTAAAACGCAATTCATAGTGGGCATGAGATTAAAAGTATCCCTTCTTACGTTTCTCACTTTAACTATTATTCTCACACGATCCTTCACCTATATATATATATATATGTGAATGATCGTGTGAGAAAGAGAGAAAAGGTGAGAAGCATAAGAAGCGATTTTGGGACCCTTGATCACCTTTAATCTCAACCCCATCCATGAATTGTGGTTGATACGAGATTACTCATTTCCCAGCGAGGACCATGGACCTAATAAAAGAGATACATGCCAGCTCAAGTGCAAGCATCAATGATGATCCAGTGCATCTCGGTACATCTCATAATGTGCATCCAAGGGTGCATCTCATAATGTGCAACCCAACCATATATATAATTATATATAGAGTAAATTACGGATTTGATCCTTGTGGTATGCTAATTTTTACGGAATTCGTCCTCAGACTTCATTTATTATGGATTTGGTCCATAAAGTACATACCATAGGAGCCAAATCCATAATAAATTAAGTATGAGGACGAATTCCGTAAAAATCAGCATACCACAAGGACCAAATCCACGGGTATGGATAACAAAAAAACTTTTACATACACCCTACCAATAAAATGTCAGGTAAATGGGTAATGGATAAGTGGATAAATGTTTAAAGTTTTTTTTACCCATACCCTTATCCAATTGGTCAAAACATTACGGGTAACTCTTACCCATTGCCAACCCTAACAGGGGAATTTACCAACTTATTAACCAATGCCATATTTGGAAAGAAAATGTAGAAAGTATTAGACCGTGAAGACTTTCCAAACTTCTTTGATTGATGTACGTATTTTTTTTGGGCGCGGGGGGGGGGGGGGGGAAGACAAAAGGGAGAGTCTACTAACGAAAATGCCACCTTTGAAAACATGCAGAAAGTATTGTCATATCAAGAGTTTTCAAACATATTTAATTGGTGTGTGAATTTGGGGAGGGGGTCTAGCAAATTATTAACCAATGCATATTTGAAAAAAAGTAGAAAGTATTGGAGTGTGAATACTTTCTACACTCATTTGATTGATGTATGATTGGAGAGGGGGGGGGGGGGGGGAGGGGGTCTACTAAAGAAAAATTCACATTTGTAAAACATGAATATTGGAACGTGAAGAGTTTGCAAACTCCTTTAATTGATGTATGAATCATGGGGGGACGAAAAAGGGGAGTCTACCAAATCATTAACCAATGTCACAATTGAAAAACATGTAGAAAGTATTGTAATGGAAACACTTTTTATAAACTCTTTTGATTGATGAACAAATTGGGGAGGGGGACAAAAGAGAAAGTCTACTCTGAAAAACTTACAAAACGTAGTGAAACTCCTTTAAATGATGTGTCGGGGGGGGGGGGGGGGGGGGTTCTTCAATCATCAACCAATGTCATATTTCAAAAACTTCTAGAAATTATTGGAATGTGCTAGTTTATATACTTCTTTGATTGATGTACGAATTAGGGGGGAGGGAGACAAAAGGAAAAGCATACTAAATAAAATATTACATTTGAAAAACATGCAAAAACTATTGGAATGTAAATACTTTCAAAAATATTTTGATTGATGTACGGATCCGTGGGGTAAATGGTTTGGGTTTTGCGACAAAAGTTCTTACGTACATATATAAAATGTAATTTGTATGCAACAAATGAATATAAGAGTATCATGGGTGATAATACAAAACATATTTTGTTCAATTTTTTTACAATCAGTAACAACAAACTCTCCACAATATCGAAGTAAATCAAGTAAGGTCATATGAAAATGTGATAAATTTGTTTACAAAATCATTAATCAATGCCGCATTTAAAAAACATGTAAAAAGTATTGGAATGTGAAGCCTTACCAAACTCCTTTGATTAATAATCAATTGAGGAGGGGATAAACGGGCAAGTCTACTATATAAAATGCTACATTTGAAAAACATAGAGTATTATGATGTGAAGCCTTTCCGGACTCCTTTGATTGATATACGAATTGGGGGTGGGGGACTAAAGGGTGAGTCCACTAATGAAGAAAACATATGCTTTAAAGAAATTCGTGCGTTGTAATTTTTTCTTTCGTCTAATAAGGTTTTAACGAGCCAATAGTTATGCACAATCATTCATTTGATTCGAGACAAGGTGGACTGTTAAAAGATAAAACGGTCATCATTTAAAGGAGATGATGACAGAGATATAGATTAAAACGTATCATAATAAGATTATAATTGATTTTTTTACAGTTATCTATATGTAATTCGTCCCGATTAATATGAATCGACCATTTTTTTTAAGTCTTTATGTTTTCAGTTTTTCTATAGTATTTTGTTTTTAACTCTAGATGCCATACGTCGGGTATTATATTTAACTCAAGTAAAGGTTGAATTATTAAAAATATTGGGTATGGATTTTATTTATTTATAAATATTGATTATAATAAGAAAATATATAAAGGCATCATGCAAGGAAAAGGGTTCTAAAAATAGGTGGTAACATTTATATGGTTCCACCAAATCCTCTCTCGTTGTCTTATTAGTATCTTTCATGATTGGTTGCTCCCATGTGACCATGCTTCCTCTAAACATATATGATGCTCAAATTAAATATCATCAACTATCCAATTTATCAATCTTTTTATATTTAATATATTATTCATATATCATATTATTTCTAAAAATGAATTACCGACTCAAATAGAATACATGATATGTTACTAAAACAGAATTGGACACTGATCATTTAAGTTTTGCATGAATCCATGATTCATCATTCTTGTTTGTTGATTATCTCATCAAGATTAAATTCTCTTAAATTTCAAAAAATATCAAAGTTAAAATATATGTATAATTACCTTTTTTTATAGAAACAATAAGAATGAAAGGTTAAAGAATTTTCTAAAAACACATATTGATCAAGTTTCAAAAATCACAATTTTTTTTAAATAATTTTAAAGTCAATAATATTTTACTCAAACAAATTATATCAAAAACCGATATTTAATTCTTTTCAACTTGGATTGTCAGTTTTACTTTAAATCAAATAATCTTAAATATAATCAGTATTCTATTTCAATAAATTATACAATAAAGACGAGAATTTCATTATCTTTAGTTTAAGGCTCAGTATTTTATTTCAATAAATTATATAATAAAAACGATAATTTCATTATTTTTAGTTTAAGACCCATGATGATATATCTTTTTTAGGATTCAAATTTGAATCCTAAACTGATTCGGAATCTCGATTATAAATTGTAATTGATTCATGTATAAGTTATAATTAAGATTCACGTGAGAATCTATGTTAGATTTAATGTTTACATTATGAATCAATATATACCTAATAACCACCGTCTGATATGGTTTGTTGGGATCTTTTATATTTGGTTACATTATACATGATCAACGAAGAACATTGATGTTCATGTTCACATATGGGATTTAGGCAAATGAGATTTTGATGGATGCCTTAAATCTTAAACTGATTCAGAATCTCGGTTATGAAACAAATATATATGTATGAAAAAATATTTTAAAACATAGTCTTTGATGGATAAAATCATGTGAATTTTTTTAGGCCGATTCTCACAAATTTTTAACCTTTTTTGTTGTCCTCATTAGATTTACATCCTATATATGTATATCTTTGGTTCATCGGAGATGTTTGGCGGCAGTTCAAATTTGATTATTGATTTTGTTCATAATGTACATCAAGTCGTTTACATAATGTTTTAGGGATCTATATATTTTTATTGGTTTTTTGTTCTTGATGTTTTTGTGTTCACAAGATGATCATAATGTTTAATACGAAGACGTGGTTGCAATATTTAATTGAAAGAGTGTACTTGATAGTGTTCATATTGTAATATAATGTTCACATATTGTTTCAATTCACAAGTGTTTCCATGGAGAGGTCATGGAAAGGAAGGAGAAAAGAGGACAAAAAAGAAAGGAGAGAGATTTGGAAAATACCCATAATGCCTCTATGGACTTTTTTTCTGAAAAAATTACAGAAACTGTAATTTCTTTAACCTGGTTTTCAAAGTTTCAACCGTAAGTAGATTTTGTTGTTGTACTAATTAGAGACTTTGTATTTGAAACACACTCTCTCTCTCTCTCTCTCTTACTATATATATATATAGGGGAGGGTTCAAATGAGAACTCAAAGTTGGTTGTAAACATGAGGATAAATGAGTACGCGACACATGTCATATCAGACTAAATAATCAAAGAAATATCCAGACTGAATATAGTATTTATTCAGTCTGAATACTGCTTATTCAGTCTGAATAATAATTATTCAAACTGAATAAACATTGTCTAAACTAAATAAATACTATATTCAGTCTGAATATTTTTTTGATTATTCAGTCTGAAGAATCTACATTCAGACAGATATCGTGCTCTCATTTGTCTTTATGTTCACAACCAAATTTGAGTTCGCATTTGGACTTTCCCATCTCTCTCTCTCTCTATATATATATATATATATATATATATATAAATATTTGTTAACCATAAAAAAATTGTAAACTATGTAAACCAATCTCAACCGTCCATCAAGTGTAACAAATATATGTTTCGATAAACACATTGATTATTTCCTAATATAAAGCGTTAACCAAAACTAATAAACTCTAATAATATTTGTCAAATATTCAAATAATAATAAATGAGTCTTCATCATTTCCATAAATGTCATAATTATTTGGTTTATACGGTTTACAAATGAATACACACACACACACACACACACACACACATATATATATATATATAGAGAGAGAGAGACGCATTATTATGCAACTTTTTGAATTCGTACAACCTTTACAACCAAATCAGGAACGTCCATCTGATCATCAACAGTTAAGATTTAGTCGGTTATAACTTTCCTAAATTAAAAAAAATAAAAACAAAATGGATGGTGGATGAGTGAGGTATGATTTAGAGGGATTGTATTTGAACGTCTGTCTGTCTCTCTCTCTCTCTCTATATATATATATATAGATAGATATATAGAAATAGGTTCATGCGAGAACGATAACAATTTACGAGAATACGAGGACAATCCTCAGCCAATCATTTTGTACATGAAACTTTTCATGTACAAAATCACATATGATTCATGTACAAAATCATATATGATTCACGTACAAAATCATATATGATTAGCCGCGATTTTTCCCGCGACTTGCCCATGGGAAAAGCCGCGCGTGTCCTTTTTAACGCTTACAAAATCACATATGATTTTGTACATGAAATCATATATGATTTTGTACATGAAAATTTTCATGTACAAAATGATTGGCCGAGAATTGTCCTCGTATTCTCGTAAATTGGTACCGTCCTCGTATGAACTCGCCTCTAATATATATATATATATATATATATATATATAGGGGGACCTTTGGGCACTTTTGACATTTGGAGGCCAAACTTAAACAAATCGGGCACCACCCTCGTGGTTAACTTTTTCATAACACCCATATGGTCCCTCGATTGAACGACTTTAGTTAGCAACCGTTATAAAGGACTAATCAATCTTTGAACAAACTATTGGGACCACAAAGTGTCATATGCTCAAAAATTAATGTGACACACGTTTTTTTTAGTAAAGTTCAATTTTGGTCCCTGAGGTTTGTACATTTCAAAGGTTCTCGTTCCTAAAGTTTATTTTAACACTTTTATCATTCATGTTTGATCTATTTCTTTAATTTTTGTCCCTCCCCCTAATGCTTGCTAAATTTTTCTGTTAAGTCCAATTAAATAAGGGGTATTTTAGTAATTTCACTAAAAAATATTATTATTTTTGTAAAGCCCTTTAAAGTATAGGGACCTATTATGTATTTATATATTTATATTATATATATAATATATACATGTAGTATTGGCACAAACCGTCGATGACCTCCGTTGCCACCCCTTCCCCGTCGATAACCTCCAGCTAGCCTCTTCTCTGTCGCCCACCCCCTTACCCGTTTTGAGGTGGCCGCCTAACGTTGGTAAACAAAGACGATCCCACCACCGTGAACCCATCTCCTTTGATTCGTGAAGTAACAGGGAGGATAATGTATGGACCATCGTTTAAACGGGTACGATATGCAATTGTTTACGGGGTTAGAGTGGTGTGGTGATGGGTAGAGATGGTGATTTGCCCCGCCCCGTTGGGGAACCCGGTTCACCCGCCCCGACCGAGGCCGGGGATTCCCCGTTAAAACGGGTACCGGGGCCGGGGCCGGGGCCGGGGATCCCCTAGATGTTGAAAACCGGGGCCGGGGGCGGGGCTGGGTAATGTATTCCCCAACCCGCCCCGTCCTCGTATGTATATATTAACTAAAAAATAAATAATTTTAATATAATTTTTACCCTTTTTTCAAAAAATTATTGTTTAACCGGGGATTGACCGGGGATAAACCGGGGATTGACCGGGGATGAGATTGGATTCCCCGTACCCGCCGGGGACCGGGGCCGGGGCCGGGGCCGAGATAGCGAAACCGGGGCCGGGGCCGGGGATTGTATTCCCCGCCCAATCCCCGCCCCGTTGCCATCCCTAGTGATGGGTTTGGTTGCCGGAGTTTCGGTTTTTTTGTGGGTTACGGTGATGATTGGTTTGGTGAATGGGATGAAGAGAGCTTTAACCTGCAACTCGTGGCTTCTACCCAGTCCATCGCCGAAGAGAGCTTTAACCACCGACAACTCATCGTCGATCCAACCCCTCCTAAATCTCCGACACGACCCCCTCCCACTACTGTGATTTGGTCCTGTGGTTTCATTACGTTTCATTACATATATCCTTCCTTCCTTTGTGTTTAGCCCTTGTGTTTTTTTGACCGAAATTTTTGCCCCTTGATAATTTATTCCTTCGTTTCATTACTTGATAATTGTTCAATGTAGAAACCGAAGAACAAGGTAGTGTTGAAGAAACTCAAGAATAGTTTCAAGGTATACGTATGTTCTTATAGGTCTGTGAATTATCAAGTTGTTCATTTATCAATTTAATGGTGTTCATTTAGTATTCATAGATTTTTTTACGTTTATGAAATATTATGAAACTTGTTCAGTTATAAGACCCTCCAGAAAAGCTCTCTTACGTTTATGAAATATTATGAAACTTGTAAAATTGGGTTCATAAGTGAACTGAGTTCATAAGCGAACTGAGTTCATAAGCGAACTGGTGATGAACTATCAATACGTTCAGTAATGATCAAATAAATTACATATTCAAATTTGCTACGATTCACTATTGAACAATTAAATTTTAGAAGCTAATAAGCCAAGTTAGACTAAATGTTCACTGATGAACTAATAATATGCTCAGTAGTGATCAAATAAACTACGGATTCAAAGAGCTCGTTCACTAGTGAATAATCAAACTGAAGACGCATATGTAAATAGTCCTAATTAGACTACTGCATTTTATCAAACTCGTTCACTATTGAACAATCAAATTGCATACGCATATGTAAATAGTCCTAATTAAACTACTGTATTTTATCAAACTCGTTCACTAGTGAATAATAAAATTTCTCTTTTTCTGTATAATCAAATTTTTTTTGTTCAATTCAAACTATAATTGAATTTTCAGAAATTTTTATACACCAACAATCATCCCATCAAAATAGGAGTTGATTGACTTATTTAATGGTGATGGAGATAATTTAGAGAAGATGATTGTTTCCAATTTTAAGTTGTAATATCTTTTTATCTTATTACCTTGTTCCCTGATGTTCATCCTTTTTCAAACCCAAATTTACATGGTTTAATTACAAAATTGCCACAACCATATTTCATCCGTTGATTAAATAGATTAATGGTTCAGATTGGTTAATAAAATTAACAAAAATAAATGAGTTAACACTTGAAGGGGCCTATATATATATATATGTATGTGTGTGTATATATATGAGATAATTACGTAATAGGTCCCTGAAGTTTGATATTTTTTGTAGAAATAAAAAATTAAGAAAATAGGTAAAATGACTAAAATACCCTTCATTTAATTGGACTTAACAGAAAAATTTAACAGGCGTTAGGGGGAGGGACGAAAATTGAAGAAATCGATCAAACGTGAAGGGCAAAAGTGTTAAAATAAACTTTAGGGACCGGAACCGTTGAAATGTACAAGATTCGAGTCTACGAGGATGATTTCTAGACTTATCAAAATTCGAGTCCCTCTTTCAAACAATTTACTAAAACCAAAATTAGAGTTTACTCTCAAAATAATATGTTATATATAAAATCACAAATCAAATTTTCTTTTTTAAAATAAACTACATAATAAATAAATAAAAATTATATTTATTAAAAATACTATTAGATTAATAAAAATATTAACGTTAAAAAATCTCAAGTTTAAAATAATAAAGGAAATCAAATCAAATTTACATATCTTTTGGGTTAAGAATTAAAACATACGAGCAAAATATTGAAATTAAATTCGATTAATATAATATTATTAATATATGGTCAAACTACAAATAATTAAAATAACAATAAAATAAAATATATAAATTAAGATTAAAAAAATATTGATTATTCACACAATTAAGAAAAACCATCACTATAAACAAATTAAACTTTCCTAAAACCCTTCTTTTTAATAGGATGTTTGTTTTTATAGTAAATTTTTTTAAATAATATCATAGAAAATTGTTAATGTGACGCTTTGTATAAGTCCTAAAAACCTGTTATGATGTTCAAGAATATCCTATAAAATTATTGCAACTTCTTTAGATAGTATGCTTTATTTTTTGGTCATATAAATTATATCTTATAAAGTAGTTTTTTAAGACGCTTAATTTTTTTTCCAGTGTTATATAAACCTAATAATTTTGTTGTGGCAATAATATTTTAATTATCAGTGTTTTGTTAATTTTAATTTAGAATTTTAATTTTGTTGTTATTTTAATTATCCGTTGTTTAACAATATATATTAATAATCTCACTTAATTTTCAATATTATTGATTGCATATTTCAATTCTTAACTCAAAATAAAGGTCATTTTTCCTTTATTTTCTTTGTCTTTTCTAAACTTCAGATTTTTAAAGCTAAATTTTCTTGTGAATTTAATATGTTTTAAATAAATATAATTTTTTTATTTAATACATACTTTAATTTTAAATATTTAATTTGTCATTAGATGTATAATTATTTTAAAAAAAATTAAAATAATCATGAATCACAAACTTTAGAACATATTACACTTTTACTCTTTATAGTTCATTCAAAGACCGATTAGTTCTTTACAACGGTGGTTAACTAACGTTGTTAAATGGAGGTAACATGGATGTTATGAAAATGAAAATTAAGGATAAGTACTATTGTAGATAGTTTGTTTTAGAGACCAAATTCAAATTTTGAGAAAACCATAAGGACCACTAGTGTAATTCACTTTTATCTTTACAAAAAAACATTATATTATCAAGCCTAAAATAAATTATTTCCTTATTAAACCTAAATAAAATTACAATAGAAAATTAAACTAAAGTTATCTTTATACAGAATAATATATTATTAAACCTGAAATAAATTACTTTGTTATTAAAAATAAATTAAATTATAATAAAAAATAAATTAACATTATACAAAAAAATGAAAACATTTACATTGTTGATTTAATACTAATATCGATATATTATTTTCAATTTCTTATGGACACTTTAAATTTATTTTTTATTCAAATATAAAACATTATCGTTTTCTAAAACCGTACCAAATCATATTATAAAATAGACAGATGGAAATCAATGGTTAGATTAATTGATGCAATGGATGTGATTATAGAGGTGGTTACAACTTTATTTTTAAAATTAAAAAATCTCTCACACCCTATGTTTTAAATCGGAAAAAAATACAAAATAGATTAAAATTCGAATGAAAAAAATTACATTAAAAAACAACTATATTTTTCTTTTTAATTTGACAACCATATTCATTTATGTTTTCATCCGTTTTTTTTTTGTGATTTTCAATCTTTTTATTGTTTTCCCGTGAAAATGATAAATGGATGAGCCACATACATTAAATGGAATAAAAAAGATAATATTATCTGTAACCATGGTGATAACCCTTATAAATCGGAATTGAGTATGTTTTCCAAATTGATTTCTAATAACCCTTAATAAACCAATTTCATGTGATAAATTTGTAACAACTTGAGTATAAATTTTTATTACATATGATAATTTGTTTGATGATCATGTCAATCGTGATAATTGTAGAGATATTTTGGTTAATCATATGCTATTATATATATATACATATTTATAGATATTTTTGTGATGTAAATATTATTCACATGTGATAATATGCCACTTACATTTAGATGTATATTATCATATGTGATATGTACAAAAATTCATATAGTAAATTATATGTGACATGTACAAAAATTCAAAGTTAACCATATGTGATTCAAAATGTGAATCCAAAAAATAGAGGAAAAATAATGAAAGGGATAATGAGTGGATTGTCGCATATGATGTTTAATGAAAATTGTGATCCTTTTGTTTAGTATCAAAATGTATCCAAATATATTTTTTATTTAAATCTTGATAACATTTTGTAAATTAATTTAATTAAAAAAAACTCTAGAAGATATAATAAGAGTTTCATAGTATTTATTTAATTCAAAATAGTAATCATCCTAATTTACAAAATTATTTTTTATTTGTGCTATTTTTTTATTAATAAACTTTTAGATATTCATGTAGAAATTAAAAATTAACTTTATAAAAATAAATAAAATAAAATAATTTTATATTGTATTTAAATAACTTCATGATACAATTATTAGTATATTATTGAACATATAATTGGTCGGATTAGTTGATTAGTAATGAATTATTACAAACTTCAATTAATTAATTAATTAATTTTATTTATCTATCAGTCTATAATAATTAACAGGAAATCAAAATTATTGAACCAAAAACAATATAATATTGATCTTGTATCATTATATGCAGAAAAAGTCCACACACACACACACACACACATATATATATATATATAAATATAATATTTACCGAAAAAATTCTATTCACTTGTAACATTTTCTTTGACGGTATTAATTATGCAAGGTACCATAAATTTAAAGCTTCGGGAATTAAATATTTAGCATAGGAAATAAATTAAAGATGAGAAAATTTAATAAATAAATAAAAAAATGGACCCCAAACATATGATTAATAGCCAACATGTGACGTGGTCTCAAAAAGTAAATGTTTGAGACCCAAAACAATCCTTCCTAAACATACCTTTCAAGTTTTGGGCCATCATTTTCTTGTATTGTTGTCATTGTTAAAATTTAGTAATGAGTACATATATATATGCATCTTAAGTGACAACATCATGTGCCCTCTTCATACCACAACCCATTGTTCACATGTCTTATTTGGGTATGCTTTCATATTATATATAAATATTTTTAAGAAAAAGACGTAATTTTATCCCAGAGGAATACGTTATACGTCCATCTCAACAAGAATGTCATTTTCCATAAGAGAATGTCATTGGCCTCAGGACCACCCACTTTATTGATGTAAAAGAAGTAAAATGTATTGTAATTGATTTGTACTCGTAGGGGAATTTACGGGTTGAAAGTTAAAAGTTTGTACTGTGTGATTGGAATGGCCAATGAGGTCTTTTATTTGCTACAAATATCCATTATATATTGGCTTTTCTACTTGTCGAAAGTTTGTTCTTAGCAGAGATACATGTTACTTTGCTAGTTGCTAATAAACGTTAAGAATGATGATTAAGAAGATAAGGTTTCATAAGACTTGACCAATTCGATTTTTTTGTTACATAAATACAGGAAGTGATAGAATTTATTGATAGTATAGGGGATTATTTGTAATATTTTATAAGGTAACACGGTTAAAAGACATGAGTCTCATACACTAATCCCTACATGTGGTAGACTAGGTTTCAAAGACATATATGATCCATAACGATCTAGCATGAGTTGGTAACTTCGTATTGTCGCTATGTTCGACCAAAGATATGTGAGACATGTTTTCGGGCATCACATCATTTATCCTTCTTGTAGGGGACAATTATAAGGTATTGAAAGTAATGGATTGAGTGGATATGGAAGTGATTTTGTGAAGATGCTTTACAATTTGAAAAATCCATATAAACATTTTATGGTGGCATGTCTTCCAGTCGTGTGTTGGTTGGTTCTCCAAGCCTGAGATGTAAACAATGAATATTACAGGTGACAACCATTCAATTTGCCTTTGATTTAAGAATCAATCATTGGTTGGATATAGCGACCCTTTCATGTGAGTTGTCTACGATAGGAAATATGGATTTCTGCATTGAAAGTTGAGTATGTGGATCAGATTAAATGATTCTCAAGGGGTTAAACATGTTTGAGTTTGCATAAGAAAGTAAGACTGACAAACAGGTTGTTCTTTTCAGTATAAGTAGACTGCCGACATGGTACATAATATCCTCCCAACTTTGATTGAAGGGACTTAAGCATCAACGTAATGGTTCACATGGGGGCCCTTTGTTGATTCTAAGTTGGAGGTGACATTTCGTCTTTTGACAACAAATGCATTGGATGTGTTAGGTTTGGCTGGTCGGATCTTGAAGGTCTAATTGTGGGCTTAGGCCATGTGCCTTCTGGACCACCCCGGGTATCCCTTGCTAATAATTTATTCTTATTTTTTGTTTGACTGTTACTCCAACATTTGCACTCTAACTTTAAATTGCATTTTATAGTTCCATCTTATGTACAACTGTAATATAAACATCATTAATGTGAATGTCAGTAGAGGCCTTGAGGATGACACAAATACAAAACCACGTAATTTGGTTCAAACTGAATTTATGATTAGAGAAAATGTGAAGTTGATATAATAATAAAAAGTACGCCTCGTTGTCATCTCGGTGACCATGTTACGTGAAACGGTTAACAATAATGTAGGAAGGTTTTGACATGAGTCCTTATGCAAAGTGCAAGGAGTCGAAGTGAAAATGAGGAAAAGAACAAGGATCTAAATAGAAGTAATCACACACAATTAATGCCCAATGCTATGCACATATCAAATGGGCACCAAAAACAATGATGAAAATACATTAAAAGTGGCAGCATGGGATTGGAATTCCATGTCCTTCAAAGACAACTCATACTGTTTTCCTAAATAAATGAAACTCAAAAATGAATTTAATGGTTCTGAACTTTTATGATTTTTATGTGTATATATATTTATAAGTTTTAGAGAGAACACTTGAAAACCCCCACAAGAATTCATTTAAAACATTTGATTAAAATGATCTAATGGACATGGTTAAAAGGATTATATATTATAACCATTTTCTTGAAATAAAAATACTTTCCCTATATTTTAAATGGAAAATTGTAGAAATATAATAAAAGTTAAAGCAAAACAAATTATATAAAAAATATATCACTTTATTATCTTTAATTTAACATTTGTTTTGATATTTTTTTGTTTTTTTTCCGTTGTTCTTGTTTTTTTATTAGAGATTCTCCAATCTCACTCTTAAATATCATAAAAGATTCAAATAAGAAGGCTAAATATCATGAGAAGGTAAGAATGAAAGGTTAAGAGAAGATTTGTATGTAAATGGTTGAAAATAAAATCCATTTGAAGAGTCACATATGTGAATTATATTTTATTTGTAATTAACCGTTTGTAATTAACCGAGTTATATACACAAATAACAAAATTATAAATGTTCAATAATTATTTTATTTGTAATTAACCGAGTTAAAGTTATTACAATAAAATAAAAAGACATATGTTTTTTATTTATATTAAAGTTGTTTGTTTGGATTAGTCGGCTCATATAACAGATTGAATATCCAAGTCAATAAAAAAAATTGTTTATCGGAATATATTAAAAGACATTCTTTTATACCAACAATTTTAGAACGTAACAAGTGTTTTGTCTGATTATATTAAAGATAATGTTTGCTACTCTTTTAATGCTTTTTGCATATAAAATTAGACCTTTATATACGTGATAAAGATATTGTATATACATATGTGTAATTTACTTTTGAACCATCTTGACATTTATATCAATTTTCTATTTTATATTTTATATTAAATCTCTTAAGGATAAAAGCCTTATTATCATATATATGATAGACGATTTTTAGTATGTTAAACGGCAAAATAATTTTGGTAAAAGATATAATATTAGGTAAGTGGAAGTATTTATAAAAGAAAAAGACTTGTTGAATTTTATTAAACAACCATGGAACCTATTTATATACACATTTACATCTCATTGAGAAGGAAATAAATCAACCTAATTAATACTAATTAATGAAAAATATTGACAAAATAATTATAAACAAAAGAAGATATTACAACATTAATCTAAATGATCAAATCAAGGATTGTTATCTTTGATTTGATTTGATGTATCTTTATCACGCCCCCGCAAGATGGACGTCCGTTGGGAAAGTCCAATCTTGGCAAGTAGTGTATAAAAACGTGCTTTTGGTAATGGTTTCGTGAGAGCATCTGCGAGTTGGTCGTCACCAGGAATATGTTGAACTCGGAGAGTGCCGAGTTGGACTTGTTCACGAACAAAATGGAAGGCCAATGCAAGGTGTTTCACGCGGGAGTGAAAAACAGGATTGGCAGAGTAGTGAGTGGAACCAAGATTATCACAATAAATGGCCGGTTGATGTGTTAGTGTAATACCAAGCTCGGTGAGCAAAAAGCGCAACCAAAGTACTTCGGCCGTTGTGTCAGCAATTGCTCGAAACTATGCTTCAGTTGAGGAACGAGCTAAGGCACGTTGCTTCTTGGAGCTCCATGAAACTGGATTGCGACCTAGGTAGACTAAGTAGCCGGTGGTAGAAATGTAGTTATCTGTGTCTCGAGCCCAATCTGCATCTGTAAAAGCATGGAGTCGTAGAGGAGAATGACTGTAAAGTTGAAGACCATAGTGTGAGGTACCGTTTAGGTACCGTAGTAAACGCTTGAGAGCAAGCCAATGATCATTAGAAGGACAATGCATATATTGTGAGAGTTTATTGACAGCATAGGCAATATCAGGTCGGGTGAATGATAGGTATTGTAAGCTGCCGAGGATAGCTCGATAATCTGTATGGTTCGGAATGGTGAGGTTGTAGAAGATGTGAGAGGAGGATTTAGAGCTATGGGGGTAGATACAGATTTCGAGTCATGCATGTTATACTTTACTAGGAGGTCATGAAGGTATTTAGTTTGATTGAGAAAAAGGCCAAGGGTATTTGGGACGACTTCAACACCAAGAAAATAGGAGAGGGGACCAAGGTCATTAAGAGAAAAACGAGCGGCTAGAGTGTTAATGAATTTTGTTAGGTGGGATGGAGATGGACCGGTGACAATAATGTCATCAACGTAGACTAAGAGATAAATGGTGGCCTCACCATGTTGGTATAAAAAGAGAGATGGATCGGAGATGGAGTTTCGAAAACTGGAAGAGATGAGAAAGGTTTTGAGTTCGATATACCAAGTTCTTGGGGCTTGTTTAAGGCCATAAATAGCTTTGTTAAGTTTGCAAACATACGTAGAATTCTCTTTATCAACAAATCCGGTGGGTTGGGACATGTAAACATGTTCATTAAGTGTTCCTTGTAGAAAGGCATTGTTTATGTCAAGTTGGCGGAGGGACCATCCTCGACTAACGGCTAAGGATAGAATTAGACGGATGGTGGTAGGCTTTATGACGGGGCTAAAAGTTTCAGAGTAGTCAATGCCCGGGCGTTGGTGAAAGCCCTTTGCAACAAGTCGGGCTTTGCATCGTTCATTGGAGCCATCTGGATTATATTTTATGCGAAATACCCATTTACAACCAATGACATTTTGAGAAGCATGAGGAGGAACAAGGTGCCATGTGTTGTTACGGGTAAGGGCATCAAATTCAAGTTGCATGGCTTGACGCCATGTTGGGTCTTTAAGAGCTTGTGTGGCACTTGTAGGTGCATGAGGAGGAGGGAGAGAGACATGATTAAGGTATTTAGGATTGGGTTTGATGATATTATTTGTGAGACGAGTGATGATGGTACGATTTGGTGGAGGTGAGGATGGTGGAGAGGAAGATGGTGTGTTTGGATGGGATGGAGTTGTTTGCACGGTAGGGGAAGAAGTGGACATAGAATTATGTAAGAGTGAGGGTGAGGATGAGGGTGAGGGTGAGGGTGAGGGTGAGGGTGAGGGAGGAGTATTAGCTAAAGTAGGTGAGAGAATGCTAGAAAGTGGTGTTGGTTGGTTGATTGAGACGACATTATTATTGCAAATAAGAGGTAGAGAAAGGGTGCACCACTCATGAGCATTTGTATTAGGAGAGGAGGGTGGTGTGGAGCACATAGTAGAATAGGGAAATTGTGACTCAATAAATTTGACATGCCGAGAAGTGTAAACTTTGTTGGTGCGTGGATCGAGACAATAATAGGCACTTTGAGTAGGAGAGTAACCAACAAATATACAAGGGGTGGACTTAGGTTGCATTTTGTGGGAGTTGTATGGTTTTAACCATGGATAACAAAGACAACCAAAGCTTCGAAGTTTGGTGTAATTAGGGGTGGTATTGAAGAGTTTGAGGTAGGGAGATAAATTGTGGAGAGTAGGAGTAGGAAGACGATTAATTAGATATGTCGCGGTTGTAAAAGCATGGGGCCAAAAATTAAGAGGGAGGTTGGCGTGTGATAAAAGCGTGAGGCCCGTTTCAACGATGTGACGGTGTCGTCTTTCGGCGTACCCATTATGTTCGGGTGTATGGGGTGGGGAGGTGAGATGAGAGATGCCATTAGTTAAGAGATTAGGAGTAAGTTTGAGATATTCCCCACCATTGTCGGAAAATAATTGAATAATGGGACGATTGAAGAATTTTTCAACTAAAGCAAGGAAGCGCTGAAAGGTGGAAGCGGTGTCCGATTTTTGTTTGAGGGGGTATAACCAAATATATTTTGTAAAGTGATCAACAAAAATGACATAGTATTTAAAATTGTCATAAGAAATAATGGGAGCCGTCCAAACGTCCATAAATATTAGTTCTAACGGAGCGGTCGAGGTAAGAGTAGACTTGGAGAAGGGTAGTTTGTGACTTTTATTAATATTGCAAGCATTACAAGTAGATTGAAATGAAGAAAAATTTAATGGTACTTGACTTCCTAGAGTTTTAATAATATCAATAGAGAGGTGGCCTAAACGGTGATGCCAATTGGTGGGAGGAATGACCATGCTTGAGTGAACGAGAGGGGGTGAGTGGCTCCATTCATAGATGCCCCCTCTAATTGGCCCTTGGAGGAGAGTGAGTCCCGTTGATCGATCCTTAATACAAAACGAAGTAGGTGAGAATTGGACAAAAGCATTATTTTCCAAGCAAAATTGAGAAATAGAGAGAATGTTTCGAGATATAGATGGTACAAATAAAACATTAGAGAATTTAAATAATTTATGAGAGGTAGGGATAGAGAAAGAACCAATATGAGAAATCGGTAAAGAGGAGCCATCACCAATGATGAGATCATCGGAACCGTCATAAGGGGCATGTAAAGCCAAGTTGGCCAAATCATTTGTGACATGGTGAGTAGCGCCGCTATCCATGAGCCATGAAGATGAAGAGGGATTGGCAAAGGTAGCGACATTAGCTTGAGGAGTGAAGCGAGTGGTGGGGCGAGAGAATCGGGTTGGGTTTGGACCGACGGGAGATGTGGGAAAAACTATGTGAGGGAGAGTTGTTTGAAGGTGGGGCATTGAGAAAGGACATGACCTACATGACGGCACCATTGACACTTACCGAGATAAGGTTTTGAGGTGCGGTTGTTGTTGGTGGTGTTTGGGGTGGGAAGGAGGCCGGGGTTGGTGGTGTTGCGAGAGTAGGAACGATTTTGACTAGGACGATAGGTGGCAACATGAACGGAAGAGGGAAATGAAGATGGTTGGGTTTGATTCTTGAGAGTAATTTCATGGTTAATAAGTTTCTCATGAAGGGCTTCAAAGGTTATAAGAGTGTCACGAGCACGGGTTGCGTCAATGATGGGTTTGTAAGAATCATAATCAAGGCCTTTGAGAACTTTGGAAATGATGTCTTCATTGTCCATGGGTTTACCCATGATAGATAGTTCATCGGTACATGCTTTGATAGATTGCATGTATTCGGTGATGGTTTGGTTGGTTTTAGAGAGGGTGTCCAACCGGTCTTTAATTTGGAGAAGGTGACCACGAGAGGGGTTGGCGTAGGTGGTAGCGAGGGTGGTCCAAGCATCGTGAGTGGTGGTGGCGTGAGCGACGAGAGGCACAATGGTAGGGGAGAGGGTACCGAGAAGGCTCCCAAAGATGAGTTTGTCTTGGCGTTGCCAAGTATGGTAAGCCGGGTTGGATTCAATGGTGGTTTCTTTTGTGATGGTTTTTGGTGGGAGCCATCAACGAAATTGAGTAGGTCATGGCCAAAGAGAATAGCTTGGATTTGAGATTTCCAAGATATATAGTTGGTAGGAGAAAGTTTGATGACGTTGGAGAAGTTAATTAGAACAAAGGGTTTTGAAGGTTCATATGAGTTAGGAATCGTGTTGCCATTGCTTGCCATGATGAGAAATTGGTTGAAAAGAAAGAAAATTGATCGAGGCTCTGATACCATATAAAAGAAAAAGACTTGTTGAATTTTATTAAACAACCATGGAGCCTATTTATATACACATTTACATCTCATTGAGAAGGAAATAAATCAACCTAATTAATACTAATTAATGAAAAATATTGACAAAATAATTATAAACAAAAGAAGATATTACAACATTAATGTAAATGATCAAATCAAGGATTGTTATCTTTGATTTGATTTGATGTATCTTTATCAGTATTTACTATGAGGATGATCAGTTCTTGCCAAAATAACCCATTTTGCTGAACTAATCGGAGCCGTTGATTGATTGCATTTTTGCAAAGGACTTTGGTGTTTTTTTTCCAAAGAAGACTAAATCTGCACCCATCTTCACTATGTTTATCCTCACCACCATCATCCACTTATAACCACCTTCATTGCTATATACCTTCACCCTCCTATATTTATACATATTCACTTATCTTCATTTACCTTCACATACCTATTTATACCACCACAAGTGAAAGCTTAATAGATTGATGTGTGTGAAGGTATGTGATAGTGGGTGAAATTGTATAAATATAATGAAAGTAAATGAAGGTTCAGTCTCTCTTACAATCATACCACTAAAGTTTAATTATTTACAAAAAATCATAGTATTTTTGCGAACCATTAGAATGAAACTCATCAAAAGACTCGAAACAATTGTTCTCACATATTCTCAGTTTTTATATTTAATTTTGAGGCACAAATATTTTAAACATCTAGAATCCTCTTGTGAAAGAGAAGTTTTGTCGGAAGAACAAATATAATTTTTTTTAAAGGACAGGATTTGTCAAGAATGAAAATTAAGAAGGTAGATTTAAAGAATATGAACCACCACTTTACAATTTGATTTAAAAAAGTCACTTTTTTCTATTATAGCAATGCTGTTGGAGATGCTCTTAGAGATTTATCTATATTTAGATATTTCTCCCTAATTCTCAAATATAGAAAATATTATAGCAATGCTGTTGGAGCATTTTAGAGGAAAAAATTCATTTTTTTCTATTATAGCAATGCTGTTGGAGATGCTTTAAAAATAACAAATTTAAGACAATTTGTTATAAAGACATTATTATTATTAATTATTATGTAATTATTGTTTTTACTTTTATTCTATTGGATGTTTCTATTAACATACCTTTTATTAGATATTATATAATTATTTTTATTTTGATTAGTAATTATTATTTTTTACAATTAATAATTATGTCAATATCTTTTTTTTTAAATAAATATTATGTTATAATTAATATTTTTTTCTTCTTATTTTTTAATTAATTATTATTATTTGAAGTGTTGTTATTAATTTTAGTAGACAAATTTTGTTACTTAGAATTTAAAAATTAAATAACAAAAATAAATATAAATCACCGTCGATTCAAATTTTCTTTGTTTAAATTAATATAAAATAAATATTTTAAATTTTACAAAAAATATTCAATCATCTACAATAATATTATTGTACCTTTGATGTTTTTTTATTTATATACTTATCATTTAAAAATTAAATTTTTTTCTTTAATTTAACATATTAATAATAATAATAACAATAAAAAGTAAAAACGGTATATGATATTATGAACATCTTTTACTTAATAAAAAAAAGGGAATTTAATTATTTTGACCATTTTTTGAAATGGGTTTACCAAAATAACCAAAATCTTTTTGATTTTACCAAAATGACCAGAAATCCTTCGAAATACATATCGATTTGGAGGTCAAATCGAGTGGGTCGGTCAAAGGGCCAAAACGGCGTCGTTTTGGTCAGTTTCCTCCGCCAAACCTCCGCCACATGGCGGAGGGGCCGCCGTTTTGGGTCGTTCTTCGCGCATACATGGACCGTATACGAATACCTCCACCTCGGTCTTTAAATACCTCCGCCACATGGCGGAGGGGACCCAAAACGACGTCGTTTTGGGCCCTTTTTTTGTACGAAACCCTATTTTTGTAAGAGAATATAACAGGTTACCTACTTTGTTTTTTTCACTGATAAATTCCACAATTGCTGATAAATATCCTGATAAATTCTCCATAGTTGCGTGATAAATTCTCCTTACACTAGTAGTTTTAAAGATCAAGAGCAAGATTTCAAATTCATTTTTAATTTTTTGGCACATTGTTGTACATTACGTTCGAAAAAATACGGTTCAACACATTGAATTTTGCAATTTTCAGAAATGGCCAACGTTCGTCAAGTAAGTTTTTCTGTTCTACGATTTATTGCTTAAAACTACTAATATATATTGAAAAAATATGTTTTAAAATATTATTCTTAAAACGTTTGTCAAATATTTACTGCTTAAAACTACTAATATATATTTAAAATATTTGCTTAAAACGTTCGTCAAATATTTTTCTGTTGTACGATTTATTGAAAATATTTGTTTAAAAATGTTCTATAAAAAAAATTCCAACTTTTACCGTATTTTTAAAAGTTATAAAAATAAAAAACTAAATGGTAAAATTTGTAAAAGAATTATATAACGAGACTTTGTAAAGAAACTTAATCAAAACGTTAAACGTAACTGACTTAACAGAAGTAACGGAAAAAAGCACTAAAATTGTAATAAACCTTAACAGAAGTATATATAAACTGTGTATATGTGTTACAATGTAGGAGGATTTTACGTACTCGTTGTTGGCGTTCAAAAGTCGTCTTACGATGATAAAAGATATTAGGACGGTTTTGAGCTTCGATGATGGCAAACAATTTGCGTTCAGGCGTACACCTTTCGATCCATGGTTGGACCTTGCCATGATTGGCCACGATCCGTTGTTAGTCAACATATTTCTGCAGATGGAGGTTTCTGCTACAAACCCAGAACCCGACGAGCTATATTTTGACGTGTTTGGGCACTCATTATGTTTCGGGCGACGGGAGTTCTGCCTTATTACAGGACTCCGTTTCGGACCCACATCCTCCCTTCCTTCCATTCCAACACAAAGTTTCGTTAGTAGGGTATTTACCGATGAGGACCCAAAAACCTTAAAGACTTCAACTGTTTATGACCGGATGATGATGAATTACATGAGTGACCTACCACAAGACGATGTTATTCGTGTGTGCTTAGTGGTGATGGTGGAACTTGTATTCATGGGGCGTGAGCTAAGACAGTTTGTTAGCCAAACAGTTCTTAGGGCCGTTGAGGACTTACAAGTATTTTGCAATTATCCGTGGGGTGAACATATATGGGGCCATACATTCAAACAAATGCATAAGGCTTACAGCAGACGAGTGAAAAAATATGATCCGTCAGCATGGACGATGTCTGGGTTTACATACGCTTTCAAGGTTAGACAAGTAGTATAAATGATTTTTTAATAACAATTGGTTTCCTAATTTGAACGGTCCGTAAATGTTTTTGGTGTATAACTTTAGATTTGGATCTTGGAGATGTTTCCTGTCGCCCTCCACCATTTCCATAAGCAAAATGACAGGTATCCTAGAGGACTTTCCTGGAGTCGGACTACTACTACTAAGACGTTGGGTAGGTCGATTTGCCTTCAGTTCTTCAAGTCAGTTGGTGGGGTAAGTTATTTGACTATCTTTCGAATTTGATAGGAAAACAATAATCACTCGGTGTATTGATTTTGTTAACATATTTAGCAGATGTCGGGCCCATCATCGCTACTTACCAGTACGTCTGCGGATCGAGCAATGTAACGCACTCTATCCTTAATTGGTGTAACCGAGTATAGGTTTCGTATTTCGGAGTTTCATGTTAAACTTTCGATTATAATAAAAGGGTATGATTTATTATAACATAAAATATTTCAGTGTTTAAGATGTTTTTTTAAGATGTTTGCACTATCCTTAATATATCAATTTATTGTTTAGCAAACAATAACGTTAACTGGTGTATATTTTTCACAATTTAATGCTCAGATAATTACATAATTTGCACCTTTGTGTAATTTTTCTCATAAGACGTAAAAACATTAATTATGATGAAAAATTAAATCCTGTCTAAATTTCATATAAATTTTTATAAATCATAACATACTGTTTTTAATTTTTAACAAATATTCCCATATGCTACGGTTTTTAACAAACGAGACTAATCTAGCCCGGCGGACGTTATCACGAAAGTTGTATTAGAGAATTTCATGTGCCATAGTCAGATGGAAAATGATTTGGGTGACCGTGTGACCGTGTGATTTTGTATCACCGGTCACACCATCACCCAAATCAATTTTCATATGCCTGTGACACACGAAATTCTCTAATAGGACTTTCGTGATAACTCCCACTATAATAGCTCTGCCGGGCTAGCTATCCTGAAATCCCGATTAGAAAACTTCATGTGTCATAGTCATATAAAAATTGATTTGGGTGACCGTGCGACCGTGTGATTTTGAATCACCGGTCACACCGTCACCCAAATCAATTTTCATATGCCTGTAACACACGAAATTTTCTAATCGTATTTTTGGAATATCTATCGCTATAATAGCTCTGCCGGGCTAGCTATTCCGAAATCCCGATTAGAGAATTTCATGTGCCATAGTCAGATGGAAATTGATTTGGGTGACCGTGCGACCGTGTGATTTTGTATCGTCGGTCACACCGTCACCCAAATCAATTTTCATATGCCTGTGACACACGAAATTCTCTAATAGGACTTTCGTGATAACTCCCGCTATAATAGCTCTGCCGGGCTAGCTATCCCGAAATCCCGATTAGAAAACTTCATGTGTCATAGTCATATAAAAATTGATTTGGGTGACCGTGCGACCGTGTGATTTTGAATCACCGGTCACACCGTCACCCAAATCAATTTTCATATGCCTGTAACACACGAAATTTTCTAATCGTATTTTTGGAATATCTATCGCTATAATAGCTCTGCCGGGCTAGCTATCCCGAA
Source organism: Silybum marianum (assembly GCA_036898165.1). NCBI lineage: Eukaryota > Viridiplantae > Streptophyta > Magnoliopsida > Asterales > Asteraceae > Silybum > Silybum marianum. The sequence continues at coordinate 48,222,201 of CM072528.1, read as the reverse complement.
ATCCCGATTAGCGATATGGGAATATTTTATTTTAAAAAAATGTTATGTACTAAAGCCAAAAATAAAAAACAAGTTCTAAACATGATTACAAAAAGTAAAAAAATATAAAAAATGTCCTACGATAAACGCATATCCCACAATACAGCCGCCAAATTATGACGGGTTTCCAAAGGCGTTTGGGTCATTGTTTAGTGAGATGGGATCTTCTCATTTGCCAACAACCAGATCATTTGACACGCCAAAGGACTCGAATCGGCTTTCCAGGTGCTTTGGGGTACGTTGTCCGCCCAGAAAATTGAAATGGCCCCCGCACCTTCAGCTCGGCTGCTTTCCCCAATCCTTATTAAAAAATCAGTAAGACGGGGTAAAAAAGCACTCATCAACTGCCTCACTGCCCTATCATAGGTATCGGTCGGGTCAGAGTCATATACTGTGACTTCCATTGCAGAAAAATTCAACTCCGCGACCAACCAATGTTCCTTCTTGACACATATTGGCATTATTACCTGGAATAAAAGGCGTTAGAAACCAATATATTTTAATACTATTAATTAATAAATAAATAAATAAATGTTATCTTAGTTTGTATACCGAGCTGATCATACTCCATGCGGGCCATCCGTCATCTACCATACTACCGTCGGCCCTTTTAATATCTTGGCGACGGACACTATTTTCGCATAGGCGCTGAAGGAAGTCGGCATTCATAATAGTCCACCTACATGGATCGCCGCGACCTGATTGCACCATTCTGCCCCACACATCTACATGCTATTGTTAAAACAATAAATATTAGACATGAACTATCTATTATAACCACATTCAATTTTTTAAATACAAAACTAACCGAAGTTAAGAAAATCCCTTCCTCATGCATCCCAAGCAATGCAAGCCACCATTGCGGTGACAGATCCAAATCTGGTAACATCGATATCCTGGTTGTTTGTGGTAACCCTGCCGTCCTTAATGTTCTAAGGATGTCGATCTCATCAGTATTGGTCTGTACTGGTCGCTGTTTTTGGGCTCTACCTCTATCGCGCGCTGAAGGAGTGGTAGCCGGTAGTCCTGTAAAAGGTGGACGGCCGTGTGGGCCAGGACGAACTACACGGTGCGGCCTGCCCTGTCTCTCCGGAGGAAGTGGAATCTGATCCGGAGTCTGATACATGTCGGTACCATGCTGCATGGATGGGCCAGGCATACCGTACGACATGGATGGGCCAGGCATACCGCTCGAATTGGATGGGCCAGGCATACGGCGCGAACTGGATGGGCCACCCATATCATGAGTCATGGATGGGCCACCCATACCATACGACACGAATGGTGGAGGCATATACGAGCTAGACGGAGGAGCCGTCTGGTAGGTGGGCTGCGTAATGTAATCGATATATTGTCAATCTATAGATTTACATACAAAGAGCATAAATGTAATGCTTAAGTTACCGTATAAGAGTACTGTGGTGGCATAGAAACTGGTACACCGCTGGAGTAACCTGGCGTGTACTCCGAATCCAGCAAATCAAGGAAGCTGGGTTCCCGGTGTTGTGTCTGTACTGGTTGCTGCGGTGGCTGTGGTGGCATCCACGACGAAAATAAAATGGTTAACCAAATATTATATATATTGTTATACGTTTGTGAATTTAATATGATTACAAGGTACATATGATTATTAAAAGTGCTTGCCTGTCTCTGGAAATGATCATCATGTGCCGCCATATAACGATCCACATTCTCCATCCATTGGGGCAGCCGATGAATAGTAGAAAGGTACGGCTGCAGCCCATCCAGGGATACTTGATGTAGCCGCTGAACGCGCTCAAGCTCCGAAATCCTCTGATCATACAGGAAATTCGGCTGAGGATGCCGATCACTGGATGGATGAAATCCCTGGCTGGTAGCGTGATGCCCCTCACTATGGTGTGAATGGTGTGAATGGTGTGAATGGTGTGAATGGTGTGAATGGTGAGAATGGTGAGAATGGTGAGAGTCGTCGTCATCATTCACACCGCCTAAATTCTGGTGGTCCTCCCCACCCCTAAAAAAACTAAAGCTATGTACATACCAATCTGATGCAGTCTCCAAAGGATCTGCCACCAACCCGGGAAGTGGTCGCCTAGGCTCCTATGATATTTTTAAAAAAATATGTTACAATAACAAAAATGTGGACCCAATTATCAATTGTAAACCATATTTAAAAAACATACCGAGGACACATCAATAATCTCCCTGACATGATTGAGTTTTACCATTCTTGGCACCCGGGTCCAACGAACTGCCCTCGGGTACACATTATTGTTTTTATGGTAGTGTAAGGCGGAGCCTGGAAACATTTCTAAAATCCAGATCTGGCAATTAAATAGTCAACAATTAGTAAATGACAATAATTAAATAAGAAAACAATAGTAAAATGTTTAAATATTTAAATGACAAAAATTAAAATAACCTTTAACGCATATAAGAACCCATGAACCGTCAGTTTTTTGCTCCCCGCTGTCCGTTTTCCTGTATGTAGACAGTTATACATTTGTCCTATCGTATAACGCCAAATAAAACTCCCCAATGGATAACTGTTCCAAAACTCCAAGTTATCTATCGCCATGATCACCATATCAGAAACTCTGACATTGTTCCGGTGGCCAAGAAAAAACATTTCAACCACGAGAATCAAACACACTCGCACTACATCGACGTCATCCAAATCGTCATTCGCAGTACCAATGCGATTAGACTTTTGCAGCACCAGATCAACCTTAGGTGTGCCATCACCAAACATCCTGCTAAAGAAACCATCACTATCAGCAGGATGGTCCGGAGCCCTTCCAAACAGAAGCCCCATAACTAGACAGAAATCCTCATGACCAAAACGAAGCGTATGAGGGCCGACCTGGAAATACATCTCATCGGTCGTACCATGAGCGGGGAACGTCTGCCTCTCAAAAAAGGTGTAAAGTAACACAGGATCGGCAGAAGTATCAGAGAGATCCAACCATCTACCAAAACAGGTTTCCCTAAATATGGCCGCCCTATTATTTGATAATTTACTCTTAATCTCTATCATGAGGGATACCTTTGCCCTCACATTCAACGAAGCTACACTCTCGTCGGCCTGCATAAATATTTTTCAAATTCAGTGTCAATTATAGTTCTTTTTAATTGACTACTAACGATAAAAATTATTTAAGTTTTGATTCTTTGTTTGAAACTTTCAATTTTTGTTTCCAATTTTTTCTTTGGGTTAAACAAATATAAACAACTCATTTTAAACTTTGATGATTTATTTAATTGAAATTAATGTTTAAAAACTTAATCATTCAAAATGCTAAAGTTTAATGTTTTTTTATTCAAAAGATTAGTTTGAAGACTTAATCATTGAAAATATGATTGTTCGTTGTGTATTTTTTCCCTAATAACAAACTCTTTCAAAAATTTGTTTATGTAGAATTTGTTAATTTAAAAAAATTAATGTTTAACAAGCTAATCCTTCAAAAGGTTGCAATAATAATAATTAGTGTTATAATATATAAAGTTCAACTTAAATTTTCCGTTAACTATTTTACAAATTTGGTCCTTTTTCCGTTAGTTCTGTTAACTCAGTTATGGTTAAATTTCCCGTTAAATGTTTTACATTTTTGGTCCTTTTCCCGTTAGTTTTGTTAACTCAGTTACGGTTAAATTTTCCGTTAACTTTTTTACAAATTTGGTCAGCTTTCCGTTAGTTCTGTTAACTCAGTTACGGTTAAATTTTCCGTTATCTTTTTAACATATTTGGTCCTTTTGCCGTTAGTTCTGTTAACTCAGTTACGGTTTAATTTTCCGTTAACTTTTTTACAAATTTGGTCCCTTTTCCGTTAGTTCTATTAACTCAGTTACGGTTAAATTATCCGTTATCTTTTTAACATATTTGGTCCTTTTGCCGTTAGTTCTTTTAACTCCGTTACTATTAAATTTTCCGTTAAGTTTTTTACAATTTTATCCTTTATCCTTTTTCCGTTAGTTCGAGAAACTACGTTACGGTTATATTTTCTGTTAACTTTTTTACAAATTTGGTCCTTTTTAATTTAGTTCGAGTAACTCAGACAGTTAAGTTTTTTACAAATTTGCTCCTTTTTCCGTTAGGCTTTACGTAATAAACATTATTTTTATATAAATTTATTTCCATTTTTCGTTAGCAATTTACAACAACCCTATAACTTACTACAAACATAGAAACGATAAATTGACGTATAACATACAACAATTAAAATTTCTATTATTTCTAAGTAATTTTTTAACAAACAGTTACTAAAACTATAATTATTTACACAAGTCTTTATTAAACTATTTACAATCTTTGTATAAAAATGCATTACACGTGTTATAAATAATTCATATTTATATTGTAATGGACAAACATAACCATTTATTCGTTTCAAAACACACGTGGTGATACTAAAAATGGACAAACATAATCATATACATGTAAATTGCAACCATTTAAATAAAGTACGGGCTTTGAACTAACCATTTGGTAAACGTCTTGAGTTATTTTAGATGAGAAACACGTGCTGGTTGACTCCTCCTTGGTTACGTAAGCAACACCTTAAAATATTGAAGTGGTCCCAAAAATAAGGCAAGAACCTTAAAATATTTTGTGTGTAAGCAAAAACAAGGCAAGAACAAAGCAAGAAGATGAGAAGAAGACAATGGAAGCAACAGCCGTGTGGGGTGGGGGTGGGGGTGGTTGTAGTATAAAGGGCTTTTAGGGTTTTTACAAAAATAGGGTTTCGTACAAAAAAAGGGCCCAAAACGACGTCGTTTTGGGTCCCCTCCGCCATGTGGCGGAGGTATCTAAAGGCCGAGGCGGAGGTATTCGTATACGGTCCATGTATACGCGAAAAACAACCCAAAACGGCGTCGTTTTGGGCCCCTCCGCCATGTGGCGGAGGTTTGGCGGAGGAAACTGGCCAAAACGTTGACCGACCCACTCGATTTGACCTCCAAATCGATATGTATTTCGAAGGATTTCTGGTCATTTTGGTAAAATCAAAAAGATTTTGGTTATTTTGGTAAACCCATTTCAAAAAATGGTCAAAATAATTAAATTCCCTAAAAAAATAGTTAAATCATAAACTGTAGCGTCAAATAAATATTAAAAAATATTATCAAGATAAATAATTATCTTAATTTAATAATATTATTATAGTAATAAGAATTAAAAACTAAAAACTAAAAACAAAAAATATTATTATTGTGATTAAAACTTAATGATTGCAATTAAAGTAAACATTTTTTACAATTTCCAAAACAAGTTAAAATTTAGTCAAAAAGTAATATATAGACCCTATAATTTGTAGGGAGTGTTCTTATAGCAACACCCTTTTTCAATGGAATCTTTTAATTAATGACGTAAAGAGTTTTTTTACTGTCCTAACTAATTAGCCAAGTTATTTTGGTTCCCGTGGTTTGTTATTTTTTTTCAGCTTCACCGTTACAACTTATATTTTTCAATTTTATTATCATAATTTGTCCTTTTGTTCGATTTTGATCCCTCATTTTTAAAACTTATAATGGTAATATAACTGCAACAAATGACAACACATGTCTTTTTCCTTCCTCCCCCTCTTAGCCCTCAACATTCTCAATTAGATAGAATATCGTGTTTGGAATGAATCAATAACTCCGTCACTTTTTCAAATCCTTCCATCATTGTTCCCAAATTAGAATCAATATTAATATCAAAAACCCAAATTGATATGATCCACAGTCATTCATACTTGAACTAACAAAAGCTAGTTGAGTGATTGGGGTATTATGTCAGGGGGAGCACGTGCACCTTCTGGTGCTAACGTGGATCCGCCCCTACATATACATGACGAAGCCCCACCTTCTTCTCCATCCCCATTCTCCGACCACAATCATCGTCCCCAACCCCTTGCTTGTCAAATTGAACCCACCAAAATTGTAAGAGCAAAAATGAATAAAAGTGGCAAAACCTAGGGACCAAAACTGTAATTTACTCTAATTTTAAAAAAATGGTTCAAGTTGTAAATACGTTTTAGGTTAATGGATCTTTATATTTTAGTCTCTAAAGTCATTGTGATTTGCATAGGGTGTCCGCCATGTGGTTTAGGCGGTTTAACCCCCAACCCATAAATCAAACCTCAATGACAGCTTAAGAATATTTTTAAACCGAGCAATTTGGCAGCAAGTGATCAAACCAATCAAATCGAACTACAAAAATGCGGTTTGGAAATGACTGGTTTGGACCTCTTATAGGCTTTAAACCTAAAATGAAATTTCTAGCAATATAACATTATTAAAATTTTATATACAAATTATAAAAGAAACACATTTCTCTAAAATTAAGAAAAAACATTGAGCAAAGTTTAGACAAAGTTAAATAAGTCCACCAATAGTTGGAATTTTGGACAGACATTGAGCAAGTCAAAGGACTTGGATTTGATTTTTGACGTATTTTAGAATTTTGTCAATTTAGATAATTCGGTCAATTGATAAATGAAAACTAAAAACATAATTTATTGGACAAACTTTTCTTAATTGGGCTATAAAAGTTGAACATACAACATGAAAACTAAATATAATTAATACATGTATATTTTTTGCTGTCAATTCGGTTCAGAACACCCAAAAAATTTCAAACTGTAGATCAAATCAAACCAAGAGGTTTGGTTACTTTTCAAACCGGACCAGACCGTTCAAACCTTCAAAAATGGTCCAGTTTAATTTGGTTTGACCAGTTTGAACATTTCAACGATTTTTATTAACAACCCTAGTATTGCACACAGGGGACTCTTAAAAGATTTAGCACTTTTCTAGTCCAAAGTTTGTTGAAAGGTTGTATAATCTACCATTTTGGCCATTTCTTAACAACTATTACATGTTGGTTAAAATAGATTTCAAATATCTATGACTTATTTTGTTTCGATAATGGTTCTTAGGTTTTGGTTCTAAAGGCTTAGTAAAGATTTTGAAAAGTACAAATGTGGCAATGCGATGGTTTAAAATTTTCAAGTAATGATTTAAAATGATTAACTTGTTATAAAATCGTCATAGTAAACTCTAAATTGATGATAACCATAAATATGATCTTATGTTATCGTATTTAGAGTTGTTTCAAAATAAAGCTCATATGGACCATATATTTGTACTTTATCAAGGAGTATTACTGCACCCTTGTTCACAAGGAATGACAGGACATCAGTCGAAGAAAGGGCATATACTATATATGTTGCCAAAACATTCAGTTCATAAACTCTATTATTATGGGCTCGATCTTTAACATTTGTGGTCATTGAGATACTAACCATTGTCTACAAAAAGATGACAACTCAACAATAACAACATATAATTTCATATTTTCATACATATGCACTCAAACTCATGTTTGATGCTTTTCATATTTCAAGTTGCTCGATGCATATGCAGTCCATTAGGAAATCTTGCAAGACTTGCAGGCTTTTGAGGATGACCGATTCTCAAGACGAAGATAGATCAGAAGGATGCACTCTCCACATTCATTAGTTATGAAAACCAACAAGATCGAACAAAAATCGATATCATACATACATAATTGTGCAAGAAAGCTAAATTTTAGTTACAAAATAGGACTATTGTGTTTACTCTCAACATCCCAAAAAAAGTATTAATTTTGGGATAAATGAATACCGTTTCCCCATCATTTGTTCCGTGTTTTGTGGATGATATTTACTTCATCTCATGTCATGTCATGGGACTCCTATATACATATGCATTTTCTATTTCACATCATAAATCATATAAAAAATTATTGTCAACCAAGTATTTACCGCTTATAATTCAAAAACCAACACCAAACACCTAGAACACGTCTTTAATACAATACAATTACATCATTCATAGATTCGAATAACAAATAACGTAAGCCACGTAAAAATTGATGATAATGTTTATCCTCAACATATAAAATTTGTAAAATACAAATACTATATTTTAACCTAAGATAAAACTAATCTACACCTTCTAAAAATAGTAGCATATATAGTCTTTTCATTCAAAACCAAAAACAAACATTTGACTTGATAATTAATTTAACCATAAAACCATCAACACATCTAAAATAAAGTTTTATGTAAAACAATATTAATGTACTTTGTAACAATCACCGGTGACCTAATGGATAAGTAAGTTGATACAAATTAAAATTAGTTAATTTATGTTTTTTTTTCACATATATATTGATGCATATTTGATAATTCATTAAGTAATCCACATCACATAATTCAAAACCAATATTCTTATTTTATTTAAAAAAAGAAGTTAATAATCTAGAAAAATACAGCCGTACAAATAATAAATAAATGGCATAATGGGCACATGATGAAGTGGGCAATCATAAATAGAAGAGTCTTCAACTAACAAACCCCTCTTTGGTGTAAACCTCTCCAGACAAACTTCCATGAATCAAGGCCATGGCCATGACAATGAGCCACCTCAATTCCTATGCTTTTTCTATATATATAGGAGACATTGTCCTATTAATTTAATTATCAAGATTCCCTTTAAAATATATTTAAAAACTTTCCCATAAATTTATAATTTAAAGAGCATAATTATATATATATATATATATATACTACTATGCTAGGGACATGCACAAAAAATGTAATTATTTTCTTTTCTATTTAATTACTTAAAAAGGTGTTCCTAAAAAATTAAAATGGCACAACTTGGGATCTATAATCTCCATATTTCAAATTTTACTTGCTTGTCTTGTTCTAATCATGCATTTAAGGCTTTGTTTTATGTTTTATGTTTTGTGTTATGTTTTCATTAGATATTGACAACAAAATGGTCCAAAAAGATATAGAAAGATTTTTAATATATGAATAATGAATATAACTGAATGATAAATATTTTTGAAATACCTATAAAATCATATTGAAAGATGTAAAATTTTGGCTCCAAACATTTCTAATAATTAATTGAATACTCCTCAAATATAAGATTTAAACTTGGGATCTCTAAAATCATCATTCAAAATTTGAATTCACATAATTATGTTATCGAGCCAGGTTCATTCCTTAAAAAATTATCAATAAAATGACAAGTTTTTTCCTGTCATTTTTCTTCGTCCATTATTATATATTTTCCGGGCCTCATTTTCACTTCTTATTATGTCAGATAGCACTGCATAATCTTAACAGTGAGCATATTCGACATTCAATTTTCAACATAGGCTTTCAAATAGCATTGCGTAATCTTAAAAACAAAAATAGTAATTAACCGCTTCAATTAAAGCCGCTGTTGAAAATTGAATGCCAAATATGCATATGAATTATGTTAAATAGCATTGCGTAATCTTAAAAACAAAAATAGTAGCAACCACTTAAATTAAAGCCTCTGTTGAATATTGAAGGCCAAATATGCTTTGTGTCAAATAGCACCGCGTAATCTTGAAAACAAAAATAGTAAGCAACCTCTTAAATTAAAGCCTCTGTTGAATATCGAATGCCAAATATGCCTTGTGTCAACTAGCACCGCGTAATCTTGAAAACAAAAATAGTAAACAACCGCTTAAATTAAAGCCTCTGTTGAATATCGAATGCCAAATATGCCTTGTATCAACTAGCAACGCGTAATCTTGAAAACAAAAATAGTAAGCAACCACTTAAATTAAAGCCTCTGTTGAATATTGAATGCCAAATATGCCTTGTGTCAAATAGCACCGCGTAATCTTTTTGAAAACAAAAATAGTAAGTAACCGCTTAAATTAAAGCCTCTGTTGAAAATTGAATGCCGAATATGCATATAAATTGTGTCAAATAGTATTGCGTAATCTTAAAAACAAAAATAGTAAGTAACCGCTTAAATTAAACCCTCTATTGAAAATTGAATGTCAAATATGCCTTGTGTCAAATAGCACCACGTAATCTTAACACCATAAATAATAAGCAACCCTAAAATTAAAGCCTCTGTCAAAAATTGAATACCGAGTATGCTCATTATTAAGTATCTATGTTTGGAAACATCTATTTTTATCTTGTCACAATAATTTATAGTTATTAAAAAAATCATTAAATCCTTCGATAATAAAGCGATGTCACATATCTAAACCAATACATTTCTGATTTTCCGATGCCTACTATTCCTCATAGTATCTGTTGATTTCTCATTGTACATGTTTTGGTTTTTAACATATTTTTTCTACTGGCTTTTTTAAAAAGAAAATGGGAACATTTTCTTTTATATTCTTAGATTTTTAACAAGCATCATCATAATTGTTATTAAAACAAATAAATAAATAAAACGAGGGGTTAAAAGAATTAAAATGGTAAATCGTTTAAATAAAATATTTGAATAAATCGATGAAGATGTTTGTGACTGGAGTATTGAGCCGGGAATGTTAAAGTTTGTCATTTACCACAATGCGGAGGGACAACGCTTTATATCAAGAAGCGTGCTACCACAAAAAGCACACCCTTGCTTAATTACTATCCCCTTATTTTTAAATCAAACTAAATAACTTTATTATTTTTTATTCGATAAAAATAATAATAAGACAATAATAAAAAAAGGTGTTTTGATTGTTTTAAATGAACGGAACCGTGTTAAACGTAAAAAATTAGCTGTTCATGTGTCTAAATTAAAATCTGATGAAACAAATGTATTATATTGAATGAAATTTGTCAAATGAAAAATACGAAGAAAGATATAATAAAAGTCATATCGGATAAAGTTATTTACTACAATATGGTATGTTTATCAACAAATTTATTGCATTAAAAAACACAAAAATAAAATTCAAGATGACATAATTCAAAAAAAGACAACAAATCATGTTAAGTTAATTTTGCAAAATCATTTAAAGTGAGTCTAAGTGTCAATATTTTTTATGAATGAGATTATTATCTTCTATATCCAGGGAGTTTATGTTATTGGATCAATTATAATTGAATATTAATAATAATAAAATGTACCGGATTAATTGTTGTGAGGAACATAATTTATGTGTGGGGAGTGATCTAGGATCCAGATTCTTTATTATTATACGATTCTCACCTTAACTAGTATTCTCAACAATCCTTCGTTAATAATGATGACCTTGTAAATTTAGTGAATTATTAGTTTATTGTTATACGTTGTAATATATATATATATATATATGTGTGTGTGTGTGTGTGTGTGTGTGGAGGTTCAAACGAGAACACCTTCATTTTACAAGAACGCGAAAACATCCTTATCACATGTGATAATACACGTGAGGGGACCTGGTGGTGTACGTACGACGTGTCCTGGGACTTAGGTCAACCCAAAGGTTGTTTGCGTCTATGATTTAGTATCACATGTGATGGTATTGATGGATTATAGTATCACATCAAGAACATCTTTATCACACGTGATAATACATGTGGCAAGACTTAGTGGTGTAAGGGCGACTTGGCCCGCAACATAGATCGCGTCAAAAGTCGTTCACGTCTCTGATTTACTATCACATGTGTATCATATGGGATGAAATAATAGTATCACATGTGATTTTCTATAGTAAAATGGTGTTCTCGCGTTATCGTAAAATGAGGGTGTTCTCGTTTGAACCCTTCCCTATACATATATATATATATATATAGGAAAGTTCAAATGCGAACTCAAATTTGATTGTGAACATGAGAACGAATGAGAGCGCAACACGTGTCTGAATATAGTATTATTCAGTCTGAATATGACACGTGTCGCGCTTTCATTTGTCTTCACATTCACAACCAAATTTGAGTTCTCATTTGAACCCGCCCTATGTATATATATATATATATATATATATATATATAGAGAGAGAGAGAGAGAGGTCGGTTTAAATAAGAAAACAAAAACATCGTGAGAAGGTAATAAATGAAAGTTGATATGTGAAACTGAAAAAAAACCATTTTTTATAATCGAGATATATGTGAACCGCCGTTACAAGTTATTCATTTTAATTCACTTATAAATCTTAAAATAGATTTTTTTAATGATTCACATATGAACATTTCTTTATCATTTACTTCTTACATTTTTACGATATTCAGTCTTCTTTTCTAAACATCCACTATATATATATATAGGTGAAGGATTGTGTGAGAATGATAGTTAAGGTGAGAAGTGTAAGAAGTGATATGGACCCTTGATCACCTTTAATCTCAAACTCACCCATGAATTGCGCTTGATACGATAATGATCCAGTGCATCTCGGTCCATCTCATCTTGGTGAATCTCATCCTAATGTGCATCATAGTGTGGAGATCTCTTCTTACGCTTCTCACCGTAACCAACTCTCATTCTCATTGTAACCTAACCCTGTGTATATATATAGAGGCTGGTTCAAATCCAAACCAGTTGAATGAGAACAAACTATATAAACTGGTTCAAATCAATATAAAACAAATTTTTTTCCTTATTTTCATCAAATGCTATGATTTAAGATATTATTGCACATATGTTTGTTTCACCTTGTGAAAAATTTACATATGAAACTTTTACATTATGAAACAAATACATGTGAAACTTTTTCATAAAAAAATATATGAGAAACTTTCAACTAATGAAAACAAATACATGTGAAACTTTTTATTATGAAATAAACATTTGTGTAATAATATCTTAAATCATAGTATATAGTTGATAAAAAATATCATGAATTTTTTTATATTGATTTGAACCAGTTTGTATATATATATATATATATATATATATATATATATATATATCGGTAAGCAAATGAAAGCTACAAAAAAGTTACAAACTCGTAAGAACTAATATAAAAATATTTGTTTACATGATTTTTTCATCAAAATTATAATTTTGGATATTGTTTCATATATGTTTGTGTTCAATTTATAAAAAAAAATACATGTGACAAAATTGGTTCACCTTCATAGTGTTTTTGCTGTGAATGTTCGGATTTTTTTACCTTCCCCGTGTTTTGTTTTACATTTTCAAGTGTATAAATGTGGTCTCACGGGTCTCACAAAAACCGGTTGGTCTCACATGAACCCAACCATATATATATATATATATATATATATATATAGAGGAAAGTTCAAATGTGAACTCATTTTTGGTTGTGAACGTGAGGACGAATCTCAGCCACTTATCCGGTCAATAAAGGCGGCTTTGACCTGGGTCCCCTCCTTTAATAATCTCCACCCTCCCATGAATCGCGTCAATCCTCCGTGATCGCGTCCACCAAAACCGAAGATGTGTGGCTAAGATTCGTCCTCACGTTCACAACCAAAAATGAGTTCACATTTGAACCTAACCCTATATATATATATATATATATATAAAGAGAGAGAGAGAGAGAGAGAGAGTGAGAGAAGTTCAAGTGAGAATAAAGTCAAGGTAGGAAATCACAATAACGCTTATATCACATATGATTTTAGAGCCATTAAGAAACATGATCAAACCACATGCCACATGGCCAAGTCGGCTCGTGCATGTACCCTTGATTTGACCTTGTTTTTTAATTGGACTCGCATTTAAATCATATGAGATTTGACTGTAAAATCACATGTGATGTAGGTGTTCTTATGTTTTCATACTTTGATCAACCTTATGTATGTATGTGTGTATATATATATATATAATTATATACACATGAGGGTAAATCATATAGAAACCATCTAAAAGTTATAAACCATGACAACCAATTTGTATAGATGAAACAGTCTAAAACACAATGTTAATATAACATTGTTTAATAGATGATACATTAATGAACATTTTGTATGGGAAAAATTATATATATATATATAGGACGGGTTCATAAGAGAACGGTAACAATTTACGAGAATGCGATGAACTTTTTTTTATGTACAAGATCACATGTGATTTTGCACTAACTGTAGCAGACGACTTTTGGGGCCACTTAAGTTGCATGGAAAGTCACCAGCATCATTTATGATTTTGTACAAAATCACATATGATTTTGTACATGAATCATATGTGATTTTGTACATGAAAATTTTCATGTACAAAAAAATAATTGGCTGATAATTGTCCCCGCATTCTCGTAAATTATTACCGTGCTCACAGGAATCCCCCCCACCCTCCTCTCTATATATAGGTATTCATGAAACACGTTCTCATACTTATACATTTGGATAAAAGATGTAAGACGATATGCATGGTAACTTAAAATCACGTATGGGGTGTTATAAAAAGTTGTTGGACCGTTTAAACCAGTCAAAGCAAGTTAGAACAGATCTTTATGGCGGTTTTGAGCAACTTGGCGGTCCGGTCCGACTAAAATTAGTCAAACCGCTCGGTCTGGTTCGGTTTGCGGTTTGAACATTTTTTTGAGTGGTTTGAACTAAACCGACCGCCAAAATAAACATGTACTAATTATATTTAGTTTTAATGTCGTAGACTCAACTTTTATGTCCCGATAAAGAAAATCATTCAAGACACGAAGTTTTCATTTTTCACTTCTCAATTCTCCGCATTCCCTAAATCGACAAAATTATTAAATCCTTCAAAAATAAAATATTAAAAATTCCTAACCGTTCTTCGACTTGTTCAATGTTTATTCAAAATTCCAACTATTGTCAGCCAACTTAAAATTTTAATCTTTTTTCAACTTGTTCAATGTTTTTTTATAAAATTGGAGGTACATGTATATTTTTATAGTTCGATATAGTTTTTTTAAATTGTGATTGTAGAAATTTCATTTTGGAGATATATTAAGTTTTTTTTAATTTAAAAATCGTATTAGACCAAAACCGCCTATACATCGACCATATCAGACTGTCTTTTTATGGTCCGATTTAACCAGTCTGTTCACTTGTGGTAAAATCATTTGGTTTGCAATTTTTTCCTCAGCCATCGTTGGAGTTTTTGTGATTTGAGGTAGACACATACAACACACTAGTTTAGGTTAATTTTCACATGTATTGTTATAAAATTGCCTCCAATAATATAATGGTATTGATGTTATGTTTTTATTCAATTATAATACTAATGATAATTGATGCTTTGGAATGGTAAGCTAGGATCAATAAAATATACATTCTAGCAAGAGAAAATTAAAAAAATAATTTGATTTTTGTTAATGTAAGATTTGTTCATTTTTCAAATCATTTAATAATTGTTTTTCCGGCAGATAAATCAATTTTCTTTTTTATTATTTATCAAAATTGTTAATTCTTATTGACTACAATCTTTATTTAGAATTTTATATAAAAAAATTATTTAGAATTTAATTTGAGACGGTAAGTCTATTTGTTAAGAGTTTAACGAGATTCATTGTTTATTCAGTCAGTTATATATAATTGTTCGGTTGTGACTAATGATATAGAATGTGACCTATTTAGTTATACCGAATGTCTTACTCGATAAGTGAGGGTAACGACTCTTATCCGATTAGCTCTTAATCTCTATTGGATAAATTTTGCATATGATATCGTTTTAATGGACTAAAATCATACCTGGTAAGGTAAATAATAGTTTCAAATCTAAACAATAAGCATTTATCTAGAAAATGTTTGGATAAACGATCCCTAACTTATTATAAAGCATATGAAAAAGTTAGTTATTAAACAATTTGTACTCGAATTTGGTGTTAAAAAAATGATCTCCACCTTTAGATGCACATTAGGATGAGATGCACTGAGATGCACTAGATCAATCTCCGTATCAAGCAATTCATGAGTGGGTTTGAGATTAAAGGTGATCAAGGTTCTAGATCCTAAGGGTGTTAAAAAAACATTGGACCGCTCAAACCAGTCGAACCAAGTCAAATCAGATCGTTTTTGGCGGTTTGAGTGGTCTGACGGTTCGGTCCGGTCTGAAAAATAGTCAAACCGCTCGATCTGGTCTAGTATGCGGTTTAAATGTTTTTTAGTGGTCTGAACCGAACCGACCGCAGAAATTACAAATGTATTAATTATATTTATTTTTAATGTTGTAACTTTTATTTTTATGGACCAGTTAAAAAACGTTCGTCAAATACATTATGTATTTAGTTTTCATTTCTCAATTGACCGCGTTATCTAAGTTGGCAAAATTCCGTATTGTATTTTTTAATATTGTTATATTGATAGAAATTTCATTTTAGATATAGATGTAATGTTTTTTCTAGTTTAACGACATAAGAGGACCAAATGGCCTACACTAATCAAACCAGGCCGCATTTTATGGTCCGGTTAGACCGGTTTGGTCACTTGCTGTAACAACGCTTGGTTTGGAAATTTCTAATATTACGGGTTTGTTTGTAGTTTGGAGGGTTAAACCGTCAAAACTGGACCGCAAACACCCCTACCAGATTGCTTCTTACGCTTCTCACTTTAACTCTCTTTCTCACACGATCTCTCGCCTATATGACCTATTTTGTAAAGTTTGAGGCCCAATGCTTTGATTTTTTCAGAAAGATCGTTTCTTTGAATAGCGGCAAACTCATATTTAGAGGAAAAATCTACAGCTTCACGTTCAGATTTATCAAGTCTTTCCGCGAGGTCCGTAATTTGGAGTTTTAGATCCGTATTTTCAACTTCTAAAATGATTTTCTCGTTTTGCAATGCTTTGGACCAACTATTTGAGTTTTCAAGTTCGGATGAAACAATTAGGAGTTAGTTATGATTATTCTCTAGTTGTGCTTCTAATTTGGAACCTAAGAGTTTCTTAGTTTTCAATTTAGATTGCAGATTTTGCAATTGAATCATCAAATCATGCATTTGCGCAACAAATTGAGCATAGTCAACATTAGTTACCTCGGATGCGGTGTCGGAAGCGTGAGACTTGGCCTCATCATTAGAAAGTTCTTCATCGTTAGACCTTGCCATTATGTTGAAGTGAGCTTGAGTATCGTCTTCCTCGTTGTCGGACTTGTGAAGCCAACGATCGTCTTCCGCCATTAGGACCTTTCCGGCGTCTTGTTGCTTTGCAAGCGTTAACTTGTAAGTGTAGTAGTTGGAGTCCTTGACGACCGGTTTCTTGCATTCTCTTGCATAGTACCCCGACTTGCCACATTTGTAGCATACACTCATCTCCCCTTTGAACTTATCTTCGGGTTTCTTGAAAGTGGGACGTTTGTCTTCAAGACGGGGCTTTGGTTCAAACATCTCCTTTCGCTCGAGATGTTTTGGTCCCGATGAGTATCTTTGTTTGTTGGAGGAAAGTTGGCGATAGAACTTCTTTTGGAAATCTTTAGTAAGAAGGGCCATGGATTGCTTGAGTTGCTCGATCTCGGGGTCGGAGTCATATTCATACCCTTCTTCTTCTTCCTCTGAGTGACAGCTGGGGTTTTCTTGTCGGGAGCTTCGAGATGAGTGGCGGTTACATCTACCATCTTCATTGTCTTTGGCAACAAGGGCAAGTGGATCAGAAGATTTAGAAGTTTTCTTGTTGGCAGCCATTGCTTCAAGCACTTCTTCTTGGACTTGTTTCAAAGTTTCTAAACCTTCGTGAAGGTCTAGTTCAGCCAAAAACTTGTTATGCTTGATTTGATTCGCAAAGCGACGGCATTCAGGTTGAAGATTGCTTTCAATCTTGGTCTTTCAGATTTCATTCTTACTTAGCTCGTTAAGTAGTTTGACGAAT
The DNA here is from genome assembly GCA_036898165.1 of Silybum marianum. NCBI lineage: Eukaryota > Viridiplantae > Streptophyta > Magnoliopsida > Asterales > Asteraceae > Silybum > Silybum marianum. Next base: position 48,204,657 of record CM072528.1, on the reverse strand, counting down.
CTCTTGTATGTGTCCGAAAGACTTTCCCCTTCTTTGGCTTTGAACTCTTCATATTGAGAGATGCAATTAGTGATCTTCAATTGAGTCCCTACCTGGGTTCCAATCATGAGCTTCTCGATTTGTTCCCACATACCCTTGGTAGTGGTTAGATGGTTGTCTATACTGATGTATATTTCATTAGGAATTCCTTGGAGGAGGTAGGATTTGGCGAGTTGATCACCTTTGGCAATACGTTTCTCCTCGGGATCGTATTTGGATTTTGGTTTGATCTCTCGTCGAGCTATAAGAGGAGGGTCGTTGTTTGGCATGGCAGGTAGGTCCTTCATTGATCGAACGCATAATTTCTTTCGCGTATTCATTTCGATCAATGAAGTCAAGGAAACTGTCTTTCGATTGTTGATACTCGCCTCGAAAGAGAATGGGAGGACGAGTATCGTAGCCAATAGACATGGCTTCTTGAGTAGTCATAATATATACTTGATATTGATCACGATCTTTGAGTTTTGAAAAGGTTCTAAGATAGTCTTGGATAAAGACAGAGTTCTAAGAAAAGTGGGATAGTTTTTGCGGACTTGACAGAATTTGGGGTTAATGGAACTCGGATCAAATAGGTGCGAGAACTAGAGAATTCGGATCGAAAAGGATGCAAGGACTTAAGATCTCGGGTCAGGTGGATGCGAGGAAACAGGTTGCTCGGATCAATAAGATTCAAGGACCAAGGTTCTCGGATTAGACTAAGGCGAGAACAAGATTTTCTTGAATGAAGCAGACCCGAGGAGGATTTTTATCGAGTCCTTTATGTGCGATGACTTCTTTTATCAACCCCTTTGTATGAGAATTTTAACTAATACTCTAAAGGAAACGATAACAAACTTTTAAAAATGGCTAGGTTACCAATTTCCAAAAAATAATTAGAAAAATATTTTAACCAGAAATTTTAAAAAATAATTCAAAAACTTGAGTTTAAAGAAAACGATAGCAAAGTTTTCTTGACTAAAAATAGCTGCAAGGAACAGAGTTCTCGAGTCCTTTTATGGAAAAGAATGACTAAGTTTTCAGTTTTCCAAAACACCAAGGATGAATTTTCATATGCTAAATAAAGATTTTATCAAAATTCAACCCAACTGCCAAAGTTTCTTGACTAGAAAAAGTTGCAACGAACAAAGTTCTTGAGTCTTTCCATGGACAAGAAGGTCTTAAGTAATCAAAGATGAATATGATATAAAACAATATTAATTTTTTTAATTTTATCAAATCTGAGGGATGTGAGTAAAAAGTTAGTCGGGTCAGTATCATACGATAAAAATACTTTTCACAGAAAGAGGCATGCGATAAACTAGTTTGTCAGGTCTAATGGATGCGATAACTATGAATCAAAACCCAGAAACTTATCGAAACTATGAATTCAAGACAGATTTAATCGCAACCTATACTACTCAATATCGAAAAACTACATATATGATTATGAGCATGAGTCAACGATGCTTACCAAAGAAAGATTTTCAGATTCACATAATTCGAGATTGTTGCACCAAACAGAAATATTGCACCAAGAAATCGATTACCTTTCCTTTTCCAAAAAATCGATTAGAACAAATCCAAATCGATATAATCCTACGCTCTGATACCAATTGTGGATCCCATAAATCAAGTATAACTGAATATGTATTGATCAACACGATAAAGATTAGGGGAACCCGTAAGTTGTATATCTCACTTGATAATCGAGGTTACAAGGTTATCAAATGGAATGCATAAACTCACGATTAGAAGAGGTGTTATGCCAAAAGTTAACGAACGTTAACCTCGTCAGGATTCGTTATAACCTAACTAACAGGGCTTTAACTCCGTGAACTAACGCCGTTAGTATTGATCCGTTACAACCGTTACCTGTGTTTTTATGATAATTTCAGTTATAAACCAAAGACATTATGAAAGCATTGATGAAAAAGCAAGAATCTTGGGATGACCGTTTAGACCGTTTCAAGCAGATCTAGCACCCAAGTTCAAGTATAAAAAGCCGAATCAACTACCTGGAAAAGGGACTATGAACTACAGAAAAAGCTCTGAGAGTACTTTGAAGAACTCACGATAATAGTACTACGGCTTACGACGACGACATTGCAAGTCACGACAACCGCTATAAACTTGCAACCGTCTCCCTGTATTTTATATTTTCGTCATTTATAATCTTACTTATTGTTTCTAAGGCCGACATCCCTGCTTGACGTCACACTACTCTAGTGCATCGACGACTCATTCGGGTCGTCCGCGGTTTTTCTCTCGAAAGGGAGTTTTCCACGTCAACAATCCTCTGTGTCCTTATTACTTTTCTTATTTGTTTTTCGAACAGATTTCCCTTTCTTTAGTTGATAAAGGTCCAAATTGTTAACTCACCGTTAAGTCAATTTTTGGCATTAACAGTTTGGCGCCATCCGCAGGACCCAACTAGAGAAAAAATCTCTTCGAAAATCGTCTTTTATTGCTAATTCGTTTGAAACCTTTTTTAAGCACAGGATGTCAGGTGCAGAAGCTAAACGTACTAGCCCAGATGAGGGCCGAGCTAGAAGCCACACGACAAAGAATGAATTTCTTGGATGAGAAGAATCGCAAGGCCAACCAAGAAATTCACGTCCTATGAAGTCAGAACGTCAATACATCTTTTACCTCAGTTCCACCCTTTGTCCCACCCTTTGATATAAGACCTCAGGGTACATCTCAATCGTTCTTCCCTCCCCCTCCATTTCACCTACGCCCACCGAATGTGCCTCCACCATTGAACCAACCCTTCTTTCATCGACCCATCATGGAACAAACGTTCATGTCGGTACCCATTCCAACAACCCCACTGTACTCGCATTTGTCGGCACCATACGTGACTACTGGTAGCGACAACCACGAATCGATCTTTCGGAATCCACCATACATACCTAATAATATGTCAATCCCCATAGCTCAACCCTTCAATACCAACGAGACCCCCTCCGACGATCCTATCGCACGACGCTTCAAACAACTTGAAGAGTAGAACGAGAGGATGTTGTTGCTACTCTCAAAGTTACCTGGAGCCGCAGTACCAGTTGATGTAGAACCCCCCACAGGATTCCAAGCCTCACCTTTCGCCGATTCAATCGCCCTGTAGACATTCCTAAAAAATACAGCATCCCCACGTTCACACTAAAATATTTGGGCGTCACAGATCCCAACGAGCACATCGCATAATACAAGCAGCTCATGTGGACGGCGTCGATACCGCATAATTATCAAGAAGTATGTATGTGCAAAAGTTTCGGAGCATCTCTGACAGGTGCGGCCCTAGAATGGTTGATCAATTTGAAGCCTAAATCGATACGCTCCTTCCCCGATCTTGTTAACCAACTCTTCCAACAGTTCGCCAGCAGTCGAAAGATGGAAAAGCAAACCAGCGATCTGTATTATATAATACAGAAAGAAGGTGAAACCGTTAGAAATTATTTCAACCGATTCAACGTGGAAATGATTGGCATACGCAATTGCGACGTCAAGACAGCGATAGAAGCTTATAAAAGGGGTCTCGACAGCAGCTCGGGCTTATACCTTGATCTCACCAAATATCCCGCCGACACGTTTGAAGACGATACCGCCTTTCGACAAAGGAAGTCCTCTGACAAAAGAACACTGGGAGTCAAGAAACCCGAATTCAAAAGCAAGAGCGAAAATCCTAGACACATATCCAACGTTCGTCACGAGAAAAACAAAGATGACAAGGGAAAACCCAAATACAATCAATATCCAAAGTTATCGACTTATGGTTTTGCAGGTACTTCGAAAGAACTCATGGAAGCACTAAAAGGTGTTCAAGCGACAGTACGATGGCCTAAGAAGAACGATCGTCCGAATGACAAAAAAGACACGACCAAGTGGTGTGACTTTCACGACGACCATGGACACGACACCAGCGATTGCCAGGCTTTGAAAAAAGAAATCACATGGTTGTCTCAGAAGGGCTACACCGATAATCTAATCTCGATGCAGGCCGCAGGTAAAATTCCCCGACCCACATCTCCTGAACATACTAAAGTCGTGAATTGTGTGACAGGGAGATTTGACATATGCGGACTCACCTATTCCGACGCCAAAAGGCATGCGGGTCAAAGATTTGATGAATCCAATGTTCCCATCAATTGTCATAAAGAGGAAGAAAAAACTCTCGACTCAATGGTGATAAGCTTTGGCGACGAGGACCTTGGCAATACCAGACGCAAGCACCACGACGGGCTTATCATTCAACTTACGATAGGAAATTGCCTGAAAAAAAGGATTCTCGTTGATGGGGGATGTTCTTCCAATATCATATTCCTCAACACCCTCAGAGCCATGGGGCTGGGTGAAAAGGAAATCACACGACAATCGATAGTACTGGTCGGTTTCAACGGTGACGCATCCACAACCTTGGGAGAGATACATTGTCCGTCTTCGCAAAACGAATCAACAAACCCACTAGATTCAATGTGGTCGAATGCTCTTCTGCCTATAACTTCATCCTTGGGAGACCATGGATTCACGACATGAGAGCGGTCCCCTCGACATATCACCAGACCATAAAATTTCCTACTCCCTGGGGAGTCCAAGTGATAAAAGGTGAGCAAAAAAACGCAAAGGAATGTTACAAGACCGCGATGAAGCCTCAAAAGCAAACCATCTAGCAATTACAGAGCCAGGCGAACGACAAGTCCCCTAACGACTATGGACTTCAAGAAATCGCCTTGGACCTCGCCAAACCAGAACGTACGATTTTCTTGGGGGCAGCCTTGGATGAAGGAATATAGAGCAACCTCGTAAAATTCCTCAAATACAACTCCGATTGCTTCGCTTGGTCGCATGAAGACATGCTCGGCATAGACCCAAACGTCGCATCGCATAAGCTAAACGTAGACGCCAGCTTTTCTCCCGTAAAACAGAAGCGACGGAAGTTCGCCCCTGAAAGGAACAACATTATCAACGAAGAAGTCGATAACTTGCTAAAATCTGGAAAAATCAGAGAAGTCAAATACCCAGAATGGCTCGCCAACGTCATTGTCATCAAGAAGAAAAATGGGAAGTGGCGTGTGTGCATCGACTTCACGGATCTCAATAAAGCTTGCCCCAAGGACCCATTACCTTTACCACACATCGACGCCATGGTAGACGCCACTTCAGGATACGAGCTCCTTACGTTCATGGACGCCTACTCCGGATACAATCAGATCTTCATGCACCCAGAAGATCAAGAAAAAACAGCCTTCATGACAGATAAGGGGATCTATTGCTATAAGGTGATGTCGTTCGGCTTGAAGAATGTGGGATCCACATATCAACGACTTGTTAACCTTATGTTCAAAGATCTTCATGGAAAAACGATGGAGGTATATATAGACGACATGCTCAAAGAATCTTTCGACATCCTCAGAAAGTATGATATGAAACTTAATCCCACCAAATGTTCTTTTGGGGTCCGCGCAAGAAGATTTTTGGGACACATGGTAACCCGTCAAGGTATAGACGCAAGCCCCGACCAGATCAAAGCAATCCTCGACCTGCGTTCGCCAAGGAATTTGAAAGAAGTACAATGTCAAACCGGACGAGTCGCCGCATTGAATCGTTTCATAACCAAATCGTCCGACAGATGTCACTTATTCTACAACGTCTTAAGAAAAAATAACGGTTTTGAGTGGACAGATAGCCACGAAAAAGCCTTGAGCGAGCTTAAAGAATACATGACGACTCCACCTCTCCTGTCAAAGACAAAAGATCACGAAGTCCTTTGTCTATACTTTTTAGTAAGTAATACCTCTGTAAGTTCGGTACTAGTCCGGGAAGACGAAAGCCAACAAAAGCCAATATACTATGTAAGTAAATCCCTCCTCAACACCGAAAAAAGGTACTCATCTATGGAAAAATTACTTTTGTAATTAGTTACAACTGTCAAAAAGTTACCTCATTACTTTGAAACTCACTCGGCCATTGTCGTTACTAACTATCCACTTAAGTCTGTCTTGAGAAAACCAGAATTAACAAGTCGGTTGGCAAAATGGAGCATTTACTTGAGTGGCTACGATATTTCGTTCGCTCCCCGAACGGCGATAAAGTTGCAAGCAATCGCCGACTTCATCTCAGATTTCACTCCCGATTTGAAAAAAGAAGCCATCGTAGAAATCTCAGCTGTGGCGACTTCAGACGAGGACCGGTGGACGCTATATGATGACGGATCGTCTAACGTACGAGGAACAGGCCTAGGACTCGTCCTGAAGTCACCACAGGGGGGCATAATGGTACACTCGGTGTCCTGCGACTTCAGAGCAACGAATAATGAACCGGCATATGAAGCATTAATCACAGGACTAGGAATGGCTCACGACCTAAGGGCAAAACATTTGCAGGTAAAAAGTGATTCTCTACTAGTTGTTAACCAACTAAATGGAGAATTTGCGAGTAAGGACGCAAGGATGGCGAGCTACCTCGCGGTCGTAAAGGAAAAAGTGAAAAACTTCGAATCCTTCGCAATACAACAAATACCAAGGGATCAGAACATGCAAGCAGACGCGTTGGCTAACCTGGGATCCGCCCTCAGTAAGTCCAGTTTCAGCAATATACCCATGATACATCTGGAAATTCCATCGATCGAAAGGCGCGACCTCATGGACATATCCAATGAAGATGAAGGAAAATGGTTCAAAGACATCAAAGACTATCTCACAGACGACCGACTGCCGGAAGACAAGCTAAAAGCCAAGCAAATACGATTTAAAGCCTCCAGGTACGTCATGGCATCTAATCTTTTGTACGTCATGGCATCTAAACATGCGATGCATAAGCAAAAGTCAAGTGGAAGAAATACTCCGAGAAATGCATGAACGCGAATGCGGAAACCATTCCGAAAGGCGAAGCTTGGAAAATCGAATCTCACGACAAGGATATTACTGGCCTACGTTGCGCCAAGACGCCTCCAGGTATGTGCAAAATTGCGATTCATGCCAAAGACACGCAGGTACGACTCACAAACCCTCATAAAGTTTACATCCGACGCTCGTCCCATGGCCATTCATGCGATGGGAAATGGATATAGTCGGAAAATTACCACTAGCTCCTAGACGAAAAGTATTTCTATTAATGCTCACGGATTAGTTTTCCAAGTGGGTAGAAGTCGCTGCTTTTTCACAGATAAGGAAGTAATCTCTTTCATCCATACTAACATAATCTGCAGGTTCGGAATCCCATCAGAAATTGTTTGCGATAATGGGTCGCAATTCATAAATGAGAGGACAAGAAAGTTCTATGAAGATCGTCACATCAAACTCACGACCTCAACGCCCAGATACCCACAGGCGAATGGGTTAGCCGAGTCGAGCAACAAAACTATTGTCAATACCATCAAACGACGACTCAGCTCGGCAAAAGGAAGGTGGGTAGAAGAACTCCCGACAGTGCTATGGGCCAACCGAACTACACCCAGGGACGCCACCAGGCAAACGCCTTTCTCATTAGTTTATGGATGTGAAGTGATTCTACCCATCGAAGTTAGAATACCAGTCGCCAGACACACGACGATCGAGAAGAACTTGGTTGATCTCAGTTACGACGTCGATGGCCTAGAAGGATTAAGAGAAACGGCCCTCATACGATTGGCAGCCCAGCAACAAACAGTCGCTAGACATTTCAATAAAAACGTAAGGGTCAAAACTTTCCAAGAAGGGGATTACGTCTTAAGACGGGTCTTCCAAAATACCCGAGAACTTAATGCAGGAAAGCTAGCGTCCAAATGGGAAGGACCTTATAAGTTGTCAAGATCATGGGAAAAGGAGTCTATCGATTACAAGAAATGAATGGTCGAGATATCCCACGAAGTTGGAATGCCACTCATCTCAGGAAATATTTCTTTTAAATTCGCAAGTCCTTATTATCGCATGATTATTTACCTTATTCTTTCTATACAATTACTAACTTGAGCGTTGGAGGCTCGTTGGTCAAACTAACGACCACCCCTAACGTTTTCTTTTTGTCGCAGGTACGCCAGAAGTCGCAGTTTCCCACGAAACATTATAAAAAGCCTAAGTTATGACAAATAAAGTGGCGACAAAAGATAAATGTAAGATGAATCGAGTTTTCTTACAAAACATGGCCCGACCAAAAGTGTCGTCCAAAACAAAATTCAAAAAATAAAAGACCTAAGAGTCTAAGATTACGGCTGGTCAAGAGAGGTGTCGATAGCGATGGAAACCCCTGCGTCATCCTCGTCACTTTCCTCCCGATCCTCCATATCCAGGTCGGCCGAAGTCCCGATCTCCTGAAGAAAGTAGGCAACGTCCTCCTCAGCCGATGCGAGGACATTCTTCCCAGCTAAGTGGCGACGAAAGAGGGCCGCCTTGGTCTTCCCGAGAAAAAGCCTCGAGGGCTTCCATCTTCTCTCGTAAACGGACGACCTCAACTTGAATCTCTTGCGACTTCCTTTCAGAGGAAGCCAATTTTGCTTCCGCAGTCTCAGCTCGGGTCATCGCCTCTTCAGCTCTGGATCGCACGACTCGAGCTTCTTTCTCGTTCTCGGCCAAAGTTGCTTTGGTCGAGACCACTTCCGCCTCAAAGGACGAAGCTTTAATCTGGACTTCCTTCAGGAGCTCCTCAACCGCTTTCCTAATATGGAACTCATGCTCCCAGCTTTCACGAGCCTCGTCCAGACGAAGAGAATAATCTTCGACCCGCTTTAAAGCGTCTGCCTCCCTCGCCAAGGCCACCTGCTCCTTTGACTTTATTTTTGGAACAAGAGATTTCACCCTGTCCATATGGAAGTACAGGTAGAGGGACGAATGAAAAGTCTGAAAGACCGAAAAGTTAGCACAAGACGTATAAATAAAAAAGAAAAAGGGGGATGAAATTGAAACCTTACCAAGAACACCAGACCCGTGGTATGGGTGTCTAGATCCTCTATGGTCGCCTTGTCATAGCGACTCTGAAGATTGGGAAGCATAAACTGCTTCAAATGTGGGAACAACTTCTCCCGCGACAGAATGTCGTCCATCATGAAGTCATTGGGGATCCTGATATTCATCATCGCAAACTCCGACGAATCATCCCCCTCGTTTCCCAAAGTGGAGACAGGCTTCTTCCCCAGATCCCTTTCTGGAGGTATCGACGATGATGTCATCTTTAGAACCTCTGGCGCCGGTGACGCAACGAAGGGGCTCGGCGTCGATAGCACCTGTAGACGCCCCGCAGAGGTATCGACGCCTATTTAGCCACTACCAACTTTTAGGATGGAGACACCGGATTGCCCCACCCTAGCCTTTTTGGTCTTAGGGATGGAAGTTGAATCCTTAAGGGACAATTCCCTTCCCCTGCGAGCCAGAAGCGCCGCCTTCTCTCTCTTCGACGTCCTACAGAGAGGAACTTCACCTTACAAAAAAAAAAGGGTTCAAAGAAGAAAACGCACGACCAAAGACGTAAGAAACGACATGAGTAATACAAAGAAAACAAAAGGGACGACACCCACACCTGCCATCTCTTCATCTCTCTTCTTCTTCTTGTCTCCTGTCTTCTTCCCTGCTCGCGACTTCTCCTGTTGATCCGGACGCCTGGGGATTGTCCAAGATTACTATATCGTCGTCCTCGATACTTGGACGAGAGTAAAAGGACCTGTCCTTAGGCGATAAATCCTCCAAGAATTCCTCAACTTTCTCTGTCATATCACCCACGACAAAGTGAGTAAAATCTATTCCTGTAAGCAAAAACAATCAGGATAGGAATAAAGTTCAAAAAAGGAACTAGAATTTATCAAAAGAAAAGACAAAAGAACTCACCAAGGGCATTCCACCCCAATATAATCCACTGATTATCGTCCGTCAAATACGACAGACAACCAAAGACGAAACGCCTCTTCCACTTACGATCGTTTACTAAGGTCCCCTGAACCAACGTCCTAACTAAAGAGGCTATACCTCAAACTATCGTCAGTTTTCAAGGTATGAGTCGTGAGAAGATCTTGGACATTGAATTTCGAAGACCAATTAGCCGTCAGACGCTCGATTATATAGACGATCCGCCAAAATTGGGGAATCAACTGCCCCGGGGACAATTCAAAAGTGGTTAAGAATTCTTTCGCTAAACCTGTCAATGGCCACGATATTACTATCTGAAAAGGGTACTCGTATAAGACGAAGTAACCTAGGGGACACTCTAAAGCCTTAATTCTCCCAGGAACGTTAAGAGATATGTCGTCTGGAATACCAGAAAGATCCCTAAAAGCGGTCAAGTCATCATCAATCTCAATTTTGCTAAAGGGGTCCATCTCACTATCGACGTTATCAATCGCCTTCGCCTCTGCTATAAAATAAGAAAATGCTTCTTGACACTTCTTAGGCTTCTTGGCTAAAGTCTTGCGACGCATAAAGGAGATAAGTTTTCTAAGAAACGTACCTTACTCTCTCGAACTTGCAGGTTTTTAAGCTAAGAAGATGGGGAAGAAAGCTTGAAAAGAAAAAAGATACCCCAATCGCTTCCATTTATACTAAAAGGAAACGATTCGGTATCTCCCCAAAATCGACAGCTGTCGATTGAATTCGCATGCAATCACAGGATCTTCGACACCCGTCCATCACCTCTGTCACCCGTACATCACGCAGATGACATCACCATGATCTCCAAAAGCCTTGCCAATTATATCGGAACCAAATCGGTTACCATTCCAAACTGATTCAGTTACCTAAATTAATATTTAAACAAAAAAATTCTTGAAATATTTCTCCCGCTAAGAAATTTTCAAAAATTTGGGGGCAAATTGTTATGCCAAAAGTTAACGAACGTTAACTCCGTCAGGATTCGGTCGTTAACTCCGTCAAGATTCGTTATAACCTAACTAAAGAGGCTCTAACTCCGCGAACTAACGCCGTTAGTATTGATCCGTTACAACCGTTACCTGCGTTTTATGATAATTCCAGTTATAAACCAAAGACATTATGAAGGCATTGATGAAAAAGCAAGAATCATGGGATGACCGTTTTCGACCGTTTGAAGTCGTTGTAGCACCCAAGTTCAAGTATAAAAATCCAAATCAACTACCTGGAAAAGGGACTACGAACTACAGAAAAAGCTCTTAGAGTAGTTTGAAGAACTCACGATAATAGTACCACGACTTACGACGACGACATTGCAAGTCACGACAACCGCTATAAACTTGCAACTGTCTCCTTGTATTTTATATTTTCGGCATTTGTAATCTTAATTATTGTTTCTAAGGCCGGTGTCCCTGCTTGACGTCACACTACTCTAGTGCATCGACGACTCATTCGGGTCGTCCGCGGTTTTTTCTCTCGAAAGGGAGTTTTCCGCGTCAACAATCCTCTGTGTCCTTATTACTTTTCTTATTTGTTTTTCGAACAGATTTCCTTTCTTTAGTTGATAAAGGTCCAAATCGTTAACTCACCGTTAAGTCAATTTTTGGCATTAATAATAGGCTAATCTCTCTAGCATTCTAATGTAGCCATAACCTTGTATTTATATGCTAGAGGAAAGTATAAATAAGGAAACAAGGAATAAAGACATTATACACTTGTCTTTTATACAATGAGATTAATTCCTTTTACACAATAAGAATATTACCCTAACATATTAGATTCACGTTAGACCAACATGTCTTCGAGATACCCGTGATATCCATGAGAGCACAAGATATAACTAATACTTCATAGTAATTCATCGTGAAGGTATGAAAAAACAATGAACCTTAATAGCAAAAACAATGTCAAGGTTTACCTTAACAAACCTTTACACTATTTTTGATGTGAATGTTCAGTGTTTTTTAAGTGGTCTCACGGGTCCCACGAAAACAACTTGTTCTCACATGATCCCAAATAAATTATATATATATATATATAGAGAGAGAGAGAGAGAGAGGGTTGGGTTCCAGTAAGAATGAAAATTATGGTGAGAACCGTAAGAAAGAATCCCTACTCTTGGATGATGGATCAATCCCAATTGAGGATCAACACTAATCAGATGCACCATATCAATTCCTGCGAGAAACGCAATTCATAGGGTGTGAGTGATATTAAAGTGATCAAGGGTCGGAATCCCTTCTTACAGTTCTCATCTTAACTACTATCTCACACAATCCTTATATATATATATATGTGTGTGTGTGTGTGTGTGTGTAGAGGGCCGTTATTATACAACCCATTGCATTCCTACAACCTATGCAACTTAATCATGGCCGTCCATTTTGATCATCAATGGTTATCATTTAATCGGTTGTAACTACCATTAAATAAAAAAATCAAAAATAAAAATAAAAAATAAAATGGATGATGGATGAATGGGTTGCATGGTTTGTAAGATCTAGAGGGGTTGTATATAAACATCCCTCTATGTATGTATATAGCCCGGTATATCTTTTAGTTTTAATTATTTGTTTAATTTTAATTAATTCTTTTTTTTTTTGCATATAAATTTTTTATAATAAAAAATCACAATTTTAATAAAAACCACATGCCATATCCACAATCAATCAATTTGTCTTTTCATCAATTTTATTTATTTTTCGAATCCACTTGTTGAGTGACATGTGATTAATTTTGTTTAACATATATTTTATTACGTATCACATATGATTCAATCTTTGAATTTTTGTACATAGCACATATGATAATATATGTGTTAGTATAAGTTATATATTATCATATGTGATAATATGGGTCTGAACATAAGTGATGTATTATCCCACGTGATAATAATTGCGTTACAAAAAAATCTTTAAATGTAATATGTATAATTAACTACAATTGTCACATATGATGGATACGATTAGCGAATAAATTATCATATATTGTAAAACCTATAATCAAACTGCTATAGATCGGTTTATTAAGTATTATTATAAATTGGTTTATTAAATATATTATAAATCGGTTTGGAAAACAAACTCAATCCCAATTTATTAGAGATTATTTTCAGGGTTACAAATAATGATATACACAAGATGAGAAACACACCCTTTTTAATTTTAAAATGTTTTAGTTAATCCATCTACTAAATAAGGTATGTGACCCGTATTATTTTCGTTTTCTCGCAAATTAATTTGTTTCTCACATGAAAACACTAAAAAAACTGAAGGACAGTCTGGAGGTCTTCCATCTGGATGGTATGCACTAATGCATACAAGCGTTTTTTTAACCTATGCACTGATGCTTCTATCATTACATATGCATTGATGCATATTCACAAATGTATGTTACAAATTACCGGTATGCATTAGTGCATACCGTCAAGATAGAAGGCTCCCAAGGTGTTATTTAATTTTTTTTTACGTTTTCCCTTGAACCTGGCCCTATATATAGGGAGAGAGGGAGAGAGAGAAGGAGAGAGAGAGAGAGAGAGAGAGAGAGAGAGAGAGAAAGAGAGAGGAAAGTTCAAATAATAACTCAAATTTGATTGTGAACATGAGGAAAAAGAAGACTGCAATACATGTCATATTCAGACTGAATAACAATATATTCAATCTGAATATTTCTCTTCATTATTCAGTCTCAATATGACACATGTCGGGTTGGTTTATGTTATTTGATTTAAAGCTCTCTATTTTGAAGGTCTAGGGTTCGTTTCTAACTTGCAACGTGGTTAAATGAAAAGCCAATAACTCCTTGTGTTACTCTTATCTCTTTCAATCCTTATCATGTTATTTGTTCATTAAACTTTCCTCAAAAGTATAAGCTTTTCTCTTGCTTTCTTGGTATTTTCTACTTTGTTTTTAGGTATTAAAACCTTGGAAAAAAGGAAGACAAACAATATCAAATACTAAAAATTGATTTTTTTCTAATAAATCAACCAAAAAAACAAAATAGTTCTCGTTGCGGTGGAATTCAACAAAAAAAACACGTCGTCATAAGACGTAGCCTTATATTTTGCTCAAAAGGTCAAAATTGATTCAATTTGAAAAAAAAAATGTATTATTCTTAAAATCAACATAATTGACTTTCCCTCGGATCAAACCGCATCGATTTTTCCCTCTTAACAAACCTGCGACTTTACAAGACTTCAATCCACCTTAAAGGTACATGCTCAAGTAAATTCCTAGGTTCGCCACGCACAATAAGCAGAACCAAATGACCCAAAAAGATAGAGAAAAGGCCTAAACAAACAAAAGAATAGATCAAAACACCCAAACCAACCATGCAAAATACAATCCAGCCAATCGAGACATAACAAGAAATGCTCACAAAAACCCATCAACCAAAAGACAGAGTTGGAATCACAACCAAAGGTAATCCAATCAACAAGACCCGACAATATTCTCCAAACAAACTTGAAGAAATTAGCCATTAAGATCACAATCGCTAACCAATCCGACCAAGAAAGATTAAAATTATTTGCATGCTTGGATATCCAATTATACCGCAAAAAGATACATTGCAAATAAAATAAAAAGATACATTGCAGAAACAAAACTAAATAAACCATGATAGTAAATACATGAGAATTGCAGAAAAATTATATAAGTTAGGAAGAAGTAATATATTTGAAATATTTCGTTTAATGTCCCTAGGGTTGTAATGAGTTTGAGATGAATTAGTATATGTGTCATTTTTGTGTAAGAAGTGGTGCAAACAATTTTTTTAATGAAAAAATTATTAAACTTTTTCATTGAATGATTAAGTTATTGAACTATTATTTTGAATTTAAAAAAACATTAAACTTTCTCATTTTGAATGATTAAGTTATTTAAAAAAAAATCAATAAAATAAATCATCAAACTTTTAGAAATTAGTTAGTTACATTCTTTTAACACAAAAAACTATTGGTAACCGACTAGGAAAGTTTTAAAGAAAAAAGAAACTTAAATTACTTTTACCGTTCCTAAACGTTATGCAAGTCAAACCCCACGCAAACATCGGTATCACTCCCCATCGTTGTATGTTTTGCATATCGCCTATCACAATGTTGGGCCCTGCCGTCAATCTCATCTTTTTGATATGTTTTTATCTTCTTCTTTTTTTACTTTAAACCTTTCTAGTCAATTAGAAGTAGTTTTTTTGTTAAATAAATGTAGATAATCAATTTTTAAAAGTTTGATGGTTTGTGTATTCAAAAAAAACATTTGAGGAGTTATTAATTCAAAATGAGAAAGTTTAATGGTTTTTCCATTCAAAATGAGAAAACTTAATGGTTTTTCATTAAAAAAAATAGTTTGGGGACTTAATCATCCGAAATAAGAAAGTTTAATGGTTTTCCATTCAAAAAAATAGTTCAAAGACTTAACCATTCAAAATACCATAGTTTGTTGGGTTTTTTAGAACTTTTTTAATAAATATCTATTTAAAGGTTTATATTTTATAATTTGAAAGTTGTCTATTTTATTACTAAATTTCGAAATTTTGTCAAGTTTTACTTAACAACATGTATACTAAAAAGATATTTTCCAAACTATACTTCTTTAAAGAAGGTTTTTAGAAAATGGTTCTTCAAATAAAAACCGAATAAAAATGATTAGAATGATCAAAATAAATTACATAGGTTTTAAACGTGATACTAAAACCATAATATTTGATTTGATATATAATAATTTAAAATAAACTAATGAATTGCTTATTAAAAATCTATAAGTTATGAAATCAAATAAGTGTTTTTGATACAAATAATATAATAATTAAATATCGGATGAAGAGACGTGGTATAAACTAGAAGAAAATATACAAATATCGGGTATTATTTATGTGAAGGTGTTTCCACATATAGAAGCATGTAAAACACTTTTTGTTTAAAAAAGAGAAGAAAACCTTTAAAAGGGTGGCCAATAAATGAATTAAAAATTGGGATTACAAGGTAATTATAGATGTCATCACATGCACCATGGCATGCTTTGATTCCTTTAACAAAAGCTAAAACCACCCCCCCAAAAATTTTACTCCAGTTTTTTTTAAAGAAAAAATAATAAAAAATGAATATAATATATCCATTTTTTATAAAAATTACAGATACCACATTGTATTCATTTGTAGAAAAGAAATGGGTAGCAAATAAATAATATTTTGTTTTGTTATTTTTGAACTAGCTACATAAAAACACACAAATTAGATTAGTTAATAGTAATTGAAAATTGTGTACATAAAAGAAACGTGTTTTTATTGTATGTAGATTGAAATATGTCTATTTTGGTAGTCAATTCTGACTTAACATAGTTTAAAATATATATCTGTTTTTTAAATTATATAAATATATTTTCCAAACTATAAACCTTGTATAGACATTTTCAAAGATTCTTACATATACATATTTGAAAATATGTTATTTACAGAATTAAAGATAAAAATTAATATTGAAATAACTTCATTCTTGTACAAGTTTCCCATTTTGATGAAGTTAAATATTACTAAAAAAAATCATATTTCTAATATTAAACAAAAAGACATCATAATATTGTTATAGAGGCCACTTCAAATACAAACCATGTAAATGTTGTATATCTTACAAACCAATATCAACAATATGGATTAAATCGGGTTCAAATTATTCTCTCAACCTTATCTAAAATTAATTTGATAATAACAAAAAAAATTGTTTTGTAAGATATGCAACATTTACATACAGTAATAAATGAAAGACTTTTGCCTATGAACTTTTTATTTGGGAAATCCGTCGATATAGAGTGATTCCTCACAAAGTCGTCACAATAGTTGGTGGGTAATTCAAATTTGTGACAGATTACCCAGAGATTATTTGGGTGATCCGTTGATATTTTCTCGAAAAACATTGGTTTTTACCGAACCATTGATATTTTATGAGTGATCCGTAAGTAATCACCGACAAAAAATTCCATGTATGATAGTAACAGAAGACAAAATAAATATAAACTATTACTATAAAACACATGATTGTTACTGACAAAAATTTCCCTGGATAATTTTGTTCGATAAAAATCATTTGTTTTATAGTAAATAGTTTTTATTTGATTTGTCTTCTGTTACTATAATAACCCATATCAAATATATATTTATATATAGAGAGAGAGAGAGAAGGGCGGGTTCATACGAGGACGGTAAACAATTTACGAGAATGCGAGGAGCTTTTTTCATGTACAAGATCACATATGATTTTGCGCTAACTGTAGCGGACGACTTTTGGGGCCACTTAAATCGCATGGAAAGTCGTCCGCATCATTTAGGATTTTCTACAAAATCACATATGATTTTATATATGAATCATATGTGATGTTGTACATGAAATTTTCATGTACAAAAATGATTGGCTGAGGATTATTATTGCATTCTCGTAAATTGTTACCGTCCTTACATGAACATCACTATGTATATAATATATATATATATATATATACACACTGTCCGACAACAAAACTTATAGTGTATTTTGAATTTTGGAAAAAAGAAGAGGGGGGAATTGCCCTAACCACATGCTTTTGTTGGGGACCATGAGAAGATCCCAAAAAGTAAATAGAAATTGAAGAGGGATTAAAAAAAGAAAATGAAATCTTAGTTATAATTACTTTGAATAAATAAATAAAATAAATGAATGTGCAAGGTGGTTTACAGTAGTAATAGGAGTAGTTAACTTTCTTTCAAAAAGAACATTTCTCATATCTTGGGCACCACAATTGTTGCTCACTTTAATCTTTTGTTGTAACACTAGGTATGCCCATATGGAGCTATGTGTATTATATATATATATATAGGGGTTTAATCAAATAAAACCTACATAGTTTGTGACGACCGTAAGATCCAATGTGATTCACTAGTTTAATTGAGATACTTAAGGTTATTAGTTAAATAAGATAAAACGATAATTTCGTAATTATGATTTAATCATTTTTTTTAAATGAAAATACTTAATTAATTTTAAATACATAATATATTTAATTATCTAATATATATCGTTCTTTAACGATGTTTATGGATCAAAGTATATTACAGTTATAACGTTTACAATGTACCATAATGTGTTTTTGTTGTTTTACAAAGTGTATCACAATGTGTATTTTTGTTATTTTAGTTGTTTTACATAGGGTATCACAGTGTAAATCTTGTTTGTATATATGGGTATTACAATGAATATCGATTGTATGTATCTTTTTTAAACAATGTTTTTTTAGATATCACAATGTATATATTTTTTTCACATATATAATGTTCGTCGGAATAAAGTTTTGACGGAGAGAGGAAAGAGAATAATTTTAAATTCTTAAAATGTCCTTAATTAATATTTTAAGTTAAAATTATCAAAATTACTAATTTCCTATTTTAACCTTTGATTTGTGGTTGAGATTGGATAACCTTTGAAATTTCCTATTTTACTAAATACTTAAAATGTCCTTAATTTCCTATTTTAACCTTTGATTTTGAGTTAAAATTATCAAAATTATTAATTTCTTATCACAAACAACTGAGTTCTCCTATAAATAACCCCTTATATATATATATATATATATACAGAGAGAGAGAGAGAGGAAAGTTCAAATGCGAACTCAAATCTGGTTGTGAACGTGAGAACAAATGAGAGCGTGACACGTGTCAAAATAAGCAATATTCAGACTGAATATACAAAGGAATTTTCAGTCTAGTATATATTCAGTCTGAATATACAAAGGAATATTCAGACTGAATATATATATAATATTTCTTTGAATGAGACATGTGTCGCACTCTCATTTGTCCTCATGTTCACAACAAAATTTGAGTTCTCATTTGAACCCGCCCCTATATATATATATATATATATATATATATATATATAAGGGAGGGATCAAATGAGACCACCCCTCCTTAAAGGAACAAAGGAACAAATTATGGACCACATATGATGTGGGTCCCACATAATATTAAATCATTTATGATTTAATATTATGTAAGACCCACATCATATGTGATCCATAAGTGTCCCTTTGTTTCTTTAAAAATGCAAAGTTCTCATTCGAACATTCCTCTCTCTCTCTCTCTCTCTCTCTCTCTTTATATATATATATATATATGGACGGGTTCAAATGAGAACTCAAATTTGGTTGCGAACGTGAGAACAAATGAAATCGCGACACTAGTTTCTCCCGATGGTATGGTATGGCTATGTTCTTGGTCTTGTTTAATAGATGTCGAGTGCCGCTTTTCTCCGTCCGTATGTGTGTGTGTGTGTCTATATATATATATATATGAAAGAGAAGGATTGTGTGAGAAAAATATGTATATTTCTATCTGTATTTACATAATAAAAAATTGATTATAAAGAATATAAATAAATAAAATGGAGATTAAGGATATAATACTTTATGATCATTATCAATTATATTATTTACACAATACTCTTTATATATACATATATAGGGCAATAATCAAATAAAAACCACAAAAATGTTACAAACTCGTGAAAACCGATATAAAAATAATTTTTTTATTATTTTTTTCATCAAAGGCTAGGATTAAATATATTATTTCACATATATTTGTTTCATAATATGAAACCTTCACATATATTTGTTTCACCATATGAATATTTTTTACGCATAATTTTGGTTTCACCAAGTGAATCCAAAAAAAATCATAGGTAATTATTTTATAAGATGAACCCAAAGATATGTGAAACACTATCTTAAATTATAGGTTTTGATAAAAAAAAAAAAGAAATCATGTAAATTATTACTTTAATAGTGGTTTTACGAGTTTATAACTTTTTTAAGGTTTTTATTTGATTAGGCCTATATATATATATATATATATATATTATTTTCAAAACAAAAAAATTTCTAAATTACCTCACACACAAGTTTCACTCGTTTTCTTTTGCAATGAAAAATGCAAGCACGGCTTGGGGAGGGATTTTTACTTATTTAACAAGGAAATTAACATATATATTTATATTTATTATTTTCAAGTAAATTAAATATTTAAAATTTGAATTGTTATTATAAAATTAAAGAAAAAACTTATCACTTAAATTATAATTAAAATAACTATATAAATATATTTGAAATTTGAATCAATATATAATTAAATATTATTTATTAACCTCGTTCATTAATGATTGAATTATTAATTATATTTAATATTACTAATTATAATCAATACATATAATTAAATAATTATTATTAGCCATCTCATTAATAAATAAAATACATACTACATTTAATATCTCGCTTACTAGAATCAATACAAAAAATAATTTTTTTTAACTAAAATCGACCTATTAAATTAAAATTATAATCAAAATTAAATCTTATTAGAATCAATTACTGTAGCAATATGTATTAATGTGTATAAAAGAAGACGATAGAAGCAACATATAAAGATTAAATTAGAGCACCGAATATATTAAATTAGAAAGAATAATTACTATAATCATTAAAATGTAAATTATTTTAATTTCATTTTTCAATTTAAATTGAATATCTATAAAAATGAAATATGAACCGATAAAATACCTTTCATTTTACATAAAATGATTAAAACCTCTATTTTTAAGATTCTTTACTAAGAAACCAAAACTTATGAAGAAACAATATCAAGCAGATCGAAAAACCTCGAACATGTCAAATGAAAACTTAAAAACTCAATCGAACTCGCCTATAGTCGAAGTGATCATAATAATGACGACTACAGTTACTCTTTGTACAATCATAGGTTTGGGATGGGATGGTTTAAGGAGGGTTTTTGGCTAAACTTGCAAACAAATGCATTACACCAATATTCATGTGAGGATTGGATCGCAGGATGGATTCGAAGTTGTCATTAGTGACGGGAATGTTTGGTATCGTAGAATTTGAGAATAATGGAGCCGTAGGTAGGGGTGTTCATTGGTCGACATCCATTGGATGTGAGGGGAACCGAACCGATCCAATCATCCATTGGATGTTGGATTTTGCCAACCGATCCGATCGGATTAACATCGGACAACCGAACCGAACCGATCCAATGGATGATTGGATCGGTTCGGTTCCATCCATTGGATATTTTTATTGGATATCCAATGGATATCCGTCGGATATTCAATGGATGATCCAATGTGATTGGATCCATCCAATGTGTTAATTCAATCCAATTTTTAACAATGAAATAAATTAATTAATCATTTTTAATATGTGTTAAAACAAACACAAGTTAAGCTAAAAATTCAAAAATTAACACAAAAACAATTTTTGATTTAAGCAAAATGAAGACAAACTAACTAGATGATAGTTGGATGATGGTCGGATGGATAACTGGATGATCATTGGATGGTTAATTGGATGGTAACTGGATGATATATCGGATCGGTTTGGTCGGTTTTCATCGGTTCTGGATGGTCATCCAACAACCGAACCGATCCAATTAGATGTTGAATTTTTCAATCCGATCTGATCCAATTACAATTGGATATCCAATCATTGTCGGTCGGTTTTAATTGGATCGGTCAGTTCTAATTGGATCGGTTGACTTTCTGCACACCCGTAGGTATTGGGATTGAGACGAACGAGCCCATCATAGGTGGATGTTGTGGTGGACGAGTGAATGGCATTGGTTGAGTAGGTAACGGTGGTTCTACATTTTTATTGATGTTTGGGGGAGGGTTAAAGGGAAATTGCATAAAAAGATGTTGAAATGGGATGATCGGAAGTCCAATTGTTGGATTTTGATTATGTTGAGGCATTCCAACATTTTGAGTCCTTAAGACATGAATTTCCTGATTAGCCTTACGATTTTGCTCATCAACCAAATCAATAATCTCACACATTTCTTTTATTATTTTGGGTCAATTACAAAGTTTTATGTTATAGCACTTTTTAATTAATTATATATATCAAGTGTAATGTAATAACCCGAATCCTTATTTTGTAAAAGTTTTGGTAAATAGGGTGGATGGAGCCTAACTCCTCAAACTTTATGGATTGAAGTTGTAAATATGGGTTTTAGGTCATAAATGGGGTGAAATCCTCTCATTTGGAAAGAAACGGCTGATGGATATGTGTGTGTAATCTCAAGGTGCGATTCTTGGTGTAAAGAGAAGGAGAAGAGAAATTTCAAGGAAAACAAATGTTCTTCAAGCAATTTCAGGTATGACTGCTTCTCTTCTTCATTTCCTTCCTTAGTTGGGTCTTTTAGATGATATAAAACTATGGGGTTTTATGATTTAGTTGTTGTTGGTTTGATTGAGTCTTCAAATCAGTATTTAATGGGTTAATAGAGTTGGTATTGAATCATTCTATAAGTATTGGGATTCATATTTCAGTCTAAGGGATTGAAATCAATGGAAACCACCATGGATGACCTTGAGTTCATCTATGGAGATGATAAACCATGAAATTAATAGATGGAACAGATTAAATGGTTTTATTGTTGTTGGGACTGGTTTTGCTACAAGTTTGGACAAGTTCTATGACTGTTTGTTGGCTGAAAATGGTTAGAAATGGTGTTTTGGGGTTTCTTGGTTCGAGCAGTTTTGTGCAGGTCGAACAATGAGTTACTTGACCTGTCCCGCGGCCTCAAGCCGCGTAACTCCCTCTTTCAGCATTTTAGAGTTTTTGCTTAAAGGGTAATTAAGTGGGTTAAGTGGTGTCCTAGCCTAAGGGGTTTATAGGTAGGATTTGTGGAAGTATAATTGGGTCATTAACTTGTAGTTAAATGATATAGATCAGGCGTTCGGTTAGTGAGATCGTAGTTGGAAATGATTTAAACCGGTTTGGCAATTGAGGTGAGTTCCCTTCGTGTGCTTCCTTATAAAATTAATGTTTTAAATTGAAACGTTTAATTCATTCACATTGGGCGGTGTGTGTCCATTATGATGATCGCGGTGTGTGCGATCATGCTTGTCACGGTGTGTGTGACATTAAATATTTTACCATTGCAAACATAAAAGTGTGATCTAAGTGTTAGTTAATATTCATGACTAACCGTTTTATCTTATAATTGTCATGCATATATTAACTGTTGTTTTGGGGGAATTCACTAGGTCTTTTGGTCTAACCTTCTCTTTTATAAAACTGAAAACCTTTTCAGGAAAGCATATGGTAGAATGTTCGGGTAAGGGCAAGGGGAAGCAGTGAGCCCAGGTGATAGAAGTGAGGTGCTATACATTTTAAATAGTAGCCTAGTTAGTAGAAGGTTGTAATAATCTCAGTATCTAGTTTTATTACCGCTGCAAACATTTGAGATGAAGTTACAATTGGACCATTTGAACTATGTAATTGCTACTTTTAGAGCAATGTCATGTTTTATCTTTTGATTTTAGAACCGTGGTTGTTACATGTAATATCGATTCATATTAGTTTAATATCCTAATAGTGATCAGTAGTACTTAATAAGAATGTCTCTGATACTTTGATAGCAATTACACCTTCAAATCACGTGGAACGAACAATTTAAACAATCTTCATGTTTCACTTTTAGGATGTTATCACTACTAAATGGAAAACTTTTACATAAAGAATTTCCTTGGGAAATCCGTTGATAAAAGGTTGATTATTCACAAAACCTTCACAAAAGTTGGTGAGAAACTCGAATAACTGACTTATTACCCAGGGCCCTTCTTAATAATTTGTGAAAAAACATCAGATTCTACCGAAACTATTGGTATTTTGTGCGTAATTCGTCGATAATCATCGATAGAAATTTGTGTACGTCATTTTTGTGGTAAAAATCATTTGTTTTATAATGTATGTTTTCTGTTTCTCGGCAATCTTTGTGATTTTATGGTATTTTTTTGGGGTAACGTGAGTTTTTGGGTCAGCTTACGAGCACCGAGTAATCCATGGGCGACCAGGTGAACCTCCATAGCCTCAAGGGTTTTGGCAATGCCTGGATTCGAACATGGATGGATGAGATTTTTCATTACACCCCCTAAAATTAACCAGTGCACTACAACCTAAGTGGTTTATGGTAACTTTTTGATAAAACAATAAAGAAAATGTCCATTTTGAAACGATGCTTCTAACATATCGAGTGAATTGATCGTATTTCACAAGTTTTGATCTGAAATACAAGAGATATGATGCTTCTATTTTAGTTGTGCCTGCATGCATGGTAGGGTCGATCCTGATATTTTGGAGGCCCTGTACAAATGACTAAAAGTGGTCCCATAATTTTTTTCAGTTATATTATTTATTACACTTCTATTATTAAATTCAAAAAAATATCTTTAAAGTAGGGAAGTATAAAATAGTTATAAACACGATTCAAACCAAAATAAGCATGACCTTTTCAGCGTTTACTTAATGGTCATAAATTTTGGTTAATATGATGATGAGAATAAAAGGTTAATCAATAATAAAACTAAAAATAATCATATAATGAACACAACATACGATATATAACCGAAATAATATAATATTGTAGTATTGATAGGCAGGTTTACATCCCCCCCCCCTTAATTTAACCACAACTGTACGGTGTCAAATCAAGTAATAAGTACGTCACTACGAGTATCGAACCAAAGGATTGGGCACTAAGTATCACAATGACTACAACCACTATTAACTCGATGATCAAAAATTGGATGAGTTGGTTTAAAATAACAACTAATTAATAAAGAAGATCTTTGAAAATAAAAGAGAGCAAACATTCGGAATGATATCAGGAGAAAAACAATTGAGGGTTGAAGTTCTAATGGGTTTGACATAGAACATTTCAAAGACAATAATTATCAGAACATTTCCAACAAATGAACACACAATCATGAGAATTACAATCACTCTCTCTCTCTCTCTCTCTTTCTCTCTGTCTCTCTCTCTCGAGTTATGATTGATTTATTCCTGAACAAGAATATTTCATCTTTCGATTTCAACACACAAGTTCATAAATTAATAAAGCAAAGGATTGTAAGAAAGTCGCAATGCTTAGTTGGTATATCTCTATCTAAGTCTCACCTTAGGCATATGAATCAACAATTCTATTAAAAACTTATTTATTTTGAAATTAAGTTAAAACAATTAGATCAATTGTAAGTTGATCAGACTCACAAAGACATTAAATACAAATTCATATGCTTCATTCATTGAAAAGTCTAATAAAAATCACAAATTACGTGTTCATATGCTTACAACCCAAAAGTCATCCAACCCCAACATCTAAGGATTGGTTCATGTTCGTGGTGGTAGAAAATACAACAAAAATGAAAGAAATAAAAGGGTTAGACATAGTTACAAGCTAATCTGAACACAAATAAAAAAAAAACCCCTTTTGATGATGAATCTCCACCAGCAATCAATAAATATCGCGTCAGATCTATACTCCTGATGTTGATTGCAGTGTTTTTCTGCTCCAAAATCCGCCAAGAGTCTACCCAAAATCGTCTCCGTCGTCACTCTTGAAAAGATAGATGATAAGATGGATCAACCCTAGCTGGAAGTGGAAAACGCGCAGAACAGAAGGTCCTGCGACCTTTCCAGCGGCTAGGCCGCGGGATTAGTTGCCCGTGTCTGGTAGCGCCGGGCCTTGGAGCCCGCGGGATTGCTCGCCGAACTCACTATTTGGTCCTGTCATTCCTTTGATTAAACTCTAATTTGGCTCCAAAAGTGACCGTTGGATTCGTTATTAAGTCCTCCATTCAAAAAGACTATAAAAGTCTAGCATGCAGCTACAAATCTCGGGATTCTTAAGATTCTTTTGACAAACCGGGTCCTGTACAAACTTGCCACAAATTGTTAGAAAAGCGTTTTGTTTGCTTGGAAAACGAGCTAAACTATAGTGGAAAGTGGTATTATAGTAACGCTAAAATTGGCGTCATCAAGTAGTAAATATAAGTTATTTTTAATCGATCAATAAGCAATTGGCAATTGTTAATGCCAAAAATAGGTTTATAGAAATCGACTTAAGGTACAGTTTGGAACTTAATCAACTAAAAATTGTACTATTCGATAAACGTGATAAAGAAATAAAAATAAGAGGACACCGGGAATTATTGACGCGGAAAACCTGAAGAGTAGGGGGATCTCTTGTGGAAAACAAAGACAGGTACGTGTTAGCAAAGAAGGGCCTTTAGGTGCTTCAACTGCGGTATAAGTAGAAGGAGCTGGTACGGAAAAACCTTTTGTATAAGGTTCGAAATGGTAGGTTACTTACATATTGTTTTTTGTCTTTATTTGCCCCCAAGAATGGATTAGATCGAAACAATCAAACACAACCGCACTGCACCACTTCTTCTCCAATCGGGGAAGTAGGGGATCCTAAATGGAGGAATTCGATCTCTGCAATCTCGGGATACCACCTAAATAACTATAAACTGCACAGGAGAGTCAAAAACCTCTTTCGAGAGTTAAAACCACGGACGACGGTTAAGATTGTCGGCGCACTAGTGAAAAGTGATGCCAAACATGGATTTCCTCCTTACGAATAGTAATAGTAAGTACGGATGTAGAACGTACGTAAAAACAAGGTAATGGCGAGTAAATTGTTGTTGTCGTGAGTCGTCGTTGTTCGTCGAGAGATTTCTTGAGAGCTTCGAGAGAATTAGTTATGAACTTCTTGTATGCCCTTCGTTAATTCAATATAGACTCAGAGTAATTCGATGTCCGTGAATGAAGTCCTTGAGCTTCTTTTTATATCATCTTCACTATCATTAATGTGTCCTGATTGCTCTTTCAAATGTCATAACAGTTTCATACATAAATGACTTTGAATGTTGTCCGCCGGTTATGCTATTTATTATAAATGGATCCTGCATTAAAGACACAAAGAAATGGTTTATCTTCAGTTTAATCGTTAGTCGTAAGTTACTTAAAAGGTATCGTACGTCGCTAATCGCAAGTCGTGAGATTATCGTACGACCGTTTGCCTATTGCTCATGCAACTTCATGAATTCTCATTGATAATTATCAGTTTTTCGTGATCGCAAGTTTTAATCATACAACTGTTGTTAGTCGCATAGTATTTGTCTTTAGATTTTTAGGTGTAAATTTTACCCAAACAACAATGTCCTGTACATTTTTCCAAAATAATATAAACAAGTAGGCATAACTATTTTTTTTTAATTTAGCCACCAACGTTTTAGAAGCAAAATAATCGTTACACATCATTATCGAGATTTGCTCATTTTGCTCTAATTGAACTCATTCACTAATATCTGGACATTTCTACGGTTGTTTGATGATAAATCAATGAGTGACTCCTCTTTAACTTTGAACAAATTGTCCAACCTTTCTTTTATGACGTTTTAAATAACCCATTCAAATTTTTTAGTTGGAAATATCATATTTAATATAAAAATAGTCAATATCAACAATAATTATAAAAACACATATCAACAAAAAAGAATTTTATTGATTAAAAAAATCCAAATATCATAATAATAATTAATAAAGATTAAAAGGATTATAAATTTCACTACATAATTAAAATGAGATAGAAGGAAATTATTAAAAAGTGAAAACTAAGTTTGTGTTTAGTTAGCGAAAGCTGTTTTCATTTTCCAAGAAAACGTTTTCAGAAAATGGAGTTGAGTTTTTATTCTCAGTTTTCTATGAAATTTTTTTAAAACGCGTTTAGTTGAAATGGTGGAGTTTTCATTTTTCATTTTCAGATTTTTAGAAAACGCGTTTAGTTGTGCATTTTTACCAGTTTTCATTTTCCATTTTCCATTTTTTTTTTCAAATTAGAAAGTGTGTGTACACACACTTTCGCGCACACTCACTTTCACACACACACACACACTTTCACACACACACACTCGCACACTTTCACATACACGCACACACACACACACTTTCACATACACGTACACACACACACAATTTCATAGACACGCACACACACACACTTTCACATACATAAACACAAATTCACACACACACACACACATATTCATACACACACACACACATATTCATACACACACACACACATTTTCACTTTCACACAGACATACACACACACTTTCACTTTAACGCAGACATACACACACACTTTCACTTTAACTTTCACACATACATACACACATTCAGACACACACACTTTCGCACACATACACTTTCACTCACACATACACACACACACTTTCACTTTCACACAAACATACACACACACACATTCATTTTCAGACATACACACACGCTTTCATTTTTACACAAACATATACACACACACTTTCGCGCACGCACACACACACACTTTCACTTTCACATAAACACACACGCACATAATTTCACACAGACATACGCACACACGCTTTCACTTTCACACAGACATACACACACGCTTTCGCACGGGCACACAGACACACATACTTTCACTTTCACATAGACACACACGCAAACAACACAGACATACACACTTTCACTTTCACACAGACATACACACACCCACTTTCACTTTCATACACACACACATACTTTTACACGCACACATTCACACACACATGTGGTTGGCCTGTGTGTGTGTGTATGTGAAAGTTTTCGTGTGTGTGTGTGTGTAAAAGTGTGTGTGTGTATGAAAGTGAGTGTGTGTGTGTGTGTGTGAAAAAGTGTGTGTATGTGTGTGTGTGTGTGTGTGAAAGTGTATGTGTGTGTGTGTATATGTGTCAAAGTGTGTGTTTGTGTGTGTGTGTGTGTGTGAAAGTGTATGTGTGTGAAAGTGAAAGTATGTGTGTGTGTGCGCTCGAAAGTGTGTGAAATTATGTGTGAAATTGTGTGTGAAATTGTGTATGAGTGTGAAAGTCAAAGTGTGTGTGTGTGTGTGTGTGAAAGTGAGTGTCTGAAAGTATGAGTGTGTGTCCGTGAAAGTGTATGTGTGTGAAAGTGAGTGAGTGTGTGTGTGTGTGTGTGTGTGTGAAAGTGTGTGCTTGTGTGTGTGTGTGTGTATGTGTGTGAAAGTGTGAGTGTGTGTGTGTGTGTGGAAGTGTGAAAGTGAAAATGTGAGTGTGTGTGTGTGTGTGTGTGTATGCGTGCGAAAGTGTGTGAAATTGTGTATGAGTGTGAAAGTGAAAGTGTGTGTGTCTGTGTGAAAGTGAGTGTGTATGTATGTGAAAGTGTATATGTGTGAAAGTGTGTGTGTGTGTGTGTGTGTGAAAGTGAAAGTGTGAAAGTAAGTGTGTGTGAAAAAGAGTGTGTGTGTGTGTGTGAAACTGAAAGTGTGTGTAGGTGTGTGTGTGTGTGTATGAAAGTGAGTGTGTGTATGTATGTGTGTGTGTGGAAGTGTAAAAGTGAAAATGTGTGTATGTGTGTGTGTGTGCATGCGAAAGTGTGTGAAATTGTGTATGAGTGTGAAAGTGAAAGTGTGTGTGTGTGAAGGTGAGTGTGTGAAAAAGTGTGTGTCTGTGTGTGAAAGTGTATATGTGTGAAAGTATGTGTGTGTGTGTGTGTGTGTGTGAAAGTGTGTGTGTGTGTGTGTGTGTGTGTGTGTGTGTGTGAAAGTGTGTGGGTGTGTGTGTGTGTGAATGTGTGTGAAAGTGTGTGTGAAAGTGAAAATCTGAGTGAAAGTGAACGTGTGTATGTGTGTGTGTGAAAGTGAGTGTGTGTATGTGTATGTGTGTGTGAAAGTGTGTGAAACTGTGTATGAGTGTGAAAGTGAAAATGTGTGTGAAAGTGAAAATGTGTGTGTGTGTGTGATATCGTGTGTGTGTATGTGTGTGAAAGTGAAAGTGTGTGTGTGTGTGTTTGAAAGTGTATGTGTGTGTGTGTGTGTGAATTGTGTGTGTGAAAGTGAGTATGTGTGTGTGTGTGCGTGCGTGAAAGTGTGTGAAATTGTGTATGAGTGTGAAAGTGAAAGTGTGCATTTATGTGTGAAAGTGTATATGTATGTTTGTGTGTGAAATTGTGTATGTGTATGTGTGTGTGTGTGTGTAAAAGTGTGTATGTGCACGCGTGTAAAAGTGAAAGTGTGTGTGAATGTAGAAAATTATTTTAAAAATGAAAATTCTGAAAACTCAAAAAAGTTGTTTTCTAAATCTAATATAAATTTTGATAATGGAAATGAAATTTTTTTTGGAAATTTTTTGAAAACTAAACGAACTAAACGCGTTTTCCAAATTTTCATTTTCATTAAAAAAATTTCTAGAAAATAGAAAAAATTTCATCAACTAAACGCAACCTAAGGGTGCGTTTAGTTGGCGAAAACAGTTTTCATTTTCCAAGAAAACGTTTTCAGAAAATGGAGTTGAGTTTTTATTCTCAGTTTTCTATGAAAATTTTTCAAAACGCGTTTAGCTGAAATGGTGGAGTTTTCATTTTTCATTTTCAGATTTTTAGAAAACGCGTTTAGTTGTGCATTTTCTACCAGTTTTCATTTTCCATTTTCCATTTTTTTTCAAATTAGAAAGTGTGTATACACACACTTTTGCGCACGCACAAGCACACTCACTTTCACACAGACACACACACACTTTCACATACACACATACACACACACTTTCACATACACGCACACACACTATCACAGACATGCACACACACACTTTCACATACACGCACGCGCACGAGCGCGCACACACACACAGATATACACTTTCATAGACACGCACACACACACTTTCACATACACGCACACACACAAACACACACACACACACTTTCACATACACGCACACACACACATTTTCACAGACACACACACACACACTTTCACATACATAAACACAGGTTCACACACACACACACACACACACACACTTTGACTTTCACACAGACATACACACACTTTCACTTTCACACACACACACACACACTTTCACTTTCACATATACACACACACACTTTCACTTTCAAATGACATACACACACACACTTTCGCGCGCACACACACACAATTTCACTTTCATATACACACAAACACACAAACATACACACACACACTTTTACACGCACACATTCACACACACACACACACATACTTTTACATGCACACATTCACACACACATGTGGTTGGCCTGTGTGTGTGAATGTGTGTGTGTGTGTGTGTGAAAGTGAGTGTATGTGTGTGTGTGTGTGAAAGTGTGAAAGTGAGTGTATGTGTGTGTGTGTGTGAAAGTGTGAAAGTGAAAGTGTGTGTGTGTGTGTGTGAAAGTGTGTGCTTGTGTGTGTGTGTGTGTGAAAGTGTATGTGTCTAAAAGTGAAAGTGTATGTGTGGAAGTGTGAAAGTGAAAATGTGTGTGTGTGTGTGTGCACGCGTGAAAGTGTGTGAAATTGTGTATGAGTGTGAAAGTGAAAGTGTGTGTGTGTGTGTGTGTGAAAGCGAGTGCGTGAAAAAGTGTGTGTGTGAAAGTGTATGTGTGTGTGTTTGTGAAAGTGAGTGTATGTGTGTGTGTGTGTGTGAAAGTGTATGTATGTGAAAGTGAAAATGTGTGTATGTGTGTGAGCGCGAAAGTGTGTGAAATTGTGTGTGAGTGTGAAAGTGTGTGTGTGTGTGTGTGTGAAAGTGTATATATGTGTGTGTATGTGTGTGTGAAAGTGAGTGTATGAAAAAGTGTGTGTGTGTGTGTGTGTGTGTGTGTGTGTGAAAGTGTCTGTGTGTGAAAGTGAGTGTGTGTGTGTGTGTGAGAGAAAGTGAAATTGTGTGTGTGGAAGTGTGAAAGTGAAAATGTGTGTATGTGTACACGCGCGAAAGTGTGTATGAGTGTGAAAGTGAAAGTGTGTGTGTGTGTGTGAAAGTGTATATATATATATATATGTGTGTGTGTGTGAAAGTGTGTGTGTGTGTGTGTGTGTGTGTGAAAGTGTGTGAAATTGTGTATGAGTGTGAAAGTGAAAATGTGTGTGAAAGTGTATGTGTGTGTGTGAATGTGTGTTTGTGTGAAAGTGAAAGTGTGTGCGTGAAAGTGTATGTGTGTGTGTGTGTGTGAAAGTGTGTGTGTGTGTGTTTGTGAAATTGTGTATGTGTATGTGTGTGAAAGTGAAAGAGTGTGTGTGTGTGTGTGAAAGTGTGTATGTGCACGCGTGTAAAAGTGTAAGTGTGTGTGCATGTAGAAAATTATTTTGAAAATGAAAATTCTGAAAACTCAAAAAAATTGTTTTCTAAATCTAATATAAATTTAGAAAATGAAAATGAAATTTTTTTTGGAAATTTTTTGAAAACTGAACGAACTAAACGCGTTTTCCAAATTTTCTTTTTCTCTGAAAAGTTTTTCTAGAAAACAGAAAATTTTTCACGAACTAAACGCAACCTAAATATTTATTTTTAAGATGAAATTTGCGAAAAAAATTAAATGATGCACTGCAAATTTAAGTTTATAAATGACGTCACTTTCGGAGATAAATTAAGAAAATAATAGATTTTTATAAAAAGGTTAACCAAGTAAAAAAAAATCAATAACAAGATTCGAACCCTAGATCTTTTAGTAAAAAGCTATACCAAAAAATTCAACGCTATCCATTTACTCGTGGAGTAAGATTTTAGTTCTCAAAACGGCATTATCGTTGTGTTCTCGAGTTTTTGAAGAAAAGAAACATAATGGAAAGAAGAGAAAAGAAACGGAAAAAAAAAAGTACTTTTTATTTGTGTTGTTGAGATTGAACGGATGTGAAGGAAAAAGAAGGAAAAAAAATAAATTTTCATGTTCTTGAGTGAAAGAGAAAAGAAAGAAAAGATGTCATTTTTACCAATGTTTTAAAACTCGGTTAACCCGGCCGGTCGAACCGGTTGGACCGAGACCTGGGGTAGTGACCGGATTAACTATCGCTGGGTTAATGCATATGACCAGTTCGTTTCAACCCGACCGCGTTTCTCAAAAACCTGGTTAAACCAGTAATAAACCCGTTTCTCAAACCCGGTTAACCCGTTTTTATATTAAACTTCAAAAAAAATGTGTTTTATGTGTGTTTTTTAATGTATTTGGATTGATGTAAAAACTTGTTGTTTGTGTATTTTTAATGTTGGAACTTGTGGACATCAAATTATTACTTTATATATATGTATGTACGCAGGAAAATGAAAAAAATACAAGGGATTAAGGGAATTATTAAAACTGGTTAACCCGGTGGTTGAACCGGTTGAACCAGTTAACCCGATACCCGGTCACCACACCAGGTCAACTAAAATCCTGGGTTTTAAAACATTGATTTTTACAAATATATCCTTATTTGTTTTTTAGGAGAATATAAATGATGGGTAAATGTGTAATTTTATAAATATTTCTAATTATTATAAATTCTTTTTATTTTATTTCCTTCCCTTTTCTCCCACATTTGGGAAGAAAGTTTTAGGAGGAAAGTTATCATGATTTTCCTTTCCTTTCTTTTCCGTTAACTTCTAAAAAAAACTCGAGAACACAAGATTTTTTCTTTTCCTCATACTTTCTTTCCCTTTCTCTTCTTTTCCTTCGTAAAAAAACTCGAGAACGCAGCCTATATGTAATAATTTACCCAGTAAGCAATTACTGTAGTAAGAGTCGTCGCCCTAATTATTTACCGGGTAAGACTCTTAGGGGCTGTTAGGTTTGCGGAATTTAAAAGAATTTGATGGAATTGGAATGACAAATTCTTTTGACCAAATTCCTTAACGATGTTTGGTTCGTGGAATGAATTGATTGGATTCCATCGGATTCCATCAAATTCCACGGTTGAGGGATTTGATCATTCCTTAGCATGTGTGAAAGATTTTGAATTCCACTTTGTGGCAAATGTAACATAATATATAATTTTCATTTAGAAAGACAAAAATAAATTTAACCACCACCCTCGCCCCGCCCCTCCCCTCCCCACCCACACCACCCTCGCCACACCCGCACCACCCTCGCCACACCCGCACCACCCTTGCTGGCAACATAACCACCACCACCACCACCGCCGTCGTTGCCACCATCACCACCGTCAATTAATATACCATCAATTAATATTATCATTCCCCCACCCCCACCCACCGCGACCGCTACCGCCACTTCCACCGCCACCCCCATCCACCGCTACCGCCAACGCTACCCCCCCCACCGCCACCCCCACCCACCGCTACTGCCACCCCACCCCTACCCACCGCTACCGCCACCCTCACCCGACCACCCCCGATAAATGCATATTTCTATTTTTTACGAGATTTCATTCCAATTCCTATCAACCAAACGCGTGGTCAAATTTCATTAAATTTCATTCCAATTCTTTCAAAGTCAAATTCCTTTTATGGATTCTAATTCCATCGAATTCCATTCTGCGAACCAAGCACCTCCTTAGTACTTGGCTCGCTCTTATTGGGTAAATTTTTTGGTCATTATTCTATTAATCCGATAAGGTAATGTGACTTGGTAAGCACTTACCCATGTAACTTGTGTAAAAGTTGACTTTATTATGTTATATAATAATATATTAGGCCCCCAACTATCATAAGCCCCTCGTACGATGACACCATCTTGAACACCCTAAGAACGACCTGATGCATAATCACGACCCAAGGACGGACCCAAAAAAATTCAAACGGTTACACCGCTTAACTATGATAAACAAATGTCGAGATATTTTTCACAAAATCATAATTGGTCTATTGGTTAGTTCATTGATTTTTATACGTGAAATATTGGGTTCAAGTCTTTTATTGTAATTTTTTAGAAATATAATAAATTTGAAATTAAAAGCAAAAAACTAAGAGCATATTTAACGAATTTCCAAAAATTTCTGTAAAATGGAGAACCAAAAATCAAAATCTCCAAAAAAGTTTACAATCATCTCCAACAAATTCTCGATTTTAGAGAATCCAACATTGATTATAATATTAAAATATTGTATTCAAGTATGAAAATATTATTTTTCTCTATAAATAGCTATTTTCAAAATTTCTTATTGGTGCTTCAATTTGATAATCATTTATGGAGTGATCTTCATATTTGGAGAAAAACTCACTTTCTCTCATACTTTCTCCATTTTGGAGATGGTTTTAGGGAAATTGTTGTAGCAAAATAGTTGCTTAAAATCCCCATTTTTCCCATCTTGGAGAAACTGTTGGAGATGCTCTAAGAAAATGATACTAGGCGGGATTTGAACTTGAATTTGGAGTGTAGGAAAAACTTTGCCAACCAACTCTACGAATGAAAACTTGTGTTCATATTATTGTTTTAAAATATAAATGGTGACACACAATAAAGCGATACAGTTACACCTCTCATAAACCTTAAAAATTTACCCTTCGTTGGAGAAATAATACAGTGCTCCGTGTCACCGTGGTCATCACTACAGGTCCGCCCCTGTCAAGACCTACCTATCGCATAAGTAGTTTGTGTGATACCAAACTATTTATGATATGTAATACGCTACTAAACAAAAGACTTTTGCCTACGGACTTTTCTTTGGGAAATTTGTCGCTAAAGAGTGATTCCTCACAAAACTGTCACAAAAATTGGTGGGTAATCCAAATCAGTGACAAATTACCCAGAGATTCTCTGAATGATCTGTTGGTATTTTTCCGAAAAACATCAAATTTTACCGAACTATTGATACTTTTTATGTGATCTATGGATAATCACTCATGAAAATTTCTATAAATATTTTTTATGGATAAAAGTCATTTATTTTATAGCGACAACTACCGTAAAATTTAATTAAGTTGTAGTTATTATTATTAAAACAATGTCATTTTATTTTTCGTTACGTGGAATCGTAAGAATAAATGTTTATGATCACAGATCCCGAGATTTTATAATAAAATATACATTGATTAATGAGAATTGAATTCATTAAATTGGATTTCTTGCAATCTCAAGTTCTCAACTGTTATCTATCATCCTTAATCCAAGAAACCCCCCCTTCATTCAATGAAGACAGCTTTTCTACGTTTATAGCAGCTGTCTTTTTATTGTTTTTTTATTTCTTTTTTCCCCTTACAACAAACATCCAACCATCCTCCTTACAAAGCTATTATTTATATATTTATTCATTTATGAATATACTCTCACCAATCTTTTTTATATATTCTATATCTTATAGATTAAAAAAATGTATTTGACATTATTATTTTATGTACAATTTGTATCATAAAATGAAATTTTAACATTTTACTTGTAAATTCTATTAATGTTATTTTTAACAAGAAAATAAGATTGATAGATAAATTTAACAGAGAATTAACGTTTAAGAATATATAAATGAATGAAGAAACCAAGAAGGCATAATCTTATATTTACAAAATTGTTGTTAGAATTGAGCAAAATGTACATTACATACACATGGGGGAGAGAGATGTCTAACTAGCCAAGGATAAAAGTTACATGCCCAAAATCCAAACTTTTTTTTGGCAATTACATGGCATTTTTTTAAACTTGAGGGGTTAGTATTGCTATTTTAGTAAAGAAATGGGGTAGGAATAAAAAAACATACTTTTACTTATCTCATCTCCTAATCTTATGCAAATTATTAATTTGCTTTTTAAACCTTCTCTTTTTTCTTTTACACCCTAGACAAGAAAACAAAAAACACAATCATAATATAATACGATTTTACTAATACGATATAATAAATCAATTAAAATTGTTGTAAATGACACTTTGGTTGTTGATCAAGAAACTAATTATGATCAAGTTTGTCATTTTATAACAATTTAACTGGTTTATTGTATCGTGTCAGTAGAATCATACGATATAAAGATTGTATTTGATGAATTCTTTGTTTTTTTGGTGTTTTTTTTATAGAAAGCATAGGATTCACTCACACACATATGATAGGTATAGTAAGGACAATTTACAACCCTTGATCTTCTTTGGTGCTAGAATTGGACGATAGAGATTTGAAGATGATGGGAGCACCGTACTGTGGGTAGAGTAGCATCAAAACCGTTGGTGCGTGTTGATACTTGGGAGACAATCGGAAAGAAAATCTTTGTAATATGATCGCAAGTGTCAATTTTGCTTGTAACATGGCTAGATTTTGCCCGATGCATGTGCGGACCCCGATCCCAAAAGGGATGAATGATACAGGATGTTTAGCTGCACGCGCCACACCATCTAGAAATCTGGCCGGATTAAATTCATTAGCATCGTTGCCCCATATGGCTTGATCATGATGAACGGCCAAGATTGGAATAAGAAGTTCGGTCCCACGTGGGACCTTACATCCTCCTAATTGCACATCGGCCTTTGCGCGTCGAATCGATGCAACGATCGGAGGGTACAACCTCAAGGACTCATTGAGAATCATGGTCAACTGCACATGGGATCACAACAAAAATAAGTAGAAGATTTTTTTATTTTATTTTATTTTATTTATTTATTTATTTGTCAAAAAGGAAAGTGTAAATTAAAAAGATCCAAGTAAGGGTAAAATGGTAATTTCACGTTGTGGGGTTAGAATGGTCATTACACACAGCTAGAAGACAAAACATGATTTTAGCATGAGAGAGAGAGAGAGAGAGATTGTACCGTCTTAAGCTTGGAAACATCATCTTTGGTGGGGATGTCACGTGGTCCGCACACCTTCAACACCTCGTCACGTGCTATCACCTGCCACTGTGGGTGCATCGCTAGCAATACCGTCGTCCACGTCAGCAGGTTGGAGGTGGTCTGTTCTCCGGCGAAGAAAAAGCTCTTGCATTCCTCCGCAATGTCACGTGCCGTGATGGCGGCTGCCGTCGCCGCCGTCGCCGCCGCCGGCGAACTGAACGACTCTTTTGTACTGGCTTGAATCATAAGGCCCAGCAAATCCTTGGGCCCATTTTCCATTCCTTCTTTATCCCAATTTTCTCTTCTCCTCTCAATCACCCTCATCAATGATTTCTTGATTTCCTTCTCTAATCTCCAAGATTCTCTATTCCTTTTTGTGGGTAAAAACCTTAATAAAAAAAATTAAATATAATTTTATGTTTGGGTTAGTTAGAGTAGTAGTACCAGAATGAATGACCCTTTTAATCATCCGGTATAAAAAAAATTATTTAACTGATACATATATGTATATTTATTTGTGGGAAATTCGGACAACGTACCTATAACCTGGAATAGTGACCTTTTGAAATGCTTCAGAAGCCAAGACCATTTGTTGAGCTTGTAATTGAAAAATGCGTTTTCCGTCTTCATAGCTACTACCAAATGCGGTCCTAGTCACGGTTTCTTCGGTCAAATTTTGGTACCATTTGGATACTTCGATCTCCACCTCATCGGAATTCGACATGTCCAACCATTTTTCCAACATTCTCACCACGCTACTCGTGGCCATGGGTATTAGCAACTAATTATAATACGGTAAAACCCGATAAAAAAAATTAATATTTTAAATTAAAGTTATTTACTTTTACAAATAAATTTAATGATTGAAAAGTAAAAGTAAGCTTACTTTGAGATTCTCCATGTGAAAGGTGGGAGTGATGATTTTTCTGTGGAGAGCCCATTTTTCACCCTTGAGACTAAGGAGACCATCACCTTCGAGTTGTTTAATGAGAGGGTGAGCCTCGTTTTTCTCGTAGAATTCCGACTTCGAGCTGAATATTTCTCGAATAAGGTCTGGTTCGGCTACTGTTAGCCGAACCGTGGGTCCAAACCATACTAAAAACGTTGGACCTGAGGAAGTAATTCAAATGTAAAATCATTAATTTACTATAATAATAATAAAAGAAGAATTATAGTTTTCCCTTTTTTTTTTCAAAGTAAATGGCATAGAGCTAGAAGTGGTAAGCATCAAGTTAAACAAAAAAAAGGGTGGTGAGAAGGGAACAACACATGAGCCACTAATTTTCATGAAGTTGTGAACTTGTACCCCTAGAGAGAGAGAGAAAAGAGGAGAGAGAAAGAGAGAGAAGACAACTCAAGGACTATGCCACTATCAAACAGAAATAAGTTCATTATCAAAAGCCAAGCTTCCCACAAAAATCTAAAAGAATTATATGGACACAAAGGGAACAGAAAAGGAAATGATAACTCAAAGGACTTTCCTTGCAAAGATTTCAAAATTCAATGTTTTTTATCCCTAATAAATCCATAATTCTCCACTCTATTAACATTTTCTTTCTTTCTGTATATACATACATACATATATATATATATATATATATAGAGAGAGAGAGAGAGAGAGAGAGTGCAATGAAGAAGGAGATGATGAAGAATATATGCATTGAAGCTAAGGAGGTGGTCTAAAAAGCAACCTCCATATGTTGTCATGAATGCTATAAAGTGAACAAACTGATCAAAATTAATCTTTTAAAGAAAAAGACATCATCACATGAGGACATTTCCAAATTCCCATACATATAGGTGTGCTCTCACGAGATTTAAAGAAAAACAAAATAAAGAATTAAGAAGAAGAAAAAAAAACCCATGTCATTTTAAGCAAAATATAGCCTCAAAATGATCCCAAATTTGATAATATAGAAAAAATATCAAGAACCCATGTCCTTAATGCCCAAGATCAGGTAGGTAATGGGTTCAAATTCTTCTTACTCAACTCGACCCCATTTATATATATATATACATATATATATATATATATGTCCAAGATTTGAACTTGGAAAGATGGATCATTGGATCGGTTTTGAAATCCCATCGCTTTTCTCCGACCCCATTAAAGATATGGGCAACTTTTTATAAATATATATATAAAGCCAAGAAGAAAAAGACCCAATTTTGAAGAAGATGAGAAGAATTATATATGAAGAGAATTGAAGATTGGATATACATAAATATATATATATATACATACCATAGATTTTCTTCCAATGATGGTAAAAAGAGAGGACTCTAGGAAGGATGTTGTGTGAAAAAGGCATGGGTTTAGAAGAAGCTTTCACCATTAAGCTCACAAGCTCTTTAGCATTTCCAATAAAGAAGCAATAAGGAGGTCCCCTTATGCCTTGTTTGGCAAAATGCTCTTCAATCTTCCTTGGCTTCCACCATAACAACACAAAAATCTTGACACCAAACACCATCACTATCAACAAAATCAAAACCACTTTCAACCACCATCTCATATCTTCTTCCATCTCTCTCTGTTTTTCTTGAGAGTTATATATATATATATGTATATATATATATATAATTAAGCAGCTGCTTTTTTTTTGGTGCTTGAGAGAAGAAGCTGCTTCTTATCTTCTTCTTTGGCTATGTTTGTTAGTACTTGACAGTGGTTTGTTCTCCTTTTTAATGCCACCAACAAGTTTAGAGAGAGAAAGAGAAAGAGAAAGAGAAGGTGTGTAGAGTAGAGAGAGAAGGTGGGGGTGTTGTTTGGCAAGGCCAACGGCGTAGGGGCCGCCATTGGAAATTTAGAATTATAAGGGTCAACGAATGATAATATTATGATTTTATTCTTATTATCATTTTGTTAAAGACAATATTACCCTTGTCTTTTCTATGTTTTTCTCTTTTTCTTTCTTCTTCTTCTTCTTCTTCATGGATCTTGAAATTGAATTTTTGGATGGTCTTTTCTTTTCACTTTCCAATAGTCACAGTATATTATTCCAAAAGTTTCTCCAAAATATGGAGGATACGAAGATTTTGAATAAAAAATGTGTTTTAAAAGCTTCCTTTAAAATATCGTCAAAATAAAGAAAATACGAAAAAGAATGTTTTTTTTTTCAGATATGGAAGAACAATCAAAAATTGATTACAAAGTGAGACCATCAATAGAAATATTAAAAAATAAATATTTGAAAAGATAAAGAATATTTTAATATTATAACCAATATTGGTTTTTTTAAAATAGAAAATTGGTTGGGGATAAAAATAATTTTTTTAAAGATTTGGATTTTTGGTTTTTTTATTTTAGAGAAATTTTAAAAAATCTCTTAGAGATGTTCTATAAAAGCATTTCCAGCAGCATCTCTAAAAATAGAGAAAATAGAGATTTTAAACAATTTTTTTGCTCTAACAGCATTTCCAAAACTTTCTCCAAAATGGAGAAAGTATAAAAGAAATTATAAAAATCTTCAAATTTAGAATCTCCTAAAATGATTGTTATGAGAGAGATGCTTTTTAATTATGTTCCTCCAATAATAAATTTTGAAATTAAATGTTTAAATGAGATAAATAATATTTTATTAAAAATATAGAATATTTTAATAATATAATGTATTTTGAAATCTTCAAAATAGAGACGTTATTAGAGTTGAATATAATATTTTTATGAGAGAAAATTATGAAGATGCTTTTGGAGATATTAAGTTTCCAAGGCTTGGATTGTAAACAACAAAATTCGTAACATAATTATTTTCAAATAAAAAAACATATAAACTTTATGTCTCTTTGTTATTTAGTTTTTCTTTCTTTTTCAAATAAAGATAAAAAGACCATTTTATCCTTAATCTAATTCAAGTGATCAATAGAAACCATGGTATGAATAAGTCTTAAAACATGACCAATAAAGCAAACATGATGTGCTAGCCAAAGTGGAGAGTTGCTATCGTTATATTGTATGACAAGATCTCATAAAAACTTGAAAGACACAATTTATAAAGTAATCCAGACCAACTATGTTGTATGAGTTTGAATGTTGGGAGTCAAATAGAGGAAACTGGAAGTTGCAAAAATAGGAAGCTTAAATGGACCTGTGGTAGAACCATGTTTGACATGATGTCGAACTCTCAAGTAACACTGGAAGGTGCGTCTATCACAGATAAGGTGAGGGAAGGAACATGTGGTGGTTTGATCACCTTCATACATAGGAGAAAAATGGTGGCTCCAGTGAAGAGGACAAATGTGTGATAGTCGACGGTCCGAGGAGGGATAGATGGGGAGGATGTATGATATGATTATCAGTTGAGGTTCGACATAGTGGCTATAGGCATTTCGAGGACATCACATCTAAAAGGAGTTCTAGGTGGCGTAGGATTAAGGTAATAGACAAGGGGTAGGAATTGGTATATAACTTAGTCGAGAAGAAGAAACAAGTGGGGGATAAGGTTAGCGAGTCGTTAGTTACGTCACCAAAGCCCTATGTGTAGTTTCTATATCTTGGTTATATTTCTCTTGCGTCTACTTCTAATTGTGTGTTATTGCTTACTCATATCTAACTTTCCAATTTTTATTTTGTTTTCATAAGATGGGGGTCTTCACAGATGCAACGGGTTTAATTTTAGAGGTAGAGGTACATGTTAGGTATGCATACATCTTATCCTTCCTAGATCCATCTATGGATGAGATATATTGGGATTGTTTGGTTTAGTTCAGATACAACAAAATGCCTAATGTGATCTTCTAGTATTTGATTGCGATCAACGTGGTTTGTTGACATATTGGATATAACTTCTAAATGATTCCTTGGTTTACAATATGATGATAAATTAACTTTGATTAGCCGAATAATTTGCTCATCGAAATTGATATAATATTAAATATTTTGGTAATGTTGAAGTTGATAGATCTTTGATTTTGTATGATGAAAATATGTTTGAAATTAATATAATAAACATATTCCCAAACTCTCCTTTGAATTTATGGGATGTAAGTTGGTTATTAATGAAACTTTTGAAGTAGATGGTCCTGGTAATTAATTTTTAATTGCATTGATTTCATTTGTTCTATACATAACGAAAGCTAACAAAAATTCCAAATATTGAAATACACTATCAATTCTCATCTTCAAAACTTGATAACTAAAACAATATTGACTATCATTCTAACGGTAAAGTTCATTTATGACTGACTATGAGATTGATATTTGAACTCAACAATACCTAGGGGGCCGGTTAAGAAAACTATTTATGCATACTACGACTTATAAGTTTTCGGCTTGTTTTTTACGATATAAGATTTTTTTTATTTTGAATGGCGGTTTAAGGATATCTGACCGACTCTATTTCTAACGAATCGCAATTTTAACTAAGTAACTCCAAGGTTGAAGGATAACCCAAAACCATGGTGTGTTTTGTCCAACATTATCAAACTACCTCAATTGAGCCCATTCTTGAGTTCAAGAGTTAAACATTCTCAAGGGCATGTTTGTCAATAACATTTTGAAACTAATTATGAGTGTTTTTATAATTGAAAACAATAAACTCGGTAGAAAAAACAAGTTATATAAGAATAGACCATGAATTACATTTTCGATCATTCTTTTTTATTTCTATGTGTTTTTAAAAGGCACTTACAACTGCTCAATTATTACCCATTGCGACCAAAAATTTTGTACTGACTATCGAAAATGAAGTACAACGATTATGCTCTTGATTTTCCCTCACTGATTTGATATTATATATCGATAGATAATGTTATAGTTGATGTCGGATATAAAGTATCTTTAAGGGTATTTTGGCAAATGTATAATGCATGGCCCTAATGTGAAAACAAAATAGGGAAAAGATGATAGATATTTCATTTAATTGAAGCATTAAAAACTTGAGTTGATTTCTCTTCATATCTCCACCAAAAAAAACAAAAAAGCCACAATAAAGAGTGAAAGAAAATGTTTGGAAAGTTACATTTAACCACCACATTTCTTGCCTTTCTAACAATCTTTGTCAAATATTTATGGATAATGACATCTGAGGAATATTAGTTATCAACATATAATCCCTTGACCTACAAATACCTACATATGAGGATTTTCATAAAGTTAAAATCAAATTATGCAACTTTTATCCTTACTAATAAACATGTAAATGACAATACTTCAGCTCACATCCTGATTTTTGTTCAATGAGTTAATATACACTTCCTTACTGATCTTTTAGTCGTTAGCAACAAAATTAACACGTAAAACAGAACTGTTGTAAAGCTAGTTGTTTGATTCAAAACGTGCAAATCAATATTCAGTTATTTAATCATCCAAAATTCATAACAATAGTTCAAGAATTTTATTCGTTGACTACAAAATTCCAACTTCAATAGCTATAAAGACGGTAAAAGAATTATTGTAATCAAATATGAATCTTCATGAGAAGTCAAGAAAAAAAAAGAGTATCATCTAATATGTGTTATCAATTATCAGTAGATGTCATATTTTTATTACGAATATCAAATTTCTGTATTATATACTTACCAATTCATATAATGAACCGGTCTATATTGGTTTTCATATACTTACCAATTCATATAATGAACCGATCTATAGATTTAAGTATATTCATATACACTTGAGGTTAAAGATAATATTCTTTGTTGCTCAAAATCGAAAAGATGATTCATACTTGATGTCATCGTCTTTGTTCCCACCATGTTATCATAGTAATTGGGAAACTTTAACAGGATGGTGAAAAGCTTTAATGTTCAGATAGAAATAAATTGTAGGGTCAAAGTTCGTTGGTGTTTTCATTCATTACATAATTGTCACATATTCTTCACATTTTGACACCTGCTTTCCCTTTCCCTTTTCATATACAATATATATATATATATATATATTTTTTTTTTCTTACCCGTTTCGAAATATCTAACGGGTTTATCTTAAAACTAAAATACTAGAAATTAAAATTTTAAAAATAGTTTGTTTAACATTCAAAATTGGGATAAATGGTTTGATGGTTGCCTTTGTTCCCAAAAAGAAAGCTTTAGGGGAAGATGGTACAAAGAGGGTTGTTATTTTGGAATGTTGCTCTTAAATTTATGCACATGGGAACAAGGCTGTCTATTTGAGGGCTCCTTCTTGTGTCTTTGGTGGGGAAATATGCTTTGGTTCACCCAAACAATGACTACCCCACACAAGGGCTACTCTCCCCCTAATCTTGTCTTAATAGTCCCAAGACATGTTTGGGCCATGTGCCCTTCATGGGTCCTACAAAAAAACCTTTCTAACCCAAAAACCAAAACCTTACCCCTTAACCTCTTATGCATCTTGATTCACTTTTTTTAGTCATTATATTTGGCTTTTTTGGCTTACAAACTCAACCACTATTTTATAAGAAAAAACAATCATAATTTTCAAGAAAAAAACAAATGATTTTGAACTAAAAATTATATGATATTTTGATTATTTGTGTATATGTATGTTAAAACAAGATATTGTTATAAAGTAAATAAAT
Source organism: Silybum marianum (assembly GCA_036898165.1). Taxonomy (NCBI): domain Eukaryota; kingdom Viridiplantae; phylum Streptophyta; class Magnoliopsida; order Asterales; family Asteraceae; genus Silybum; species Silybum marianum. The sequence goes on along the minus strand of CM072528.1, from coordinate 48,159,912 downwards.
TGATCTGAAGTTGATTGGTGTAGGTGGGGTTAGGACCTGTCTTTATTTAAGTTAAGGTGGCTAGCCAACTTGTATCTATATGACAAGATTGGAGAAACATAATGACCAATTCGAATGACCTCTATCCTCTTTTCATTCACGACATTTAAAGAGGTTGTGACACATTTTGGCCAAAAAAGAAACGTTGATGTTCTAAACAGTTGTTACCTGCCAGGAAACGATAAGATAACATTTGTCTGTAGTGTGTCGTTGATAGATTTATTCGATTGACAGGTGTGGATGAATAATTTCATCATTATAATCCGTTTATCGAGATGTAGAATTGACAAGCTTGACTGTTTACAGTGACAATTTAATCGAAAGCATTTACTCCTGCTATAAGAATTTGCATACTACTTTACATTTTGTAATTTTCACATGTGGGAAGGACATAACGTGATTTCATCTTCTTTCAATTTCTATACCAAAATACATGAACTTCTTATTTTTGCTTAAAGCCCACAAGGATGATATTCGTTAATTTTAAATTCTTAACTAAGATCGTGTTTGTAAGAGCAACTGAAGGGTCTAATTACTTACTTATGCTGACATATAATCATCAAGGCTATATGTTTCTCGATATGAATGTCTTGATGATTCATTTGTATCATTGAGCCTATTTGTTTCAACATCTAAATGAATCTTAATGATTCATATATATGTTAGAGCTTGTTTGTTTTTTTACTTAATCAACTTAATGACCGATTCATTTAACTTAGTCATTAAACAATGTTCGTTTCTGTCTAAATTTTAAATACTAGCTTAAAATAACTGAACTAAATAATAGCATCTCCAACGGATTCTCGAATATGGAAATTTTGGGGATTTTTTAGCTTAAAGCAATCCTTCAAAACCTTCTTCAAAATGGAGACAATATGAGAGAAAGTGAATTAAAATTTTCAAATTTGGGTGACTCTCCAAGACTAATTACTTATGAAGGATAAATTATTTTTTATTTTTCCATCCAAAAAGAATCCTTGAAATTAAATACGTAGGAGAGAGAAATTATAATTTATGAAATGTATTGAATATTTTAATAATATAATTTATACTGTAATCTTCAAAATGAAGAAGTTGTTGAAGATTAACATAAAATTTCTTTGGACATTTCGAATTTTTGGGGGATCTATTTGGAGATGCTCTAGGGGGCTGTTTAATTGGTTTTCAATTAAGTCCTGTATGGATAAAGTTAATTGTATACATAAAGTTGTTTGCAAGGATTAAATAAAAACGTTGTTTGTTTGTTTGTTTGTTTGTTTGTTGTGCTAAATAAATTGTCTGAAAGATCAAGATGACCATTTTACCCTCTATCTAAATCATCAAACATGATATATAGTAATCACATTTCTCTGAAGCATTTCATCAAACAATTTATGAGCATCAACTCTTCAACCTAAAAACATATTCATAAGACGGACTTTTGAAACACCTTCAATCTCCATCCATCTATAACAAAACAAAGGCAATATTCATTCATCAACTATTAAAGTAATTGTTTAATTGATCTTCATCATCTAAACTTAAACTCTAAGAATTTGAAATCACTATTGATAGATCACAACTCAACTAATCATCATTGATAGCTTAAGAACAAGATCTAAAATTGAAACAATACCTTAAAATCAAAAGCAACATATGATTTTTGTTGACAAATCAATGTGGGAGCATGAGTTATAAAGTATACCAACAATGAGAATATCAACAACGGTAACAGAAATCAACGCTGGAGCATAAGTAGAGATCGACTAACAATGAGAAGATCAACAACATTAGCAAAAATCGGTGTTGGAGCATGGTTAGTTGTCAGATCGACCAACATTGAAAAGATCAACAACAATAGCAACTATGGAGGAACAAGATTGAGAGGTAGCAATGATGAGACAGACCAAGTAAGCATCAAACCAAGCAAAGCAACCAAGAGATCAACAAAAAGGAAGGGGTTTGTTTTTACTAGGGGTAGTAGTGTAAAAAATTGGCTGAATGGATAAAGGAGTCTCTTGATTGCTGAGCGATTAAGCCATCAATTTTATCAATAAGTCGAAAACAAACATGGTGGTATGGTTGAGTGAATAAGTTCAACATGTCATTAAGCCCTATAAGTCATAAACAAACATGCCTTAAGACACTACCTATATTGTTCACATTTAGATATGCCTTAATAAGAAAAAAAAACAATAACATTTAATCATTTAGAGTTTCAGGTTAGTTTCATCACGTATTCATTTAAATCTAAGAAACTTTATAACACACAAACTTAGTACTTATACAAATATAACTTTTTCTTTAAAATCATCAATTATATTATTTTTATTTTGGATTCACAAAAAATTATGCTACTTGATCACACGTAATTTTTTTTTGTGAACGGCAAGTTAGTAGTTAGTGATTCGAACCCACAGTGACATCCATATGGGCAATATGCGGGACCCGAACCTTCGTCTTAGGGGATAAACCCCCACTCCTCCACCATTTTAAGGAAAACCACCACTCCCAAAGCTCAAACCCGAGACCTTGAGGATGTTGTAAAAATCCCGGTACCGCTAGGCCAGAGGCCCTTTGGTGATCACACGTAATTAGAGCATATAAAATGCACTAGTCTTTATAAGTTATTAAAACGTAATAAGTTTTCGGAGAAGACTTATTACCATCGAAGATAATAAAAGACTTTTAATCCAAAGGCTTATACCACAAAAATAGTTTGTGAACTGAATTAGCTTTCATTGCACCCCCTTTTAATTTTCATTTTATTCCCTTTTTAATATAATTTTCATTTTTTTTCCTTTTTTTAATATAATTTTCATTTTAAACCTATAATAAAACAAAATATATTTTATAACAAAATACATTGTTAAAAACTTTTGTCAAAACAATTAAAATGACACCAATATTGAATACCTAAAAACATATAAAAATCATATGATATATTCATCATATTTCATTTTCTAACATATTGATTTTTTGTATCTTTTTCATTATATATTTTTATATATTTTTACATATTTTAATCATCTTCGTTTATGGAAGATCCTAAACAATGTAAAAATAATACCAAATTTTAAATTACACATTTAACAAGTAAAGAACCGTCATGTGCATGACAAACGAACAACTAGTGTATAATAAAAGGGTTTTTCCTTTGACACCCTAGTCTAGGAATACACTCTACTCTATTACTAGATAATAACACAAAAAAAGTCAAAATAGGTGCGTATGCTTTAATCTGATTGGATGACATGATATAAATTAGGGTGTAAATGACAACACCCATAATAAAATGTTGTGCAAATGATAACACCCATATTATCTATTACTAGATAATAACAAACAAAAAAAGTCAAAATAGGTACGTATGCTTTAATCTGATTGGATGACATGATATAGACTAAGGTGTGAATGGTAACATCCATAATAAAATGTTGTGCAACAATTAAATACAATATTTTTATGATGTTTTTTTAGAAGAGAGTTATATAAAATAATTTAAATAGAAGTTAGTGAATGTTAAATTTTAAATGATAAAAAAAATTTCAAAATGTTATTGCATTAGGGAATGTTTTTATGAATGAGTTTTAGTAAAAGTAAGTAAGTGGAAATTTATGGCAAAAATATTGAGTTATTAATAGGTTATCCATTTTGGATGCTCTTACATCATTTTTCAAAAGTTACACTTTTTTACCCCCTTAAGTTACTCTCCGGCACCCTTAGAAAGTTAACCCATCCATGAACTTTTGAAATTTACACTTTTCAACCTCCCACTTTTTAAAAGGATAATCTTCCCCATCTTCTCTCTTCAAACGTTGATTAAATAAAGAACAAGAATATCTTTATTTAAAGAAATAAATATGATTACCTATTTAGTTCAAATGAAAGTGAAACATGGCCTAGTAACTTTTGTCATTTAACGTATTTTTCGTAATTTATCAAACCGTTTGTAAATGCACGATTCAAACTTGAAGCATGCTTACTGATTGATCATAGTTAAGTAAATGTTATTCCCACACTCCATGCATGATATATTTGAATCACGGTAAAGCATAAATCATTGATTTTAGTCTACATTCATGTTAAGATCATCGATTGTTCTTCGATGTATGGTGTATGGCCATGGTAACGTTTTCAACGAGTTTCATGGAATTTTTTTGTCTGATTACACTTGTTAAAATCATCGTCATTGATATACCATGAAATCGAGGATTAAAATTTCTTAACAAATTGTCTCAAATGGTTTGAATCAGTCATATGTCAAATGGTCATAAAGGTCAGTTCCAACCAATGAGTTAAAAAGTAAAAATATCATAATATAGCTACAAATAATCTCCAATCAGTAAGTTAAAATGCTAAATAACTAAGAGCATTTCCAAAATGGGGAAAATGAAGAAAATGTGGATTTTGAGACAATTTTTTGCTCCAACAGCTTTCCCAAAACTATCTCCAAAATGGAGAAAGTATGAGAGAGAATGAGTTTTTCTTCAAATATGAAGATTACTCCAAAAATGATTACCAAATGAGAGAACCAATAGGAGACTTTGAAAATAAAAATCTAAAGAGAAAAATAATATTTTATTAGATGAATTCAATATTTTAATATTATAATCGATTATGTATTTTTCAAAATAAGAAATCTATTGAAGATGAATGTAATTTTTTTTGGAGATTTTGACATTTAGTTCTCCATTTTGGAAGTTTTTTAAAAAATTTGTTGGAAAAACTCCAAGAAATACGTTAAAATGGTTTTTGAAGATTCAAAGTTAGCTCATGTTGAAGAACACAACACACTTATAAAGATAAAGATAAACTCCATTTTAACTCAAATAAAATATAATTTAATATATAATTTGTTTTATTTGGTTAAAAATGAAATAATTTTTTTTATATAATATTAAAATAATAAGGACATAAATAAATATAATGGTACGTAGAGAAATAATATTAACTATATAGAAAAAGAAAGGGTAAAAAGGTCTAATGGAAGAAAATGGAGTTATCGAAAATGGCCAAAAAAATCCAACCAGGAAAAGCCTGCTTCTGATTTGAAGTACCACTTACAAAATATTTATTTATTTTTATGATTATTTATAAATTAAAATTGAAATGTCAGATGATAACAGAAAAGCTGCTAAACAGTTGGAAGGAGGAGAAGAAAGGACATATCATTTGGCCGTTTCTTTTCAAAACAGGTGCCCACCTTCCCAATTATTTCATTTCCATCTTAATTAATTATTTAATCAAATATTTTTAAACTTGAGTTACTATAAATCTAACTTAATTTTAATTTTAAAATTTAAAAAGAAAAATCTTATAATTTAGAAACCTTTTCTCAAATTTCCTAAAATGTATTTAATATATAAGTCATCTTCATTTTATTTTTACATGACAAAAAGTTTCTTACACTTAATATAGTTATTTTTGGATTCATTAAGTACATCATTATCTGCCCCTCATATGAGGGCAAAACTGTCCTTTTAGTTGTTATTTTTTTTTAAAAATTAAATATATTATGTAAAATAAAAAAATAAATTAATAGAAGGATAATATTTTAGAAATTTATAAAAGGGAGGCTAAGGGCATTCCAACCCAACCACTAAAATATAACCACTAAAAACATTAAAATTGAGACACTAAAAAAATTCTACTCCAACCACACACTAAAAAAACACCACTAAAACCATCTTTAATAATATAATAATCTTAAAATATATATGTATTTATTGATTAATGTAATAAGCTATTAATTTATGTATATATAATTAAAAAAACTAATATAATATGGTTATAAGTTTTTAGTGACCTACTTTATTGGCCTCCAAATATAAAGGCCAACAATTTGTCCCTCTAAAATTTTTAGTATTTTCGTGTTGGGTTGGAGTTGATAACACCTCCATTTTTGTGTTTTTTTTGTGGTTTTAGTGTTAGATTGGAGATGTCCAATGGCACCCCTAGATATTGCTATTGGCACCCTTAAAAGGTGAATTATTTCTCACATACATATACATCAACATCCTACTATAGTACAAAAAATTCCGTGCACACCTCTATTAAAAGGGTGTCATTAGCACTCCCTATTTATAAAGAGTAGAAACTCGTGTAAATCAATATAAAAATAATTTTTTTCATCAAATGTTATGATTTAAGATATTGATTTACATATATTTGTGTTCATATGAAAAAAAATATTACATGTGGAAAAAATCGTTTTATTTCACGGTATGAATTTTGTTTCATATGTGATAGTGAACCAATGTTTTTTTATACATGTGATATTTTTTTCTTCATATGAACTGTAACGACCCAAAAACTAAGGCCCAAGATGGATATAATTCAAAATCCAAAATCATCAAATGGTTAACCAACCAACGATTAATTCATTACAATATCAAATCAAATAAAAAGGAACAGTGGAAGTCTACAGTCTAAAGTCAAACAGTTGAATATTTAAACTAAAGCAAAATACTATGCTAGAACACCTTCTAGCCTTTACATCCTTTCCTTGGCTCTCTCACCTCTATCCAAGGTTCACTTTCCTGAAAAATGTTAGTTTTGAAAACGTGGGTTAGACCATAAGGTCTAGTAAATTCTCATAAAAACGGTAAACAGTTCTACAGTTCAAAATCAGTTAAATCATGCAATGGTTTACGAATAAATAATCAAATTCTCATAAGAGATTAATTTATGTAGCGGAGAAACATGGCAAGTCAAAAACACACCTAGACATAGGATTTTAACCACACCTATATGTAGGATTTTAATTACACCTATACGTAGGATTTTAACCACACCTAGATAGGATTTATAAAAGAACTTGCCAGTTGAACCCCAAGTAAAACAGGTAATGCGCATACCGAACCCCAAAGCTTATAAAAGTGATCATGGCATTTTGCATATAAAAGAAATATTTAAATAAAATCATAATCAACAATTAAGCATTTAAAAACCTTCCACATTGCATTTTAAGTGATAGAGAACTCACCTGGATTGGACACAACGGGTCCGAAGCTTAAACGGTCTCAACCTCCAAACTGAAAGCCTAAAATCAACATCAAGAAATGAATGTTAACCCCAACGAATTACCCCAAAAGTCTTCTATTAAAGACCTAAGATGAACCCATAAACCATAGGTCCAAACTCCAGCTCGAATTAGAAAACCACCCGACCAAACTCACTTTGAAAACAGTGAGATACGTGACCTATGTCGCGGCTTCAACCCGCGGGACCCTCTGCTTCAGCTGGTTCGAACCAGCAAACTCAAAACAGCCCCAAACCGCAAGAATACTCAAAATACTGATTTCATTCAGTCCCAAAACATATCTAATGAATATATAGGGGGGGGGGGCAATTCAAGGAAGAACTGATTAGTTTGTGATAACCGTAAGAACTAATTTCAACCACAAATCAATGGTTAAATTATGAAACTTATAAGTATGGTAATTTGACTTAAATTTTTTATTAAACGGAATTTAATGTATTCTAAAAATATATCTCTTCTATCTCATCTCTCCAGCGAACATGATTCCGGCAAACACATGATACATATTGTGATACATTTCATAATATAACGAAAAAAACATAGTGATATACTTAGTAGAACAACATTACCTGATACATTGTGTTACACATCAGAAAACAATAAAAATACACGTGATACACACTATAATACCACTATATCACTGTGATACCATTGTTCTACCCTTTATTTTATTTTATTAAACGGCATTAATTACCAATTTTATTTTAGTAAACAAAGTAAATTACCAAGTTTACCTTTTATTTTATTTTAGTAAACATCATTAATTATTTAAAATGATTGGTCCACTTTGGTTCTTACAATTACCACAAACTAATCAGTTTTTATTTGATTAGACCCCTATATATATGTATATATTCTTCTCTCTTTGAACTCCCTACCTCTTATGTTAATCCCCCTCTTCGGTAAACCTGTCCCCTTTCTCCAAAGAAACCCCTCCCAAATTTCAGTATGGATTTTGACCATCATGGGTATTGTTTACGATAGGGTAATTTGCGAAGCAACACAACGATTTGGGTTCCTTAGATGTAGAGCATCGCTTTCTTAAAAAGTAGATCGATTTTTATCTTCTCAAGTGTTTTCTTCTAGAAACCCCTCCCTTGATTCTGCCATGAACAACATCACTTTCTTCAGAGGCTTTTGCACCATTTACTTCGTTTCTGCCATGAACAACGATGCTTTCTTTTGGGGTTTTATTCGATACCGATATGTTTTGCTTCAAGGCTAAGGATTTAGGATTTTTTTTTAAGGATTTGATTTAGCATATGATCTTATGTACATTATGTATCACATTTTTTTTCAATAAATCTGTATAAAATTATTGTTGAGATTTGTGTTTGAATTTGTGACTGAGTGGTGAATGATGGTGAAGGTGAGGGTTCACCAGGAAGGAGGCGAATATTAATATTTTTAGGGTTTTAAATGAAATAAGATATAGAATAAAATGACTATATTGCCTCTCACATGAGCGAACATTAATTTAAACAGTGAATTACACCGGTGATCCCTGTGGTTTGCTCAAATTTTGGATATGGTCCCTAAAATAAACTATCTACACCGATGGTCCCTAACTTTTCATTTTCATTAAGTCCAATTGTCTTCCCACTTAACAATGTTGGTTAGCAACCGTTAGGAAGGACTAATGGATCTTTGAACATACTATAGGAACCAAAAATACAATCTACTCTAAAATTTAATTTCATTCACCCTTTTAAATTTTTTTATTAAAAATCATTTTATATATCCAATTATAAATCAAATTTATTAATTGTTTTATATATTATTTATATATCCAATTATAAACTTCACATTTATAATTATTTAACACTAATTTTTTTAATTTATCTTGATTTTCTTTGTGAATCTTTTTAACTTTTTTTCTTTTAATTGTTTCATATATTTTTTATATCAAATTTCTTGATTTTTATTTTCTTTTTGTGAATTTTTCTTATTAAAAATTATTTTATATATTCAATCCCAAATCGAATTTTTTAAAATAAAATACATATTAAATTAAAATATTTATATATTTAAGAACTAGTTTATTATCAGAAAAAATTAGCGCTAAAAAATCTTAAATTTATAAAAATAAAAGAAAGCAAGATAAATTCACATATCTTTTAAGTTAAAAATTGTAATATGTAAAAAAAATTAAATAAAATTTGGTTAGCATGAGACTATTAAAATAACAACAAGAGAATTGAAGCAAAATGGCAAAATAAAATAAAATCTTTAATAATTAAAATAGTTTGCCATTAAAAATTTATTTTATATAAAAGTATACCAATAATTAAAATAACAACAAAGTAATAAGTTTTTATACACATTAACCGAATTTTATTTTCAATATTTTGCATACATAGTTCAACTTATAGTATGTTCATAGTTGAACTATGTATGCAAAATATTTTATATAAAAGTTGCAAAATATGTTCATATAGTATGTTCAAAGACCGGCTAGTTAAAAAGGGTGAAGAAAATTAAATTTTAGAGTAGATTACACTTTTGGTCCATATAGTATGTTCAAAGACCGACTACTCCTTCCTAATGGTTGTTAACTAACTTTGTTAAGTGGAGGGACCATGGGTGAAATGCAAATGAAAAGTTAAGGACCACCAGTATAGATAGTTTGTTTTAAATATCAAATCCAAAATTCAAGCAAACTACATAAACCACCAATGTAATTCACTCTAATTTAAAAGATCTATTTATTTTGTGATATACAAAAAAATGACCACTAATATACTTAACGCATTTTAGAGAGCTAAACCAAAAGGTACGACATAGGACATGTACCGACATTGTAATTCACTCTATTTATAATTACTTACTTTGATACCAAATTTGATATATTACATAATTTAATTAATATATTGACTAATTATTAATATATTATTTATTACATAATTAAATTTTATTATCAAATTTGATTTTTTTAAAGGCAATTGTTATTTTACCAAAAAGATTGTAACAGTACAAAAAACCAAAGTGAAACCCGATCACAAAGGATCTGTTACCCTACTTTTTGCAAACAAACAGAAAGTCCACAAGGACTATTACACAACCACGATGCAATCTGAACAAACAAACAAAACCACGACAGCAACCATGGGTTTTGTTTTGCGAGATGTAAAACGTTCCCCAACATCAACACCAACTCATGATCCAACGGCCCAAACACCTTCTCCGAACTAAATGGCTCTGTTCGGTTCCGCGACCCATGCTTCGTCTTCCATCGATAAGTTCTTGGTTCTTCTTTTAATTCGTTCCATGATGTCCGTTTTTATCTCGTGTATTTGATCTGTTAGCTTCCGTTTATCGTTACTAATCACGTTCCTCGATGTAAACCATATCCGATATAAAAATTTGATTTATTTTTAATTCACTCTATTTTCAGTTACTTACTTTCATACCAAATTTAATTTATTACATAATCTAATTAATATATTTAACTAATTTTCAAATACTAAAATATTGTTTATAATCCTAATCATTCTCACTTATATATTGTAACGATTTCTAACCAATTGTGATAATCCCTTTTTTAAAAGAAAATACTCTCATTCAATAAAAGAAAGAGTAAATTACATGATTGGTCCCTGTGGTTCACACTTAATAACACTGTGCATCCCTATTTCAAAATAATTATAGATTTGGTCTTTATGATTTATATTTTGACACGTCTTTGGTCCCTGTGTCCTAACTCCTTTAACATATCCTTGTTAAATATGATAAATAGAAGGGTATTTTAGTCATTATAGAACTTTTTGTTTTCTATTGATAGACAGGGACTAAGAATGTAATATATCAAACTAGTGGTCTCACATGTGTCTCTCTCATCACTTTTAATATATATATATATACACACAAAAAAAACATATATATCCACATATTACACTAAATCATTTTGGATATATCTTTTAATTATTTTTTAGCAAAATACCACTTATGTCAATTAATTAAAGTGTACTTTTCACAACTAATTTTGCTTTATTATATATTACCTTAATTATTTCTCGAGTAAATTATATACTTGGTCCTTAAGGTTTATTGGTTTTAACACTCCGGGTCCCTAAAGTGAAATATCTATGACTTGCATCCTTATAGTTTCAATTTTATAACGTATTGGGTCCCTAAAAGTGACTCCGTTAGTTTTTGGCTGTTAAAGCCCACATATGCAAGGGTACTTTGGTCATTTCAGGGTTTATCACTTTTAAATTACATTTTGGGTCCTTGCTTTATAGGGACCAAACATGTAATAAAAACCACAGGGACCAAACATGTAATTTACTCTCTCTATACTTTATATATAATTAATAATTAACAATTCAATATATATATATATATATATATATATTTATTATATTTATATAATTGTATATATATTATATTTATCACCATACTGTTATAAATTTTTTTATTATGGTATTATATTTTCATTTTTCTTATTGTACCAATATATTTTTAAAGTGTTTTTAATTGTGGCATTATACTTTTATTTTTTTATTAGAGCAATCTATACTTTGAATTTTTTTATTTAGGTATTGTATTTTTATTTTTTATTATTAAATTGTATGAAAACTAAATATTTTAATGTAACATGTTTTTTTAAATATATACGATTGTTTTTTCTTCAAAAAACACATACTTTTTAACATTTATTTTAAACGTTAGCAATGTAAAATGTGTTTTATAAATTTTCTAAATATTATTATATTAATAACTAATTTTGTTTTCTTTAATATTTTCATCGCTTTCTCTTATTCATATCCCACCTATATTTTCCTTCATATCCCACCTATATTATGTTTTTCATATATTTTTAAAATAAAACTATTTAAAAAGGTATGAATAGTCAGAAGGGAAAGTGAGGAAATTATTTAAAAAAATTGATGGTCCTTTTTATTTTTCGTTAAATAAGTTAAATAAATTACGTGACATAAATAAAAAAAATACCATCAATATAGGTGGGATATGAATTAGAGAAAGCGTTAAAATTATTTAAAAATTAAAACTATTCATTAATATAACAATACGTAGAAAATTTGTAAAACACATTTTAGATTGCTACCAGTTAAAATATGTTAAAAAATATGTGTTTTTTTAAGGAAAAAAAAATCTTATATGTTTAAAAAATATGTTACATTAAAATATTTAATTTTCATATAATTTAATAAGAAAAAATAAAAGTACAATGCCTAGAAAAACAATTTCAAGTATATATTGCTCTAATATAAAAAAACGTAAAGTATAATGCCATAATTGAAAAACAATTTAAAAAATTATTGATGTATAAAAAAATACAAAAATACAATAGCATAATAAGAAATTTTGTGAAACTAGTGATAAATATAATATAAATATATTTATTATTAATTATTAATTATTAATCACAAATAGAATATAGAGAGAGTAAATTACATGTTTGGTCCCTGTAGTTTTATTACATGTTTGGTCCTTATAAAGCAGGGACCCAAAATGTAATTTAAAGGTGATAAACCGTGAAATGACCAAAATACCCTTGCACATGTGGGCTTTAACAGCCAAAAACTAACGGAGTCACTTTTAGGGACCCAATACGTTATAAAATTGAAACCATAAGAATGCAAGTCATAGATATTTCACTTTAGGGACCCAGAGTGTTAAAACCAATAAACCCTAAGGACCAAATATGTAGTTTACTCTTATTTCTCACTTCATGAATTTTTTTCTCTGATCTTCCTCCATCCACAATTATAAAAAAGGGTTAAATACATGATTTTTTTTGGATCTGCCTCCTCGAAAATAAGTATTTTATATCGTTAAATTTAGGAAATATACAAAATATACTAAATAAGTATTTTTTTAATCCGAAAAATTTAATAAACTATTACGTTTTCTTACAAATAAATATTTATTTTGAAAAAAAGTATCATATTTGTTTAAAAAAATTACTCTATAATATTTAATTAGCATACAATTCTGTAAGGGTGGGTTTTTTTTTGAAAATATTTTTAAAAAAGAGTGGTGACGTGAAAAAATTAGAGAAAATGAAGAAAAATATAAAATGGGTGAGATATGAACAATCAGAAGAAAAAATGAGAAAATTATTTTAAAAAAATGCAAGAGATTATTTTTATCATGCCATGTAATCAGAATGATATGTCATCAATGTCACGTCATTTTTATTACGTTTTCTTACATGGCTTAAATACGGTTAGATGGATGACACGTCATTCTGATTACAAGACATGATAAAAAAAATATTTTGCATTTTAAAAAAAATAGTTTCCTAATTTTTTATTCTTCTGATTATTCATATTCCACCGAGTTTATATTTTTCTTAAAATTTTCAATTTTTTAGTAATTTCTTCGCACCATCACTATTTTTTAAAAATATTTTCAAAAAAAACCACTCTTACTAAATTGTATGCTAATTAAATATTCTAGAATAATTTTTTTTAACAAATATGATAATTTTTTTCAAAATAAATATTTTATTTGTAAGAAAACGTAACAGTTACTATTAATATTTTCTAATTTAAAATACTTATTTTGTATTTTTTTTAATTTAACGATATAAAATACTTATTTTCGAGAAGGCAGATCCAAAGTTTTCATGCATTTAGCTTTTTTATATAATTGTGAATAGAGGTAGATCTATAATTTTTTTCATTAGGTGGGAATTAATTAAGGTAAAATATAATAAAGCAAAATTTAGTTGTGAAAAGGATATTTTAATTAATTGACATAAATGGTATTTTGTTAGAAAATAATTAAAAGATCTACCCAAAATGATTTAATGTTAATATGTGGATATAAATATGTTTTTTTTTGTGTGTGTGTCTTACGTATATGTTGTGTATGTATGTATATATGTTGTGTATATATATATATATGAGTAAATTACAATTTTGGTCCCTGAGGTTTGTAATTTGTTATAGAATTAGTCTTTTATCTTAAAAATTACAACTTTGGTCCCTGAGATATGCATTTTGTTATGGATTTGGTCCCTCGAGCTAATGGCATTTTGTTTAATTTTAGAGTAAACTATTATTTTCGTCCCTATGGTTTGATGTGCATAACGATTTTCGTCCCTGTGGCTTCAAAACTAGTTTTTTCGTTCCTATGGTTTGCATTTCCTTTCTTTTTTAGTCCCTCAAACCAATTTTATTAAAATTTCAACCATTAAATCAAGGGCATTTATGTCTTTTCCTATTTTATTTAATTTTCTATCAAAAAAAATATTTAATATTTGATTAAATAATTATTATATTATATATTAGTATTTAATATTATTCTATTATATTTTATATCTATATAACAATATATATATATATACACACAATTATACACATAATATAATTATAAAACATGCTAAAAATTTATTGTTAAAATGTACAAGATTTTAAAGCTACGCTAATATTAAAAATCAAATCATTTTAAAATTTTAAATTACCATTTATACTCTTATTATGTACAAGATTTTAAAGTTACACTATTTGCACTAGCCTCGCGAAAAAAATCATTTTAAAATTTTAAATTTCATTTTATATTATTTTAAAAATATCTTTTTACAAATTGTATTATTATGATCGTCACATCAATAACTTTAAAATGAGTTTAATATTAAATATTTTTAGGATTTAATAATATTATAAAATATCATAACTTTGGTTATTTATTTGAGTTTGAAATAATACTTAACTTTGAATTCTTTTTTTAGATTTGAAATAACATTATTTTTATGTTCTATTGCTTTTATAATTGCAATTGTATTTTAATTATAAATTTTGGATTATATAATGAACATAAACTTAATACCCTTTATTTCCAAAAAAAAATTGTGCATTTAACATAATAAGAGTATATATAAAATATAAACTATAATAGGATAATATTAAATACAAAAATGTAGTATATTTTTTTTTTTGAATCAATTATTATGTAGTTTTTAATTATAAAATAAAATAAAATAAGAAAAGACATCTTTACCCTTGATTTAATTGTTTAAATTTAATAGAATTGGTTAGAGGGATTAAAAAGGAAAAGGAAATGCAAACATTAGAAACGAAAAAAGTAATTTTTAAACCACAGGAACGAAAATAGTAGTTTACTCTTAATTTTATAAATAAGAATCTTTGACTGATTTCGGTTTATTACACATAGCCTTAATCATGTCAATTTTTCAAAAAGAGAAAAAAAATGGTATTTTCTGTGAGTTATGTTTTACTATATATAGTTCTTGCTTACATGATACAACTACTATTGTAGACCTATGAAAAAGTTGAGATTATCCATATAATTGTTGGTTTTCAAAGAAATGAGACTCTTGGTTATAGTCCGCACGTATCTTAAAATGTAACATTTCTTTTCTAATGATTTTTTTATGTATCACATAAATTGAAATTATTTTAATCAAAAAGTCTTATCACTCCTTCTATATTATAAACATATAAACTTGTTTGATTATATATTACACTTTAGACATACAACAATAAAAAAACCCGACCAAGTTGTTGGTTTTGTGCCAATACATAACTTCTTTAGAATATAGAGTTATTTAAAAAATGTTAACCACAAAAAACCATAAAGGAGACTATTAAGATTTTTTTTTGATAATCCAATAATTGATGAATAAAATAAAATGATTGAAAATATTGGAATAGGGCAAATTGTCCCATTTGTTTTGTAATCATCACGTATACATTACATTATTGAAATTCAAATGGACAAGTTTGGACCTATATATACATATATTGCCATGATAAGAAATTAAAAATTCAACAAAAATGTATGATTTTTTAATATCAAGAAACATTGAAAAAGTATAAAAGAAGATATAAAATTGAATACAGTTTTTGTCAATCATATATCAATACAAATATAATAATTCATTATATTAGGCACAATAAAATTTCATTTTAAACAAAACATTCTTAAAATTTCTGTAAAAGCTCAAAACATTTATACAAATAGAGCATTTGAAAGATAATCTTAAAGAATTTATTAATATATATAAAAAATCAGTATTTAATTAGTCTAGCTATATGTATATATACAGAAGAGTAAACTACGATTTTCGTCCCTGTGGTTAGATGTTTATAACGATTTTCGTCCCTGGTCTTTGAAAACTGTTTTTTTTCGTCCCTGTGGTTTTCAACTCCTTTCGTTTTTCGTCCATAAGACTAATTTTGTTAAGAAAAAGCAAGTTAGTGAAGGGCATATTTGTCTTTTCATATATTTTTCTTTTTCCTTCAACTTTTATTAAATAATATACTCTCTCTCTCTCTCTATATATATATATATTACGCTATATGCATCAATCTGTTAACCCTTCCCACCTCTCCTTCACCGGCTCAACCAATTTCACCCTGGAAACTATTGCATTGTTCTCCCTCATAATTAAAAGAGATTTGAAATGAATGAATGATTTTGCAGCTTGGGAGGGATGAGTAGCACAGAAAAATTTGTGGAGCAGTATATCACACAATTTTCAAGTCATTGTAGTATGTTCTCTCTAGAGTTGAATCTGGTTGATCATTGTCATCTTGATTGTATAGCCTTTGTTTGAATGTCGTGCATCTAGTCATTCTTATGGTATGAGCTCCTTCGAGAAATTATAAGAAGAAAATCAAGAAATACACAAAGAACAATACAACACAAATGCACAATCCCGAAATCTAATAAAAAAATCTAGAGTCATCAATGAGATAGAAAGAACGGTTTCAACGTATCATTTCTTTTAACTACTAATCAGAAAGAGAGACAAGGTTAACTTCATCAAAGCCTTGGCGCCAGAAAAGTGTTATTAGGTTCTGAATAGTGGAGTTTGGTAGCGGAATGTTGTTGTTTGAGTTGCTTATACCTGCTTCTGTTGAATCCTTCCTTCCTAATTCCCTATTTGGTCCATGATAACTTATTAATTACTTTTTTCTAGGATCTTTATATCATTTTTATACCCATTTTGCTTTTTTCCCTTTCATTTTGTCTATTTTGCTTTTAAGAGATGATAAATAGCCAAGAAGTGAATTTTATGCAAAAAGAGGTTGTCACTGGGCAGAGTGGGCACAAATATGCCCACAGTGGGCAGTCGCTGCTGTTCACAAGTACTTTATTACACCATTTGCTTATCCTTGAAGGCATGGTTTGGCAGATTCAGCATGCTCAAAATTCTGGAGGTATGGGACAAATAGTGAAAACTATTTGTACTATATTGCTTCTTTATTTTCTTGCCATACTTGAAGAAGACTATAAAAGAAGGCTTTGGGATGCAAAGAAAAGACACCAATTCACACCATTATCTATCTTTCTCATCTCCACCAAAGTTCATCTTTGGTGGAAGACTACTTTCTGTGTATATTTTATGTATTTAATTTCTGCAGTTTTACTTTTCTGCATTTAAATTATGCGATTTAAGTTTATGTAATTTTATATTCTGCCCACAAGATTGTTCACTGTGAACAAGCTGGTACTTTTAATTAAATGCAATTCCTTTTTAAGTACTTATTTATTATGTCTTTTATTATGAACTAACCACCTCTTTGGGTGTGAATCAAACTTAAGGCTAGTTGACAACACTTGGGTGTTGCCATAATTACTAATTCTTAAGCTTGATCACTTGAGTCGGGACATAACTCAATGCGGATAAGCCGATCACTTTGAAGTGTTAATATTAGACCTTAGACCTTGAGAGGGGCGGGTTCGAAATACGGCTTAAGTGATGCACAAAGATTTGAGAAAGTCTTTGATAACCACGTAGAGATACGGGTTTTGTATGATTTACTAAGGTTCAAACTTTAGTCGAGTATTTTATCACAAAGAGATTTGGGTAAAATGCTTTATACTAATCGAACTTGATTTTACATATCAAACTTAGCTAAATCGTCAAGCTTATTAAACAGTAATTATGGAAATTTCATAAGTACTTTGTAAAGCACGGTTTATATTTATTCACTTTCGAGAGATTGGAGTATTTATAAACCACTCTAGTGATTTACAAAGTATTTAACCATTTGTTTCCACAAAATGCCTTAAGAAAAATTTACACCCATACCCATTTTTAGTTGCTTATTTAGATTTCACTGTTAAAATCATCAAACTCAAATATATTTTCCTTCTCTAAGAGAAATCGTTGTATTCTCAACTTACTACTCGAAACTTTGAATTCCAATCCCTGTGGATACGATCTTGGTACTATACCACTTTATTACTTGAAAAACGATCATAGTGTTGGCGTGCACTTGCACCGCCACTTTGAGGACTTCTTACCCATAGTGTGAACCTATACGATCTCTCGCTATGAAGAGTACTCTACGATTCGGTCCACCACTCTACGATATTTTGGTCCTCGGAGCAACAATTAAGAAATAAAAGCTGGAGAAGGGCATCAGCAGCCTCATAGGGTTAATCTTGGGTCCAATTAGACCGGAGACAACGCTCTAGTGTGATCGATCAGGTGAAATCCGTCCCCCTTCCCTGTCCTCTCTCTCTCTCTCTGACGATCCCCATCTCCCTACTGCTCTGATCGATTTATCCCCGAGACCCCAACGACTCCTTACCATTTTCTACGATCGATTTATCCCCGACGACTCCTTACCATTTTCACCGATCGATTTATCCCCGAGACTCGGACGACTCCTTACCATTTTCTTCGATCAATTTATTCCCCACTATTGCTTCGATGTGTATTTATATGTATGTGCATTGGTGTATATATGTGTGTGTATTGTAAATTTTAAAGAAAAAGTTGCAAGCTAGAAGTATGTGT
Organism: Silybum marianum; assembly: GCA_036898165.1. Lineage (NCBI taxonomy): Eukaryota > Viridiplantae > Streptophyta > Magnoliopsida > Asterales > Asteraceae > Silybum > Silybum marianum. The sequence goes on along the minus strand of CM072528.1, from coordinate 48,141,103 downwards.
GTGTATTGTTTGTCGGCATGAACGGGTGTGGGTGTGGGTGTGTTCTGTGTGGTCGTGAAAGATGGAAGAGTGGCGGTAGGGAAAGGAGATGTAGAAGGGTGGTGATGGCGGTGGCCGGTTTGAGACAACGGTGGGGCTTTTTTGGTTAGCTTAGTTCTTTTTTTTTATTAATAAACTGCTTCTCCAATAAAAATAATTGAAAAAATAAAATAAAAGGATAAATGACCAAAAAGTCCTTGAGTTAACTTAAATTTATAAACAAAATTATTTTTAGGGACTAAAAACGAAAGTAATCGAAAACCACAAGGATGAAAAAAAAAGTTTTCAAAGATCGGGGATGAAAATCGTTATAAATGTCAAACCATAGGGACGAAAATCGCAGTTTACTCTAGAGAGAGAGAGAGAGAGAGAGAGAGAGAGAGAGAGAGAGAGAGAGAGAGAGAGAGAGAGAGAGAGAGAGAGAGAGAGAGAATGAATTATGTGAGAACATCTTTTTGATAATAATGGTTAAAACATTTTTAAGATTAATTTATTTTTATTTAACGACTTAAAAAAATCAAGGATTTTCATTTACTCTTATCATCTTAATCTACCTTCACTGCTTCATCTACCTTCATTCACTTTCACCCTCACCAATTTTTATTCGCATACCTTTAGCTACATTTACAAGTATGAATTGTTACAATTTCAATCATGATAATACAAGTAATATTAAAATAAGTAAAGGTAGGTTAAATGATGTAAATACAAATAGACAAATATAGATAAAGTCCATATTTTTCATCCCCCCCCCCCTCAACTCATATTTATCCCACAATTCATCCTTGAAATTAACATATGAATCAATCTCAATAATGCATCATTGTAACGAGCTAATGACAAGGCCAATCGTGCCATTCCAATCATACAAAATTACGGTAACAATTATTTAAAATCTTAGATAAACCAACGTTATCCTGTTAAAGCATGCTCTCTAAGCTTTACATTAAATGATTATTTTCAAACTTTTATACAGTAATTTATTGACAATTTTTCCACATTAAAAACTTAACCATCGTAAGGACCTACTATATTTTATTTTATTTTACATAAAGTACATTGTATGCATTATCATTGTAATTTTCGTTCATTTATTTTGGGTGATTGTACCGAATTATTTTATTCTGACTCATTGATTACAATGTTTTCTTTGTTTCTTTCTCAAAATTCAAAAGGCTAAGGTGATGTTGATCTATATCTAAAGTTGACCTAATGTTGTAGCATCAACTAGTATCTTATATTCTAAGGAAGCTTGTGTGCTTTATATATCTAAACCATATCTTTAAAGTTATCATTGTGATAATGTAAAAAATAAATGCTAATTAAGAATCATCATCATGGATTGTGTAGTACTAGAAAATTCAATAGTTGTTAAGCAATCTATATAAATAAAGTGGCGGGTCTTTTAATCGAGTAGCGAAAATATAGGCGTGAGTAAAATGGGGTCGCGTTCAGTCGTACATGTCTTTACTAAACTCCCATAAAGTTATTTTATTTTTTTTGTTTGAAAATTACTAAATTGTATATATCCCTAAGTACCATAAAAGCAAAATAAAAACTAGGAAAATGGGAAAAAAGATAGTCTATTTTATGACATATTTATGAGGATAGGTTTATTACTTATAGTGAAAAAAGAATTTTGTCATAAATTTGTGTTGCGACATCGACACAACCTTAACATTAAGCAAACTTGATCTTTGATTATAATTTACACCTTAACATTAAGCAAACTTGATCTTTGATTATAATTTACAAATGTGTAATTATGAATTTTAAACATTTTTCTCTTAGAAATTTGTTCCTTATCAAATAATAAAGTGAAAATAAAATTTGAATTATCATTTCTCTCGTAGTTATAAAAAAAACGAGCTTTTTATACATATGTTTATAAAAAAACATTTACCTGAATTTCCTTTTTCGTAAAATAGAAGATAAAAAAAAATATAAATGAATCACTGATCATCATTTATTTATTTATTTATCATTCAACTTTTAATCTTAACAAGAACATGTTTCATTTTCATAAACAAATTTATCGATATTCTTCGTTATTATTTTATTATATTACCATATTTCCAAAACTTCTATTATTTTCTAATGTTAATATAAATTATTTTCTTAAATAACTTAAATAAAATCTATACAAACAATATATTGATTTTAAAAATGTTTCAACAGCCAGCTTACAGAAATTTACAATTTGTCATTTAATTAAACACATATTTTTGGTTTTAAAATAATTATGCAACAAAAAGTAAATATGGTTATGATATAATCAAAATAGTTATAAATACCCCACTTCCATATAAAGTTATTTAGCATGCTAACACAACAAAAAGATGTGATTTTGTTTGGTCAAATGGTCACTAATCTTATCTTTTTAAGGCATGGAAAATTGATACATCCATCAACAATGAAAAGCTTTAAACAACATCAATTAGGTATTTATTTTAATTGATATTTTTCTAATAATGGAAAATTGATACATCCATCAACAATAAAAAGCTTTTCATTCCATTTTAATTTTAATTTATAAACTAAAAATCATAATCTCATATACAATAGTAAAATATTACATAATTATAATATTTTAAAATGTATATATTTATGTAGTTCAAATACATTATAGTTTGCTAACAAGATGAAACATTTTTTTCAATTTTAAAATGTATTTATAGACCATGGTTTTGAGCATGTTCATTTATTTTACCTAAAGAGATAGAAAAATAGATGATAAGTTTTCAGGTTAAAAACTATGTTTTTATGTAAAATGTGTTTTATAGTAATTTAAGTAATATTTTAATAAATTATACATTTTTATACCTCATCTATAATTTTTAAACTATTACGTTAAAACAAATTAAACTTAATCAATAATCGACCATAGTTTATGTAAAATCACAAAATAGTTTCTTTTTCTCTTATTCTCTTCATATGCTAAATATTTCCAACAATTGGATTGTAATATATAATTTAAAATATTGGGAAAATATTGTTGGTCAAAACACACAAAAAATTCAAAGGGTATGGTCATAATCATCATTGAAAGGATGTATGTTGTTTAATCATGGAATAATTTAGGTCAAAATTAATTTAAAGCATAGTCATTAATCAAATATAGTCAACAATTCCTTATTGGATTTTCCCAAAAATTCAACAAAACTATGATTATAAAAGGATAAAAAGTTAGAAAAAGTTTTATTTTTCCAATTGGCTAATCATATTAATTGAGTGGTAAAATCTTGACGTCCTTTTCTAATTGATGTCAATAAACATAACTACACTTCCTCATTAAATTTTCATGGTCAAAAAGTGTGATATTAAATTGTCAAACTATAGATTTGCTTTTTATGTTTCTTTTTTACATTGTGACCGATCTAGAAATTTTAAAAGTTTTGGATGTGATCAAATAAAAAGTTATATTGTTTTTATATACTTTTTACGTGAATTGTTGAAACTGAAAAAAAAAATTCAGCAATTAAAGTTATAACTCAAATAAATAAGAGTAACAATTTATCTTATATTCGTTAAAAGTGAAATTTATGATTTATGAGCTTCGCATAAACCTTGATTGTGTGATAATTTGTTCCACATAGGTAGAAAATGAGATTTGTAAACTGTAACAACCCCAACACAACCAAAGAACAATAATACTTAAATATAAGCCAACCAACAAGTACATCTAACATCTCATTGCTTGCAGCGGGTAAAAACATCCACAACTGAGAATTTATCTAAGCAATCTAATACTAGGTCTTCATATCATCATTAGCCATAGCTCAAAGCTTTCCCTTGCCCTTAGAAGAGCTCTCTACATACGTCTTACCAGAAAATGGTTTTAAGTTTTGAAAGCGAGGGTTGGACCAAAATGTCTAGTGAATTCCCCACAAGCCACAGTTCTAAAAACAACAGTTCAGAGAAAAGAAAGTCATAAAGACTCCCAAATGGATCATGCACAATAGTTATAGAGCCCAAGACTTGTCGCACAATTTCCCATCCGACTAAACTTTATGTTCGCACAATCCCCCATGCAAATCTAATAAATGGCCCAAGATGGTTCATCTAACGAATTCGAGATACAAGGATTTAAATGGCCCAAAAAATTTGCAACATCTCAAGGTATACTACTACTATTATGCATGTCTAAACAACCACATATATCATGATATAATCTCCACCAAGCAATTTATAAAGCATTTGATAATGGAATATAGCATGCTTACAAGTTCGAGTACCATAATTCAAAGTAATTTCAAAATCCAAGACCATTTATAAAGTTTATAAAGTCAAAGGAACTCACCTGATTCGCAACACACCGCTCTAAGGCTTAAAATGACAATTCGATCCAAACGAACACCTGAATTGAATGTCAAGGAATTGATGTTAAACCACCTTAAACACCCTAAAAGTCATTCCTTATGATCCTTAAGATAAACCCTTAAGCCATATGTAGGAATGAGCTCGCACAAGAAACGGACCAAACCGAGCAAGGTGCTTCGGATAGTGAGTTGGGCGACCTTGCTCGCGGCCTCGAGTCGCAGGGAACCGCACAACTCTCTGTCGGGTACAGGTCTGTCCCTTTTCTTGCACAACACCGAAAATCAAACCCCAAAACCCTTCCAAGGTCCAAAACTCGATTTTAAAAACCTAAAATCAATCAAACTCAATCCCAATATTAAAACCCAATCCAAACATAGATTAATCTACAATTTCCAACCCAAGAAATGAAGAATTTCCAAGAACATCATTGAGTAACTCCAGTCTCCAGGAACAACAATAATAATGGGGTTTCTAGATAAAATTCATTGATTGAATCTATCTAGAATACTCTTCCATTAGAATCCCAATCATATCATCCATGCTAAACACTAACAAGAAAACCAAGTTCTTAAATCAACTAAAACTCCATCGATGTAGACCTTAAGCAAGACGATGAGAAATATTTGTATACCTTAGAATGAAGATTCCACAACAATGACGTTAATTCTTGCCAAAAGTTTGATGATAAACTCCTTGCCTTCTTCTCCAAGTATTAGCCTCTCTATTACCCTTTTCTTCTTAAACCCTCCTTCATATCGTATGCGCGCACTCACACACACAAATTGTTGATTTTCACAAATGGAGGAGAAAGTGAGGAAATCCCTATTTTCCTATTGTGTGCCACCATATATATTTTAAAACTACAATATGAAGACAAGTTTTTCTTGGCTGAGTTGATTTGTAAGGTTTTTACTACACCCAAGACCCAAGTTCAAATCCCATTACCTTTTTTTTAGCCTTTTGCTGTTAATTTTAAATTTATTATGTTTCTAATAAAAAATCGCAATTAAAGACTTAAACCCAAGACCACATGTATAAAATTAATGAACAAACCAATAGGTCAATTATGATGTTGTGAAAAATATATCGACATTTTTTTTCCATAGTTAAACATTGCAACCGTTTAATTTTTTTTTTGGATCTGTCCCTGCATATAATCAATTTAAAATGAGTTCATATCATTTTTATGATGATTATAATAATTTTTCATATAGTGTATTTTCTCCATGAAACCTCATGTTTATAAAGAAAAAGAAATTTTTATCTACATTCTTTAAAACTTCCTATATTACGTATAAAAAAAGGTAAGATAAATATAAATTTTAAAAATTTAACATTTTTAATGAGAAAATCCAATTAATTATTTATCCTTCATTTACAATAAAATTTTACATTTTACAACATCGTAATTTGCACCTGTACAAAACTAGGTGGTCTAAAAAATATGATATATAAATAAACAAAAATATTGACTATATTATCTAACAGAGAAAAGTTTAAATACGCATTTAAATTTAATTTCAAATATTAAGACAAATAAGAGTACAACACGTGTTTAATTCAGTCTGAATAATGAAGAACATTCATAGTAAATAATGAAGGTGAAATTCATATATTATTCAGTATGAATTACATGCATTCAGAGTGAATAACACAACATTGTAAGTGAATAACATAACATTCAGAGTGAATAACACAACATTGTAAGTGAATAACATAACATTCAGAGTAAATAATATTCTCTTTTGTTATTCAGACTGGATACGACACATGTCGCTCTTTATTTTTACGCTCGCAATTAAATTTAAGTTCTTATTTAAACACATTTCTTATTTGACAAATACAAAATAAGATAAAAATTTCAACAAAATTGAAAACAAAAAGATCATATGATAAAAAGTAACATGTAAAAGTAGTAAATATCAGAAATATTTGTATTTCATATAAAAAAAGAAATCATTGATTTTTTTAAAGATAAGGTACTTGTGATCAGTTTAATTTAGAAAAAAAATAAAGGAAAACGGGTAGATTTTTTGTTTAAAAAACATATTATAAGTGGATATTTGATAAAATGAAATAATTTATAGAAAATGGTTTAATTTAATGCTAGTAGTATTTATTTATTTATTTATGATAATGATAATGATAATGATAATGTTTTCGTCCACGCAATCAACGGTGACACAGAACACAAACTCTGTTAAAACAGCCCCTATCAAATGGGATTTTACCACGTGTCGTCCAATCATTTTTGTCCAACACTCTATAAAAGCCCCAATGCAATGCCCCAGATCCATTACACCCTGACATCCACTCTTTCTTGGTTTTTACCCTCTCCTTGTCAAATTACCATCTTGCCCTTCTCACTTTTATTTTTTATTTTTTATGTCAAGATTTATTATATCAATGTTAGTGTGAGATCGGGAATTTAAAAGAAGAAACAAAATAATCATGAAAAAGCAAATGAAGTTCGTGTTGTAGATGAAAAACATGAAGTTCTTGATATTGATCATCCAAGATAAGTTTTATGGATACGTTGATGATGGTAGGAGATAGGAGCTAACCAGTTAATTCTATAGAAATAACGGTCGGGACCTTGATTAAAAACACTGTGTAGGCTACCTTCACTATGTTTTGTTATAAAGTTTTAAGTGTAAAAAAATGGTCTTAACGAGTCACACAAAAACATGTTAGTTTTACATGATCCTAAGTCTATATATATATATATAGAGAGAGAGAGAGAGGAAGGTTCATGAGAACTTTACATTTTTAAAAGAACAAAAGAACTCTTGTGGATCACATATGATGTGGGTCCCACATAATTGCTCAAATTTATGATTTAATATTAAATCATAAATGATTTAATATTATGTGAGACTCACATCATATATTGTCCACAATTTGTTCATTTGTTCCTTTAAGGAGGGGTGGTTCTCATTTGATCCATCCCTTATATATATATATATATATATATATATATATATAGGAAGGTTCAAATGAGAACTTTGCATTTTTAAAGGAACAAAGGGACAATTGTGGGTCACATATAATGTGGGCCCCACATAATATTAAATCATTTATGATTTAATATTATGTGGGACCCATATCATATGTGGTCCAAAATGAATTCCTTTGTTCCTTTAAATTGGTAGTGTTCTCGTATGATCCTTCCCCTATATATATATATATATATATAAGGAATGGTTCAAACGAGAACACCTTTATTTTACGAGAACGCGAGAACACCCTTTTACTATAGAAAATCACATGTGATACTATTATTAGATCACATGTGATACTAAATCAGAGACGTAGACAACTTTTGACGCGATCTAGGTTGCGGGCCAAGTCGCCGTTACACCTTTAAGATCCGTCACATGTATTATCACATGTGATAAGGGTAAGGGTGTTCTTGATGTATTTTTTTTTTGAAAGGCAACATGTTATATAACCACAAAAATGATACAATACAAATCAAGACTGCGAGAAGCAGTACCGAAAAAGGAGCAAAAGTGAAACTAAACAAAAAGGGGGATAAAATACCCCATTACAAACAAAAAAAGAGACAGAAGAGAGGGAATCAAGAGGCAACAAAAAGTACGAAAACCCGGATACGACGTTCCGGATACAACCATTAATCCACGCGTGGGAGCGAGCCCGAATTTCTTGGAAAAGGGTGTGATCGTTCGGAGCTTTTTGTTTAAAAATTACCTCATTTCTTCTTTTTCAGATAAGATAACACGTGATCCATATCGAGGCCTTCCAAAGACGGTCGATCCCGTTCGAGAGTGACGCTGGTCGGTAATAATGAAGAAGATGATTGACGTTTGTCGAGTTGAAATCCCGAGATCAAACCCCACCATTCCGAAAACAATCTCCAAACCTTTCTCGAAGCCTCGCAAAATAAGAAACAATGATCAATCGTCTCAATTGCTTTATTGCACACCGGACAGAGGATTGAATCTAGATCGATTCCTCTATCATCCAGGACTTTTCGTACGGGTAATCGACCTCGTGATGTTCTCCACACAAATATGTTTATTTTCTTAGGCACTAAGTCCACCCATTCAGAAACATTAGAAGCGTCTTCTATTTGTTGTTTATCCTCGATTATAGACTTTAAACTTTTTACCGAGAAAATTCCTTTCGCGTCCAAATTCCACCACCAGGAGTCTTTTTTTCTCATTGATGGTTTGGTGAATTCAAGTGTAGAGAGTAGGGAGGACAACTCATCAAGCGTTCGACCTCTCAGAGGGGATAACCAGTCCAAATTCCACAACCAATTCTCATCAACCCAAGTACCACTATTTTTCACGGATATATTACTATTCGATGCTAGTCTAAAAAGGCGCGGGTAAGCATCACAGAGCCTTGAGGCGCCTACCCAATGATCCTTCCAAAATAATACCGAATCACCATCGCCTAGGTTTTTTTTAAAAGAATTGCTGAAATTAATCCCATATGAATCAATACAACGAGCAGTCGGAGCAGGGAAAGGAGACGAACTCCGAGACCTCCCGAGTCTTTAGGCGATAAAACCGTTTTCCAATTGATCCAAGCCAGTTTTTTTTTAGTCTGAGCCTATACCTCCCCAAAAGAAAATACACCTAATCTTCTCAAGTGATTGTAGAATACTTACCGGCGCTTTGAATAAGGAGAGATAGTAGAGAGGCAGACTACCGAGTACCGACTTTAATAGGGTCAATCTTCCACCAAAGGACAACACTTTAGACTTCCACGCAGAGAGACGATTTTCCATCTTATCAATAACGGTTTTCCAGTTGGATATCTTCCTCATATTAGCACCTACTGGCAGCCCCAAATACATGAAGGGCAAGGAATCTGCCTTGCAATTGAGCCATCTCGCCATCTGATCGACATTGTCGAAGGGAACACCGATCCCATATAACTTACTTTTATTAACATTCAAATTCAGCCCAGACGCTAATTCAAAGCACTTCAAGATAGTCACCAGATTCTTTATGTTATGCATTAACCAATCACCAAAGAAAACTGTGTCATCTACATATTGAAGATGAGTTAGGTGAATGTTATTAGAACCGATATCAACTCCCTTGAATAGATTTTTACGAACCGCATCGTTGATTGCCAAGTTTAGGTCTTCAGTTGCTATTATAAAGAGAAAAGGCGACAGTGGGTCACCTTGACGGACCCCTTTGGACATCTTGAATTCATTTGAGGGGGAGCCGTTTATAAGGATCGAAATTGAGGCAGATTCGAGATACGACTTTATCCAAATTCTCCATTTGGATCCAAATCCCACGTGTTCCATTATGTTGAATAAAAAACTCCAATTAACATTATCGAAAGCCTTTTCAAAATCCGTCTCCCTGCTCCGATTGTTCGTCTCCATAGTAAATCATAATTCATAGACACAACGAGCTTTGGCACGACCTAAGTCGCAAGACACGTCGTCTGCACACCACCAAGTCTTCTCACGTGTATATATATATATATATATATAGGGGAAGGATCATACGAGAACCACCATTCTTTAAAGGAATAAATGAACACTTTGTGGACCACATATGATGTGGGTCCCACATAATATTAAATCATTTTTGATTTAATATTAAATCATATTAAATCAGAAATGATTTGATATTATGCGAGACCCACATCATATGTGGTCCTCAAGGTGTTCCTTTATTCCTTTAAATTTATAAAATTCTCATTTGAACCTTCCCCTCTCTCTCTCTATATATATACATATATATATATATATACATATATATATATAGATGTTGGTTTATTTAGAAACTTTACGAATGGTAGAAACTTAGAAACTTTGGCAAATCAATATAAAAAATAAATTTTTTTTTCATGTTTTTTTCCATCAAATGCTATGATTTAAGATATTATTGCACATACATTTGTTTCACTTTGTGAAAAATTACATGGGAGACTTTTACATTATGAAACAAATACATATGAAACTTTTCATAAAAAAACATATGATAAACTTTCAACTTATGAAAAACAAATAACGTGAAACTTTTACATTATGAAACAAACATATGTGCAATAATATTTTAAATCATAGCATTTGATAAAAAAATCATGAAAAAAATTATTTTTTTATATTGATTTGCCAAAGTTTCTAAGTTTCTACCATTCGTAAAGTTTCTAAATGAACCATCTATTATATATATATATATATATATTTGTGTGTATAATAGAGGCTTTTTCATTTAGAAACTTTTAAAATAAAAAAAATCATAAATCTTTTTCATAAAATGTTAAGATTTAATATATTGTTTCACATATATTTATGTTCATATGAAAAAAAATATTACATGTGAAAAAAACGTTTGTTTACTTTCACATATAAAACATAATTCATATGGTGAAACAAATAAGTGAACTAACGTTTTTTTTCCATATTTAATTTTTTTCATATAGACACAAATATATGTGAAACAATATCTTATATCATAACATTTGATGAAAAAAAAATATATGAAAAAATTTATTTTTATATTGGTTTCCACGTGTTTCTAATTTTTAAAAAGTTTCTAAAAGATTGTCCATCATGTATATATATATATATATATGTGTGTGTGTGTGTGTGTAATATATAATCTGTAGAATCGAGTGTTTGAGCAGAATCTGTGGAATCGATTCTATGGAAACTTGAGCAGATTCGAGGATATGTGGAGTGTGGAATTGAGAATATGTTGAGCAAAGATTCAACTACGTTTGAAATGAATCAATACGTTTTCGACCTAATTTAATTGTTTTTATTATTTCCAGGGATTCATTACAAATGGCCCACACAAAAAGCCAAAATGAAATACCCCAACAAAAAAACTCTAAAAGCAGTCAAAAATATATAGCGGATATAGCGAACCGCTATTTTATACCAAAATAGTGACATATATCGGTAATAGCGACACCGCTATTTCTTGCAAGGCCGCTACACGCTATAGCGCTGTTATAACACGCTATTAACTTCTTAGAATAGGAGATTTGTGAAATACCCAAAATGCAATTTCTTTTTGAAAAATACTAAAATAAAGAATTTCCTAATTTAACTTTTAACTTAATATAAATTGTGGTTTATATTAGATCTTAAGAATTTCATAAATTATAAAGATGTACATAGAAGGTACCCATACACACACATATATATATATATATATATATATATATATATAGATAGATAGATAGATAGATAGATAGATAGATAGAGAGTGAGAGAGAGAGAGAGAGAGGGGCTCCTTATTTTGTAAATAAGCAAACGGTACAAATTCAAACAAACTAATATAAAAATATATTTTTTCATGTTTTTTTTCATCAAATTCAATAATTTAGTATATTGTTTCACATATGTTTGGGTTCATATGGACAAAAAATACATGTGAAATAAAAATGTTGGTTCAGTTTCACATATGAAACAAATACATATAAAACTTTCGCATTATGAGACAAACATATGTGAAAAAATATCTTAATAGCATTTGATGAAAAAATCACGAATTTTTTTATATTGGTGTGCACAGGTTTGTACCATTTGATTGATTTGTAAATGAAGATATATATATATCTCTCTCTCTATATATATACATAAATACATATATCCATATATATATATATATATATATGTGGGGGGGGGAAGGTTCCGTTAGAAGCCTAAAATTGATTAGGAGCCAGGGAACCACCCACAGGCGACACGTGGCATAGTCACAAGGAATATGGACGCGTTATTCATTATGAATCTGTGACTCATGATGAATAACACATACATATTTATCATGAATGTGTGATTCATGATAATAACATGTACATATTCATTATGACTGTGTTATTCAGGATGGATATTCATTTTGACTAAGGACACGTGACGTGCTGTGGACGGTTCCCAAGTTTCTAATCAATTTTGGGCCCTTAATGGAACTTTCCTATATGTGTGTAGGTGGGTTGGTGGAGGTTCAAACGAGAGTAGCTTTTTTTTATTTTATGAAACCTTGTCAAGGTCGTTCTATGGGCTGTTAAAAAGGGGTCTCTAAACAAGGCCTCTAAAAAAATGGGGCCCAATTTTATATGTTTTTGGGGCATGTATATAGAATATAGCCCAATATACCATATCCTAATCAGCCCTCAAGTCTTTAACATGAAAAGCAGTGTCTTCTAAGCCTCTACTTGGTTAATCGTTATCAATTCACGAGTGTCTCTTCGATATCGTTCAATCTTCTTTTCCCGATTTGACGATTGAAATCACCTAAGATGCATACCTATGGTTATCGTTTGTTTCTTCAATGGAAAAGACAACGACTCCGTTCAAACGGTTTTACGTCTATCATATCTCATATGTATAATACGACTGAGATTTCAATTGATATCCATCTCAGTTTCTACTAGTTCGTGTCTTCGTGATTCTGTGATTCTAATATCGTCTTCAATCGATATCCATCTCAGTCTCAGTCTAGACTAATTTAATTGATATCCATCTCAGTATTAACTTTGAGACTTTGAGTCTCAACTGCTTGATTGGCGATTGCTTCAGTGCTTTGGACATTTATCAACATAGAGTTGGAACTTAGCCGATGGACAAATCCTGGTGAAGTAAAGGACTATGAGAATTCTCAAGTCGATGCGCTTCTACCAGCAATGGAGTACCCGCGCTAACGGGCAATGCTCAGTTTAGCCTTTGTTAATATCAACAACAGTAGGTAAATTAAACTTCTTAAACTCGATTTCTTTTTATGCACCAAATTGATGATTTGATTCTTTTTGCTATTTTGTTGTTTAAATTAGTTTCATATTGACATTGTTTAGGTTTAGATTCACCTTTGAGAGGTCATTACTTTAAAATAAATTTAACATGTTGTTTAGGTTCAAAAATCATAATGTTACAATTTCATAAATTGGAAGATTGATTTCAAACCCCAATTTCATAAACTGGAAGTCTGAAAAATTGTTTTGTTTACTATTCTATTGTTCTGTTTGTCAAAAGTTTAATGTACCTTTGCTATCTCATATATATAGTGTTGTCAAAAGCTTTGGCACTTGATGGCTGATAGGGGTTTTAACACACCTACAGACAGGGCAACTAAGATCAAAAACAAGTATACTTCTAATCCTAATGTCGTCTTTCAAGTAATAAAATGGTAAGAACCAAGTATCGTATTCCACAAGGATAGGTATCTTAAGTTGCAAGATCTTGAGTTGGAAAACTAACTTCAGATGGTGAATTTGAAGATTATGATTGATTTGATTTGGATTTGTGGTGATTGATTTGATAGAATAAAGAAAGTAGCATGGGTGTAAGACTTCCGATGAGACATAAACACAAATTCAAGTGAACCAATACCTCTCAGTATTGTAGTTTAAAAACAACAAGTTCCACCATCTATTTTGAGGGTATTCCTCTCGGACTTCAATACCTGCACTGATGTTTAGATTCAACCTATATTTTATATGCAGTATCAGTACTAGTGGCAGTGCAGAGTAGAGTCCTCAAAATATATGGATAACAACTGTCGTTGTTTAAAATCACTCTGTCGAGCAGATTCCCATATCATTCAAGTTGGTGTGTTCCAAGTGGCTCCTTTCAGAGTCCGACTACACTTTAACACTTTGATAAGCGACCAACCCGTCGAGAATTAATCAATTTAAATAAAATAGTTTACAACTGTCGTTGTTAGTAACTGTCACAAATTACTTCCTACGTCATCCAAGTTGATGTGCATTCAATGGCTCCTTTCAGAGTCCATGACACTTTAACACTTTTCAAAGTGATCAACTTGTCAAGAAGTGTTATTTGGAGTTATAAAACTTGAATTGAAATGATGGAACATTGTTATTAAGAAACAATGTCCACCATCATTTGGATTATAATCTCACCATCTACCTCACACCCACACTTGAGAAAATTAGCTACTCATACTGGAAAGTAAATGCAAGGAAATATAAATAACTGAAAGTAATTGCATGAATTTAAGTGCGGAAATTAATTGCATAAAATAAATGACGGAATTTAAATGACAAAAATTAAATAGCGGAATTTAAATGACTTAAAGTAAATTGCAGAAAATAAATAACAGAATTTAAAGTGCATAAAATAAAGACAAGAAATTAAAGGTGCAAAGAAATAAATGAAGATTAAATACTTGAATTACATAAATCAACCATGGTACTTGAGATGTTCAAGTACCAAATGTTTTAGAGCTTTACTTGGCTCTCACCCAAGTTGATTACAATGATACTAACTACCTCTATTTATACTACAAATAGAAGGGCATAAGAAGGAAGCTTCCAACAAACTTGGCCACCAAGTTTGCCAAAAAGTCAACAAAGTACATTTCTTAACTTAACTAGCAAGACTTAATATTACAAGACATAAAGGTCTTCAAAAATTCTTCTAAAGCTTTCCTCTTCAGATTACAACAAGTCTGGTTAAGCTCCTGTTTCCACAGCTGAATCCATTAAGCCCGTCAAAAAAGCCAAAAACCAACAGCCAGCAATGCTGCATGAATGCTGTGTAACACCGTGCTGTCCAAAACACCAAAATAAGCCTACAAATGGTACTAAAACAGATAAATCGCAACTTTTAGCTTCATGACACAACAAATGGAAAACAAGAGAATAAAATACTCAAAGTAGGGACATAGAAGTAAAATAAGCTATCCTAAAGGTATAAAATGAGTGCTTAAACATTGATTTCTCAATGGTTATCAATGGCCTGAACCAAAAATCAATAGAACTATCATCCTTACCTCTCAAGCCAGGTTGTTTCGTTTACTTATTGATTTTTATTTATTTCAGTCTCACCATATCTTCTAGGGTCAGAAAATATGATTTTGGATGTCAAAAATGTAAAAAGAAGAAACAATTGAATAGATGACAAAGTCTCAAAGAGGATCTCTTGATAAGTTTGTTATCAAAGAATCAAAATATTCTTATGATAATCAACACATTGGTGTTATTAATGAAAATTGTAATTTGGTGAATTTAGTTGGCACTCAAAATGACTTAGGATGAGAATTTTGCTACTAATGTTGATGCTAGTGATAGTGTGGATGATATTAATGTTAATGCTTCTAATGATTTCTTGATGATACTAATGTTGATGATTCTACTAACGTTGATGATACTAATGTTGATGATTCTACTAATGTTGATGATACTAATGTTGATCATGCAGCTAATATTGATGATGCTACTAATGTTGATAATGTTTTTGATAATATTGATATATTTGACCAAAAAAATTGGGATTCTTTTGATTCTAAAATGATTGATGTGCTAGTTGCAAATGGTCCTAAAAGAGAATTGTCTATTCAAAAAGGTTCTAGAGATAAGTTTTCTAAACGTTTTTCTCGCCACACTGCGTACTAAAATTTTATCAAATGGGAAGAAGTGTGATAGGGATTGGTTTGTCTATTCGGTTGAACTTGATAAGATATTTTTGTTTTTGTTGTATTTTTTTTAAGAAATGCCATGTAAAAGATCACCTAACAGATGATGGATTTAGGGATTGGTCACACCTTAGCACTAGACTTAAGGAGCATGAAACTTGTATACATGCAATGAATATGAAAACTTGGTATGATTTTCCCCTAAGACTTTAAAAGAATCAAACCACTGACAAAGTTGCTCAAAACTAAATAGAGAAGGAAAAAAGTCATTGGAAAAAGATCTTGGTAAGAATTATTTCAACTGTGAAGTTTCTTGCAAAACATAACTTTGCATTTCGTGGCACTAACACAAGATTGTATGAAAATAGCAACGGTAACTTTTTAGGCTTGATTAAAATGTTGACTGAATTTTGACCAAATTGTTCAAGATCATGTTCACCGTATTACTAATGATGATATGCATTTTCATTATCTTGGTAATAAAATTCAAAATGAGTTGATAGATTTGCTTGCTAGGAGAATTAAATTTTGAATTATCAAAAAAGTAAAACGAGGAAAAATATTTCTCCGTTATTCTTGATTGCACTCCCGGTGTAAACCATCAAGAACAAATGTCTTTAATATTGAGGTATGTAAATGTCTCTTCTAAAATTGTTAGCATTGGGGAATCGTTTCTAGGATTTTTGGAAGTAAATGATATAACAGGTCAAGATTTGTTTGATGTCTTACAAGAGGAATTAAAGTGTATTGGTCTAGATATAGATGATGTACGAGGACAATGTTGTGATAAGGTTTAAATATGAAAGGAAAAGATCAAGGAGTACAAAAGAAACTATTAGATATATATCCTAGAGCAATTTATACCTCCTGTGTTTCTTATAGTCTTAATTTGACATTGTGTGACATAGCCAACACTTGTGGTAAAGCTAAAGACTTTTTTGAATTATTCCAGCGTATTTATACAATGTTTGCTAATTCTACAAAAAGATGGCATATGTTTAAAGACAATGTAAAAGGATGGATGGTCAAGTCATTGTCAGCGACCCGTTGGGAGAGTCGTATTGATAGTGTAAAAGCTATAAGATTTCAAGTTTCAGATATTAGAGAAACTTTACTTCAAGTAGATGAAATTGATAATGATACAAAAATAAGAAGTGAAGCAAAATCTCTATTACAAAATGAGCTTGGTGATTTTGAGTGTTTAGTGTCGATAGTGGTTTGGTATGAAATATTATATTCCGTTAATTAGGTTAGTAAGCATTTACAGTAAAAAAATATGCTAATTGATGGTGCTATTCAACAAGTTAAGGGTTTTTTTTTGTTGTTGAGGGTTATAGAGAAACTAGACTTTTAGATGTTATAAAATCAACAAAAAAAATTTGCAACTGAATTGAATATTGATCCATTGTTTCCTTAAAGACGTGAAATTCAAAGAAAAAGACATTCACATGAAAACCCGAGTGATGCATCTGAAATTACTTCAAAATCTGCAAATGAGTCATTTAGAGTATTATTTTTTATGTGTTGTTGACCGTGCAATTCTTTCACTAAAGAGAAGATTTGAACAATACATAGAATATGAAAGCGTGTTTCGGTTTTTGGTCACTTCTAATAAGTTGTGTTCTTTAGATGATGTGTGTTTATAGTCTTCTTGTACTAATTTTGAAATTGCACTAAAGAAACAACACCAATTTGATGTTGATGGGAATGAGTTATAAGTGGAATTGAAGTTACATCAAGATTATTTACCGAATCAAAAAATGGGACCTGTCAACATTCTAGAATAATTGAGATGTGTTGGATGCTTTCCTAATGATACTATTGCTTATAGTATTTTGTTGACTATTCCTGTAACTATTGCATCTGTAGAAAGAAGTTTCTCGAAGTTGAAATGGTTGAAGTCATATTTACGCTCCACAATGACATAAGAAAAACTTAACGGACTTGCCTTGATAGCAATTGAAAATGGATTTTTATAGGGCATTGATTATGAAGAACTTATTGAAGACTTTGTTTCAAAAAATGTTAAAAGAATGATCGTGTTTAAGTGAATTTCTCATGTTATTTTGTCATTTTAAACATTTTGCAAATCTATGTTACTTTATTGTTCGTTTTGTCGTCCAATGTGTAACAGAGACTCCAAAAAGATTGGAACAACCCTGACCATTGTCATATGTGATAATACATTTGAGGAGACTTGGTGGTGTGTGGGCGACTTGGCAAGCAACCAAGCGCCCCGCGTGTCTTATTTGGTATCACATATGATGGAATATAGGATTACATTTGATTCACTATAGTGAAAAGGTATTCTCGTATTTCTCGTAACTGGAAGTGTTCTCATTTAAACCTTTCTTTATGTATTTGGGTTTATATTTAGGTGACATATATATTTCATATGCCCATGTCATAACATGGAAAAGTTTATCATTTTATTTTATTATCTTTATTTTTTGGAAATGGTATCGTAAGCATTTGCCTAGACTAATTCCTGGTAATTTTAAAACTGCTAAAACATGTAGCCCTGAGATAATTCCCAGTGGCCACAAGTTGTTTGCGTCTGGATTCGAACCAGGGATAGATGGGTTATTTAGCCTCATCTCCCACAAGCCTTAACTAGTATGCCACAAGCCTTATGGCTTTATCATTTTATTTTTATCATTATTTGACTTAAATTATTTTCTTTTGGAATGATTATCCCTTTTTGAGACTCAAAATATATTCTTATCAACAAGAAGAACTAATTTTATAAAAAGATAAACTGTCTTTAGCATTAAAATTAATTAATTGGCAAGTACTTGTCCTTTTTCTTCAAAAGTTAGCAAAAATAAGACGAAAAAACACATCAATAATACAATAAGTTAAAGTTTTAAAAGACGGAAAAAATTGGGTGCTTAATTGACTTAATCAATCACTATCAATCTTTTTATCTGAAATTAAAACTAAAACTATTAGTCTTGCTTTTTATGAAACTAAAAGTTTGTATATTTCTAAATGTTGATGGTGTCAATATAGACAAAAATGTTGTAATATTATATAAACTCGAAACCATAACACTCCAAAATCCAAAACAACAGATTGACGCATAAATCAAATAAAAATCATGGAATGAAGTTATTTGTAACCTGCAACTTCAAAAGTTATAAGGAACTCTAATTTTTTTTATTTATGTGAGAAGCTTGTCACAACCCCACCCCTACTTGAATGAGATCATAAACTCACAAATTTTATTTTCCCTTATTGAGATATGCTGTCACATAAATAAAAAGTACTTTCAAGGCTTAAATAGTAAGAATCCTGACTATTTTATTGAGCAAAAGTACAAAGGTGTTTTTCTTGTGAACTCTTCTTTTTGGCCAAGCTAGAAAGACAAAAGAGAACCAAATCTTGAAGGATGGCCTCTTTTTGGTGTGTCAACCTTTTAAGGAGTAGAGATGGCAATAGGGTCGCGAGGGAGAGAGCACCGTGGACCATATCTAATTTTTATAATATGTGTTTTGAATATTGTGAGGCACTGGAGGTAAATTATGGTGTTTTTTTAGGTCAAGAAGTAACTAACATGACAAATGTGCTTTGTGAGCTTGCCTAAGCCGTAAGTGCGGACATGTTGTATGACTTCGCCAGATAAAATTAGGTGAGGTAGAAACCATCCCAACGTTTTGTGAAATATGTTGTTTTCACCGTATGCATAATAAATTTATGATGCTTTGTGAAATTTATTCATTGATATTTTACATGCCTTAAAACTGTGAATTCAGTAAGCCCTAGGCTCATCCAACTCCTTTTCAATATAATTATGCAACTAGGTTGCCACATAATCGGGACTTCGGGAGTAGTAACAAGGTAAAAGAGAAGACTTAGGACTTGAATTTTGAAAAACAAAGGTATGTCGAGGTCACTCGAGGAGTGATGCTCAAGAGATTTTTTGTGATCATTGATTTAGGATTTTTCTTTAGAAGCTTTATTATCTTGAAATGTTCCATTGCGATGAACTAGTTGGGCTTTACGATGTTATAACTGCAGGCGTTTTATTTATAAAAATATGGGGTGTTAAATTTATGTGTTTTTACAATATTCTTACTCATACCATTTCCATTAACGTTTATGCCTGCACTTATTACTTCCATTTATGTTTCCATGCCATTTAATTCTGTTGTGAGTAGCTGAATTTCGTAGCTTGGATGTGAGACAAAGGGTGAGATTTTAAATCAAAAAAAAGTGAACATCGTTTTGCAATAATGATATTCCACCATTTCATTTGAGTTTATAAAACACAATAAGGAATTTCTTGACAAGTTAATCACATGAGTAAGAGTTAAAGTTTAATGATCTTAGAGATAAGTCACTCGATACACATCAACTTGAATAACATTGAAAATATATATTTGAGAGAGTTGTGTTTTAAAAACAAAGTGATTTGTTATCTATTTATTTTGAGAATATCAAAGTAATTCTTGACAAGTTCATCACTTGCCAAAGTATTAAAACGGATGTGTAACGTAGACATAAAAGCGTTCATTTTTTCAAAATTTCAAAATTTGCTTGTTTTTAAGATGTCAAATGTACACAAGATTTATACAAAGTGTACAAGTCAAAACCTAAAACACTACTAGAAAATTGGTATAGCGACAACCTTAATCTCTCACTAATTAGCCACCGGAGTAGCAAGAGATTGACCAAAGATAACTTCTGTGGACAATCTCTTTTGGCCATCCGGCCCTCCCGTTAGTTTAATCGTTACCTAATTAACTCTCGGATAATAGATTGTATGAATTTGGTATTTTAAATTGTATGAAATGGTTATTTTTAATTTGTTGGAAAATTCGATTTGTAATTTTCAATTTATGAGCAGGTTTTATATAAAATACACATGAAATACATTTGTTTAATTACTAAAAATCAGTGAGGGATTTCTGTTGCTAAAAGTTGGTGGGTACCTCGTGAATCCATCGCTAGAAGTCCCTAGCAAATCTGTCGCTTACACAATCCATCGTTGATATATTTTGTCACTAAAAGGGGCCCTCATTATTCCGCCGCTAAAAGATTTTATCGCTGATATCTAAAGATGCGTCGCTGATACCCGTCATTGATCCTCATTGATAGCATATCCCTTGACATTGTGACCCACGAACTATCAGTAATGGATCCGAGCAGTACCGACGGATTTGCGATGACTTAATCCATCGCTGATAGTGCTTAGTTTTGTAGTGATAATCTACATATCAACTTAGAATTATCATGGAAGTTATTAAAACCCCACAAATTTAAGTTGTGCCTTCATTCCTTCAAAAAAGATTGTATCTTCATTACTTCAAAAAAAAAAGGTTGCATCTTCACAACTCTTCCCTACTTAATGAGTTCACAAGTTCATAAATCTTATTTTTATGCTTAAACAATGAAACAAAAAATATCCAAAACCGTTAACCGTTTAATAAAAAGAATATGAGTAGATTGAATTCGATCATATGACAATACACGAATATAGTTTATGATTGTTTTACTTCATATAGGTAAAACGGTTAAAAGAGGAAATAGAAATGGAGTAAAAGGTTAAAGTTTTGAAAAAGGTAAAATAGTAAAAATAAAAACAACAAATTCAAATTTCCTCTTATTTATTAAATCTAGAATTATCATCTTGTGATGTAAAAATATTTAAATGCCATTAAATAAAAATATTTTTTTATTAACATGGATATCCAACCCGTTATGCGAGCCGACTAATTTCAGGGCGATTATCCACTTTTAGGTAGCTTGGAGTCACTGCATTTGAACCTCCGTGGCCAAAAATGATTTTTATTCTGTAACAACCAAAACACAACCAAAGACGTAAAATACTCAAATAACGATCAATCACCCAATATTAAGTCTAAAATCTATTACATCTCAATGTTTGCAGCGGGTAAAAACATCCATAGCTGAGAATTTATCTAAGCAATCTAGTACTAGGTCTTCATATCCTCGCTAGCCATAGCTCAAAGCTTTCCCTTTCCCTCAGAAGAGATCTCAGCATATGTCTTAACTGAAAATGGTTTTTAGTTTTGAAAGCAAGGGTTAGACCAAAATGTCTAGTGAATAACCTACAAAGCCACAGTTATAAAAACAACAGTCCAAAGAAAAGGAAGTCATAAAAATTCCCAAATGGATCATGCATAAACCCAACGCTTGCTGCACAATTCCCCTTGCAACTAAGCTTTATGTTCGCACAATTCCCCATGCGAATCTAATGAATGTCGTAAGATGGTATCGGTCCAATATACCCACAAAACGAATTTGAGATACAAGGATTTAACTCCCAAGAGATTTGCAAGATCTCAAGGTACACTACTTATGCATGTCCAAACAACCACATATATCATGATATAATCCAACAACTCCACCAAACAATTTATAAAACATTTAATAGTGAAATATAGGATGTTTACGAGTTCGATAATTTCGAAATCCAAGAACATTTATAAAGTTTATAAAGTCAAATGAACTCACTTGAATCGCAACACACCGTTCTAACGACTAAAACGACAAAATGATCCAAACCGAACACCTGAATTGGACATCAAGGAGTTTGTGTTAAACCACCTTAAACACCCAAAAGTCATCCCTTAAGATCCTTAAGATAAACCCGTAACCCATACATCGAAACGGGTTCGCACAAGAAACGGACCAAACAACAAAGTGCGTCGGACAGTGAGTTGGGCGACCTTGTTTGGACATGCATCAGGGTGTGTGTTTTTTAGTTAAGGATTTCAGAAGAGAAGGGTTTTAGAGAGTTTTGCATTTGGAGAAGAAATCAAGAAGGTTTCATCAAGTTTTGAGCAAAATAGTTGAAGGTTTCATCAAGAAGGTTGCCTAACTATTTATTGTTTCATATCCGACAACTAAATATTTATTGTTTTTTATTAGATAAGTTATATTTATCTTATCAGATATGATAGTTTTACCAACAATCTTAATGTACCATTTTGTTAATGGGAAATGTTATTCAATAAGTGAGGGTGATGACTCTTACCTGATTATAGCTTACTATGTAAGAGATGCTTAGCGATCAAATATGATAGTATTTACAAATAATTTTATTATGAAATTTTTGATGACCAAGAATCTTACCCGATAAGATAAATAAGGACGTTGACTCTTAATCGGTCAGTGTTTGACTCCATGTAGCACATGGTATTTTTAGAGACTCGTGTTCTTGTAAAAGTAGGGTTTATCACAAAACCCCCTAATTCTTCACTTCCCGACTATTTTCAATCTTTCAACAATACTTATGCAGAAGAGAAAGGGAAAGAATAAATTCTTCTATCTCTAAAACTTCTTTCTTTACACGATTTTAAACATGTAAATGAAACGACTAAACAAATTGGTAAATTTTATAAAAAAAGGTATTATAATTGCTATTTGAATTCAATTAATATATAATCATAATTCACATACTAGAGGGAGGTTCAAGGGAAAACGCTAAAAAAAGAAAACCGAAGAACAACCTGGGTGGCTTCCATGTGGACGGTATGCATTAATACATATCGGTAGTTTGTAACATGCATTAATGAATATTCATCAATGCATCTGTAATGATAGATGCATTGATGAATAGGAACAAAAATTACCGGTATGCATTAGTGCATACCGTCCACATAGAAGCCTCCCAGGATTTTCTTCAGTTTTCTTTTTTTTTTAACGTTTTCCCTTAAACCTTCCTCTCACATACTAAACACCTAAATAGTTCGTATATGTGAAATTGTGAACTATCATTCAAATTGATGCTACTTAAGGCCGAAGAGAAAAAAATATACAATATATGATTGCGGGCCCAAATTTTTTTTGATGTATGGTTGTAAAATTTAAAACCCAATTGGATTTAATTTAGTTTGGGTTGGATTTATCGACCTATTCTTTGGCCCATTGGGTTTTTTGCAACTCTAGCCATTGATGCACGCTATACTTGCTTTTATCATTGTTTGAAAAGACTCGCTGCAACAACCGTCATGGCATGCAGTAGCTCAAGTCTTGTGTCTCGAGTCACATTATGCCTGAGACACACCATGACGTATTGTACAGTTTTTGTAACACGATATTTGATTTTACATATCTTTTTAATGTCTTATTTGTTAGTTTTTAATATATAGTTTAATTTAAATTGTTTATTATTATTGTTGATTAACTGAGTGATAGTAGAAAACATATATTTATGTATATAAAACTAGTTATTATATAGAAATTTGTCGTCATAAGTCACGCCTTGAAAAACGCCACAACCTCGTCGTGGGTTCCATGGTTTGAGGTTTGGCATCGCCGCCATGTCATGTCATGCCTTACGCTATTTGAAACCTTTCTTTTGATATTTATCTTCTATTTAGTGATGCAAAATTTTGTAACATGTCATGTCTCCATATATCTATATATTATTAGTGGTTTTTTATCTGATCATAGATTGTTCTTTATTTTTAGGATTACGAGTTTGATACTCAACATTGTATATATCAATTATTTGTGTATTTTTATATCATGAATCTTGTAACAAGAAAAACACAAGAAACCTACCTATAAAAGGAAAAAAAAATATTGGTTACAACGATTGTATCATTTTTGTCTTTACGACTTATGGAATGAATAAAAAAAATCCCTCAAATCGTAAGGGCACATACGTAGCATAAGATGGTGATAAATATCGTTTTTTATAAATAAAATGCATCAAAATATAGAAATTTGTCTTACTTTTTATTTAGTGTAGATGATGTTCTTTTGTCAATTATTGTAACTAACATTTAATTCTTAATATTTTATACTCATTTTACCTGATAATTGAACTTTCAGCCTACATGGTAATTATAATTAAAAAAACACAGCACGTGACAAGGAGTCACTATCGTTTACAACAAATTTGATTATTTTGTTTCATAACACCAGACAATCATATTGTTAAAAATTCAAAAAGAATAATAGGATACCTGAGTCACCAAAAGCATAACATATCAATTATGTTCCAATCGGATGTAACTTGTTTAAAATTCAAATCTTATACCGTGTCAAAAGGGACATGGAACAAAACCTCTGGGCCGAATGAGGGTTCCATGATCCTAAAAAATCCTACGAATTACATTATGAATCATATCAATCAGGTACTGAAAAACAGCATTGGACCAAACACCGACAACGAGAATCCTTTGACACAAACAAAATATTAAGATGGGTCATTTACAAGTGGTTTTTTGCAGAGGACAGTTAGACCCATGGATAATTTAGAAAAGTGTCCTTTATGAGACCAAAATGGGTAGCCAAGCCATAAGGGTACAATTTGTCCCATTTGTTGGTGGTAATTGTGAAATGGAGGGCACCCACCTCTTCATAGGGGACTCTCAAGGTGGTGTCTATATTGAATGCTTAGAAAATTCCATAGACATTATGATTTTGATTTTAACCTTAACCTTATCGAAGTTAACCATTGTTGGCCATGTGATTTCCACATGATAAGTGGGGCCATATCTTAAAACCGTCATCCTGTTTGTCGAAAATATGAACCCTACGTACTTATAACCCTTATTTGATAGTGAATACGTTCAATGCTGGTTTCTAGGTCACCAAAGATACATATACGTGTATAAGGAGAGCTTAAGTTGCAAATATGAATTCTTTTGTGAAATCTAAGGACAAATGTCATGCTCATCTTCGTCTCCTAGTACATACTGAAATAATGTGAGACCAGATTGTTTTCGTGAGACCAGGTTGTTTTCGTGAAACCCATGAAACCACTTTTTACACTTAAAACTTAACAGCAAAACATTGTGAAGGTAAAGATCAGTAAAAAACTATGGGGTTGAGTTTCGGTTTCAAAATTTATTTAATAGAAATTTGGGTAATACTCTCCAAGAGCTATGCTATATTTTTTCTAAAATAGAATAAGAAAAATTAAAATCTCTAAAAAAGAGCTATTCTATTTTAGAGATTGTGTATTTATTATATTATTAAAATAATCAATATATTAATAAAATATTATTCTCCTTTCTAAACATTTTATTATTGGTGGAATGATTAATAATATTATTTCTATTTTTCAAAAACGAGTTTTAGACATTTCTCCAAATTTGGAGATTTTTATCTTTTTGTCCTCTTTTCTCTATTTTAGCATACAAGATAACATAACTCTTAGAATAAAAAATTACTAAACTCTCACTCTCTATTTTAACATAGCTCTTAAAGACGCTCTAAATGATTTCCCGACATCCATTCTCATCCGGCGTGGCATAGCAACTTCACAAGAGAAGAGGTGGTACTTGAATCCATGGTCTTCTAAGAGTTAAAAAGCAAAAATGGATGGATTATGTAACAAGTTAAAATAGGTAATTTTTAGTACGAGCCTCATCCATTAACATATTTTTTGTACATTTTATTATATTTTAAACATAATTGGTTAGGAATTAAGATTTGGAGATGATTCGATGGTTGGATAATCTTATTGGATCATGAAAGTTTACCTTTCAAATACAATAATTCGTCTTTTACAGCCTTGGGTGTCACGAATTTTATATTGAGATAATCCAAGAGAAACTCTCATCTTAAAGGTTATTAGATCGAGTTCTTTATATACACTCAGATTCTCGGTTACATATTTTTATGAAAGATCGGTCGTTACTGTAACATTTCAGGCCAACCGTACCAGATATTATCCGATTTGTCCACACACTTGGACTCACGGTTTTAAAACGCGTCTGATAAGGATGTATCCAAGTCCCTTATAAGGCAACCCTTGTTCTCCTCCCCAACCAATGTGAGATGTTACAATTCACCCCCTTTGGGGGAGCCCAGCTTCCTCGCTGGCACATTAGTTCGGTTCCCGACTCTGATACCATATGTAACATCCCAAGCCAACCATACCAGATATTGTCCGATTTGTCCACACACTTGGACTCATGGTTTTAAAACGAGTCTGATAGGGAGGTATCCAAGTCCCTTATAAGGCAACTCTTGTTCTCCTCCCCAACCAATATGGGATATTACAATCCACCCCCCTTAAACATGGAAATTGAGTAAGTTACTTTATCCTCATTGGTTGGGGAGGAGAACAAAAGTTGCCTTATAAGGGATTTGAATACCTCCTCTATCAGACGCGTTTTAAAACCATGAGCCTAAGTTATGGACAAAGCGGACAATATCTGGTACGGTTGGCCTGAGATGTTACAGATGGTATCAGAGTCGGCCATCGGACTGGTGTGCCAGCGAGGACGCTGGGATCCCAAGGGGGTGGATTGTAAGATTCACATTGGTTGGGGAGGAGAACAAAAGTTGTCTTATAAGGGACTTGGATACCTCCGATATCAGACGCGTTTTAAAACCATGAGTCCAAGTGTGTGGACAAAGCGGACAATATCTGGTACGGTTGGTCTGGGATGTTACAGTTACCGTCAATGAATAAGATTAGGAGCAGTTACAACTGCATTAGAATTTGAAAAAAAGGTCCAAAACTCTAGTTCCACATTTCAGAACTCTGACTCTACAGTCCAGAGTTCAAACATAGTAAATTTTCTTTCAATTTCAAGAAGGCTTCAAACTTTGTGAAATACTCGTCCAATCACACTAAAATACCAAGATAAATTAAGATGTTCAAATATTCAAATACACTTTAAAATTACTTTATCCATCCATCAATTTATCTTTTTCATTGCATTCATCTGATTCGTTAGAAATAACATATAATTTGAATCAATACAACTTTAAATAAATATGTTGATAATACTACCTTAACCCACCTCATACAAAAAAATATGTTTTGAAGAATGTATCGCAAGAGGGAGAATTTGTAGTATATCACATGTCTTTTTTATATCAGAATTTTAATGAGAATGAGATGTTAACTATTCGAGTTTTTAACAAGTTATTTGAATTCTAGTCAAACCTTAATATAAAATAAAACTCGTTTAATTATGAAGTCAAGTTCCATAACACCAGTGTTCGATTCCACTCGTCTAAAAAGCATATGATTAGGCTTTTCGAAACAAGTTGAGCAGAGTATGTTTATATATTTATAAACTTTAAAATCAAAATATAAACATTATGAACTTCGAGTCTATTACCGAACTTGTAAAAACTTGAATTTTAGATGTAATATAACTTAAATTTGTTAAAAATCGATTTGTGAAGAGAAGTAAATTGGTAAGAATGAAAATTATTGAAATAGGTAGGAATGGTGAATACATACAACATATGCACACCTTTCAAATGTTTGAAAAATGAGTAGAGACCCACAAGAAAAAGAAACAACAACAACCAACATATGTCTGCCCTAAAACATGCCCTCCTTTATTTCATGTTTCTTGTTTCCATCACAATAATAATAATAATAATAATAATAATAATAATACAATACTACCCTTTTCTTTTGGTTTTCTTCAATTCAATAACATAGGACTAATCAACAAGTTGTAGTAAGAAAACATTTTGCCAACATGTTAATAATCTAGGGATTTTAAGTCTATTCTATTTCCACGTTAATTAATAATAATATTGATATAAACCCGTCATCGTCGTCATAAGCAAGGATTGGTTGACAGCCTGAGACAATCTATTTTATGTCTGCACAAATATCGTCTTATTTATATCCGACTATAAAATATAACATAATTTTTTGTATCCCTAATGAAAGAAAATCATCAAGAGGAACGATCAACCGAGATAATAATATTGGATTACTAATGTTAAAAAGAAAAATTAAAAATTATCACAAATTAAAAAGCATTACATATGTCACGCTACCAAATAAATGGAATTCACGAACGGATTTTTCTGGCAGATTTTCCGTTGGAAATTTACCCGTGGATTCCATAAAAGAAAAAAAAGGGTCAAACAATACAGACTTTCGCTAAAAATCTGCCACAATTTTTTATTAAAAACATAAATTCGATTAAAAATTATGACGGATTTGTAATAAAATATTATTTATTTATTATTAAGAAAATCCGTCAAAAAACCGTTACAAATTTTTATTGAAATAAATAAATCCGATTAAAATTTGTGATGAGTTTGTGACGGAATATTTATTTATTTATTAGTAAAAAATCCACTACAAATCCCTTATGAAAAATTTACCAAAAAATATATTTTTTTTAATTAATTATATTTCCTGACGGATTAAAAAAAAATTTGGCTCAAAATCTTTATTTTCATCATTTTTTTCAATTTAAGGAAACTCCTGAAGATGCTCTTAAAAATTCATCTTTTTTATTATTCTCCCAAAAAATGTTTTTTTGTAAAATAATATTTGGCTATTAGCATCGTTTCAATTGATGCTATAGGTTTGGGTATACGTGGTCTTCTATTTTATCACAAATGAAAATACCTGCATGAAACATGTTGGAGCAGCAAGACCACATGACTCCAAAAAATAAAGACCAAGAGCATCTACAACAGCTATTGTAAAATAGAAAAATGGAAGATTTTAGCAATTTAAGTGCTCCAACAGCTATGGTATATCAATTGCTAAAATAGAAAAACGGGAAAAAATAGAAGAAAAATCTCTAAATTTAGATAATCTCTAAAAATATATAGAAGAGAGAGAAACAATATTTTAATTATATTCAACCAATCAAAATAATTGAAGTTAAGTATGTAGGAGAGAGAAATAATATTTTATCAAATGATGGAATATTTTATTAATATTGTTAATGATAAAGTTGCTAAAATAGAGTAGCTGTTGGAGTTGGATGCAAATTATTATAGAGATTTTGACTTTTAATATACTATTTTAGAAAAAATTTACAATAGCTGTTGGAGATGCTCTAATACCCCTATCCAAAAATTACCTCAAAAAACTATACATCAATCACATATATGGGAAATCAACCAACCTGCAACCCGATAAGGATCCATTTAAAACATTTTCAACAGTTATGTTATAATAAAAAAAAATATTTTATCATATTTATTGATTTAACAGCTATACTATTCCATATGTTAAAATAGAGAAATGAGAAGAAAGATGAAAAAAATATCTAAAACAGACTAAACCGACCAAGGATTGTAACTTTCATATTTTCCACACTAGCAATCCCCATATGATAAATACTTGAAAATACATTAGTTTTGAAAGTAGGGGTTGGACCAAAAGATCTAGTGAATTCCATAAAACCGACAATTGAAAACTATGCATTTCAATAATATTTCTCATGTAAAGTATGCAAGAAAATCATAAGCTTGCATGATCACATTTCCACCCAGGTAACTGTCCACAATGGTCGCACACTTTTTTACAATAAGGTAATCACTCGGTAAGATTGCAATCTATACCATGCTTGTAATACATCTGACAAGATCGCAATCTATGCCAATCCAATGGGACTACAAGAAACGAATTTTTAGAGATAATATATCAAAAACTCACATGCGAGTTCGACCCCATAATCGAGCATCAAGCTCGAGCAAGATCCTACTTTGAAAAAGTTAAATGAGCTCGAGTCAAGCTCGAGCCTGATTTAATTTTTGAAGCCCGACTCGATTAACCTACTAGTTGACTCGATTCATTTATACCCCGGACTGCGACTTACTTAAAAGTTGATATTTACAGTAACTTTAATATAGTTTGAGATGTCATCATAATTGGATAGTAATAATCATTATTTAACCGTCTATTAGTTAAAGTTTACGATCTTTTGAACAATATATGTTCATTTCGCGTGCTTCATCTGAAAATTCATGATGCACATGAGCTTCTTTTGTTTCAAAGATTGAAATATACGATATATAACATTGGTAAAATCTATAGTTTGTGTTTATAACTTTTGGCGAGGCTTTGAGATTCAACCAATATCTTTCTATTTGAAGCAGTGTACGGTATGCCTTCAATTCAACAAGAATACGCTGGCCAGAATAGTATTGATCCCTGTTCTTCCATCAAATATTATGCTTTTCCCTGGATACTCGGATTCAAATACCCATAGATTCGTTGTTTGCTTATTGGCTTCATATAATTGAAAAAAACACCAGTTTTCTCGAAGCTTCTTGTTCATATCTCTCATCAAAAGAAATCTTTATATGTTAAAAGTACTCTATTTCGGTTCCAAACAAAAAAGATACATTCCGACCATTTTAGTTCAAAAAATAGCATGCCATCCTCACACAAATTGCAAGATTATATTCTTTAGAAAGTTTTTAATTCTTATAAACAAATGAGCATATTGATTTCAATCAGATGATTATAATTCCTTTATTGTATAATTATATTAAAAAAAATTGAATTGGGAAAGAAACTACCGTTGAGTTGTTTAACTAAGCATTTAGTTGGGGAGATTAAAGGAAAAAAATAAGAATGATAACGAAAAATAAGGTTTTTGATTTAATATAATATAACTGATCATTACTTCAGACTCATTAATTCCATACCTGACCAAGTTGGAGGGAATGGCCGTTCCATTTTTATTCTCATGATCATGCGTTCTCATTTCCATTCTTTAGATATATAATCATAAATCACATTTTCATTAAATACATAGCCTTCTAGGTTACTAGAAAATATGTTTCAATACTTATAAAAAAGTCTGAATTAATTAAAATCTCATTTAAGATCAAATATCTAAATATACATTCCAAAGTCCAAACAATTGGAATTTGTAGAAGTCAAATGTGGAGTGAATTTAGGGTTTTTACATCAATTTAAGCTGTTTTTTTCACGAAACTTACTTCTTGTTTCTTATTAGTCGTTAGACGATATTGATATCTAATAATTCGTTATGGAAATCAAATTATAGTTGTTTTTACCTAATTTCGTCATTAATGTCGCATACATTCACCATCCAACAAGAAACAACAAGAAACATAGCAAAAACGCAAATGATAATAATGTCTTGTACAATATATTTTGGAAGGAAAAATATTTTGAAAAAATCCAATGTACTTTGATATTTTAGTCTCAAATGATATGTTATAATCGACTTGAAATTATTATTATTTTAAGATAAAGGACTAAATCTATACTATATTATAAAGCATTTGGCCAAAAACTCTTAAAAACAACTTTTTAAGCATTAGGTACTGCTATTTAATGCTAATTACTTAATTTTCAAGATTACAAATAAGTTATGCGTAAGTACAACTTATTATAGCTTCATTTCCGAATTCATATAACTAACTACAGATAAGTATGATCAAATACAAGATAAATATCTAACTTTAAATATAAAAAATCTAAAATATAATTAAGATAATCATTGAGTTCTAACAGAATTACTTAAATATCATCTATATAAAAAGTTATATTCGTTATTAAACCTAAATTTAATTATGATAAAATTTTTGAATTAGAGAAATTACATAAAAAAAACTTTTAAATGAAACATTAAAATCATTTTCTTTAAACCATATAAAACCATTAGAACATCGATTGAGACAAAAATTAAAATGAAACTTAAAACTAAGATGTATCTCGCTGCATTGCGCGAGTACCCTTCTAGTTACTTAAAATGGAAAAATCTTTGGGCTTGTAAAAGAAGTGTGAAAATTTGGAAGAAAAGCAAAACTAGTGGGATTGGGTACTGAACGTTAGGTCTGGATTATTGAGTTGGGCCCCAATGAGAATGCGCCTGATGTGTTGTTGGGCTTGATTTTTGAAAACTTGAGTAGCTGATCCATTGATCAATTTGGAATTTTTTTAATATGATTCAATTAGCTATCAATTTGGGTTGACTTACAAAATAGACGATGGCAATGGAAGACTTAAAAATGAACATTCTTTTTATCTTAGAAATTACTTGATATATGTAACATCTCGAACCAATCGTACCAGATATTGTCCACACACTCACGGTTTAAAAGTCCCTTATAAGGCAACTTTTGTTTTTCCCCTACCAATGTGGGATATTTTACAATCCACCTCCTATGAGAGCCCAGCAGCACACCAGTCCGGTTCCCAGCTTTGATACCATTTATAACATCATAAGCCAACCGTACCTCTTATGGTACACCTGGACTCACGGTTTTAAAATGCGTATAATAGAAGAGGTATCCAAGCCTCTTATAAGACAACTTTGGGAAGAAGAATAAAAGTTGTCTTATAAGGGACTTAGATACCTCCTCTATCAAACATGTACTAAAATCGTGAGTCCAGGTGTGCAGAAAAAGCGGACAAAATCAGGTACGGTTGGCTTGGGATGTTACAATATATACTTAATACCACTAATAGCCTAGGTCGAGGAGGACCTAGGATGAATACTTGTAGTTATATATTACCATTTTCAAAGACGTAAATAGAGACATACTCTATTTTATAAGGCTATGCTAACCAGTGATTGATAATCTAGTTGATGAACTAAATATATGTATGGTTAAACCAGTTGAAAAATCTAAAATAAACAAAAAGACCGTGTTTAAGAATTAATAATTCTTTTATATGTCACAATATATCTAATACAACTCAAAAACATTGGATTTGTATAATCAAATACAAATACAAATAATGCCTTTGATAAAACTACTTCATTATTTGTTCCATTTTAAGATGCAGCTACCAGAAACAAGTGTGATTTATATCTATTTGTAACTAAATAACAACTATCATTTTGTTTCTAGATGTAACCTAAAATCAAAGAATTCATAGACACCCAATTGAAAAGATATTAAAAGAAACCATTCAAAGTTCCATCCATACATGATGATGATGATGATGATGATGATGATGGTGGTATATATCTCAAATGTTTACAACAGATTAATTAATAATATCAATTAACAATAAAACATTATTGTTGATAACAAAAGGGAATTACCGTTTATTACCAAAGCTTCACGTTATAACGTTGCCTTGCCTATGGTAGGGAGCGCTGCTGCAGAGGCAATGCTCCCAAAGCTTCACGTTCAGCCCTCTCCCTCCTTACCTGTAAAAATAAACCATTTCAAATTTAACTTAGGTGGCGTTTGTTTTTTAAGAGGTGTTCAAGTCTGATTTAAGTTTTGAAATGGTTACGAGATGTCTAAACTAATCAGACACAAATAGTGATTAAGAACTTAAAATGAAAAAACAATCAGACACAAGGCCTTAGAGTTGAGATTTTATGAAAATTTCTAAGAATTCAAAAACATCTAGGCTAATATTTAATTCCCACTTTCTTACTTGTGCTCAATGTAAATGAAGGTCTTGTCAGTTTGGTTACAGTAGAGATAAATGTCAAATAGATATCATATGTCTAATTTACTAGTGAGATACATAGACATCCTCATACCATTTCAATTCATGGCCAAATAACACATGAAAAATCATCAAAAACCAAACCCTAAAGTATCACTTAATAATAATATCCACCGATATCTATCCAACAAATACCTCAATGAATGACACAATCTCACGTTCTAAAGGGGTGCATTAAAAGATCAATATTAGAGAATAGAGATAACAAAATCAAATGACTATGCCTCACTCAACTACTTCCATCCAAAACCTTCACCAATATATATATATATATATATATCCCAATCTCCAACCCAACCTATATCATTGTTTTACCTCAATATCTGCCTTTTTCATATTATGTAATCCCTTTGATCAATATCCTTCCTCAAAGATCATATCTGTCCTAATAGGCCAATACTTCAGCTTTAAAAAATACTTTCCGATCAGAAAAGGGTCCCACAAACTTGTCATATATTTATATCCTTGTTAATCTTTCCGCCATTCTCTAAAATAAAACTTAACACAGAAATGAACCATAGCATTCCTAACTACCTGCGTAGATATAGTTACTGCAATTTCACTTTCCTGCCAACATTGCATCTCATGTACGCAATTCAGCCTAGAAATAATAATCCCTCATTTTGTTAAACTCTAGTCAAATAAGCAGCAACTAAAAACACAAAAAAATAATCAGCAATTTATAGAGAGGATGAAAAGAAAATAAACAACACACAAACACAGAGTGAAAAAAACAAAGGTTTATTCATGAAATAGCTCTCAAATTCACTAGCCTAAGGACCTGCTTTGACTTCAAGAAACAAAATAATGACAAAACTCATTGTCCGACATTTCGCACGACATGCGACAGGGACTAGATGGGACAAAAAAGGCTTTTTTGTGCAACAAATATAGGTGGAACAATGGGACAAGAACAGGACAGAACTAATAAATTACCTATCTACCCTCATTAATATAACCCTAATATCGTATTTTGCTAGTAAAAGTGACTATTTATTAAAAGGAGGAATTGCTTATACAATAGAATTTAGACAAAGTAGGAGAAACTGCATCCACAAAAGAGATAGTAATATGCAGGGTTTTTTTATGAGGTGCGTAAAAAATGTTATGAGAACTTTTAGAAAATATGGAAGTTCGATGGCAGGTGTGGATAATCCAAGCAAGAAAAACAGAAAAGAACATAAGTTTCATTCACAAATCACAATGAATACAGGCAAGTATTCTAATAATATTAAGTTGAAATCATTTCCAATTTAGATGTGCGAAGGGCAAGAAACTAAGAACAACATATTCCATAAATGTTCCAATCTAGCATTTATTTACCAAAAAAAAAATTATCATGACCAACATTTCATGGTTGTTGGTTGCATGCTAGTAAGCAAACAAACTATGTTTCACTCTTTTCACGAATCTCAACAGGATGAAAAGCACTTTTAATACCCTTGATAACAATCAAACTAGCATAAAGAGGTAAGATGTAACATAATAAAGCTGCTTCTATTAAATTTAAAACCTTTTCATTGCTTTTACAGATCATGTTTGAAATTCATTTTAGTAGCAACTTGGCCCAAATAACATAAATTAGCAGTTTGTATGGTATTTTTACATCCAAAGCAAACAATCAAATAAAGAAGGCACTTACCAGGGCCAGCATGTCAGTTAGATAACTCCTAAATGGTGTCTGCTGCGCCTGTTAACAATGGCAAAGTACATCACAGTCAATAATTGTTCTCTTAGTTTCAAAGGATGAGTATAAATGGTTGTGATTCAGCAATTCTGTCCGATTTATCAACACAGTTCTCAGAGGATTCAATCCAACGAATCAAAAAGAAAATAGAATAAATTTTGGTTCCAGATATGACAAGCAACTACGTATAATCAGAAATGAACCTGGAGATCTGCAGAAAGGTACTCATGCTTCATGGAGAGATCCATGGCGCGTAAGAGCCGCTGGTTTCTAGCATCAATAATCTCACGAGGCAGCCTTCCTAGGGCTTCCTTGATATCCAGACACTCCATCGGATCGTACAAATCATCATATCGCAACCCTAATTGTAATCATTGACACACAGAACCAGATCAAAACATCGGTAAAAAAAAAGCCCTCACAAAATCACAACAAACACAAATCCCTAAAAAAGAATCGCCTTACAAATTCACAAAAACATTGAAAAGAGATCCTTACCGTATTTGCTAAGGCGAGTGGCGATGGTTTTCTTGTGCAAAGCGGCGAACCAATTTTTCTTAGGATCCAAAATCGCTTTGACCAATTTCGACGTCGCCATTGAATTGATCTCAAACTCTGATCACACACAAAAACCCCCCTTTTGACTCCGGCGTCCGATCTTTCTAGACTGCTTGCTTGTATGCTCAGAAATGGCGATGGCGATGGCGATGACGATTTATGACCAAAAAGATCAAATCAAAATCACACAAATCCCTAACGGCCCAATTAATGATCATACAAAATATGCAACGGCCCATTAAGGTCTTGCCTTAAGCCCAATACAGAAGATCCATAACTTAGAGATGGCCCAATTGGGAGTTTGTAACCCGTTATATTATTTATGGAATCATTAGCGAAAATTTGCTCTGAATGACCATTTCACATCTTTAAATTGGGTTTTTAACTATTTTTCGGTTTACTAAATATCAGTACTTCTGCAATATTCAGGTCTGTAATATTATGAGGCTAGCTAAAAGATTAAAAAAAAACAAATTCAGCTAGTTTACCGTTGCAATTACGAACCTGGTCGTCGCATTGCAGATATGTGTTGTTTTTTTTGCCTCTACCTAAGTCTGTAATACAGCGGACCTGGATATTGCGGAACTAGTGACGTTTGGATAAACCTGAGACATAAAATGGTTAAAAGACCAATTTGAAAGTGTGAAATGGTCATTTGAGTAAAAATCTCATCTTTAGCTCTTGTCCCTTGATCGGCTACGCGATCAGGACCGATTATGTTTAGATCCGATTTGTATAACTATAAATAAAAAAAATGCTTTTAAAGATTTGTACAAGATTCTTAAGTTTTTATCTACATAAATATATTATTTAACGTGTATTTCAATATTAAAAATTTCAAAAATCAAAATTATGAACATATGTACCGTTTTTGTATTAAAAAAAATTGTTTAAGCCGAGACTAGTAACCAGGTCTAGATTGGTCCCAAAATTTTTGGTTAGGACTAGCCTTATACGAGTCGAAATTAATTTTTGGATATCTGTAACTTATATCTCATTTTTTATTTTATATATAGTAACGTGTCGATAGGCCCAATTATTAATTTGTAAGGGCCCATAAAGTTTCTTTCCTCAAGCCCAATCTAAAATGAAAGTATCCATAAGAACCTCCTTTTTTTTTGTTTGGTGAACTTTGTTTAGGTGATATGTTGCTCGTTTAAATACAAACCAAGTGAAGTGTACAAACTCGTATAAACTAATATAAAAATATATATTTTTATGATTTTTTTTATCAAATGCTATGTTTTAAAATGTTATATAACATATGTTTGTTTCATAATTTAAAATTTTCACATGCATTTATTTTCGTAAGGTGAAAGTTTCACATATATTTGTTTCATAATGTAAAAGTTTCACATATATTTTTTTCAAATATATTTTTTTCACAAGGTGAAACAAACATATGTGTAATAATATCTTAAATCATAACATTTGATGAAAAAAAATCATAAAAAATTTATTTTTATATTGATTTGTACGGTTTATATCCTTCACTTGGTTTGTATTTGAACCAACATCTATTTGTCTATGCATTACAATTAAAGTGGTATATTGTTAAAGGTTATATGATAAAAGAATTGGGAACGGATATCGATAATATTGGTTGGTTAGATAAGGGGGTGTTTGTTTGAACTTATCAAAACAACTTAGAGCATCTCCAATAGCATCTCTAAAATAGAGAAAATCACATTTTTGTTCTCTAAACCTCTCCAATAGCTTCTCTATCTCATTGTTTAAAATAGATATTCATGGGAAAATCTCCAAATATAGATATTTCTCTAAATCTCCAAATAGAGGAGAGGGAAATGAGTTTTTTATTCATTCCATCAATTGGAATTAAATAAATATCATTTTATTTATATTTTTCTCTAAAATGTATTGGGATCCTAAAAATTATAGGATATTTAAATAACATAATCAATGATAAAATCTCTAAAATAGAGATTTTTACTTTTAGTTCTCTATTATAGAGAAATTATAGAGAAGCTGTTGGAGATGCTCTTATTGACTTATTCCGGTGTGGCACCGGTAACAAGTCATTTTGAGTGTTTGGGTAAAACAACTTATCTGGTGCCAAACCGAAAATAAGTTGTTTTCTAAGAAGTAAAAATTTTAACTTATCAGATTTTCATAACCACTTTTCTACACCGGTAATAAGTTAAAAGTCAATAAGCTCATCCAAATACCCCCTTATTAAAATTACTCAAATAATCGTTATTCGAGTAGCTAATGGATTATTATTGTCTAAATTGGAGAAATAAAAAGTCTTTCTCATTATTTGTTCACCTCTTTTTCCCTTAAATGAATTCATAGGAAAGGCTTTTGAGAATAATTGAGTTTTTGTTTACATTAGCAAGTTTTCTTTCTTTTAAGTTTTAAATGGCCAATTGTGTAAATAAATATATTGGATTTAAACTGTGCTTTTTTAGGGTTTTGGATTCTATAAAGAATATTAATCGGAGCATCTCCTTGATTAATGAGTTAGATAACTTGTTTTGAGATTGCAATTAGAAGGGCAAAGGGAAAGATGTAAACTATTTATATTTTTGGTATAATAAAATTATAGAAAGGGTTGAATTTTTGTTTCCAATGATTTTGAGTCCAAACTTGTTTTTATTAATTTTCATGGTTTATTTTATCTTAAAGCAAAATTGATATTTATTACAATGCAAAATACATAGAATGGTGACAAACATTTGTTGATTTTCATATTATACAAAGATATTTAAAGCAAACATAAAATGGTCCATACTTTCAACTTTTGTTCTATTTATAGTAATACATACAAACATCATGTTATATGACATGTGACATGTCGACTTACGACTTAACAGTCAGATTTCTTAAATCTACTTTACAAGTTGTTCCGTTAATACGAAACCAAACACTACTTCAACAAAATGGTGGGTAGAGTTCCAATTGAGGAAGGAATAACCGAATAAGGTTACAATATATTGTCGAATAGTTTAGATCTTTGGACGTATAAACTATAAAGTAACCTAACTATGAGGTTTAGGGATTGGTAGATTACCCAAGTATGGTATATCTCAAATGTCTATGCTAAGTGCAATGCAACTCATGCTACACCGTTACTTAATTCACAGCTGAAATCCCAATGCTTACATCTTAACTTAGATATCTTAAACCGCCACTCTGATACCAACTTGTAAGACCATTCATACTTATACAATCATAACCATCTTTCAAAAGTATCACGTCATTTTTTACAATTATCCCCTATACGGTTACACCAATGCAATATCAAATCAATCATCTTTTAAAAGTGGTATCACACAATTATTTTATAATTTTATAATACACATAGGGGTTGTTTGTTTACCTCTTAACAGTTCCATTAAAGGCAACATCTGAATCGTTAAGATGTGAATCATGTTTGGCAAAAAATAAGTCTGTCTCTTAATGGTTCAAAAACCCACTGAATCATTTTGTATCATAGACCTCCCTTAACCATTAAAAGCCCTGATTATACCCTTAACAATTATCATAAGAGTCTCTTAATCATTTTGATCACTTAGTTATTTTGCACCAAATCATTCAACAACTGCCAAACAACCTCATAATAATAATTTATAATTGATTAATATTTCTAACACCTCTAAATTTCTGAAAATAGCACTAAATTTAAACCTCGGTAAATTAGAGATCGAGAGGTAATAGTATATCGAGATGTTAGATTCTGCAGAAGTAGATTTAAGTCGGATCGAAAAATAAAAATCTGTAGATGATAGGAATTTTCCATGTAGCACAAGCATGCTTATTATTCTTTAGCTCTCTTTAAAGTGTTACATGTTAGTTTTGCTACTAACTCATTTGAAGAGATATTGAGGCCTTGTTTTTTTTCATTTTTACCTGTTAATAGCCTCTTATCACTTACCTAATAAGAGGTTTTCTTATTAAGCGTGTTTTTTCCCAAGATATAAGAGATTAAAAGCTCTTACAGTCCTCTAATTTAATAAGTGAAAAACTTACCTCTTATTATGCTCTTACCAACCTTTTGATCTACGTCATCCTAATTTTCTCAAAATCGCTCAAGATCTCTCGATCCCTCTCGCTCCATTGCATCCACCGTTACCTGTTTTAAGTAAAGCAGGTAATTGATATGGTTAAGGGTGTACATGGGTTAGATCAGACAATTTATAAAATTTATATAACCTAACTCGATTATGACGGTTTAAAAAAATCTCAACTCAACCCAACCCATTCAAAAGTATAACCCAACCCTTGTGGGTTGAGACAGGTTGGATTGGATTGGGTTGGGTTGGGTTGACGAGTTACTAGTTACATAAAATTGACTAACGAAATACTTTATAAAGCTTGAGTTTATAGGACCAAATAAAACTATAAATTATTCTATCTAAAAGTGTTACAACATGTTTAAAATTAATTATTAAATAATAATTATTTAATAATCAATAATAATATTGATTGATAACTAAAACTAATCATCAAATAATAATCAATAATATTGATTGATTGATAATTAAAACTAAATAGTAATTATAGTTAATTAAAAAATTGATGTTAATATCTATTAATAATTAAAATAAAAAATAATATTAATCAATATTATAATTGAATAAAGTGTACTAAAATACTACCTCAAGTAATTTATCGATAAGCTAGCCTATAAGGTAGTTTATATCCCTCGAAAAATAAGCTAACTTATGTTTGTCAAATAATGTCTTTGATAAGATCAATTGCCATCTATACATGATGGTATATATCTCACATGTATCCAATGTTTACAATAGATTAAGATCAATTAATCTGTTGTAGACAGTGTTGATTTTCATATTATAAAGCAACCAATTATGTGATTTAAGGATTACCCAATTATGTTTATGTCAAATCTCTATCTTAAATGCAATGCAACTCATGCTCAATGATGGATCTCAAAAATTTTGAGGACTAGGATCGGCTTTTATACAAGTAAAATTATTTATCAGTTATTATCTTATACTCTAACGAATTACCGATTTAAAACCAAATTGAATATTCAAAACAAGTCACGTTTTATTAAACTTCTTTATAAAAAAACAAAATTTTCATAAACATATAAATAATAAATAAATATATAACCAATAATAAATAAACTAAAACCAATGCAAAAAAGATTGCCTAGAGATTAGAGATGGTAGTGAAAGACAAAAACACACACACATAGTAAGAAGGGGAGTGAATTACAAAAAACATGTATAATATATATATATATATATATATATATAGAGAGAGAGAGAGAGAGAGAGAAGAGAAGAGAAAGGAGGAGGAGCCTGGGTCAAGAGAGTCAAATAATTTTTTTGAATGGGGCCTAGAAGGTTAAATGATTTGGATAAAAGAAAACTACAAAGAAAAAATTATTGGTTTTGAGTGTTTGACTGCAGTGCCCAAGCTATAGCTCTGCCAATGCTCATGCTACATCGTTACTCAATTCACCGTTGAAATCCGAACGCCTATCTTACTTACTCGGGGCTGACATCTTCACTTAGTTATCTTATATCGTCACTCTGATACCAACTTGTAAGACCATTCATACTTACACAATCCTAATCATCTTTCAAAAGTGTCACGCCATTTTTTACAATTATTCCCTATACGGCTACACCAATGCAATATCAAATCAATCATCTTTTAAAAGTGGTATCAAACAATTATTTTATACTTTATAATACACATAAAAATCATTTATAATTGATCAATATTTCTAGCACCCCTAAATTTCTGAAAATGGCACTACATTTAAACCTCGGTAAATTAGAGATGAAGAGGTAATAGTATATCGAGATGTTAGATTCTATGGATCGAAGTAAATTTGAGTCGGATTGAAAAATAAAAAGTTGTAGATTTTAGGATTGTAGGAATTTTCCATGTAGCACAAGCATGCTTATTATTCTTTAGCCCTTTTTAAAGTGTTACGTATTAGTTTTGCTATTAACTCCTTTGAAGAAACACTGGGGCCTTGTTTGTTTTTTGCATTTTTAACTCTTAATAGCCTTTTATTACTTACCTAATAAGAGGTTTTCTTATTAAGCAATTTTTTTCCAAGAGATAAGAGATTAAAAGCTCTTACCGTCCTCTAATTTAATAAGTGAAACACTTACCCCTTATTATGCTCTTATCAACTTCTTTATCTACTTCATCCCACGTTTTCTCAAAATCGCTAAGATCTCTCGATACCTCTTGCTCCATTGGATCGACTATTACCTGTTATAAGTAAAGCACGTAGTTGATATGGCTAAGGGTGTACGCAGGTTGGGTCAGGAGATTTATGAAATTTATACAACCTAACCCGATTATGATGACCTAGAAAAATATCAATCCAACCCAACCCATTCAAAAGTATAACCCAATTGTTGTGGTTGAGACAGGTTGGGTTAAAAATCGATAGTTTCTAGTTTCAAAATCTATGGTTGAGAATCAATTAAACTGCACATTCAAAACCTGCTTGCAACAATGAGAGCATTCGTTATGAAGAACAAGAGAGGGGAAAAAAAGAAAATGAGACTTTTCTCGATGATCATCATCGGTTTCAATCTGAAGAGGTTGCTTCTCTTGTATCATTGACTAACAATATATACACAACTCAAATTAGTATACGAATCATATGAACTCAAATTTTGTTATAGATCAAAGTTCATGGCCAAGGTTATATCAGGAGTAGCTTCTTTACAGACAACAATTTGCTCACCTTTCTATTCGAATTTCATCGATCCACCAAACTGAAAAATCAATTGACTAACATTTGAATCGATTGAGTTGCATTTGAAAATCAAATTCTACAGAAAACTTACAGAAAGTCATGAAAGAAGGTTGATTCGATATCTAGGGTTTGGAGAGAGGAGATTTCGATGAGAGCATCCCCTTACCAGATCGATTCCATAGTTTTCCGTTACCAAATCGATTCCACGCTTTGATTTCAGAAGACGATTTCGATTTCAGGAGTGATGATTTCGATTTCAGGAGATTTCGTTGAGAGCCCTTTCCAGATCGATTCCATAGCTTTCGTCACTACATTGATTCCAGATTTGGATTTTAGGAGAGGCGATTTCAGGAGATTTCCAATTTCGATTTCTTGGGAGAAAGGAACAAGCAGCGTGTTTGAGAAGGTAGAATGGTCTTTGAGGTCTTGTTCCACTTAGTTCCAGGGGGTGGAGAGGGAACACGCATGTTCCATGTTTGTCCAACTTTGTTCCACATATAGTCATACCAAACATGGAACAAGTGTGTTCTGTCCAGTCCTGTCCCATGTTGTCCACCATACCAAACACACCCTTAAAGACATGAAAACAATGAAATATGGGGTTTCATATTCTTGAAGTAGACAATGGGTTTAAACCCAAATTGATACATAATGATTACTTTAATCGATAATTAACATGTTATGGTTTTGTAATACATGCTAATAAGGTTTTTATTAAAAGATTTTGCTTCAAAAATATATGAAACAATCAAATGAAAGTGTAACACCCTCAAATCTGGAAAGAGCGACTAATTTAAAATTTCTAATATTACATCAATAAATAACTTTCCTCAAACCACAATTAGTAATAAACCTCTATAACAACAAATCAAGTCCTATACAAAACCCACTTACGGTTGGGTGTTACTAAACCAATAAGAGTCGCTATCTCCGAATATGGAAAAAGTCACCAAGAGTCTTTATCATGCCACTTCCTAGCATTCAAGTCCACACGTATCGCTAGTACCAACCCTCACGAAACCTGATGCACATGCCGACAAAGAAAAAAGGGTTAGGCTTAACGCTTAGTGAGCTCAAGAGTTTTTAACATATTTATGATTGATTTGAAACCAAAAGATTAGCTTGATAAAATATAATTCTCAAAGGAAATAACCTTGTTATAAAAGCAACGTCTTTCCCCAAATTCAATAATCCCATAATAAAAGCTTTAGACGAAAATGACATTAGAAGAGAAAACTTTAAATAGAAATATTCTTTTAACGTAATACCAATTCCAATACTCACACGACCATGATTGAGTTTATAAACGTGGAGATAGAAAACATACCTTTAACCATGTTTTATAAAACGTTAACTCACGCGGACCTTTAAAAGGGATAGTAATATCCGAAGTTCACGGGAGATTCCCGATCATACCATCTTTGGTGACGGATACAAAAGTAGTTCACTACTCGATGTTGAGCAACTATAAGAGTCAATGGCAATCGGTCAATAACCGATTATGCACCTTAGTACACGGCCCCCGATGGCTCCTACGAAAGCCCGCGCAATGGTCAATGGCAACCGGCAATAACCGATTATGCACCTTAGTGCACGACCCCCGATGACCCTAAATCGTGCATGCATAGAGTCAATGGCATCCGATAATGATCTGGCATTATACCCAATGGTAAGAGGCCGCCGATGACTTCTATGCGACCAAAAAGGGACAACAATCCTGCCTTTAAACCGACTATATGTCTATGGATCCATTACAT
Organism: Silybum marianum; assembly: GCA_036898165.1. NCBI lineage: Eukaryota > Viridiplantae > Streptophyta > Magnoliopsida > Asterales > Asteraceae > Silybum > Silybum marianum. Next base: position 48,096,483 of record CM072528.1, on the reverse strand, counting down.
ACTAGTCCTGCTATAGAATACATCAATGAGACGTATTACTAGTTTTCCAACCTTGAAAACTCTTTTCAACAAACCAACTCCTTTCAAGTCCAATTTTACCAAAAATTAGGTCAAATCATTTTAAGTTTCAAAACCAAAGATTATTTCATTTTATAACCTTTCCAAGTATTATAAACCATTAATGATGCTCAACTCATCATCTACAACAAAATACTCAAAATCCTCATTTTGACCCAAAACCTCCAAACTTACCCAAATACACAACCACTTGAAATTAAGTTTAGGAATCAGTAAAATACTACATTCACAACAAGTATTTGAGTTTATAAGTTTAGATTTGAACTCATACTCATTCATTTACAAAATGACCCATAATGCAATAATTTGTATTTTTCAACGATTTATAAATTCCAATACTTTACAGATGCAAATACAACCAAATGGTTTTCATTTAAAGACATTGAACCCAAACAACCCACACTTATACTTTATTTGCCAAAATGTCTAAAACCCAAGTATATGCCTCTTTCATGATTTAAAAATCCTTTTTATACTAAATATGCAACCTTACCCAAATACTCACACATTTGATAAATAACAAGTAAAACATGTTAATACTTTAAACTGGACGTTTTTGGCATGTACAAAGTTTTCACAAAGTATCTTGAACTCACCTTGCTAGATTTAGGCTAAATCTAGGTTTTACCCCAATACCGAGTTCCATTTGGTGAAGACTTTAGATCCTTGAGCTATAACTCTAGATCCATGGTGCAATACTTCCAAGAACACCTACATGACTTCCAAAACATACACAAAACAAACCCAAGAGAGAATGAGAGTTGTTGGTGAAAAACCCAAACCCTAGATTTGAGATTTCGGAGAGGTGATCTTACCTTCCACCCTATGAGCTCTAAAATCATCAAGTAACCTCTAGATATCATTATTTCCATGTTGAAGAGCATCTAAATACGAAACTGTAGCACTTTGAATCGCCCAAATCGAAGCTGTGATGAAGAAGTTATGGCCAAATGAAGAAAATCCCAAATTTAACCACCGGAGACCGCCTGCGATCATGCCCCATGTCACCCCAAAATGCTTAATTTCATGTCTAAGTCACGGTACCACTTGTGCGATTATGACATGCTATCATGCCACTGTCATAATCGTCGGGCATGATAGCCTAGACCATTCCGAAGTGTTTTTTCCCACTTTTCACCCGTTTTGATCCCGTTTCTCGTCTAGCAAATGATACCCAATATAAATAACTTCAAAATACTTATCTCGATGATTCTAAGAGTGGAACACAAAGAGGACCTGGTATTCCACTTTACCAAAGGCTCGGTTGATGCATTGTGCCATTGTCACTAAAGCATGACACAATTGTTGGGACCACCAACTACTTGGTACCATCGGTGCTATTGTGACGGATGTCATAACCGTATGGCACAATAGTCGAGACGACCATACTCTAAGTACCATCGGTGCTAGTGTGACAGATGTCACTCTCATATGGCACTACTGCTCAAACTCTGAAATTATCGTTCGGTTATTGAATCGCTCGGATTAACACTTCCTTCAACTGGGACAAAAATCAGGGTGTTACAGAAAGCTCAAAATTAGGCTTTATGCTTGCACATTCGTGCAAGATGTTTGCCTTGCAATTAGCATGGTTGTGAGGGTATGTTGCATAGCGACATGAATCTATCGAGTTATTTGGCATGACTGTGTAACTTATGAGGCTAGGGCCACTAAACCAACCCGTGTAACTTTTTGTGTATGGTTTGACACGTAAACATGAATAGGAACACTATTACGACAAATAAACTTTCACATATAGAAAATCAAATAACTTAAAACTCTGAGGCACATCACCACTTTAAGCACACAACTAGCTATGCGATTAAGATGTGACAGAGAAATATCACAACATCTATTACTACAATTATCAATGCGTGCCTAACAACAATCAACCTTTAGAAGCAACAAAATAATTGAATCTAACATCAACCAAGCGAATATATGTAAAAAAAACATAAAATTTCCCCAAACGCATTATCTCAGTTTTTAAATTATAAAGAATAAAAACAAACATGTATAAAATGAATCCAACAAACAAACCCTACTATATATCTAGCTAAATTTACGGATACTTTTCATTAATTTCATACATACATATCGACTTTGAAGTCATTAATGGCATGAGCAATTTGCATTTGGTCCTCCCTCTTAAATGATAGACCATTTATCTCCATGATTGCCATGTTGCAAGGTTGCTTCAAACCAAAAAGAGTCCAAAAACAATCCATTTGATCATGCTTTATGTCAAAACAAACAAATTCAATGCAATAAATGGCAAATTGTCCAAAAGCAATGTAATATTCTTTTGATTGTATTTTTTTTAAATCTATAATTAAAAAAACAAAACATTATTGATTTTGTAGTTGTGTGAACATGCATTGTACTAAAATTGAAACTGTTTTAAACATGATATACGTTTTTTGGTTGGCGGAGGGCTATGAAGGTAAGTGCTCGACTATGTCTAGAAGATTAATTTTTGGAACAAGGCTATAGACAACGCTACAAGTTTGCAGGATCGTGCCTGGAGGAGGGCGAGCCGGGCGTACGCCTAGGGCCTGCAAGAAATAGGGGCCCATTTTTTCCATATAACTATATAATATACAGTAGTAGTTCAAAAATATTAACAAATAAAATGAACACACGTATTTTTAGTTCTAATATGACCTAAAAAAATTTAACATTAGATTAAGAGCCCAAACATATTTAATTAATTATATTGGTAAATAAAATATGTGAAAAATAATTGGGTGTTCATTTTATAGTATTTCTTATTGGTTCTTTAAAAAAGATTATCTACTATTAAAATCTAAAAACTACTTTGCCTAGAAAACATTGATATAATCTCAATCATTCATCTCCCACCAACTCTTTTGATTAATCCCTCCACATAAATTCTATTTTTGTATTGCAATATAGTAGATTTCTTGTTATTAACGTAAGAAAAGTCCTACATTTTGAAAAAAAAAATTATCAACCATATGAAATGATCCAACTTATATCTATAATTAGGATTTCATAACTATCCTTGTATTTTTTTTCATATATTATTAACTCCTTATTACCTAATAGGGAATACTTTAATTTTAACTACTCCCATATCTCTAAGATAAGAATAAGATCTCAAACTATAATCAAAATGGACTTTTGATTATAAGATTAATGGTTTTCTAAAAAGTCTGTTTTAATCCTAAAAAGGTATAAAATGGTTATGAAAACATTGAAATGATGTGAGACGGAAACACAACTGATTTATATTGATTTATATAAAGTGTTACTTTGAATATTCAACATTGTAGCCTCAAATGATGTTAATCTATATACCAAAGGTATATCATACAATATGTTGTGTAACGGGTTTAGGATGCTATGTAAAAATAATATGGTTGATAATATTAACTTAGAAGTAACTATGGATTGATTTTGCGTCTAGGAATACTCAGGGAAAAACGTGTTATATGAATCATTAGTATTTTTTGAACTCATGTTATTCTAATAATAAAAACAATAAAATGGATTAATTTTTCCGTACTTATCAACGCCCCTTTTTCACTTCTCGCCCAGGGCCTATAAAATACCAAAATACTTAAAATCATATGTATGCATAGATGGTCCATTGTGTATGACATAAGTGTCTATGTGCATGTATAATGTGTATATGTACGTATATACTATATGTATGCAGCCAAAGGTTATTTTTAGAAGTGTTAATATTTGAGAAGTAAGAAGTGATCTTAGTCATTCATACGGTCAAGATCGAATTTGATTAGTCAATAATGACAGGTTTAACTAGTCAAAAATTATGAGTATGAAAAAAAATAAAGATGGTAGTTTCATAACTTTTACAAATAGACGGTAAACATGTTCATATATGAACCTATGTGATTCACATATGAACTATATGTTCATATATGAACTCGTGTAATTAACATATGAAATATTTTAACCGATTCACATATGAACTAATTAACTGATTCATATATGAAGTTGTGGGTTCATATATGAATCTGTTAAATAATTCGTGAACTAATTAACGGGTTCACATATGACCATAGTTCGTGAACTAATTAACGTGAACTAATAAAATGAAATATTTTAACCGATTCACATATGAACTAATTAACGGATTCACATATATATGAACTAATTAACTGATTCATATATGAAGTTGTGGGTTCATATATGAATCTGTTAAATAATTCGTGAACTAATTAAAAAAGAATGTGTAACACCCCTAAAATTGGGAGTTAATTTAAACCAAAAGAATTGCGGAATAACAACAACTACGTAAGACATTACCCATAAAGATGGGGAGAAGGTTAGAGTGAGTTTACGACTTCTATAGAAATATTAAATGACAACCTAGTAATCTATACAATTCAAATACAGATTAAGTTCGGGTGTCACTAAAATCCTCAACATAATCTTCTATGTAACTCCATCTATACACACGAGGTGCACTTCCAACAATGCCACTACCGGCACCTAGCTTCTCTCATCCCATCAAGCCTCATCCGCTTGATCACCTGATATACATGTCATTTTAAGAAAAAGTGTTAGGCTTAAAAGCCTGGTGAGAACAAATAGTTCAAAATATAGAAAAGCCATTTAAACTTCGAAAACGGTAAATAAACATATAACCGAAAGCTTTTCTCAAAACATCTCTTTTTCTTTACTTCTGCGATTTACACCTGAAAGATACGCTTTACTTCTCTTGGGGGAAACTTCTACGGGAATGACCCGTCATCACATTAATCCTCACGAGTTCAACCCCAAACCGGGATCTATTACAAGTGCCCTCCCCAAGTACTTCTGACTATATGTGCCTATGGATCCATTACACTAGTCTAACATCTTAATACAATTGTTTCCAATGTATTACTTCTCTTCACAAAACCTGTGAAGTATAACATCTTGCTTCCCAAAACTTTCCTTCCAAAATTAGGTCAAAACAACATTAAGGTTTATACATCATATTTCTCATCAAAAACCCATAAGGGTGTTTTAAAACCGTTCTTCGTACTCATTTCATCATTTCAAAGAAAAACCATAAATGACACATTTTGACCTAGTTTTTACCAAAACCTTCCAAGTATAGAAATACTTATTTTAAACATCACATTAAGGCAAAATACTTCATTTTGACATGTATAAAGTTTTAGAAAGGTAAGAAAGAACTCACTAGCTAGATTTAGACTAAATCTAGGTTTTATCCCAATACCGAGCTTCATTAGGTGAGGACTTCAAATCCACAAGTTTCCATCTATAAAACCTTCATCTAGATCATAAACAAACCCAACATATACCAAAATCAAACTCAAATCAGAAATCATAGAACCAAACCCTAGATTCAAGATTTCGGAGAGGTGATCGTACCTTTCGACGTATGGGAACCCCAAATAAACAAGTAAACTTTAATCTTCATTGATTCCATCTTAAAGAGCTCTGAAATACGAAACCATAGCACTTTGAATCGCCCAAATCGGAGTTGAAATGAGAGAGATATGGCCAAATGAAGAAAAACCCGAATTTATGCACTGGATGCCGTCCGCGACCATGACATGCGACCATGACATGTCATGATCGCCTGGCAAGGTCGCCCGAAGTGTACCAAAACTCAAATTTTCCATCAGGTGAAAGCCCGGCGACCATGCCTTCGCGACCTTGACATGGCATCGTCGCCGTGTCATCGTAGCTAAACATGTACCGAGAGTTTTGTTGAATTTCTTGCCATTTGATGCCTTTGCTACCATGCCTTGCGACCTTGACATGGCATCCTAGCCTATCATGGTCGCCTAGAAGGTACCGAGGCCGAATTCGGTTTTGTTTTTCGCTCCTATCTTCCAATTCATTGCAACTCAGTATTAGACCCTTGAAACACATCATTTAACTTACATATATCAAAATGTTTAGGATGCGAAAATCATTATCTTGATTACAAAATTCCGGGTGTTACAGAAAGGTTTTATCAAGAAATATAATCTAAATGGGTGGAATACTTTACAAATCTTGATTTGGAGAAAAACCTCAAAAATCATCAACAATGGTGGAAGAAGGGTTGGAGAAGATGAAGTTGGTAACTTAAATCTTGAACCTTGAATTAATGTCTTGAAATGGTTGGGGAAGGAGAATGGAAGCTCCAAAAATCGGGGTTGTGGAGAGAAAAAGGAAGAAAAACGATTTTGAAATGAGAGGGTCCGGTGGCTATGCTTAAACCCTACCTTCGTTGCGCCTTCAGACCGACCCACGCGACTTGGTGCGCGACCATAGGTTGCTGCGCAAGTCGCCTGCTACCCCTACCTCCGCCATCCAGTGACATACGCGACTTCCCGTACAACTTGAGGTCGTGGGGAAGGTCGCAGCGCTCCAATTTTGGGCCGAGTGCCTTGCTTTTTCGAGTGCAACATTAAAATATCAAAACCTCATTATAACAAATGATTTTAGACTCCAAAATTTCCACAATAAACACCAAGTCAAAAATTATAATTTCTAAACCTGAAAATCCAAAGTTCCAAAAATCTCGGGTGTTACATATAAGAATCTTGGTCTTTGACATATCCATCTGGTAAGGTAATGTGGCTTACTAAACGTATATCGGGTAAGTGTTTAATAAACGACCATTTAGTTATATGATTCACATATTTTTTTTAAAGTTTTACTCATGCACCATTACTTGTAACCTTAAATTTTAAGTGTTATGCATCAACAAACTATACTTGATGCATAAAAAATAGTTTTTAAGATTTCTTAATTAAATGTTTTATAATATAATATAGATATTTAAACGTATTACATACACTCTATAGATAATCAAATAAAAGTCACAAAAAAGTTACAAACTCGTGAAAACCGATATAAAAATATTTTTTTATCATTTATTTCATTAAAAGCTAAGATTTAACATATTATTTCACATATATGTATATATATATATATATAACATATAAAAACTCACGAAGTTTTCAATTTGAATGATACAAATATCGAACTTTTTCCCACATTGCTTCAAATTTAGAAAGGTCTTCCGGTCGAAGTAAAATAACCTGTTAAATTACTTTTTCAGTTTTCTAGCCTTCAAAAAGACGTGCGACTTGGATTTGTTACTTCTTAATGGTTCTATTAAAGTTAATTTTTGAATCGTTCAAAAAAGAATTTTATTTGGTAAATTGTTTTTGTCTTTTAATAGTTCTAAAGTCCTTTTAATAATTTTGTATCTTGGTCTACTTTAACCAATCAACGCTCTAATTTTATTCTGAAGTCTGAACAGTTATGAAACAATTGTATTTTATTTTATACTATATTATAAGAATATCTTAATCGTTTTAACTACTCAATTATCATTTACAGTTTATCAAACCACTCAACAACTACCAAACGATTAAATTAATCAAAGATGCTCTAATGTGTTAATCTGGTCCAAAAAATTTACCCTTATCCAAAAAAAAAATAGAAAAAAACAACAAAATAGATTTTAAGAAACAACAAAATAGATTATGCACATAAAGAAGCATCAACCACAGTGAACAATAAAGGGAGGTCGGCCATATCTATTTTCTTCTTATTGTTGTTACTTTATTTCTATTTTGACAGCTCACCTACTCACACTTGTACATGAATGCTTACGTGTCTTTGTGCACGTGGATTATTTTAGACAGCATACCTGGACTTCACCTAGTGACGTGGCAACAAAAATAATCTCTAATCCCCTTTTTATTCACTAATCCTGTAGATGTGGATCATCCATCCATTAACCAAGGAAATAGCATTTTAAAAAAAATCAGTTATATAAAACTAAGTTAATTAATGATATAACTTCACGTAACTGATAAATATGAAAAGGATCTGAACCGTGGCAAGCACTTAGTGCATTGGTTGCAGGCCACTCACTTGAGAGGATGATGATGTCACTAAGTCATTGAACATTTAGGACACGTTTGATTTATAGAATGGAATTCAACAGAATTAGAGTCTATTAAAGAAATTTGGTGGAATTTGACTACATGTTTGGTTGGATAAAATATTGAAACTGTTAAAAAATTGGAATCTTTGAGATATCCAATGGAATGATGAAATCTTTAATCGAAGGAATTAGATGTGGAATTTAGTCAAAAGAAATGGTCATTCCAATTCTGTCAAAATTACTTTGAATACTGAAACCAAGCAACCCATTAGAGCATCTTCAATAGAATGTTCTTATAAGCAAAAGGTATAGGTTTCTTAAATGAACCGCTATTGAGGATAGTTCTTATAACAATGTCATATTTTTTGAGTTCTTGTACAAGAACACTCTTTCTTAACTTAAACTTGGCGGATTTTTATTTAAGTTATTAATTTGATGAGTTGGAAGCAATGTGACGGAAAAAAAAGGTACAAAAATAGGTTTTTATAGGAATCTCCACCGGAGAGATTCTCTTAGAACATCTCTGACATATATTCTATTATTAAAGTACTATTTTTTTTACCTTAAGGTGGCGTTTGTTTTTTAAGAGATGGTGAAGTCTGAATTCTGATTATAATTCTGAGATGGTTATGAAACGTCTAAACGAATCAGACATAAGTGGTGATTAAGAGCTTAAAATGAAAAACAAACAAGGTCTAAGTATTGAGTTTTAGAAATTTCTCCAAATTTTTTAGGTTTTCAACTCTTTCTCTTACCGTCTCTATTGTAAAAAATATTTTAGAATGGTAAGTTGTTACAATTAAAAAAAATCTCTAAAATCTTTATTTTAACAAATTCGTTGGAGAAGTTCTTACAAATCTAAAAGCCTACTCCTCCCACCTCATCTTCTTCTTGCTATCTCTCTCTCATACATATATGGTTGTCTCTTATAAGTTACAAGATATTTTTCTATGGTTACATGATATGAGATACAAGTTTTAATATTGATTAGCAAATTATAACAAATTTGATGGTAATTACAAGGGTGAGAAGGGGCGGATACATTATGTAATCTATGGTGGAAATGACCCCACTAAAAGAAAGAAAAGAACATTTTTCATTGGTTAAAAATTTGTTTTTTTAACATCTCCTTTAACCCCCCCCCCCACCCAAGTGATATTTTGAAAGGGATTCCACAATTCAAGCCGACTCCAAAAAATCTACTGAAATCAACCAAAAAGATCTTCTGAAATCAATCAAAAAACCAAAAAATTCTTCGAAATCGACAAAAACACTAAAAAAATTCATTGAAATCAACTAAAAAACATTAAAAATCCTTCAAAATGGTGTAATTAGGCTAAAAACACGTTTGATGACTTTACGTGCCTTTAGCCTACCTTAAAGGTGACCACACTCGACAAAAATCCTGAATCCGCCACTGAGAATGAGTATATGAAAAGAGCCTTTAAAAAGCTATAAATTTCCACATATATTGAGAAGAATATACATCTGAATTTAGTGGATATGGGATATTTTCAAACACTTTTTTCTGAAAAATAAATTTCATACACATCCAAATCAAACATTTATTTTTTACATTAATTATTAGGATATTGAAATATGGATTAAAGGATGATGAATGGTGGTTGAAAGAGGGAATAAAAAGAAGTGGGAGGGTTCCAACAAGAGGGGAGCATCGACCCCCCACCACACCCACCAGATCTTTGGTCCCATCAACCCACTATACATATGACCATCATCCTCGTTAATATTGGAGTAAACTTTAATTTTGGTTCATGTGGTTTACTGAAATCTTTTAAAGTACAATCTGGACTTTGATAACTCTAAAAATCGTCTTTGTAGTTCTTATTTTGTTCTGAAAATAGGTATTTGTCACTAACTTCGTTAATTTTCTCTATTAGTGTCAGAGTCAATTTCGTCCATTTCTGTTAATTTTTGTACATGTATAAATACAACATATTATATATTTAATTTTTTAAAGAAAATTAGGGAAGTTGTCTAAATAGATAAAAAATAAATCTGACATTAACAGAAAAAGTTAACGGAGTTAGTGATGTAGGACCACTTTCAGTGCAAAATGAGAACGATTTTTAGAGTTATCAAAGTTTAGGTACCATTTTCAAATATTTCAGTAAATTACAAGGACCAAATCCGTAATTTACTCTCATTAATATTGGAAGGTTGACCTCTTAATTAGTAACTGTTCCTATATTAATACTACTATTACTTCAACCGTCTTCCATCAAAGTCTTCCTTTGACTTTCCAATAGTAAATTAATGCAACTAACAACTCCATTGGGTTTTTTAACTACTACAAATCTCATAAGCATGCACTAAAACTCCTTTTTTTTCTTTTATATATATATATATATATGAAAGTTCAAATGTGAACTCATTTTTGGTTGTGAACGTGAGGACGAATCTCAGCCACTTATCCGGTCAATAAAGGCGGCTGACCAGTTCCCTCCTTTAATAATCTCCACCCTCCCACGAATCGCGTCAATCCTCCGTGATCGCGTCCACCATAACCGAAGATGTGTGGCTGAGATTCGTCCTCACGTTCACAGCCAAAATTGAGTTCACATTTGAACCTAACCCTATATATATATATAGAAAAAAAATTCAAATGTGAACTCAAATTTGGTTGTGAGCATAAAAACGAATGATCGTGACACGTGTCATATTCAGAGTGAATAATCAAATAAATCTTCAGACTAAATAAGCATTATTCAGACTGAATAAATAATATATCCAGTCTGAATATTTCTTTGATTATTCACTCTGAATATGACACGTGTCGCGTGCTCATTTGTCCTCACGTTCACAACCAAATTTGAGTCCGCATTTGAATTCGCCCATATATATAATGTCTATATAAAACATTTTAACTAATATTATTAAATTATGTGTAATGTTAGGAACCTCAATAAATTAATTTTCAAAAGAGCTTTTGAGAAAAAAATGAAGGTTCCAACATATATAGAGAAAAAATGATCTAAATCTAGCTTATTTGAGACTTTATCACATCCCTCCAACAATAGCTTGATGTGTCCAGATCTAGTGTCAATAGAATATGTGAAATCCCATTCGATACTTTCAAAAAGAGTTAAAAAAAAAATAAAGTAAATTTTCATCACTGACGGATCCAGGAACATTTTTGTTTTCGGACACACTTTAGGATGTCAAAAACTTTCCAAACTGAATAATTCATCTGAACCAAAACGGTTTCGGGTTATTTGTTTTTTACCTAAATTTTGGGCTCGTAATAAATTAAAAGTTGATCCTACTACCCAGTCAAAAGCCTTAAGCTGTTCGATTAACCGAATAAATATAACTTATTCGGTTTGTTTTTGGCTCAACCTATTACTATTTTGGTTAAAACGACACTTTTACTACTATTTATATATTTTTATGTTCTATTTAAACTTAAAACAAATGAACACATTATACGTTAATACAAATTTCAACATAATAATTAATGAACCAGATGGCTAGAGGAACAAACCATTAAATAAATTTGTGCACTTGACATCAACCAATTAATCACAAGCCTAGTGAAAAATTAAACATATTCTAAACAAAATTGCACATTGAAGTCTCTAGATTCTAAACAAAACTGTAATTTGCAAAACCAACATAATATTATCATTCACCGACTAATATAATTTACCAAATTCATCCAAAAATCAGAAGTAAAGCGGCTAACAAAATCAAAAATCAAAAGTAAGAAGTGTTTTAGTGTTTTACCAAAGCCAAGAACCAAAATGAATAAGGAAAAATAAGATACCAATTTCAAAATCAATTTCAACAATGTGGGGGCTTTCCTTCTTTATGTATAGGGCCCAATAAGAAATTTTACTAAAAAAAGTTTTCTTGTAGCTTATTTATAAATTTTTGGTGGAGGCTAGGACCCCTACCAACAACGAATATATCCACCCCTGGTTTTGATATATATATATATATATGAAAGTTTAAATGTGAACTCATTTTTGGTTGTGAACGTGAGGACGAATCTCAGCCACTTATCCGGTCAATAAAGGCGAACTTTCGACTGCCTCTCCTTTAATAATCTCCACCCTCCCACGAATCGCGTCAATCCTCCGTGATCGCGTCCACCATAAGATGTGTATAGATTCGTTCTCACGTTCACAACCAAAATGAAGCCACATTTCAACCTAACCCTATATATATATATATATGTAAGGTTCAAATGAACTTTGATTTTTAGGAATAAAGTATTATCATGCATTATATGATGTGCGGCCCCACATAATATTAAATCATTTGATTTAATATTAAATCGAAATGATTTAATATTATGTACCCACATTATCATATATTATACACGCGTCCCTTTCGTTCCTTTAAAGAGGTGGTTTCGTATTTATCTCTCTCCTATATATATATATATATATTTATATATATATATATATATATATATATAGAGAGAGAGAGAGAGAGAGAAGAATGATCAAAGTTTAGCTGATTTGATCGTGAAATAATAAAATAAGAAGTGAACTCCATGACTATAAAAAGGAGTTCAAGATTTAGGTTTTTAAAGCCTCGGTTTCATACAATTTAATTATGAGAGAACCTAAAATACTTCAAATTAACTATTTATTTTGATTTTGGGACCACTATGAATAGAAAGTGCAACTCACAGGGATCAAATCTGTAATTACTCAAAAAATATGTGAATTACACTTTTGGTCCTTGTACCTTGTCAAAGACTGATTTGTTCCTCTTAACAGTTGTTAACTGTCCGTGTTAACTTCGAAAATCTTGAGTGTTATGAAATTGAAAAATTAGAGACCACCAATGTAGATAGTTTATAGACTAAGTGGCCGTTTATCAAACGCTTACCGGGGTAAACGTTTACCAAGTCATATTACCTTACCGATTGAATATGACAAGTACCAAAATCTTATTCAGTAATAACGAAGACAAGAAAAGCAAGGACTAAGAGTCTTACTCAGTAAGTAATGATGACAACTCTTAACATAGTAAGCGCTTACCGGGTAAATTTCTGCTAACGATGCCGTTTTCGTGAACTAAAATTTTACCCGATAAGTAAGTGATAGTGTTGAATTTCACCGATAAACACTTACCCAGATAAGATTTCACAAACGGTCCCTAAAAATCTAAAGTTTGAACAAACCACGGGGATCATCAGTATAATTCACTCTAAATAATATATAAAAACAAATACTACATTAATGCATTAAATTCATATCCATTAGACCATTTCAATATAAAATAAATTAAATACTTTTGTTCTCAATAATTATAAGAGTATCTTTTTAAAGATATTTGAAGGGTAGATTCTTTGACCCCTCCCTCTCAAAACAGTTGCATGAGAAGATTCATGAACATGCACTCTAGTACTCTATATATATATTATTGTTATGCAATTCCATAATGGTCCAACACAAGCCCACATGCATGCCTATAGAAGCCAGTCCCCATTTAGGGGTAAAATGGACAATTTTTTTCAATATTTGTTAATTTGGACCATCAAAATAAATGTGGACCCAATTCCCTTTTTTTGACTTCTATCATCTATGCCTAAATATTTCTCTATTTAGATAAGCCCAAGAACACCATAATGGATTGAAGAGTAAATTACACTATTGGTCCTATGGTTTACTCAAACTTTGGAATTAGTCCCTAAAATAAACTATATATATGGATGGTTTTTAACCTTTTTATTTTATACCATGAAGATCTCTAGAGTTAACATCATCAGTCAGTGCTTTTTGAGCGTTTCAACCACACTTCCATTATTCAAAACCGTGCATGAGACTTTCATCTCACACGGCTCCTAAGTAATAAAAGAAATTAGAAATGATAAATTAGTCTTTAGAACAGGACAGAAAAGCCAAAGATGTAATTCACTCTAAAATTAATTGTGATTCACATTTTCTTTTTAAATCCTTATTAAAAATACCTCAAGTAAGATTAAAGTGAGATAATTATATATTAAAAAAATTTGTTGGAATAAAAAATATTGTTATGAAAAATATAATTATATTTTAAAAGCTAAAAAAATATGAGACATTGTTAAATTAAATTATCAAATAAATGTGAATAAGTTACAACAATTAAATTGATATAATAACAGAAATATTTTTGGTTAACCGTACTTAAAATACTTTTGATAACATTTTTATAAATATAGTGAATTACACTTTTGGTTATGTAAGTTTGTGCAAAGATTGGTTTGTCTCTTCTAATAGTTGTTAATTGACAGTGTCAATTTAAGGGACCTTGAGTGTTATGAAATTGAAATGTTAGGGAGTCAAATCCAAAATTCAAACAAACCATATGGACCACCGGTGTAACTGACTCTTGACTAAATTAGATTTATTCCTGAGAAATTTATTTTTTGAGATAAATTTAAATCATTTTATCGGATTTTTTTTATTTAGATCGTTAGATAATTTTGAATCTAAACATCCATAATATTGTTCTTGTAAAGACAAGTCTTACCTTTTCTGTTCGGGACCATTAGTTTTTGCTAATAATTCATCCAGCTAAAAGAAACGACAAAATTTTGTTCAATTTTCTATATTTAATAATGTTTTTCAAAACAATCAGCTTTCACCCACCAACAGGTGTGAACCAACAAATGCGAATATGAAGCTAGAGCCTAGAAGCATATATATAATTTATAAATTCTACGAACGAGAAAAAAGACGATGTATTAACATGTTAAAATGTCTGTATTTAATTATTTTTGTCATCGTCTGATATTTTATAAACAGATGAACTAAATAAAAGGAAATTAGTGTAGCTTGACAAGTGTAAGTAGATGATGAATACATCAAAATTCCAATCTTTAAATTGGTCAAAATGTGGCACCTTTGTGAGGACCATCACCATTTTCCCATTGTTTTTTTCTTTTTCATTTATAGCAATGAAGAGGGTACATAAACTACAAGTGCAAAAGCTAAATTCTTGAAGATTGATAGAGAAAATGGCATCTTCATTAAAGCAAATTCCTTTCCTTCCTAAAAGATCATGTTGAAATGATCAAAAATATATATGTTTTTTGGTGGGAAATCATATTTTTAACAACCCATTAAAATTATAATTACATTTAATATTATAAAAGAAATGTTCAGTTATATAAGGCATGTGCAAGGGTCTTTAAATTCATAAAAATTTAATCCCAATAAATTCATAAAAATTAAAGACCCTTAAAAACGTTTAAAACCAATTAAATTGATATAAAATAATAAAATAAAAAGATCATAGAGCTATAGAAAATGACGTCAAGGGTGCAAAATCGATGTGGATTAAAATTTTTGAATCTCATTTCACTACTTTCTTCATTTTTCAAAGAACTTGTGTTTAACTCTTCGTTATAAGAATAAGAATAAGTATTTACCTATTTAGATTTTTAGGTTTTCAGTTAAGTTTACTTTTTTATGTTTATTCAAATCGTAGGGTTCGTGCATAATTATCATTTATTCCTTAACTTATATATTAAAAAAAAACTACACACCTTACAAAATAACGCGTTGTGAGTTGTGACAGGTCGTAATTAACGTGTCATAATATTTTACAATGGGAGCCAAGTCTTGAATTTGAGCCATACGGGCTATCGTGGTGGCGAACAGGCCCGGTTTTGAGGGAGGGCGGGCCGGACGTACGCACAGGGTCCACAAGGAACAAGGACCCAATTTTTTTTATATATACTATATAGTGTATATTAATAGTTCAAAAAAATTTAATAATTAATAAAAGAGACAATTTTTTTATTATCTAATGTGATCCAAAAAGAATTTAGCATTGTATTAAGAAGCCAAACATGTAATAATTATTTACATTATAGAAGAAATTTGTAAAAAAAATGAATTGGTTGTTCATTTTATAGTATTGATTGTTGTATCTCTAAGTTTTTTTTAATTTACTACTAAAATCTAAAATTATCTTCTCTTCAGAACATTGATATATTGTCCGTCATTCATCTCCCAATTGAATGAATTTATATTTTTGTATTAGGATATAGTAGATTTTGTTGTTATTAATTAATAAAACTCCTGCCTTTTAGAAGAAAAATAATATTAACTGTATAAAATGGTCCAACTTATATCTATATTTATGATTTCAAAACTACTATTCTCTTTTCATGCATTATTGATTTCTTATTATCTAATATTGGTGCACAAATCTTAACTACTATCTTGTCTTTAAAACAACAATAAAATTTTAAACTATAATAAACATGGACTTTTGATTATAAGATTGATGGTTACTAAAAAATATGTTTTAAACCTAAAAGTTTAAAATGGTGATGAAAACATTAACATGTTCTGACATTGAAACTCAACTCATTTATATTGATTTATATAAAGTGTTACTCTAAATCATCAACATTGTGACCCTAAATGTGTTTGGCAGTGGAATGGATTCACGATGCTCTGTAAAAATTACATGATAGATAATATTAATTTAGAATTGTTATTGATTGATTTTGCGTTTACGAATACTAAAAAAACGGTTTTATATGAATTATTAGTGTTTTTTTGTATTTCAATGTTATTTCTGATGATAAAAGAAACATATTGAATTTTTTTTCATACTTATCGAGGGCCCATTTTTTCATCTCGCCCCGGGCCTAAAAAATGTCAGGATCGGGCCTGGTGGCGAACCCAAGTTTTGATGCCATAACGCGCCATAATGAGTGATTTAAAACCAAGATTGTTGCTTATGTTTACATATTAAAAAAATACAAGTTTACATAAATGCTAGTACATAACTAATACGAACACGTACCAGTTGATAAAAGATTTTGTATCAAACTATCAATTAAGTTGGTATTGAGTAAAGTTTGTTATTACAAAGTATAAGATTTTACATACTAATTATAAGTTGGTTAGACTTGAAGTAAGATTTGCGATCACGTGAAACCAACCTGGTTTCATGAGACCACTTTTTTAAACTTAAAACTTCACAACAAAACATGTGAAGATAATCTTCACAGTGTTTTTGCTGTGACGGTTTAGATTTTTTTTACATTCACAGTATTTTTATATAAAGTTTCAAGTGTAAAAATATATTCTTACAGACCTCACGAAAATAAATCGCACCCACGTGAACCCAACATCTTAAAGTAATGATCTTTGAAAAATAAACTCTAAGGGGGCGTTTGGTTCGTAGAATGGAATTGGATGGAATGGAATCTGTCAAAGGAATTTGACTTTGAAGGAATTGGAATTGGAATGTTGTCAGGTTTGACCAGCTGTTTGGTTGGCAGAATTGGAATGGAATCAGTTGAAAGAATTGGAATCTGTCTGTTTGGTTCACAGAATATAGCTTTGGAATTGGAATGAAATTCCAGTAAATGACTAAAATACCCTTTTTATTAAATTTAATTTTTTAAACTAAAATTAGTTTAATAAAATAATCATTAAAAACTTCAATTTTTTAACAGTAAAAATAATTTGAGCTTTTTTACAGCTAAAAACTGCATAAAACAGCCAAAAACTACAGAAAATGCTAAAACAGCAAAAATCATAATTTTTTTACAGCAAAAATAGCTAAAAACTGCAGAAAAAAACAAAAAACTACAGCAAAACAACATCTGTTAGGGCAAGACATATTTTAGTTGTTGCAGGAGACGATGGAGAACCTAACTGCTAGGGGTGAGGAAAAACCGAACCGAAACTGAAAAGAAACCGAGAAACCGAAAACCCGAAAACTAAAAAACCCCCCGAAATACAGAACCGAAATTGAAAACCCGAAAATTGAAAAAAAAACCCGAAAAAACTGAACCGAACCGAAATTGAAAAACCGAAAACTGAAAAAACCCCCGAAAAAACCGAACCGAAAATCCAAGTGAAGAGGTGTCGACTTTTTTTGTTTGAGATTAGGGTTTAATTGTTTTTTAGGAGGAGGGTATTTTAGGTATTAAAGAAAAACCAACTCAATTCCTATGAATTCCCACCATTAAGGTAAGGAATCTCAAATTGCCTAATTATGGAATTCTTTGGAATTTATCAAATTCCAATTCTTGAAAATACTGAACCAAACAAAGGAATTGGAATCTGGTCAAAGGAATTCAGATTCCAATTCCACCAGATTCCATTCCTTTCCGGCGAACCAAACGCCCCCTAAGATTTTACGATGAATAACCCGTTGAACTTATTGTTTTTTTAATTTACACGCTAAGGACAACAAAAGCCAAACAACAATCTTTTTCATATTGCTTTTAAACAAAAGGATTAAAAGCAAATTAGAACGTACATATTAAAACATATAAAAACCTACGAAAAGAATCCTTTAGTGGATGGTATATATATACATATATAAAGAATCCTATGACGTAGATATATCGGCTATAAATTTTTATAGTTTTAAAACCAACTTTAAGATTTTTTTTATTTGAGTATAGAGAATTTTCAATTAACAATATCATTGTTCATTTTTACGTTGTCGGTCATTAAAATAGGTTGTTAAAAAACGTTTTACCTGATAAGTATTAACCGGTAAAAGTCTTCTTCCTTATTTTTCTGGTAAGATTCTTAGGCCTTGTTATGCCTCTTCATACCAGGTAAGATTCTCAGTATTTGTCGTATCTCTTATCAGGTAAGATTTTCGTTCTTTGTCATATTCATCTTATAAGGTAAGCGACATCTGATAAGCACTCTTAAATCTATTTTTTACATGCTAATCTCTACTTAAACACCAAATTTTTTACAAAAAAAGTTGTAAAATTTGATGTTTATTTACATATTTACAAATTTAAAATTTGACATGTGATAAGCACACTTAAACATTATTTATTTACATAAACAAGTTGGAATTTCATATTTACAAAATTGGCATTTCGATTTAAAATGTATGTTTATTTATTTTATTTTTAATGTATATTAATATTTAATTTTTTTAAAAGTTATATTTTTTAAAAGTTAGATATATATTTTTAAATATCGTTTCAAAAATTGTTATGAAAATATGTAGTATTTAACTTTTTGTAAATCTGATATTAAATTAATATGTCTGCATATATTGTTTAAAAAGATATTTAAAGGGTGAGTAAATTAGAAACTTCATCCTAAATTGTTTTATTTTGGTTATGATGATTGAAGAAGGTCCTTGACCCTGGTGTTCTAATGGTTTTTATTTTTGTTATGGATTGAATTTCTTGTCCTAATTTTTGTTGAAAGACTTCATTAAATTGAAGGTATTTTAGTCTTTTTGTTTATTTTTTTAATATACATTTTTATTGTATAATTTTAGATGCATCTTGTACAAGTATGTAAACCACCATTAGTTCATACCCCCATCTTTTACCACTCCTTGTTCGATAACATCTTGTTCTCTGGCTACCGCACTAGAGAATGTACACACACACACGCACCAAATCAACACATGTCTTCCAACAAAAACCAAAAAATATTCCTCACTGATTTTTGGATCTGGATCGATGAAAAAACATCAAGAAACACCCGTACCCGTATCTACATCTTCCATTTCTTCTTAAGCCTTTTTCCGTTTCTAGCTTCTTACTAGATCTCGATTTAAAATTAAACGATGATTAAATGAGGGATCATTATGGTTTCTTTTATCAAATTTTCTTTCCATTTCCTTGTAATGACAGGATCTTTGTGTGGAAGACGGGATTTTTTTTGGGGGGAGGGGTGTCGGAGAAGGGGGAGCAAGGGGTTATGATGGAGGGTCTCACCATCATAGGGAAAGGGTTTATAGTGGTGGTTGGTAACCCAGTTGAATTCTTTGATAGCTAAGAGACCGTTTACCAAATCTTACCCGGGTAAGTGGGTACCAACGAAATTCAACACTATCATTTACTTACCGGGTAAAATTTTAGTCCACAAAAACGGCATCGTATGCAACAATTTACCCGGTAAACGCTTACCGTGGTAAGAGTCATCGCCATCACTTACCCGGGTAAGACTCTTGGTCATTGTTTTCCTTGTCTTTACTCTTACCGGGTAAGATTTTTGATACTTGTTATATTCCTCCGGTAAGGTAACATGACTTGGTAAGCACTTACCTGAGTAAGTATTTGGTAAACGGCCCCTAAGTTGCCGGAGATGGCATGTTCCTCGGAAAGAGGGGGGGGGGACTTTCTTGAAGGCATATTGTTCCACATTTTTAATAGAAACTAAAAGAAAATAGAAAGAAAATAAATTAAAATATCCTTAACTTAACAGAGTTATTTTATAACGAAAAATAGAATACCTGGGACCCAATTTATAATAAAAATAAAACAATAACGACCCTAATCATGAACTTTAGAATTCAATGAACTTGTTTAGTTGTCCGTAATCAATCTAAAACTACATGGACAAAATTTGTAATTTGCTCTAAATTTGAAAGGGTGGATGGGAATAGTTTTGTGAAGTTGAAAGGTCGTCTACTAATCTATATGCTCCGGCCATGACGTTGGTACCCTACTTCTAGATGGTTGTTAACAAATTAATTTCATGATGTTAATAAAATTTATTTAGCAATTACTTATTTAGGGAGATATTTCTCAAATATGTAAGTATTTGAGAAGTAAAGAAGTGATTCTAGCCTTTCATATAGTTAATGTTTGCGGTTTTGATTGTGAAATACCTGATAATTCCTCGAATGAGTATGTGAAAGATAGAGGGTTGGTTTCGTAACTCTTACAAATAGGTGTCAAACGGGTTCATATATATGTGAACTTGTATGATTTACGTATGAACTATATGTTCATATGTGAACCCGTTAAGAAGAAATAGGCTCATTATATCCACTAAGACTAAAATGACCATTTAAGTCTAATGAGACTTCTTATGACCCATTTAGTACCGTTAACGGATTCACATATGAACATATAGTTCATATGTGAATCATACGTGTTCATATATGAACTCGTTTGCCGTCTATTTCTAAAAGTTATGAAACTTCCCTCCGTATTTTTCGCATAGGCACAAATTTTGACTTGTCAAAGCCACAATTATTAACCAGTCAAAATCAATCTTGACCGTATGAAGGCTATGATCATTTTTTTTACTTCTCAAAATAACCTATAGTTATTTATTTAAATACATTTATGGATTTCTAGGTCGGGTTGGTGTGGAGTCAAGGCCTCGATGGGTAATCTTTGTTGTCGCTTGATTGTCTTCTATATTTCTTTGGTTTCAGCCTTTTCGAGTTGTGTTGTAACTTTCGTTTTGGTTAGCTTGAGGGTGTGGTCATGGATTTTTTTTAGGGTTAGGTTGTACGCTTTTATTGTGGTTTGGTTGGGGTTCTATTCCTTGCAGAACTCCTTCTTCTCGTTATGTTGTTTCGTTCGTTTGTTTATAAAAGTTTTGTCTTGCCGTTCAAAAAAGAAATACCTTATACAATTTTTCAAATATCTTTTTCCAATCAAGAAAATAATTCTCCATAAGAAAAGTTAACATTGAATTCAAGCCCACATAAAAATAAACCACAAAGATTGTAACGTAATTGTTGAGGTCTTAGGGGGTATGGTGTAATATCTCATCTTGGTTCGATCCCAGACATATACAATAATTGTGGTCGCCGAAATAATCGAAGCTGATTTGTTACAGTCATAATTTCTCGGGTTAGTCCAACATAGTTTCGGGCACCCTTGCAAAAAAAAAGAAAAAAAAGAAAATGAGAAATCGGAAAACCAATGACCACCAACATCGTTTTATATTTTTTTAAACAAAAATTATTTTAAAGTATTTATAAATGCCGGTTATAATTTGTAAATATTTGTATAAAGTCCATTTTTAACCTTATACTTATTTGGTGTTAAATATCATTCAAATATACACATCACTTTGATATCATAAACAATAAAACATCAAATTTAAAACTGCACTATTTGTTTACATCATTTTAGTGTTAAATTAAAGTATTCATATGTACAACATGATAATAAATTGATTAACGAAATTTGTGTACTGTCAGTTTAATTTAGGGAAATTAATTATTTTAACCCGTTTAGAAATCAAAATTACCAAAATGACCATTTTCTCTCCACTTTTACCAAAATGACCAAAATACAATCGAAATACCCTACGAAAATTTAAATCCCTCCGCCAAAGCTCAAATCCTCGCCAAATTTGGGGCGGGGTTATAAATTGACAATTTCTTATTAACATTTACATTTTCTACCCTTAAAGTTAGTTAATAAATTACTTTAGGTACTTTACTTTTTAATTTTTCGTTTTACACTCTTATCACATTAACACACATACTCGTATATCAATTAAAATACGTCTAAAAATACGTTTTTATTTTAACAAGTTACACCATTATAACCGTCTCGACAATACCTTCGAAATGAGCCCAATATTAAATATTTTTCGATTTAGTTATTTACTTTTAAAGCCAATTATCCTCTTGATCGGATAATTTTTCAGCCTCAATATAATATTTTAATAGCCGGAAAAGACGATCAACTTACAAAAAATAATAGCATTATGTGTTATTTTACATGAATATTAATTTATATGGTTTTTATTATAAAAATGACAAGAACACAAAAGTAGTACAAACTCACTATAATTTATATCTTATTTCTTTATATATCCATAATATTATACTTTGTCGTTAAAAAATAATAGCATTATATTTTAATTAATATTCTGAATTTTGTGAAAAATATTAATATTCACCGATCAAGAGGATAATTGGCTTTAAAAGTAAATAACTAAATCGAAAAATATTTAATATTGGGCTCATTTCGAAGGTATTGTCGAGACGGTTATAATGGTGTAACTTGTTAAAATAAAAACGTATTTTTTAGACGTATTTTAATTGATATACGAATATGTGTGTTAATGTGATAAGAGTGTAAAACGAAAAATTAAAAAGTAAAATATCTAAAGTAATTTATTAACTAACTTTAAGGGTAGAAAATGTAAATATTAATAAGAAATTGTCAATTTCTAACCTCCGCCCCAAATTTGGCGGAGGATTTGAGCTTTGGCGGAGGGATTTAAATTTTCGTAGGTTATTTCGATTGTATTTTGGTCATTTTGGTAAAAGTGGAGAGAAAATGGTCAATTTAATAATTTTGATTTCTAAAAGAGTTAAAATAATTAATTTCCCTTTAATTTATCATACTAGGACCTTTTAATGTTTAAGTTTTAATAAATTTACTGTATATATTTAGCTTATTTTAACAAAATAAATTACCTTTTAATGATTTAAAACATAGTAATATTATTTCAGTGTTTAAATACATATATATTACTTTTTAGATGTGTGTTATATATAATGTAGCATTTTCATTTCATATGGAGTAATAAAATAATAATATTATAGTCATTTTTACGAACGTGTAACATTATGTCTATATTAATAATAACATAATGATCTTTCATCCAGTGGCGGATTCAAGATTTTTACTTAGTGGGGTCTCAATTAAGGTAGACTAAAGACGCGTAAGGTCACCCGACGTGTTTTTACCCCGTTCCGAGAGTTATTTAAAGTTTTTTAGTTGATTTCAAGGGATTTTCTTAGTGTTTTTGTCGATTTCGAATGATTTTCTTAGTGTTTTTGTTAATTCGGAATGACTTTTTCGGTTTCTTTTATTGATTTCAAGAGACTTTTTAGTGTTTTTGGCAATCGCCGACAAGATGGGGTCTCTTGAATTTTTTTACTGGGGGGAACTAAGGGTAAATACCGTATTTTTTTATCTTTTTAGCCTATATAAACTTTTTTCTAACCATTTGAACGGGGTCCCTTCCCCCACCTTCATAGGGGTAGATCCGCCCCTGCTTTCACCTAACTTTACTTTGATTTTTGTAGATGATGAGATAACCTAATTCATAATTAATTATGAATTACTTAATTTAGTAAAATAGTCTAACGGTATAATTTATTAAGTTATCGTAAAAAATGGGTTTAATTTACAAAACTAATAAATATAAATGTATTCTTATAAATATCTATAATAAAAAGAAATACAAATTAATATACTTAGAATATTATGTTTGCGCTAATAAAAGTTTAATATGCTGAGGTAAATTACTATTTACAAAAAAAAAATTACAACTTTTGATGTATAAAATGGTATTATAGGTTGGAGTTTAACGGTCATGAATTCAAATCAAATTACTAGCGACGAAAATGGATTACATGCATTTCATATGGAGTAATAAAATAATAATATTATAGTCATTTTTAGGAACGTGTAACATTATGTCTATATTAATAATAATATAATGATCTTTCACCTAACTTTACTTTGATTTATTTGGTTAAAAATTAATTACCAATAATCCCAATAAGTCCTGTACAGGATATTTTTTTTGACTCACTCAACAGTTGCGGCGAGCAGAGGGATTAAGTCGAACCTATTGACCTATCTTGTATTTGAACAAATTTATCCCCAACTCTTTACTAATTGAGTTAGAAGCAAGATGTTTTACTAACTTATTTGTTACTATAATTTATGTTTTAGGCATATATTTTAAGATTTATCAACAAATTAATCAATTTTTCTTCAAACATAACCTTGCCATTGATTATTATGCTACAAGGCCGTGGCCCATTTTGGTTATGGGTGTTTCAGACGGTTTGATCATAGGTTTGGTAGTCAAGTCTCGTGGTTTGAAGGTGGAATCTTTGGGAGGTCGTAGTTGGGTGCCGTGAATATTGTGATTTCGTGTATTCGGTCACAACGTAGTTTCTAGCTTAACCTTATACCTGTGATATTTCAACGGTTTGTGGTGGTTCTCCATAATCTGCTCCAACATCTCGTATTGTAGCGCGGAGTGGTCATTGTTAGTTCTATTCATGTGGTTTCGGGGATTTAGTGTTTCGGTGTTACGGTCGAGGTCGGCTTTTTTTTAGTTCACCTGGTGTCTGCTCTTAAGTGGTATGGGTGGTCGGATCGTCCTTTTGTGTTGGGTATTCTCAGGTGTAATGTTTAGTGTAATGGTGGTTAAAAATTCTGTGTATTTTGGTTATATTTTCTAGCATCTTGCTAGTTTTATTTTAATATTTTGTCTTTCAAAAAAACATAACCTTGCCATTGATGAAAATTTAACGTTACATTAGTTGTTGTTGCAATATTGTCAAAAAAGAATATCATTTAAAGTATCAGTTATGTACCACTACGCAAATAAAAGTACTTCAATAAACCACAAGGGTGGTGCCTCAATGGTTTGAGCTTGGGCTCCAAAGGTCACATGTATCAGGAGGTCTCAAGTTCGAATCCAGGAAGAATTAAAAATCCTCTTGTGGTCACGGAGGTTCAAATGCAGTTTCTCTGGACTACCCGTGAAGCAGGTAGTCGCCCTGAGATTAGTCAGCTCGTATATCGGGTTGGAGCAGGTTAATAAAAAAAAAACTTCAATAAACATAACCTAATTCCTATGACTTTCAAAAGTCAAACATTATGGGTAGTTATTGTCTAACTTGAAGTCGGCTTTTGACTTTCTAAGAAGTTAATTTTGTAATTATGGAATTGAATTGAATTGAAGCACCAACGCGCAAGGACTATTTGAGCATAAGTTTATAAGTTTGAGGGTCAAAAATGTAAATTATTCAATGATGTTGGTCATTGGGTTGAATAGCGGTTAATGGTGGTGGTTGATTTAAAGTTGGTTGTAGTATCTTAAATTTAATATTATCACTTTTAATTTTGGTCTTCTTGGTGCATTGATGAACCTGACTTTTTTTTTCTATAGAAAAATGACCCCATACATAGATTCAACTTTGGATTCTCAAAAGCGTGTTAAACCATGATTGATTTATTATTATTGATGGGTATATATATATATATATATATGAATATTTCATAGTATTTTTTGTTAAATATAATATAGAGAAAAATACACATCCAAATTAATTTGTTTGTCATGATATTAAATTATTAATAATAAACATATAACTTTCCGTTAAATTTTAATAAAAATAATAATTTTAAGGTGGCGTTTGTTTTTTAAGAGTTACTGAAATCTGAAGTCTGATTTCAGTTCTGAAATGGTTATGAAACGTCTAAACCAATCAGACATAAGCGGTGATTAAGAGCTTAAAATGAAATAACAAACAAAGCCTAAGAGAAAATCAGTAAATTACATATTTGGTCTCAAAAGGTTTATCGTTTTTGACAAAACTAATCTATTATCTTTATTTATTATAAAAAATATCCGTGCAATTTGTTTTGGATTTAGTTCCTCTCCTTAACATCCATGATCGGCATTGGCGGATCTATGTAATTACTTTGGGGTCAAATGACCCTCATAAAGTTTTTAAAAAGTTTGTTTTTTATATTGTAAAAGATATTTTTTTTCTAAAACATATCTATATTTATATTTTGACACCTAAAAATATAATGTTTGACCCCATTAAAGTGTTTAGTCCAATTTCATTGCTAATTTTTTTATACAATATGTTTTTACATTAATAGTTAATCATGAACTGTTAAGGTTAAAGTTTGTTGGTTTATGTATAATTATTAATTTTCTGTTAGTTTATGTATAATTGTTATTTTTTTTGTTAGTTATTAGTTGTTACGGTTAGGTCTTGTCAATTGATGTCAGTTTGTCAATTTTTTTAGGATTTACTACTCGGTGTATAATTGTTAATTTGAATGATCATCCTTGGATTTATTCGAAAGTTTTTTTTATATGGTGTCATCTTAATCAAAAAGATAAATAAGGCGAAACTATTTAAATAAAGGACATCGTCAATAAGGTACGTACATCGCCATTACTTAAATTCCGACCCCCATTACAAAATTTCTGGATCCGCCACTGGTGATCGGTATTACTTTCTTTAAGTACAAGAACAAAATGGTCAATTATCAATTTTCTTTATTTTATGATTATTTTTATGTTTTATGTATTATTGTTATATATTATTATATATGTATCATACACACATATAAAGTCGGATTAATACGAGAATGATACATATTTAAAAAATAAGAGAATGATTGAATCACATGTGATTTTACACTAACATTGTGTATAAAATCACACATGTGTCTCATTGATTCTTTCAATATCAAATATTATAACGTGAAGAAAATAAAATAAAAAATAAAGAAAATGTTACTTCTCACAAACTTCATGGTAAGAACCAAAATTTTTATTTAAGCACCTAGAGGGCAGGAGGTTTTTATAGGAATTTCTCTGTAATGATAGTTCTTACAAATCATTATGCTTTTTGTTAATAAGAACTTTGTAACGGAGATGCTCATAATTCACCCAAAATTTGTTTAAAAACTATATTTTTCCAACCAGATTAGTTACAGTTTACTTAATAATTTAATATATTAATCAATATTAACTTTTTTGTTTTTTATTTTGTATGTATTATAAAAAATGAGTTAACTTTCGAATAAGTATAACTCGTCTTGTTAAACTACCTCAAAACTGATTGAAACAACTAGCCATCCCAAAAACCTAGATCAAGTCAACAAACCTCTTCGACCTCTGGTGGCTTGGTGCATAACGGACCCTAAATGCAATAATTTTAACAAAATCTATTAACTAAATAACAATTGTACCTTAATAGTAAAGATTTATATTTTAGTAAAAAGTAAATAAATAAAATAGCATGGATATGACGACTTACATAATCATGGACACAAATCAGTTGACATACTCGTTTACATGTTGTTTAAATAACGTTGACCCTCATGTCAAATTCAAATACAGTTTTATACATTGAAAAACACTTTTACATATATTGTTTGATGATGACCAAATAAAACAAGACATAAACTATCATTCATCACAATTATTTTAATTTACAATATATAATTATGCGGCAAAGTCATGTTCGTTGTCTTATCAAATCAATAATCGAAAATGAAACTTGGAAAACTCATCCAAAATTTTAATTAAGTCGGTTATGATATAATTTCTACGCGTTATTTTTTTTTACTGAAAATTAAACATACATGTAAAATGTATTCATTAAAAGACATAAAAGTCATTAAAGTTTTCAAAACAGTAGATATGGACAAGGGAAATCCAAATGTGGGTCCGATTGCACCCTAACAACCGGATATTACTTCTTCTTTGGTGTCCCCGTTGTTGTATACCACTCACAAATATACCTTGTATCCTGCCGACTCCGACTACATCATATACTTGTAAATTAAAATTACGATCGTTGTGATTGTAATTTTTTTTAGTTATCATAACCAATATATACAGATTGGGAAATTAATTATTTTAACCATTTTAGAAATCAATATTACTAAACTAATCATTTTCTCTCCACTTTTACCAAAATGACCAAAATACAATCGAAACATCCACCGAAATTGAAACCTCCACCAAATGCGAAATACCTCCGCCAAATACCTCCGAGGTTATAATTTATCAATTTCTAATTTACATTTTATACCCTTAGAGTTAGTTAATAAATTACTTTAGGTACTTTACTTTTTAATTTTCGTTTTACACTCTTATCACATTAACACACATACTCGTATATCAATTAAAATACGTCTAAAAATACGTTTTTATTTTAACAAGTTACACCATTATAATCGTCTCGACAATACCTTCGAAATTAGCCCAATATTGAATATTTTTCGATTTAATTATATATACTTTTAAAGCCAATTATCCTCTTGATCGGTGAATATGAATATTTTTCATAAAATTCGAAATATTAATTAAAATATAATGCTATTATGATTTAACAACAAAATATAATATTATAGATATACAAAGAAATAAGATATAAATTATAGTGAATTTGTACTACTTTTGTGTTCTTGTCATTTCTATAATAAAAACCATATAAATTAATATTAATGTAAAATAACACATAATGCATCGGTTCTTAAGGTTATTACAATATATACTATAGTTAACCTATTTTTGAATCAATGATATATACACAGTGCGGAGGGGACTACAAAAATAAAATACAATAATCTTTCAAGCATATTTCCATGCTCTCCTTCTCCAAAATCTTTCAATCTTTCATAAGTAAATTTTCCAGTCTCAATATAATATTTTAATAGTCGGAAAAGACAATCAACTTACAAAAAATAATAGAATTATACTTTAATTAATATTCTGAATTTTGTGAAAAATATTCATATTCACCGATCAAGAGAATAATTGGCTTTAAAAGTATTTTTAATTAAATCGAAAAATATTCAATATTGAGCTCATTTCGAAGGTATTGTCGAGACGATTATAATGGTGTAACTTGTTAAAATAAAAATGTATTTTTAGACGTATTTTAATTGATATACGAGTATCTGTGTTAATATGATAAGGGTGTAAAATGAAAAATTAAAAAGTAAAGTACTTAAAGTAATTTATTAACTAACTCTAAGGGTATAAAATGTAAAATGTAAATTAGAAATTGACAAATTATATTTCAGTGTATTTTGCTCATTTTGGTAAAAGTGGAGAGAAAATGGTTATTTTGATAATCTTAATTTCTAAAATGGTTAAAATAGTTAATTTCCCCTATTTTTTACTTCTAAGTTCTACCCAACATATTATAGTTTCATTACATACAAATATAAAAGATCATAATACAATTTAATGAGCAAATTATTGTTTTTTTGGTACACTACTAAGTAGAATATCTAATGAAGCATTGAAATATAGTGTCTATGGTAGTTGTTTTTGTAGTAATTTCTATGGTAATTGTCGATGTTTGAAATTGCTTATTTAAATTGTTTATTGACTTATTTCAGTGTAACGCCAGTAATAAACAGTTTTAAGTGTTTGAATGAGGAAAAAAATAAATTGTTTATACCGGTGCAAACCGGTACTAAGAAGTTTTGACAAGTTAGAACTTTCTGACTTATTAACTTATTTGAAACAACTTATTAATATTTTAGGTATTTTGTATGTATAAAGGAATCCCAAACATCTCTAAAAACAACTTATTAGATTATTACGTTTTGGTACCATCATAAGTTAATCCAAACACTTTATATAAAATCATAAGTTATATTAAATAAACAATCTCAAATACCGTTAGGGTGCGTTTGGTACAGAGAATGAAATTGCAGAGAAATGGTTGCAGAGAATCTAATTACAGAGAAAGAGAATTGGTCTAGAGAAAATGAATTGACTCTTCTGTTTGATAACACAGAGAGTTCAACCGAGAAATGTAACTGAGAATCATTTCTCTTGTTTGGTACGACAGAAAATTCAACAGAGAATTGTACCCTATTAAGCCAAAACAGACCCTATTAAGCCAAAACAACAGCTTAACCAAACAGACCAGCACAACAACTGTTGGGTCACCGATGATTTGGTGATGAACCACCTTCCTTTTTATGAATGAATTTTTTACAGGGTCTTTTGAAGGTCTGAAATATGCTTCAAGTATTGAAGAGTCAAAGACTATTCAATCAAGGGGTTGTACATCAAAAAGTGGAATTTTGGATGTATCAACCAACTTCAATATTCAGACCATCTTGCCAAGTCAAGATTGGGTCACCAATATAGTGGGTCACCGATGGTACACTCAAAAGTCGTCAAAAGTACTAAGGACATCAAATAAGATGAGGTCATCAAGTTTGATGTCATGGTCACCGACACTATGATCTTGGTCACCGAAATTGCAGGTATATTTTCTAAGGCTGTGATATCAACTCACAAGGGTATACACTTTTGTCACTTAGTGAAAGAAGAAGTTATCAAGCAAAGTGTACACTTATCAACTCCAGCCTTATAAGGTATCCACCGATGTGATACATAGTGAGATGTATCACTTAGCAATTTCAAAGAGATAAGTTCTTGACTCACATCAATTGCAAGACACGTGAGCCAGCAAGAACTTGGGCACCAAGCCTTAATTAAAGACATTCTCTTTTATTCTTATAAAAGGAATATTTGTCTTTTAGCTAAAAGGCTTGATGGGACTTCACGAGCATGAAGAAAAGAAGATAAAGTTATCCGACATTACGTGCTACAAGGAATGGTTCATCCATTATTCTAGTACAAAGGAAGTGGTCTCTTCCTTTGTCCATCGATAATCTTCCGGCTAATGAAACCTTGACGGTACCGTCCACTTGCATCCCATGCATGGACACTATAAAAGGAGATGAAGTCCTTCCCGTAAATCTCACGCTTTCAACAAATCTTGAGTGATTATTTGTTCGACCGTGGCAAAGCCGTGTGCTATAACGGTATTGTTTTAACTTGCTTAGTGTAATAGTTAATTACTGTTATCTGTGTGTTTAGTTTGATAGAATAGTCTGCCTGTTCTTTTCCGCATCAAACTATCTGTGTGTAAATTTTTAATATTTATATTAAAAAATTTAAAAAAGAGTATATTCTGTGTGTTTTATATTCAACCCCCCTTCTACAAAACCCTCTCTTAGTTAGCCATCTCTCTTTGGGGACTAACAATTGGTATCGCAGATTGGTTTAATCTCATAAACCGGATCCGTGATGGCTACTACCTCAAATGTTGATGGTACCTTGCACCTCTTCCCGAATACATATGATTAAGGATCTTTGGTTAAACCCCCAAGATTCAACCCAAACAACTTTGGGTTATGGAAAAATCGCATGTTATTATTCTTGGAAGGGATCGATTGCAGGTATCCCAACATTCTCAATGAGGGACCTATTGTTCCTAAAATATGGGCTCGCTTTGGCCCTCAAAAGGACGCTGAAGGAAAGGACATAGAGTCAGATGACGAAAGAAGTGAGAAAACTGGTAGATATATCATTAAACCTTCTAACAAATTTAGTGAAGATGATAAACGCCTAGTTGCTTTAGATACTAAAGTCAAATCGCTCTTGTCGTTTCCTTCCCGATGATGTGTATCATTCTCTTCTTAACCTTCCCACTGCTAAAGAGATGTGGGATACTTTGAGTGTCTTATATGAAGGCACCAAAGAAGTAAAGAAATCTAACAGGATCTGTCTTGTTAGAAAGTATGAACTCTTCTCCCATGAAAAGGGAGAATCTCTTTCTACCTACTTTAATCGTTTTAACTGTCTTCTCAACGATCTCAAAGTTCTTGGCCGAGTTTATGATAATGAAGAAGTTCTCTGCAAGTTCGTGGATTGTCTTCCAGATTTCTGGGAAACTATCTGTACTTGCATCAAGCAAACCAAGGACTTAGAAATAATGCCTTTAACTGCTCTCTATGGAACTCTTCTTCACTATGAACAAACTAAGAACCAGAGAAAGTCTCTTATAAAGGATATCAAATCCTCCTCTATTGCTTTGATAGGTGATTCAAAACCTTCTTCTTGTATTCCTAGAATCACCTATCCTTCTTCTAATTCTGAAAAAGATATTAAGGAAGACTCTTCTCATCTGTCAGATGCATACTATAGTGCTTTTGATGATGAAGGAGAAGAATCAGCCATTGACATACTTTCTGATAGTATGGCAATGTTGCTGGAAACCTTAAGAACAAAAGATTTTCTTCAAACCGCTCCAAATTTAATAGAAAATCTTTTTCTCAAAAATCCTCTTCTGATAAAGCAAATGAAGAATGCTTCAATTGTGGAAAGAAAGGTCATTTTGCTTCTGAATGCAGATCAAAAGCTTCTTCTTCTAAACCTTCTTCTTCTTATGGCCATGACTTCTCAAAATCAGCTTCTAGGAAGCATGAAGAGAGAAATAGCCAATCCTCTAAAGAAAATTCTGAATCAAAAGAAACCTCAAGGTACAAGAAATACAAAGCCAAATACAAGAGAGAAAAGGAGAGAAACCAAGGTAAAAATAAAACCTTAGTTGCTGAGGCTCATTGCTGGGAAGATGAGCAAACCTCTGAGAGTGAGAGTGAGTATGTCACTAAGTGCCTAATGGCCAAAATTGATGAGATAGAAGACATGGAGAAATCACTCTACACCACTCTTGTATCTGCTGAGGGATCCACTTCAGGGACAAAACCTCAGGTACATCCTTTTACCTTTCTCTCTCGATGATCAAAAGGTCGATGCCTTTGACTCTTTAACTGTTGACTTCTGTGACTTAAAGATTCAAAAGAAAAAGGCTGATATGCACATAAAAGGTCTAAATGATCAACTCCTCTCTTGCTTTTCAAAACTAAAAGATTTTGACAAAATGAAAGCTGGTCTGGAAAACCTTCGGTATTTAAACGACAGTCTTTCTGAGGAAAAATCAAAGATCTCTTCCACTCTTGAAAAGGAACAAGAGGTTCTGTCTAAATGGACTAAATCCTCTAAGAATCTTGAAAGGATTCTTCAAGATCAAATAACCAGCAAGGATAAGTCTGGCCTTGGTTATGGAAAAGATGTCCCTCAACCTTCTGATCTTCCACTCCATTCTTCTGAGTGTCAAGGTTTTCCTGCTGGTTTCCTTTCCGATGACGATGATGATCTCTTCGGTTACTCATCTGAGGATTCTACCTCCGTTCACTCTATAGATCTACTTGACATGCTCAAAGTAGAATCTGGTTCTAAAAAGTTTGGAGTCTTTGTTAAAGCTAAAGAAATCTCTTCTGAGTCTTCAATGGTTTCAACTCTTCCAAGCTCTTCTTCTTCTCCCAAACCTATCCAAAGACTTTTAAATTCCTTAAGTCTGCATTAGTCAAGGTACTCCCAGGAATAGCCTTCTGAAGTTGCTGAGTATCCTTCTTCAAAAAGATTTTCTCCTCAAAAGAAAATTTTTTCTAAATCAAATTTTTCATCTAAAAGGAAATCTCAAATAGCTACTGACTTTATTCCTCGGTCAGTAAACTTGAAGAAATCAAGAAATCCTGGTAAAGGTATTCTTGGACCAAGACCAGGTGTTGGACACCCCTCTTCTTCTCAATCCTCAACCTCTGTCCAAAGTTTAGATGATAGAGATTTTAACAAGGTCTTTCATTTAAAGAAGTGCTATAACTGTGGCAACACTCTTCATCTTGCTAAAAATTGCCCAATAGACTTGGCTCCTTGCAAATCTAAAATGCCTTCTAATCCCAAAGGACCCACCTCAAAATGGGTACCAAAAGTCTAAATTTGTTTCTGGGTGCAGGTACCAAATAAAGATCACATATGGTACATGGATAGTGGATGTTCAAGACACATGACCGGAAACAAACTTCTTCTCTCTAACTTCTCAAAAGAAAAGGGACCTACTGTTTCCTTTGGAGGAAATGGAAAAGGAGTCACCAAAGGATATGGTACCATTTCAAATGGAACCATCACTTTCTCCAGAGTAGCTCATGTTGAAGGGCTGATGTACAATCTTCTAAGCATAAGCCAAATATGTGATTTGGGCTATAAGGTCATGTTCCAGCTATGTGTATGTTTGGTCTTTGACGTACGTAACAAGATTGTACTAAATAGAACCCGACCGAATGACGTGTACATAATCAACATGAAGGAAAGTGCAATAGGAGAAGCCGTGTGTCTCCTTTCTCAAGAACTAGCCAAACAAAGTTGGCCGTGGCATAAAAGGTTCTCTCATCTAAACTTTAAAACCTTGAACAAACTCTCCAACAAGGAGTTTGGTTGTTGGAATGCCAAAAATAGTTTTTGAAAAAGAAAAGGCTGTGTGGAGCATGTGAAAAAGGAAAACTCACCGTAACTTCCTTTAAAACAAAACAATGCTCTTCTATCTCTCAACCTCTTCAAATGCTTCACATGGATCCGTGCGGTCCAGAAGCACACCCGATGCAGGTGGTAAAAAGTATATGCTAGTAATCGTCGATGAATTCTCTAGATATACTTGGGTGTTCTTTCCGAAACACAAGAGTGATGTCGCCGAAGAAATCATCGGGTTTACAAGAAAAATTGAAAATTTGAATGGTAAACCGGTGAAGTCCTTCGAAGTGATAATGACACGTAATTCAAAAATGCCGTTTCCGGAAGATTTCTTTGACCTAAAAGGAATTTCTCGTAACTTCTCCGCCGTACGCACTCCTCAAAGAAATGGTGTTGTTG
Organism: Silybum marianum; assembly: GCA_036898165.1. Taxonomy (NCBI): domain Eukaryota; kingdom Viridiplantae; phylum Streptophyta; class Magnoliopsida; order Asterales; family Asteraceae; genus Silybum; species Silybum marianum. The sequence continues at coordinate 48,061,689 of CM072528.1, read as the reverse complement.
AAAGAAAGAATAGAACACTATGTGAAGCCGCAAGGTCTATGCCGAGTGAATCCAAGTTGCCAACCTATTTTTGGGCGTATGTGCTTAACACCGCATGCTTTACTAAAAATAGGTCTATCATAGTCAAAAGGCATGACAAGACTCCGTATGAAGTTTTCCATGATAGAAAACCCGCAGCTTAACTTCTTCCATGTGTTTGTTGTGCATGTCACATGCTAAATGACGGGGAACAACTTGGAAAGTTTGATCCGAAGTCGGATGATGGAATTTTCATGGGCTACTTTCTCTCCTCAAGCAGCCTTCGTAATTTTCAACCTAAGAAGACAATGCATAGATGAATCCATGCATGTAAAGTTTGATGAGTTTGAAACTTCTTCATTATCTTGTGATGAAGAAGAATTAAACCTATGGATAAATTCATGTGTTGATGAAATTCCATCCTCCTCTCAAACTAATCCTCCAGATAGCAACCCTTCTCAGCCTTCCATAAACACCACCTTACCTTCAGAACCATCTCTTTCTTCTCCACCTCCTGAAACTAACTCTTCAGAAGACCTTACCCACCAAAACACTATATCTCCCTTAAACCCTTCTTCACCATCCCAAATTCCTACCTCATCCTCTTCTCTACCTCCCTCCTTACCTCCTGCACTAAAGTGGACCATGGATCATCCAATAGATCAAATCATAGGTGATCCACAAGTTGGTGTAAAAACCAGAAGAGGCATAAGCAATATGTGCTTATATGTCAACTTTGTTTCCATTGTTGAGCCTAAGCTGATAAATGAAGCCCTAGCTGATCCTAGCTGGGTAATTGCCATGCAAGAAGAGCTCTCACAATTTGAGAGAAACAAAGTCTGGAAGTTAGTTCCTCGTCCATCCAACAAAACAATTATTGGAACAAAATGGGTGTTTCGAAACAAGATGGACGAAGAAGGAACCGTCATAAGGAACAAGGCAAGGTTGGTTGCTCAAGGATATCGGCAAGAGGAAGGAATTGATTATGATGAAACCTTTGCTCCCGTTGCCGTATTGGAAGCTATCCGAATATTTCTTGCCCATGTACTACAAGAATTTTCGGGTATTCCAAATGGATGTCAAAAGTGCCTTCCGAATGGTGAATTAGGCGAAGAAGTGTATGTGAAGCAACCTCACGGGTTTGAAGATCCGGTCCATCCATATCATGTATATAGGCCGGATAAAGCTCTATATGGATTGAAGCAAGCTCCACGTGCACAGTATGACACTCTCTCGAATATCTACTTAGAAATAAGTACATACGAGGCAAGGTTGACAACACTCTCTTCTTCAAGAAATCACAAGGTAATATCATTCTTGTTCAAATCTATGTAGATGATATTATTTTTGGAGCCACCGATGAATCCTTGTGTGATGAGTTTAGCTCCCTCATGCAAAAGGAATATGAAATGAGCATGATGGGGGAGTTAACTTTCTTTCTTGGTTTGCAAGTAAAACAATCTTCAGAAGGTATTTTCATAAATCAAAGTAAATACATTAAAGATCTTCTGAAAAAGTTTCAATTTGATACTTGCTCTACCATGAAAACTCCCATGGCTCCTCCTCTTAAACTCTTTCTCGATCCCCGATGGCATTTCTGTTAATATTACAAATTATAGAGCCATGATAGGATCTCTTCTCTATCTAACTGCAAGTAGACCTGACATTATGTTTGCTACTTGTTTGTGTGCCCGATACCAAGCAAATCTTAAAGAATCACACCAAGCTGCTGTGAAAAGGATTTTCAGGTATCTGAAAGGTACCATAAATCTGGGTCTTTGGTATCCCAAAGACTCAGGTTTCGATCTCATCGGGTACTCGATTCGATTTTGCGAGTTCAAAAATAGACGGAAAGAGTACAACCGGAAGTTGTCGGTTACTTGGTGGAAAGCTTGTGAAATTTGGTCAAGTAAGAAACAACATTCGGTGTCTACATCTACTGCTGAAGCAGAATATGTGGCTGCTGGAAGTTGTTGTGCACAAATATTGTGGATGAAAAATCATTTGTGTGATTATAATCAGATTTTCTCAAAGATCCCAATAATGTGTGACAACTCAAGTGCAATAGCCATTGCCAACAACCCTGTGCTTCATTCAAGATCCAAGCACATTGATATTAGGTATCACTTTATAAGAGATCATGTCTCTAAAGGTGATGTGGAGTTACATTTCATTCCCACCGACTATCAACTAGCTGATCTGTTCACAAAGCCCCTTGATGAAGCAAGGTTCAAGTTTCTCATCGGTGAGTTAGGTATGGTAAACATAGACTAATATATTTTATATTTATATATAATGTATGTTTTATATATATATATTCCATATATATATATTATATACATTTATATATTTATAACTTATATATGGTATATGTTTTATATATATATTATATGTATATTTTATAGATATATTATATTTTAAATTATATATTATACTATATTTATATATTTATAATATAAAAAGAAAAAGAAAAAGAAAATAAAAATATATATATATATATATTTGTACAGTGTCGGTGACTAAAGTCACCGACGGCCCTAACTCTCTTTCTCTCTCTCTCTTCTTTCTCATAAAATCCCTTCCCCAAAACCTTAACCCTAAAACCACCATTGCCAAGCCACCGACGTCTACCCTTGCCACCATCCACCGACCTCACCGACGGCGAAGCCACCGAAAAACAACCACCGACGCCGTCTCACGAGGTCGCCGACGTCACCAACGCGTCACTTTCCGACGCCGTCATCACTAAACCCACCGAAGTTTCCCCTACCACCAAGCCACCGATGTTTTACCTCGATCCCAAGCCACCGACGTCACCCCCTTTCCGACGTCTCTCTCTCTCAAGCCCCTATCCACCGACGTTGGTTGCCTCGACCCACCGACGTCTCTCTCTCATCTTGGTTCGAGCCACCGACGTTGCACCTTGATTCAAGCCACCGACGTCGCACCTTTGGTCGATTCACCGACGTTTTCAATGACGTCATCCACCAACGTTTGCTGACGTCAGCCTCACGAGCCACCGACGTTTGCTGACGTCAAGCCCTAACTCTCTTTCTCTCTCTCTCTTCTTTCTCATAAAATCCCTTCCCCAAAACCTTAACCCTAAAACCACCATTGCCAAGCCACCGACGTCTACCCTTGCCACCATCCACCGACCTCACCGACGGCGAAGCCACCGAAAAACAACCACCGACGCCGTCTCACGAGGTCGCCGACGTCACCAACGCGTCACTTTCCGACGCCGTCATCACTAAACCCACCGAAGTTTCCCCTACCACCAAGCCACCGATGTTTTACCTCGATCCCAAGCCACCGACGTCACCCCCTTTCCGACGTCTCTCTCTCTCAAGCCCCTATCCACCGACGTTGGTTGCCTCGACCCACCGACGTCTCTCTCTCATCTTGGTTCGAGCCACCGACGTTGCACCTTGATTCAAGCCACCGACGTCGCACCTTTGGTCGATTCACCGACGTTTTCAATGACGTCATCCACCAACGTTTGCTGACGTCAGCCTCACGAGCCACCGACGTTTGCTGACGTCAAGCCACCGACGTTTATCTCATTACTGAGCCACCGACGTTTGTCCTTTTTTTAAAGCCACCGACGTTTTAAACTCTCCAAGGTAACCATTACAAACCCTTCACCTTCTTAACCCCTTAAAGATAACTCTTGACTTACCACTCTTGATAAGCAAGATTATTTGTTCTTATCCCTAATGACATCATCAATGTCAGACCATGCGCCGAATTCAACCCTAAAACCCTTAGAATTCTGACCTTTCAATCACCAAAAATAATCATTATTTTTGAAAGTTGAAATTTCCCTCTCATATATAACCTCTTCCCCCACTACTTCACCACCTTTCTCGCACCCACTCTCCTTCTCCTTCAAAAGCAAGAACCTCAAACCTGCAACTCCCATCTTCTTCAATGGCTTCTCCTTCAAAGACCTCTTCTGAAGAACAAACCATGACTTTTGGATCCCTATCCTTTCCTGCATGCAATTATTTTGGAAGAATAGGAGTTGACAATGCTCATCCAGAATACAATGATGTTTGCTGGTTTCTTCGTAGATGCCCTCTTCAATATGCAATCACAGCAAAACCCAAAATGAGTAAGTTTCTTCTTGGAAACTTTTGGTTGACTTGCACATTTGATGCCTCTTCGGATCAAATTCTTGCATCTGTTCTAAGTAATGATGAACATGATGTGATCTTCAATGTGGAAGATGTTAGAAGCATTCTCAAGCTTCCTGTCTATGATTCCTATGAACCTTTCCCTCTTGGTAATGAACATCAAATGGTGGTTGATGTGTTGAACTACTTGGAAGAAAAGAAGGGATCAAAGTCAAAGGGTCCAGGTACTTTATTGCGCAAAAACATGGGAAGTATTTGGAACTTCTTCTTTGCTCATCTGATTCTGTGCCTAAGCAAGAAGACAGGTGGTCCGAATCAGTCACCTTCTCAAGTAACTGAGCTGGCACATGCTCTTATTTTTCAGAGAAAAATAGATTATGCCAGCTATTTCTTTAATGAAATGATCTCCTCGTTCTCTACCCTCCGACGTCCTCAGGTACCCTTCCAACGACTTTTCTCTCTTATTATTCATGCAAAGTTGGCAGATAAATTAGAGAAAAGAGATGATATCGTATATGATCTCTCTCTCCACCAAGTGGGTAACCAGATCATGAAAAAGGCCGTCTTAGCATCAGACAACCCTCTCAGACCTTCTATGGTTGAGTTTGCAAGGGATGCAACTCTTGCTTGGGGGAGAGAACGAACCACGTCTCCAAAGAACCTCAGGTATGTCTTCTATCCCCTCTGTACCTAGAGTCACTGGTGTGCCCAAATCTCTTAAGAGATCCAAAGCGTCGGGCACATCTACCTCCGCACCCACCGATGCTACGAAGCCAAAAGAGCCTTTGGCTTCCACCCAAGCATCTAAATCCCATAAGCGGAGAAACTCTAAAAGCCCCCCAAAGACTTCCTCAAAGAAGTCTAAGGGAACCCAAAGGGTTAAAACGCATGATCCATCTACTGGCTCCCAAAAGCCAGTAGATGTTGAAAAGATCCTCACAAAACCCAAGGAACACTCATCCATACCTAGTTCCTCCAGGCCCTCTCAAAAGGACTTGGTTGTAAAAAGGGACACCCTTATTATTCCTTCATCAACTTTCTCACTAGTTGATGAAGATGACTTGGAATATCCCATCCAAGGTACCTCTTCTCCACCCCCTGAGCTCTCACAGCTCCTTTTCCACACTCCACGTGAAAGTGCATCACAACCAGGTGCATTTGATGGAGCAACCCACTTTACTGATTTTCTAATGTCCGACACTACCCCTTGGACAGATACGTCTCCCGTACATGACAAGGGTGTGGAGGAACCCATTACCGAGGAATCCCTCAAAGACACTCTCCTAAGAGTGTCTCCCCCTCATCTCCTAAATCCCCCCAAGAAAATCTACAGGTTTGGTGGATTATTCTTCCAGTGATGATGATGATACTGATCAACCACCAAAGCCTCATCCTACTGCTCCCATGTCTTCAAAGCAAGGGAATGACCTTCTACAGGCTTTCACCACCTTTACCAGTGATACTATCAGAAGGGTGGAGGTCTTAGAAGAACATGCAACTAAGGAAAAGGAAAGAATGGATTCCCTTTCCTCATTTCTCAGATCTAACATAGAGGAGTTGTCGGTGAGTCACCCAACTCTAATGACATGTTTAGATCTTCTACATTTGGATATCCTTGATCTTCAGCAAGGATTCTCTTCAAGCCAAGCTTCTATGCTTTCATCCATTCAGGATCTTCGAAGCACCTCTTCTAAGCAAGCCACCGATATTTCTACTCTTATATCAAACCAACAGGCAATAATGGAGTCTCTCTCAAGTCTACACACCAAGATTGATAAAGTTCCAACCTCTTCTCCAACGGTTGAACTTGATATTGGTGATTCTTTCTTCCAAGATGCGACGGGTTTGTCCTTCAAAGGGTAGAAAAGAAACTTGGGGGTCTCTGCTCTGATGTGGAAAGGATTAAGGAGTTTCTCTCTTCAGTGGGTTTCAAGGGTTCAACCACTGAGGGGGAGAAAAATGTGAAGACCTCTACAACAGCAGCCAAAGCCGCCGACGTCAGCATGCCAGCCGCCGACGTCAGCATGCCAGCCGCCGACGTCAGCATGCCAGTCGCCGACGCCAGCCATACAGCCACCGATGTGGCCTCTCAAAATCACCCAGCCACCGACGTGGCAACCACCAAAGTGGCTCTTACAGCCACCGATGGTGGTATGGTCACGCAGGTGGTCCCCGTTCCTTTGGTACCCGAAGCACCGTCGAGGGGGAGAGTGTCGGTGCTCGAACCCCTTGAAGAGCGAAGAAGAGAAAAGAAGAAAAGAAAAAGCCAAAGGAAAGAAGCCTCTTTCCTTTGAAGAACAGAAGGAAGAAAAGAAGAGAAAGAAGAAAATGAGAGATCCTAATGCAGACACTCTCAGACTACAGCCTGCCCCTGCACTGACCGATCCTATTGGGGTGATTCTTACTGAGGCTGAAAGAGAAGAAGCTATCAAGGCTCAGCTTGAGTATGATCAGACAAATGTACTCAAGCTAGCTCATGATGAAGCTGTTCATGCCAAAGTCACCGATGCAATTCAAGCTCAAAAAGATGAGCTTGAAAATATAAAGAAAATACGAGAAATCGCAAAATTGGTTGATGAGGCCAAGAAGGCAAAGGAAGTAGAGTAGTTCAAAAGGAGGTTGAAGAATAGAAAGGATGATTCAAAGATCATCGGTGCTACCATCCATCCCCCAACTAAAAATTCTCCCAAACTTCTTATCACTCTTAAAAGAGCTGATTCTCTTATGAAAGTTTGTGAGGTTGATCGGCTTGAAGCTCTTGGTATCTCTGAATGGATAGAGGTTGGAAATTGCATTGACAAGAGCAAAAGCAAACACAAGGAACTGATACTGACTACCATCAGAAAGCTCTTTGTCAAAACGGTGAAGATTCAAAAGGAGCATAATATTCTTGTCACCTTTCTTGAAGGTCAACGTATGTACCTTATTCAAAAGGGTCTCTCTGGAGAGTTGGTCAAACCTCCAAAGAACAAAAAGAAAGGACACTTTTCCATGCTTCATGAAAGGGGCATAAAGATTGACGCATCAGGTATTAATCTCTCTATTCCCACTCCTATTGCTTATCCTGAGCAAACCATGATCACAGAGCCTGAACTTGGAGTATTCTTTGAGGACATCTATGGCAACATAGGTTTCTTCGCAGCCTCGACATTCCAAGGGCTCGCGCTCCTTCCTCTTCGCTATTCTTGGAGTGCCTCCCATTGAAGACCATGGCATCACAAGAATGATCTTGGATGAACTTAAACGAAGAGAACCCTCAGATCCATGATCTTGCAGACGTATAGTACAGTATGAACTTTATTAATCATGTACTCTGATCAATCCTATGTGTTGATTAATAAAAGTTCATACTTTTCTTCCATCCCATCTCTTGTTAATATTTTTACAAGCTTTGCACATATTTAAACTTATACTTATTCTTTTATTCAGTTTATACTCTATAATGTACATACTCAGTTAAAAAAAAAATGAAAAAAAAAAAAATGAAAAAAAAAATCTGAGTCAAAAGAACCCAAAAGAAAAATAGAAAGGGTCAAAAAGAATTCTTTTCTAACCTACAGGTATCATCATCAAATAGGGGGAGATTGTTGGGTCACCGATGATTTGGTGATGAACCACCTTCCTTTTTATGAATGAATTTTTACAGGGTCTTTTGAAGGTCTGAAATATGCTTCAAGTATTGAAGAGTAAAAGACTATTCAATCAAGGGGTTGTACATCAAAAAGTGGAATTTTGGATGTATCAACCAACTTCAATATTCAGACCATCTTGCCAAGTCAAGATTGGGTCACCAATATAGTGGGTCACCGATGGTACACTCAAAAGTCATCAAAAGTACTAAGGACATCAAATAAGATGAGGTCATCAAGTTTGATGTCATGGTCACCGACACTATGATCTTGGTCACCGAAATTGCAGGTATATTTTCTAAGGCTGTGATATCAACTCACAAGGCTATACACTTTTGTCACTTAGTGAAAGAAGAAGTTATCAAGCAAAGTGTACACTTATCAACTCCAGCCTTATAAGGTATCCACCGATGTGATACATAGTGAGATGTATCACTTAGCAATTTCAAAGAGATAAGTTCTTGACTCACATCAATTGCAAGACACGTGAGCCAATGAAGAACTTGGGCACCAAGCCTTAATTAAAGACATTCTCTTTTATTCTTATAAAAGGAATATTTGTCTTTTAGCTAAAAGGCTTGATGGGACTTCACAGAGCATGAAGAAAAGAAGATAAAGTTATCTGACATTACGTGCTACAAGGAATGGTTCATCCATTATTCTAGTACAAAGGAAGTGGTCTCTTCCTTTGTCCATCAGATAATCTTCCAGCTAATGAAACCTCGATACCGTCCACTCGCATCCCATGCATGGACACTATAAAAGGAGATGAAGTCCTTCCCGAAATCTCACGCTTTCAACAAATCTTCGAGTGATTATTTGTTTGGACCGTTTGTGTAAAGTCGTGTGCTATAACAAAGATTGTTTTAACTTGCTTAGTGTAATAGTTAATTATCGTTATCCGTGTGTTTAGTTTGATAGAATAGTCCGCCCGTTCTTTTCCGCATCAAACTATTCGTGTGTAAATTTTTAATATTTATATTAAAAAATTTAAAAAAGAGTATATTCTGTGTGTTTTATATTCAACCCCCCCTTCTACAAAACCCTCTCTTAGTTAGCCATCTCTCTTTGGGGACTAACAACAACATACCAAACAAACCTTATTAAGCCAAAACAGACCCTATTAAGCCAAACATACCCTATTAAACCAAAGAGACCCTATTAAGCCAAAGAGACCCTATTAAGCCAAAGAGACCCTATTAAGCCAAAACATACCCTATTAACCCAAAATAGCAACTTAACCAAACATACCAGCACAACAACATACCAAACAGACCCTATTAAGCCAAAACAAACCCTATTAAACCAAAACAGGCCCTATCAAGCCAAAGAGACCCTATTAAGCCAAAAAACCCTATTAAGCCAAACAGACCTATTAAGCCAAAACATACCCTTTTAAGCCAAAACATACCCTATTTAGCCAAAACTGCAGCTTAACCAAACAACGAACGTCAATTGAAATATTTCAATTCTCAAAAAGAAACCAAATTTTCGATTCTCCCCCTTTATTTTCATGTGGGAGGGAAATGAAAATAGAGAAAACGAATTGTTTCTTTTCTCTTTCTTTACTACCAACTCTCTTTACCAAACACACCCTTATAATAGAAAATCAAATAATAAGAATTCAAAATTATTACTAATGATTTTCTATAATAAAATTATCCTTACTATTCCATATAATATTAAAATTTAAATTCTATATCTTTCAAAAATACAATCTATAAAACTTTAATTATTACTAGGTAATTTATAAAAAACTTTTATCTCTAAAATATCTTCTGTTAAATCTTAAAAGCTTTTGATTTCTAAAACTACTTTTGTCAAATATAAGATCAGTAAAACCAAATGAAATTTGAAAACTTTATCTGAGTACCCATTAAAAAAAATCATAAAAAATAAATAAAAAAATCCAAAATTTTATATTATGGTATGTCACATGACTATACTTTTCTACAAATATAAATATGTTATGAAACATTTAATTTTTTTTTTATATATAAAAGAACGAATTTTATATGGTCGGAAAGTGGAAAGTGGTTGGAAGAAAGGCGTTTCGAGTTGGGAGGTGAACCGTAAAACGATGCCGGCATATATGCGCTTTTTACTCGGAAAAAGGGTGTCCCCACCCATTTTCTAGCATTCCACTTTTGGCTACAGTCCCACCTTTTCGAATGTAAATTACACTATAAATTCAAATTAAATAAAACAAAATAAAATTTATGAATTGGGTTCAAGTAAGACCAATCTATTTTTGTGAGATCCGTAAAATCATATTTTTATGAAACGTTATGAAAATAAAAAAGGTCTGAACTTTCATAGCGAAAACACTATGAATATTATCTTCACAGTGTTTTGCTAAAAAATTTAAAGTGTAGAAAAATGGTCTCACGAATCTTACAAAAACAAACTAGTCTCGAATAATTTTCAGTCTAAAATCCGGAAGATAAATGTTGGAATTTGTATTATCAGAATATTTTAATAAGAATGTAATGTTTTCTCTTTCTTTTATCAAATTACGGTTTCCCTTGCTACAATGATGACATTGGTTGATGATTTTGATAAAGGGCAAATTGCATTAAAATGTAATGTACTTTGTCTTGATTCCTATTTTGGGTAACGTACTTTCAAAACTTTCGTTTTGGTACCTAAAATGTAAACTTTCAAATATTTAAGTACCTGGATAACCGGTTCAACCATTAACCGGTTACCATGATGATGTGGCGAGTGATGTGTCATTCCACTCAACATTATTTGCTGACTAGACTAGTCCACATGGATTTTTTGATATAAAATTTATTTATTTATGTATTGTTATGTATATTATATTATATTACTATAATATATATATATATATATTATAATATAAACACTGGTTCTTTTTTCACCCACCCCCGAAAAAAAGTTGACCCTCTTCTCCGGCGTCCAACCTCCGTCTCTGGCGACTAACTTCCGTCTCCAGCGACCAACCCCACTTCTAGTTGACCTGCATCATTTTTGCTGATGGAGATGAGTTGGAAGAACAATCTGGTCATCGCCCGAATCCCCCTCTTCTCTTCCTCTCAACCGACGGAATCCCAGATGAAAACCCCAATTTCATCCCATTTCCGGATACCAAATCGTCACATCCCAGACCAAATCTCCAATCTCATTCCCACAAAATCGTGTCAATAATCCAGATCCAAGGCTCTCGATTTTTACGATTGCCGGAATCCCCCTCTTCTCTCGACGATTTTGCACCATCGCCCTCTCAACCGACGAACTTCCCTTCCCTCGCCTGAGATCTTGCAGATGTCCCTCCCTCTCGCCTGAGTTGGTTCATCAGATCTCCATCATTATTCCTTTCAGATTTTTTCACAGATTTAGTTTTTGTATAAACTGTGTTTGATTTAGATTTTGCACCATTTTGTGTTTGATTTAGTTCATGAGTAAATAGTAATGGTGGTTAATGGTTTTAGTTCTAGAGTGATGGTGGTGAATGGTGATTCCCTTATGATTCTTGATGACAGAGAGTACTGGGTAGATGGGTAGAGACGAAGAAATGTATTATATATAGATATATATTATAATAATATATAATATAATATAATAATACGTAAATAAATTATTTTTATATTAAAAAATCTATGTGGACTAGTCTAGTAGGCAAATAATGTTGAGTTGGATGACGCATCACTTGCCATATCAGCATCGTAACCGGTTAATGGTTGAACCGGTTATCCAGGTACTTAAATGTTTGAAAGTTTACATTGTAGGTACCAAAACGAAAGTTTTGAAAGTACGCTACCCAAAATAGGAATTAAGACAAAGTACATTACCTTTTAATGCAATTTGCCCTTTGATAAATATATTCAATTTCTTGCTCTTTTAATTTCATATATGTTGAAACAAATTCATCTAGAAGGAAATTATATAAATTAAATGACAATATGCTTTGACATTATAGCTATTTGGTTAACCAGTATGGTAAAAAGATAATCAAAATTGTAATTTATCTTATTTGGTTAACCAATACCAATACGTTTAACCGGCAAACCGAATAACCCGAAACCATTTTGGTTTGGGTGATTTATTCGATTTCAGATTTTTTTTATATCATAAGGACCTCAGTCACCTAAACATCTGGATTCGTCACTGGTTGTGTATTATTATGAAACTGTAATCAAAATCATGTGGTTGTGAATACATATCATAAAAAAAAAACATCATGTACATAACCATATGTTAAAAATGTGTACACATACATACACAGAATATTGGTGTTTGTATGCTAAATATATGAATCGAATAATCATGTACACAACTACATATTCCTCATAAAGTATGTTTTCTATAATCACGTGATATTTAAATGGATACATTTGGCATCCACAAACAAATGTTGTGTGTTTGCATATACAATCACATGTCATAGAGTATATGAGCACATCATTGCTATTTGATTCTATGTAGAATCACATGTTAGTATGTGATCATCTAAGAGCATCTTCAATAGTTTTTCTATATTTTTTCTAAAATAGAGAATAAAAAGATAAAATCTCTAAAAACAAATTTTTCCAACTCCAACAGTTTTTCTATTTTAGAGAATCCATCATCAATTATATTATTAAAATATTAATTTTTTTTCTACATATTTAGTTTCAATAATTTTGATTGGTTGAATGTTGTTTCTCTCTCCTACACATTTAACTTTAAAAAATTTGATTGGTTGTATATAGTTTCTCTCTCCAACATTAGAAATTTTAGAGGTTTCTCTATATTTAGAGACTTCTTACTAATTCTCAAATATAGAAAACATTATAGCAATGCTGTTGGAGCATTTTAGAGAAGAAAAATTCATTTTTTTCTATTATAGCAATGCTGTTGGAGATGCTCTAAGATATCGGAGTGAATACACATTAAAAATTAATAATCCAGTTAAAAACGGAAGATAAAATATGGTAATACGAGTATTAAAGTAGCGGTGGATACAAGATTTTTGTCTAGTCAGGTCACCTTTAAGGTAGGCTAAAGGTGTACAAAGTCGTCCGCCGTGTTTTTGGCTTAATTACACCGTTTCAAGGGATTTTTAAAACTTTTTTGATTGATTTTAATAGATTTTTTTGGTTAATTTCAAAAGAATTTTTTGAAGTCGGCAATGGTCCGCTATAATTGTGGCGTCCCTTGCAAAAACCTACCCGCCGGGAGGGGGTGGGGAGGGGGATTAAGTGAGAAGTAAAAAAAAATTAACCCTTGTAAAATTTAATTTTTTTTCTTTTAATGATGTCCTTAATTTCGATCCCCCAAATGCTTCTAACCTAAATCCACCACTGTATCAAAGTTAAGAGTAAAATATTTTTTTTTGTATAGTAGTGACATGTGACTACTCTCGTCATCTTTACCACTTTGAAGGTAAGCAAAGTGTCTCTAGCCATGTCTGGTATGTGCGAGTAGGCTTGAGCAGTGGTGGATCCAGGACTTTTGTCCATCGGGGTCCCATTAAGATAGACTAAAGGTGCGTAAAGTCACTCGACGTGTTTCGGAAAAAAATTAAAGTTTTTTAGTTGATTTCAAGAGATTTTCTTATTGTTTTTGTCGATTTTGAAAGATTTTATTTAGTGTTTTTGTCAATTTCAAAAGATTTTTTTGGGTTTTTTTATTGATTTCAAGAAACTTTTTTAGTATTTTGTCAATCGTCGGCAAGATGGGATCCCTTTAATTTTTTTACTGGGGGGAATCAAGGCTAAATACAGTATTTTTGAGATTTTTTAGCCTACAATTTTTTTAACATTTGACTGGGGGGATGGGACCCCCCCCCCCCTTTTTTTCAAATTGTCTCCGCCACTGGGCTTGAGTCGCAAAAACTGACATTAACCATCGACACTTTCACAACAAACCCCGGCCCCTTATAAAACCAATAACAGTCTTGAACTATAACCGGCAACAATTATGTAAAACCCGAGTTCCAATTTAGAATGAATAGTTAATGATGGTGGGTAAAAGTCGAAATATGATCTTATGTGTAGGGACTAAGGTGTAAATAATGGATTTAAAGAGTAGGTATCACTTCTTTTCCCATTTGAGACAACTAAGATTTCTTGGGAGTGTGTGTGTGCGCGCGATTTTGGAGAAGAAGAAGGATAAGAGAGGAAGCAAATCTGGAGGTTGAAGGTCATTGAAGGTGGTTTGAAGAATTATCTCAGATTATAACATCCTTCTCTTTTGTGATTACCTTTCCTTTAGAGATGTTGAATATTTGAGAGGATTTAAGGTTCAAGGTGTTAGATGAACGATTTTGGTTGGAGAATGAGTTTATTATTCGAGTTTGAAGATGATTTATTACTTGATTCCTTCTCTAATCATTTGCAATAGTTATTGGGTGGGATGCCATCAAGAACCCTAAGAATGTGTGAATGATCCATTAATTTGGAGTCCCAAATTGAATCTTATGGATTGGATTAGTTGATCTTTCGGGATAAGTTTATATGAGTTTGGTGTGACTTTTAAATCTTAAAAGTGAAGTAATCAGGGTTTGGGTTGGATTTGGGGTTCACTATAAGAAAATTGAGTTTATAGGACGCTACCAATAAATAAGTGTTTTAATAGACCACTTTAAGTGAAAAAACCAAAATGCCCCTCACATGAAGGGCACATGGTACCTCTAACGGCAATATTTTGGACGGCGATTGGGGAAGGGGCAAGTTTGTGCTAAAAACTCGTTTTTGGGACAAAAAATGTACTTTATGTTTGGGGAGGATCAAAAACCAAAAAGCAGGTATTCATGAGGGACCAAAAATATAATTCACTCTTAGTTTTTAGAAAAATTTAAATAATGAAATATTTTTTTTGAAAGGCATAGCGGCATAGAATCCACGAACACACGCATAAACGCATGCACGCCTCCCCGGCGATATCGGGCATCCAAGCCACGCCCCACTAATCCGGTGCTCCGCCCAAACCTTGCTAGACCAGAGCCCAACCACGCCTATGATCGGGGAAAGCCACCAAAGGCGGATCAGCCCCAACGACCGAGTACTCCTCATGCCCTCAAATCGATTCCCCTTGGATTCGAACCCGGGACCTAGAGCCCAACCACAGTCTATGACTGGGCTGGGGGGAAAGCCCAGTCAAAGACTGGACTAGCCCAATGACTGAGTACTCCTCATGCCCTCAAATCGATTCCCCTTGGATTCGAACCCGGGTAGATTGGGATACTATTCACAATCCTCCCAGGATGTTACCTCCCTTGGGAAAACCAACTGAGCTAAACATGATTTATAAATATAATACACTCTTAGTTTTTCGAATAAATTAAATAAATTTCAATTTAATTATTATATATAATATTATCTTTTATAGTTTGTATAACCAAGTACAAATATTTAGAAAATTCCATATAAACAACACAAGTTTGATTGAAAATTTTTTAGTCATTTCACGTGATTTTTGTTGATTGAATATGGTGTAAACTACAAAAAGTTTGATTGAAGAGCATTTTAGTAATTTTACATTATTTTTGTTGAATATAATTTATGTTTGATTGAAGAGCATTTTAGTAATTTTACATTACTTTTGTTGAATATAATGTGTTAAATGACATAAATTCAAAAGTCTGAGTGATATTTTTCAGTTCGTTGGCACATTTGAAATTTTTAGCAACTTTGGTGGTCTCCACTTTTCTTTTTCCTAATAAAAATTAAAACTGAAAACAAATTAAATTTTAAATGAGATAGTAACTTGCAGCATCCGGCGATATTCAGTGTAGGTATTTTGCAATTTAATTCACAATACTTTGGTTCACAGTTTGTTCAAGTATGCAAAATAATTGTAACCAGCAACAAAGTCAACGGATAAAAGATATCATTTTAAAGGCAAGTTCTTGTCATTCTTAATTCTTGTATATAATTTTTTTTAATCTGGATATTCAACCTGTTATGCAGACCGTCTAATTCCAGTCCAACTAACTTTTGGAGTTCAGCCTCAAACCAATGAGACACCACCATTGTGATTAAAGCATCTCCAATAGCTTCCCTAAAACGGGGAAAATGGAGAATATGAGGATTTTGAGCATATATTTTGCTCCAATAGCTTCCTCATAATCATCTCCAAAATGCAGAAAGTAGGAGAGAGAGTGTGTGTGTTTTTCTCTAAATATGGAGTTCACTCAAAAAATGATTACCAAATGAAATGACCAATAGAAAACTTTGAAAAATAAATATTTAAAAAGACAAATAATATTTTAATAGATGATGTAATATTTTAATATTATTTTAGAGAAATTATAGAGAATTTGTTGGAGATAAATGCAATTTTTTTTGAAGATTTTTTGTCTTTTGATTCTCCATTTTAAAGAAATTATAGGAAATTTGTTGGAGATGCTCTTAATATTTTGAATATTTTCGGTACCATCATATTTTAAGAGTAATTTTTGCCAATAAATCCACAATCTTATAACTTATAGATAATTTTTAAATGTACGATTATAAGTCTTGGTTTTTTTTGTCCTCTATTTATCATTTTAAATAATGAATTTTTGTGGTGTTATGATGATAGACCTGGGATCACGTGAGATCAGTTTGTTTTCGTAAGACTAGACTGTTTTCGATTTTTTTAATCTTTATAGTGTTTTGATATAAAGTTTCAAGTATAAAAATACGGTCTTACGAGTCTCAAGAAAAACCGTATGGTCAATGTTAACTTGGATTTAATTGTTTTGAAAATTGTTTGAGTTGCAAATTTAACAAAGTAATATGAAGAGGAATATTATAAAAAGAGATAGGGTTTTGATTGTATTATGTATTATATATAAATATTTTGTTACGGATTATACTAGATTCAGATTTCAATAAAAAAAAATATGTACGATGAATAAGAATATATTTATGGGGATTTTAATCTTCCACATAATGAACCCAAAAAAAAATACTTATTCTATCAAATTAAATGCTAGACGGAGAATCTTTAACAGATTTCTTATTTTAGGAAAAATAGAGATAATGGGGATTTTGAGCTAATGTTTTGTTCTAACAGCTTCCCTAAAACTATCTCTAAAATAGAGAAAATAGGATAGAGAAAAGGTTTTTCTCCAAAGATGGAGACCACTTCAAAAATGATTATCAAGTTAGAGAAAAATAATATTTTAATAGATTATTGCAATATTGCAATATTTTAATATTATAATCATTATTTAATTCTTCAAAATAGGAAATCTGTTGGAGATGAATGTAATTTATTTTGGAGATTTTAACTTTTGATTCTCCATTTTAAAGAAGTTTTAAAAAATCTGTTAAAGATGCTCTAAGTGACAATTTATTTTGATTAAACATGGATTTTTAGAAGGAAAAAAACATTGTAGATTTGTAGTAAAATACACTACGAATATTTTTCACATTTCCATAGTCATCCAAGGTTAAAAGATGACATGCTTTGGATTTGGTCTAAAAATGGACCTATCTTTTTCTAGGATGAACATGGTATAATATCATGTTTTTTATAACATTATGTATTAATCAATTGTAATTGGTACGTAAATATTTACATAATGTACCAATCAATTTTACTTGATATTAACTTAATTGCTACCAACTTTTTTCTGTTGGTACATATTGGTATGGTTTTGTACCAACATCTTAAAAATTGAAGTTACAATTACAAATTCATTAACATAAATATAATCTATTGTCCAAATAATTCAATACAAACTTGGAGTGGAGGCGTACATTGAGAAGAGAAGAAGACAGGGATACTGATTATGAGTTAGAGACTTAAGAAGTTAGGTTGATATGACTTATGAGACGTTCACCCTAACTAGTAAGTGAATAACAGTAAGTCAGTACCTGAGTAAACAATAAATGAATAAAATATTATTAATAAACGATTAAATTCCTCTGTAATTAAATATAGTTTCACTTAATTGATTTTTTATTTAATAATATATATATATATATATATATATAAAAGTTAGTACGATACAATATTACCGTGGTATACGATTTTCAATACTATGTACGAATCAATTTAGTTGGTACCAATTAAATTGATAAAGTTGGTAATACAATTAGTTGGCTTATCATGATACAAAATTAACATCCTACATTTGTAAATTTTCAAAGTCTAATAAAGCAAACAAAGATGAAAATTATTAACAACATTTGGTATTTCTATTTTTGACTTTTTGTAAGATAACATCATTTTATCAAAAAAAAAAGGACACAATTTTTTTTTCCAACAAGTAGAAACTAAAATAAAAGTTATATTTGGTAAACTAGATGATAAATTAGTTGATATCTAATAAACTAGTTGATAAGTAAACACGTTTGACAAAAACTAGCTGATAAGCTAGTTAAAAAATGCGAAATAACAGAAAGAGACATGCTTAAAAATTTAAAAACTTTTACATTTCATAATTTTGTGATATATTTTTTGTAATATAATTTTTGAATTTATTGCAAAACAATTTCATTTTAATTTCACAATTTATTTTGAAAATATGGACATGTTTAGTGTAACCGTCGGATCTTCAGTCAGTAAAATATTTATTTATCATTTCAAATTCTGTTGGAAAGCCTGTAGGTAAAAGTAACCGTCGGAAACTTGTTCGCCAGTAATCCGTCGATAATCATGCCGTCGGTAATCCGTTGGTGATGCCTTTTCCTACGGTGGCTTTTCCAACGACCTTTTACCGACAGATTACCTATGAATCTAGCTTTTAGCGACGGATTATCGACGGATTTGTCCGTTCGATGATAGTCTTTTTTTCATAGTGTATTTAAAACAATTCACTAACAATATAATATATTAATTAATACAAACCATATGGTAAAAATAAATAAAGAATATCGCATGTTAATTAATAGATTTGAATTTGATTTATTTATATATATTTAAAAAATTAGATTTTGAATAACCAAATACAAACTTTCAAAAATAATTATATCAAATGATGATTTTAAATAGAAAAATTAATTAAAATAGTCATTTTCATACTTTCGATTCATTTCATAGCCATTTCTCTTCCACTATTTTAAAACTGTTATTAGGTCCTCAAGTGACATCTCCTTAATTTGCGGAGGGAGTAAAAGTGTAAAAAATAAGAAGTTTATGAACCAGGTTCACAAGTGAAAAAACCAAATTTACAAGTTTGTCCAAACACTTCCGCATGTGATGTAGGCGCTACTTAAGCCTTTATCTAGTTTACAGTTCTGGTCCCTACTTTTCGTAAACTTTTTTTTCACATTCTGACTCCGCAAATTGAGAAGGTGCCACTTGACAGACCTCGTAATATTTGTGAAATTCGAAGAAAGAAATGACTAAGAGATAAATACAAAGCATGAAAAATGTTATTTCTATTAATATTTACCTTTTAAATAATCATTAAAGATAATATAAATAAAATTAAAAAACAAAGTTGGTCAATGTGTTACTACTTAATTAATACTTTCTAAAAAAATTAAATTAAATATGTTATTAATATACATATCAAAGTTGTATTTTTTATGAAACAAAAACACCATATAACTTCAACTTTTATGTTATTTGCAAAAACATTTTTACAATTATTAATTTGTTTTTAACAATAGTATAAAAATAGTTGATAAATTTAATAATAATTCTAAATAATCAATAAGTAAGAAAATTTATAATTAAAATTAATTAATAAATCGAAATGAATATTAATTACTAATAATAAATAACAATTAATATCAATTAGGATTATAATTGCAAAAAGTGCTAATAAGCTTCTAAAACGTTACTCAAACTAGTGATTCAAAAAGCTAGCTTATGTTTCATACAAATGTATAATAAAAAAATAAGCTAGCTTATTTTTGCGAAACAGTACCAAAGAAGAAAAAATAACTAAACCAACTGAACGATAAGCGAAAGAACAAAAGAAAATGAAAGACCCGACAAGAACAAGCAACACAATGAGCGTGGAACTACTCGCTTGAACATGAGCTTTAATTTTGAAGAATAACCATATCAAAATATAAAAATTGTTATAAGAAAAATGAAACAGGATAACATAAAAATAGAGAAAATGAATATGCAATTCTCATTAATTATAAGACCTCTAAATATCGACGAGTTAACTATGGAAAAGAAATTCTTAATAGTAAATTCTAATACTGAAATATTTTTTCAGTCATTTTCTTTTGACGATGACCTACGATTCTTGAACAAAATTTGTTGTTATTCCTATTTTAAAAAGTCATGATTTAAAGCTTTTAGGAGTAAGTTGATGTTACTTAAAATAGTAATAGATCAAATTTAAAGGCTCTAAAAATTAAGTTTGTTTCATTTTTATGAATCTATCTTTGTTTTTTTTAAATACTTTATATAAGTCATAAACATGATTTATGCCAACACAATAATAATAAAATAATTTAAAAGAACAATGGATTTTCGTTTTGTAATATTTTCTAGTGTCTTGCTAGTGCTTTAATAAACTGCCGTTGTTCCAAAAAAAATTAAAAAATGTTTTTAAAATTTTTACAAGTTTCAGAGGATGCAGTTCCAACATAATCATGTGGTGTCTTAGACGGGAAGGATGTCGGTAAAGTCAGTGCTTCATGATAAAGGATTGCATCTTCATTTGTTGCTCTGCCTTTGTTGTGGGAATAAGGTAGAAACCATTTGATCATTGCTTCGTCAAATGTCCACTTGTCCTTCAATTATGGAATGATATCTTTCGATGGTGGGCTGATTGGAGTCTTTCATCAGTGATGTCAATAGATGAATGGATTTCTTGAGCGGATTCTCGCTTTATCCCGAAGTCAAGGCCAGATGTTTGGAAGGCAATTGTTTGGATATCTTTATACTTGATTCAGACGGATCGTAACAAACAGATCTTTTCTAACATGTATGTTCAACCTATTGATTGTTGCTTTAAAGTTCAACTTTTATCTGTTCAATGGATTTCAGTTCGAGCCAAGGATCTCAACATCTCTTGGACGGACTGGTGCAACGAGTATGGTTTCAATGACCATCGTTAGGTTGGTGATTTTTGATGAGTGCAGTCATTAGTTTTGGTTGGTTTGGATGTTATTTGATTGACTGTATTTTAATTTCGTTGTATCTGATTTAATCTTGTTACGGATTTATTCTTTATGTTTTAGTTTTTCTTTTTGTCGGATGTTGGCTTGTTTTCTTGCTACTCTTTGCAGAATTCGTAGTTTTTGTTTTTTTTATACCTTCTCTTTTTCTTTTAATTATTGGGCTGAGTCTTTTAGGATTTTATTTTAATTTATAATGAAAATTGTTGCGCCTCTAGTCTAAGCTGTATTCTTCCATTTGTTGTTGAGGTGTTTCCCTCATGGATTACATCAAAGCCCGCTTGTTTTTTAAACGTCTTTTTTTTTTTATCATAAATATTTTTTTTATTTAATATTCTTTTTAATTACTATCATTTTCAAGGGGTTTCTTTTATAATTCAGCTAAAAATAGAGAATAAAAAGGTTAAATTTTTTAAAAAAAACTTACATTTAATTTCGATATATTCTTTGTTATAGTTATTTTAATATAAATTATGTTATTAAAATATTATCTAATTTATTATGTTAATACATTTTTAAAAATAAATTTTACATAAAATAATAATAATTCAATCTTATTGGTGAGATTAAATAATTGATCATTTTTCTTTTTCATAATCAAGTTTTGAAAATTCTTTAAATTTAGAGTTTTATCACGTTTTCTTTATTTTTAAAGAATATCATAGAGAACGAAAGTTGATTTTTTTATTTTGAAAAAATTGTTAAAGAACCAATTGAGATATTTATAGAGATCATAAGAGTTAATTTATTATTATTTACATATTAGAAAAGATGATTAGTTCCTTAGTTATAATCAACGTTTTATATAAATAAACAATCAATATATTTATAAGACCACATATTCACTAAATTAAATGAAATTGAATTGCGATGATTTTAACAAATATAATTAATAAACTATATAATAAACCAACTTTATATTGAAACAAACTTTATGAATCTTGATTATTTTTGCAATAATACATATGCTTACAGGGATGCTCACGTGTTAGGTTAATCAGGTTAAAGATATTTGATCAACCCAACCCAATGTGTTCGGTTTGAAAATTCTCAACCCAACCATACCCAACCCAACCCAATCCAAACTATGCGAGTTGGTCGGGTTGATACTTTGGTACATCAAAATATTATCCTAATTAGAATATGTTATTTTCTACACTAATAATTTATTTTTTATCAACCATTTGGTATATATTATCCATACTTCTTAAATCTTAAATATATAATATTAATTAATTTTCTCAGATTGTGTATATATATATATGGTCATAATAGTAAACATATATACAAATGCGTTATATAAAGATGAGGTATGGATTGAAAATATATGTATATGAAGAGGATACGTGATGGTGTAATTGACAACTCGATATATTAATAGAGACTCAATAATTATACTAAATCCAAAAAATAAAAGGATCTCGGGTTCATCGGGTTGAGTTAGGTTCAAATAAACGTAATCCAATATCAAACCCAATACATGCGGTTTGAAACTTTTACAACTCGATTAAACATCGGGTTGTTTCGGTTTGCGTTATTTCGTGTCGGATTGGATTAAGTTGATCGGGTTTTTGAGCATTATACGATGAAAATCACATTTAAATATACATGATTTAACACTTCTAAAGTATCTTTTCTAAATTTGTAAAAATCACATTTAAAATATACATGATTTAACACATCTAAAGTATCTTTTCTAAATTTGTAAAAATGCTTTTTCTTTAACAACAAAACCATGTTTTCTTCATACTTTTATATATATATATAGAGAGAGAGAGAAAGAGAGAGAGACATGAATGTTCAAATGAGAATTTTATAAATTTAAAGAAATAAAGGAACATCTTGTGGACCACATAATATTGAATCATTTCTGATTCAATATGATTTAATATAAAATTAGAAATGATTTAATATTATGTGAGACTCACATCATATGTGGTCCACAAAGTGTTCATTTATTTATTTAAAAATGGATGATTCTCGTATGATTCCTCACCTATATATATATATATTTATTTATTTATTAACTTGAATATTCAACAAGCTATATGAGCCACACAATTTCAGGATAACCACTCGCTTTGTGGGTAGCTCAGAGTCATCGTATTTGAACCTACGTTATCATAAGAATTTTTTTATTTTTTTTCTGAATTTAAACCTAGAACCTCCGGATATTTTTGAAATTTAAAGCTTAAGCTCAAATCAATAGGGCACCACTTTTATGGTTTGACTTTTATTTATATTTGCTTCATTTTAAAATAGATGCAATAAAAACACATATAATTTTAAAAATATATAATTATTATATTTTTCAATTAATAAAATAATTGTTTTACCTTTAATTATATAGGTGGACTTTATTTATCAAATAATTAAGAATCGAGTAATAAAATAAATATTACTTTAAAAATAAACTTTTATTTAGAAACAAATTAAAAAAGTAAGTAAACACTTATTCTAAGACAGATAAAAATAATAAAATATTGTTTAAGAAACATAAATATAAGATTTGACTTGTTTAACAAATAATCAAATCGTTTATTCACTTCTATTATTTTGGTTAATCTAAAATGATTGAGTTCACGTGAGACCAATCTGTTTTTTATTGAACCCGTGAGATCATATTTTTGCACTTGAAATTTCACAGCAAAATGCTACGAAGATAAAAAAAAATTCGAATCTTCACAACAAAAACACTGTGAATGTTGCCTTCACATGTTTGCTGTAATATTTCAAAAGTAAAAAAATGGTCTCACGAATTTCACGAAAACATATTGATCTCACGTGATCTAAGTAAGTCTCCACCTAAAATTCTAAAAACATTAATGTTTGATATGCTTCAAACATAGTCTTATTATTTATGGTTAGTAATTATTATATATGAGATATGTTTAGTTAGGATTTCAATTAGTTTATGTAATGAAAGATTTATTATTTCTTAAAGTTAAAATTCAAATCAAATATGATATCTTTTACGATTCAAAAATATCATGGAATATATTTTTTTTCAAAGTACAGGATATTTTAATAAATAGGAATTCCAGATAATATCAAATTACTAGGATATTGAGGGTTTTTGAAACGCAAAATACTCATAAAGTTCATTTATTTTCAAGATAAAGTCGGGTGAAAAAATAGTTTAACTGGATTTACAAAACTGGCCCTCAAACAAATTTATACTTTTTAGAATTGGTTCTCTGGATTTTAACTTTATAATTATAGACCTCAAATCATAATTTTCTTTTCTTTTCTTAATTCGATCTCATGATTTTATGTTCTTTATTAAATGTCAAAAACATCCTTTTCACCTTTCTATCAAAATTCAAATATTGTTTTTTCTTTTACTGATATCTTTGTATTTTCAGTGATTCCTAAACCTTAAAGAACCACATGTTACGAAAACCTACATATAAAATATTTAACAACTTTCTTTTAAAAGAAAAGAGAAAAAGATTTAACAGTTAAATGTTTGAACAAACAACAAAAGTTGTTAATGGAACAATTAGATTGTAGACAACTTATAAATAGGTTAATATAAAATGATAAATTATCATTTAAAATAGTTTTAATGTAAATAAAATCAATCATTATCATTTGTAACACATACTGACCACCAAAATCTATACCCACACAAGCATTGCATTTTACGTTAAGATCAATAGTTACCTATGAAAATAACTATAAGTTTGAACACAACCTTATTTCTTATTCTGTTCTTATTAGAATACTAGTTAAATATTTGATTGCCGTTCAAAAAAAAAGTTCAATATTTGATCAACAACAAATCCAAATTTTATAAATTGTGTATGCATTGATTTGTTCACTTTAAAAATTATCAATTTTTTTGAAGATATATATATATACTCACATTTGCCTGTAATATAATATATTTTTACTTGAAAACACATTGTTTATCTCACCAAATTTTGAGATTTTAGAGAATTCTTAAAGGTTTTTTTTTCTTCCTAATTCTCTAAAATAGAAAAATAAGATAACAATAATATTAAAATATTTTAGAGAAAGAAAACTCATTTTTTTCTCTATGCTCTTAGATTCTATAAATGACCCGTTTATATACTGAAATGAAAAATTACAAATTAGAAGACTAAAAGCACAAACTATGAAACAGTCAAGGGACCATTGTTGTAAATAGTAATACAATCAAAACGGGAGTTACACAGGGTTAAAGGTTTAACGAGCGAGCGTAGACGACTTACTTAGAAGAGTCTCGTGATGGACCCCACCAGATCAAATAGTAGCTTTGTACACATATATATATAAATACCCCCGCAGAGCCGAGGCAGCAGCAGAAGAAGTAGGAGAGTATTTCGAAGTTATATATATATAAATATAAATGGCGGAAATATTTGGTACCGATAGTAGTAATATACTCAAGAAGAGAAATGGAGGATTTAGGGTTTCAATGTGTGGCGATGCTCAAGAACTCGAACAGATGTCCATTGACGGCAGCCAATACAGTCTAACAACAGGAATTTTACCATCTCTTGGTGCTCGTAGCAATCGTCGTGTCAAACTTCGGAGGTCTATCATCTCTCCTCACGATCGCCGTTACAGGTATAGATTTATATATATATATATATATATGTGAATGTTTATTTATTTATAATTTTATGTGCTGAATACTGCTGATTTGATATGTGTTTATGATGCATACGGTATCACTATCGCTGTATTTTTTTGGATCTTATAGTTATGATCAATCGGTGTTCTGAATTTGTTGATTTTTTTATTGTTTTTGAAGTAGAAGAAATAGCTCGTAATTTGTGTGTAGAAGCTTCGTAACTCTGGATTTTGGTGAAAACCGCCATTGACAGTAGAAATTAAGTTTCGAGGCGGTGATGCCAATGAACAGTCGTGCTGTGATTTGTTGTACGATATGCGTTGTCAATTGTACAATCTGATTTTGCAGAATTTGACAGATGCAGAGAGCATTAAATTTCTGTATTGAGATTTTTGTTTTTAAAATCATGCTCTCCTGTTCTTCGTTTAGTCTGGTGGACGGATTTCACAGAAGAATTTTTTTATCATTACTTTTTAAGCGTTTCAGAATCCTGATTGATTCGTCAAAATTAATAAATTATTATAAATAAATTCAGACTAACAAATATTTTAATCCTTGAGCACCGTGCTTGTTTAGAATTTCTTCTGTTCACGGTTATCCTGCTTTTATCAGCAAACCTGCATCCACCAATAAACTTTATTATTGTTCCTTTTCTAAACCGTTCAAAATCGTGATTGATTGTTGAACATCATGCTTTTTTTATGTTCTTTCGTTGGCAGTCTGATTTTATCATAATGAAGATATTTACCAATATTAGAAGTAGTATTTATTGTATATTTTGATTCGGTTCTTATTAAATATGTTTTAACATATGTATATATATATATATCAGTTTAAAAACTGAAAGTTATTTGTTACCATACAAAATCAAAGTAGAATAAGTGATATATTTGAAGAGTATCTTTTATAAAATGCAAAATAAAGAAGACGGAGATAATAATAGATTCGGTTTGCCAACTTTGGAGCTTTTTCTACTTTCACAAGAGGTATTAGGAATCCTGGGTTAATTTTGGATGGTGCATACTAGAAGAGAAATTCGATTGGAATTATATGTGTTGACGTCTTTAGGAAATCCCTTTTGTGATTCACATTGTACTTGCAAAAAATGATAATCCTCTATTTGTTATGTTAAAATAGTACTTGCAAAAGTTATATTTGTTAATTCTTCTTGTACGTTTTCAAACACATATTCGATTCTTGTTACAAAACTGTGTACACCTTTTGATTTAGGTATCATTTTTTCACTAAATATATTTATATTTATATGGAAATTGGAATTCGAAGTACTTTATTTGA